>CM073546.1:7867500-10267500 GCA_037074615.1 Leucaena leucocephala | reverse complement strand
GAGCAGAAAGTGCATCTTGTTGACTCAGAGAAAATATGTTCTTGATTTGCTTAAAGAAACTAGAAAACTAGGAGCTGCTTCAACTAATTTTCCTGTGGTTATCCTCTCCTTGATGTTACTGGTAATATACCATATGAAAATCACGTTGAATATGCTAAGAGCAAGACATTTGAGAACCCAAAAAGGTACAGGAGATTGATTGAAAAATTGAATTATCTTACAGTTACCTGTCCTGATATCACTTATCCAGTGAGTGTCTTTAACCAATTTATGGTCTCTCCAACTGTCTGACAATGGGAAACCTTAGAACATGTTACATTACTTGAAGGGATCTCCAGGTTGTGGGATATTGTCAAAAAATAGGGTCACGGATATTGAGTGTTTGTGTCATGGTGGATCAAAAGCTATAAGACGATCGACTATAGGATACTATGTTTTTGTAGGAGGAAATTTGTATCTTGGAGAAGCAAGAAACAAAATGTGGTGTCAAGATCGAGTGCAAAAGTAAAATACAAAGCTATTGCACAATCAACATGTGAGATAACCTGGATATATTAGTTACTGAAGGAGGTTAGCCTTAAAATCTCATTAATAGCAAAGCTGTGGTGTGATAAAAAAAGGCCCTACATATAGCTTCTAATTCGGTATTCCATGAACGCACGAAACATTGAAATTGACTGTATTTTATTTGAGATAAGCTCATGGAAAACTTCATCTCTACAAAATATGTCAGATCCAGTGATCAACTGGGTGATCTCCTCACTAAAGCTCTCAATAAAATTCGAGTTGAATATATTTGTAACAAGTTGGGTATGATTGATATCTATACTCCAACTTGAGGGGGAGTGCAGAGATATTATGAGATATGTAAATATCTTATAATTAGCATATATGATAAGATATAATATTATTTTATTAGTATTTAGGTTTATCTAGAATTCTCTATTATATGTATAAATATCCCTTCAGACTATCAATAAAGTACAAGTATTATTTATCTAAAACAACAATAAAGAAAGTTCAATAATATACTAGCTAAGAAGATGATTGGAAAAAATATTCTTGGGAAAACAGATATGATACTTATGGCTAGCAGAACTAAGTTAAATTCTGTGCATAGACAACATCTAGAACTCTGAACAGAGGAAGCAGAAAAAATTGCTGGATATGCCAGTAATGAACCCACCATATTCCCCTTCTTTCTCTGAATCTCTGTTAAGGTTCCACTTTATAAAAAAAAGAGAAAAAAAACGTAGTAACTCTTAAAATCTTTTAACTTTCTTTTCATCTTAAAGTTGAGAGGAGATTCAGGTAATTGTGACTGAGAGAAAAGGATTAAACTACCCAACTACCCAAGGACGATATATTCAGGGTAAACTTTCCAAAGGATATAGCAGGAATGTAAAAGTAGTTATTTTCTAGAAAGATCTTTGTCACAATAAAGTTTCTCTAGAAACAGCCATTTATCCTGGGTCACTACACGTGGTCTGTATGCACAGAAAGAACATTATATGGTAAAAATTGACTACAATTCATTGGATGTAGCACTTTTGCATATGGACTGATGATCTTTTAGTAAATTATAATATTGCCAAGAGATGTGTCAATTTTGGACAAGTTGAGATGTTTGCATCTGCAATAGGTGAATTTCAGAGCTTATGACACTTCATAAGAGAAATAGGAAGACCCAGAGGGGCGTGTTTTTGGTAGATAAACTGAAAACCTTACTACGCCCTCAGATTAAATTACTATGCCTGTCTTCTTAACTTCGTTAGTTCTGTTAAGCTTGCATATTTTATTTTAGCTGCTGCCAATGAATTGCTTTTCAGGGGATGAAAAGGGGGAGGATTACCATAGAAAATGCTAAATTCCAAGGGCAAGGGCACTAAAATTTCAGACTACAGAAAATACTTACCAAGAAATACAATTATGCAGGCAAGGAAACAGTCGAACACAATTATGACAGGATACTAAGGAAGTTACAGTAGTCTAGGTGTAGTAATTACTTCATTAATATAAGGCTCCACGATGCAGTACTGCAGATATGACACTTTAGCTGCAGTAGTACACAGGAAATGCTTGTAATTTCCTATACGAAAAGATCTGTCAAGGTAAAGATAGTATCCTTCAATTTACAGACATGCAGTTCTTGTTAAATATGACAAAGTAAAAATAGAAACATTTAAATGGTAATTCTTAAAATCAATGGATGGCACGGAGAAAATGATACCGTAAAATCCTCCTAGCAAAGCACATTTCTTTTGACTTCAATACTGAAGTAGAAAGATTGCCAAGCCACAGAGAAAGTGAATCCTCCTATGGATCAGAAATAGCTAAATTTTACAACTTAGGATACAATAGAATGCTTCAATTAAGAATGTAAGGAAAAAAATTTAACACGCCAATGATATAGAGATTAACCGTTGGTTTGCTGTATGCACCAAGATGAAGAAGCACAAATAATGAGCGGAACTCAGCTTCATTTTCAGATAAATTATTTGAACTTTGATATGTATCATACAAACTGAATAGAGATGTCAATGTCTTTGTGAGCTGTTCCATGTTGAGATGATGCATTGAAGCAATAATTGGATTGCTCATACATGAACGAAGTTTGTAATGTGATGTGACATGAAACTTCACCTGCACAGTCACATATTTTATTCAATGAATTATCTGAATTGCTTGAGAAAGCTTAAAAACCACACATCTATCATTTCCAAATTATATACATGTAAGTCCAAGTTTTGACGAGAATACTGCCTCAAAATACACTATTAAATAATAAGGCCAAAATGTAGTCTAATGCTATTTTCAGGCAAGCATAATGAATTGTGCCAAATCGACAGCCATTTCAAATAGATTAACTCCAATGTCCACTGGAAGGTTAACTAATAAACCTTCACTACCTCACTCACATTCACTTTGTTTTTTTTTTCATTGGTTTCCATTTATTTAGTTCCCTTTTCAACTCACAAACAAAGAATAAATGAAGAGGAGATGCAATTAGGCAAAATTCTTCACAATGATGATAATATTAGGTAAACCTGAAGTTGAAAAAATTTTGATTGAAAAATGGAGAGAATTGATATTTTGTAACATGAATTTAATGTCAGAAATAATGAAAAGATACATAGTTTGATAATGAAAAGATACATAGTTTGAGTTAAAGATATTATAGAGATAAACCATACCATTTTCTCATACATGCTGATAACTCTCTCACTTACAATACTTTGCATAGTAAGGTCTTGTCTGATCGACCTTGTCCTATCAAATACAAAGTCGTGAACCACTTCAAATGGATGCTCATTAGAATCCAACAAGCTCAAAAGGTAATTTAAAGTGTCTTCCAATACAGGAAGTGGCCGTACATCAGATGATTGCATATTTTTTGTGGATATGGTTCTGCAAAACTAATAGGTGAAATGGATGATAAAAAGTTGGAAAACTGATAGATATTGATTGACAGAGAGAGGAATAACAATAACATTTACATAGAGAGTGCATTTTCAAAGAAGGAACTTTACATTATAATGAATCATACTAAAAATCTTTCAAAAAAATAATTATATGATAATGCAGCTAGGTTGTAACTATTAGGCATCAACCATGTAAGTAACAACGAAAAGAAGTTTCAGAAGTAAACTATATTTGCATGTTATACATAAGATTTCAATTGGTAGGTGATGAAAAACAGGATTTCCACCAACTACCTTTGCACACTAGAAATGGAAATAAACATTATCTCCTCATATATATATATATAGCATTTGCTTTCAGTTTTTCAATTCAGGATTATTTGCCTTAGCAATAGCTTTAAGTATCTAGGTAGGTCATTTCACACCTTAGGAAACATTGGGGTTCACCAACAAAAATGTCTGGGATTTATGAGTTTTGCAATAACCAGGTGTTGATTTTGATGAAAGACAATCACTATTTCACTCTTCAACTCCTTGCACTTCAATTGGTGCAAAACAAATAAAAATTGTAGCTGGGACTATTAAGGGTGGTTCTAATTCTTGATTTATAGCAATTCCACTGAAACAAATTCTAAGTGAATGGAAAGCCTACTTGATATATATTTTAAAAAAAAAATCTATTAAGCTTCCTTGTTTATTTATCAGACCATTTTAAAAATACATTTCATTCTCAACCTTCGACTAGTACTCTTTCAGTCTCTTCCTGTTGTTATTTTTTATATGTTTTATCTATTACTAGACTTGCCTATTTAGTTAAACAAAAAGTACAACGTACTAATTTTTTTATACAGAATGCAAGTTTCTCACAAGATAAAATTAGCGACAAAAATAGCTTAATAGGTTAAAATACAGATAAGTTTTTTTCCATACATTGAACTTTGAGGGCATAGTTCCAACACAGACACTAAAATCTGATAATTCAATAAAGCCTATTAGCATACTATAGTTTTAACTTCCTACTATTATCAGCATAAACTGGTAGAAATGAGAAAAGTAGCAACATTTTTAACTAAATTAGCAACATTGATTTACTTCATACAGCTCTAATATTTCAGTACCCTGAAAATACCGTGCTATCAAGAAAAAATATTCAAGGTGGTACAAATATCTCAGTACTCTGATGCTCTTGAGTATTACCCCTTCAAAAGTAGATAAAGGTGTAATAAAGGTGGTAAAATTAGGCAAAAGTAGGATATTAGGAGTATACAGCTTGGTCTTACCTTTTTTACTGCAAGGTCAGAAGATGACTTTCCATGATTACCGTTGAGCCTCTCAAAGACAGCCAAATCTCTTAGTTGCTCCCGCTGGATCCTCTCTCTTTCTGTTCAGGTGAAAACCTTAGCATATAAAGATTTCAGGAGAAACAAGGCTTCGGGGAAATAAAATTCTAAACCATTGAACGCCGATAATTGGCTTGTGGGGAATTTCAATTTTCAGTCCTTCGCACTCTAGTTCTCTTATTGACATAGGCACTTCATCTGCCTTGCTAGATGAGAGTGTACCAGGACCATCTCTTTTAAGTCACATTTATGATCCTCAAAAGGTGCAGGATGAGCCCTTAGCAGCTATAGAATACAACACAACCTTGTGCATACAAACGCACATAGAGAGAAAGCTAGTGCATTCTGGGAAGTTAAAAATATGCTTTAGTCCAATCATATAAACATAAGGTCTTAATGAGCACACAAAAGAACTGGTAACCCCTTAAATTCACACAATAAGGGCCGTCACCATGTTTATTTAAACCCAATGTCATCGTAATTTGGATTCCATGCAAAGAAAACTCTGTAACAACCCAAATGCAATCTTATTAACTGCCCTCCCTTGCGGGGGAGGGGATTTAGCTTTCTTCTTAAAGCATCCCGCATCCCCATCTTGTAATTAATTTGAATAAAAGGAATACGCACATAAAATACGATTCTGTGAAAAAATTCAGAACCGCTAGCTACTAAAAACGACAATATTTAGAGCAGCCCGACCAAGAATTTCAATTTCGTATATTTTACCTGGGCACATATAAGAACAAGTTCCAACCAGCGATCCGGAATAGGAAGGCCCTTTACCATCCGCATCCGCATCTCGATAAAGCTTTCTGGAATTCAAGTCACGTTCGACACCCGAATTTGAGGCAGAAGCTGCAGACGGAGTTCTCCTATCAGAGAAGTTCCTGGATTTGGGGTTTTGGGTGGCATTGGATGGAAATTTCTGGCCCCGAGGACGCTGTGAGCTGGCCAAAGATGCAGAATTAGACGGAGAAGAAGGAGCCTTTCGATTCCAAGGTCGGCGATTCTCCATGATCTCTAGCTTACTTTTTCTGGGGATTCAGCTTCATGTCTAGTGACCATCCTGCTTGAAAATTTTGCCTTACTACGGAGCTTGTCCACTGACTGAGCTGAGAGGCACCTTCCTTTTTCTAAAAAAAAAAAAAGAATATTTTATTTAAAAAAATGATACAAGATGTATGTTTTTTATTTTAAAATTATAATATAATTATAAACTTGAGAAGATCAAATATGACCAAAATAGTTTAAATTTCAATATATGTGTGTATATAGTTATCATCCTCTCAATTTTTACTGAATTTCAATTTAATTATTCAATTTTATTTATTCATGTGATTTTTAGTTAGTCACTCTTTAAATTTTAAAATAAAAAAATATATATTGATTACATATTGAATATTCTGTAACAAAAAATATATTGAATCTTTTGTAACAAAAAAAAAATGTCAAGAGGAACCAAGGCTAAGCCGATTTAGGAGGAAGCTTCCAAGATTTGATATTGATTATAGATTGATTATTCTATAAAAAAATAAAATAAAAAACATTATATACAAACAAAAGTAAAAAAGACCACCCCACTCACTACTATTAAACCGATATAAACTTTGTTACAAGTTTAACAATTTATTGTGATGCATGCTCAAGCCGATCCATTTGAAATTTCCCCAAGTTTAGAGAAGCATTAAGAATTCATTGCGATCAAGTCTCGTCAAGCCACCACCATGAATATCCTTCCATGCCTGTAGGTTAAAACTGATATATATTAGATTTTGGCAACATTTACAATATTCAAATATATGTCCTTAAATATGCACACAAGATTAATAGGCCAACTGCAAGAGCTCAAGAGCTCAAAATATGTCCAAACCAATGAATTATTCCCAACTCTAGAGAATTTTAGAAAACTCTCTTTCCATGAAGCCCCTCATCCCATCCTTTCCTTCTTTCCGGTCGAGTAAAAGCACCATTATACTCTGTGTGTGTGTGTGTGTGTGTGTGTGTTAGGAGAAAAGCTGCCCAGAAGAGAATGCAAAATTGCATAACAAAAAAATTGAAGAACCCACAAGAAAACATGTTCACGAGTGTGCCTGCTTTGTCAAACTTCTTAGAAAATGCCTTGAAGCACATGTTCCTCTCCCTCTTATTGATGAACCTGTTATGAGAAAGCTTAATACAAGGAGTTGTCTCGCTTGGAAAATGCCTCCTTTCTCTGCTGCCTCTCCGCCATCGCATCCTCGCCTGACAAAGCTAAAAGCCAGTTCCTTTCTGAAACTGATAAAGCTAGCTCCCCGACATCGCATCATGGCCTGAAACCATTAAAACCAAGACCCAAATCATCTATTAAAATAATAAGACCAAAATCATTCATCTTCAAGTCAGATGAATGATAACGTTGACAAAATAAATAAAAAAAAAGAGGAATCTGAATTAAAGGAAAAAAATGAGGAACTTCAATTTTCCGGCTTACCTTCTCCTTTTCCCACTTGCCAGGGTGAGATTTGGGGCCAGGGGGAGGGGTTTGTATATTCAAAAACCTGAGAGAGATGAGACGCCAAGGAGGGGATTCAAAATTGGAAAACCTTACGATTAGAGATATTTGTAGGGGAGAGAAATTTGTTCACAGCCTTCTGGAATCTTTCTTCCAGGTTTAATGCTTGAGGGAGGGAAGGCGTCAAACCATTTTGATGTTTGAATTTAAATGGAACTTTGCCTCTCCATGCATCGAGGACTGACCCAAAATGGAAGTAGATTCTCTCTTGAATTTAGAGTTCTTGGCCTCTTCTCCATCTTCATGCTTCTCAGCCAGCGATTCGGCCTTATGCGGTTCTGCATCACTGAGGTGCTACTATCCCTACTTCACTCTGTTCTCTCCTCCCCGTCCCCCTTCTAGCTTCAAGTTAGTAGCTTTTTCCTCTGCCGTCTCAAACACTACTGTCATGAAAATTTAAAAGGGGTGAGCGTTTTGTGGGTGTTTAGCTTGTCAAAACCCTAGATTTAAAAAAGTTTTTTTAGTCTTAAATATGATTAATGGAAATTTAAAATAACTATCATATTTATTTAAAATAACTTATATATCAAATTATAATTTTAAATTATAATATTAGATAAACTTTTAAGAATAAGTTCTGGGAAAAAAAAATTTATGAACTATATAATAATTATTTTGCTCATATTTTGTCCTTTCTCTCCTCTCTCATCTTTCCCTTCTTTTCTATTGTCGCAAATCTTTTTCTTCAGTCGTCTCTCATCCCCAGTCGTCGCTTCTATTATGTGTTCGCAGTTACTACTTCTGCGTGGACCTCTGACTATAAGTAGAAAAATATGTCAGCCCGCAGGTTACGAGAAAACCCGCGATAACCCATAGGTTGTGCAACACGTCCCACTTAGGTAGCAAGCTAGCCTACTAGCCCGCTAACTCATCACCTTTTTTAAAAAAAATAATTTTGTAATATTCTTTAAAAAACTTATTTATAAATTTTTAAAATACTAATAAAAAATTTATAATATCATATTAACATAATAAAAAACTTGTTAGTGTTACACTTTTAAAAAAAATTAGTTTTATAGAAAAAAAAATCTCAAATTTTACAATTATAGATCTAAATAAACATTAACATAATATTAATAAATTACAATATGTCAACATATATTAATAAATAAGTAATCATCTTTAATATAAGTATTTAAAATAATAATTGAGTAAAATAAATAATAATATTAATAAAAAAAATTAAAGAAAAAAAGGGGCTAGGCTAGGTTGGGCGGGGCGGGTTGTGTAGCCCGCCACAATCTAGCCAAAGCCCTCCCTACTTTTTGGTAAAACGGGTTCACCCATGAGCTGAACTCTTTTTACTAGCTTTATCTCTGTCATTCACTGCTCCTCCATCATCTTCTTTAGCTCTCTTCTCTCTTTCTCTCCGGCAGAAGAAGGTAGAGATTTGGATGTCGCATCTATGTAGCGTCCGCTATTAAAGAAGCTCAAGTCTCTCTCTTTCAAATTTGCACTTCCTTCTCATTTTGTGCAAGATCATGGAGATCAGGAGACAGTGGAAGTCGCCATCTCCATCTCTATAATCTTCTATCGTTAGTAGAGGTCGGAGATGATGGAGGTAGAGAAACAGTGGAGATGATGAACAGTTCTAAGTAATATTTTTTTAACTTATACCCTTTCTGGTAATTTAACAATAACAAAAGTTATTCTGATAATAACCATCCAAATACTCATTTATTCATAATCATTTTTTTCTATAATTTTTTTTAGAATAACTTATCTAAAATTAATTTTACTTCATAAATTCTTCTGTAAAAGCTAATCACTTCTTTCCTAACAGATATTTTTATTATTTTTTATTTTTACGATATAATTCTAATAATAATTATTCTTCTCCTTTCTTTAGGGCCTATTTGGAATGATTTAAAATTATAGTTTTAAAAGGGCTTATGGCCCAAACCTTGGTTGGTTTGGAGAAATTTTAAAATAAACAGTCATATTCATCTATAAGTGTTTTTGGATAAAACCATGGTTTCAGATAAGCTGTTACGACTAGCTTATGAAATAGTAAAAAGGCTTTTGAAAATAAAAATACCAATTTACCCTTACTTTTTTCCCTCTCCACTGCTCGAAGTCTTCTCCCTTATTCATTACGCTTTCCTGCTTTCCACCTATCCTCTCACATGCTATTTCTCTTTCCCGTGAAGCCTCTACAGTTTGCTCTTCTCAGACCTTCAGTTCAATCTTCTTCTGTGCGTTGTGACAACCTCTCACCAGCGACTCATCGTGGACTAAGCTATGCTCGTCTATCTCTTCCTTCACGGCTCATCCTCTCCTTCCTAGCGTCATCATCACCATCACCTCTTGTTCATCGGAGATCTTACCATGCATCACCTGCCTACGTTGTTGTCACCACCTGTTCACTTAGAGATATCAGGGCTCCTCGCCGTTGCCACCTGTTAATTGCATATCTCAATGCCTGTACATCTCAGTGTGTTACTATCGCTTTTATGTGTCGCATAACAGTTGCCATTGCTGGCTGTTCACCTGTACATCTCAGTGCCCATCACCAGCACCACTTGTTCACCTGCAGCTCTTAGTCAAGACCCTTGTCTCATGTGGTAGGTGAGCTCCCGTGGATCAAATTTCTCATATGCGCTTCTTTCACTTGGCTATTTTCTAGTTTTGTTTTTCACTTTAGGGTTTATGGTAAATTAATTCGTTTTGATGTTTGGTATGTGTAAATTAGTTCATTTTGGTTGTCTCCCGTTGGAGTAGTTTGCTTCATAATTTGGTTGGCGTGCAGAAGTCAGCCATGGAACATGCAATACGGGTAGTACAACTACCACCACCACTATCAGCAACCATTCTATCAGCAACAACAGTAATCGTTCACATGCGTCAGTTGACCAACTTGTGGAAAACATTGACTTATTTGTCAAGAGCATGGATGCCATGAGAAGTCCCGAAACTAGAGAGTTATAATGGTCAATTAAGGATAACGTTAACTTACTTTTCCCATTTTTTCACTGCCAATGTTATGTGGGTGGAATGTAGTAATTGTAACTAGATGTCGCACAAATATTTTATGTGTTCTTGGCTATTTAAATTTAGTTTGATTTGTATTAAAACTGGTTGCTTGTACGTTCAGTTTCAACTTTGAAATGTTAAGTCCAATGACGATTACCTAATTAATGGATGTTTTCTTTCATATAAATGGACCCATCAATAAGTACACAACAAAGTTGGGATGAAGGTCAACACACAGATGAAGAAGTTTGTATTCTAGTTGGAGCTTATGTCAAACTAAATATGACTAAGGAGTCTGTGCATACAAGTGACTTAACCAGTTCCTAATGGGTGAATGATGTTTTAACCGATGAAGGAATTCGATATTATGAACAGTTTTGAATGTATCCCAGCGTGTTCCTAGAGTTTTGTCATGCATTGGAATGCCATGGCCTAAAGGAAGGGAGGCGCACGGGAAAATATGAGAAGTTAGCAATGTTTTTGTGGACGGTTGCACATGTGGAGACAAGTAGGCAATTGCAAGAAAGATTTTAACATTTTGGTGAGACGATTAGCAGTTACTTTCATGAGGTCTTAGGAGCGTGTTGTGGACTTGCTAGAGAGAACATAAAACCAATCGATCCTTAGTTCACCCATGTTCATAGTAATCAGTCAAGATCGGCGATATTGGCCATTCTTTAAAAACGCAATCGGAGCAATAGATGGCAAACACATTCCTTGCGTTGTCCCTGCAACAGAACAAGCCAAATATTTTGCAGGAAAGGGTACACATCACAAAATGTCATGGCAGTTTGTGATGGGGACATATTCTTTACCTTTGTCTTGGCTAGTTGGGAAGGTAGTGCTTATGATGCCCGCATATTAAACCATGCTGTGACAACGCCATCTATGAACTTTCCCCATCCCTCTCAAGGTATATCTCGTTGTTGGTAAAATTATTTACATTTATATTTTAACGAAGAAATCCAAAATGTGCTAATTTCTATAATTCAGGTAAACATTATTTAGTCGATGCTGGCTATCCATCGGTGGCAGGATATCTTGGTCCATACAGACGTGCCTATTACCATTTGGGTGATTTCTGTCTGACATCTAGCAGCTAATATACATCCGACGAAGTCTTCAACTTTGCTCATTCAAGTTTAAGATGTACAATTGAACAGACTTTTGGGGTGTGGAAGAATAAGTTTAGAATAGTATGACAAATGCTTAGCTTTGATTACCCAACTCAAGTAAAGATTGTTTGCGCAACGATGACAATACATAATTTTATCAGAAGAAATAATATTTTTTATCCTGATTTCACGGAACAAGAACAACCCCTTCATGATTCAAAAGACGACGACGACGACGATGATGAACATGAGGCTTCACAACAACATTCTTCTGTACGATCTTCACGCACAATAGAACATTTACGTGATCAAATTAGAGATAAAATTGTTCAATATAAACAAATCCAATAAGTATCTATTGTACGTATGGTTATGCTTAAATGTGTACTAGATATGACCTGAATATGTTATAAACTATTTAATATTAATTATCATATTAACTAAATATATGTATATTATTTATTGTTTTCATATTTTTATAAAAAACTATAAATGTACGTGTATATATATATACATAAAAAATGGAGTAAGTATATGTATATATTACTTATGGTTCTCATATTGGCATGATTTAATATAAATATATTTTTAATATATTTATTTATAAATAAAATTACTTATTCAATAATTTAGTACTCATTATTTCTTTTTACTCACCTTTTAAAATAGTAAATATATATATTATTTACTATTTTAATATCACCCATAAAATAAAAATAATATATTTTACTTTATGTAATTATCATTTTAGATTATACCAATTTTAGTAATTTACTAATAATAAAGTTCTTTCTACAAATAACTATTTAAATAATTATTTATTAAAAATTATTTTTTTATATACTCTTCTTAAAAAAAATTTAAAAAATTGTTTATAAAATTATTTTTTTTATAAATATTTTTAAATTTTTTGTCCAAACACGCACTTAAGATGGAGAAAAGAAAGTTACAAAATATATGCTTTTATAAGAGTATTTTTAAAACAAAACTTAAAAAGAAGAATTCCAATAATAATTATTTTTCTCATTGATTTAAAACATCTCAATAATGATGAAGGATCCAATACATTTTACGAGGTGGGAAGCCCAAAGCTTCATCTGACCATTAATTAAATGTGAGAATTGGCTTCTACACAGCCCGAGGCAGAAATTTTTTATCATGTTCCTGGTGGGACCGGCTTGTGAACAGTAAGTTTGCGAGGGGAAATGCTGATAAGCCATTAAGCCGTGATGAGAGTCGTCTTGCCGGAACAGTTAATTATATATTGATGATTTGATAAAACTATGTTCCTATAAAGTTAATTATAGTTTAATTAAAATTTTATTTTAATCTCTATAATTTTAAATTATAATTTTATATATTGTTTTTATAGTTTTTTCTGGCTATAATGTTAATATATATAATTTTATAAAGACTTAAACCTAAGTCTAATAGATATAGATACAAAAATTAAAATTTGTCTAAAATATAGAAACTAAAATCAAATTCATTCAAAGTATACTGCCTATTTGAGAAACTTATAAATTAAAATTTAAAAAAAAAATATGATCTAAATCTTAATTTAATTTTTTTAAAATAAATAGTCATATTTGTCTAAAAATATTTTTAGACCAAATTATAATTTTAGATAAATTATTAAGATTAATTTTTAGAATAATAAAAGAACTTATATACTATCTAATTACTATTTTACTTTTACTTTTTCTTACATCATCTCTTACATCTCCTCCGTCATCTTTTTTATGTTTTCTCCTTTCTCTACCCTTTTTTCTCTCTCTTCTCTCTTTTTTATCATCTCCCCTCTCTCATATTTTGTAATAAAATCATACAATTTTTAGTAATTTTTCAATTATAAAATTTTTTCTAGTAATAACTATTCAAACACTCATTTATTTAAAACTATTTTTTTTCATAAACTCTTCTCTAAAACCCCATTTTCTAAAAGATGTCTAAAACCCCTTTTTCTTATAAGTCTTTTTATAAACTCTTATCCAAATAGACCCATAGAAGCTAAAAATAAAACTAGTTAAAAGTATAAATAAAAAAAGACAACTTAAATGAGCAGTAGATTTTGAATGAAAAAATCGTTTTTGAATTAAAAAAAATCAATTTTCAACAATAAAATCTAATTTTAAACATTTAAATTCATACTCTATTTTCTTACTTTTAAATCTAATTTCATCAATTTAAGAGAGTATAATTATTTTTAGCGATTGTAATTTTTCTTTAATTATATGTAACATATTTTTAGTTATGTGTAAATTATTTTCATATTAAAAACTTTTGTATATAGTTGACAATAGATTATACACAATTATATAAAAGTTACAACCATTGAGTATGATTACAACAAATTATTTTGACAAAATATTTGCCAAAGGCTTTCCCCAATTTTGCACAAAAGAAAAGAAATTTTTATGGATTTTATATTTATTCTTTTAACAAGTTTTGATTTTAACCATGGACTTTTCCTAGTGCAATGCACCAAGGTGGTATTTATTGTATGATGTAAATTGTGAAACAAGATTTTGAGGAAGTATCTCTATTATTACAAAATATAGGTACAATTGTAATTGAAAAAGAGTAGGTTGTCAGCCGCTCGATCTTAATTGCCTCCCCTAATGCGCCTTGTCAGAATTGGCCATTTCATCCAATGGTCATGGACATCTTACTAGGAATAAAAATAAGTTAAGTCAGGTCAAGCTTTAGTTAAATAGGCATAAGCTTGTAACATGTGTCTAAAACTTGTATACAAGCTTTTCTTTTTTAGACTCATTCTTGAGCTTGTAGATAGCCTACCAAGCCTCAAGCCTTTTTAGAGACCTTGAGATTCTGGTAGGCATAAGTAGGCTTTCAACCAACTAGAACTTACATAAATATAAGCTTTTAATAGACTTTAAAGTATACATATTTTCAAATGGAATGTTTTAAAGTATATACATAATTAACATAAAACTTAATTTTAAAACATGACAATAAAACAATTTGCATATTATTGAAAATGCCACTATAAAATTAAAATTGAACATAACAACATCCACATTATTACATGAGACAACACTACAATATGTTATCCTCCTCTTCATATGGTTTTAGCTCAATAGAAAAACTAATTTTAAATAAATAATTAGTCTAAAAATCCAACCAACATGCATGACATATAAAAATAAGCAATTATAAAATATTATATTTATACCTATTGTTTTCTCTTCAACCTATATTTTTTACAAAACCAATCCCTATCACACAATAGAATTTCAATAAATTGTTCATTCAATCTCGCACAATATTCATCAATTACCCTTCCCCTGACACAATGTCGATTTTGATGCCACAGTTGAGATATAGAGAGTTAATATATCATATGTCCTCCTAGATAAAACTTTAAACTTTTCATTCCATTATTTTTGTCATACACTAGTATTTTGTCAAAGTATGTCATCAATATTCACTTCACTATATGTAGAGAATGAGTCTTCTTTATACAACTCCATATACTCAACATATAAATTGTCTAATACCCTTTTCAACTTTTTCACATTTCACTTAGCCTCATTTTCTAGTTTATATATCAAGGGGAAACTTACCTTACTAGCATCTAATTTGATATTTAGATCCAAAATACTTGCAATAGCCATCAACAAGTTGCATTACTCCCAATACTTGTCAAATTTTCCTTTTATAGGTATTGTCATCACATTCATAAGCAAGTTAGGAGTCTCTATTGCTTCGTCAATAACTTGTTTCACTTTATGAACTTCAACAAGATATAAGTTAGCAGTAGGTTATTCACTACCTGAGATAACATGAGTGGCATTATTAAAACTTCTAAGATATGACAAACCTTCTCAATCTTTTCCTAATGCTCAAAATCCGATCCATAAGTATAATGTGACTCTTTTCATGATAAGTTGAAAAGGCGTGCTTGAATTTCATTGTAGTCATCATATCAAGAATGTAGAGATACATCTTGTAAGACAATAAAAAATAAGTTTCTTTTCTTTCAAACCCTTTAACTCCAAACTTCGCAAAAAGATTTCAACCTTTCATCTAAGGCATTTATAAATTTGACATTTTCACAAATGTAAATAATATCTTTAATGGTGTTAAGGCTATCTTGCACCAACAAATTCAGAATATATGAATAACATCTAACATGAAATAGTTTCTCACCAAGCACCAATTTATCACTCAATAATAAGTTCTCCTTCAAATTTCTTAAGCAAGAGTCATTGCAACTAGCATTGTCAATAGAAATTGAGAAGATTTTATTCTCAATACCCCATGGTCTCAAGCACTTAAAAATTGCATTTTCTATATCTACTCCTCACCTTAGAGCATGCACTTTGACTAAACTCAAAGCTCTCTTATAAAGATTCCACATAGTATTAACAAAATAGCTAGTGATTTAGCTACTTGGTGACTTGACTTCCACATATCTGTTGTAATACTTGCTCACATTCTTCAACATATTTTTAAAAACATTATTTTCAGCCTCATATAACTTGATATAGTCACTTCTTGTTATTTTACGACTGACTTTTCCAAAATATGGATTTGAATATTCAAATGCCCATATCAAAACTTCATCTTCTACTATTCTACAAGGACGCTAATGCACCATAATATAAGTAGCTATGAATTTTTTTTCATTGGAATATTTAATGCCAGGACCAATAAATAGATTAATTCCTAATTCACTTGATAGGCAAAATTGTATAGTAATTTACTTTTTTATTGAGAGACAAACAACTTTCGTTGCAATAAATATCAGAATGCCTCTTAAGATGGCTAGTGTTAGCTCCCTTTTACTAGTAGATGACTTCTTCTTATACTACAAGCATATTGCTTTCTTGACACCATCATCAAGTACAACTTATTCAAAATCTTTTCATACCACTAAAACTTCTTTCCGCTTTATTATGATCTTATAATCTTCTTCACCCCTAAAAACTACTTGTTGAGAGGTATTATTGTTGCTTTCATTCATTTGTTGTTCAGATTGAGGTTCTTTAGGAGGAGTATATTCAATTGTGTTGTTCCTGCTATCCATTAGAAATTATACAACAACTTGTCCTGTATAATATTAAAAATATGGCATGTAAATATCTATCTCATGTAGAGTTACAGACACAATTTAATAAGATGTAATTATAAGAAATTGTATATTTAATAAATTATTATTTATATATTTAGATGCATAAAAAGAGAGTAACAAATTACATATAAATTAGTTTTTAAAAAAGACTAAACAAAGCAAAAAATACAAAAAATGAGTATAACATTCATATATAGGAGCCGTCATATTCTACATATACACAAATTCAAAAGGATCTCATCGAATTTATTTATGTTATACATACAAGCTGACAATGTAATATATACAAAAAGTTTTGATTCAAGTAATTACTATTAAAAAGAGCAAAGACAAAAAAATGATAGAATTTTTCATTAACAAATAACAATATATATGTCTTATTAGGAAATAATAGACCACAACTCCACTTGAACTTAATTTTTTCCACCTCTCGATATGAAAATATGAATGCTAGCTTCTATAATTGTAACATAGTTTTAAGGAGGGAATGATGGTGACTATGAGAGGGTAGAATAAGAAATATATATTGATTTTAGATATATTAGATCGTATTTAGATAATGTAGATATATATTTTAGATATAACATATAAATATATAATTTAAAATAAATAATATAAATATTTTTATGATAAAATAGATATAGATTTTAGATTTAGATGTATTAGATTGTATTTATAGATATTTTATATATAATTATGAGGATAAAAAATATTATTTCAATAAAATCTACTTTTATAATTTTATTTTGTAAGAGTTATTAGTCGTGTCTCTTCACTATTCAACTCGATCCCTAATTGACTAAACCCCTTCTTTTCTCATCTTTAACCTTCACAATACCTAAAATTTGTTTGTGGGATACCTTACACACCCTTCATCGATCAAAACCCATACAAAATCACTCACAAATTCCTCCATTTCACCGTTCAATCACTCAAATCCCTTATCCTTTACGGTAGTAATGGAAGAACAAAGACAACCAATGCAGACAGGTCTGAGCCTAATCCATTTAAGTCTACATCTAATGCTCCTTAAGCATCCCTTTTGAAGGATAATAAGAAGAAATTTCAAGCTAAGGTGGCCAAGGATAGCCCAGATGTCTCAAAGAGTAAAAATAAGGACCAATCAAGCAAGGCACCGATGAAAGCAACAACCAAGGATAGAAGTAAAGTACGCATTTTTTAGCCTTCTTCTCAATCTGCTTTAAAGAGAAAGACAAGGTCATAACTTAATTTTGACATTGAATATGATCCTGAATTCACTATAACGCTAGAAAAGACAGTGAAGATTATTACTAATCACTTAGTAAGAGGCAAAAGACTTTAAGAGGCCTATCTATAACTCCAGCTCTTTCAAGTTCTTATCCCTTAAGTTTACCTTTTCTAAAAGGTAACTTGGATTTAGATGTTGATTTGTTTAAGTTTAACTCGATATTTAGGTAGAGAAAATGCTGCTTGTAGTATATATTGATATTCCTACACTTAAGGCAGATTGGAAGGTCAATCTGCAAACTAACAAGCCTTTCCTTGTGTCTCTTTCCTTCACCCTGAGTTAGATGTGTGATTTCTATCACATCATTTATTACATCTACTCTCAATGCATGATTATCAAGTTCAGTAGCTTCACTTATCTTAATCAGTAGGACTACCTCACACTGGTTAGGATAGTAAGTGGAAAGAAGCTCAATTTAAAAGCTTTCGTCTATAGTAAAATGAGATAATTTTGTCCCAACCGATCAAGGACTACTCTATGCCTTATCATCAATTTGTCTCATTCTTCCTCAAGCATTTTAACATTCATCATCTAGAAGGAAGAAAGAAGAAACATATTAGAGCTTTTGGGTTGTCTCAACTGCACAAGATGAAGATCAAGCTCCCTTATGATGTCAAGAAGGGATTCAAGACAAGCAGCTTATGGCCAGTGCTTCCCTTCCTCAAGATGAAGGACATTCCTTTGCTAGACCTCAAGTCTCTTCTGTACCATCATTTCTAGGTACATCTATTCAAAGGTATCCCTAGAGTTTACAGAGCTAGAGAGAAGGCTCAATGCCTCCCGGAAAGAATCACACATTATTCATGAGAGGCGAAGAGGCTTTGTCAGAAAGGCAAGAGGCTATTCATTAAGAGGTATATGATGTGAAGAATATCCTTCTCGCTTATCTGAAAAACCTTAGACCTTCTATCTATGAGGAAGAGCTCAAGGATCAACCACCTATTTCAAAGCCTCAGCATGACTACCATGCTTCATCTTCTGGCACTGATCCTGTCCCTTCACCATCTTTAGGTTTAGTATCTGTTATCCCTACTTTTTCACTCATTATACCTTTCCCTTCCATCTCCATCGAACCTAGCCTTCTATTACCCCCACTTCCTAATATTATTCCTTTAACTCTGGCCCTAGCCCTAGCCCTTTTGGATGATATTAAAAAGGGGGAGAGAGGAAGTGATGAGAAGAATGACGATTTATCTCTTGAGTCAATTGATTGACTGCTATTTTTTATTAGATTACTTGTTTTATTGTATAACTGATGAATATATTATTCAAGTTATGTTAATTATGTTATATTTTAATTAATGATTATCTCATGTTAAGTATTTTGATTCACTTGGTTTTACTATCATCAAAAATAGGGAAAATATTATAATCCATACTTAATGATATTTTGATGATGTCAAAAGTAACTCAATTGTTTTTGTATGTTTAATTAAGTGTTTTTAAATGATGTCAAAAGTAACATAAGAAGTTAGATTAAGTTAATTGATTAATCAATCGATTAATGATACTTAATCGATTAATGAGTATCATTTAATCGATTGAAGGTTCGATTAATGTCAGGGCATTGTGTTATTAAAAAGAAAGTTAGTTAATCGATTAATGAGTATCCATTAATCGATTAATTGTTCGATTAATGTCATGAAGTTATTCTCTATAATTGAAAAGATAAGTTGATTAATTATAATTAATCGATTATCTATCTGATTAATTTATTTAGAACTGTTTTTCCTTTAGACAAAACAAACTCTATTAATCAATTAGTTAACCGATTAATCTATATTAATGTATTAATTGTTTGATTAATTAGTTCATAATCATCTTGTGAAAATCAAATCTAAATCTATTAATCGATTGGTTAATTGATTAATATACATTAATAGATTAGTTGTTCAATTAATATGTTTTGAAAACCTTTTTATGTCAATTCCTTGAGAGACATTAATTGATTAATGATTCAATTAATTTATATTAATGTATTAATTGTTTGATTAACATATTCTGAAAAGCTTTTTGTATCAATTCATCTATAGACATTAATTGACTAAGAATTTGATTAACATACATTAATGTATTAGTTGTTCGATTAATTTCATATATTTCAATGATACTTCTCTGTTTACGTTGAAATTAATTGCATCTCTCACTCAGCTATATATGCTTAATTCAAATCTAAAGTATGCTCATGTTTTTTTTATCATTCTTCATTATAAATCTTTTAAGAAACTTATCTTATCAATTTATATTGAATATGGTTAAATATTCTAATCAATATGATGCTATGTTTTCTTTTATTCTCATTAATTGAAACATTAATCAAATTAATTATATTTAATCAATTAATACAGATGACCAATTTCCTTACTATCACTTGGAATAGGCCAATCGATGGTTACCAATTTCCTATGGAGATGACCAATACAAGAGAAGATCAAATCATTCATGTGGTTACCCTTTTGGTTGTGACCAGGATGAAGACTCCATGCATCTATTGAGAGATTGTTCAAATGCTATTGTTCACTGGAAGTTCGTGGTTTCATCCACAATGTGGACTATTTTTTCTTCATTATAGGGACTTGAGTGGGTTAAATGGAACTTGCAGCATGAAGCGGGGTAGATTCACTCTAAGAAAGTCCAACAGTCTATTCTCTTCCAATATGTCTGTTGGGATATTGGGTTTCCAAATGTAATAAACTTTTTGGAGCAGAAGCTACAGGTGACCATCTTATTGCTGACCCCAACCTGTTTAGAGCTTGTTCAAATCAAGACTTGCTTAAGATGAATCATTTGACACTCTAAAAACATTACCACGATCAAGAGTCATATGCTACAAGAGAAGGCTTCATACAGCTTGAGGTGGAGGGGTCGATTTTGAGGAATGGAAATAGCAGCTGCGGAAGAGTCATTCACGACAATGAAGATAGATGGATATATGGTTTCAGTTACAAGCTCACATCAGTGCCTCTAGCTATATTATTGAATTGATTGGAGTTATTCATGGTCATTAATTTATGTTGGATAGAGGTTATAGGAAAATAGCTCTCTTTTTATATTGTATTATTGCTGTTAATATGTTAATCAGGGGTTGTGATATTAATGATTCCTTCAAAGATAGAAGATGATATGTTGTTATTACATATGGATTGGAAAGTTTTCATTAACCATGTTCGTAGAGAGAACGTTTCTTTGGCTGACCAACTAGCCAAGTATGCTCATAGGATCACAAACAATTTTTATATCCTTGATTACCCTCCACCTTTCATATCAGAGGTGGAAGTTGATGAAGGAAACTGATGTTGTCCCATTGGGGTAAATCTCTTAGTTGACTAATAGATCTAAGTTTTTAATAAAAAAAAAAATTCATGTTCAACAATTGCTTTTAATCATAGGAACACGAGGAATGTCATCTTCGATTCTGTAGATACTTATTTGATCGTGAAGGGAAGATATGCAACTGATGAATCATCTAATTAAGTGCTTACCCATTATAAAATTTGGACATTTTAGACTTTATAGAATGGATGTCTTTGCAACAATTCAATTGTGATTTGATTATTTGTTTTCCATTCACCCGGAGTTTAAATCTTGTTTGAAGTAACTTGTGCTATCTCCCTTTTGTTTGTTGAATAAAAGGTACCGAGCTTAAAGCATGAGATAGTTATACACGGTATCTAGATCACAAAAGTGGGGACAAACTATCCACTTTGTCCTACTCAACTCGTCCCCAACATGATGGGTGAATATCATGTAATACTATCATCTCTACACAAATGTGATGAGTCTCTTTAGCCGAAAAAATCTGCACAATGAAGAGTACTTTGTGTTCTGACTTTGACTTTCAAATCTACGTAAATCATGTTCTTGATGATCTGATAAATCTCTGTCCTCATCAATGCATGGTTAAGGCCAGTATCAATCGTTATTATTTGGATTGTGTCCCTTTAATCAGTATTTTTAAAAAAAAAATCAAAAAATATTACTAAAAAGACAAGTAGTATTATAAGTATAAGACTGAAGATGAATTAAAAGAAAGAAATTCAGAGAATGCAAAATGAGAAGTATGAAGTACTATTATATCTAGACTAGTGAAGATGATGTTGTGTCAAAAGAAGATGATGTCCTTTAAGATAAATTTAATCGGTTTTGTAATGCAGTTGTGGTATCATTTCATTGACAATATTTTGGTGGAATTTTCAATAAATTTTAATCAATATAAAATTCTTTATTATTTTGAAGAATTAGAATAAAGAATCTATATTAAATGATATTTATTAAGAATGACGGTGGAAGTTGTAATTATTTAAAAGCAAAAAAAAAATACCAAAATAAAAATTTAATATTACTAAATTGGCCTTATCATGCTCCTTATATTTTCTCTCACATTTTATTTTAAAATTAATATGAATTTTTAAACCTCCTACATTCTCACCTTCAATCTCTTCCACATTCTATTTTAAAACTATTATGAATTTTATTTTTCACCAAAATTAAAACCCCTATAATCATCATGACAAGATCCTTTTTTCAACTTTTATTTTCCATCAACATCCTCATAATTATATTCTCACTATATAATTTAAGAGTAAAGTATATATATTTATTCTTTATGTTTGTATCAAATTTTACTTTAGTCTTTTAAGTTTAAAAAATACACTCTTAATCCCTTAAACGTTGTTAACTTCACAATCATACTTTTTATTAAAATTCCTTTCCTCCTGTCCTTTAATCGGTATAGTTACAAGATCATTTCAATGACAATTTATAGGTGTAATTTTATAAAGTGTAATCAATATAAAATTCTTTATTATTTTTTTGATAAATAAATTTTTCATTAAACAAGTCATTGTTTTAATATTTATGTCATTTTAAATGCATTGTGTTTTTATTAAATAAAGACACCAAATCATAATTCAATTTTGAGAAAATCAATTAAAAATACATTTGAATTTTTAAATTCTAAAATGATCACATCAATTTTTAAAATCCCAAATTCATACATATGACTAAATATGAATTTTAAAATTTTGGATATTTTTACAATTTTGCCTTTTACTTCAACCATATGTGATTTACTACTTTTATAATGCACTTTACTATATTTTGTTAGATATTTACAACAATAATAATGCACAATCACTTTTTCTATATCTCAAATATGTTAAATTAAATGAATCATTTAGAAGATTTACTACTTTTTATAACAGAATTTATTACAATTTGTCAAATATTTACTATAAAAATAATGCAATTAACATATAACAAAACTTACTATGTCTTATTAAATATTTACTATAAGAGTAATATAATTGATAAATATTTTTTCTAGAATTTAAACTTGTTAAAATAAATAAATCTTTTACGAGATTTATTACTTTTATATGAAAATTTATTATCTCTCATTAGATATTTACTATAAGAATAATATAATTGACAACTAATTTTTCTATAACTCAAACTTGTTAAAATAACTTATATGCTAATATACTATTTTTATAATAAAATTTACTACACATTATTAGATATTTACTAAACTAATGCAACTTACAACCATATTTTCTAGAACTCAAGCATGTTAAAATAAATATATCCTTATGGTAATTTATTACTTTTATAACATAATTTTATCATACTTTATTATATATTTACCATAATAGTAATTTATTTTAACAAGTTTTAGATTTAAAAATAGTTGTTAGTAATTAATTACTGTTATAGGAAATATCTAATAAAGTATAATAAATTGTATTATAAAAATAGTAAACTATCATAATTATTTATTTATTTTAATATATTCGATTTCTAGAATAAAATGATTGTCAATTGAATTACTCTTGTAATAAATTTTATTATAAAAGTAGTAAATTTTCAAAAAAATTATTTATTTTACATTTGAAATTTGAAAAATGTGGTTATTAATTGAATTACGCTTGTGATATATATTTAATTAAGTGTAATAAATTTTATTATAAAAGTAATAAATATCCCCTTATTGTAAACATATAATGAAATCTAGTAAATTATATTATAAAAGTACTAAATTATATGTGATTAAAATAAACGGAAAAATTGTAAAATCATCTAAAAATTTTAAAATCTATATTTAATCATAAATATAAATTTAGTATTTTAAAAATTGGCATGATAGTTTGGAATTTAGAAATTTAAAGGCTATGTTTAAGGGATTTTCTCTTCAATTTTTTTCGTTATAAAAAATATTAACAAAAAGAAAAGAAAAGTAGATGGGGGAATATTTTTTCAAACACTTCGCTTTTGACGATTTTCGTCCTGTCTCCACCGCTTGATAGTGCTTTTTAATCTCTTTTGGCTTTGGGGTTATTCCTATCGAACACAATCGTAATTCTCTCCATCACCATGTCAACTTTTGCTTTCCGATGGACTCCTTGGTTGGTGCACTTCTGCTTTCCAGGTTGGTGCACTTCTAATCTCTCTTCCGTATTTCAACTTTCCTCTCCTATTGCAATGCCGTGATTCACCTCCTTGTCGCTCGCTTTCATCACCGTTGACAAAGTAATACTAATACGTCAGTGCGTCTCTGCTCTTCATCCGATTCCTTCCCAATTTTCATAGTCATGGCAATTCTTGTTAAATCTAGATCTGAAGATCATCAGAATTACCGATATAGGTTAATTTGTGTTTCTGGTTTTCCTCTTCTCAATTAGTGGCTATTTGCGTGTTCTCTGCTGGTTTTTCTCTAGCTTTTGGACTTGTCTAGTTTAATTTGCATTCTTTCTGGTTTTTCTCTGTCTATCTTTAGTATATAGAAGCAATATACCAAAATTAGAAGCCATGTAGATTCATCATGGATTTTTTATTCATCTGGGAAATATGTGACACTATTGTATAAATTTCCTAGACACTCGTTAGCACTATTCCCCTGCTCAGACTTGACATGCAAAATCTTCAAAGATCCATTGTTCTATTATCAATGTCTTTTTAAACAGTTTCCCCTTCACTATCTTCCACCCACGTCCCCATTTGATTTGTTCGTATTCCCATGGAGAGATATTTCAAGCGGTATTTAAATCAGTAAATGAGAATCTCGAGAACACTGATTCTGCATGCGTCGATTTCCAATGGCTTCATGGGAAAATGGTAAGTCAGAGAAGCACCAAAATGCTCAGCCGAAACATCTTCGAACAGTCGTTTTTTAATTGTTGGCCAATTGGGCCCACGGTTGGTCCAATGCTAGACCAAGAGAGGTCAATACAGGATCAAGTCTAACCTTTGAGCCATCCACAAAGTTAATTCAAATAGTAAGTAATTCGATATCATTTAAGTGATATTTTAAATTTAAACTTTAGCGTATATAAAAAATTCTTTTTGGGAGACTCACCCACCATAGCCAGGTGTGTGACGCGGGTCAAATTCGGATATAGTCGGAATAAAATTCTAGTAAACTGGATGGGCAATTAAAAAAAAAATCTAACCTTTGAGCCAATAAGAGTTGTTATATATTCCCTATAACTACTTGATAGAGGGACCTTTGAGGTCAATACATGTGGGGTTCTTTTTGTAGGGACTTTATAAATTCCTTATAAATACTCTTTAAATTTTAAAATTGTACTCTAGCCTTGATAGAAGGACCGGTGTCAAACCTACTTAAATAAATTTTGTACCAAAAAAAGTGTCTAACCTAAGAAGGTTATTAAAAAAATAAAATATATGAGAGTTAGCACAGATGGTAAGCAACGAGTTTATATTTTACAAGGATATAGTTCGATTCCCTTTATCGTTATAAGGATTTCTTTAATAGACGATATTATAAGTCTCTTGTAAATGCTTTCTAAACTTTAAGACTATATTTTAGTCTTAATAGAAGACTATTGTCTAACCCACATAAATTTATATATATATATATATATATATATAAACTAAAGTCTAATTTAAGAAAGTATAGAAAAGTCATGAAGAGAATATATATATATATATATATATATATATATAAAAGGTTGTCAAACTCAAAGAGTTTAAATAAACTCCTTATAAGAAGATAAATTCGAATCTGAGTTTATCAATAAATAGTTATTAAAAATATATAATTAAATAATTAAAATATAAAAATGCTAACAATTTAATTTAAAGTTAAAGAAACTTTTTATGAATTTTGTATATGAAGTTATTAAATATAATTAAATTTAAAAAGTTGGCAAGTGTTTAATAGTAAGTTGACATAATTTTATAAGTTAAAAAAAATAAAAATAATAAAAATAAATTTATAAATTTAATTGAATTTATTGTTAGCATGAATTTAAGTATATGTTAATACAATTTTATTAAATAAGATAAAAATAGTAAAATTAGAGAGTTTACTAGTGCGTTTAACAATAATGTTTACGGGTATATTCTTTCTTCTAGCTATTTTATAGATGTAAAAGAATTTTTAATTAAATATTTTTATATTTTTAATGAAAACAAAACAGAAAAATAGATATAATATGAAAAATCTCTTCAATTTAGGCTAGGTTGATTGGGATGCCAATCAATGCTCAAATCGCAGCCACATCTTTAATTAGGTGTGTGTTTGGGGGCATAGTTTAAAAAGTCTTTTTAGATAAAATTTTGATTTGGAGAAATTTTAAACAAATATTTATATTTATCTAAAAGTTATTTTGGTCAAAACTATAGTTTTAAATAAGTTACTGAAACTAACTTTTAGAATAGAATAAGAGTTTATGGATTATCCAATTACTATCTTACCCATATTTTTTCTTACACTATCTCTCCTCTCTCTTCTCTACCCTATATCATTTCTCATCTCTCATCTTTTTTCTATACCCTCTCTCTTCTATCATACTTTTAATCAAATCATAACATTTTTAGTAATTTAATAATATAAAAGTGATTATATTACTAATAATTCAAATATCTCTATTTTTAAAATTTATTTTTCCTAAAATCTATTCTTCACATGATCTATTCTCCCAAATCTATTGTGAAAATTTGAAAGATTAAAAGTAGAGGGAAAAAAATTCAAAATATTATTAATCCTTAAATGATTGAGAATACAAATAGATATTTTTATAGGCAAAAATATAAACTAATAAGCTAAACCTATAATATATCATAATTTTAATATCTTAGATTTATTCTTTTAAGATATGATAATTTAATATTCAAATATGATTCTAAATAATATCTAAACTTCATTTTAGATAATTAATTAAATAACTAACAAAATATAATATTAATTAATAATTATTCTAAATTATAAAATCTTATCATCTATTCTTCTTACAATTTATTTTCCACTGAGCACTAGGTCTCCCATGAACAGCCATGAAAAGTCACTTTTGTCCTTTACAATATATTTCTCTTAATTTCAATTAATGATCTTAGTCTTTTCATAGAATTTCTAAAATTTGTAATTTTCATTGTCATTGCTTCTCTTACAAGATTGCCCAATGGTTACAAAGTTAAGATAATCCAAATTGCATGTTGACAAATTTTTACCCTAAAAACTAAGTAAAACAGGAGACATTTTATGCTACGAAGAAATCCTTTTGAAAAATTTCTTATTGAAATAAATAAAAATATATAATATAATTTTTTATCATGTTAAATGGTCTCAACGTCATATCTGGTGATACTTTCCATGTAAGCATATATTCCCTCCCATGGTTTTCACGAGACCCTGTTAATATTTTTTTGGTAAAATGGGGGGGTCTTATTTTTTTTTTTGGAACAAGAAAAATTTAGATATATTTGACACTAATCTCCTACTAAGATTAGAGTATAGTCACATGATTCAGAGAGTACTTACAAGAAATTTATGATATTGTCTACTAAAAAAACTCTCACGACAGTAACATAAATCGAACTTATATTCTTGTCGGATATAGATTCGTACCTTAATAGGAGGGTCTTATAAATAAAATTTGGGAGAGTAATATATAATGTTTGGTCATTAGAAAATAAAAGTAGGGGTGAGCAAGGTGCCTGTAACCTATGCACTCGCCCGTAACCCAATATCATTTTACCCGTTTAAACTAATCTAAAATAGGTCCGTAACAGTTGGGCTTAAACAGATTCAAATAGTAAAATATATAGGTAGTCTGTAGCCCGCCCATATATTTTTTTTATTAATTTATTACATTATATTTATTTAAATTTATTTTTATTACATACTAACAAATTTTTTTAAATTTGTTTTATAGAGGTAGAGACAGTTCCGTTTACAACCATCACAAATAAATATAATGTAGATGATGTATAATCATAATCCAGTTGAATAATTAAGGTTATGAATGATTATATTATGTGAGCATTGTGGACTATGTGGTTATAAATTTATAATTATTATTATGGTGTTTTATTTTCTAATTTTAGGATGAACAATCATATCATACGTGCGCTATTGTTGTTTTATTCTCATTTTTATTAGAACTTTAAATGGGTTTAAATAAAAAAATATTTTTATCTTTGATAAACGGACTGCCTATGCCTGTTGGAGTTCAAACGGGTTCAGCCCAACCCGTTTAATACGAGCTTAAACAGGCCCATGCCTATGCCAAAAAAAAAAAAGCAGGATACAGGTTAACTATCGGATCAACCCGCCTTGCCTATTGCTTAGCCATAAACAAAAGTCCATGTTCCTTACTATACAACTACAAATAGTTAACAACAGGTAAAAACAGATAGTTTTGACGGTCACAATTTGAATGGTCCTTGCGAACACAGAAGAACATATAGCTTCTTATGGCTGCTGAGTTAGATTCAATATGTGTGTGTGTGTATTATTTGAATTTAATTCAAACAGATTAAATTCTATTTTTCGGTTAAATTGTACATGAATGTTTTAATTTTCAAATTAAAATAGTTTCTTTTCATTAAATATTTAACTCATTATTTTCAATAACAAAATTTAATATGTCAAAAGTTTTTGGAGTTAAATTATTTAACTCAAAACGGTTAATAACAAGTGAGTTAAAGTATTTGGATATTATATTAATGTATAAAAAATTTCTATAAGTGAGTCATATGCATTAAAATAAATAAATTTTAATGTATAAAAAATAAATTTTTACGCAGTATAAGGTCAGGAGACTCTATATATGTTGACATGTTTAGGGTAGTTTTGTTCAATTTATTTGTCTGTTATTGAAGTGTATATTTTTTAGTTCTTAATGAAAAAAAGAAAAGAGTACAAAAATGTTTTTATTATAATTTTTTTACAAAAACAATGATTTAAATTAAAAAAATTAATGATAATATAAAAATGCCTAAACTAAATTTGAGATGTTTACAAGATCTAACTATTATGATGCTAATAAATAAGTGTATATGAATATAAATAAGTAGGATATTGTATCACTTGTATTTGTACTTGGCATTGATCTAAGAAAAATCATTACGTGCGGATATCGTCATGTGTCAAAATGATCCTCTTTTTTTATATTTCTCAAAGCAATGTCTTCAGTCTTCACCAGCTGCCTTGCTAAAGACAGAATCAAAACCCATAAAAAATCTCTTCCCAACAATGTAACCCTGGTAACAATCGCCCAAATCTTTTGTTTCCAAAAGGCCAAAGCCATGACTAAGAAATTTTCACCTTGTTCTTAACTCTTAAGAATTCACCATATCCCCTTTCGTACAACACATGTTCTGAAAGCCTTTCTGCTCTATAAATATCAGTGGACATCAGTGACAGAAATGAATATTGTTTGTTTCACAGTATTGCCTCCATCTTTGGTATCCTGATAGAAATTATATATTCTCTTTTAGGTTCCTTCTGATTGTTTTTTTCCACCTTCTTATCTAGTCGTTACTGTTTCAATCTGCAACAAGCGTCTGCTTTTCTATCGCAGTAAGATCTATCAAAAAATTTATCTGTAACTGCAGGAAACTTATAGGAAGACATACATTGAAGCTGGAGATGGCTGCAGAACCTCAGAGGATGGTGGTGATAACAGATGCATCAAAAGATGTTTGTGCAAATGCCATAAAGAAGGCCATGACACATGTATGCCCTCAACCAGGAGATGTGCTTACCCTCATAGGATATCTTGATCACTTCCTTCATCCCCGTGAGTTTTCCTTCTTCTCAAATTAAAGAAAGCAACGTATGGATTTATCTGCATGTTCACCAATCACCACTCTATTTTTTAGGTTAATTTGGACCTAAATAGGATTCAAGTCCGGATCTTTCATATCTGGAGAGAACTCCAGTGCCACTGAGCCAAAACTCATTGAATATCTGAAATATATAAAAATCCTAATTACCCATTATCCCATGTCCCATCAGAGTTAAAAAACAAAGATAAATAAATTTTGTATTCACTATTTCATATTGATGATTTTCTATGTTCTCTATGTTCTGAATGTTCTGCTTTTCCTTTTGTTCTTTAGTGGGATGTATGGTCAGTGTTGGTACCACTGGATTTATTTCAACTAATGACAAAATTGTTAAAGAGGAATTTGCCAGAAAAAGGGAGGACTATCACGGGAGTAAACCAATCATGAAGCTCAAAGAGTATTGTGAAACAATGAAGGTCAGCCTAAATCATATACTTCATATTTCAGAAAGAAAACAATTTCTGGCAGATGATTCATTCATACTAATCTCATTAATAAGACAATATTATATTCTTTTGCATCACTTTAGCACTAGCTGACTTTGTTCAAATTTCACCCCTTCAACGAATTTAATTGTTATTGACACCAAAGATTAAAATTCCATGGTATACAAAACTGATGACACAAAATAGGTTCTTTAAACTAAACTACCTTTAGTGGTTATTTTACTTGCAAAATAGTTTCATGTCACCAAAGGGATTCAAACTTAAGACTTGATAAAATTTGTTGGAATCAAGCCCATCCTTCTATACTGAAAAGCTTAAGCTTATAGTACATGAATCCAATTTCAATTCATAGCAAGGAAAAAGTTATTTGGGACAAATAAACTATTAATCCTAAAAAGCTTAGATTTCTCTTCCATTAAAATAAAAATTATTTGGAACAGCATAGATCACCAGATCTATAAATCTTAAATAAAACTTCCTGTTAAATCTAATAGAATTAAATCCCCCATACACATGAAACTTTCTTATAGCATGCTGAATGAAATTTATGCATATTAAGAGATCCAATAAAATATCTATGGGATTAATATATCTAAATTTATTGTCCTTAAATAAAATGACTGATGAGATTCTTCTTGGCAATGATATTTTTCAGATGGAATTCCACATTGATGGTTTTGCACGCCCTTTCATAGAGGTCGCTTCTTATGCTGCCAGAAGTTTAGGGGCAACATGGTTGATTGTCGATAGGTCTGTTCATAATTCCCTAATCTTTTGCCTCAATCTACAACTTGTATATAGATCCAAAGAAAAGCTTCTACTCTCCAGATAAACCCCTTATTCAGTAGAAGAAGAACATGGAGTCCAGACCCCATATGGGATTTTGTTCTTCAATTTCTTTCTTTCTTTTGAAACTTGTAGAGGCAAGTATGCAGAAGCAACACATTCTAACTGTAGGAGAAATTATTAAATACTTGATTTATTGATGCGCAGAATCTTAGGTAAGGAAATGAAGAGAAAACGGGGATTAAATGAAAAATGATTCTTTTATCCTTATAGAGAAAAGTAATAAAAAATTACAAGTAATGGTAATAAGGGTATTATAGATATGGTATAGATAAAGCTGTCTCAAAACATACTTAGGCCTCCCCATTCCATGCTACATATGAAGCTTAACTAATAATCTTAAATTTATCAATTAAGGAGACAAGGAAAATGAAAGGTAATATATAAATAAGTCATTTAAATAGTTAAGTCATTTATTATTTTATTAGAATTAGTATTAGACATCATCATATATATTATGGTTAGATATTATAATATATTAGGATTAGATATTATAATGTATATTAGGATTAGATATTATGATATATATCATGATTATATATTATGATATATTAGTATTAGATATTTAATTAGGATTAAGATTACCTATTATTTATAAATAAAGCTAACCTTCAGTCTTATTCTCCTATATTTTGATTATATTTTTGAACTCTTGAATATTCAGTATAATTATAGTTTCTCTTCTATTATCTTTCTATTATTCTCTATTTCCCTCTTCTCTATAAGATTATCTACCACAAAACCTATCATAGAGGGTGTTTTGAGTGTTGGACTCTTCTAATAATGCCCATTTTGTAAACTTCCATTGGCTACTTGCCCTAACTAGTTTTGGCTACTTGGTAGCTAGTAACTGAATAATTCAGACTGAAGAGAGAACTGATAATAGCTCATAAGACTTTAAGACAAACAAAATTGTCAATTGGAAAATCTAATTAAATCTTACTGCATTTGTTTGATACCATAGGCAACATGATTTTAAGAGTATTTTCTACTTAAACTTGCTACGCTGATGTTGAAGACATTTCACCATAAATGTGTGCAGACATGTGAACAAATACGAGAGGCCATTTGACAAGCTACCTTGTGGTTTGTATAGAATAAGAAATGACAATTCCATTGAGAAGCTGAGAGATCCAGAAGTAATAACAAAGTGCTCCAAATCAGTTACTGCAAGGAAAGATACGAAGATGATAGCAGGAAACCCATCCGAAGATGTTTCTTCCCAGAGTATGTATTATATTCTGGTGTATAATTCGCTTCAACAAATGAAATCTTACTTTTGGAGCTATGGGAAATATCTGGTTTATTTACTTTGAATACAACTTGGGTTGCGCTATATATTTACATGCAGCTACTTGTTGTGGGGAGGTTGTTGACTTCATTCAGCTTTCATAGCCTAAGTTCAAAGGTTTTCTTTAAAAATTATTAAGGGAAGTAAAGATGTGTAGGTGCTGGCGGCCCACACACCTTCCCTCCCTTAAAATTATGCAGTTACTTGATGTCAATAGCTTTGACTTCAACAAGGGTATTAGGATTCTAATTCACTTAAATTGCTCGTGATTGCTGGTGGTGTTCAACAAAAATATTGCCTACAAGTTTCAAAGTGTGATTGTTTGATATATATTCCAGTAGCTTCTTCTCTTAAAAAATACACCTCTAGCTGATTATTAGACCATTTAAAATTCACCAAACATCAGTAGTCAAAAGATATCGAGATACAGTCATAACTCCAAGCCAAGATAATAAGAAGTCTCATGGTTCCATTTAAGAAGTCATTTTCATAAAGTCTTAATTGTTCCTTTTATGGATTTCTTCCACGGAAAGAACATATCAGAGAGCCTTAGTTGTATACTCTGATTAAATCTTATTTGGCCTTAAGAACTTTAACTCATCTCTGTTAAACAAAGTCCTTTTGATGCATTCAGAATAATGGTGGTTAAAGAGTATATTCAAGGGAACTATTGTTACAGAAACAGGGCATAGATTATCAGCAAGTGAACATTTCGCATCAACTGGAACATCAAGTTCAAGCCTGCATGAGTTTATGAAAGACAGCAAGCAAGATGTTCAAAATATAGAATTTATGAACCCACTCTGTTCTGTTTGTAAAAGTGAACGACCGAAAGTTGGATGGAAGAAAGACTTCCGTTACACAGAACTCTGGAAAGCTACACAGGGATTCTCCCCAAAGAACTTTTTATCAGAGGGTGGCTTTGGATCTGTCTATAGAGCAGAGCTCAATGGAATAACAGTTGCTGTTAAGAAACTTAATAGTGTAAGTTCCCGTGGAGAAAAAGAATTCAATTCTGAAGTCAGTTTACTTAGTAGAGCAAGACATGAGAATGTGGTCATGCTTCTGGGATCCTGCTCAGAAGGAAAGCGTAGGCTTCTTGTTTATGAATATGTCTGCAACGGTTCACTTGACCAACATTTGTCACGTAAGTTTAAAGCAACATTTTGGAAAAAATGCAAATTTTCTTGGTATAGCTTATTAAATCAAATTCTTCTTGTTTTTTTTTTTTGCAGAACACTCTCGGTTCCCTCTTAGTTGGGAAGAGAGAATCAAAGTTGCTATTGGAGTTGCAAAGGGACTGCAATATTTGCATGAGAATGACATTATACACAAAGATGTGAGACCAAACAATATCCTTATCACACATGATCATCAAGCTCTGGTAATATAGCATACATGTATATAACTCTTGAATTTATTTACTGACATACGTTCAATTAGGAAACTTAATCTATGCTTTTACTACTTGGTGCTAATAACCAGTATTTAGCTTGTATTTGTTGCAGAATGAGACAAGTGAGATTTAATACATGATTATCATAACTGCATCAGACGTTTAATTATTATTAAAGAGACTTCAATGACTTAATCACATCATGGTGTTTGATCACAAAAATACTTCTCTTTCCATCGTGAAAATTTTCTAGCTGGGTGACTTTGGTTTGGCAAGAAATCAACACGAAGACTCGACACACTCAACAGAGGTTATAGGAAGTCTGGAGTATATGGCACCTGAATTTGTAGAATATGGGAAAGTGTCAGGCAAGACAGATGTATATTCTTTTGGGGTTGTTCTAATAGAGCTCATAACTGGAATGAGAACAACGGACAAAAGACTTGAAGGGAAAAGTCTTGTCGGATGGGTAACAATCTAATTACCATGAAATCTATTTCATGCAACTTATTATTTTCTATTTCAGTATTAGGCTATTTCTTCTAGTGTAACCTTACGCATGATAATTGCTTAGTGAAATTCAAATTCATGTATCTTACATGAGGTACTAAGCTCTATAATTATCTCTTATAGATGGCATAGTGAAAGAAAAATAGAAAAATCAGGATTTCGACTTAGTCTTATGTTATCTCAAGTTTCTTAGATTTATTTTTTAACAACTCACTCATTTTTCTTGCAGGCAAGGCCACTAATAAAACAAAGCAATTTTCCTGATCTTATTGATAGAAGGATCATCAACTCTCTTGACTTTGATCAACTATTTTGGATTATTCGAATAGCAAGAAAATGTCTAACGAGGAATTATCGGAATAGACTAAATATGTTTTCAGTAAGTCAACATCAGCTTGCCTTAACTTCTTTCAGTCAATCATATACTTCTATGCATTGGAGAAAAGACAGAACTTGTGAGTGTGATAACAGAATATAATCCTATTAACTTTACCATAAGCAAGAAATTAACTCAAGATATTTTGTTAGAGATTCACCGGCTTCTCTCTCCATGTGCCTAGAATCTTCTTCCTTTATCAATATTCTTCTGGCTAGATGTCTAAATATCAAGAAGCTTAGGCAAATGTGAAATGACGGTAAGAATTATAAGATCCACAAAAAGAAGGCACTAGCATTAATTCTTCAAAATATGACACTTTGTAATGAATCTAGAAATTATGGTAAGATGTGTACTGTTCGTGTGTCACAATTGGTGTCCACCTGTATTGCGTTTCACTGTTTTCTAAACTTGTCAGATCCTTAATATATAATATATTTAACTAATTTAATTATATTAAAAAATTAATTAAATTAGTTAATATAACGTATTTTTTTCTCTAAAATACCATAATCATCTTCATTAATTTATATCTCTATTTTTTTTACTTGATTATTGTTAATAGAGCAACAATAGGAGTAATTTGAGAGAAAAATAATAAATATAGAAAATATATATTATATTTATGACTAAAATTAACTTTTTAATTAGATTCTATATTAAGGATATGAGTAGTATTATATAATAACAAGCTTTATCCCACATGAATATACTATTATATTTTTGTGACCTCCTTGCTCTTCTTTTTTTGGCCGGAACCCTACTTGCTCATTCAAATAATCTACTTTTGAAAAATTTTACGGTTTGATATCATAATAAACTGGTAATAATATAACAGCCACTAGATCAGACAAAAGCAGTTTGCAGAATTGTAAGGTAAGCCTAGTACTCCATATGTTTCTAGATGGTGCTAGATATAAATAATTCACACATATTAAAAAAATTATTTAAATTAGTTATTTATAAAAAAATATGTATTGGTCCTTATAAAATACCTCTTCTATTAATCATTTATATTGAAAATTACTATGATTGCACCATATTGTGTATAATCAATAGAAATAGTTTAAGAAAAAATAATAAATATAGAAAATAAAGGTGATTAAGATTTTATATTGAGGACCATAATAAACTCTTTAACTAACTCCTAAATTTAGAATTAGAGGGAATACATAGAATATCGTTTCCTTTATATGATACATTATTGATATCAAACATTATGGTAACACCAACTATTGATGTGGTGAATTTTCTTTCATGATTTTATAATAGGTGGTAAATGCATTGAGTTGCCTAGTCGAATGGAGCACCTGCAGCTCATCATCAGACTCTGATGAATCAGAAGGTGAAATCATTAAGAAGAATTTGAATTAGAAGAGTTAAAAATTTTGAGCATAAAGTTCACATTGAGACTTTTCCCCATAAGTCATTATATAGTAACATCAAATTTTCTTTGTGGTGAAAATAATTAAAGGAAATAATAATAATAATAATTAATAAGTGGAGGAATATGTTTCACATTTGCAGTGTGTATGTACCTAGACTATGGGTCTTTCTTTTCATGTTTTCTTTTTATATCTCTAGTAGTATATTGAATTTTAAAATGTTGGATATAATTAATTCTGTTATGAATATAAACTAGCTTTTACTTTCTTATTGTTACAAAGATAGTAAAATTAAGTGGTAACATATCTACGAACTGATGTGATTGGCTTCTTATTAATAGTAAAATTAGAAGTTAAGGCATCTCCAATATTAGTAGTAATGGATCAACTAATATCAATATTAATAATTAATAGTTTGGCCAAAAAAAGAATTAATTAATCTATTAATCTAAAACCAATATTGAATTCGAACTCATGTGAATATAAAAAATGTCTTTGAGAAAATTGTCATATTGAGTATGATAATATTTAAATTTGACTTAGGTAAATAGCCATATAAAAAAAGGGACCTTGAATATAGATAAATTCACATCTCCAATAGAGGATTTGAGATTTCCTCAATAAAAAGTTTGTCACTTAATAAATAGTTGTATTTAAGTGAAAAATAAAATGTTATGCTTAATATGCTACGCTTCATAATAAATTAATTTAAAAATCAATAATTTTTTTGAAATAACAATATAGTAATTAAAAATTACATTTGGTCTAAATAACATAAGTACTATGAGAAGTTTTTCATTTACAAAAATTATGTTTAGCATGGTATCATGGCCTTTATTGTAAATATGCTCTTTGTTACAAGAATTTGGTGAAATTTTAAATTTTTTAGATTTAATGACAAATTGTTTAAATTAATTGCTTCCACTAAATTGACATCTAAGGTTTTGAGGAAAGATTGTTGGTTATTGTTGATACCACGGAAATTGTCTTTTCAAAAATATTCTATTTTTAAATTCAACCTAGAGCAGAGGGATACGTATCTTATTGTTTGCCCCTAGCAAATAGCTTACACTCACCACTCTCTTCATCTCTCCATTGCGTGTGACTTGTCTTTCCATCATCTTTTTTTTTTCATCCTCTCAATTTCAAGCAGGTAGTCCCTCTCAATCGTTTATTAGTTTTAACCCTGTAATTACTTGTTGCCCCAAAATGATTTTTCCTCTCATTTTTGATCTTGTGAATCAACAATGTCCCACCTTATAGTTTGCCCTAGCTGTAGACCAACCCCTCTTAATTTCACTCTTAGATCACTCTCTAACTATCTTCGTCTCTCCATCAATAGCGACTTGTCCCACTATGTCTCTGGACAACAAGTAGATTCAACTATATAACATATGTGTAGGAAAATGGACTGACCTATCCTTGGTGTATTAGACTCAGTCCTATATATGTGTGTGTGGGCTGAAGCAAAGATATCTAAAGAGTTGGGTTATTATTTTGAATATCCTAAAAATATTCAAAATAATGGAGGGAATAGTTATAAGGATAACTACCCACTATCCCTCCATTATCTCTTCATAGGTACGTGAATGGGGGTACAATAGATAGAAGTAGATTTATAGGAAGTGCTATGTGATGGCTCTCTTCTCTTGAAAGACAACAACTCTTTCCTCTCCTCTTGAGTGTACCTTGTTGTGTACCAGAGACCCAAGTCTAGTAATGGGGTTAGGTTTTTGTGTGGGTACCTGAAGTAAGTGAACTGACGACAAGTACAATAGTATCAAAGCCATGTTATTATTTTTATAATTATTTCCACTGCATGAACCTATCTATCTCTACTAGTTTTTTTATTTTTAGTTCCTATTGTATAAGTAAGAGGGTGAAAAACAACATCGGATGGTCATTACAAATTTTTGGGTTTATGTAAACAAGCATTTTAGCATCTAAAATTAGCACTATTGAGAAGATCTTGCCAAAACAATGAGAATAAACTCCAAGAATGTAAAAAATGGACGTTAGAGGGTAGAGTTGTGGTAGAGAGAAGTTTCAAGTAAAATTAGGTCACTTAAAAACCTCTGATGTATGCTTCAAAAATAGTCCAATTACATAGAGCTCTTGAAAAAGATGGAAAACAACTCCCAAAACATCGAAAATGAATATTTGACGATAGAGTTATAGAGGAGAGAAGGTGGTAGGTCTAACGAACCTGCTGACCTCTGTAAAATAGGTCCTTGTGACACGGCCACATCATTAATAATAAAAGCAAGACGCTGGCTCTAAAACAATTTTTTTTGCTGCATATGAGGCCCAACTTGATTAAAAGAATTAATTTTCATTTTGGGGCGAAAAGAGACCCAACCCAAAACTAATAAAAAAATTTTTTGGGCTACTGAGAGGCCGAGTCCGGAATTAAAAAAACAAGAAGGTATTAGGCCAAGGGGTATAGGACTGGGTCGGATCAATGGATCCAACCCGAATCTATAATTAAAAAAAGGGAAATTATGTTAAAAAAATTCTGCATAACTGCTATGTAGCGAGTGAGACACGTGGCAGCTCCTGACTAGCTCGTGTACGACATGCACCAATGCCGAGAGTGAGTCTGTCCAGTTGTTTTATTTTTTCTAGATTTAATCTTCAAGGGGCACGTGAGGGCGTGTTTAGACTCAGATTGATGTACGATTTATGTCCAAAAATTCATAAAATAAAAATCTTCATTTTGATTTATGATTTGCCCATTTTAGGGGAAATTTTAGACCTATTTATAAGTATTCAGTATGTTTTTTGGCACTTTTAGGTGTTCACAAATTCCATAAAATTATGATTTTTTTTATTGAATTTCTATGTGAAAATGAGTCAAAGGACTTTAAGTAGCACTAAAATTACTAAATATAGTTCTTTAACTCCTCACATCTTGATGATAAAGTTATAGAAAATGAACTTCAGAGTGAGGATTCAGATACTGAACTTCTTGAAGAAGAAATCTAGAGGAGTTTATAAAGATTAATGGTCCAGAAAAAGATCTTGATGATGACCCTAAAGAAACTCCAAATGTAGATCTAGAAGGGGATCTTAAGCAGAACCCTGAGGAGATCATGATGATCCAGTGGAAGAACCTCTACTCGAGGAACTTTAATTGATGTTCACAAATTTTGGATCTAACTTTGCGTCTTCTCTTCCTAAATAACTTATGAATAAGGAAGAAGAAGTAATCCAACCCAAGTACCCCAACTTTAGCTAGGAGGATAGCTAAAGATCAAGTAGCCAAACTTACAAACATAAAAGGCATTTATAAATTTCTCCATAATTATGCCAAGTTCATGACTAATAACAAAGAAAAAATTTGACAGTAAAGTCATGATAGAATATATAAGACAAGTAAAAGGTATAGGCTAAAGCACTAGAAAATCTTTCTGGATTGAAGCTATAGAGAAAACATCAAAATTTATGCTTAAGTCATTAATTGTTTTTGCTATTATATTCATTGATATCTCTTAGTACTGGCACTCCTTATGTTTTATATTATTTTTGAAGACATGATTTCATATATTGTAAATGGAATACAAGTCTTATTTTATTTAAAGAAGTTCATTTAAAATACAACTTGATTATTCGTGTATAATTTAAGCATGCTTCTTATAAGTGGGAGCTTTTTAGTAGAGGGGACTTCTAAAAGTAATGTTTAATTGTTAAAGTACTCATAGAATTCTTGATAGCACATAATGATTTTTGCTAGTATCTGTATGATGGGAAGTACAAACATATGCTCCTGATGGTATATGATTGAAATGTTCTTTGGTCCAATTCTCTTTAAAAGAGAACCTAGATTTGCCTCAAAACTAAAAATGGCAACAAAAACATTATTGCTAAACTAAATAAGGATGAAAACTCAATGAGAGATAATTGGGATATCTCGCACCAAAAGGTCCAATACATCTTAGAGGAACAAGATGCTATTGAACCTTTGACGACTGTTGTGGCTAAACCAAAAGATGGGAATCTAGCCCAGCACAGGAGAGACCTAGAGGCTTACTAGGCTTAGAGGAAGAAGAATAACATAGCTAGAATCACACTTCTTAATACCATGGTAGATGACATCATGTGTGAATTTGAGATTCACAAAATCACTCAAGCCATGTGGATTGTACTAAAGGATAAAGTTGGCAATTTTTCTACAACTAAGCTTAGGAGGTTGACGATGAAGTTTATACCTATAAACTTACGCCAAACACTCCTATGAAGTAACATCTAAGAGAGATAGCCAACATGATCATAGAGCTTAAGGAAGATGGTCTTACCTTGTCTGACAAACAGTAAGTACAAGCTATAATCATATTGCTTCCTACTGGTTAGGGTATATGAAATTCAACTTAACCCACAGTGAAAATATTATTACTTTTAACAATACAACTAGGCATTTAGAGCTAGAAGATGAGCGTTTATAGTCTTATAGAACCTTTGGACAAACCTATTTGACTAAGGATATTGATATTTCCCATTCAAAGCCATATTTTGAGGATGGTAAGAAGTTCCAAAAGAAAGGAAAGAAGGGCAGTCCTCATTTTCAAAAGGGCAAGAAATAATTCAAGAAGGGTTAGAAAGGCGGAAAGCAGAAACTAGACTTGAAGAAGGTCAAGTGCTTTGCTTGCCAAAACATAGGCCATTTCCATTTCTCATGTAATTGTTCTAAATAGGATGAAAGTGAAAAGGGATTAGTGAATTATGTAAATTAGCATGCCTAATATATTTCTAATATTGTTTTTCTAACAAAAACAATTTATTCTTCTTGGTTATTGATTAAAGTTCCACAGACCATGTAACTAAGGATTGATAATCCTTCATAGAGTACCATCGAAGCAAGCGACTTTATGTAGGAAATAATGTAAAAATCAAGGTTAGAGGTATTGACACCTGAAAATTCACTTTGCATGGTGGAAAGACCCTAATACTCCATGATATACTTCATGATCCTGACATCCAGCGGAACTTTGTCTCTGTGTTATGTTTTTTAGAGTTTGGGTTTAAAGTGAGTTTTCATGATAATGTTGTAGATATTTTTAGCAACTTTGTATTTTATAGTTTAGCTTTCCTATTCAAAAAATTCTTCGTTATGGATATTATTGGTGGTTATAGTGTTAATGAATGCTTTGCTATTTCTTCCAATATTATTGATATGAATTTCTGGCATGCTAGACTAGGACATATTAATCAAAATAACAAGATTAAACTGGCAAAAGAAGGATTGATGGGTTTCATTGCAAGTATGGAAATGTCCTTGTGTTAAAACTGTCTAGGTGATAATGCAACAAGAAAGCCTTTTGGTAAAGGAACAAGAGCTAAGACTCTAATGCAATTAACCCATTCTGACATTTATAGTCCAATGGGTGTGAGGGCAAGGTACAAATCTTCGTATTTCATTAACTTTATTGATGACTTTTCATGACATTGTTGTGTTTATTTTATCTCACTTAAGTCTGATATCCTTGAGTATTTCAGACGATATATTAATGAGATAGAGAATCAAATAGATAATGAAATTAGAGTGTTAATCACTGATCAAGGGCATATATATTTTTCTAATCAATTCAAACAACTCTGTAAAGAAAAAAGGGATAAATAGGCAACTAACTATCCCTAACACTCCACAAAAGAATGGAGTAGTTGAAAGAAGAAATAAAACTCTTTATAGACATGGTATGATAGCTTAATTTCATATTGGGTTGACACTTTGTTGATTGCAACATTCATGCTTAACCGTATCCCTAAAAATTAGTCACTTCCATGCCCTATGAGTCATGGACGAAACACAAGTAGGATCTAACCATCCTTAGACCATGGGGTCAGCCACGTATATCCATGATGATTCCCTTAAGTATAGGAAGTAGGGTCATAGAGGAAAGAAGTGTATCTTTATAAGGTACTCTAAACAGTCCAAAGGATACATTTTCATAGGTAAAAATAAAGATGAAACATTTACTGAAATAGAATCAAGAGTGCCACATTTATTGAGACAAAATTTCTATTAGGGGAGATGTTGACCGTACTGTATCTTTTTATGAGGTTCAGGAAGGAAAAAATGCTAACAAATTGACAGACCATAATCCTCTAGATATGTCAATCTGAGTGGGAGCCAAGAAAGGTCAACATAAGACTGAGACAAATAAAAAAAGGTAAATAAGTAGCTCTGGTCAAAAGGAGTAATAAGGAAAGTATTCCAAAGAAGGAGAAACACTCTTAATTACTATAGAAGGAGATGATAAACTCTACTATATTCATGAAGACTTGGCAAGTCCTACTAAGGAGGAATAGAAGAAGAAATAGATTCAATGAAAAAGAACCAAGTTTGGGAGTTAATTGATCTTCCAAAAGGGCGCAAAGCCATTATAAATAAGTGGTTTCTCAAAATTAAAAGAAAGATAGATGGATCAATTGACAAATATAAAGCTCGATTGGTTGTAAAGTGATATATAACATGAAGGTATAGACTATGATGATACTTTTATACCTATTATGTGTCTCAACTCGATAAGACTTATTTTGGCAATAGTAAACGGTTTAGACTTAGAATTACATCATGAAGAAATCTATATGCAACAACCAGTAGATTTCATTGAGAAAGGAATGGACAACAAGGTCTTTAAACTTAAAAGGTCAGTTTATGGAATGAAGCAATTATCTAGACAATGGTATTTGAGATTTCATAAAGCGATAACATCATATAACTTCCAGATGATAGGGGAAAATCATTGCGTCTATATTATTTTTATATGTAGATGATATACTATTGGCTAAAAGTAGTCTAAATTCGGTAGTAGCTATTAAAGAATGACTCTCATTGAACTTTGAAGTGAAGGACATAGGGAAAACATAATATATTCTTGGATTTAAGATCCAAAGAGATCACTCAAGAAAAATCGTCTGTCTTTCACAAGAGAGTTATATCAAAAAAATAATTGAGCAATTCAACATGAGTAACTACAATCCTATAGATATCCCTTTGGCTACTAGAGTGGCATTAAGTTATGATATGTGTCCAAAAATTGTATTAGATAAAAAGCAGATAGAAAGAGTTCCATATACCAAAGCAGTTGGCAGTCTAATGTATACGGTAATGTGTACAAGACCAGATATATGTTATACAGTAGGGCTGGTAAGTAGGTTCTAGTCCAATCCCAATGAGAAATATTGGAAGACCGTGAAAAGGATCTTGAGATTCTTGTAGGGTAAACTTATGCACTGTGTTATGAGGGAAGAGATTTATGCCTAGAAGGATACTAGATCGACTTTGGGTTATACCTTCTTGCTGAATAATGGTGCCATATGTTGGAGTAGCAAGAAGCAAACGTGCATTGCCTTACAATCTATAGAATATAAGTTTGTGACATGCACTACAGCAGTGCAAGAAGCTTTGTGGCTAAAAATTTTCATAGAATACCTTGGATTTAAAAATGAGAGTACCAATATGGTGATAGTGCACTGTGGCAATACTGCGCCCATAACCTACATTAAAGACCTAAAGTAGTACATCAAGACCAAGCATGTTGACATCAAGTACCATTTTGTGAGGGATTATATAATACAGAAAATTGTTACTGTGCTATACATTTCCACTAAATATATGGTAGCAAATCCCCTAGCAAAGCCAATAGGCAAATAAGTCTTTGAGAACATGTAAAAGCTCTTGTTGTGCATAAAATGTGAAATACAAACCTTATGTAATGCTTTTGTGATTGATGGAATTATGTTTTTCATCATTACATGATATGTCTATGTGAAAGTATACAATGTCCAGTATGTCCTATAGGTAAGAGAGGTTGGTTCTCTCAAACAAGCAACTGCCTTTGACTCTTAGGTGAAGTGTGTAAAGATGAGACTTTTGTGTTTACCAGTAAAGTGGAAAAGAGTGTTGATATGGTAGAGAAGAAACGCAAACTATATGTTGCCTCGGCTAAAGTGTGGCAAGTCGAAATGAGATTCATATACATGAAATTAGATCAAACCCCAAAAAACAACTTCCATAATGCCTATAGCCAGATAACAAATCCTTCAACGTCGATATCATAGAGATGAAGTTGAAGAATTTGGATTTAGATGCTGAGAGTGTCTAGACTTAAATCTGTACAGTGTTTATAATAGATCCAAAATGACGTATGCTCTTAAAGTATAAGAATAACACCGTATCATGTGATTCATACCGCATGTACTAAAAGAACCGCAAAAGGGAAGCAAGTGAAAAATCCCTATTTTATTACTGTGTGAGCCCTAAAAAGGAATGATCCTTCCATTAGTGTCATTTGACATTGACAATATCATAGAGGTATGGTTCAACGACTACTACTTTAGCATAATATATCCTTTGATCATGATATATACGATTTAAGGAATTAAGCTAGGAAAGTGGTTGATCCATATTGAAATGATATATGGGAGAAAGGAAGATTACCTACAATATACATACATATTCTAGTGTGCGTGACATGTCCCTTATAATATTTTATTTTCATAAGTGTGGACACTAGACTTGTAAGAAAGGCAATCTGAGTCAAGTTTGATTCAAGAGGGATCATATTTGCCATAAAGAAGTGTATATCGGTAAATCTAGGACATGTGAGGCATATTATTAAACTCAAGCTACACGAAGGAAATGTTGTCTTGTGTTGGTTCTGTAAAAGGGATTTCTAGTACAGGTACCTAGATAAAGATGTCATGCCCATGTGGTCACAGAAAAACACTTAGAGTGAAAGAAGGAAATAGAGTTTAAACCTATGATCCCTAACCCACCAACTGTGAGTAGGAGATGTAGGAAAATGGACCGGTCCACCCTTGTTATATTAGGCCCACACCCATATATGTGTATGTGGGTTGAAGTAGAGATACCTAAAGAGTTGGGTTATAATTTTGAATATCCTAAAAATATTCAAAATGATTGAGGGAATAGTTATGAGATAACCACCTACTATCCCTCTATTATCTCTTCATGGGTATGTGAATGGGGGCACAATAGACAGAAGCATATTTACGGGAGTGCTCTGTGATGGCTCTATTCTCTTGAAAGACAACAACTCTCTTCTCCTCTTGAGTGTGCCTTTGTTGTGTACTAAAGATCTGAGTCTAATAACGGTGCTGGGTTGCCACGTGGGTACATGAAGTAAGTGAACCGATAACAGTTATGCTCGAAAACCTACATATGAGAATATAGTCAGTGGTGAAAATAAGGGAACAACGATGCCCCTCCATAGGCTACAATTCCTTTTTACCCATTACCAATTAATCAAACTATTATATTTATAATATTATACTCTCTCTGATCCTAAATATAAGAACTAGATCGGGAATCTACTTTGATCTTAAATAAAAGACACCCATTCATTTTGTATCCTAAAATTATAATTTTTTCCTCAAAGTGTCCTTGTATGATTGTACATATTAAGGATTTCTTTTAAGGGTAGTTCAAATGTATATGATTTAGGAGATATTTTAGATAAATTAACACACAATCATTATAATTAACTAATTTAATAGTTAAGTAGATTTTATATTAATGGGAGTAGGTAGTAGTTTATTTGTTCATTCTATAAAAAAAATTCTATATTAGGCCTTCTAATACCATTTAACAGGCGCACACTTTATCTTTTTTTGAAAAAGATGCATCCTAGGCCATTTCCTTTAATTCCAGTCTGGTGCACCTCCTCTCTTTCTCTTTCTCTTTCTTTTCTTTCTTTTTCTTTCTGTCTTCTCTCGCTCTGCTATATGCTTTCTTTTCTTTTACTTCTTTCATCTCTCACTCTCATTCTCAAGCCGTCTTTTTCTCACTTTCTTTACTCTGTTTTCAATTTGTTATTTCCACTACCTCGACATCCACATGACATCTCATTCAATATTGAAGATATAGATCAGATTCTCAATTTTAAATCTTTTGACCACATATATAAGACAATTTCTATGCTCCAAAACAAAATTAGCAATGAAATTTAGGGACAAAATTTTTCGGTCGCTAATCCTTCACACATCCTTCACAAAAGGATTAGCGACATAATTTTACAACGAAATATTTCTATCGCTAACTTTTGTTACCAAACATTTAGCGGCGAAATTAGTGATGGAAAAAAATTTCATTAATCCTTCACCAATTTCCAGTTTGTCCACAGAACTAAGTGTCTCGCTAAATTGCTTTCCATGAATGTTTTTGTTACTAATTCCATTGAAAATGTCTTTTGTTACTAATTTGAAATTTTATTATGTAGATAATGATCCTACGATAATTTATATAATATATAACTAATAATATGATGAATTAAATATATTTTGAATTATAAAAAATAAATTGATATATTTATAAGGTTAATTGGTGCCAAAATATTAATTAGGACATCATCAACATCATCGATCTCATCATTAGACATTTATTGAAATAGAAAGACGAATTCTTCATGTTGTCCCTTAATTAACGAAGAATATTAATAACTTACGAAAATAATTAATATAAAAAATACTTGTATCATCAATACAATATACGGAACACAAAACACAAAATAGAAAGTGAGAATTGACAAATAGATTGTATTTGGAAGAAATTTTGAATTTGAATGATCAATCAAATGAAATTTAAATTAAAACTAAACCAAAATTATTGATTAATAACTCAGATATAGAATAATCATATTTTATTATAATCTCTTGAAATAATTTTATTTTGTTATATATAATATTTAGATTATAGAATAATCTCTTCAAATCATTTAATTTTGATATATAGAATAATTAGATTTTTTGCTAATTATATAATGATGGAATGACTTAGTCAAAAATCTTTTTTGTTTAGATAATATAATTTAAAAATATGGATGAGATTGAAATCCAACGCCAAAGATAACTTATAATCTATTTTAATAATATTATATATCTATACACATACATATAATTGTTTGTGTAGTGGAATATTATATATTTAATTGTGTATATAAAAATAGTAGTTTATTTCAACTCAACAGGCAAAGGATGTAGCATGTGTGCAGGAGGTCACGGTCCACTACCCTTCCCCTCCCATTTCTCTCCATTTTCCATCTCTTACAGTTAGATTGAAATTTGAGCATTCGTTATAAAAATAGTTATAAAAATAAGAAAGTGAAAGAGTAAACAAGAAAATAACAAGATAATAATTTTGAGATGAGAGAAATGGAAAGACAAGAGAGAATTGGAGAGAAAAAATGGGTGATTATTTTTTCATCTATTCAACCTTACAATCACTTGGTATATATCCACTATTTATAGGACATAAGTCTTTAAATTCTATTATAAGAGTTACACAAAGAATAAATCTACATAATTGTAGAACATTATAACATTTGAAGGTTATGTATATTAATCATAAAAAACTCTCAAGAAGTAATTTATTTGTAGGTTACATAGCTTTAGTGTAGAACTCCAAAAGACAACCTAGGAAGTTATGGATATCTACACTTAATATTACAATATTCATAATACTCCCCCTTGGATGTTCATAAATAAATGTGTCTCATTAAAACCTTACTAGAAAAAATCCTATGGGATAAAAATCTAGTGAAGGAAAAAAAGTACACAATATATATTAAAGTTTCCTTGTTAAAAACCTTACCAAGAAAACTTAGTAGGATAAAATCTTGGTTAAGAAAAAAAGAATACATCATGATCTTTATTCCCCCTTATGATAATATAATCTTTTCTACACAACTTTCTCAATAAAAGTATACTATTTACTCAAGTAGATTATTTCTAATACTTTTTTAGTATATCTTTTTTAGTCGAACCATACATGATGCATTGTCATCATATATTCTTTTAACATATCTTTTGAATATATTGAATTATCAACACATTATTCATTTACTTTATGCACTCAAATCTCAATTTTATTATCCATTGTATACCTGCAAGAACTTAATTTTGCTCATAAAATTACAACACACAATACCGGCATAATACGAAAATAATATAATTGAGTAAATATATGGGAATTCTGACCCATTAAATTTAATATATTTTTATACAAAAAAATAATTATAACATAAACCCAAAAATTATGAAATAATTGGATATTTAACTTTAGACATTTTTCTTTATATGCTTTAGGCATTTTAAATCCTTAAAATATTATCATATAAATTTCACTATCTAGTGAACCATATGCATATGCTATAACAATATATATTAGACATATTTTATTTTCATATACTATCAAACTATTAATATATACAAAAATTATTGCATCCACCACAAAATAATATTTCTTACCATATTCATCATTAGCTTTTGTGAAAATATTTATTTTCACATAAATATTTATGTATTTCATAATAAATTTATATCTCGAGTGTTTGGACTACAAGTCCATATATAATTATATTTTTATTGTGTCTTTGCCCTTTCACTTTTCCTTTTGGCCAAATTTTCTATCTACTTCATATGACAGATCTACATATAAAATTCTCATTTGATCACGCGATATTATTATCAAAACCGTTGTCGACAACTGTATCTTTTCGATTTCATTTTTCTTTTTGTGACATAACTTATTGAGCTCTCTTTATTCCATTTTAGGTACCTGAATCTCTTTTGAGATTATTACAAGTAGTTATATCTTGACACTCTTATGGAGTATTTACCTCATTAATATGATAATCTTACTTATATGCTCCTATATTTCCAAGATTATATTTGGAACCAATTAATCTTTCATACTTCAAGCATGTCTCACTTTGATTTATACTAATTAGAGCATTTTTAGCTAGAATATGAGATTTGATAAAATTCATTTAGGTTAGTAATCATATTTGGAAAACATTTTATAATATCTTATGAATACAATATTTGATAAACTTCTGATTCATACTACGATATTTGAGGATCTACATTTGATAGTAATAATGTATTCATTTTGTTTTCCTTTCTAGCTATTCAATTTCTATCCCTCATGTTAAGAAAATTTTGTCAGATGACAATCAACTAATCATGTGATATAATTATCCTAAATCCATTTGTTTCATTTAGAAACAAACAAGAAGAGAGAGATTCTTACCCAATATTTATATCAACTTTCTTTCAATAGACATTTATGTGCCTTGTGATGGATTAATAGAAATAAGTATTGCATATTCAAAAATATCTGGCTCCTGACCAAAAGTCAATTTTATTGGGAGAATTTTATTGGCTTGATATATATAAGTGCAGTAATATATCAAATCAAATATGCCAACACTAAAATAGAAATATTATTGTCATAAGTATTGATCTAGTTATTTATGGAGGCATTAATAAATGATTTATATTTTGAAAATTATGCACTCAACATATTGATTATATTTATTCAATATTGTAAACTTATAGTTGCAAACTCATAATAATCACACATGTAACCATCTTATAGATACACCTATCAAATTTATTGAATACTTGTATGGTTATATGCTAATTGAATGGGCCCATATATAGATTTAATATATTTTTAGAAATGTAGAGAACAAGCAGCACATGTTAATTCTTATGTTAGCTATTCATGAAGAATCTTATAGTTCTTCAATAGATATCAATACATATTTTTCAATAATTTGTTAATTATCTATACGATTTAGGATGATCAAATAAGTCATGTTAATAGTAAATATATTTAGATAAGTAAACTTTTGGTTTACTATAACTAACAATAAAATTAATTTTTATAATATATGACTGATTTATAATCTCAATATGATATCCATTTTAGAGATCAATTGGACTTACATGAAGGTCTACGTACAATTTTATTAAATTTTAATTCACACTTGTATTCCAATAATTTCCCCCTCAAGTGTGAGTCATATCAAAATATTTTTATTTTTCATGTATTTCACTATGAAGTCTAGATACTTTATATCTTATATACAATCATGGATCTAATGTAGATTTATGAGTCATAATTTTTATTATCAATTATCCCATAAAGAAAATATGTATTAGTTCTTGAGAAACTATTTCAATTTTTTTTGTCACATAAATTTTTTAGGAACTATCATATATTATTATATCACTGTATAATTTTAGTATTCGTTAATAACATACTTCAACATATTAAAAATATTATAATTATTTATAATGTTTATGGAATATAGTGAAATAAGATCCAACATATCATCAATATTATAATACAAAATAATAAATAATTATGATGTTTATATTTTTCTTTCAAATTGTCTCAACTATTTTAGTAGCCATAAATGTAACTACTATTTATCAATAATTAAGTATATAATATAAATAATTTCAGAGATTATCAATCCCATAGTAAGTAAATCAACAGCAAATAACTTATAACATATCATTTTTTAATATTTGTTTATATCAATCATCAATTTAATCAACTAATAAAGAGTAAAAATTACCTTCAGCCAATGGTAATTCATTCAGGATCCTTGCATGAATAATGTTACACTAGCATTAACTATATCCAATAGAATTCAAAATATACTGCTAACCAAAAATAATTTCTAGAACTTGAATGTTAAAATTAGCAGGTAATAACTCTTAAGTTTAGAATATATAAAATAATAAATTCTCATTCAAATATAACATAAATATATCCTATTTCTTGTTCTCTCAAATGTCATAAGAAAAATAAATTTAATTCTAATATATATGCCCAATAATTCATCATTTCAAACATGAAGGTTGAACTCACCTCTTTTGATATTATAATAGAATATCACTAGAAAATATAAGTATATAATTCTATCTAAATCAATCTAATATTTATCAAACTCATCAAACCTAAATATAGAATATAATTTAAAATGAATTTTTGATATACTATATACAACTTATTTGAACGTTCAAAATATATCATATGGACTAATGCTTATATATTGTATGAGTTTGAAATTTGTCTTTCTCAACAAAAAAATTAATTAAAATAAAAATAAATTCAAATACTTAAAATTTATCACCAATGAATCATAATAAATTCAAACTAATATTGAATAATATCATAAAAAAATACGTATAATATATACCATCCATTTAATTTGTATACAAATGATATAATATGTTAATATTACAATATGACAAATAATTATTTTTTAGTCTATTTGCTTTCATGCATATCTAGAGAGAGGAGAAATGAAATTAGCAATATATAAATATAAATACAACAATTTAAACAAGTGCAAGAATGCTAGAATAAAATAAAATAAATATCATATACAAGTATCACATAGTAAATATCATATAGTTCATAGCCTTCTAGGTTTAGGTTATTTTCTTTTGGCATTTTCTTTACAACTTATTGCATTAGGATTATAATTATTTTTGATATTTTCTATAAATTCTCATGGTCCTTTTGGTGTCATTGTCAATTCTGGCATTTAATTTTAATAAATTGATTCATTTTTGTCAATATAACATTCAAACACCTTGTAAGATTTGCGTTTTATCCATATGATTTATACTCATATTATAATATTTTTTTATTTATTTGACTTTCGGTCATATTATAACATTTCTCTTTTGTCTATATCACTTCTGATCAAAATTATGATTCAATAGCTAAGAGAAAATATTATATGCTGTAAATTATCAATCAATCTAATGTAATGTGATGATTATTACTACTTTTATAGATATATTTCATATTTTCAATAGCACATCATTATCAATTTCTCTAAATATTATAGTCTTCATGACCATAACACAAATATTTCAAAGCTATAAAGCTATTTTGTATGATTTGAGGTATGGACATAGACCTTTTGGACTTTTATAAAAATTAAATCTGAATAATTAGCCTACATGGCTTATATAATTATTATATTTTTAAATTGTCATAATATTCATTTTACGATACCAATTATTAAAATCAAAAGATGATTATTTACCAAATAACCATATCAATAGTGGCTTCTGGCCATCTAATAAGAAAATTGAGAATATTATAGCTACTGTTATTCAACAATATAAAATTATAATAATTAGAGAGATGAGATATAGAAGAGATAAATGAATATATTAAAACATAAATTAATATATATATATATATATGTGTGTGTGTGTGTGTGTGTGTGTGTGTAAAGAGAGGGGAATGAAGTGGAATTAGCAATATATAAATATAAATATAGCAATTTAAGTGAAGGCAAAAATACTAAAATAACATAGATTAAATAAATTCGATCTCATAATCAAACAATATAATGAATAAATAAACCCAAAATCATATAAATTATATTATATAATCATATATAATACTATATATTATGTATTATACACACACATATACATACATATATACAAATATATATAAACGAAACAACATAAATATAAACCCAATAAAATAAATGAAACATAAATTATGTGTGTGTCACTTATAATGCTATGAACATAATAATAAACAATATAAAAGATAAAATAAAAATAAATAGCAAGATAAAAGATAACAACAGAAAAGATAAATATAGATAATATAAATAATAGAAAAATAACAATCAACATATTGAATATAGTAAATATACTAAAAAAATTAAAGTTACCTATGATAATTGGGTAAAATAAATATTTGTATAAATAGAATCTTATCATATATCATAAGAATATAAGTATCTACAAGAAATTCATATCTCAAAGTTTTTAGATCGAATTCGTGCTGATAACGTGTTATAAAAATAAGAAAATGAGAGAGTAGAAAAGAGAATAACAAGACAAGAATTTTGGAATGAGAGAAATGGAAGGACAAGAGAAAATTGGAGAGAAAGAGGGGGTGACTATTTTTCTATCTATTCAAACTTACAATCACTTGATATATATCTACTATTTATATGCTATAAATTCTTAAATTCTATTATAAGAGTTACACAAAGAATAAATCTACATAATTATAGAATATTATAACATTTGAAGGTTATGTATATTAATCATAGAAAACTTTTAAGAAGTCATTTATTTATAGGTTACATAGTTTCAATGTAGAACTATAAAAGATAACCTAAGAAGTTATAGACATCTACATTTAATATTATAATATTCATAACAGTAGTCTAAATTTAATATTTTTTAAATATTATTTTTTACAGTTTAATTGTCCAGACTAAATTTTGCAGTTTTGAACTTTTTATATTTTTTAAAATTTAATAATCTTATATAACATTAAATCTAGACTGTTCAAGTTTCAATCTAATAACTGAGACGAAAAAGAGATGGGAAGTGGAGGGGAAAGGTGGTGGAGAGAAACCAAATCGGTGATGAGGACGTGGAGCCTCATGGTGGCGAGGAGGCATTGAAGCGGTGGCATCTGATGGGGCCAACAGCAGGGTTTGATGGGGGCCATATGGCAGCCGTCGATGATGGTGATGTGGCAGGCCCTCAGCATTGTGACATAGTATTTAAAATTTATAAAAAAATTTAGTGACAAAATCATTCTGTCACAAATCAATGATAGAAAAATTTTGTCGTTAATCCGTTACAATGTTGGCATAGGTTATCCCCGACATTAGAGATGAAATTGAAAATTTTGTCACTAATCAATTAGGGACGATGGATTTAGTGACAAAAATTATGTCGCTAAATTCTAATACAATGGAAATTCTGTCACCGATTTACTATTATTTTGTAGTGCTTAATTAATATTTAATTTTAATATAAAACATGTTATTTTATAGTAGCTGTATATAATATGAATTTATATTAAAAGATTAAGAAATTTTGAAATTTTGGGAGTTAAGACTAAGATGTTTCATTATCTTGAATTTACTACAAATGGACCTAATTATTTCTTTTACCTTATTAGGTTATACATTTTGAATTTGAATTTTGGTTTATAAATTTAAATGGATGACTTATAAATTTAGAAAGTTGACTTGTAAATTGTGAAGAGCCATTGCAAAAATTATTTAAACATACTTGTAAATCTAGGAAGTTCACTTGTAAATTGAAGTCGACTTAGAGGGTATTTTAACAAATTCGTGGGAATAACTTATAAATAAGTTTTATATTCGAATTTTATATGTATATCTTATATTCAATTTTTTGAATTTTTTTATTTTATGTCAACATAAAATACATTTTCATTAATATAATAATTCATTTGTTTTATTTTACTAACTATTTTTTAGGGACTTTCCTTTCTTTTTAAATTTTTTATCAAATGTGAATGATTATAAAAAATCAAAATCATGATGTTACACGTTAACTAATATATTTTTTTTCTAAATATATGCATCCTCCTATTAGAAATAATCATATTTAAGATATTATTAGAATTAATTGTAAGCATATCTCCTATTGAAGAATTAAATATTAGTTCGTCACATTATAAAAAACTAGTCTCAAACTAGTCCCTTCCGTTAAACATAAACCTTGTTATTAATGATTATAAAATTGTTATTCATCTCTCGATGTTTATAGTTTTGGACTTAGTTACAACAAAAGCTCCTTCTTTTACCGCTATTATAAGGGTGTGCAATTCAGTGTGATTTTAAGTTAAAACTGAAAAAGAAAAATTATTGAATAACATGTTTTTTAAGACCCAACCAAAGCCAAACAGCATCAAGTAATCAAACCAAATTAACTGAATTATTTTGATTGACTTCGGTCGATTTACTCGTTTTTTGAACTTTTTTTAGAATAAAGTTTTTAACCATAAAACTAAAAGATTAAAACCAGTTAAAAAACAAGATGAAGAAGTAGGTCATATGATGTCGTATTTCGTTAGCGCTTAAATTAATTAGTAGGTTTAACCCTATATCATAGGAGCTAACCCTAGATCAATCTCCAAGTGGAGTTAATGCATGACTTAATTATGATTAATTAAAATGATTAAAGAATATATAAGGGTAGAAAAAAATATTCAATTTAGTTAAAGGGTTGATTGCAAGAAAGTAGATAAGGTGAAGAGTTAAATGATATGAATACCAGTGAATTGAACGTTCCCAATAATAGATAATGTCAGCTATCATTATTTGAAATAATATCGGAGTTATAACAATTATATATACTATCTTATCATACATAACCCTAGATAATCGTCATACTCATAATCATAATTCAATAATTATACCAAAATTTAACATATAATTGTATTAAAGATTATTATTTAAACGTACCACTTAGCATATGAATTGATAAACAAAATATGATTAGTCCTCAATCATAGATATTCAATCGAAACCTAAATATAACTATACATATCAATCCAAACATAATCATGAAAGATAAGATATGCCTAGCTATATAGGAAGCAAAAGATATGAAATAAAAACTCAAACCATAACTTGAATAGCAAAAACACAAAGTTTGATTATAGTGTATCTCAATTGAAATCCAACTTACACAATTTTCAAAACATAAATCTAAGAAATCATAAAATTGCATGGAAAACAAAGATTAAACCAACTAAATAGTATAGCTTTTAATATTTAGCACAAGGAACTCAAGCCTTAGACCTCCATCCTCAATAACAAGGGAAGACTAGCCACTCATGGGGCTAGATGATACTATTAGATGTAGAAAGAGAGCAAAAAGATGAAAAAGAGATGGTGAATGAAAGAAAACCAAGTTGGCTTTGAGAAGAGAATAGATGTATGGAGTGAGTTGGTGTATCCATTGGAGGAGCCTTGATGTCCTTTATATAGCATGAGGTTGTGGTCTTAATGTCTTCCTTATTGAGGTAGTACTCTTCATTGATTGGCTCTCCAAAAGATAACAATAATCTCTATTTATCTGCAATCTCCTTCCAAGTTGTTATCTTTTCTAATATCTTTAGAGATAATTCTTTTAACTTAAATATCCTAAAAATAATTCAAATAAAAAGTAATACAATAAAAGAGATAAAATAATTAATAAGAAAATAAGAAAAGATAATAATCTTATATTATCATTTAATTAAATTCAAATACTGAATATTGGGGAATTATCTTTGGATTGGTTCAAATGATATTGAATTAATATAATATAATATAATATAATACTAATGTAATATAATATTATATTAAAGGAATAAATTAATATAATATTATATTAATGGAGGTGTTTTGATTTTCTGTAATTTTAATTTCTCTATTTAGATATTATAATTTCTTCCTTCAATTTAGCAATTTCTCAATTACCCTTCTGCATGAATATAATATAATATAATATAATATAATATAATATAATATAATAGTAGTTGGTGTTAGTTCTAGTTATCATTTATTTATTTTTCCTAATTTGTTGAAATACATAAAAGAAAAATACCTTCATGCAAATCAATTTAAGATAGAGAAATAATAAAATCAATAAATGTCATATCTTAAATTTTTTCTATTTATATGGAATAGACAGTGGAACCTGCAAGGGACAGATAGAGAAAATAATTTTGGAATAGATTGTGACGATGGTTAGAAGAAATGATAAATGTTAGATAAGTTATAAGTTGAAGAAAGACGTGAGAAGTATACAATTATAAAGCTTCAAGATGTGAATGTCATTTTAATGAAAATTTAAAGACTTAAGTAAAATTTAGAAAAGTTCTTAGGCCAAAATGAAAAGTATAAATAAATGTTAGGCCAAGAAGTATAATTTTATAAAGTTTGAGGGACTAAAATGTAATTTGTCAAAAATTCAAGGGCAAAATTATAATTATAAAAAAGTTGGCCAGAAAAGGCCTAACCAAAACTGCTAAAAATAGTTCAGTCCTAAATTTTACTATTAAATAGAAAAAATTATTTTGATCAGTTTAACGTAACACAATTTTGATTTGAGGTCCCGATAGATTGATATGAATTTTTGAAGTTTAAAAAAATTAGTATAGTATCTTCCAGATTTCAAAATCAAATGAAATTTTATAGTAAATTTTTATAATTAAGATGAGAATTTACTATAGAATTTATTATGAAATTTACATTAGCATAAAACACCGTATAAATACTTTTGGGGAAATTTCTTGAGAGTTGAGCCATGAAGATAGGGGACTATGTAAAAGGCTCAAAATGGTGACTCATAGGCCTGATAATATTTTTTGATAAGTATATAGGCTAGTGCTAATAAAGACTTAAAAATATATAAAATTACGAAAATACCACTGTGATGCAACTGTATTGTGCCCTTGAGCAAGAGATGAATGGGGGGTATTTTGGTCATTTGGATAGGGTAAAAAAACCAAGAAAAATATAGAAATAATTAATCAAAGTCAGTATATTCCCTGATAAGATGTAAAGGGGTGTGAAATGACAATTATGCCCTTAGGTTTAATATAGTGTAAGAAAGTAAACCAAGGGTATTTCAGTCATTTTTCAAGGGATGGTAAGCTGATAAATACTCAGTCTAACAATGTCAATGGTAGGAAAAATTTAGATACTGGATTTAAGGTCATAATACATATTTTGGAATATTAACTGTTTATTTTTGTGACATTGACTGGGTTAGTACTGGATTATACTAAAATTTTTCCATCAGTATGGGTTAGTACTAGATTGGACTAAAATTTTTCCTATAAGTATTTCTCTATTTCTTGCACCAAACATAGCCTAATATGATGTCATGGATGATGTCATTCTATATCTTCTATAGCAAATTTGAAGCAAGATTGAATGTAGACTATTAGATCAAATAGTAACTAAAGTAATCTTGGCATTTAATTTTCACTAAATTTTATCTATATATACCCCCTCATTTCTACACATTCACAGAAAATAAAGAAGAACCATTGAGAGGTGCTTCTAAAATGAAATCTCAAGGCAAGATAAGGCAAATCCAAGAGCCAATCAAGTAAAGATTCAAAGTAACTTGTTCCTTCTATCTTTGTATTATGTTATAGGAAGATTTCTCATAGATTTAGATGGTTAAAACACTATGATGTGGAATTAAGGGGAAAATATTAATTTTAAGTCATGGAATGTTTAGACAAGCTTGAACAAGCTAGAATTAACTAGTTTGAGCTTAGGAAATCATGTAATCTTTGGAATTGTAATCTTGAGGTCCTTTCTATCACTGTTCATGCACTTGGGAAGGAGTTAGAATTTCATGATTTTGATGCTTCTAATGATTTTAAAATAAAAAATTATGTGGTATAAAGTATAAAAACAAGTATTGGAAGCATTTGAATTAAAATGAGAATTTTTGGAAAATGTTGATAGGTAACTCGGTTTTTATCCAGTTTATGTGGAAGGAGTTTGATTTTCATAAATCTAATATCATATTTAGATTCCTCATGAAAAATTGTATAAGATTGACCTATAGAAGTAATGTTTAGAAAAATAGATAGAAATCCCAAAAGTTAAAGTAAAGAGTAAGAGTTCAAGAAGAATAGTTTTGAGCATTGCTTGAGTTCATGATCCTAATGAATTATGTGATGAATATGATTTTGTTTAGGACCTTAAAACATCCAAGAGTATGTTAGGAAGTGGTTGACCAAAGGTATGCATGGTTGGAAGCTTAGGGAGCAGGTGCAAGAACATGAGACAAATCTTATGTTTAAGGTAGTGAACTTACCAATTCTTGTATACTGGATGTATAGGCTTGTGTGTTGATGTGTTTATGATATGTGATGATAATGTATGATATGTATGAATGATATATGCTCTGCCCTTTATGAGATTATGGTCATGCATGATAGTGATAGGCATGGAGCATGATAGTATGCAAATGAAAGCTAAAGAAAGATAAGTGAAACATGTCATGCACTTGCATTCATCTTGTATGCATTGAATGGTATCGTTTGCTACTGAGATTTCTTAGAATCTCACCCTCCCATAACCAACTGTAATAGGTTATTTATGATGGAACAGTCATGCTTGATACATGAGCAAGGAATAGAAGATAAGAAGTAGACATGTGATGGCATGTCATTCTTTTTATGTAATGTTATGTAGTATGGCATTATATGTAAAGACAAATGTATGAAATAATTATGGCAGAACCCCAGGATGTATATGAATGTATGAGAGGCCAAAGAGATGGTTTATACATGCGGAACAATTATTGAGAATTAAAGAAAGAAAACTGAAATGGTAAAAATGTAGGTCATAAAGTATTTTTGTTTTAGCTTCAGTTTAACCTAGAAAATGAGGAATTAATTCACAAAATTTTATGAGAATGTAGTACACATTAAAAGCTTTAAATTCATAGGTAAAATGACTCATTTGGATGTGTATATTAAGAAAAATGAATTTCCAAATTTAAGAGATAGAATCTAAAATTTCCAGAATTTACAATATGAACAGTAAAAGTAATGATTTAACTGTATTAGTTAGCAAAGTAAATATCCATATTTATATTTTTTCCTTAAAGAGATATGAAAAAGATTCAATTAAAAATTTGGATCACCTCCATACAAATTTTCTAGAATTAGTTATGAATATTTAAAGTTAGACTGTCAATCTAGAAATTACCTAATGAATATTACTTGAGAAGTAAGTTTTAAAATTTTAATTTTTGCACCGACGTAATGCTTCCGCTAATCAAATACGCTTCCGAATACGTACTCTGAGAGGTTAAAAGTAGGATATTTCAATAAAAATACAAGAAAATGACATTTTTATTCATTTAATTCATATAGCTAATCAAAGATAAAGTGAGAAAACTACTATAATAATGCCTATTAAACATGGTAAATTTTCTGAAATATATATAAAATAATATAATAAAATAAGGATTCATCAAATTCTCTTACACTCAAACGTTTGCACTCTTGGGCAAAGCTATGAAGGATATCATGTTAGACACTTAAAACAAATAGAGGAATCAAACAAGTTCGATCACGAAAGTAATAATCAATCAATGAAATCCTTCAAGTCAGCTATGTTCACATATTAACAAATGCAATATAATCAATATCTATGAACACATTTAAAATAAAGGAACATTATAGAAGAGAGTATACTTAGAGATATACTTATTTCTCTTACCTTACCTTTTAGGGGTCTTTCACTCAAACCTTCCTAGACTAGTCCCCTACCATAAGCTTGTAATAGTTCTAAGCCTCTGTTGTCACCTATATGTGCATTCTTTGATCAAGAGGATTTTATAAGCTTTTAATGTTAGAAATAGACCACATGGAATAAAATATGAGGAATACAAAGTAGTATATGCATGTAATAATGAATAGATAGCATCAATTCATATCATAAGAGATGTAGGGGTGTAATTGTATTAATAAGAGCTGATAATGGTGCCTTTTTCCTTTCTCTTTTCTTTTTTTTTTCTTTTCCTTATATTTGACACCTTGTATATAAAAGATGTATCAAGACATCACAATAATGATGATTTTTTAACATGAATAAAAATTTTATTTTGAAAAAATATTCATGCATGTATGACTTTATATAAACGTGATGGAAAAAGCAAAATGATAGGCTCAAAGGGGTGATTACAGATGTAGTGAGTGATAAGCTTGTATTTTGGATAAAAGTAGTTTAGAATATGATTGCCTCAATCATTTTAAACAGTTGAACATGAGTTAGACGACAGATAAAAGAACTAAGACAAGTTCTAAAGAGAAACTAGTGTAGGAGGTATTAACATATTTTAAGAATTTAAGGCCGATAATCCTTCCAACGGGGCTATCTTTTTCATTCATGTTCATAGAGCCTCACTAAAGACTTCACTATTTTCAAGGCATTACATTACCTATTTCTAATATAACTTAGAATATTGACTAACTCAACTATCACAATAAAAAATGGACATAAAAGATTTATACATGTATCAGTGTAATCAAGATGATATTTTAATTTAAAACAGGTGTGTTCAGAAACATAAGTGTGAAATGTTTTTGAAAACCAGACATTTTCAAGAGTTCAATCAAACAGTTAATCAAATCTATTCCCCTCCCCCATACTTAAATCATGTGTTGTCCTTAACGCAATACTAAAGCATATAATAAAGTAAGAAGGGAAGAAGGCTAAAGAGTCATGTGCTAAGAGAGGATATTTTATGCAAAGAAGAACTAACCTAAAACTAAGAAATTTATAAAAATGTGATCTATTCTAGGAAATTTGTAAAGTGAAAACTATTTTACTCCTAAACTACTAGAATAGTGCCTCCCCACACTTATCTCAAACATTAAGCTTGAAGCATAGAAAAGAGATAAGAGAGGAAAGAGACAACTTGGGTATCAAAGAGGTTGTGTGCTCTCATGGTAGAGCTTCAAGAGATGAATATTTATCTTTCTTATCATTCCAGTGGCATTGTCTATAAGCTTTACCATTTCAAACTTGTGGGCCTTGGTGACAGTGAAAGGTCCTTCCACTTAGTAGTGAACTTTCCAGGTTTCAACCTGAACCTAGCTATAAATATCAACACTTCATCCCCTACTTAAAGCTGCTTCTTTATAATGCCTTTATCATGGAGCAGCCTTATTTTCTCTTTATAGATGCAACTCACCTCATCTCGTATAATTCCTCCTGTTATAGCATTCTTTCTAAACCTGGGGTTTCCATATCTATATTGCACATCTTGATAGCCCAATAAGCCTTATGATAAAGTTCTATAGGGAGATTACATAGCTTACCAAATATAATCTTGCATGGGGACATCCCAATAGGTGTCTTGAAGGAGGTACTTTATGGCTAAAGTGCTTCCTTAAGGCGTAGGCTCTAATCTTTCTTATAGAGTGTACAATCTTCTCTAAGATATGCTTCACTTCTCGTTTTGAGACTTCTACTTGACCATTTGTTTATGGGTGATAAGCAATGTCAACCTTATGTGTGACCTCGAATAGCATAACTAGAATCCTATTACAAAAGTGGCTTCCTATATCACTTATTATAGCTCTTTGTGTTCCAAACCTGTAGAAGATATTGATTTAATAAATTTAGAAGCTATCTAAACATCATCCTTCCTTGTAGGGGTTGCTTCCACCCACCTAGATAGATAATCAATAGTTACAAGGATGTAAGAGAAACCAAATAAAGGAGGGAAATGACCCTAAAGTCAATTCCTCATACGTAAAAAAACTCACAAAATAGAATGGGTTGTTATGGCATCTTATGCCTCTTACTCAAACTGCCAATCCTTTGGTGCTTATCACACTCTTTGCAGAAGGAAAAATAATCCTTGAATAAGGATAGCTAGTAGAAATCTGCTTCTAGGATTTTCCTATAGGTCTTCTTAGCACTAAAGTGCCCACTATAAACTTTAAAATGACAAGTTGTCAAGATGGCATCAAACTCATCCTCTGGGACACACCTCTTAATTACTTGATCACTGCACATTCTCCAAAGGAGTGGATCATCCCACACTAAGTATCTAGAGTATCTATGTAGCTTCTGTACCTAAAAGGAAGACATAAAATGGAGGATTACACCTGCTACTAGATAATTCACTAAGTGTACCTACCATGATTTCTTCAAAGATAAAGCAAAGAGGGCAATATCAGGAAAAGCATCACAAACTAAATTAGAATTATCCACTCCCCTTGCTTCATTCGGAAGCCTACGTAGGTGGTCAGCTACATGGTTCTTAGCTCCTTCTCAATCTTTGATCTCAATCTCAAATTCTTGCTTAAGGAGCATCCATCGCAACAACCTTAGTTTAGATTGAGGTTTCTTGAAAAGATACCTTATTGCTACATGATCTATAAAAATAACAACTTTAAGGTTTGAGATATTGTCTAAACTTATCTAAAGCAAAAACAATAGTATAGAAATCCTTCTTTATAGTTATGTAGTTATCTTGTGCTACATCTAAAGTCTTAGATTTATAAACAATGACCCTTGACACCTTATCTTCCCTTTGTCTAAGCATGGCACCAACTGTACTGTTGGAATCATCATATGACAACTCAAAAGGTAAAATCCAATCAGGCGTGATCCAAATAGGAGGAGAGGTAATATTGTCCTTGAGTTTGTTAAAAGCATGTATACAGTTACCATAGAAAATAAATTCAACATCCTTTTGTAAGAGTTTAGATTATAGTAAGGCAATTTTACTAAAATTTTTATAAATCTCCTATATAATCTATCATTACCAAAGAAGGACCTAAGTTCTTTTAAGTTAGTTAGATAATGTTACATATATATTTTTAATGCTAGAAAATTTATATTAACATTATTGGCACTCCACATGAAGTTAAGCCAAAACTGGGACAAAATTATAGTTTTCATAAAATTTCAGGCCAATAGGGATATTTTTTAGAAAAATGTATAAAAATTATAGAAAAATCCTAGAAAATGGGAAATAAGATATTAAGTCCCATTTGAGGTGATAAATGATGAAAATAACTCTAGAATAATTTTTAAGAAATTTTTAGATATTTGGCAAAATGAAGACTATTTAGTCGGATTTAATTATTTAAGCTACGAGGAGGCCTCATAAAATTAAGAAAATATAGGGATAATATATGTTTAGAATTATATGATATTTTACCAGTAATTTTATTTCCAAAATTCCCCTAGTTAAATTTTAGAGGAATTTAAATGCAATTTGAGACGATTAGGGATTTTATTTGGAGAAATTTCAAATAAATACCTATAGGGGTAAATAAATTCTAAGAAAATTTATGGGATTTTCCTAGTATTAATATGAGATAATATAGTAGAAAGAAGTCTTTTATTAGCTCAAAATCTCCAAAAATTAATTTCTACGTAAGGTTGGATAATATGAATTAAATTGAGTTCTTTTTATTTTATCATCAATAAAATTGTGATGAAGTAAAGAGAGACTCAATTGGATGAAAAATGTGAAATATATTATGGGACTAAAAAAAATTAATTATAGTGCCAAAGACACTAAAATTGTAAAATAGGAGTTTGTTCCAGTATAAATTGTATTGATATAATCTAGCCGTTGTTTGTAGAAAAAAGTTGCTAAAAACTATGGAAAGTTGACATATAAGTTTTGTAATTTGGTAGAACTTAGAGGTTAAATATATTTCCATTACCTACAAATACCACCCCTTCCGCTCGCACTATTGCAAATTCAGCATGGGTTAGGTAATTGGAAAACCAAGAATCTTCCACGAATGCATACTGGCTTAAATGTGTGAGGCTTAGGGGGATGTGATTTTGATGTTGAATCTAGGTTAAAGACATGGATTAGTTGTTAGTTTAAGTAATATTACATGAGGATTGTTTAATTCTCTTGAATTAAAAATTGGCTACGCCTCTCAGACACATTAGAATTTCTCTTTTAGGAATTGAATTTTATAATTTTGATGCTTCCAATGTGTTTAAAATGAAAAATGATGTAGGATGAACCTAGAAAACAAGTATTAGAAGAATTAGAAATTTAGGATTTGTGCAGGTAATGTCTCAGCCATGGACAAAATTTAAGAGAGGAGTTTGAATTTCATGAATCCAAGTTCATATTTGGATTCTACTTGAAAAATTATGTAGAAATGACCTAAGAGAATAATTTTTAAGTTGGTAGAAACAAAACCCTACAAATTAAGTTGAAGATTAAGGGTTTAAGGGGTAATGTTTAAACCATAATTAATGTAATGTGTATTGATGATTATTCTCCCTTTTTTTCATATTGGAATATGATTTGTCATTTGTAGAGGAAAGGATTAAACTCAAAGAACAAGAATTAAGAAGTTATTAGATTAATGTAGTAAGTTTACTCAACCTTAACGTTAACATGTCTTGATTGTTATATGTGTGTTTGCCATGATTGTTGGTTGAACTAAAGATGATGATATGATGCTACTCTTACATTTTGATGCCTTGACTTGAGACATAAGTGAATTGGCATGAAATATTAGTAGTTCCCTAATTGTGGAATAATGCTTAGTTACATAATGCTCTTGTATGTTGATATTATTGTTGATACTATTGGGATTTCTTTGAAATCTCACTCCTCCAATTGAACAATTATTTAGGAGCTAATCAAGCAAAGGGAAAGAGCACTGTGAGGGAGAATTAATGCATTATGTCATGGCATTTTGAAACATAATGATGTATGTATATATATTTATAACTATATACGGTTTTATATGAGGCATCACCTTGATGCTAGGTTTTGACCAAGTTAATATTAAAATTTTACCATGAAACTTGTCATGCTTAAAATACACATAATGAGATTTAAATTCATAGGTAAAACACTTAAATTGGAGTTCTGTAAAATTTATGGTGATTTTTCAAAGTTAAGATTGGAAATTTGCAAGTTCTAGAATTGACCAAATGAATAGTGAAGTTTAATAAATAAACTATACAAATTGGAAATGATTAATTCTAGTTTCATATTTTTCCTTTAAATAACTATGAAAGTGCTTACAGTAGAACTTGGAACTAATAAATTTTGATATCTCTAAAATTAGTTATGATTTTTTAAAGTTAGGTACAAATTCTGAAATTTTCAAATGAACAGTAACCCCGAGAAGACTAAAACTCCAGATTTTGTTCCTTTAATCTTGGTCCTTCCATAATGGTTTCAAAGGACATAAATAAACCCTAAAATAGTATAAAAATAAGGAATGACTAATAAGTCAAGTTAGATATTATTTCAATTTTAGCTTTTTCAACATTGATTCCTTTGCTAGATATTAAGTGTCCTAGGACAATTCCCTGATTAACCACAAAATGGCACTTTTCATAATTAAAAATTAATTTCTTCTCAATAAACCTAGTAACTCAATAAACCTAGTAAGAAATTTATCTAAACTATCTAGACAAGTATCAAATGACTCACCATAAACTGTAAAATCATCCATAAACACATCCATACACTGCTCAAGAAAATTAGAAAATATACTTATCATACAACACTGAAATGTGCTTAGGGCATTATAGAGCCTAAATGGCATCCTCTTGCAAACATATGTCCTAAAATGACAAGTGAAGGTAGTTTTTTCTGGTCCTCTAGTGCAATAGAAATATGGAAACAACCTAAAAACCCATATAGAAAACAATAATAGGTTTTCCCTGCTAAACACTCAAGTATTTGATCAATAAAAGGAATTTTCCTAGTGGACCCATTCAATTTCCTATACTCAATACAAACACACCAGGAGTATTGTACTCTAGTGGATGATCAATTCATTATTTTCATTCTTAATATTAGTGATCCCACTTTTATTAGGAATAACTTATACAAGGCTTACCTACTCGCTATCCGATATTTGATAGATAATACCTACAGAAAGAAGTTTAGTGACTTCCCTTTTTACAACATTTAATATGAGAGGATTTATCCTCCTTTGAGGCTGTCTAACAAGTTTACAATTACTATTTAGAAGGATCATGTGAGTACAAATAGAAGGAATGATTATTGGAATATGAACTTGTGTACATCCTATAGTAGCTCTATTCTTTTGAAGCACATATAATAGCTTTTCTTCCTGATCTGAAGACAATGTGTTAGAGATAATTATAGGAAACTTCTCATTTAATTCAAGAAAAACATACTTCAAATTAGAGGGAAGATATTTCAATTCAAGAACAGGAGGTTCAACAATAAAGGGAATCAATTTAGATATTTCTACAGAACTAAGAGCACTATCTTTTTCTAGGTTAATTCTGCCAATTATCGTGTCAAGTTATTCTGCATTATCATTGTTTATTTTCAATATTTGTCAGTTCAACTTTTAAAAATAACAATTAATTCTAGAAAAAAATTATGGAGGTGATCCAAATTACACTTGAAGCTATTTCATTGATCTTTAACGAAGAAATATAAATAAATATTTTTATTAGACTAATCAATATAGTCAATTCATTAAAATTTACTACTCATAGGGTCCTTCCTAGAATTTCTAAATTCTGAGCATCAACTTTAAAAATTCATATCTCTTAGAATACATATCCAATTTAGGCAAACTACCTATGCTATGAAAGCTTAGGATGTGTACTGCATGCTCACCAAATTTTGTTGTTTAATTTATTCATTTGCTAGGTGACACTAGGGCTAAAATCTTGCTGCTGTAGGTCATATGTTTTTACCTTTCTAACCTTTCATAATTCTCATTAATTATTCTAGCATGCATAAACCATCCTATTGACTTCCCATACATTTATATACTCATGTAAACATGCCATGATTGTTCCATACAATTCCATTACATAAAATAGCTCATTACATAACATTTACATAAATGAGATATTGTATCTGGTTGTATCACCCAAGAGGGGGTGAATTGGGTGATTTTAAAAATTTTGAAAACTCTTAAATATATTTAAAACAAATTTAAAGAGTAGAGTTTATAATGATATCACTTAATGAAGAAGTTGATGAAGATTGATTGCACATGTCAATTTATACTAGTTTGGCCTAATTTACTTGGCCTACATTCAATCCCCAAAGAGCTCCTCTAAGTGTTCCACTATACTCTAAGATTCAATGGGCTCTTGGTGCCTCAATATAATCAACATGTGAATCCCTCACACTCCTCTTTACAACTGGAAGGACTTAATCTAGTGAGAATTCCTCTTACTTCCCCTTACACTCCGTAAGGTTACAACCACTCAAGAGTTCTACTAGAGCAATTCAAAGAAATTGTTAATACAAATAAACTCTCTCATTAGAGTGGATAAGATAATCACTTAAGTTTAATTATCTAAGTTCTCTCTTAAAATAATATGTATGCTTTAAATCAAAGATGAGAAATATAGTGGAAGAAAGACCTAATGTATATGATCAAAATGCATTGTAAGCTTTTCTAGTTAAGTCTTTCAACTTCTTCAACTCTCTCACTTTGGCTTCTTCTTCTTTTATACTTGATTCTTCATAAATCCGTTGAAACATTAAAGTACCCATTGGGATAGTTGTTGAATATAGCCGTTATTGCTTACGTGTGTATTTAATGCTTTTTGCTATATGATTATTCTCTTTAATTGATTCTACAAATATTAAAACATGCTTTAGTAATAATATATAATTAGTGTAAGCATATAATAAGTATTTCCAAATGATTTAGAATTAAAGATCAAAATATGATAAAGTATAGTTTAAAATTCTTTTCGCAAACTGGCTTGACTTATCGAAGAACGCCCTTATAGAAAAGGTCTTCGACAAAATTGCTAAAAAATTGTATTTTAAACAGTTAAAATCTTATCTTGCAATTCTTCGATAATTAGCCTTATCGAAAAAGACTTTGATAAATCTTTAATAAATAGTGAAGAGATAATTTATGATTTATTGAATAGGTATTGGATAAATATCTTTATCGAATAACTCTTTGAAAAATATTCTTTAAAAAAATATAGTTTCAGACTTATCAATATATTTCACAATACATTATTTATCAAAGTATTGTTCAATAAATATATTCTTTAAATAGCTTATCATTCAACACTGAAGAAAATTCTTTTTAAATCTTTTCAAACACAGACTTTGAACTTTCATTGATATTTTTCTTAAATTATATATCATATATGGAAACTAATGTTCATATGATTATTTTAATAAATAAGATTAATACTCAAGATTGTTCAACAAGTTAGATCAGATCACCAATTCATAAGCTTTAAAAGATTATATCACTTCAGACCAAGTTATAAGCTTATAATAATTAAGAAAAGCAAATAAGATGAGGCTATACAATTCATGAAGGTCATTCAATCAAATCAAATTAATTCATAAGCTCATCAAATATATTTTAGAATTATCAATCAATAAGATATATCAATGTGATGTCATTTAAGCTTTCTTACCAAAGATCATATCGATAAGAATTCTGATTGAACAAATTTACTAATAAGTGCATAAAGAATTAGACTTTGAAATATTCATGAATAATCTTTCTCAATCATAGATAGATGATTCAAACAAACAAATTAATCAAATAAAATTTTAAACAATGAATCATCCTTAAAATATTTTAAACAATCAAATCACTAATAGGATAGCTATCAAGTTAAGATTCTAGTGATTTGAATTTAAAACATCTTCATTTTATCTTTCTTTCATTTGATCTTATATAAATTTGTGACTCAAGATTGTAAAGATCAATTTGAAGAGAGAAATCAATTTGATTGGATCACTGTAAAGATAAGAGAAAAGAACCCTTAGTGATCTGGATAACTTCAAAAACACTTTCAATGATCAAATTTTAAATCTGTAACATTTTTAATGGTAAAATGTATTAAAAATCATTTATCAATGCTTTTGAATAATAATAAACTTTTTCTTATTTATCAAAAAGTTATTTGATAAATCCTCTTATCGAATAGTACTTCAATAAATGAGACTTTGAAAAACAAAATATCCTTTTTTGGAAATTAGAGTTAGCTGATCGAAGGTCTTATCAATAATCCATTTTTTGATCAATTATTTGATAAAAGTTTTTGTAAAATCCTTTTGCAAAGATGAGACCTTACAAAACTTATCGAATGACTTATTCGATAAATTATCTTATCAAATAGAGCTTTAAATAATTATAAGTATAATTTGAGGATTATCATTTTAAACGGATTTCTTTAAATTAAATATTTTACTGGTTATTGAATTGATTTGATTAATGATTTTTGTATATAATTCCATTTTGTTATAATTTTATACTCTGAGGATTTTGATTTATTAATATACCTTGTTATCTGCAGTTAAATATATTTTAAATTATTTCTCTCCATTTTTTTTATTATTTTGATATTGGAACGTTATTCACCAGTAGATTATTTTGGCTTCAGATAGTGATGTTGACCCGATACCTCCAACTAAGTAGTGAAAAGCCTTATTACTGATCCTAATGTTGTTCCTTTTTGGCTTATCTTCTTATAATGTAAATATAAACTTATAAAATATTTATATTGTTTTGTTTGAAACTTAGATACTCCACCTAGTTTATAGACATAATTATGGTCTCTTGTTATTTTGTGAAAGTACGAGTACAAATTATTTTGAGATATGTATGTATATGATTTGAAACACTTGCCATCTATTGTAGAATTTTTGGTAGGTCTGTTATGTAAAGGCAACCTTAATGAAATTTCTATAGATAACTTGCCTTTTGATTATAATAGAATATATATTTTGATTATTATAGTAAATGTTCTACTTAATGTTTAAGGCTTAAGGAATATAAAATTTTTCATATTATGTGACGGTCATTGCTTGAATTCAGGGCGTGACAGTGTGATATCAGAACTAAGGTCCCCTATAGCTAAGTGGAGCATGGATAGTTCACTTAGGTCTCAATAATCATTATGAACTTAGGTATAATAATAATTGAGGCATTATTGAAGGCCTTTTCTTGGAAGGTTAAAAGTATTTCCTTCTCTTATGTTATTATGAGTATATTTTTTTCACTTGGAAATAAATATTTTCTATGTTCTCTATATATAGTGAAATACTGCCTAGTGTCCACTAACTAAAAGAAGCTCTAAAAATGATAGGACTTCGTATAGAGGCTTTACTTAGCAAAGTGACTTGCTCCTAGAGGCAGAGGATAAGGTCGTAAGAGAACTAGGATTAAGGGAGGTCGACCCCTTAGACCTCTTTAAGAGATCCTATATAAAGTTAAACCATCAAATCCACAATCCTATAAAATTTCTATATCATCTAGATATGAGACTCAAGAAGAAACATATAATGCAATTGAAGAGGATAATATTATAGTCAAGTTATCATAACTTATTAAGTTGGATCCTCATAATTTCACAAGTTTTGATTCTCCTGTGAATCTCGAGATAAACCTATGGAATTTCTAGAAGGTATCGAGAAGAACCTGATTAGAAGGAGTAGCTAATGCTTGGAGCAAAATAGTGCCTAGTTTATAGGGAGATAAAGCACCTTCATTGTCATAGGCTAAATTTAAAGATATTTTCTTAAACTCTATCTTCCCCAAAGTAAAAATGATGCTAGGATTAAAGAGTTCTTATTATTGAAATGTACTTTAGGAATGACAATGGTAAAGTATGATAAGAAATTTACTGAACTTTTCTCTTATGCTTCTACATTGATCCCTCATAGAAAGATAGAATTGGTAGATTCATTCAAGGATTGCCGATATATATACATAATGCTTTGGCCCCTATGTTAAATTATTTTGCTTCTTATGCTGATATAGTGGATTGTGCATTGAGAACTGAGTTAAGTCACATTGAAGAATAAGGGGTTTATAAGAAGTAAAAGATAGGGGTAGAAGATTCCAAGGGTCTTCATTTAAAAGTAATCACTCTTTGGGCAATCTCAATCGTTTGTTATACAACCAGTGCCAAGATCTTATGGACTCTTAGCGAACGCTCCAGATTTGAGACCTAAACTTGGAAATTTTAAATCTAAGCCTACTGTGAGCCAATCAAATTATTCTAGGCCTCCTTATACTTTTTATGGAAATTATCATTCAGGAGCCTATCGCATGGCATCTGATATTTGTTATGGGTATGGACAACCTGGTCATATAAAAAGAGATTGTTTGTTTGCTCAGCCAACTTCAAGTTATAGATCAGTTCAACCTCCTCTTCGCCCTGTTACACTTGCAGCCCTGTCTATAGGAGGAACTTCTAGCTTAACAAGTAGAGGCACATCAAGAAAGCCACAGGAAAAAGGGCACAACCCTCTTCAAGGCAAGGTCAATCAAGAGTGTATGCTATGACGATGTAAGATGCTAAAGCTTATAATGTTATGGTTATAGGTATTATTTGACCCTGGATTGACACATTCTTATATTTTAGTGTATTTTGCTAAAAGGTTGGGTAAAGATTATGCCAAACTTCTATAGGAGCAACTTCTAGCTTAACAAGTAGAGGCACATCAAGAAAGCCATCAGGAAAAAGGGCACAACCCTCTTCAAGGCAAGGTCAATCAAGAGTGTATGCTATGACGATGTAAGATGCCAAAGCTTATAATATTATGGTTATATGTATTATTTGACCCTGGATTGACCCATTCTTATGTTTTAGTGTATTTTGCTAAAAGGTTGGGTAAAGATTATGCCAAACTTGATTGTCCTTTTTAGTTTGTTACCCCAGTTAGGGAATCTTTATTAGTTTCACAAATGTATAAATCTTGTGAAATATCTTTTGAGGGAAGAGAAAGTCTTGTGGATTTAATGATTCTTGACATGTTGATTTTGATGTGATATTAGGCTTGGATTAGTTAGCCTCTTGTTATAATATTGTTGATTGTCACTTGTAAATGGTAAAATTTAATACTCCATGTGAAAGTCCTTTTGTATTACAAGGTGTAATGGCTCTGGAAATTTTATAGATTACAAAATTAACTTAATAAGGATATATATATTATTATTGCAGTAAAATTTAAATGAGGAGGGAGTAGTCAAGTGGTTAGGGATGGAGGAGAGATTCAGCGAACCGTGTTTAAACCTGGAGAGCTACAGAAGGTAGAGTTTTATTTTTTTAGGCATATGAAATTACGAAAATGCCTTCCTACCTATTTCTTTAAAAATCATACCTCTCTTCTCCATTTCTTCTGATTCTTGTGACGGCACAGGGGGAAGAGCAGCGACAAATCTTCACGCTATCGATGCCATGTGACCAGACCTTGCTTCTGCCAGTGTCTCTACTGTGCCGTGCCATCATCATCAACTATCGTCTTCCTCTTCTGTGCTATATTATTTCCCCATCTTGACTAGCTGACAATGAGAGATTGGAGTTAGAAGTAAAGCTCACGATCAACTGGACCTTTACCTTTGCTGTAATTCTGTTAGCCTCCTTCAACTGTTACCCCTATTTCTGAACCTCCATCACCTCAATTTCATTTGGCTTCAGTCGGTCGTGAGAGAGAGAGTGAGAGCAGAGGAATTTTGTAGGGAAGCTTCGTGACCCAAGTTTATAGTTGCTGTGAAATCTTGTCACTTTGTCTCTGTCAGCCTCCTCTGTGTATGTTGTTACTGCTCACCTGCACTGTCACATCTTATGTAGTCACTGTCTTCATCTGAGAAACAAACGAGAGGAGGTGAGGAAGAGAAATGATAGATCATTGGAGTTGAGGAGTGTCTGTGAGTGACTGTAAAATCATATCGCCATTATTCTCTATCACTCACAGTACTGTCGACATGAACGATGTGCTACTGATACGCGATGCTATAGGAGTTCCCTCTGTAAGGAATTGGAAGACACGCAGCAGAAATTAACTTAAAAATTTTTCCATTCCCTGCTAGAATCTACCGTATGTGTTTAAGTCAAGTGAAAAGAAGTATTACCCTCAGTATTCAGTCGCGACTTTCTCAGCTTCTGGTTGCGATGTCCACAACTTCTCTCCGTGGCTCATGATCTCTTTTCGATCACAAGAAGTCGACGACTCAGGTCAGCTTCCTCTACTGGTATCCATACGAACAGCGTTCCAACCATGAACGACGTGCTAACGCCTCTTGTCCCTCCAGGGCTTACTCAAGAATTCGTCCTCTCCATCTCTATTTCGGCAGTTTCTTATCTACAAACCTTTTACGGATTACCGTTCACATTTTTTTTCTTTTTCTGTCCTAACCGTAGCTCCTAAATATTAGATATATAGGATGTTATGCGTGTTACCACAGACTTGAATTTTTGGAATTAATCTTATATTAATTCTGAAATTAATACAATATTATATATTGTATAATTTGATAAGAAACTAATTAAATAAATAGTATTTGTATTAAATCCGTCCCACAGATTTAATTCAACCATTTATTTAATTTAAAATAAAGATAAGACGGAATTACATTTGATTTATTCTCATAAATCAAATTTGAGATATCATATCAATTTGAATTTCAAATTTAAAAATGATAGAGATTTAATTTTATCCTTATAAATTAAATCTTGTAAATATCTCTTATATGAGATATCATATCAATTTGAATTTCAAATTCAAATGTGATAGAGATTTAATTTATCCGTATAAATTAAATCTTGTAAATATCTCTTATATATAATATATATATATGAATTTATATATATACGAATATAAATATAAATAAGTATATACATCCACCCTAGATCATTCATTGAATCTGGACGTGTCTTAGATTCAATGAATCTGGACATCATAACTCGTGTTGGGCTATTTTGTGTTCGACCCTGTAGGCCCATATGAAGTTGGCAGTGGGCCATTTACTATACTGACTCACAAGTCACAAGCGGTCTCTAGCAAGACAACACGACTACCCAAATCATATGAGAATCGATGAACGATGTAACCTTTTATGTAACCATATCATGTCCCTTTTATCACACGATATTTTGGTCATGGATGAGGCATGGAGAATGTCATCCTCCTATTCCTGACTGTTACTTTCTCGATCCCTGAGTAGTTTAACTATAGAAATGGAACTACCTTTTTATTATAGTATGGCCATATATTTCTCAGACTCACTCATTGAGGGGCCCAGTAATATCTCTCTACGAATGTGAGGGACAAATTCCATCTTGACCATTCACATTCCTCCGCATGGAAAACCACTAAGCCCGAACATAGTCTTTATGATCACTCGGTCAAAAGTGACTTTTGACTAGGTCAAAGCTGAGCATTTGTCATGTAGGAATCCATGATGATCTCAGGTTAAAGGGCATAGTAACATGGTTTGTATATGAGAGAAGCTTATGACTTAACCCACGCAGCTCTCTCATAGCGGGTCAGTCCAACACCTTGTACTCTTACATGTGGCTATGACTTTGATTTATATCTCTATACATCTTCAAAGTCATACTGGTCTTATTTCATCTCTGTTCCCGCATAGATGACTGATCAGGGACATTTAGGATAAGATCATGAGTTATCCAAGGATGGTCATCACAGTAAATATGCAAATAATATGATAACACAATTAATAAATTCATAAATCAACAATGTTCATAAGACAATGATTGGCCCCTAGGGCATAATTTCTAACACCCTCTATTTCACTATAGCACCACCACAGATCTCTAAGTTCCTTCTCTGCCTCGCTGTAATTTTGCTTTGGATATGTAATTTTCTCTATTTCCTTCTGTTTGGCTCTGTCCTTCCTGTCGCTGCAGTCCACTTACGACAATAATGGTTTAAGTGGGGTGGTCGTCGAATGCTCTTTGTTGCTATTACCAAGTGCTATATAAAGGATATAGTGAGCTTTACATATCTTTTCCCATTTAACTCTTGTTAGTTGTGGTTGAAAGATTTCATTTTCTTTCTCCTCTATTTGTCGAGCCTGTGATGAATAGAAGTATAAGGTTGAGTGAGGCTGTGTCATGGATCTATCGTGAGTCTGGGAGTTGAATGTGTGTGTATATATATATTGTGAAAAAAGAAGAAGAAGAAGGAATATTGTGCTGCTCTGTGATATGGGCAGTATGTATATATGAGTATGTATGTTTACTGTTGTTGTTGTTGTTCTATTAAGGTGCTGTGTATTATGTATGTTGCTGGTGTTGTTTATGTGTGATGCCTAAAGGGAATGATTGTGGACGACTTGCGTGTGTATATATGAAGGGTAAGGTAATGGATTGAAATGGGAAGAATGGGTATATAGACCAGTTGTTGCCTTGCCGTGAAGGCTAGATGTGTTGTTTATCTATAGATATATATGTTGCTATTTTGATTTAGAAATAAGAAAGAAAGAAGATAAAGAAGATGGGATTGCTACTTTTATGCCTATATATATGTATAAGTGAACTTGGGAGACTAATGAAAGTGAGATGTTGGATTTATATTTCAACTAATTATTGAAATATAGGTGTTAAGTTGAATGAAAGAATATGAAATTGGTAGGGACTTTTAAAATTAAGTATGGTTATAAAGTTTGAAAACTTTCAAAGTTAAGGTTATGATTTCATATTTAAAATGATAAATAAATGGTACTTGGTGCCAGATAGGTGAATGATATTTATTGATGGAATGTTTTACTTTCAGAAAGATTTTGAAGTTAAAGGAGGCATAAGGCAACATGTATTTTATGGACACAAGATTGGGAATTCTCAAAGTTAACTAATGGTTAAGGATTTTTCTAAACATAGCTTTTAGTGAATGGTTATGATTGTTGTAAAGATTGAATTTGTTTGAATTATAGTTTTCAAATGTTATCTTATGGAATGTTTTGTTTCGAGAAATTTAGGAAAAAATGAAGGGAGAACGATATTTTGAGGCTTATAGCAAGAGTAAGTTATAGTAGAGTATTACAAGTGAGTGAATAACGTCCCTTAAAATATATTTTTAATAACTAGTTATTTGATGTATTTCCTTAAAAGCGTTAAAATTGTAAATATGATTTATGAATAGCAAGTTATACAAATCCATGGCTTTAATTGTTAGAAATGGTTTTCTTTCAATTGGTTTATAAAATGATTATGGTTATGTATGAAAATGGATGAAGAAGTTTTAAAAAAAGATTTTAGCAAATATTATATTGAATTGATTTTCTTCATGAAATATTCTTATATGAATTTCATAATTTAGAAAATATTTTCATATGCTTCCAATGAATATCTGGATATTTGATTTTAAAATGTTCATGATGAGGTTTTGAAATTTGAAGTATTCTTGTTGAAAATTATTGCATTAGAAATTGTAGAAAACATTACATGTCAAATAGACCCCATGAATATTGGAAAGGTTTTAGAAAGGACAGAATATAGAATGCTGGTTGATAATAGCAGTATTGTTAGTTCTTGGTATACCATGGTTAAACCCGAGCACGATGGATATTCGTGAGTCTCATACTCGTACCGATTATTCATAAGATTTATTCTCATGCTTATTATTCGTAGGTCTTGTACCTGTGCCTGTTATTCGTGGGTCTCATACCTGCGCCTGTTATTTATGGGTCTAGTACCTGCGCCGATTTCGTGGATTCAAACTACACCGGATTGGTTAGTTACCCTGTGGACTGTGTCCACACCTGTTTTGTGGCCTCATGCTACTCCTAGTTATTTACCCTCATGGACTGTTTCCACCCCTGTTTTCTTAGCCTCGAGCCATGCCAGATTGGTTAGTTACCTTAGTGGACTGTGTGTCCACGTCTGTTTTTGTTATGTTGAAGTCCTACGGAAAAATGATTTTTTTGAAATGATTGTTTTAAATGGTTTTAATGAAACAAAAATGTTTACCAAAATACTCGTATCGAATTATAAAATGTTATAATTTATATTTAAACATGTTGATGCATTGTTTATTTTCGTATTTGTAAATCATGTTTTTGGGATGTTATTCATGAGTAGCATATTTAGCTTCAGACAATGCAGTTGATCCTACTCCTCATGCTGAGCAATAAAGAGCCTAATGTTCGACTCAAAGAGTTGATTTTGACAAATCTCCTTTTTGATGTAATTATCATTTATGAAATACTTATATTATTTTGATGAAAGGATAGATGCTCCACATAGATAGATAAGATTCTGGTTAGTTTGGAAAAATGGTACAAAAGATTCGAACATTTGCAGTCTGTTGTAGGATTGTTAGGAGATCGGTCATACAATAGCGATCCTGCCAAAATTCCTATAGAGAACTTGCGCTTTGATCTAAAATTGTAATAGATTATGATTTTTATTTCAAATAGGCTTAAGGAATATGAATTTATTCATATTTTATAATGGTCACTACTCAAATTTCAAGACGTAACACAAGGGAAAGAAGTAAATAGGCCAACTAACTTGATGTCTGGTTTAAAAGGCCAACAGTTGTTGATAAAGGGTTGTTAGGGATTTTTGGTTGTAGTGAAAGATGTTGACAAGCCTATTGTCAACTTAGATCAAATTCCAATTGTGCGGGAATTTCCTGATGTCTTTATGGAGGAATTACCTGGCTTACCTCAAGATAGAGAAATAAAATTTGGTATTGATGTTATTCCTAGCACATAACCAATTTGAATTATGCCTTATAGGATGGTGCCCTTAGAGTTAAGGGAATTAAAGGCTCAGCTACAAGAACTGCTATACAAGGGGTTTATCTGACCTAGCATTTCTCTTTGGGGAATACTAGTGTTATTTGTGAAAAAGAAAGATGGATCTTTGAGACTTTGCATTGATTACCGGTAGCTTAATATGATGACAATAAAGAATAAGTACATGTCGCGCATTGATGATCTTTTTGACCAGTTGCAAGAAGCACAATATTTTTCAAAGGTAGACTTGCGAGCAAGGGTATCAACAATTAAAGATTAAGAAGGAAGATATTCCATAAACATAATTTAGAAATTGGTATGGTCATTACGAATTTTTAGTAATATCTTTTGGGTTGACAAATGCTCTTGCAACATTCATAGACTTGATGAATCGGGTATCCAAAGCATTTATTGATAAGTTTGTAATTGTGCTTATTCATGATATCTTAGTATACTCTAAAAATACGGAGGAGCATGAGCATAATTTACAGTTAGTATTACAAAAGTTGAGGGAGCAACAACTTTATGCTAAGTTTTCTAAAAGTAAATTATGGTTAAATAAGGTCACTTTCATGAGGCATGTGGTGTCTAAAAATGATATTTAAGTTGATCCTAGTAAGGTTGAGGCATTCAAAAGTTGGCCATGACCTACAACAGTCACAAAGATTCGAAGTTTCTTGGCCTCGTAGGATATTATCACCATTTTGTGAAGGATTTTCAAGAATAGATGCCCCATTGACAAGGTTAACTCAAAAGAATATGAAATTCATTTGGGATGATGTTTAACATCTTAATTTTTATCCTTATATTTAACTAAAATTAAAAATATTATTTATCAATAACTTAAAAATATTATCTAATTCAAATATTATAATGAAGTATTTTTATTATTTTTAATAAAATATGATATCTTGATTTTATTAATTTAAGATTTTATAATTTGATTGTTATTATTAGTTAGAGAATTATTAAGATTTGTGTTCAGATTTAGATATGGATTTAAATTTAAATTATTATTATGGCTTTATAAATAAAGCTAATATCTTGAATTATTCTTCATACTTGATTATTGAGTCAGCTCATCTCTTTTAGTATTCTCTCTCACTCCCTTTCCTATTCCCATATAATCTCACATCTTTTTTTCTCATAAACACGCCTTTAATTTTAACTCAATCAAAGCTAGGATTCACCTTTCAGATCTTTTGTGGTAATTATCCATATATTTAAGCTAGAGATAACCACTTTCTACTCGTTGTGTATTCTAATGTGATGTTTGTAAGTGATTTGATATATATAAAGCTATTAATATTGATATGATTGAATTAAAAAAACTTGTTTGATTATTTTTATTGAAAATAATCTTGTGGGACTTAAAGTTTAAATTAGAAGTTACTTGTTATATATTGATATTGAAATAAGTTATTATCTTGAGAAAAATCCTTTTGTGATATTTATAAAGTTATTAAAATTTTGATTAATATGAATATTTTGAAAATTATGCAATGGGGATAGGTGATGATTGAGTTTTATTTCTGCCATGTCGTATAGTCTCAATTAGAGCTTGATCGTTGGCTTTTGTCCTACCAGTTTATTGAGGGATGTGCCCCACCTGTTTATCGAGGTGTTGCGAGGGGGAATGAATCCATGGTCCACTCAAGTGCTCTATGCATTTTGGCCTATCCATAATATTTGATCGGTTAATTTTGAGTTGTTAGTTATCACTAGCTCATGGGTTTGGTCGACAGGAATAGGGCTACTCAGTTAGATTGATGAGAGGAACTTGGGTGGGTTATTTATTTGATTTTATTATAATAATATATTATTTTATATATATTATACTTTGTGGTTCCACGTGTCACTTCATGAACACATTAGTACGCATAATGAGTAGGATTGATTGTTACTGAGACGTTTGTCTCACCCTATTATTATTAATATTTTTCAAGTGATAGTCTTATCTTACGACGCCACATAAAACTTAAGAGGCATGATGAAAGCTATATTAATTTATAGTCTTCCCCTTTAAAGGTATGTGTAGAATATTTGTATATTGACACAATAGGTTTTAGTTTACATACTCATATATCCTATCACTTTATTTATATTTTAAGAAAAGTCTTTCTATAACTATAGCAGAGTTCATTTAAATTTTAGTTAAACTATTTTCTACCATGGTTAGCTCTCTTGAAATAAACTAAATTTATTTATAATATTATTTTAAAATTATATTGGGTATAAAATAGGCCAAAATAATTAATAATAGTTATATTTTAAGAGAATTTTACAATTTGGTATTAGAGCTTTGGTTTCAGACCCGACTAATTTTTTATGATATATTATGAATTTATTTTATTGTTTAAAAAAAAGAGAAGAAGAAGAAGAAAAGTTTACCCTTTTCTACAATGCCGTTTTTACTTTATGTATATATATATATATATATATATATATATATTTCAATTCAGTGTTAGGCCTTTTTTTAATTTTCAATTATTTGTGTTTAGATTATTATTTTTAGAAATATGGCTTTCTGTGTTTGCCATTTGTGTTTAAAAAAAATGTTGGACTCTATTTTATTTTGAACTATTTTTGTTGAATGTCTAAAAAGTTGTTTAATAAAATATTTAATTATTTTGTTGGGTTTAATTACGTTTTATTCCACAATAGCTTATTAAAAATTGAATATTTGATTGCCAAATTAATTTATGTATCATTTTAATTGTTTATGGGATTTGACTATTTTAACATTTTTGGGAACTTTTCAAATTTATTTTATAGGTTATTTAAATTTTTGTAATATTTAGAATATAGTTTAAAGCAATCATAAAAATTATTTAAATTCTCACAAAGTTGTGCATCTTTTATAATTAAATACTAGTAATTGATATTTGTGTATTGTGACATCTTTTTACATATTGCCTTGTATAGTAGTGACAATATGCATTGTTCACACATATTATTCTCTCTTAGTTTATAAAAACTGTTCTATTATAGTACTTGACTATTAAGGCGGGTTGCATCCTTAGAAGAGGAGAAATGATATAAGATTAGATAAACTATTAGAAAATAAAATAAGGAAGCTTTAGAGTATGCTGAATTTTAGGGATAAAATGCCTAAAAGGAGAAAAGAATTATAACATCCCAATTTTTATACTTATGTTTAAATAAAATTAAATTTTATTTATCAACAACTTAAAAATATTATCTAATTTAAATATTATGGTTTAGTATTTTTATTATTTTTAATAAAATATAATATCTAGATTTTCATAATTTAAGATTTTATGATTTGATTGTTATTATTAGTTAGAGAATTATTAAGATTTGGATTCAAATTTAGATATGGATTTAAATTTAAATTATTATTATGGCTTTATAAATAAAGCTAAGGTCATGAGTTATTCTTCATACTTGATTATTGAGTTGGCTCCTCTATTTTAATCTTCTCTTTAAGTCCCTTTCCTGTTCCCAAATAATCTCACATCTATTTTCCTCATAAATACACCATTAGTTTAACTCACTCAAAGCCGAGATTTACCTTTCAGATCTTTTGTGGTAATTATTCATATATTTAAGCTAGAGATAACCACTTTATACTCGTTGTGTATGCTAATGTGATATTTGTAAGTGATTTGATATATATATATATATATAAAGCAATTAATATTGATATGATTGTATTCAAAAAAATTGTTTGATTATTTTTATTAAAAATATTCTTGTGGTACTTAGAGCTTAATTTGGAAGTTACTTGTTATATATTGATATTGAAATTTGAAAAAAGTTATTATCTTGAGAAAAATCCTATTGTGATATTTATAAAGTTATTGAGATTTTGATTAATATGTTTATTTTAAAAATTATACATTGGGGATCGGTAATAATTGAGTTGTATTTCTACTATGTGGTATAGCCTCAATTGTAGCTCGATGTAGATGTTGTCCCACCAGTTTATCCAAGGACGTGCCCCACCTGTTTATCGAGGAGCTGAGACACCCCTATCTGTTTACTGAGGGGGAATAAATCCATAATCTGGTCAAGTACTTTGTGGATTTTAGCCTATCCATACCACTTGATCGGTTAGCTTTGAGTGGTTAGTTATCACTAGCCCATGGGTTCGGTTAGCGAGAATAAGGCAGTTCAATTGGATTGATGGAGGAATTTGGATGAGTTATTTATTTGATTTTATTATAATAATATGTTATTGTGGTCCTACTTGAAACCTCATGAGCACATGTTAGTACGCATAATGAGTATGATTGATGGTTACTGAGACGTTTGTCTCACCCTATTATTATTAACATTTTTCAGGTGATAGTCTTATCTTAGAAACCAAAAAAAAACTTAAGAGGCATGATTAAAGCTATATTAATTGTATAGTCTTCTCCTTTAAAGGTATGTGTAGAATATTTGTATATTACCACAATAGGTTTTAGTTTACATACTCATATATCCTATTACTTTATTTATATTTTAAGAAAAGTCTTTTTATAACTAAAGTAGAGTTCATTTAAATTTTAGTTAAACCATTTTCTATCATGGTTTGCTCTCTTAAAATAAACTAAATTTATTTATAATATTATTTTTAAATTATATTGGGTATAAAATATGCCTAAATAATTACTAATAGTTATATTTTCTTAGGATTTTACAATAAGTGTGAGGGAAGTTTCCAGAAATTAAAGGAATCTTTTACTTCCGCTCCAGTTTTAAGTTAATTATCAGAAGCTGGGGGATACACAGTTTATTGTGATGCCTCTCGAATTGGCTTAAGCTGTGTATTAATGCAAAATGGACAAGTAATTTATTATGCCTCTAGAAAATTTAAGAAGCATGATCTAGAAATGGCAACAGTTGGGTTTGCTTTAAAGATCACATTATTTGTACGGTGAAACTTGTGAGATTTTCACTGATCATATCTAGAACCTTATATTTACTTGATTGATAATAGGAATCAAATCCTTATTGGATTCTTTATTAAATGTCTGGCTTACATTTTTTTTACTCCATCTGCTAAAAAAATTAGCTACTAGATTATTTTCTCCTTTAATATATTCAATTATGTAATCATAATAAGACATATCACTCTGTCATTTAATTAATATTTTATTATATAATATATTTGTCCTTATTCCTCTATCTAACTAATACTTTACTTGAGTATTATCAGTTCTAATAATAAATTTTGCATTTACAATAAATAAATTAAAATTTTCTACTGCTTTAACTATTGAAACTTTTACCAAAATATCTAACCAGTTGGACTTACTCCAACAAAGAGTGGGAAAATTGGAAGAAAGTAATTTAAATAGACCTGTAATTGTGACTGATGTTTTAGTCTAAACATATGAAAGTAATGTAATAGACAAAAGAATTACACCTTTAATTGATATTATTCAAGCCTAAAAAGAGACAGCCCAGCAAACCCAAAATAGCCAATCCACTAACCAAACTCAAACATCTACTTCAACAAGAACTAGTCCAAGACCAAGAGTAAACCCATATACCTTTGGACTTCGAGAAAATTACCAGTATTATAAAAAGGTCCTTTATAGCCTTAACTATTTTACCCTCAAATCTCAACATGTAAAATATGCCTCTCATTTTTCTTTCAATAAAGCCATTATATATCCTGAAACACCTTCAAACTTAGTAAAATTCCATTATCAACATGGATTAGTTCAGTTCATTTATCTTTCACCATTCTTAGAAGAAATATCTGAGTTACCAGAACCATTAAAAAGAGCTATAAAAACCTATTTTGAAATTGTTACTCAACATATAATATTTGTAAGGTGTTATTCAATAACTATTGAAATAACTCCAAAAAAGTTTTATCACTCAATAAATTTAATAAGACTCGAAACTACTAAGAAACCCTTTGAACAACAAGCGAAATGTAAAGAATATATTGAATTAGAAGAGGAATTCATGCAGACAGTATCTAGAATAAGAGTTAAGGATTATCATATAATATTCCAAGAAATGAATAGGATTATAGCAACAGATGAGGAAGCTGCTTGGTTTATTTCCTAGGCTCAACAACACTTGTATATTCATCAGGAAGGACATCCAAGAATCTCAATTATTTTAATCAATTTTATGATAAGATGAAGAATAATAAATTTGAAAATATAAAAAAGACAAAGAGAAGAATATGCTAGATTTTATCAGAATATGTATCCCATAAATATAATTATTGTGATAAGAAGAGTCCAAAAAGAAGATTTTGAAGGCCCTGTAATGGATATGAGTGTAATCTAAAAGGATTTGCTGAATAAATAAGGAGTTGCTGACAACCGACATCTTCAAAAGCAAAAGAAGAACATGACAAGAAAGGAAAAGCAAAAGGAGAAAAAGACAAGCAAGGAAAAAGAAGTCAAAAGATGAATAGTGAATAGGAAAAAGTTGATGTAAAGTTGATGTAAATAGTACTTATTATCTGCCATAATTAAAAAGAATAAAAGTCAAGAGGAAAAGAGAAGAATAGGGAGTCAGATTTATTTTCTATATAAACCTTGTAATCCTTTAGAGGAAATCATCGAGAAAAGTAGTGATCAATAAAATTTTCAATTCTCTAAATATCTTGAGCACTGTACTCTTTCTTATGTTTTCCTTACCTTTTTACAAATTTAAGCTTTTAGATTGCAAAATTGAAATGGCAATTTAAGGTATGTTTAACCAAATTCTTATTAGAGATTAAGGGTAGTAGTATTATTCAATTCTGATAGTAATGATCCTATAAGAAATTATTGGCTATATGTTTATAATAGTAGAAATTCAGTTACGCCTCTGATAGGAAACAAAGAAAGGATGTGCTAAGATAGTTTGAAGGAGGAAGGTTTGATCCTCAGAGGAGAGGTTACAGTAATTTTATTCCTGTTTGAAAGAGGACAGGGATACTTCCATGACCCGAATCATCTTTGGTCATCTTGAATATCTAACTTTATAAACATATGGTCACATTGGTCAGTTATGGTATCAGAGCTAGAAGAATCAAATAATATGAAACCTTAATCTCTAAATTTTATTGAATTTAATAAGTTTATTTCATGTTCTATTGTTCATATTACTGTTGATCTGTTGATTGTATTGTATGCCTGAAATTGAATATAGAATTAGAAAAATAAAGAAATAAATTAAAATTTTGAAAAAAGTTAAGAGGATTTTTAGTAAATTAGAAAATTTAGATTTATTAGTTATAAATAGAATTGAAGAATTGATAAGAAATTTAAAAGAAGATTTAAGACAAATTACACCATGAATTTAATCAATGTAATAGAACCAATAATATATGGAATTGAATCGAATAAATTACCAAAAAATTCATACATGTCTTTTAATAATAATATGGAAATCAATTGTATTTTAACACCTTTAATTATAGGAGGAGATGGAGATTATTTATTTAATCAAATAAATTTATTCAAACAATCGGGATGTTATATAAATAAAAATGTTGAAGAATTATTACAAGATATAATTTAGATGATTTATTCGAAAATTTACCTAAAGAAACAAAACAAATTATAGATAAAGAACAACAAAAATATAAAGAAGATAGATTAATAGAATTAGCAAAACCCTTAGAACAAAAATTGTATGATATGAAAAATGATATTAGAAATAATACAAATGAATTGGCATATATAAAAAAAGTCATGAAAGCATTAGGAATAGAAAATAAATTAGAACCTCTAGGAGAAAAAATAGAAATTAATATGATGAGGATATTAGAACAAATTGAAGAATATGAAATTAATGAAAATAAAATTAGACAACAAAGTCTTGTTGAAAATTTAAAACAAACAAGAATTTTAATAGAAGAAGTTAAAAAAGGATAAGAGGTATTAAATAAAAATTTATAGACAATATATGAAGAAATTGAAAAAATAGATTTAGAAAGAGAAAGAGAAAGAACATGAATTCTTATAATAGAACAAAGAAATAAAGATTTAGAATTAAATAAAAAAGAAAGTAATAAGTTAGCTGAAATATTATGCAATACAGAATCAGAAATAGATTATTTATTTGAAATATATAAACCTTCAAAAAGTAAAGAAGATAAAAAAGAAAATAATAATAAAAATAAAAATATAGTTATTAATATGATGAATGTTATGGAATTAAGTGAAGATCAAATAGAAGATATAATGGGTCAAGAGGAAGAAAATTTAGAAAATATAGGAAAAGAATTTGCACATGTTACAAAGATAGGAAATTATGAAGATGGTGAGATTAATATGGAATAAATTAATATAATAAATCCATAATTAAATCCAAGAAATCAAGAAGAAACAAGTACTGCAAGAACTTATGCAGGATACATAATGGAATTTGATATGGAAAGTAATTTATACCACAAAGAACATTTAACAAATGTTGAAATACCTTTTGAAATGACTTTTAAAACACCTAAAAAATCAGAATTTACACTAACACTATTAGAACAATATGAAACTAGAAATATACCAAATACATGAATATGGTTAGATTTAGATTATAATATACATAATAAAAAGAAAATAGAATAATGGAATAAATCACAATTAATTGCATTAATAGGAAGAAATGTAGAAATAGGAATGTCAAATATGTTAGTTGAAGCAAGTTTTACGAGAATTGTACAAAAATTGTGAAAAAGTAAAACTCTTGAATTTAGAGAAAATGTAAGACAAATAAATGAATCATATAATAATAGAAAGGAATTTTATGCATTATTAATAAGAAGATATGAACAAATATTAATAAATAAATTTGTAGGAAGAAGTTCTATATTAAATGAAGAAACAAAAATTAAAACAGTCAGACAGAAATTACATGAAATAGAAATATGTAGTTTAGATCCAAAATATTTAAATCAATATATATGTGAATTTAAAAAATACTATTTGAAGCCATAATAAATAGTTATGAAATGCAAAGATTTTATTTAGAATTATTTTATAGAAAATTACCAAAATTAATTTCAGAAACAATTATGAAATCCTTAAATTTTAAAGCTTCTAAATCATATTCAAAAGCTTGTTCCAATATTTTCATCATTTTTTTATTTTTTTAGTTTTTTACATTCAGTACTAATATGCCATATTACTCCACAATTATAACATTTACATTTTTTAGTTTTTTTTTACTATAATTCATAATTTTCTATATTTGTAAAACCAATAAGATGCATCTATGAATTGCCAAATTCATTAACATATCTACCATATTCTTAACATTCGATTCAAGTATAATTTTCTTGAATCCTAACTCCTAGACAAGCTTTAGTCCCTTAAGGATCGCCCATTGTTCGGCGTCATTAGCACTACACGAACCCAGAACATTCGTAAATCCCACAACCTAAGTTCCAATATAATATTTAATAACTCCACCACAACCTACCCTACTATGTACTATCTTAACTACTCCATCAACATTTAATTTTACCCATTCTTAGGGGAGAGGTTGTCAACTAGTTAAAGTTGATAAACCCAAGTTTTTAGACAAATATTCATCCTGAACCTGCACAAATTTTCTCCATGTTTGCATAATGACCAAGTAGGGGTCCAATGGCTTAACAAAATTACTATCAAATATAGCTTAATTCCTCCATTTTCATAAACTTCAAATTGAAACCCCCACAAATTAGACTCTAATTACTACTTCCATCAACTCTTAATTTCCTTTTAAGATGTATAGCAAACTAATCCTGTAATGGTGCTTTAAAAAAGGAGCAATTTATGGGATAAATTAATTTTAACCAAAGATATCTAGCATAGTAACAATTACGGAGTATATGCAAAATATCTTTTGTACTATTACTATAGTACTGGCATGTTACATCAGTTGAAGACCACCTGCTTCTCCAAGCATTGGTTGTAATCAATTATTAAAGGTTATCCACATGAAAACATGAATACGTTTCGTACCTCTCTATTTCCATATGTGTTTGTATACATGGTTATAGTCCTGTGCAGAAAATTCTCAATGATAAAAATACCTTCTTTTGTAGCATTTCAAACCATCAAATCACTACCCGCCTCCAACATAGGTGGTAACATGCTAATTAACCTATGAAATACATTACCTGGGAAAATGGTAGTAATTCTATGGAAATCCTAAGTCCCACAAGAAATCCAATCCTCCACTTTGCTACTTTCTTCCTCCTTAGTAAGAGGTTGAAGACATAAATCTTTTAACTTCTTATCTAGAAACAACCACTTATCTGTGAAGAAATTCACTAGCTGACCATTCCTAATATGCCATCTTGTACCTAGACCAACTATATCTTGCTATTGTGAGATGAATTTCCATAATGCAGAATCTCCTTTACTTGCATCAAGTAGATTCTCTTCATTCCTTAGCATATATTTGTGTAATAGTACATCCACCCATAGTCCTTTCTCTCTGTTAACTAATTTCCAAGCTATCTTGGATCCACATGCACGTTTAAAAGATGATAACTTCTTGAAACTAGTCCCCCTATACAATTTAGGCTTTACCATTTGATCACATCCAATAGGGTGAAATACATATGAGCTTTGACCATGTCCCTATATAAAGTTCCTTTGTAATCTATCTCTCCACTTCTTGACAAATTGACTCTGGAATTTTGGCAACTTGCATAGGATACACTAATATAGAGCTTAAAACAAACTTTGCCAAAGTAACTCGTCCATCTATTGAAAGAGTACTCTCCTTCCAAGTAGCAAGTTTATATTTGACTCTATCTATGATACACTAGAAAGTATCTCTAGGTTTCCTCCCTCTGATGATTAGAAAGCCCAAATAATTCCTTATATCAACAAAAATAGCCATACCTGTAATATCACTAATCTTTTTCTAATATTAACATTTACCTTTATAGAGAAGAAGATTGAGGATTTGTCTTATTTATTTTGGTGCCTGAAATTTACAGAATTTATCGGGACAATCCATCATACTTTTTGATTGCTTCTTAGACACTGCATCAAAGAGCAGAATGTCATCTGCAAACATTATATGAGAATTGATGGCCCTCTACTAGTCACCACAATCAGTTTCCACTTATTTGAATTGACTCATCCTAATAATATGTGATAACTTGTCTATACAAAGAATAAACAAAAGGGGTGAAATAGAATCTCCTTGTTAGAGACCTCTTTTAGGGAAGAAAAATTCAGTATGAGAACCATTCCATAATAAATTATATGAAACAAAATAATACAACTCATAATAAGTCTTATCAAAGAAAGATCCAGTCCCACATCAAAAAGAACCTGGTGAATAAAGTCCCATTGAATACAATCATAGGCATTTTGTAAATCAACCTTTAAAGCCAATAATCTATTTCCTCCTTTAGCTTTCTTCGTCATGATTTCTTGACCAACTATAATATTGTCCTATATATGTCTGCCTTTAATAAAGCTATGTTGATAAAGAGAAACAATTTCATTCATAACATGCTTTAGTCTACTAATAATCACCTTAGTAATGCATTTATAGTGTACATTACAAAAGGTAATAGGTCTAAAATGCACAATCTCTTGAGGATGATCAATTTTTGGTATAAGGGAAATCAAAGTCTTGTTTGTACTAGCCTCAACTGACCATTTCTAAAAAGTTGTTCTAACAAATTTGCATAAATAATTACCAATAGTGTCCCAATTTGCTTAGTAGAAAATTGGAGATAATCCATCAATACCTAGAGCCTTACGAGTCCCTATAGAAAAAAGAGCTCCCTTTATTTCCATGTCAGTTGGCTAATGGGACATATTAAATAGTCTAGAATTAAATTCCACAGGAAATTTTGTCTTTTTATGTAAATTACAATGACTATTGTTAGACAAATCATAAAGTTTCTTGAAATAATTCACAACCATAACTATAAGTTCTGACTCATTTTCAATACAGTTTCCATTATCATCTTTCAGGGTTATACTTTTACTCCTTATTCTCATCTTTATTTTAAGATGATAATAACAGGTATTCCGATCACCTTGATTAATCCAATTAGTCCTAGCTTTTTGGAACCAATTTATCTCTTTTAATTTTAGAATATTTTCTAACTCATCTTGCATATTCTTCTCTAGAGAATTTAAAAACTTTAAATGAGTATAAGTTGTTGACCTTTGAATTCCTCTCAAATGGGCTAACACAATCTTTTTTTTCTTTTCTACAAACCTAAAAATATTTTTATTCTAATCCAATAGAGAAACAACTAACTTTTCCAAAGCTTTTTTAAAATTAACACAATTAGACCAAGCAGTGGAAATAAAATCCTTAAAATTACCATGGTTAAGCCACATAGCTTCAAAACGAAAAGGATTATTTTTCCTCCATTAGGATGATTTAGAAATTGAAGTGTAATAGGATTATGATCAGAGAAATGAGTTCTAGGAAGTACTTTTAAAATACAATCTGATATATTATGTAGAAATGAGTATTCACTAAAGCTCTATCTAATCTTTCATATAATCTGAAGCAACCAGCAATCTTAGGACCTTGCTATGTGAATTTTGGTCATTGAAAGTCCAAACCCTCAAGCCATATTCCCTAACTCTATCATGAATTAATTCTATTATAAGAACAACCCACCCCCAATTCTATCCATAGGCTTACAGATTATTGGAAATCGTGCCCTAGGGGCCAATCATTATCTTATGAACATTATTGATTTATGAATTTATTAATTGTGTTATCATATTATTTGCATGTTTATTGTGATGACCATCCTTGGATAATTCATGATCTTATCCTAAATGTCCCTGGTCAGTCATCTCTGCAGGAGTACAAATGAAATAAGACCAGTATGACTTTGAAGATGTATAGAGATATAAATTAAAGTCATAGGCACATGTAAGAGTACAAGGTGTTGGACCGACTTGCTATGAGAGAACTGCATGGGTAACGTCATAAGCTTCTCTCATATATAAACCATGTCAATATGCCCTTTGACCTGAGATCATCATGGATTCCTACATGACAAACGCTCAGCTTTGACCTAGTCAAAAGTCACTTTTGACCGAGTGATCATAAAGACTATGTTTGGGCTTAGTGGTTTTTCATGCGGAGGAATGTGAATGGTCAAGATGGAATTTGTCCCTCACATTCGTAGAGAGATATTACCGGGCCCCTCGATGAGTGAGTCTGAGAAATGTATGGCCATACTGTAATGGAAAGGTAGTTCCATTTCTATAGTCAGACTACTCAGGGATTGAGAAAGTAATGGTCAGGAATAGGAGGATGACATTATCCATGCCTCAACTATGACAACAATATCGCGTGACAAAAGGGACATTATATGGTTATATAAAAGGTTATATCGTTTAACGATCCTCATATGATTTGGGTAGTCGTTATGTCTTGCTAGAGATCGCTTGCGACTTGTGGGCTAGTATAACAAATGGCCCACTACTAACTCGCACACAAAATAGCCCAACACGAACTATGATGTCCAGATTTATTGAATCTAAGACATGTCCAGATTCAATAAATGATCCAGGATAGATGTATATATATTTATTTATATTTATATTCGTATATATATATATATAAATTCGTATATATACATTATATATAAAAGATATATGAGATTTAATTTATAAGAATAAATTAAATCTCTATCACATTTGAATTTGAAATTCAAATTGATATGATCTCAAATTTGATTTATGAGAATAAATCAAATACAGTTCAGTCTTAGCTTTATTTTAAGTTAAGTAAATAGGTAAATTAAATCTGTGGGATGGATTTAATATTATTTATTTAATTAGTTTCTTATCAAATTATACAATATATGATATTGTATTAATTTCAGAATTAATATAAGATTAACTCCTAAAATCCAATTCGGTAGAAGAAAACGCAGAGCATCCTATATATATGATATTAGGAGCTACGTTTTGTATAGAGAGATACATAGAACACAAAAAGGCTGAAGGGGACTGAGCAAAGGGTTTGCAGATAAGAAACTATTGAAATAGAGACGGAGAGGATGAACTCTTGAGAAAGCCCTGGAGGGACAAGAGACGCTAGCACGTCATTCATGGTTGGAACGCTGTTCGTGTGGATACCAGTAGAGGAAGCCGACCTGAGTCATCGACTTCTTGCAATCAGAAAGGGAGCACGAGCCGTGGAAAGAAGCTGTGAACGTCGTGACCAAAAGCTGTGGAAGTCGCTGAGGCACACTCAGGGTAATACTTCTTCCCACTTGACTTAAACACATACGGTAGATCCTGGCAAGGAATGGAAAAAAATTTAAATTAATTTCCGATGCGTGTCTTCTAATTCCTTTCATGGATGTTATTAAAATCTCTTAATACTACCCAAGGAATAAAAATAGAATTAGATAAATTCCTTAAATCATACTAGAGTACCTTACAAAAATTTGAATGTGGAATTGCGGAGACTACCGTCAGTACGAACGAAGGTCTACCACATATTTCACAGTGAAAATGGAAGAATTGGTAGTTTTCCATTAGCACTGTAACTTTTATTAAATCATTTTTTAGGCCGCCACTAATCCTCCAGAATGACCTGAACTAGGAACTATCTTGATAGAATCGAAAGCCCAAGGCTTCATGAACTGAAATTCAGATAAATTTTCATACTTGGTTTCAATTAAAATTATAAGACTAGGTCTTAGTCCAGTACACACGACCTTTAGATTTCTAAGGAACCCACTACCACAAGCCACCTAGTATTTCAATATAACAGACTAACCATAAATAACTAAAATAATTATTTAGAACCAGATCTAACACCAAAACTCTGTTATACCCCTTGCATGAATTCGGCCCAAGTGTATTCTCTTCCTTATCACCCACAACATCACCGTAGCCCATTCTCATTTATTTCCTTCCTAATTGAGCCCATTCCATCTCCAACATACACCTTTTTCTCTCTCACCTATCTTGTCTTCTTTTCTTTTCTCTTGAACCCATAATCGCCTTTCTCTTCATTAATTGGCTCAACATGTTGCAAACCTACTCCGCCGCTTTCCCTTTCGTCCTCCAAATCCTTTGTTGTTCTCCCATGCCTTTTGCATGATTTGCTTTAATGCTAATACTTCCCGTTTGAAACCTAGACAGCGGCAGCTGTAGGTAAATCATTTCATCCCGTACATCCTCGTCATCTCCCGCTCCTTTTCTCTAGTCAATCACTATGATACTGCATTAGCACTCAAATTATTTACTAAATTAATCGCTAGATATAATATAGAAGTCAACTTAAATTGTATTATTTATATAAAATCAATGCAAGAATTGACTTTAAATTAAACTAAGTGTGAGGATGAAGAATAGTAGAAGAAAAATAATTAATAACTTTTAGAAAATAAAAGGAGGTAATAATAAAAATAAAATAAAATAAAAGTAATAGTATGAAAGAATATCACTAATAAGAAGAGTGCTCCCAAGGATTGATGCGTGGCTATCATCATTTATTAATATATTGGAGTTATAAAAATTATATATATTAAGTCCCAATCAAGTAAAACTCCACACAATTGTCATGGTCATAATCATAAAATCAACAATTATACCTAGATCTAGCATATAATTATATCAAGACTGCTTAGTAAATATCTACTTAGCATGTAATAGATTAAATAATATATTATTTTTCCTCTAACATGGATATTCAATCGAAAATCCTATAACAAAACATATGGATCTAACATGAATAATTATAAGATGAAACTAAAGATATTAGATAAAGAACATCAAATCATAAATTGAAATAATAAATTACAAGGGTTTGATCACAAAGGTATGTTAATTGAAACCCTATATCCAGCATATACAAATCTCAAAACCTAAATTAATGAGATCATAAATTTGCATAAATAAAAAGACCAAAATATAAAATTATTCAACTCCTAACTCTAGAGCACATGAACTCAAGACATTATATCTCTCCTCAAGAACTCATAAGGAAATGGATGGAATTATGGAAGAGATTAAGAACATGATTATGGTGGTGGTGATTGGTGTGTTGAATAGAGGAGTCTTGGGGTCCTTTATATAACTTTTGGGAGTGAATCCTGTTGATGTGTGTCTCTTCACTTATTGGTTCTCCAGAAGATAATAATAATCTCTATTTATCTTTACTATCCTTCTAATCTGTCATCTTTTCCAATATCTCCAAAGATAATATTTTTTTTAACTCAAATATCATATAAACCATTCAAAGAAAAAAGTAATAGGATAAAAGAGATAAAATAATTAATAATAAAATAGGAAAAGATAACATATTTATCATTATCCTTTGATTAAATTCAAATGTTAGATATTGAAAAATTATCTTTGAATTAATTCAAATAAAATATAATATAATATAAGCAATCAAAGATAAGATATAATTAATATTTATCCTCATGCTTTAAATCTTGACTCATGATTGACTCATCTTCTTTGTAAATTGAATTAAATTTCCCTTGGATATCACATATCCAATATCTGAGATATGATTGCTTGTATCTGGATATTTGAGGATTACATTTGAATAGTCAAAGTGGATATTTAATTTTAAATTTTGAAAGATCTTTTTTTACTATTTCAAATATTATTATGCTATATTAAAATATTAAAAGAAGATAAATAATTTTCTTTAATTAGAGTTATCTAATTAGATAATAGTGATTTTTCTTTTAATAAACTAATGCATTTTCCCTTCATTAATCCTAAGTGGCTCCTCTTGTAGGCTATTAATTATTTTTCTATTCTTCTTGAAAATCATAAAAGATAAAAATATCTTCGTGTATAATAGTGTGATTAAGAAAATAATAAAATTAGTAAAAATACAAGAAAATGACCTTTTTAGTTATTTAATTCATATAGTTAATTAAAGCACAAAATAGCCACAACTACTACAATAATACCAATTAAACATGATAAATTCTTTGAAATAGATAAAAAACTGATAAAATAGGAATTCATCAAATTCCCTCACACTTAAATGTTTGCACTCATGGGCAAAGCAATAAGAACATCTTGTTAAACACTGAAAACAAGTAGATGAATGAAACAAGTTCGAGTATGAAAGTGATAATTAAATCAATGAAATCCTTCAAGCCAGCGATGTTCACATAATAGTAAATGCAATAAGAACAATCTCTATAAACACAGTTAAGACAAAGAAACAAGATAAAAGATAGTACCCTTAGGGATATATCTATTTCAATAATCTCACCTTTTATTGGGGGGTTTTCACTCAAAACTGCCTATACTAGCCCCTACCATATGCTTGTAATAGTTCTAAGTCTCTGCCATCAGTTAAATGTGCATTCTTTAATCAAGAGGACTTTATAAGTTTGTAATGTTGCAAAGAGGCTACGTGGAATGGAATATAATAAATAGAAAGTAGTATATACATGTAATAATGAATAGATAATATGAATTTATGTCATAAGAGATAAATGGGTCATAATTGTGGTAATAAGAACTTATGATGGTGCCTTCTTTCTCCCTTTCTTTTTCTTTTCTTTTATTTCCTTTTTCTTGACTTTCTCTATTTTTTCTTATATTTTTATCACACTATCTTTCTTTTTTTTACAATATGCTTTTTCTCTTCTTTTTTTATTTGGCATCTTGTATATAAAATATATAACACATCAATAATAATGATTTTATGACATGAATAAAAATTTATTTTAAAAAGATGTTCATGCATATAGAACTTTCTATTATAGGAAAAGAAAAGTGATGGGCTCAAAGGGGATGAATAGGGATATAATATGTATAATGGCTTGTGTTTGGGATAAAGGGGTTTAGAATATGATGGCATCGATCATTTTAAAGAGTTATGCATGAGTTAGACGGTAAATATGAGAACTAAGACAAGTTATGAAAAGTAACTAGCATAAGAGGTACTCACTCAATTTAGAAATTTAAGGCCGAGAATCCTTTCAATAAGGCTATCTCTCTTCATTCCTATTCATAGATCCTTACTAAAAACTTCAACTATTCTCAATGCATTACATTATCTGTTTCTAGGATAACTCTCAAAATATTGACTAACTGAACTATCACAATCAACAATGGACTTGAAAGATTCATACATATATCTGTGTAATCAAAATAATATTTTAATTTAAAACATGAGTGCTTAGAAGCATAAGTGTGAAAATTGTTTGAAAAATAGGCATTTTCAATAGCTCAATTAAATAGTCAATCAAATTCATTCCCTCCCTCACACTTAAACTATGTGTTGTCCTCAACGCAACACTAAATCATATAATAAAGGAAGAAGTAAAGATGGTTAAAGAGTCATGTGCTAAGATAGGAGATTTTATTCAAAGAAAAACTAACCTAAAACTAAAAAAATCTTTAAAATGTAACATATTCTAGGAAATTGTTAAAAGACATAAAACAATAAATCTACCTTTTACTACTGGATTATCTCACCCCCACACCTATTTCAAACTATAAAGCTCATAATGTATAGAAGGATAAGATAAGGAATGAGATAGCCTGATGCCTTTATATTGCTTTTGGGTCTTAAAATTAAAATTATCATCTGTGATGAGGAACATGCTCTTACTAAATATACCTTCTCTACACAACTTTCTCTAATTGTCTAGGGTGGTGGCTCGAGGTCAATTTGTGGAAGTGCACAATATACGAAATATAGTGATAAGTACCTTCAAGAGATTCAACAAACCACGCACAGTACCTTTTTCAACTCCAAGTATGGGGCAAGAATCAAAGTACTTGAAACTGTGCAAAGCCTTCAAGCATGCAAAGTTAGTAATCAAGAAACCATATGTGAAAACTGTCACATCCTTACTTTTAACCTTAACTATACTCTATTAGAAGTGATTGGAACCAATTTCATGATAATTTGCTTTGAAATAATTTATTTCCAAAAGAATTATTCTCGGGTATTGTTTACTTTTACTGTTCATTTGATAATTCTAAAACATATACCCTATTTTAAAAAATCATAAGTAATTATAGAAAAATCAAAATAATGTGTTCCAATTTCTAATAAAATCTATTTCATATATCTTCGAGGGAAAAATATAAAACTGAGGTTTTCTTTCTCAAATAAAATCAGTTTATTTGTTGAATATCACTGTTCATTTGGTAAAATCTGGAAGTTCCAGTTTCTTTGCCTTAACTTCAAAAATTCATTTATCTTTGGTTACTTATCCAAATGAACCGTGTTACCTATGAATTTGAATATATGGATGTGTTCGTTAAGGTCATAAAATTTCATAGAAAAAGTAGTTCATTTGTTATATAAAATCATTGCGTGAACGTCGCTGCCTCTAAACACTTACTTCATCTCAAGTCCAGATTTTAACTTCAACTTAGAAAAATCATAACAATTCGAATTCTTAACCAAATGAGGAGTTCTTGGTGTTCATTTAAATATCTGTATCTTAAATATAATAATGCATAATTTCATACTAAAACTCATTGATTTAGGTGTTATAAACATCGTCACATCACCTTGGCCTCCGAATAGGGTTATAGAAACATACACCATGCATCCTAGCATATAATTCCATAGTGTCATGTAAGTCATGTAAATTAATAAACAAACTTAATCATAAACATTTACTTGAGGGATACATCACCTAAAACATAGTTATGCATGTGGAAGGAATGAGATTTCATGGAAATCCCAATAGCAAGTTACACAAACTATAATATCATGCATGAATAATTGAATGCTCAACATGTTATCATAAGATGGGAGCTACTTCATAATGGTACAAAAGAAAACTCTAACATGCATATTTTCATGACATAACATGCAAGGAGTTGCAATCATTCATACTTCATCATAGACATGATGACATAAACTCAAGCTCAACCAAACACCATAATCAACAAGCAAGCAAATAATTAAGCAAACATGAGATATAGTTAGGTATCCTTGTTACCTCTTAGCTATCTTGGTCAAGACCTTCTTGGGATGATTTACTTCCACCAAAAATATCAAAACCTAGCCATTACAAAATAATATCAAGTTACAACTCAACTTGAACACAAAACCAAGACTAGGTTTTCACTAGCTCCATTTCTTTCTCTACTTTATGTTTCTTACTTCCACCTTTCCAAAATAAATTCTCATAGTTCATTTACACATAATTTTTCATGTAGAATCAAAATATGAAACTAGAATTTCCAAAATCAAAATACTTCAGTAACTACAGTACTAAACTGAAGTGAAGCCATTGATTCCCAAAAATTCACATTTTGATTCTAATGCTTCCAATTCTTGTTCTCCTACTTTATCCCCACACAATTTTCTATTTTAAACTCATTGGAAGCATCAAAATTATGAAATTCTATCATATGAACAGTTTCATGCACAGTACCAGCAAGAACACAAAACCCTAAATCCAAACATATTTGAATTCCCAAGCTTAAACCACTTGATTCTAGCTTGTTTAAGCTTGTCTAAACTATGCATAACATAAAACTCATATTTTAACCATATATGAGCAGCACTTCTAGCAGAAACCATAAGTAAAATATAGCATGAAAACCCCTTAAAACCATGAGCTAACTTGCTAGAACAAAGCTCAAGGTCAAGGGAGATGATTACCTTGATTGTTACTTCACTTTGTGTGCTTCTTTCTTGGTTGAATGGAAATTTTGCAAGAGCTTCCCTATGGTTCACCATTCTTACAGAAGCCTTCTGAATATGGGGTATTTATAGAGAAATTTGGGTTAAAATGGATGACCAAGATTAATTTGGTTACTATTTGATCCAAGGGCTCATATTTAATCTCGAATTTAACTTTTTTTCTAAAAAGAAAAATTATGACATCATGTGAGACAACTCATGGGACACCTAATAGGGTTATATGGAATGATTCCCATGTAAGGAAGCTTATAGAAAAATTTCAGTCCAATTCGGTACTGATCAGAGCAGTTTCACCACAACCGAACTGTCCTGTTCCTAATTTTTTTATAATATACCAAGATATGTATTCTGTCCTCAAAATCAATGTCTAGGCTTCTCATACCATTGAAAATATTATAATTAGTATTTATCTTCCATCCATCCCTTTTGAAATGACCAAAATACCCTTGGTGTCCTTTCTTGCACTATATTGACCCTAAGGGCATAATTGTCATTTCGCCCCTCTTTGTACTACCTTATGGCATATACTGGCTCTAACTAATCATATTTATACTATGTGCCACATTTTTGGCCTATCTAGAATGACCAAAATGACCTCCATCCATCACTAGTACAGTATGGGCATTTAGGAGCATTTTCGTAATTTCACACTTTTCCTGGACTGCTCTGGACTCTAGCCCACTTAACTGTCCAATCACCTTAATGGGCTCATGATGGCTCCATTTGGGCCTTGATATGGGATTATTGCTTGTGTTGTCTTTATGGCCCAATTCACAATACAACTCTCCCGATCCTATTTATCGGGTATTTTATTTCACTGTAAAATCCCGTATGGATTCTATAGGATTTATTTTCTGACTCTGTTAATTTTATAAACTCTTAAATTAAAAATATGAATTTCCTGTAAGGTCTTATCTGATTCTGAGATCTGAAAAATACTGTAATAATTCCTTCTGACTTCAAGAATTTATATCAATTAATCGGGACCTCAAATTAAAATTCTGTGTTGCGTTAAACTGACCAAAATATTTTCGTCTATCTACTGGTAAAATTTGGGTTTGATCTAATTCTGGGCATTTTTTAGCATTTTTCAGTTCAACTTTTCCATATTTATATTTAGGTCCCTCAACTTTTGAATAATTGCACTTTAGTCCCTCAACTTTTCATTAATTGCATTTAGGCCCCTCCTTTTTCTTCTACTTTCACTTTTTGCCTTCAAGCTTTTCTAATTTGCATTTTGGTCCCTATTCTTTCCTTAGTTATTAATCCTTCCCTTTCCTTTCTCAATCTGATACAGTTTATTCCAATAATCTCATATCCATTACAGATAAACTATACAGTTACATCAAGTAAGAAAATTGGGGATATGACAAAAACTCTATAAGAGATATATGAACACAAGTATTTATCACAACCAATAAAATCAATAAGACTCCCTGTAGTAAGAATCTTGACTTCAACATGAGGAATTAAAATATAACCATCAGTGATTATTTCTTTATCGGGTGGCAAGTCACATGATAATATCTCATCCTTACCAGCATCCTCATTTTCATCATCCTGAATTGTATGCATAACATTAATAGCTACTCTTGATCTAATAAAACCTTATTAATATGTATTTTCTAAATAGTATAATGAATTGTAAAAGCCCCTGGATCTTGACATTTAATTAGAAGTTGAGGTGTGAAGGGGCATGAACATTAGAAGAAACTTGACTCTCTCATTTGGTCTAATCCTAAGATAATGAGTACACATGTCCTTGATGAATTTGACAACACTAGGCATGCCTTTAAGTAATTCTAATAATATAACATTCACCTCAAGTTTGCTAAACAAGTCATAAATCTCCTTATCATGTTCTTTATTAGTAGTCCTCTTTCTCATGGCATAAGACTTAGGGAAAAGAATGCTTACCTCTTTATTGATGGTTGGGGAAGTCTCTACTTGAACAGCCTTATCTTTCTTGAGTAGTTCTTTCTCTTCCAAACTTTCTGATTGCTTGGGCACTTTAAGGATGTCTTCAGTAACATCCTCCATACCTTCATTGGCGCGCTCATAGATTTTTTCAGTAGCATCTTTAAGGACACCTTCAGTAGAGTTTCCCACATCATCATTTTCTAAGAACCCCACATTTTTGTCACTATCTAAGGTAGCATACCCTGAGGCTAGTTGGTCAAGTTTGGCATCTGTACTAGTTTTCTTTATATCAAACTGGGATGACAAGTTTAAGAGTTGAGAAGTTACATATGAGATAGTAGAGGTCAGATCTAAAATCCCTTTAATAACTAATGTCATATCATCATTCTTATTAAATGAGTCTTGGATTGGCACATATATGGTAAATAGAGGCTTAAATTAGGGTCTATGTAGTGGAAATGACGGTTCATGATATAGTTGAGATGGCAATTGAGCCATGTATTGTTGGTTACTAATGACAAATGAACTAAGAAATTTGAAGCCTCGTCTACAGTTAGGTCTAACAAGTCTCCTCCCATTGTACCATCTATTGTTTTTCTGTCCTGCTTTTTCAATCCCCTATGAAAATATAGTATGAGGTATTCATCAGGTATTTGGTGATACAGGTACTCGTACAGGATGTATTGAAATCGATCCCAATATTATACAAAAGATTCATAGATGTTCTATGCAAACAAACAAAATGTAGAAAACTGATACAAACGTTTGAATTTGGCAAAAATAAGTCTGACCTAATAGAGAGGGAATTGTGACCCCAGTTCTAAAAGTGAATCTAGCAAAAATGGGACCCACATCTTCATCTTTATCTCCCTCTCTTTCTTACAAAATTTTTTAGAAAGGGGTTAGACTCCCCCAAGATCTAAGGGTAGAGCAAAATCTCCTTTTCTTTTAGGCGATACCAATATCAGGCAGGACGAGCTGTCTATTACCCTCAGGCGTAAACCTAGGCACCTAGGAGTTAGGATGCCTCCCTAAATGCTGCGACTAGAACCACAATAAAGTGATACTCCTTAAAGATTGAATATGTTACAAATAGTCGCATATCTCACTCCTTTCCCAGTTAAACTTACAAACTATGGTTCTTTATCTCTCTTTTTACTTCATATATTATCCCACTACCTTTTCCGTCAATTTCTCCACAACATTGGGCCTATTCTGGGAGGCAATTACCACTGTGAACCTGCATTAGACAATAAGGAGATGTTTAGTTTTTTTAAAATGTTTAAGAATTAATTTGAAAGATATGAATAAGTTTTTAAAATTTATGAGCTGTATATATCATAAATAATACAATAATGATTATTTCTTATAGATGTTAGGTTCAAAATTTAACACATTTTTTAAGCACAATAACCGGCTAGTAAAGGATCCCTAAAAAGAAAGTAATTTCAATTTTCAAATATTATAATTCATATATCCCCCATTAAGTGAGTTAATCTTTAATCTAGTCAATGGTATGCAATAAGAAAGAAAAATTTCCAATAAATAATAGTAGGCTGGAGATTGCCAATTTTGCTGGACATTCAAATATGGTGGAAAACCATCCATTAAAAGCTACCAATTACTATTGGATAGCTAAAGTGTATCCCATTCCACTCAATACAGGACTAAAGCATGTGATGGGCCTGCTAACACTAAATCATGGGGCCATATGTTCAAGAGAAGAGAATAGTAAAGGGTATAAAGCTCAACCCAAGATGCTGGTGGTAATGCTCAAGAAGGTGAAGGGTAGAATAGTAATACACAGTCTAAGTAACGATTTTCTAATAATAGCAGAGTAGTGGGATGAGTAAAAGGGCATGGGAGGATCATTATAGGGCTGTATTCACTACTACAGAATATTATAGGCTTTCTAAACCGGTTGAAAATGGGCTTCTATACCAGACCTTGGTCTGGTGCAGAAATAGCCCGTTTAGAAAGTCTGATATTCTACACCGATTGTATGATTAATATAGAAAATCAGCTTTTTTAAATCGGTTATTTTATACAACTGGTTTATAATGTAATGTAAAACTAAAAAAAATCTAGAATAAAAGAACTTTAAGTTTATATTAGAGAAGCTTCTAAACTAGTTTTGCCATTAAAGCACCAAAGTTCTTGCCTTTTTCGTCACAAATCTGGAGGAGGAGAGTGATGAAGAATAATAAGTATTTGTAAATGCAAGCAGAGAACAAAAAAGAGGAAGAAAAAAAAAGCCAAAAAATTTATAAATGAAAAAAAAATGAAAATCCAGATATATACACAGAAATGAAAACCTATAAATGACATCACCTAATTGAAGACATCACAAAAACGCCATCACAATTCCTCCGGGTTACCTGCTCAAAAGTGAACATAAATATATTTAAACATAATCTAGAAACAAAAGAAACGAAAATCTAGATATATGCATAGAAATGAAAATCTATAAATTCCGTCACTTAATTGAAGACATCATAGAAATGTTGTCACAATTCCTTCGGCTTACCTGCTCAAAAGTGAACATAAATATATTTAAGCAAAACCCAAAAAGAAATAAGAAAAATAAACATCTACTATCGCATATCTGGGTCTTCTTCTCTAGCGAGCTTTAGAGGCAAGAACGACAGACTTTAACAACAGAGAATGACAAGCATGAGTATAGTTGTCGCATATCTAGATCTTCTTCTTCAGCGAGCTTTAGATAGTGTGTTACGAAGGTGGAGCTTCCTATCACCATGTCTTCTCCCTTGTTTGGTTTTATCTATGGACGACGATGATTTGTGAAGATATAGAAGTGCAGAAACTAGGGCTTTTTGTTAGATTTTTAATAGCAAGGATATTCTATATAGGTGACATTCCATCAGGTGTAGAATATTTCATCTTTTACATTCATCACATGTGCATCAGGTGTAAATATTTCACCTATTTACAAAAAATGCCACCGCTCATATTTTTACATTGGTTATGTGTATATTAAGTGTAAATAATTCAAGTTAAGATTGTCACCGCTCATATTTTTTACACTGGTAGAAGCTCAAGCTCCTTATATCCAATACTGTTAAGAATGCAAGTTAAGCAAATAATTCAACGAGTCATTTTAACAGAGGCTATAACCTCTATTAGATCTTCTGATAATGCTCCCTTCCCTCCTTAAATCCATTACTGTTATGATTACTTATTATATTTTTATTAGACACAGAATTAAATACTTTTTTTTATCATTAAAACAATAGATTTCATCCAACCGGAGAAACACAGGTGTGTAACCAGAAACACCAGATCATGCACAAATGCCTATGTAACAGTTGTAAGTCTTTCCAAAAGCATCAGCATTATTTAAGCCAGAATATAACATATCACATTGTAGATCTGACAATTAAAGCAAGAAATAGTTCAATTTAGTGGTAATAAAAGTATTCATTTCCATTAATGGAAAATGTGAAAAACTGTCATTGATTATATTCAAGTCATTATGGTCAGCTTTTGCACCTTGAGTTCATTACTATTTAAGCAAACCATCTTGTTTTCTTTTTTCCAAACAAACTATCTTCTTCAAGAAGCGTGCACAGCCTAAAATAAAAAATATGCGATTACTTCTTAATTTTTCATTATTTGAGATAATTTTTAATCTGTCATTAATCATATTGTGGAAATTATGGTTATCGGGTTTACTTTTGAGATAGTGAATTATTACCCATCAGGTAATTTTATTACTATTTATGCAAACCATCGTCTCCATGAGGGATGCAACTGCCTACAAGTAATCTAAAAATATAGATTAGCTATTAATTTGTCACCGTTTCAGATAATCATTAATTTAATCATATTGAGGCAATTCTAGGATTAGGTAGGAAATTATTGTCCCATCATATGATTTTATTAGGATTAATATTTCTTTCAGTATTCTAATAGAATTAGTATATCTTATTTCTGTTGCTTAAAAATAGGGCTTTAGCTACTCAGTATCATAAAACCTTTCTCATTGATTAATAATGTTGAGATTTTTAAAATTCTGAAGTTCTGTGTGAATTCCTATTGGTTCTACACTAACAAGGCTATTTGAAGAATTACATGGCTAGACTTATTTTGCTTAATTTGTCATCTTGGTCATTGAAGTATGTCAGCATTTTAATATTTTGTCTGGTATTACCATAATAATATTAGCTCTTATACCATTTATTATGGCTTGAAGAAAACTGATGCTATGGTAAAATAACTATGAAACTTTTCAACTGAACTATAACATTTTATTAGGAAATAATCGTATATTCAACTCTTCAAAATATTAAACCTCGAGGATTTCATCTCTCAAATCATTCTTTAACTCCCATTTTTAGACAAAGGATCTTGGTTTATTAAAGTATTTTCTAGGGATTGAAGTCTGAGGAGTAAGAAGGACATCTTATTGACTTAGAAAGCATATATCCTTGATTTGATAAAAGAAACTAGAAAACTAGGAGCTGCCCCAACTAGCTTTCCTATGGTTTACAATCCACTACTTGATGTTGATGGTAGTATACCATCTGAAAATTCTATTGAAGCCACTAAAAGCAAGCCGTTTGAGAATCCAAAGAGATATAGAAGATTGATTGGCAAATTGAATTATCTATGGTAATATGTCATGATATCACTTATCCAGTGAGTGTCCTTAGCTAATTTATGATCTCGCCAACTATCAGATAGTGGGAAGCCTTAGAACATGTGTTACATTACTTGAAGGGATCTCCAGGTATTAGGACATTGTACAAAAATTATAGTCACATAGATATTAAGTGTTTTTGTGATGCCGATCATGGTAGATCAAAAGTTACAAGACGATTGACTGCAGGATACTGTGTTTTTATAGGAGAAACTTTGGTATCTTGAAGAAGCAAGAAACAAAATGTGGTGTCAATATCGAGTGTAGAAGCATAATACAGAGCCATGGCACAATCAGTATGTGAGATAGTCTGGATATATCAGTTACTGAATGAGGTTGGCCTTAAAATCTCGTTACCAGCAAAATTGTGGTGTGATAATAAAGCGGCCCTACATATAGCTTATAATTTTATATTGCATGAACGCACGAAACATATTAAAATTGACTGTCATTTTATTCGAGATAAGCTTAAGGAAAACTTCATCAATACAAGATATGTCAGATCTAATAATCAACTGGTGATCTCTTCACTAAAGTTCTTAATGGAATTCGAGTTGAATATCTTTGTAATAAGATAGGTATAATTGACATCTATGCTCCAACTTGAGGGGGAGTGTAGAGATATTATGAGATATGTAAATATCTTATATTTAATATATAGGATAAGATATGATATTATTTTATTAGTATATATATTTATCTAGAATTCTCTATTGTATGTATAAATATCCCTTCAGACTATCAATAAAGTACAAGTATTATTTATCTAAAACAAATTAGAAAATCTAAAAGGACATAGGAGGTGAAAGAAAACTAACAGAAATTTTGAAATGACTCCATGCCCTGCAACACCTTTAATTGTATCGAGGTTTTCTGCCACTTTAGCTGCGAATAGAAATTGAGATGAAAACAATGGACAACAGAGAAAACTGAGAAATGGAGTTTGAAACAGTCATCATGGCTAAGAATTTACCGAGGCTTCCAATCGGAGATGTAAAAATAACATCAAGCAAATTATGTCCTTCTTTGGTGACTAGTGGGAAGTCACCTCCTAGGGGACCGGCTATCCCTATAGATGGTCTTCTCCAGACCTTTTCTTGCAGCGATAAACCATGAATACAATCAAGACATGCAGGTATACCAAGCACCACTAAATAAGAAGTAATATTCTTATGTGGAGATATATCATAATCAAAAGAACATAGCTATACATTGGACGATGTTTCTTCACATGGGAAGTTGAATATATCATCAAGTAGTACAAGTAAGGGCTTTTGTTGATTTTTTACTAGTATAACTCTGTAATTACATGGTCCTTCATGAAACTAATTAATAAATCATATAAATAAAAGCAAATGGATTCCTTAAAAACAAATTGTGGCCATTTTTAAGTCCAAAACCTTTTATAAAGTTAGGAAAGCTAGAAATAAGACCTAACATTCTTAATCGCCGGATCACAGAAAAATCAGTAACACTTCACATTATGTGTATGAGACAAAACGTATTAAATGTTTGTATGTTTAGCGAACCTCAGCATCGCCCAAAAACATATCATCAATCTCCAGCAGTTTCCAACCAGTTTAACTAGGAAAAGATAAAAATTATTAGTAATTTATACACAAGAAAAAAATATTGACCAAACAGTTTGCAAATCCACTTACAAACTGAACTAAAACAGGAATAGAGCCTTCCAGACCACCTTTGTATTGGTTTTCTTCAATAATACATACAAGTTTATCGGCAGCATTCAGTATCGACTGGAGACAAAAGGATAAAAATAAAAATTTCAATTGCCAAAAATGAACGTCCATCTAGACAGAATAAAAAAGGAACACCCGCAAAATAGGTCAAGCTATAGCAACCCACCTTCTTCTCTAGTATAGATTCGTCACCATGCAATTTTTGGCGTCCAATGACAGCAATAAATGATCCTTCTTCTATAAAATCAGCATCATCAAATGCAAAATCAATCTGCAGCAGAGAAAGTATGCCTGAATCAATACAAAATTTTCAGTATAACATAGCACAAAATTACTAGGGCGCTTAATTTTTTAGGTCATCAACACTGTAGTCTAGCATTAATGCAATGTTCTTCTTGACTTAACATCCATTGTTATCGAAAGAGGTTTCAAGAAATGCATTTAACTTGGACACTTCTATATTGTCAAAGGCTTCACAAAGGAATGGTTACAAGTCATCAAATCCTCTAAACTTTCTAGCACATGTTCAAGAGCCTTATTAAACAAGATATACTCGTGAAACAAAACATGAAAATGTATAAGATGATAGTCATTTGTGCACACTTGAGAACCTTCTTGGTAGCTATCCAGCGGAATTCCTGCCTTCGCTGCCTCACTTGCACTAGTGACAGACCTGCACAGAACAAAGCATCTATCTCACCTGATTCGGTGGAAGTTACATGTTAAGTTACTAATTGGAAGTAGTATGGCATAACAGAGCAATAGTGACCTAAACTTGTTATACGCTTTGTCTAATTAGATTTATTTATTTTATTTGTTCATTTATATTTTGTGGTCTTAATTGAAGTAATGAGGGTAGTGGTGGAATGGAATGGGGTACTTTAATCATACTCAAGATATGCTTAATTGTTATGGAGTTAGTCCATTGTATTATTGAAATGGCGTCTCTTGTTAATGAATGGGAGTTTTATTCTTCTGGGTTTTCACTGTGGTAAAATTCTTATATGCTTAAACTTACTATCGAAGAAATCTAGTTAAACCCAAAGATGCTGCTAATGTCAAAAAAGATGTTGAACAGAAATTAGTTTGTTATCTTATCTTGACTACTGTAATCTCTTCAATATTTGCAAGTTTGAGCGTTCAAGACCTGTGAAATTACTGAGTGTTGGGGCAACTTGCTAGCGTTCTCCTTTTAGTTTTCTTTTGCCTGTTTTTCTATAATTGAAGCTCAAAATTTTGTGATCTCTCGTTTAGTGAGTTTTTGGGTAGACATATACTTATCTTCATCTATGGAAGAGTAATTTGGTTGTCTCATGATGGATTTCAGACTTTAGTGCTCTAGAATGATACATCAATTCATTGTCCTTTAAATTTTGCTATCAAGATTGGAGCTAAGAAATGATCATTAAACACTACATGGAACTTTTAGTTTTAAAAAAAAAAATCCTTGTTAGATTTTTACTAAACAGTTTTTGGGAACAATGTTATTTATAATTCTAATTTACAGAAAATCAGGCTGCATGTTAAGAATTCCGCTACAAACTAGGCGACTATTATATTTAGCAAATAGGTTTGATCGATTATTCATAAAATTTCATAGTTTATAGTCATTTCTTTTGTTAATCTTGGATGATAAGATTCTTTATGTGAACTTTGCCGAGAGGAATTGAGGCGTGTGGGTGTCTATCAATTTTTGCTGATTTTTTCAGATCAATTATATATTTCCTTTGTTCCTTGGCCAAGCCTCCATAAATAGCCTCTTTTTGGACTTCTAAAACAAACGGTAACTATAATCTTTAGTCTCTGAGTTTCGTTGAATTTTGGATTTGATCTTTTAAAATGTAAACTATAGGTTTTGGTATTTTAAAGAGTAAAATAGTGTGAATTTTTATTAAATTATAAAGATTAATATTTCAGATAGAAAGAAATTTGGGGATTAAAATTTATAATATAAAATTTAAGAGACTATAAAATAAGAATTAGGAGATTAAATATTGTATTAACCTTAAAATAAAAATGAGATTTGTCCTGCTGTCCTTATTTAATAATTTTTTGCTGTTTAGATCTTGCTATCTCCCTTTACTTCACGCCTCTATATTCAATATCTTTTGAAAGACCTATTTCTGATTTAAAGATGAGAGAGATTTCGAACTTGAAGATGTTTATATAGGTGATATATTATTTAGATGCTTCAGCTTATGCATTTTATTCCCTTGTTCAACTACTCTTTATCTGGGAGAGGGTGAGTGATTTTAAATTAAAGGGGTATTAGAACTCCAAAACATAAGAAAATGCTCCCACATATTAATTTATATTCTGTAGACTTTAATGCACTTTTAAACAAGCCAAATTTTATTTTTTTAATAAAAGGACAATTTATAAAATAAAAAAATAAAACAATATATATAAAGCCACTAACCGATCTTTAGTCAGGACCAAATTGGGAGTAGAAAGTCTAGAAACAAAAATACTGTAAAACAAGAAACAAGGGAGGATGACGCCTGCACCAATCTCAAAAGCTCGAGTTTGCAAAAAGGGTTTGTACACAACCCTATTGAGAAGTAAAAGTAGCCTTACAGGCCATGGATGTCGAAAAACTTAATAGTGAGATGCTGCTGGGGAGGAAGTCTGACAAGAGATTGCAAGCTCCCTGAAACAAAACAAAATATACAACAAAGAAACAAGCAACAAAAGACACAAACAAGCAAAGCAAAAACATATAAAACTAAAAATATTGGACCAAGAAAAAAATGTCAGATACCCAACAAGCCAAATTTTCAATTCAGATTATTACACACAAGTTAATTATTTTTTTTATCTTTTCTTTAAAAAAAAGTAGGCGTGATTTACTATAATATAAATTTAAATACTCAATATTCTCAAGAGAGTACAAAATTAATATACATAATTTACAAGACAGAGCTGGAGGTTCAACAAGTCTTGGCATCAAGTGTGGTATTAATTTTGCTGTCAGTGAATTAAGCTTTCTTCTGCATTCTTCTCTAACATCTGGTGATTATGTGGAGAAGAAGAAGCTTGAAGATTATTGGCCCCATTAATGTCACCACCACCACTCAGATAAACCATTCTATAAACATCATACTTTGTATCAAAAGTAGAGAAACGTTCAAGGTATGGAAGCATCCATTTTGTGATCAAAGTTGAGAATCCAAGAGCAGCAAAAATGGAGAGATTTCCACACATGAAGCAATATAACTCTGGGCATGCTTTGGCCTTTCAAACACATCCCTGATGCTATTCCTTCGGTTTTCACGAACCGGGACCAGAACAGCGCAAGCACAGCGTAACACAAGTCACTCAGATCCTTCCTGGTTGTGGATGCTGACTTCATGGAGATTATATCACCACCGCAGATTTTTGCAGCAGTGGAACCATCTCTTGATTCACCAGCATATGCATCAAGGAAGCTGTGTTCTACTAACACTACCATGCTTGATACACCTTTTAGCATTGATATGCAGACGTATACTCCATTTGGTTCTCAAGGTAGGAGCTAGATAATTAATTCACAAAAATTAAAAAAACTAAATTAGTTATTTATAAAAAAAGAAAATATATGTTGGTTTCTTAAAATATCATTTTAATCATTTGTATTAGAAAATACTAATTTAATATGTACAATCAATTTGGGCTTGCTGATATACACACCCCCACTAAACCCTTACCGTTGGATTTGTTTGTCACTTCTATACAAACTAATGTAACTCTTTCATTGTCAAGCAATATACAGAGAGAGAGTATATGGAGAGTCTCTTTGAGAGCCTCTTTCTTTCTCTTGCTCCATCTTTCAATAAAATCTTTTATTAATCTTTTTTATATTTTTAGGGGGTGTTTGGGTAATCCTAAAAAAGCACTTTTAAGAGTATAAATCATAGTTTTGAAATATGGTAGCCAAACATCCTAAAATTTCTAAAAAGCACTTTATCATGGAAAACTATACTTTTAAGGAGCAAAACCATAATTTTCAAGAAGAAAAAACTTCTACTTTTTCATAAACTATTATCTACTAAAATTATTTTTTTCTTTTAGAAACTATTCTCTAAAAATTAATCTAAACACACCTTAACAGATATACAACTAAAGAATATGTTATTCCTTTTAAATCAATACACAGGAGAAGATCATCTAGTAAGAATGATGGGCAGTACTTTTTAGTCCCATACATGGATATTTTTACATAATTCAATATTCCTTTAAAATTTTATGTATTATCTTTTATTCTTTCATCAATATGAAAATGATGAATGTTGATTAACTGATAACAAGTTAATGAAAAAAAAAACCATTTTTAACTACTACATAACTAAATAATTTTTCCATTTTAAACAATATCATTTTCCTACAAAACAGCATTATTGAGCCAACTCCTAGAATATCATTATTGTTCTTAATTCTATAAAGCTAATAAGGACATATAAATCTTAGTTACTGAAGTTATTTTCTTCTTTGTTTTTCTACTCTCTCAATACTACCCAATTAGATTTGAGTCTTGTTGAATCCCAAATGAAAAAAAAAATTCTACATGACATTTTTTATTTTTAAAACTCAAACTCGAGATTTTACTTAACATATATCAAATCTCTTTTCTCCAATTCACCCTCAATTAGATGTTTTAATCATTAATACAATTGAAGTAATAGGTAAATGCTGTAAACTGGTGCAAGAAAGAAGATAATAATAAAATAGTGAGTGAAGTATTTATTGCTCTTACTAGAGTTTCTATCAATTGCTCTTTCTTTTCATTATACCGCTTCTGCCATGCCCCATACCATATGATCTGTTATTACATGATAAGTATATTCAAGCCATAACACCAAAACACACACCAGAACTCTTATACTAAATGTACGGGCTAGATAATTAATTTATTAAGAAAAAAATTGGTAAAAAGTCACTATTTTAAAATTTTATTGGTCAGAAAGACATGATACATACACAAAAAATATTAGTACTATCTAGATTCTATACACAAAAAGCAATAGTATTTGAACTCAAGTTTTTTGGCTAATAAAATTTCTAAACAAGAACTTGTCACTAATTTTCCCTTAAAAAAATTAGTTAGGTAATTATGTATAAAAAAATATTTTAACTTTTCTAAAATACTTATTTAATCATTTGCATTGGAATTGACTTCTCAATATAAAATCCCTAAATATATTCAATCAAAAGGAGGGTTTAGGACAAACAAATATAAATTTAAGAGACAAAATTGGTTAAAATTTTATATTTCTTTCTACTAACTCTTATATTTAATACTAGAGAGAATATTAAAGAAAACAAATGAGATTAGGAAGACTAAATCTTTTAAATTTCTCTACAGCTAGAAGGAAAACATAGTAGAACAGAAGAAAAAATACGCAAGTTTTGTTGCCTTCTTTGTTAATAACTATAAGTGCCAAAACGTAGAATTTTTTTGCTTTTATCTAAATGACAATTAAATTTAGTATAGTATTTGCTCTTCTCATATCTATATCTATATATATATGTGCTACTTAATTAAATGCCAGATTTTGTATGGAGGAGCATATTGAAGAAGCAACTTCAGAAATTATTAGAATTTACAATCTAATCGAACAATTGCCAAATTAGTACCAAGTCCATGAATAGAATAAAACGCATTGAACAATTTTAAATGTTAGCATGCTTTACACAGAATACCAGAGCCAAAAACAAATTCAATTACTAAATGTTATATCTAAACGTAAATAAAGAAAATGGCGAGATCTTGAGAAGCCATGAATATAGTGCTAATGGTCCATAATTAAGTCAAGTATTATAATTGAAAAACAAAATTCAACGAATTAGCTTGAGAAGAATCTTCAAATATTTCTGTACCTCAAGTTTGCAGACAACATTTTTAAAAAATTTAATTGTTGAGTACAAACTCAACAATCCTTTATAAAAAAAAAAAATCTTTAAAATTATCATGATTACATACATGTTTTTGTCCTATTAAGCAAAATAAGTTTTTACGAGTAATTTTGGAAATTTAAGCAAAAAATATTGAACAAAACTATACACAGTGATATCTTTAAGAAACATGAAAAATCAACAAGTAAAAGATACTAGACATAAATGTATATTCACACATTGATATAATTTATAATTTATACTTTTAATTGATATTTCCATTTCCAACAATAGGTTGATAAAATCCCTTATCAATCTAACAAGTCTTGAAAGATATGGCCATAAACTTACATAGCCGTATGAATAGAGGAATGATGTTGAGAGGTAACAGTAGACTCCCATATAGCTGAATCTACTAAATTCTGCTAATCTCTTCTGCCCACTATATTTATAGTTTCATTTTAGTCGAGTAGTTGCTAACAACACTTATGGTGTTTAACATATTCTCCAACTATTTTAAAAAACTTAATTTTTTCCATATCCCAAAAATAAGGATGGCTTATTGCTATTTGAATAGATAGCCATAAAATTATACAAATATAATTTATTTATTAAAAATAAAAATTAGATAAAAATAAATTCATTTACATCACATAAAAATAAAATTAATTACCTATTTTTTTTCTTCGTCATGTAATTAGTTATTAAATCTTCTAACTCAGGGGAAGGATTAAACAGTTCCTTTTGATAACACATTTTACCTATAAAAATATTGTTCCGACGAGCTCTTGGATTCTCTCTAAAAGAATGTTTTTGTATAATACAATAAGTAAGGGTACAGCTCAAATTGAAAACATCTATATTATAACTTTGAGCTTCATTATGGAAAAGGCTAATAATAATCATCCGTATCCTTTAATAAATATGTTCATAATTTTCATGAAGAACAGACAATTAAAATATAGATATATGTTAAAAGATAAGAAAACGATAATTGAAATATTTACAATTCTATCTGAGTCTATATTTTTCCCCTGCAATCTGTTTTGTGAAAATTGAAGATTTTGGCTGTATATGTTTGATAAAAAGTGTCTTCTACAATTACAATATTCCATAGAGTAATACACCCATTAACTATTCTGGCTTGATGAATTTGTTACACACCTATCATATCCCTAAAACCAAAATAAAAAAAAATAAAAAAAACAGAAATATAGATGAAGTTTCAAATAATTAAAAGATACTTTATATATACCTAAATAATTTTTTGAACAAATAATATTGTATAGACTAATTTTTTGGACCACCATAAAAAAATAATCTGCGGTATAATTAGAACTTTCAAAGGTAACATTAGCTTTACGATAATTGTAGCTTAACACATACAAACAATGTTGAAACATAAACAAATAAATAACTTTTTTGCCTGCCGCCATATCTTCTCTTCCATAAGTTTTAGTACAAAAATACTTTTTTCCTATCACACTTGAACGAACTTCATGCAAATAAGGAATTTACTGAGTGTATATAATTAATTTATTAGTATCTACTTTTTTCTAAATTTGTAGACCTGAAGTCGCTATCTTTAGGAAAAGGCTTGAAAATAGCAAGTAGAAGTTGGCAGGGAAGGATTTAGTGTGGAGATGATTGACGAAGCGGCAACCTTAACAGAAACAAAATATGAAAAGACGGAAATCAAAAGTAAAATAACAAATAGCAAGTAGAAGGTGAAGAAGTAACAGAAATACGAGAGAACAGTAGCATAATACTAAAGAGAAGCATAAGTTGAAAATAGCGAAATATTCAAAAAAAAACAACACCTAAGGAGGTCAAATAGTGAGAATATTTGAGTAACATTCTACAAAATAAATTATATATATATAAGAAAACGATAAACAAGTAAAAGAGTCACCTTGAGACTTAATAGGTCTCTCTGATATGAGCTTCAGAATCTGGAAAGACGCAACAGTGCTAATATGAGACTGAGAGAAGCTTTAGGTTGAAAGACTGGACTTGGTGGAAAAGAAATGCAAATGAGATAATTTGAGAGATTCTTCAGATTTGTTTGTGAGATGACCGAGAAATGCAAATGGGAGAATTTGAGAGATTATTTAAATTTGTTTCTTGATAGCGATACTGAGTGGGGAGAAAGAGAAATATGTGAATGGTGAAAATTATATCTTTCCCTCTGCTTCCCTCTATATTTTTTACTTGATTGACATGCGAGTTGATTTCGGCTGGTTGAGGGTAGGTCATAGGAGTTTTGCCCTCCTAAAGGGCATGCTGAGGTAATGGGTGATTTGTTAATACCGAACCACAAAAAACAACCGCAACAACCATGATAATGATCCTACCGAAAAAGAGACAGCAGAAGAAGAAAGCTGAGAATGGAAAGAAGAAAACATGACTCTAGAAAAAGCAAAGGAGAAAAGAAGCTTGTAAAGGAAAAAATGCAGAGGGAAGCAGAGGGAAAGAGATAATTCTCACTATTCACATCTTTTATTTTCTCCCCACTCGGTATCACTATCAAGAAACAAATTTAAAGATCTCTCAAATTCTCCAATTTGTATATCTCAACTATCTCACTAATAAATCTGAAGAATCTCTCATTCTTTTATTTGCATCTCTTTTCCACCCAACCTAGTCTTTCAGCCTAAAACTTCTCTTAGCCTCATATTAGCACCGTTACATCTTTACAGATTCTAAAATTTATCTCAGAGAAACCTATCAAGTCTCAAAGCGACTCTTTTACTTATTTATCATTTTCTTATATATATTGTATTTTTTTGTAGAATGTTAGTCTCAAGAATCCTCACTCTTTGACCTCCTTAGGTATTATCTTTTTGAATATTTTACTATCTTCAACTTATACTTCTCCTTAACATTATGCTACTGTTCCTTTTTATTTGTTACTTCTTCACCTTCTGCTTGCTATTTGCTATTTTACATTTGATTTCCGTTTCTTTATATTTTGTTTTTGTCAAAACGACCGCTTTGTTAATCATCTCCGCACCAAATCCTTCTATACCAACTTCTACTTGCTATTTTCAGGACTTTTCCTAAATATGGCGATTTCAGGTCTACAAATTTAGATAGTTGATACTAACAAATTAATTATATACACTCGGCAAATTCCCTATTTGAATGAAGTTTGTTCAAGGGTGATAGGGGAAAAGTCTTTTTGTACTAAAACTTATGAAAGAGAAGATATGGCAGCAGGCAAAGGAGTTACTTATCTGTCTATGTTTTAACACTGTCCATATGTGTTAAGCTACAGTTGTCATGAAGCTGATATTACCTTTGAAAAGTTTAATTATACCGCACTATTTTTTTACCGTGGTCGAAAAAATCAGTCTAGACAACATTTATTCAAAAAATTATTTAGGTATGTATAAAGTATCTTTTAATTATTTAAAATTTCATCTATATTTTTATTATTTTTTATTTTTGTTTTTTTATTTTGGTATTAGGGATATTATGGAGGGTGTCCAACAAATTCATCAAGCTAGAATAGTTCATGGGTGTATTACCCCATGGAATATTGTAATTGTAGAAGACATTTTTCATCAAACATATACAGCCAAAATCTTCAATTTCCACAAAGCTCAACAGATCGCAGGAGAAAAAGATAAGTGTTAGGAGTGTATATTAAACACCATAAGTATTTTCAGCAACTGCTCAACTAGAATAAAACTACAAATGTAGTGGGCAGAAGAGATTGTAGAATTTAGTAGATTCAGTCATATAGGAGTCTACTATTACCCCTCAACATCATTCCCCTGTTCATAAGTCTATGCAAGTTTAGAGGCCATACTTTCGGGACTTATTATATTGATGAGGGATTTATCAACCCATTATTGAAAATAGAAGAATCAATTAAATGTATAAATTATAAATTATTTTAAATTAACTATAAAGTATATCAATGTGTGAATATACATTTATCTCTAATAACTTTTACTTGTTGATTTTTCAAGTGTTTTTTAAAGGTATAATAATAATATATAATATTATTATATCTCCAAAACAGTAAAATTCAGCCACTATCATTATTATTATTATTACTACTGATACTTTCTATATAAACGAGTCGTACTATGAATCTTAAAAGTTAAATAGCTCAGTACTATTTTAGGAGAGAGATATGAAAATAATAAAAAACTATTTTAAAAATAAAATGGTGGTTAATAAAAAAATATTTAATTTTTTTAAAATAAAAAATAAAATAATACTATTATAGTAATACTCAAAAAATTATCTATATTTTAGATACCATTATTCAGCCACTATCATTATTATTATTATTATTATTGATACTTTCTATATAAATGAGTCGTACTATGAATCTTAAAAGTTAAACAACTCAGTACTATTTTAGGAGAGAGATATGAAAATAATAAAAAACTATTTTAAAAATAAAATGGTGGTTGATAAAAAAATATTTAATTTTTTTAAAATAAAAAATAAAATAATACTATTATAGTAATACTAAAAAATTATCTATATTTTAGTACCATTATTCAGCCACTATCATTATTATTATTATTACTATTGATACTTTCTATATAAACGAGTCGTACTATAAATCTTATAAGTTAAACAACTCAGTACTATTTTAGAAGAGAGATATGAAAATAATAAAAAACTATTTTAAAAATAAAATGGTGGTTAATAAAAAAATATTTAATTTTTTTAAAATAAAAAATAAAATAATACTATTATAGTAATACTCAAAAAATTATCTATATTTTAGATACCATTAACTATTTTTGTAATGTTAAATAAACCACTTGAAGTTATATATATATATATATATAGACACATGTTGACATGAACGTATAAGCTCTTTTATAGCAATATAATTTTTATATAAATAATGATTTAATTTATAAATTATATATAAAATAAAAAGAGCTTACTTTCTTAAAAAAATTATTTTGATTTTAATAAATCAATATAGAGAGAGATTATTAGCATTAGTTTTATTTTAACTTTTTTTAATTATTTTAGTTTCTAATGTATTATATTTTGCTTATTATTTTGATTTTAAAATAGGCTTGAATCTATAAAACTCCTTTAAAATTTGGCTGAAGTATTTTTTTTTATATGCGCCTAGTACTCTAAAATATTTTTTCATGTGCGTCCAGTCCTTTAAAGTAATTTGTGATGCAATTTCACTTCTAATATATTTAAAATAATATATCTACACCAATAGAATAATTAATTTTGACCGCTAAATAATTATTCAGCTCTATTTTGACATAAAAAATATGACTTGACAAGATGACTTAACTCTCATGAATTCCTTTAGTGCCCATACTTTCTTCTTTCTCATTATCTCTTATTTATCCCATCGTTCTATCTCATACTCCTCCTTTTTCTCTTTAACTCTTTATTTTTTATCAAGTTCTAATAAATAATATTGAAAAAAATAAAGAAATGTTAATTTTTGTTTCAAAATTTTGAACAATATGAAAAGAATGCTATGAATTATTTTACTTACTAACTGGAAATGTGCAATAAATGAGAAAGAAATATTGAACAAAGTGAAAAAAATGCTACAATTATTTTATCTATCTATAAACATTGAAGAACTTGAGAAAACAAACAAAGAATATGGTATTAGATATTTTAGAGAACTTAGTGCACATAACATTTTCTAGCATTGGACCAATAGAAACTTGAAACATAACTGCTGAACATAAAGGCTCTAGCAGTTTCTTGGAGATGCCTATTTTGCATTCTACAATGCCATTTTGTTGGGAGCTATATGGACAAGAACTTTTGTGAGTGATTTCATGTTGTTGAAGAAACTCAGAGAGACTATGGTAATATCATTGTCAGTGTGGAGGGTCTAAATTTTTGTATCAAATTGGGTAAGAATAATGTTAAATTGATGAAGGTTTGGTTCACTTTGGTTTTACCCTTTAAGAAGAAAACCCAAGTAACTTGAGTATGGTCATCAATTAGTATCATAAACCACTTGGACTGGGTGCAGTTTGAGGTTCGAGATGAGCCCTACAAGTCACTATGAATAATAGATAATGGCTTAGAAAGATGATAAGGGACACTCAGGAAATTTGTGCGATGAATTCAAGATATAATTGGGCAGTTTCAAGTTCCTGAACAAATTTCAACCACATTTTAAAAGTTGTACAACCTAAGTTGTCCTCTACCCAACTCTTAAGCAAATACAAAAAGGATTAATTAATTATAGGTTTTAAAAACAAAATTATATGAAAAAATTGATGTTTTAAATATCATTTAGTTAGACAATTATTCACACTCCATTAGTAATTTAAAAAAGTCATTTCAATGAATAGAAATCCCAAGAAAAAGAACACATTAAATTCCTTCAAAATAACCATGATGGCACTATGGCACAAACTATTATATCCAAAAACATTCATTAAGAAGTTCTGCAAGTTATGTGAGCAACTTTTCTCAATAAACAACAAATTGACTATTTCGTGTAGTCCAGGCTGCACAGTAATTTGGGCAAAAGATGGTTATTATTTGAATGCTTCCCCAACATAGTAAGTTATAGTTTTAGTTTCCCTCTGAGAATCCCATTAGGCACGTTAGAGGGCACTTGCCTCCATCTTTTCGTGCATTGCTAACAATCAGAAAAATCATTCATTTAAGTTGCTAAAAGAGAATTCAAACCTTTAACCACTTAATTGAGAAGTTACGTCCATAATGTGCAGTTCCATGTGCATATTTCCAGTTTCCCCCAGTAGCAGAGCCCCCAATTCTGGATGTCATCTTAGCACAACCTTGTAAAAAATCTAGATTACTCAGGTTCACTTCAGTCACAAGCTTTTGCTGAAGAGGAAAGAGCAGAAGACAAGTTTATAAATAACATTGAGCCAGAAAACTCCATCACTCTAAGTCAGATATTAACCTTATAGAAATAGTTACACACTGCTTTTATATAAACACTGATATTAACCTTATAGAAATAGTTACCCACTGCTTTTATATAAACACTGTTGTGCAGACAAAATTTGGTTATTAAACATCAATAGAAATAACCACTAAATGGATCAACTTGTTAAACATTTTCAACATTCAGAAAACAATGATAGGTTTTTACTTTAAAGATAAACTTTTTTGGGTGTGTATGCAAAGATGTCAAGAGGTCAAAGATGCCTATTTTAAGCCATGTCTGACAAAAACACTAAACAAAATTTACTTTTTCAGCTTAGGCAAAAAGACAACATAGATGTGACAGTTAAATCCTCAAGAAAGGAGAAAACTAAAGAAAGAAAAATAGACTAGAAACTCATCTTGATGAGAAAATAAAAAATCTTTCCCAATTTTAGTTGTTGTACATTAGATTAAAAATACAGTTCAAAATGAGATGATGTAGTACATTATTTTTGGTAAAGTCTCAGTGCAAAGCATTAGGCACTCTGAATACAAGGTCATGCCAATGGCTTATTCCATCAGCAGAAGTATGACAAATAAGAAGTTTACGAATTTAGAATTCATGGTTGACACATGGCAATGAGTGTATACTCACATATGCTAATTGTCCTCAAGTTTATTCTGTGTCTTGTCACTGTTCATGCCATTATCAGAGTTGAGTAGAGGAAAATAGTTAAGTCTGTAAATAATTGTTAATAAAAAATATATTCTTAAAAAAGTTAGATAGAATTCTTAACTAGCTATCCGTCATATAGCTGGGTAACAGATGTAGGAGAACAGTTTTGATCCTAAATGAAGTTCTCATGCTTTTATTCCCTGTCTACGTATAGCTATCAGTCCTTTCCTACGAAGGGGCATGTTACAGCTATAATTAAAGCCTATATGATTAGCTATAATTAACAGCTTATATTTTTCAGTTGAAGTGGTCATCAACTTCAAATATAAGCCACTGAATGACCTGTGACTTTTAATGTTGCATTGTAACCTGAGCCATATACATACATAGAATTATTTTATTTAACAATTTATGGTGGCTTCCAAAATCAATCCTTGATTGACTTCTAGAAGTATCCAGATAAAAACAATATTTGGAAACCAATTGTTTATAATCTTAGCAGAGATGTTCCACTGAACATTAAGAGAGACAGAGAAGAAATAGAAAGGGCAGAACACAATAAGTCATACAAACGCAACAATCAGGGAGCATCATTCACAGTTGAAACTTAGCCAAGGAGGCTGTGCCATAGATTTGATGTTAAACAACAATGCTAGAAAGACACACCACACCACTCATGGAATTCAAAGGAAATAGTTGTATAGTGTTGGAGGGGGAATCTATCAATGCTCAAGTCAAAGAGGGCTTTCTTAGTCCATAAAATAGTAAGCCCCAGTACTTTAGATATATCTACTAGTTTTCTATCTTGCTAATCAAAAAAAGGCATCACAAGCCATGCTAAATCATAAAGCTGCTCAAAATGGATACAATGTTACTTAGTCAAGTGGGATGATGCAACTGCTGAAACTCACCTGAAAATGTCGTGTTCTATTGACTGAGAAAATCAATATCACATTTTCCACCAAGTCAAAGCCTTCATTCAGTTTAGCTTCATTGCTCCTTTGAGTTGCCCATACTTCTTGTTGAACAGATAGCTCCAAATTTTCACGATTGCAACATTTCATAATAAAATACCTAAGATTTTTGTTGGAAGTACTTTAGTGAAATTCATTTAAGTGAAAGAACAGTCTTCAACTGAAGATATATTTTTATAGTTTATTTAACAGGAGAAGTTGAACCAAATGTGGCATTTTACCGTAAGATACGTGTTGGCGAGGTTAAAGAGGCGCTTAAGAAAATGGAAAATGGTAAAGCTATTGGACCTGATGGTATTCCTATTGAAGTTTGGAAGTGTTTAGGTGAAATGGGGGTGGTGTGACTTGCTAAACTTTTTAATGTGATATTAAGTTATAAGAAAATGCCGGATGAATGGAGGAAAAGTACTTTAGTTCCTATTTATAAAAATAAAGGGGATATTCAAAATTGTGCAAACTATAGGGGGATAAAGCTTATGAGTCACACTATGAAGTTGTGGGAAAAGGTAATTGAACACAGGTTGAGATTAGAGACTGATATTATTGAGAATCAGTGTGGTTTCATGCCAAGTAGGTCTACAATAGAGGCGATTTATTTATTAAGGGGGTTAATGAAAAGGTACCGGATTAAAAGAAGAGACTTGCATATGGTCTTCATTGACTTAGAAAAAGCATATGATCGAGTGCCAAGAGAGGTGCTTTGGAAAGCTTTGGAAAAGAAAGGTGTACGTATGGCATATATCAAGGCAATAAAAGATATGTATGAGGGGGTAACAACTACTGTAAGAACGTCTGGGGGCGAAACAAAGGATTTTCCCATAAGGATTGGTCTACATCAGGGATCAGCCTTGAGTCCTTATTTATTTAATCTAGTAGTGGATGTTCTAACTAAGCCTATTCAAGAAGAAATCCCTAAGTGCATGCTTTTTGCGGACGATATAGTTCTTGTGGTGGAGTCAAGAGAAGAGATTAATTTTAAACTTGAGTTATGGAGAAGTACTTTAGAGTCGAAGGGTTTTCGTCTGAGTAGAAGACAGAATATATGCATTGTAACTTTGATAAGAGACAAGTTAGAAGTAACTTGGAGGTCAGATTGGGAAATCAAGTTATTCCACAAATAGATAAGTTCAAATGTTTAGGATCAATAATACAGAAGGACGGTGAAATTTTGGAGGATGTTAATCATAGAATTCAGGCCGGGTGGTTTAAATGGAGAAAGGCTACTGGGGTTATATGTGATCGGAAAGTACCAGATAAAGTAAAAGGAAAGTTTTATCGCACTGCTATAAGACCAGCAATGCTTTATGTAAGTGAATGTTGGGCTTTAAAAGGACAGCAAGAGCATAAAGTTGGGGTAGCTGAGATGAGGATGCTGAGATGGATGTTTGGGCATACAAGAAAAGATAAGATTCGTAATGATCATATACGGGGAAGAGTTATAGTGGCACCTATTGAAGAGAAAATGGTAGAGAACCGTCTTAGGTGGTTTGGACACGTACAAAGAAGGCCAAGGGATGCGCCGGTGAAGAGGGTGGATCAAATAGTATGGACACCGGTTAAAAGGGGTAGAGGAAGGCCAAAGAGAACGCTCAAAGAGGTCATTGAACAGGATCTCCTGGTCAATAACCTATCTAAGAATTTAGTTTTCGATAGAGCACAATGGCGTCGTATGATCCATGTAGCCGACCCCATTTAATGGGATAAGGCTTGTTGTTGTTGTATTATTTACAATCTGAACATAATCCTCTGTGGGATGGCATTCGTCAAGAGGATGCCGGAGACAAAATCTTAGGCAGAGAGCACAACAGGGAAGATAAAAATAATTATTCTGTGTTCTTTGTATTGCTATGATAAGATATATATACACATAACGGTTTCCCAAATATCATGGGATTTATAGCATAGAATCAGGCATAGAATCCGATAGGAAATCATATTGTTATCAGGTCATTAATCTCCAATGATCTCTCTCCTTTAATTCTCCTATAATCTCCCTCATTTAATTCCCAATATTTCATACATCCTTTCTTCAAAACATGACCTTGCTTTCAATTTCAGATCTTTTACATGAACACCAGAGTCATTACAGATAATACTAGTTGAAATTCTAGTCACAAAGGATCATGATGTAATAGCATAATTTTAAATTGATGTTAATAGAGGACAATATGATAGGAACTAAAATTTAAGTGAACAAAATATATTACTTTCAAGAGAACTTAAGTGAAAATTTGGAAATTGGGCTTCAATCCAGGCCCAACTCATTCTTTCACCCTATTCATTTGTTTTCCTAGTTATTTTTTATTTATTTTCTGTTTCAGTCAGATATATGTCATTTCCAGTCAACCATCATCTCGTTTAGAAAATCAAATTTCCAGCTTATAACATATCAGATATTATTTATAAAATTGTAGCCTAGCTTTTTCAGAATAATAAGAAAAACACAGGTGACAGAGTTAGTGTGCGGTTTTCCACATTGTTTTGTCTGGTATAGTACATATATACTTCCTTCACACTTCAACAGTATGACAACTTGTGGTAATTATGGAAATAATTAATCATTATAAACAGTTAAGATATTATGAGAGATATGGGGAGATTATAGATAAGACATTAGGATATCATTCAGATAAGATTAGGATAGGATATTATTGTTATTTTCTATCTAATTGTACTATATAAATTCAGTAGCTCCTATGAATAATATTATGGCATTATTCAAGCCCTAGAAAGACTACATGGTATCAAAGCCAGTGCCATCACCATCCCCCCATAGCGTCGACTCTGCTCTATCCAGTGATCGCAGTGTGATAGTCTGACGACCAACGAGCAGACAGCGACAGACGAGTCTCGACGGCGACAACCCACCTTCAACACCAAGCGTCCTCTGTTTCGTCCACGAGTGCCAGACAATGAGCCCCAGCACGAGACGTGTGTAAGCGTCGGTGTTCCTTGTTCCCGTCCGACAGTGTCCTCTGTTCCTGTAGAGCGAGACGTGCGGCGATCTCTGATTCATCATCCCGTGAAGCCTCTGTTCCTCAGTCCCAGTGGTCATCGTCCCGTGAAGCCTCTATTCATCAGTTCCAACAGTCGTCGTGTCGTGACGTGTCCAAGAAGCCTAATTCTGGAGGTTGTGGAGTTTGATGTGCTCCCACACTTTCTTGACGGCATGAGTACGTGAAGATTCAGACGCACCGAGAAACTTGCCAAGCTGCGGAGAGACAGGGATCGCCTTCGTTAAGGCGCCGCCTCGACTTTTCGGCGGGGCCGTCTTCGCAGCAGTCTTTACACCGGACGCAGCCCCCTTCGCCGCCGCCACCATCAAGGCTCTACTATAAGCTCCGAAAACCCTATTCGCTGCCATACTTACCGGAGAAACGCTTGTTGAACTCTTTCTCACGATTTCCTAAACCCTAGCAGAGCAGAAAAACCACAGTTCAGTTCACAGTGACGAGCGAAAGCAGTGAGACCTTTGGCCTTTTGGTTCCCCCAAGGCTCCCATACGTTTCCATGTTTGTTAGTTCCTCCAATTAGGTGACGACGTGGCCATTTATTATTAGAAGGAGTAATATAAATGACGCCGTATATCCTCGTGATTACGTGAATGCTGCTATACGTATGGCACTTTAAAAAAGTAATGGAAAAGTCACTCCATAGGTCTTCAAAAATGGATCATTCATCTGTCCCCGCTATAAGTAAAGAGCAAATGAATCAATTATTTGGGTATTTCAAAACTCTTCATATTGAACAATCTTCTACTACTGCCACCCACCGAGGTACTCATGCTACTGCCTTACATACATTTGTCCCTACCAAATGGATTGTTGATACAGGAGCTTCCGACCATATGACCTCGGACGTCAAAATGTTTGATTCCTATATTCCTCTGATTGGAAGTAAATCAATTAAGATAGCTACAGGTTCTTCTTCTCCTATAGCTGGCACTGGGACTGTCCATCTGTCAGAAAAATTACATCTTGACTCTGTTTTGCATGTCCCACACTTGGTTTGCAATTTACTATCTATTAGTAAGCTGACTAAACAACTCAATTGCTCTGCTCACTTCTTTCCATCTTATTGTGTTTTTCAGGATCTCTTATCGGGGATGACGATTGGCACAGCTAAAGAATGTGCGGGGCTCTACTACCTTGATGCTTCTACCATGAGTACTTTATATAGAATAAATGGCTTAATCTCGACTTCCGATGACAATGATATCGTATTATGGCATAAAAGGATGGGTCATCCTAATTTTTCTTACTTACAAAAATTATTGCCACATTTACCTTCCCATAAAAGTGCTATTCCACATTGTGATGTGTGTGAGTTAGCCAAACACCATCGGCCTACTTTTTCGCCCTCTGTCTATAAGTCTACTCGCCCATTTTCAATCATTCACAACGATGTTTGGGGTCCCTCTCGTATCCCAAGTCGTACTCGTTCCAAGTATTTTGTTACGTTCATTGATGATCACACACGCATGTGTTGGGTCTACCTGTTAAAAGACAAGTCAACTGTTTTCTCCGTGTTTATTGAGTTTTTCCATTATGTCCAAAATCAGTTTCACTCCACAATCCAAGTCCTTTACACGGATCATGGGTCAGAATATTTTAATCACTCACTTGACAGTTTTCTTAAAACCCATGGTATTGTGCACAAAAGCAGTTGCCCTTATAGTCCTCAACAAAATAGAATTGCCGAAAGGAAAAACAAACACCTCCTTGAAGTTGCCCGCGCATTGTTATATACCCATCATACCCCAAACTTTTTCTGGGGGGATGCCATACTCACTGCTACTCATTTAATTAACCGCTTCCCTAGTCGAGTTCTGTCCTATATTGCTCCTTTAGATAAACTCCGTGAAACTCACACTGTTACTCACCTTGATTACACATTACTACTTCGAGTCTTTGGTTGTTCTGCCTTCGTCCATCAACATCATCCACCATCTAAATTTCATCCCCGATCTGTCAAGTGTGTATTTTTAGGTTACTCCAACTCCCACAAAGGGTATCGGTGCTATGATCCTATTTCTAAACACCTCTTTGTCAGCCGATATGTTACCTTTGCAGAACAGGAGCCCTATTTCACCAAACCTTCAACTCAGGGGGAGAATTGGAGTGAGTTTCAGCGTGAGTGTCTTCCAGAACCCATATCCCCTTCAGCCCCTATTCAACTCTCTACAGACCAATCCAATGTTATGCCACGACAGGAGGTCCAAGATCAACAATTTGATCTTATTTACTCACGTAGAAATAAACAGGTAGTTGAGTCTAGCATACCTGAAGAGGTCCCAATCTCATCACCGATAGAAGGTTCTGTGAATGCCGATATTAGAGCAACAGAGACAAGAGAGGAAGAACTCCCTATTGCATTAAGAAAGAAAACTCGAGCATGCACCAAGCATCCTATTCAGAAGTATGTTTCTTTCTCCTCTCTCTCTGAGAAGCATTATAGCTTTGTTACTAATCTTGATCGGATTCAAGTCCCTAGAACCGTATATGAAGCTCTTGAGAGTCCAGAATGGAAAAATGCAGTAATAGAAGAAATTAAAGCACTAGAAAAGAATGAGACATGGGAGCTTACTACACTACCAGAAGGAACCAAACCTGTGGGATGCAAATGGGTGTTTACACCAAAATTTAATGCTGATGGTTCATTAAATAAGTACAAGGCAAGGCTAGTTGCCAAAGGATTTACCCAGACTTATGGAATTGACTACAATGAAACATTTGCCCCTGTTGCTAAGTTAAATACCATACGGGTCTTACTTTCTATTGCTGCTAATCTCAATTGGCCCCTCCAACAACTTGACATAAAAAATGCGTTCCTTAATGGTGAATTAAAGGAAGAGGTTTACATGAGTATCCCACCTGGATTTGATAAGGACAAAAATAGTCAAGTATGTAGATTAAAAAAATCGATTTATGGCTTAAAGCAATCACCACGTGCTTGGTTTGACAGATTCTCTACAGTACTCAAGGCTGAAGGTTACAAACAAAGCTTGTCAGATCACACCATGTTTGTGTTAAAAGAGAGTGATTTGATAACTATCCTCATTGTGTATGTGGATGACATTATTCTCACAGGAAATAACATCAAGGAGATGGAAAGAGTTAAAATGGCGCTCAATAAGCAGTTTGAAGTAAAAGACCTTGGAAAACTGAAGTATTTCCTAGGTATGGAAGTAGCAAGGTCTCAAAAGGGGATCTATGTTTCTCAAAGGAAGTATATACTGGATCTTCTCAAAGAAACAGGAATGCTTGGGTGTCGACCGAGCAAAGTACCTGTTTGTACAAAAAAGAAACCAACAAGAAAAAAAAAAGGAAAAAGAAGCAGCTCGAGAAATAAAGCAAGAGGCAAATGAGGCGGCAACAGATAAAGGCCAATATCAAAGACTAGTTGGTAAGCTCATTTATCTTTCGCATACTAGGCTAGATATTGCCTTTGCAGTAAGTGTAACTAGTCAACACATGCATGCTCCGAAGAAGAAACATCTAGATGCAGCTTATAAAATTCTAAGATACCTTAAAGGTACACCTGGCAAGGGATTGTTCTTTAAAAAGAACAATGTCAGAGATATTGAAATCTTTACAGATGCAGATTATGCAGGAGATCAGGATAAGATACTGCACCTTTGTGTGGGGTAATCTAGTGACATGGCAAAGTCAGAAGCAGAGAGTTGTTGCCAAGAGTAGTGCAGAATCTGAGTTAAGAGCCCTATCCCAAGGCATTATGGAAGGGCTCTAGTTGAAAAGAGTGGCAGAAGAAGCTCATTTTCAGTTTGATTCTCCACTGAAATTCTACTGTGACAACAAAGCAGCATTAAGTATGGCACTGAATCCTGTTCAACATAGCAGAACCAAACATGTGGATGTGGACAGACATTTTATTAGAGAAAAAGTTGAAGATGGGATCATCAGTCTGTCATATGTTCCCACCAAGTTACAAGTAGCCGATATCCTTACTAAAGGACTACCAGAAGATGGGTTCGAACGCTTTGTAAGCAAGTTGGACATGATCAATATCTATGATCCAACTTGAGGGGGAGTGTGGTAATTATGGAAATAATTAATCATTATAAACAGTTAAGATATTATGAGAGATATGGGGAGATTATAGATAAGACATTAGGATATCATTCAGATAAGATTAGGATAGGATATTATTGTTATTTTCTATCTAATTGTACTCTATAAATTCAGTAGCTCCTATGAATAATATTATGGCATTATTCAAGCCCTAGAAAGACTACACAACTTTTTACCACGTTTAAGGATAAGTATAATTTATTTATACTGGGGGCTACAAGTAATATCTTGACAACAATAAGCCATCATAGGGCTACCATGGAAAACTTCATATGCATATTGTTTGGCAAACATAAGCATCTTGTTTGGCAAGCACACTATCTCAAGGCAAGAGAGGTAAAGGAAGCCAGCAACAAATGCTTGGCTATTAATAGAATTTTATCAAGCTTGCGCACCATTATTAAACAATCTTGAGTTCATAATGAGAAGATGAGAAGCCTTATCAATGAGCTAAAGCAGAATCGAGATAGATATCTTAAGCATTCTTGGCTAAACCAGACCTTGTAAAAGAAGGGGAGATTAGTAGTAGGAGCCAGCACAAAATCACAAAGTACATTGATAGGAGACTTTCACGATAGCCCCATAGGTAGGCATGCGGGGGTGACTTCTACATCCAAAAGGCTGGCAGCAATTTTCTAGTGGAAGGGTATGGAGAAAGATGTAAGGAATTAACCTGAGCTGTCAAAGTCGCTATCTATTCCAACCACACTTTGTACGGATTTGGTAATAGATTATATTGAAGAGCTTCCCAAGTCCTTTAATAAGTAATTTTAGTGGTTGTAGACCGCTTGAGGAAAAATGCACATTTCAATAAGTTATAACACCCTTTCTCAACTGTAGATGTTGAGAAAGTTTTCATACATAATGTCACGAAACATGTAATCCCTTGCAAAATAATTACTGACCAAGACCCTATCCCTTGTGGTACGTTCTGGAGGGCAGACCAGCCAGCAGCAAAAAAGGTCAAACACATTTATAATAGGCTTTTGTTTCAAATTTTAACATTCAACAGAGAAGAAAATCAAGACGCAAACAGATGTAGTAATGCAATAGGGCAGAGAATAATACCCCTTGCATAGCCTAACTCACACACACACACATTTTTGTATATATGTAATTATTTATGTGCGGGCGCATGCTTCTATGACCAACAAAAGCAAATAGATAAGATCTTATGACAAATGCATGGATTACATAAGTGCAATAAAATGTTTTTTTAACACAATTCCAGACCCAATTAAAGAAACAATTGGGGACATTTAAATAATACCTTACTATCTAGTAGTAAAGATCCTCCAAAAGTAAAATTGAAATGATAGAAAATCCCAGCTAATATTTACAAATCATTAGTAACTTATTGTCCAGAGACCAGGCAATTAACTGAGGCAGGAAATTCTTATAGGAAATCCAAAGGGTGTAACATCTGCCATTTCCCATTAAAATTAAAACTATAGCGTGTGTGGTAAATCAAACCGATTGTATAAAAAGTTAAATTAATACTGCCAAGCATGAAATACATGTATAAAGAGCCAAGACCATTGTGGGCAACAATACTCTTACGAGCAAACAGCAAACTATCTACAATTGATGAGTGACAATTATTATTTCACGCAAATAATCTTTAAAACTTTGCATAAATTATTGACATAAGTAAACTGATAACCAATTTATACAGCCATTTGAAAACTACAGGTCTATGAACACACCTAGATATTCCTTGAGGTAATGTTATAGTTGTTCTGTTCGTCGGATTGGGTTGACCATTAGTAGTATTTTGTATTTGACTCTGGCTACCCTGCAGCTGAGACTGTGGTATTGGCTGTTGTTGCTGCTGTTGCTGCTGGACATTGCCTGATTATGCTAGTAATGGCTTTCCAGGCACAGCTTGGTTTGCAGAATTAGGACCTTGTGGAAACTGAGATTTCTCAGCTTGCTGAGAATAGCCAGAACCTCTTGGAAAATTTTGTTGAAGTTGCCATAATTATAACAATATAAATGTTGAGTCTTTTGAAGCACTTCTTCAACGGGAAGGGGAGGTCCAGGAACTTTTGCATGCCTATACCGCCAATCAGGACCATTAGGACAAAATCCCAACTTGTACCTGCGGACACAGCAACAGTAAAATCATTGACACACAAGTTCATGGTCCTCTTATATCAAAGAACATTCAGTAAGGCACATTGAATGCAATTTTTTTCTTCTTTGGGTGAAGAAAAATTTATTTATTGAAGAGATGAAAATGAAAAATTGAAAACCAGATCAGCAGAATAAGACATCTTTTAAGATACTCTTCCGGTATTATATTAAGGACCAGATGAGTACCAATGAAAAGAGAAAGGAGAGAAGAACATCAAATATATAAATCCTTCCAACCACTTTGGATAAACATCAAAAAGAAGCTCCCTTATAAATTTATTAGCAGAGATTTGCCAAGAAATAATGCGCTATTGAAATTGCATAAAAACGGAAACTTTTTCAAGAACTTAAACTTGTCACTCCAACCAAGTTCCCCAAAGTCAGAACCACTCATACATTTGCCCAACTCCACAAAATATTCCACACCTTCCTTCTCCCAAACCCCTAAAGTAAAACAACTGCACAGAAAAAGATGCCTGAGGGAACATTCGAAACAGGCCAAATAGCAAGAGCGCAATTGTTGTTGAAAGAACTTATAATATTGACAGTGGACATCAATCTCACTGAACTTTTGCTGACCCATCAGAATTTAAACTGACAACCAACTATTATACAGAATACATAAACCTACATTAATCTCCTGGGGCATATTAAGTCAAATTGAGTTTACGCAGAGCATTAGGTTAAAAGAAACTGGGTAGTCATACATACATGTTACACTCCTTGATATCTTTGTATACTTCTACATGCAGTCCTGCTCCCGGCACTCCCCGTATAATCTAAAAAATGGGCAAACGGGCATCTGCGCTTTGTCATATTGGTGTAAAAAGCCGCAGGCATCGCCCTTCATGCAGAGTCCATAAAGCCAGTGCCGGCAAACCGTCTGCCGGAAGCTCCGGCGGCCAGGAATATTGCTCGCAGTAGGGTCAGCAACGCTAGGTGTAACACCATTAGCTGTGGCGGTAGAAAAGGGGGGAGAATCAGATGGGGCCAGAGGTCTGGACGGTCCAGCTAGGTTGACGGGAGCAGTGTCGAGGCCGCCCTCAAAATAGAAGCTGAAGACTCCTTCAGCATCCTCCATTTGAGGGATAGAGCAAGTGGGATCGTTTAGGCTCTATGAATTTTGAATACAGAGGAGGGATTGGAAGAAGAAGAAGAACAGTTGGCCCAAAAGATTGTACAGTCCAAGGGTTGAATGCAGTAAGAGGGTGTGTGGAATGAGTTTACAGTCTGACATTTTATGGTTTTCTTCTAGGGTTGGGTTTTAGGATTTAGCATAGAAAAAGCGTATAGAATAATTAATTTAAAGAGAAAATTGGATGGCTGAAAATTCTTGATTGAAAAATTAAGGGAAAATTGTATTTAAATTTTATATAAAGAATTTAATTGTAAAAAAATTATTAAATGACTGTAAAATTTTATATGATCTAAAATTAATTTTTTAAATTCTAAATGATGAAATTCCCTTGGGAAAAAAAAAATCCTTTCACTTTTTTGTTAGGAGATGATGGTTTTGTGGATATGGGAAGAAATTTTTGGCGACATTCTCGAAGTTGGGAAATTAATGTTGCTTGTGTTAAAGAAGTGACAAATTAGGACAAAAAAGTATTCGGGAGTTCTGATAGAAGGAAAATGACGCTTCTTACTAAGTTGGAATGCATGAATTAGAATGAGGATGGAGATGTAGGAAGAGTTAGACAAGGGATTGGTGCAAGAAGAGATTATGTGGGTCTAATATTCGAGGTGCAATTCTATGGAGATAAAAACGCTTGTTATTTTTATACTGTTACTAATTGTTGGAAACGGTAAAAGAATGTGGAAGCTCTCCAAGTGGATAATGGGGAATGGTGTTACGATCAAGATGAGTTGAAGAAGACTGGTATGATATTGAGCGAATTGAAGCAGATTTTGAAACTTTTGTCAATCACTTGAAACTTAATCGATGATGATGGTGTGTGTTTGGATTAGCATCCGCTTCTACGAGATCAGTAAGAGCTTCAAATTGTGAAGACTGAATTGAGGAGGACTTGTATTTTCTTGACCAAATGTGCCTGGTTATTTAACCTTTTTACCATCCAAGTATCAAACTCCTCATCGACAGAGATATCTTTATGCTTGTCGGCCTTGACTTTGGTTTTTTGATGAAGCTAGTGGCAAAGAATTCTCAATTGGAGAAGAAGGCCATGGTCACTGAAAAGGAGGATGAGATGATGTTTATGTTGATGTGGACACAAGTGGACCTACCAAAATAAAATTAACATAGGTTTGCAATTATTAACGATGCTGGTATTATTTTCCCCCATTTTTTAATCTGTAATGGAACTTTTGTACTCAGTTTCATTACGATGACATGCACATTTGAAAAAAATTCATAAGCATATTTACACCTTAATCTAATAATCAATTTCACACAAGCCGAAATGTCAAAAGATACACTGAAATATTATTAAGTGCATTAAGTGCCACTATTAGATACATACAAAAACCAAAGATCCATCCAAACTACGTTAATTCATAGCATCACTATGCATATTCCTTCTCACAGAGTTTTAAAAAGCTGGATCAAATTACGGTATGAAAAGAAACCAAATGGTTTATACATGTTATATATATTTCAAACCCATATACACACCCTTTATCACCTTTTTGATCATATCATGGAGATGTTGTAACCAAACTAGAATTGTACATAGAGAACAACTAATATCTAACTATATAAAGAGAATTACTATCTCCAGTTCTAATTATAAGAGCCAGTTAGCTTTTTTAGATAGATCTAAGAAGCTAAATAAATCAATTAATTATGACTAATATAAGTATTAATTGATTAATTTGGGCATATTGAAGAGTATATAATATGAATTCATCTTAAACTGTTAGATTTGATTATAATTAACTGATTTATTTATTTTTCTAGATTTATCTAAAAAAGTTAATTGACTCTTATAATTATGACCAAAGGGAGTATATATATATCTTGCAACACCCAGCTGACACAACTTGTCTATATAATTTGGATATGAACTACATTATACCTTTGAAAATATGGCCTCTAATTACTAAATTTGTCCTTGAACTTAAAAGGTAAGGAAACAATCTCTTAAAATGCAAGCTAAACTTAAATACAATTGTTAAATCCTAATTAAAATTTAATTACTAGAGTATACATAACATTATCTTCATGTAGCCTCTTGTATCAACCTTTTTTCTTTTGACAAAATGATAAGTTTCGTTTCATTTTTTTGTTACAAAAATTTTTGAAAGGGCTTGAGTTCACCTACGAGCAAAAGACAAGGCTAAGTCTCCCTTCTTCCCACGCAATATTAATATTAGACAGGACGAGTTATCAATTACCCTTAAGCATAAACTTAGACACGCAAGGGTTAGGATGCCTCTCTAAATGCCATAACTAAAATTATAATAAAGTGGTACTTCCTAAGTATTGAACACACTCTAAATATTCATATATCTCACTCCCTTCACTAACTGAACCCACAAAAGATAGATAAGTTTTGTTTCATTAAGTTATAAGTAATACAGAAAAAAGCCCCTTACCCAACAAAAGACAAGAAGGCCCCTTGTGGAAAGTAAGAGCTATATAGATTTGATAAAAACTTATCAACATGGCACAAAAAGAAAACCAAGATTGGAAGCAACACTAAAGTGTGCCACCCATGAAATGGGAACCCATAGCTTGGCCTTTTGATTACAACGTCTCTATTGATCATATAAGGAGACCTCAGCATCACAAGCCCAAAAGCTGGGAGAGGTCTAACATCATAGTTCCTCCAACAATACACGCCATCAAGATGCATGAATAGGTCCTTATACATCACGTCGTGAACTTTGCCAGTGGCTTGAAAAAGGGAGTGACTAAAACCAACCGCATGAGCAACCAAAGCTGAAAGCAGACATTGTAAGAGGGAACCAAAATAGAGGAATGCATGTCTTCAAAAGTAAGTAAACTAGAAAGAAAACATAAAAAGAAAACCAAACATAAAACCTAGAGGTAATATTATAAAGCAGCTTCAAAATAGGATATCTCGTTACTACAGAGCCGCTTAAACCATAGTAAGCAATCCACATCATCATATATAGTAAATACATTTTATTAACAAATGGAATTACATTTATTTGTTAGTTTCCACTTTACTATTGGTATAATGTATTTTGTATCAAATAACAAATAGTAGGGCTCATATCACCTTTATAAGATTCTTCTCTTCATAATGTGATAAGGTTGATTTATTATGTAGTTTATCATTTTTTTTGTAGTAATATGTTTAGGAGAGCTGAGTTTCGATGGCTCACTAGGTTAGGATATGCCTCTAATCTCCACATCAATAGCAAGATTTGAACTTATGACATTGTAAGTCATGAGCCAACTCCTCACCAATTAAACAAATATTTGTTGACTATTATGTAGTTTATCTTTAAATACATTGTGGAGCATATACTGTTGATTATTTTCAAACTTATTATTACTTCCTCTTGATATTTCTTATGTTTATAATCTATCTATAGGTTTAGCTGATGAAGGGGTGATACATGTGACCATTTAGAGCGTGTCTGATCCCTAGGGAGTACTATTTTATTGTAGTTCTAGCCTTGATGCTTAGGAAGGCATCCTAACTCTTTGATACATAGGTTTATACCTACAAGTAATTGACGGCTCGCCTACCTAACATTAGTATCACTTAGAAGGAAGGGAGACTTTATCCCGCTATTAGATCGTAGGTGAGCCAAAGCCCTTAAAAAAATAAAAAAATATTATGTTTATGATCTGTTTCCTTATATTTTGACTCGGCAATTTTTGAACTTAGAACATTGAATGAAGAGTCATATAGAGACAATACGTTGACTATGTAACTTCTTTGAGATAATTTGACTTTTGGACAGCTACATCACATTCTCTTTCTATATTTTTCTTTCTTGTCTTGTGTAATTCTAAATATTGAACAATAGTATAATATATAATATCCTGCAATAAGATTTTGAAATTTAAATTGTGCAATTCTAATAAATCAAGCATATTTTAAAAGATGGTTCTAAAAAATTGTGTAACTCTAATAAATCATCTCTTATTATGCAATTTATAACATATATGAGAATTTAGCTCATCATGGTCACATAAAAATTTTGATCCTCACAACCCTCTTTTAATATTAGAATGAAGTTCACTCTAACAAACTGACTCTTACAAAAATCCCATAAAGTAGACATAGGTATTCCTTGTAAGCAGACTAGGTTGTCTATGTACATGAGGCAAATATCAACCAAGTAGATACATGTACATTGCCTCGGCCCCTTGACATAAGCACTTTATGTTATTTGAGAGATGCAAATATGTCTTTTTAGGTAAATACACAAAAATACCTATACATTTTTCCCAAAAGTAAGCTTAGCACTATAAGTTTTTTGGAGACAAAAATATTCATTAACATTCAAAATGAGAGCAAAAATACCAATACAATTAAATATAACCTAATAGAGTTATTTTTCATAGTGGGGTCCCTACTATTTTTTTTCTAAAATATCAGCAACAATGTAAAATTATATTTAATGCTCTTGTTACTTTTGCTCCTATATTGAATATTCATGGGTATTTTTACACCTCCAAAAAAAACTATGGTGTTTAGATGCACTTTTAGAAAAAAGTGCATAGGACATTTTTTGTACCTTTACCCATTTTTGTAATAGTGTAATGAGAAAACAATTCACTACTACATAAAAGATTTTTTAAGACAGTTAAAAAAAAGCTTTTTAAGGCAGTTTCAAAGGCAACATCAATGTTAACGACGTAATAAGTTGATGTATTTCATGGTAGTCTTGTACCCGCCATGTAAAATTACTTTCCAAAGTAGTTGTATTATTAACTGCTATGAAAGTATCACTAAGCCAACTACCTATCGTCAACCACTTCGGCTACTCTTGTCAAAAGTATCAAACCAAATATGAAGAAGAAGTGAAATATCTGGTGGAGAAGTTGAAGATCTAGAAGTTTTTGCCTTTAAAATTCTTCAAGTTCCTTCCAATAAAGTTTAACCACCACACACTGACGGCCACCATGACCACCTTCACCTAAAGTATCAGACCAAATCTTTAGAAGAAGTCAAAGACTTGGTGGAGAAATCAAATATCTAGTGGAGAAGTTGAAAATCCAAATTCTAGAAAATTCTGTTATTAAAACTCTTCGAGTTATTCCCAACAAGATGGCTAAAATATTCGCATTAATGCAAGCTTGAATGAGTAAAGGGAAAGATGGCGAAGAGAAAGAAAACTTACGCATGACAATGGCAAGCATGATAACGATAGAGTAGGTGGTGAAAGGAATTGGAAGACACGCAGCGGAAATTAATTTAAAAAATTTTCCATTCCTTGCCAGGATCTACCGTTTGTGTTTAAGTCAAGTGGGAAGAAGCATTACCTTTAGTATGCCTCAGTGACTACTACAGCTTTTGGTCACGACGTTCACAGCTTCTTTCCGCGGCTCGTGCTCCCTTTCTGATCGCAAGAAGTCGACGACTCAGGTCGGCTTCCTCTACTAGTATCCACACGAACAGCGTTCTAACCATGAACGACATGCTAGCGTCTCTTGTCCCTCCAGGGCTTTCTCAAGAGTTCGTCCTCTCCGTCTCTATTTCGACAGTTTCTTATCTACAAACCCTTTACTCAGTCCCCTTCGGCCTTTCTGTGTTCTATGTATATCTCTATGCAAAATGTAGCTCCTAATATCAGATATATAGGATGCTCTGCATTTTCTTCTACCGAATTAGATTTTAGGAGTTAATCTTATATTAATGCTGAAATTAATACAATATCATATATTGTATAATTTGATAACAAACTAATTAAATAAATAATATTAAATCCATCCCACAGATTTAATTCACCTATTTATTTAACTTAAATAAAGTTAAGACTGAACTGTATTTGATTTATTCTCATAAATCAAATTTGAGATATCATATCAATTTGAATTTCAAATTTAAATGTGATAGAGATTTAATTTATCCTTATAAATTAAATCTTATAAATATCTCTTATATGAGATATCCTATCAATTTGAATTTTAAATTCAATCGTGATAGAGATTTAATTTATCCTTATAAATTAAATCTTATAAATATCTCTTATATGAGATGTCCTATCAATTTGAATTTCAAATTCAAACGTGATAGAGATTTAATTTATTATCCTTATAAATTAAATCTCATATATCTCTTATATATAATATATATATACGAATTTATATATATATACGAATATAAATATAAATAAATATATATGCATCTATCCTGGATCATTCATTGAATCTGGACATGTCTTAGATTCAATGAATCTGGACATCATAGCTCCTGTTGGGCTATTTTGTGTGCGACCCTGTAGGCCCATATGAAGTTGGCAGTGGGCCATTTGTTATACTAGCCCACAAGTCGCAAGCGGTCTCTAGCAAGACATAACGACTACCCAAATCATATGAGGATCGTTAAACGATGTAACCTTTTATACAATCATATCATGTCCCTTCTGTCACGCGATATTTTGGTCATAGTTAAGGCATGGATAATGTCATCCTCCTATTCCTAACCGTTACTTTCTCGATCCCTGAGTAGTCTGACTATAGAAATGGAACTACCTTTCCATTACAGTATGGCCATACATTTCTCAGACTCACTCATTGAGGGGCTTAGTAATATCTCTCTACGAATGTGAGGGACAAATTCCATCTTGACCATTCACATTCCCTCTCATGAAAAACCACTAAACCCGAACATAGTCTTTATGATTACTCGGTCAAAAGTGACTTTTGACTAGGTCAAAGCTGAACGTTTGTCATATAGAAATCCATGATGATCTCAGGTCAAAGGGCATATTGATATGGTTTGTATGTGAGAGAAGCTTATGACGTTACCCATGCAGTTCTCTCATAGCGGGTCGGTCCAACACCTTGTACTCTTACATGTGCCTATGACTTTGATTTATATCTCTATACATCTTCAAAGTCATACTGGTCTTATTTCATCTATGCTCCTGCAGAGATGACCGACCAGGGACATTTAGGATAAGATCATAAATTATCCAAGGATGGTCATCACAATAAACATGCAAATAATATGATAACACAATTAATAAATTCATAAATCAATAATGTTCATATGACAATGATTGGCCCCTAGGGCACGATTTCCAACAACCTCCCACTTGCACTAGGTACAATCATTAATTTGACTAATTCCCATTGACCTAACATGACGCTCATACTTTGCCTGCACAAGCGACTTTATTAGAGGATCAGCAACATTATCTTCTCCTGCTACTTTGCATATTTTTATATCACCTCTATCGTTGATTTCTCTGATGAGATGAAATCGCCTGAGTATATGCTTGGTCCTTTGATGTGACCTAGGCTCTTTAGCTTGTGCAATGGCATCGCTATTATCATATAGCAAAGTTATTGGATCTGAGATGGTAGGTATCAACCCTAGTTCTGTGATGAACTTTCTGATCCAAACAACTTTCTTAGCTGTATCAGATGCTGCTATATACTCAGCTTCCATTGCAGAATCTACTACAGTGCCCTGCTTAGAGCTCTTCCAGCTTACTGCTCCATTATTGAGGAGGAATATATATCCAGATTGTGATTTTTGGTCATCCTGGTCAGTTTAGAAACTTGCATCTGTGTAACCAGTTACACAGAGTTCGTCATCCAATCCACCATAGACCAAAAATAAGTCCTTTATCCTTCTTAAGTACTTAAGGATATTCTTAACAGCAGTCCAATAGCCCTCACCAGGGTCCTGTTGATATCTGCTAGTTATACTCAAGGCAAACGAGACATCCGGTCGAGTATATAACATGGCGTATATGATAGATCCTATGGCCGAGGCATATGTAACTTTACTCATGCGACCTCGCTAATCAGATGTACTAGGACACAGATCTTTGCTGAGGTGAATACCATGAGACATGGGTATGAAACCCCTCTTTGATTCGTGCATACTGAACCTATGCAGTATTTTGTCTATGTATGTACTCTGACTGAGTCCTAGAAGTCTTTTAGATCTATCTCTATAGATTCTAATTCCTATGATGTAGGTGGCTTCACCCAAGTCTTTCATCGAGAAAGATTTTCCTAACCAAGACTTGACAATCTGCAAGGTAGGAATGTCATTCCCAATAAGTAGGATGTCATCGACATAAAGTACCAAAAATACAACTGTACTCCCATTAACCTTCTTGTACACACAAGGTTCATCAATATTTTGAAGAAATCCAAACTCTTTGACTACTTCATCAAAACGATGATTCCAACTCCGAGAGGCTTGCTTCAGTCCATAAATGGACCTTTGAAGCTTGCACACTTTACCAGAGTCCTCAGAACGAACAAACCCTTTAGGTTGTGTCATGTACACATCCTCAATGAGCTTTCCATTAAGGAAGGCTGTCTTGACGTCCATCTGCCATATTTCATAGTCATAATATGCTGCTATGGCAAAGAGAATTCTGATTGATTTGGCTATTGCAACTGGGGAAAAGGTCTCATCATAGTCCACACCATGAGTTTGAGTAAATCCTTTTGCAACCAGTCGTGCCTTGAAGACATTTACATTGCCATCTATGTCAATTTTCTCCTTAAAAACCCACTTGTACCCGACAGTTTTTACACCTTCAGGCGGGTCGACTAAGGTCCAAACCTTATTGTCGTACATGGATTGCATCTCAGACTTCATGGCATTAAGCCATTTTTCAGAGTTTGGTCCCACTATAGCTTCTCGATAGGTAGTCGACTCATTATGCTCAATAAGCAACACATCACGACTATCAGAAATCAGAAATCCATATCTCTGAGGCTGAAGTTGTGTCCTATTAGATTTTCGTGGACCTTGCGTGACTTGAGGAGTCTCTACAACTTGTTGTGAGTCTTCTCTGTTTTCCATTTGCAGTTCTGTGGTGTCTTGTGGCTCTCGAACTTCTTCGAGGTGTACCTTCTCCCACTGGTTCTTTTAGAGATAAATTCTCGTTCGAGAAAGATACCACTTCTAATAACAAACACTTTATTATCAGCAGGGTTGTAGACGTAATATCCCTTGGTTTCCTTAGGATATCCCACAAAAAGGCACCTTGAGGATTTGGGCGCTAATTTGTCTGAGGCTTGTTGCTTAACATATACCTCACATCCCTAAATCTTGAGGAAAGATAAACTAGGCATCCTCCCAGTCCATATCTCATACGGAGTCTTTTCAATTGCCTTAGATGGAACACGATTGAATGTGAATGCAGCTGTCTCTAGGGCATGGCCCCAAAAGGAGGGCGGAAGATCTGTTTAACTCATCATGGATCGAACCATATCTAATAGTGTTTGATTCCTCCGTTCAGAAACGTCATTCCATTGTGGTGTCCCTGGAGGAGTCAATTGTGAGACTATCCCACAACTCCTAAGATGATCTATGAACTCTTGGCTCAAATATTCACCACTCTGATCAGATCGAAGGGCTTTAATTATTTTGCCAAGTTGGTTTTGTACTTCATTTTGAAATATTTTGAACTTTTTAAAAGACTCAGATTTATGTTCATCAGATAGATATACCCATATCTGCTGAAATCATCTATGAATGTGATGAAGTATGAATAACCTCTTCTGGCATTTGTGTTCATCGGTCCACACACATCTGTATGTATGAGGCCCAATAAATTAGTGGCCCTCTCACTGTGCCCACTGAAAGGTGACTTTGTCATCTTTCCTAACAAGTAAGACTCGCAAGTGTCATATGATTCAAAATCAAATAAGTTTAGAAATCCATCTTGATGGAGTTTAGAAATGTGTTTCTCATTTATGTGGCCCAGACGACAGTGCTAGAGGTATGTGGGATTCAAATCGTTTGGTTTGACCCTTTTGGTGGTTATGTTATAGATATTTCCATGATTGGGTTGTTCCAAATTTAATATGTAATGATCAACATGCAAATCACCATGAGCATAGAAAACATCATTACAATAAATAGAACATCTACTATTCCCAGCAATGAAAGTGAGACCTTCCTTATCCAAATAAGAAAGTGAAATAATGTTACTACTTAAAGCAGGAACATAATAGCAATTGTTCAAAACTAACAAAAGCCTAGTGGGTAGAACTAATTCATAAGTGCCTACAGCTAACGCAGCAACCCTTGCTTTGTTTCCAACTCGCAGGTCAACCTCGCCCTTTTTCAGCTTCTTACTGTCCTTTAGTCCCTGCACATTTGTACAAATATGAGAACCACACGTAGTATCTAATACCCATGAGGTGGAAGTAGAAAGATGAATGTCTATAACATAAATACCTGAAGAGATAGCCTCGCTATCCTTCTTGTTCTTTTTCAGATCTTTGAGGTAGAGTTTGCAATTTCTCTTCTAATGACCAGGTTAATTGCAGAAGAAGCAGATTCCTTCCTTCGGAGGCTTTGCCTTCTTTGGTGCAGGCTTGGTTTCGGGCTTGCCTGACTCTTTGGTCTTACCTGATGAGCCATGAACCTTCCCCTTGCCTTTGCTTTTCTTTTTCATACCCTTTCCTTTCTGATCCATCAAAACACTACTGGGATTCTTCTTAAGACTCGGCTCAGCAGTTTTAAGCATCCCATGCAGTTCAGAAATAGATTTCTCCATGTTGTTCATGTTGTAGTTCATGATAAACTGGTCATAACTTTTGGGGAGTGAGTTCAAGATCAAATCTGTAGCTAACTCCTGGCTTATGGGAAATCCAAGCCTCTCAAGGTGATCAATGTACCCCTTCATCTTTAAGACATGAGTACTGACTGATGCACCTTCAGCAATCTTACAGGAATACAAGGCCTTAGTGGTCTCATACCTCTCTTGCCTTGCCTGTTGCTGGAACATTTCCTTGAGATGCACAATCATCTCATAAGCCTCCATGTGTTCCAGATCTCTTTGGAGCTCCAGAACCATGGTGGCTAGCATCAAGCATCCCACATCGACAGAGTCTTTCTTATGCTTTGTGTAAGCATCTCTCTGAGCTCCAGGAGTATTAGCCACTGGCTCCTCAGGAATGGGTTGATCTAGGACATGCGCCTTTCTTTCCTGCTTGAGAACAATTCTCAAGTTCCTAAACCAGTCAAGAAAGTTTGTCCCATTGAGTTTGTCATTCTCAAGGACAGATCGCAGCGATAATGTAGCAGTATTACTAATCATCATGATTCTACAATTAAAATATGCAATTTAATTAGTAATCTCCCACTAAATAAACAACCCTCAATACAATAGTTAGTGGGCTAAGATCCATATTTGGCTCAAACTTAAATCCGCTTTGGCAGGACGCTTACATTAAGTTATTTAGGTAGGTAACACCTTTACCAATTACATCAAATGTAACTCTTAGATGTTCATGGGATCCTATCATCATATGATCTGGCATGTTTTTAATCTCATCTAATGCCTTGAGACCCAAAACCGTTTTGTTAATTTCAATTAAGTCAAACAATAATAAACATGTGAGAGTAGCACCATTACTCTTGCTTATCTCCCTAAGATAACTCAAAAGCACCCACTTTGGCGGAGTCAACAATTGAGCGATCGAGGTTTTGATAAGTGTCTATAAATTGATGGCATTATGACTTAAGATTTCATTTAGAGGGCTTAATTTAACTATCTGGTTTATGAGAATGCATGTTTCTCAGTTTGTATCTCATACAAGTAATATGCATGTGCTGATATAATCATAAGATGCATAATTTAAATGTGATACAATATGGCTCACCTATCCTAAGTTCACTCAAGCCAATGAGAGGAGCTCTCTAGTAAGAAAAGGGAAATTACATATAGAAACCTCTTTTAACATTCGAGGGGAGTGAGATGAGAAGAGAAGGTATATTGAGAGTATATATATAGGAAGGCACGACACGCAGGCCGTATTTAGATTACAACACTTGCAATCTAGAGCCATATTGTTCACCATACCTAAGCATTCAAGAATCAACATTCAGATTTAATGGCAGGGCAATTGATGTTTCAAATCTAAAATATTTATAAAATAACATATGTTACAGTTATGTTGTGCTACGAACAGGTAGCCATGGCGGTCCTGCTAGCCGGTTAGCGGGCGGGGTCTGGGGGCAGTGCCCCGAGAAAAAGAAATTTGCTTTATAAATAATCACGAATCTGAATTCAGTTTTCTCGGACCCCATCTACGTTAATTGATCAAATCAAAACGTATCACCACCGATTTCAATTCCCTTTTAGATTCCTTTTATGTCATACATAATAGGGATCCCTTATATGTCACACATAAAACGCATATTATATGATCGGCTACGACTAACACATATCATATGAATCAACAATCAAGCCTAACTTAAACACAAAACGGCATGGCTCTGATACCACTGAAAGGAATTGGAAGACACGCAGCCAAAATTAATTTAAAATTTTTTCCATTCCTTGCCAAGATCTACCATATGTGTTTAAGTCAAGTGGGAAGAAGCGTTACCCTTAGTGTGTCTCAGCGACTTCCACAGCTTTTGGTCACGATGTTCACTGCTTCTTTCCGCGGCTCATGCTCCCTTTCCGATCGCAAGAAGTCGACGACTCAGGTCGGCTTTCTCTACTAGTATCCACACGAACAACGTTCTAACCACGAACGACGTGCTAGCGTCTCTTGTCCCTCCAGGGTTTTCTCAAGAGTTCATCCTCTCCGTCTCTATTTCGACAGTTTCTTATCTGCAAACCCTTTGCTCAGTCCCCTTCGGCCTTTCTGTGTTCTATGTATATCTCTATGCAAAATGTAGCTCCTAATATCAGATATATAGGATACTCTGCGTTTTCTTCTACCGAATTGGATTTTAGGAGTTAATCTTATATTAATGCTGAAATTAATACAATATCATATATTGTATAATTTGATAACAAACTAATTAAATAAATAATATTAAATCCGTCCCACAGATTTAATTCACCTATTTATTTAACTTAAAATAAAGTTAAGACTGAACTGTATTTGATTTATTCTCATAAATCAAATTTGAGATATCATATCAATTTGAATTTCAAATTCAAATGTGATAGAGATTTAATTTATCCTTATAAATTAAATCTTATAAATATCTCTTATATGAGATATCCTATCAATTTGAATTTTAAATTCAATCGTGATAGAGATTTAATTTATCCTTATAAATTAAATCTTATAAATATCTCTTATATGAGATGTCCTATCAATTTGAATTTCAAATTCAAACGTGATAGAGATTTAATTTATCCTTATAAATTAAATCTCATATATCTCTTATATATAATATATATATACGAATTTATATATATATACGAATATAAATATAAATAAATATATATGCATCTATCCTGGATCATTCATTGAATCTGGACATGTCTTAGATTCAATGAATCTGGACATCATAGCTCATGTTGGGTTATTTTGTGTGCGACCCTGTAGGCCCATATGAAGTTGGCAGTGGGCTATTTGTTATACTAGCCCACAAGTCGCAAGCGGTCTCTAGCAAGACATAACGACTACCCAAATCATATGAGGATCGTTAAACGATGTAATCTTTTATACAACCATATCATATCCCTTCTGTCACGCGATATTTTGGTCATAGTTAAGGCATGGATAATGTCATCCTCCTATTCCTAACCGTTACTTTCTCGATCCCTGAGTAGTCTGACTATAGAAATGGAACTACCTTTCTATTACAGTATGACCATACATTTAAAAAGTCATATTCATCATATTGTTTAAACAAAAATATTGAATAAACTCTAAAATTAACATTGTATAGAATTCATATACGAATATTGAGAAATTTTATTATTTATTTAGCACAATTTATTAAAAAAAATTACACATGTAGCCTTTTAAATAATAATGTGTCAAAATAAAAAATTTATGTGGCATGTATCAAACGAAAGTTAATATTTTTGTTATCGAAGTCCCAAAATTATATTAATTTAAATATTTTAGGGTGTTAATTGTCCATCTAAAATTAGTTTAAGGTACTGATTGTAACCTTAAATACTTTAGGTTGCTAATTGTATCTCTAAAATTAGTTCAATGCTAATCGATCTTTTAAAATTAGTTTAGGATACTGGACACTTTTATTAAAAAAACAATTATGAGCCTCCGTCCAAAAATCCAAATGCCAAACCATCCCTTTTAAAATCAAAAAGAGGTGAGGGAAGTTGAAATTTAAATTTTTAAACTTCCCTTTAAGTTACTCTCTCTAGTCTTTGTTAACAAGATACCAACTAGAAAATATTTTTAATCCTTATTATAAGATACTAACAATTCCATTAATTACTCCTTTTCTATTTTACCAATGTTATTAATTGATGTTTAAAGAAAAAATTATTCTTTTTTAATTCTAATCCCTAATACAAGACATTTCTCTAACCATCTCATCTAAAACAAAAAATAAGTTATTAAGTCATCAACTTTTTCTAAAAATAGAATAAATTTTCATTTTTTACTTACATTTAAATAAAAAAATTTAGATTTGTGTTACATACTCTCATAAAAACTTTAAATAGAAGTGATGTTGAAAATACTTAATAACCCATCAAGACCATCCATACCTTCTAAAATGTGCCTTATAAAGTATTCTATATGTGCACCGACCTACCTAAGCACTCAAACAGAATGAAAACACGGTCGTAAAAAAGAGAAATGATAAGCGTAAAAGAAAAGAAAGACAACATAGGAAAGTTATATCAGAACCCGGGCATCATATTATTGAATTGTTATATATTAAAATACATATAATAAATCGACGACTACTTCCTAAAACAACACTAACCCAAAAGCAACTCAGTAAATTAAGTGGGAAGAAATAGAAAAATAGGGGGAAATATTCTACCCATAACCGTCACGGTGAGCTTTCTGACATCTCCCTGCAATCTCCAAAATCCCTTGAAGATTGGTGTAATGTGCAGACCAATTCCGTTCGCGCAAGATCTTTGATGGGTCAATGTACACTTCAGCGTAATCACTAGGGCGATGAGAAAGATATTTGACTTTAATGTCCACCCCTATAGCCTTTTTACAGGCTTCCACAAACTCTTTAACAGATCTACCTGGTTTGCAAAACCCCACAATAAATTTAAAGACAAATGTGAGTGAGATACTATGAAGAAATTAAAGAACTGGCTATAAAAAGATATGTAGACAATCGTCAGGGCAGGCAAATGAAAAGACTGAGCCAATTCTGGCATTGTAAGGGGCTTGTCAAATTTGACCTATTGACCCATTTAATTTAAATTTAAAATCTAATAAAAGGTTTGTATCCAAACCCATCTATGAACTAGTTATGATAATGGATTGATCCACGTAGTTGTGTAGATATTCAATCCATTCAATTGATCTATTACTTAAATTTTATATTACTTGTTATACTTAAATATTTTATCAACATGTTTAATTAAATAATTAATATTATGAATTTATGCGTGATAGTTTTTATTTCCAAAATATACGTGTGATGTAAAACAATACATTTGATATTCTTTTCAAATTTAGCGGAAAACTTTTGTTTTAAAAAAAATGTTTGTACTTATCAGTGACCAAGATGATCTACTACTAAGAACACCTTAAAGCACTAAGATTCATATTCGAAGTGGTCAACTAACCTTTTCCTGTGCCAACATTGTAGATCCCAACTTTACCAGATTCTGCCTTTTCAAGAGCTTTCACGAGAGCATCAACCAGGTCAGTTACATCGATATAGTATCGTATGCAAGTTCCATCAGGTGTCTTATAACCCGTTCCTCTAACCTACAAGGACCCAACAAATGTAATGAGAAGTGAAAAACACTTGTAACACTTAATCATATACAAATCATTTGAGTTGAAGCCAAGCCCTTTTGGTAAGTTATGGAATAGCTTGCCAATGTCAAAGAGAGGTAGAAAAAAACTTCATTCATGCTATATAGAAAACTTCTCCAAGTTAGCAAAATAATTTGTGGTAATGGTTATATCACTAAAATTCCAAATTTTCTATAAGAGATCATGAAGGAAAAGATACTAGCGTTAATGAGAAAACATATATTAAATTCCAAATCCATTATGAGGAAGTTAGTAATATAGATGCCTCTAACGGTTCCTGGCAATGTACGAACCTCTGCTAATTTCTTGAAAGGAAGAATTTCATATATTCTGGCATTAATAAAGAAAGGGGGAAAATATATCAGTATACCTTCAAGCCAGGAATGATACCACATGCTGCATTGAAGCAGGCACCTGAAATTCAACCTTGTTCTTACAGTTCAGGTCTTGGAGCCTCTCCTAATATGCCCTCAGGATCTGATCCAATCACATTGAAGTATATGGATGTTCGCCAAAAAATTTCAAAGATGGCCAGAATATTCTGAATTCCCAAAATATTAAACTTAGATAAAGTATACCAAATTGGTTATCTTCATTCATATTGATCAAACTGTCCCCCAATGGTCCAAAGTGGTCATTTTTAGTCACAAATCCATGTTGATGCAGTTATATTTTATAAGCAAACTCTACTGAAATTCCACAGTTAAAGAACCATATGTTACATTAGAATTCCTCAACATGCACACCAACAAAGCTATCTATTGTTTCTCAAACATATATATTATCTACTTCCATGCATGCACATCATGTGTGCCTTACTATTGATCAACCCATCTGAAGAGGTTGATGCCTAAATTTTGTCATTTATTCATCTTAGAGGCTGATATAAATAGATACAGGTTCAAATGTAACATTAATATAGAATCCTTAAACTTATGGCAAGACGGCTCTTAGGATCTCTGTGATTACGGGATACTGATACAGAATAATAATCCCATGATTTTAAGAATCATAAGCAGTGGAGGGAATCAAAACAGATATTAGAATAAAGACAATAAATATAAATCTTCTATATTTGGAAATTCCCTATTTTAATGCCAACACTCCCCCTCAAGCTGGCGAATAGGTGTCCTTCATCCCAGCTTGCATCCAAGTTCTTCAAACTGTGGTCTCGCTAAGGCTTTAGTGAAGAGATCCCCTACTTGATATCCATATGGGACATGTATTAATTCAAGAATTCCTTCCTCCTCTTTTTCTTTAGTAAAATATTTGTCTATGTCCACATGTTTTGTCTGTTCATGGTGGATAGGATATCGAATGATAGCTATAGCTGACATGCTGTCACTTTTAAGTTGAATAGGAGTATTTAATGCAAGGCCCAATTCTTTCAAGATTATGATAATACATAATCCTTCACATACACCATGAGCTATGGCTCTTAGCTCAGCTTCTGTATTACTTCTTGAGACAATAGTTTGCTTCTTACTCCTCCACATCACTACATTTCCCCACAACATGGTGCAGTATCTAGATGTGGATCTTATGTCTGGTAGCAATCCTACGTGATCCACTTATGTGTATACAATTAATTCACATACACCAATTGCATAGCATATATTAAGGTGAGTATGGGACAAGTACAAGTTTTTTCCCACAAGCCTCTTATACCTGTTTGCATCTATAGGCACCGAGTTCTTTTCCTTCTTGTCATCATTATTATCATCAAGCTTACAAGCAAATTCCATTGCTGTTTTTGCTGAACTAGCCCCCAACATCCCTATTTCTTTTAGTAGGTCCAGAGTGTACTTCCTCTAGCATACAGTAATTCCATTCTTAGACCTTACAACTTATATTCCTAAGAAATATATGAAACTTCCCAAGTCTTTCACTTCAAATTCAGTTTCTAGTGACTTCTTAAGTCTCATTAGTTCATCGATGTCGTCCCCTATTAGGATAATATGATCAATAGGTGAAAGTTTTTTAGGGCAGTCAATTGATTAAGTAGCAGTTAGAATGGCTTCCCTCCCCATAATACTTTGGAACATTATTTGTCAACATGATGGCACAGGTAACATCAAGGAGATGGCGATTTTTTTACTCTACAGTGCCATTCTTTGTGGTGTGTGAATACAACTAGTTTGATGGATAATACCATGTTGTTAAAGGTAGGTTTCAAGCTGCACATTTATATATTCCCTCCCACTATCACTTCTAAGGACTTTTATCGAGGTGTTATTATACTTTATGGTAAGTTCTGCTTTGAAAGATTTCTACTCACATAGTAAAGTCCATCTAGTATCTTAGTTGTTCCAATCATCTTCCCTAACTCCAAGTCCTGAAATAAATAAAGAGTAGCTAAGAAGTCAATATGGCATCACCTGGATAAGGTAGTTTTACTAACAGAAATTAGGTTGCACTTCAAGTAAGGCGCATATAAGACATTAGTGAGCATAACCATACCAAACAAGCAAACTTATCTTATTCCCTAAACTTTAATATATTTCCCATCTGCTACTTTTATAGACATGAGAGTATCACTAGGTTTAACATTTTGAAGAAGGTTAAGGTTACTAGACATATGATCAATAGCTCCAAAGTCAACAATCCACATTTGATCATTATGAACCTCTATCCAAAGTGCTAAAATAGCATTACTTGTATATGCTATATTACCAGCGATTATAGTCTATTTTTTGGCCTCATGTTGTTCTAGTATTTTCCTAAGAACTTTGAGTTCCTCTCTACTTAGTTTCTCATCAGGTACTCCAGTTCAGTCAGAGACAACAACATGAGTAGTGAGAGGGTTTGCCCCATTTTAGCCTTTACCTTTCAAATGAGGTGGTTTATCGTGTAGCTTCCAACATTCATCTTTGATATGTCCTAATTTCTAACAATGATCACACCATTTTCCACTTTTCTTGCCCTTAGAGCTACTAGTTTTTGCAACAAGGCCTTCTGGATTGGTCTCATTATCTGGCTATGGTTGTGGGGTTGGAAGATGCAGTCTACTTTCTTCCTACTTAGCCATAAAGAAGACCTCTCTTAAAGATGACAAGGTTTCTTGGTTCATAACCATTCTCCTAATCTCATTAAATAATGGTTACAGACTGGGCAAGAATTTATTAATTCTTCTTTCTTCCTTAAGCTTGAGATACAGCCAAGCATCAGTAGTGCATGACTACTCAGGAGTGTCATATTCATCCAGTTGGTGCCATAGAGGAACAAGTTTGGACCAATATTCAGTGATAGTGAAATTTCCTTGTCAAACTTTCTCCAAGTTGGCTTCAATATCAAGGATTGCAGCACGGGTTTTAAAGGCTGTAAACATATCTCGTACTACTTCCCAGACTGCTTGGTTTGATTTGTACAGTGTGAAGGTTGCACTGATCTCTGTAATTATTGAATTCACAAGCCATAATTGAACCATCGAGTCTTTTGCCTACCACATGCTATATCTTGGATCTATTACTGGTGGTTTGCGGTAGTACCACCCAGATATCCAAATTTCCCTTTCTAAACGATAAAGAAGCGAACACCCGAAGCCTACTATAGATAATTGTGGCCATTCAAGAGGTGAATAGTTATCTGTGATGAACCGGCATCGTGTGGCGCTTGGAGGCTTGTATTCAACACTAGAAGCAATGTGGTATTGTGTGCCGAAAGATGCAAGCCACCCTGGCACCATCGTTTAGCCTAGAGCCGAATTGAATTCTACTCTAATACCATGAAGAGTTTGATGCCATAATTTTTGTCCTTTATTCATATTTGAGGCTGATATAAATAGATACAGGTTCAGACGTAGCATTAACATAGAATCCCTAAACTTTTGGAGAGATGGCTCCTAGGATCTCTATGGTTATGGTATACTGATACAGAATAATAATCCCATGATTTTAGGGGCCATAATCAGTGGAGGAAATTAAAATAAATATTAGAATAAAGACAATAAATGTAAATCTTCTATATATGAAAATTCCCTATCTTAACGCCAACACCATCCAAACTTAGTATTTTGGGGAGGGTAACAAAGTGAAGGAGAAGAGGGAAAATGTGGTAATGCCAAAGCACAACAAATGATCAAAAGAAAATGTGACCCAACTCTTGCAAGATTCCAAATATTGAAAATACATCAAAAATAAAAATTAAGCAGCAATGAGGGCATTAATAAATAAGAACTCCAAAACAATGGAGGGAAATTTATGTATCACACAGCCATGTCTGAGGTTTTAGAAAAAACAAGGATGATATCTTCAGCCATCTTCTTGGCTTTTCCATATGGATTTATTGGGAACTGAAACATTACACATCAATGTTAGAAGTCAATTCCCTTGTGCTAAAACCATTGTGGGAACCAAATGCGAACTTTAAAACTAAAATGTTATAAAATACACAAGCCACAGGTAGTTTCTCTACCTGGGGTGTTTCTTATGGGCATCTTTTCAGGTTCCCCATATGTTGCACATTTACTAGAATATATAAATGTAGTCACATCATGTTTAGCTATAGACTCCAAAACCAACAATGTGTTTGATGTGATATTGTGGTAATACCTGAGACGGATTTCCAGGAGGGCAAAATCAATCAACTTTTACACTACGCGTACTACTTTAAACCTCATAAAAATAAATCAAAAGCAGCAGCCAATTAATTTATAAACAACTAAACATCGTTGAGCCACTTTAACTAGCAGAGTCTACTATAGAACTTACAGCAGTCCAATAAGGCTCTCTGAATGCAATCTTAGGCACACTAATGAAATATTAGGTGTCTCTATTCTTCCCTTCTATATTATATTTAATAATTGCTGGAAGATCACAGTTCTATGATAAAAAAACTGATCTGGAACCAGTTCTAAAACCCCTCTACCAGATCAGTATGCTCCCTTCTCAACCTTGTACTACAATTTTCTTACCAATTCCCCCAGGCTGGAGGATCTTAACATTGAACCCACTAAAAAAGAAAACATTCATCCGAATAGAGGTCTGGAGGAAAGCATATAATGTATGGTGACAAGTTAGCAAATTATGCCAAAAATCAAATCATTCCTAACCCAACAAATTTCCCTGACCAAACATAGCCCAAGACTTAAACGGAAGATAGTTAGCATATAATGTATGGTAACAAGTTACCAAATTATGCAAAAAAAAATCAAATCATTCCTATGCCCATCAAATTTTGTTATGCACACCAATACAATTGTTTATAATAATGATTCAATATGTTAAAAGGACATTAAACAGCAAAACAGTTTAACATACGTAAGTATAAGCAAAATAACTGTTGGAAGACGTCCTTAGCTATTGGGCCCAGCCCCCTAATCCTAATTATTATTAGTTAGGATCTGCTGTAATCTTTGACTATTGATTCAGTTATTATTTTTTTATTGTTTTAGAATAAACCGAATCAGACTCTAATATGATTCGATTAGATTCACTTTATTCCCACGATTAGGGATTTATTCTGTAACCCTAATCTCCTATATATGTAAGCCACGACTCTCTTGAATAATACAATAAGCTGTAAATCAACATTTGATCAGCAATTGCAATACCAAAACGATGAAACAATCCTTATTACACCGGCTTATGAAACATCAATCTGAACATAAATTGAACAGGAAAACCAAATAAGAATCAATATAAACATGGAAATAAAAAATCCATCCCAATCAGTCCAGCCACAATTTCTATTCTTCAAATAGATATATAAATAAATTAAAAGTATGTGTGAGAAACTAATAATATAAAATAAATTGAGAGCTTTGCAGTTTAAATTTACATTTTCTATAACATTAAACTTGTGTATACACAAAAATTACATGTTTGAAAATGGCTTGGAAGTAATGAGGTGAAAAATTTGAATTGAACAAATTTTTTTTAGTACAAAAATTTTTGGAAAAGGGTTAGGTTCACCCACGATCTAAGGGCAAAATGAAGTCTCCATTCCTCATAGGCGATACCAATGTCGGGTAGGGCGAGCTGTCTATTACACTCAAGTATAAATCTAGATACCAAGAAGTTATAATGTCTCCCCAAATGCCGTTACAGTGAAGTTCAAACAAATATCCCTCAGTCCTATCATACCAAGCCCAAATAAACCCAATATGATATTGGGGACACTTCTATCTCACATTACAATTAGAGTGCTCCAGCGCATTACCAGTCAAATAGACAAGCCATTAGCACATCTAAAGGATTGTATTAATAGAATGTATTACTTATGGGATTTCATAATAGTTCAAATATATTTTAAAAATATGTTTTTAAAATGTTATTACCTTAAGGAAATTTACAGATATATATTGATGATATTTTAATATTTTAAATAATGAAAAGGAACACGAAAAACATTTAGAACAATTTATAAATTTAATAGAAGAAAAAAGATTAAATATTTTACCTAAAAAACTGAATTAAGAAAAAATAAAATAAGATTTTTATGGCAATATATATCACTAGATGGAATAGAATTACAAAAACATATAAGTAAGAAAGTATTAGAATTTTCATAAATAAAAAATAAAAAGATAATCTTTTTTAGGATTAGTAAATCAGGCTCAGATTTATATACCAAATTTATCAAACTTAACTGCTAAAATATCTAAATTGGTAGGAGAAAAAATTATTGGATATGGAATGAAGAAATTGAAGAAATTATACATCAAATTAAAAAATTATATCAAAATTTACCTAAATTAACTATACCTTTAGATAATAATGTAAAATGGATAATTTATACTGAAGCTTGTGAAAATTATATGGGTGTAGCATTATATCATGGGAATAATGAAGGAAAAGAATTAATTACAAAATATTCTAGTGGAAAAATTAATAAATCACAAAGTAAATATCATTCAAATTGGAAGAATTTTTTAGCTATAGTTAAAGTGGTAGAAAAATTTGAGTTATTTATTGTAAATACAAAATTTATTATTATAACTAATAATACTCAAGTAAAGTATTAGTTAGAAAAATAAGGACAAATAAATTATCTAATACAATATTAATTAAATGGTAGAATGATATGTTTTATTATGATTACGTAATTGAATATATTAAAGGAGAAAATAATATAATAGCTTATTTTTTTAGCAGATAGAGTCAGGAAAAAATGTAAGCCAGACATTTAATAAAGAATATAATAAGGATTTGATTCCTGTTATCAATCAAGTAAATATGAAGTTCCAAATAATAGAAACTTCAATTAATCTTTTAACTTCGCAGATTAATGAAACTTTTACAAAAATCTTTAACTAGTAGGACTTATTCCAACAAATAGTAGGAAAATTGGAAGAAAGTAATTTAAATAAACATATAACTATGACTGATGTTTTAGTCCAAACATCTAAAGGTCATGTAATAGACAAGAGAATTACACCTTTAATTGATATTATTCAAGACCAAAAAGAGACAACCCATCAAACCCAAAATAGCCAATCCACTAACCAGACTCAAACATCTACTTCAACAAGAACCAATCAAAGACCAAGAGTAAACCCATCATCTACCTTTAGACTTTGAGAAAATTACCACTATTATAAAAAACTCATTTATAGCCTTAACTATTTTACCCTCAAATCTCAAAATGTAAAATATGCCTCTCATTTTGCTTTCAATAAAACCATTATATATCCTGAAACACCTTTGAACTTAGTAAAATCCCGTTATCAACATGGATTAGTTCAGTCCATTTATCCTTCACATCCTTAGAAGAAATATCTGAGTTACCATAAACAGTAAAAATAGTTATAAAAACCTATTTTGGAATTGTTCCTCAACATACAATATTTGTAAGGTGTTATTCAAAAATTGTTGAATAACTCTAGAAAATTTTTATCATCCAATAAATTTAATAAGACTTGAAACTACTACAAAACCCTTTGAACATCAAGTGTAATGTAAAGAAGATATTGAATTAGAAGAGGAATTCATGCCGACAATATCTAGAATAAGAGTTAAGGATTATCATATAATATTCCAAGAAATAAACAAGATTATAGCAACAGATGAGGAAGCTACTTGGTTTATTTCCTAGGCCCAACTACACTTGTATATTTATCAGGAATGACATCTAAGAATCTCAATTATTTTAATTAATTTTATGATAAGTTAAAGAATAATAAATTTAAAAATATAGAAAAGATAAAGAGAAGAATATGTCAGATTTTATTAGATATACAGCTTATAAATATAATTATTGTGATAAGAAAAGTCTAGAATGAAAAGATATCCTATAATGGATATGAGTATAATCTGAAAGGATTTGTTGAACAAATAAGGAGTTGTCGACAGCTGACATCTTCAAAAGTAAAAAAAGAAAAGAAAAACAAGATAAGAAAGGAAAAGCAAAAGGAGAAAAAGACAATAAGGGAAGAAGAAGTCAAAATATGAATAGTAAATAGGAAAAAGTTTATGTAAAGTTGACGTAAATAGTACTTATTGTTTGCCATAATTAAAAAAAATAAAAGTCAAGAGAAAAATAGAAGAATACGGAGTCAAATTTATTTTCTATATAAACCTTGTAATCCCTAAGAGGAAAATCATTAAGAAAAGTAGTTATCAATAAAATTTTCAGTTCTCTTAATATCTTGAACACTGTACTTTTTCTTATATTTTCCTTACCTTTTTACAAATTTAAGCTTTTAGATTGCAAAAGTGAAATAGCAATTTAAGGTATGTTTAACCAAATTCTTATTAGAGATTAAAGGTAGTAGTATTATTCGATTTTGATAGTAATGATCCTATAAGAAATTATTAGCTATATATTTATAATGGTAGAAATTCAGTTACGACTCTGGTAGGAAATAAATGAATGTTGTGCTAAGATTGTTTGAAGGAGGAAGGTCTGAACCTCATAGGAGATATTACACTAATATTATTCGTGTATGAAATAGGATAGGGATCCTTTCATGACCTGAATCATCTTTGGTCATCTTGAATATGTAACTTTAGAAATATATAGTTAGGCTGGTCAGTTATGGTATTAAATATAGAAGAATAAAATAATATGTAACCTTAATCTCTAAATTTTATTGAATTAGATAAGTTTATTTTGTGTTCTATTGTTCATATTATTGTTGATCTGTTGATTGTATTGTATGTCTGAAATTGAATATAGAATTAGAAAAATAAAAAAATAAATTAAAATTTTGAAAAAAGCTAAGATGATTTTTAGTAAATCAGAAAATTTTGAATTATTAGTTATAAATAGAATTGAAAATTTGATAAGAAATCTAAAAGTAAATTTAAGACAAATTACACTATGAATTTAATAAATGTAATAGAACCAATAATATATGGAATTGAATCGAATAAATTACCAAAAAATTCATACATGTCTTTTAATAAAATATGGAAATCAATTGTATTTTAACACCTTTAATTATAGGAGGAGATGGAGATTATTTATTTAATCAAATAAATTTATTCAAACAATCGGGATGTTATATAAATAAAAATGTTGAAGAATTATTACAAGATATAATTTAGATGATTTATTAGAAAATTTACCTAAAGAAACAAAACAAATTATAGATAAAGAACAACAAAAATATAAAGAAGATAGATTAATAGAATTAGCAAAACCCTTAGAACAAAAATTGTATGATATGAAAAAAGATATTAGAAATAATACAAATGAATTGGCATATATAAAAAAAGTCATGAAAGCATTAGGAATAGAAAATAAATTAGAACCTCTAGGAGAAAAAATAGAAATTAATATGATGAGGATATTAGAACAAATTGAAGAATATGAAATTAATGAAAATAAAATTAGACAACAAAGTCTTGTTGAAAATTTAAAACAAACAAGAATTTTAACAGAAGAAGTTAAAAAAGGATAAGAGGTATTAAATAAAAATTTATAGACAATATATGAAGAAATTGAAAAAATAGATTTAGAAAGAGAAAGAGAAAGAACATGAATTCTTATAATAGAACAAAGAAATAAAGATTTAGAATTAAATAAAAAAGAAAGTAATAAGTTAGCTGAAATATTATGTAATACAGAATCAGAAATAGATTATTTATTTGAAATATATAAACCTTCAAAAAGTAAAGAAGATAAAAAAAAGAAATAAAACTATAGTTATTAATATGATGAATGCTATGGAATTAAGTGAATATCAAATAGAAGATATGATGGGTCAAGAGGAAGAAAATTTAGAAAATATAAGAAAAGAATTTGCACATGTTACATAGATAGGAAATTATGAAGATGGGCAGATTAATATGGAAGAAATTAATGTAATAAATCCAGAATTAAATCCAAGAAATCAAGAAGAAACAAGTACTGCAAGAATTTATGCAGGAGACATAATGGAATTTGATATGGAAAGTAATTTATATTATAAATAACATTTAACAAATGTTGAAATACCTTTTAAAATGACTTTTAAATCACTTAAAAAAATCAGAATTTACACCAACACCATTAGAACAATATGAAACTAGAAATATACCAAATACATGAATATGGTTAGATTTAGATTATAATATAGATAATGAAAAGAAAATAGAATAATGGACTAAATCACAATTAATTGCATTAATAGGAAGAAATATAGAAATAGGAATAGCAAATATGTTAGTTGAAGCAAGTTTTACGGGAATTGTACAAAATTGATGAAAAAGTAAAACTCATAAATTTAGAAAACATTAAGACAAATAAATTAATCATATAATAATATAAAGGAATTTTATGCATTATTAACAAGAAGATAGAACAAATATTAAGAAATTAATTTGTAGAAAGAAGTTCGGTATTAAATGAAGAAACAAAAATTAAAACAATCATATAGAAATTACATAAAATAGAAATATGTAGTTTAGAACCAAAATATTTAAATCAATATATATGTGAATTTAAAAAAACACTATTATGAAGCCAAAATAAGTAGTTATGGAATACAAAGATTTTATGTAGAATTATTTTATAGAAAATTACCAAAATGAATTTCAGAAACAATTATGAAAATTTTAAATTCTAAAGGTTCTAAATCATATTCAAAAGCTTGTTCCAATATTTTCATCATTTTTTCATTTTTTTGGTTTTTTACATTCAGTAATAATATATCATATTTCTCCACAATTATAACATTTATATTTTTTAGGTTTTTTTACTATAATTCATAATTTTCTGTATCTGTAAAACCAATAAGCTGCATCTATAAATTGTCAAATTTATTAACATATCTACCACATTCTTAACATTCGATTCAAGTATAATTTTCTTGGATCCTAACTCCCAGACAAGCTTCAATCCCTTAAGGATCGCCTATTGTTCGGCTTCATTAGCACTACACGAACCTAGAACACTTGTAAATCCTGCAACCTAAGCTCCAATATAATATCTAATAACTCCACCATAACCTGCCCTACTATGAACTGTCATAACTGCTCTATCAACATTTAATTTTACCCATTATTAAAGGGGAGGTTGCCAACTAGTTGAAGTTAATGAACCCAAGTTTTTAAACAAATATTCATCCTAAACCTGCACAAATTTTCTCCATGATTGCATAATGACCAAGTAGGGGTCCAATAGCTTAACAAAATCACTATCAAATATAGCTTAATTCCTCCATTTCTATAGACTCTAAATTGAAACCCCCAAATTAGACTCCAATTACTACCTCAATCGAATCTTAATTTCCTTTTAAGATATATAGCAAACTAATCCGGTAATGGTGCTCTAAAGAAGAAGGAGCAATTCCTGAGATGAATTAATTTTAACCAAAGATATCTAGTAGAGTAACAATCACGGAATATATACAAAATATCTTTTATACCATTTTACAACACTGGCATGTTGCATTAGTTGAAGACCACTTGCTTCTCCAAGCATTGGTTGGTAATCAATTATTAAATATTATCTACATGAAAACATGAATACGTTCCGCACCTCTCCATTTCCATATGTGTTTGTATATAGGGTTATAGTCCTATGTAGAAACTTCTCAATGATAAAGTAAGCACTTTTAATAGTAAAAGGACATTCTTTTGTAGCATTCCAGACCATCAAATCACTATCCGTCTCCAACATAGGTGGTAACATGCTAATTAACCTCTGAAATATATTACCTGGGAAAATGGTAGCAATTCTCTGGAAATCCCATGTCCCACAAGAAATCCAATCCGCCACTTTACTACTTTCTTCCTCCTTAGTAAGAGGCTGAAGACATAAATGCTTTAACTTTTTATCTGGAACCAACCACTTATTTGTGAAGAAATTCACTAGCTGACCATTCGTGATATACCATCTTGTACCCAAATTAACTATATCTTGCTATTGTGAGATGAATTTCCATAATGCAGAATCTCCCTTTCTTGCATCAAGTAGATTCTCTTCATTCCTTAGCATATATTTGTGTAACAGCATATCCACCCATAGTCCTTTCTCTCCGTTAATTAATTTCTAAGCTATCCTGGATCCACAGGCACATTTAAAAGATGATAACTTCTTCAAACCCAGTCCCCCATACAATTTAGGCTTTACCATTTGATCACATCCAATAGAGTGAAATCCACATGAGGTTTGACTATGTCCCCATATAAAGGTCCTTTGTAATCTCTCCACTTCCTGATAAATTGACTTTGGAATTGTGGCAACTTGCATAAGATACAGCAGTATAAAGCTTAAAATAGACTTTGCCAAAGTAATCCGTTCATACATTGAAAGAGTACTCTCCTTCTAAGCAGCAAGTTTAGATTTGACTATATCTATGATATACTAGAAAGTATCTCTAGGTTTCCTCCCTCTAATGATTGGAAAGCCTAGATAATTCCTTATATCAGCAAAAATAGCCACACCTGTAATGTCACTAATCTTTTTCTAATATTAACATTTACTTTTGGAGTGAAGAAGATTGAGGATTTTGTCTTATTTATTTTCGCACCTGAAGCTTTATAGAATTTATCAAGACAATCCATCATACTTTTTTATTACTTCTTAAACACCGCACTGAAGAGTAAAATGTCATATGTAAACATTAGATGAGAATAGGTGGCCTTCTACTAGTCACCACAATCAGTTTCTGCTTATTTGAATTGATTCATCCTAATAATATGTGATAACCTATTTATACAAAGAACAAATAAAATGGGTGAAATAGGATCTCCTTGTTGGATACCTCTTTTAGGGAAAAAATTTAGTATGAGAACCATTCCATAATAAATTATATGAATATGAAGTAATACAGCTCATAATAAGTCTTATCAGAGAAAGATCCAGTCCCACATTAATAAGAACCTAGTGAATAAAATTCCATCGAATACGATCATAGGCATTTTGTAAATCAACCTTTAAAGCCACTAATCCATTTTCCCCTTTATCTTTCTTCATAATATCCATGATTTCTTGACCAACTATAATATTGTCCTGTATATGTTTGCCTTTAATAAAGCTATGTTGATAAGGAGAAACAATTCCATTCATAACATGCCTTAGTCTACTAACAATCACCTTAGTAATGCATTTATAATGTGCATTACATAAGACAATAGGTCTAAAATGCCCAATCTCTTGAGGATGATTAGTTTTTGGTATAAGGGAAATTAAAGTTTTGTTTGTACTAGCCTCAACTGACCATTTCTAAAAAGTTGTTCTAACAAATTTGCATAAATCATTACCAATAGTGTCCCAATTTGCTTGGTAGAAAATTGGGGAGAATCCATCAATACTAGAGCCTTATGAGGCCTCATAGAAAAAAATCATCCCTTTATTTCCATCTCAGTTAGCTGATAAGACATATTAAAGAGTCTAGGTTTAACTTTCACAGGAAAATTTGTCTTGGTGTGTAAATTACAATGAATATTGTCAGACAAATCATAAAATTTCTTGAAATAATTCACAACCATAACTATGTGTAGAGCTAGTAAAACGGGCCCAGCCAGCACGGTCAGCCCGTTTTGGGGCGGGCTGCCCAGCCAGCCAGCCCGCTTTTTTTTATATATAAATTATTAATATTATTATCTATTTTACCCAAATATTACTTTGAATACTTTTATTATTGAATACTAGTAAATATAATTATCTATTTATTAATATGTGTTGACATATTATAATTGATTAATATTATGTTAATGTTTATTTAGATTTATAGTTATAAAATTTGATATTTTTTATAAAAAGTAAAATTTTTTAAGAGTATAACATTAACTATATTTTAATTATACTAATATAACATTAGAAATTTTTTATTAGTATTCTAAAAGTTTAGAAATAATTTTTTAAAAATATTAAAAATTAAAAAAAAAGAGTGGCAGGCCGCGGGCTGGCCCGCCCCTAAAAGGGGGCGGGTGCAGGCTGGCAAAATGCCAGCCCATTTTGGGGCGGGCCGCACAGCCTGCCCCGTAAAAGCCCGCCCCTAAAATGGGCTGGCCCATTTTTTGTGGGCCAGCCTGTTTTACCACCTTTAACTATGAGTTCTGACTCATTTTCAATACAGTTTCCATTATCATCTTTCAAAGTTATACTTTTATTCCTTCTTCTTCTCATCTTTGTTTTAAGATGATAATAACAGGTATTCTGATCACCTTAATTAATCCAATGAGTCCTAGCTTTTTGGAACCAATTTATCTCTTCTAATTTCAGAATATTTTCTAACTCATCTTGTAGATTCTTCTCTAAAGAATTTAAAAATTTTGAATGAGTATAAGCTGTTGAACTCTGAATTCCTCTCAAACGGTCTCTAACAAAATCTTTTTTTCTTTTCTACAAACACAAAAATATTTTTATTCCAATTCAATAGAGAAACAACTAACTCTTCCAAAGCTTTGTTAAAATCAACACAATCAGACCAAGCATAGAAATAAAATCCTTAAAATTACCATGATTAAGCCACATAGCTTCAAAACAAAAAGGCTTATTTTTCCTCCATTCGAATGATTTAGAAATTGAAGTGTAATAGGATTAATGATCAGAGAAATGAGTTTTAGGAAGTACTTTTAAAATACAATCTAACATATTACGTAGAAAATGAGTATTCACTAAAGCTCTATTTAATCTTTCATATAATCTTAAGCAACCAACAATTTTAAGACCATTCCATGTGAATTTTGGTCATTGAAAGCCCAAATCCTCAGGCCACATTTCTTAACTCTATCATGAAATCAGTTAATTCTATTATAAAGATAGCCCATCCCGCAATTCTATCCGTAGGCTTAAGGATGTCGTTCAAATCTCCCAATACTACCCAAGGAATAGAAATAGAATTAGATAAATTGTTTAAATCATACCAGAGTTCCTGGCAAAAATTTGAATGTGGAATTGCGTAGACTACCGTCAGCACGAATAAAGGTCTACCACCTATTTCACAGTGAAAATAAAAGAATTTGCAATTTTCCATTAGCACTCTAACTTTTATTAAAACATTTTTAGGCCGCCACTAATCCTCCAAAACGACTAAACTAGGAATTATCTTGATGGAATGGAACCCCCAATACTTCATGAACTGAAATTCAGATAATTTTTCACACTTGGTTTCAATTAAAATGATAAGACTTGGTCTTAGTCCAGTATATATGACCTTTAGATTTCTAAGGAACCCATTAGCATAAGCCCTATAGTATTCCAATATAATAGACTATCTATAAATAAATAAAATAATTATTTAAAACTAGATCTAACACCAAAACTCTGTTAGACCCCTTGCATGAATTGAGTCTCATCCACCATAATATCCTTACCTTTGTCCAATTCCTTATTCACTAATGGAACTTGATTCAGGCCCACAGAACCCACGATGTAGAACAAATTTCACTAAGGTTAAACTCCTATTTGTTGCCCAATTTGTATAGTATTACAATGGAACTAGTCATAGTCCATTGCCTCTTCTCTTTCTTTGTGTCCAAGTCCAATCTTTTTTTGTGGCCCGACTCCATTTCCTCTCCTCTTCCATTTGGCCCAAGTGTATTCTCCTCCTTATCACCCACATCATCACCGTGTAGCCCATTCTCGTTTGTTTCCTTCCTAATTGAGCCCATTCCAACTCCAACGTATACCTTTTTCTCTCTCACGTGTCTTGTCCTCTTTTCTTTTCTCTTGAACCCATCACCGCCTTTCTCTTCATTAATTGGCTCAGCACGTTGCAAACCTACCCTGCACCTTTCCCTTTCGTCCGTTAAATCCTTTGTTGTTCTCCCATGCCTTCTGCCATGATTTGCTCTAATGCTAATATTTCCGGTTTGAAACATATTGTGTGTTTGAATAAATTTTTGAAAAATGACTTATAAAAAAAGAATTTTTAGACAAATTTTAGAAATTGTTTTAAGATAATAACTTATGAAAAAAATGATTATGAATAAATAAGTGTTTAAATAGTTATTTTTAAAATAATTTTTTATACTGGTAAATTACTAAAAATAGTACGATTTTATTAAAAAGAGGAGAGAAGAGAGAGAAAATAAAAGAGAGAGAGGGTGGAGAAGAAATAGGAGAGATGGTAGAGAAGAGAGAGAAAAGAGGGTGTAAGAAAAAATAAGGATAACATAGTAATTAGATAGTCTATAAGCTTTTTTACTGATTCAAAAGCTAGTCTCAATAGTTTATTCAAAACTATGGTTTAGCCTAAAAGTACTTATAGACAAATATGACTGTTTATTTTAAAATTTTCCTAAACCAAGGTTTGGGTCATAAGCCCTTTTAAAACCGTAGTTTTGCCTGTTTTCAAATAGGCCCATAGACGACGTTAGCTGCAGGTAAATCATTTCATCACGTACATCCTCGTCATCTCCCACACCCTTTCTCTAGTCAGTCACTCTGGTGTCACGTTAACAATCTAATTATTTACTAAATTAATCTCTATATATTATAGAAGTTAATATATTCTTTATATTGAGTCAATGCAAGGTTTAATTATAGATTAAACTGAGAATGAAGAATAGTAGAAGAGAAATTAATTAATAATTTTTAGAAAATAAAAGGAGATAATAATAAAAATAAAATAAAATAAAAGTAATAGTATGAAATAATATCACCAATAAGAAGAGTGCTCCCAATAATTGAATCGTAGCTATCATTATTTATTAATATATTAGAGTTATAACAATTATATATGCTATGTTCTTATTAGGTAAAACTCCAGACAATCATCATAGTCATAATCATAAAATCAACAATTATACCTAGATCTAGCATATAATTATATCAAGAATGATTAATGAAGATCCACTTAGCATGTGATAGATTAAACAATAAATGATTTGTTCATCTAACAAGGATATTCAAGCGAAAATCCTATAACTAAACATGTGGATCCAACATGAATAATTATAAAATGAAACTAAAGATATTAAATAAATAACATCAAATCATAAATTGAAATAATAAATCTTAGGGGTTTGATCATAAAGGTGTCTCAATCGAAATCCTAGGTCCAACATATACAAATCTCAAAACCTAAATCAAGGAGATTATAAATTTGCATAAAGAAAAAGATCAAAATATAAAATTATTCAACTCTTAACTCTAGAGCACATGAACTCAAGACATTACATCTTTCCTCAAGAACTCAGAAGGAAATGGATGGAATTATGGAAGAGATGAAGAAAATAATTATGGTGGTGGTGATTGATGTGTTGAATGGAGGAACCGTTGGGTCCTTTATATAGCTTTTGGGAGTAAACCATATTGATGTAGGTCTTTTCACTTATTGGTTCTTTATAAGATAATGATAATCTCTATTTATCTTCAGTATCCTTCCAAGCTGTCATCTTTTCCAATATCTCCAAATATAATATTTTTTTAATTCAAATATCATATAAACAATTCAAAGAAAAAGTAATAGGATAAAAGAGATAAAATAATTAATAATAAATTAGGAAAAGATAACATATTTATCATTATCCTTTGATTCAATTCAAATGTTAGATATTGAGAAATTATCTTTGAATTAATTCAAATAAAATATAATATAAGGAATCAAATATAAGATATAATTAATATTTATCCTCTTGCTTTAAATCTTGACTCGTGATTGGCTCTTCTTCTTTGTAAATTGAATTAAATTTCTCTTATATATCCAATTTCTAGGATATGATTGCTTGTACCTGGGTATTTGCGGATTAGATTTGAATAGTCAAAGTAGATGCTTGATTTTAAATTTTGAAAGATCTTTTTTTACTATTTCAAATATTATTATGCTTATTAATATATTAAAAGAAAATAAATAATTTTCTCTCATTAGAGTTATATAATTAGATAACAGTGATTTCCCTTATAATAAACTAATATGCATTTTCTCCTTTGTTCTCCTTTGGTTTGGCTACTAGCAAGTTTCCTAACAACCCGTCATTGTTCTCCTTCTTTTAGGGAAGTACTTGCGCCATTCAATTTATTTACATTATCGCCTCATTGGGCATTCCCAGTTTTATTATCACTATGTGCTTGATTCCCTTAGTCATACAACCTCCATTTCTATAACCATATAAACCACACAGAGTACACAACAGATGTAGGCCCTCATACTTCAGATAATATTCTCCTCCATCTAAAGAGAAGCCCAGCATTAGTTTTCCCAAATCGACTAGAACACAAAGATAAGCACAGTGGCATCTCAGATGATTTGAGGTGTTCATATCCATTTTGAGAGTCTTTCCTATCCTATTACCAATTATCATAATGGCTTCTTCATCATAATATTCTAAAGGTATTCTTAGCACCTCAATCCAAATTGCCATTTTGTCTAATATAGTTTTCTCTCATAAAAAATTAGGCTCATACAATCTTACTGTTAAATAGTGATAATAAATAATAAAGGATCACCAGTTAGAGTATTAAGTTTAACCACATAGAACCTAAGGCCAATATTGATGAGATTGATCACATCTCATTTAGCCCATAAAGCTTATAGTCTAGAGTAAAAAGTCTTATAGCCAATACTTTTATCCAGTAGTTTAACTATTACAGTTTTCCTCTAAATTTTGAATAATTGTTTCTTCAACTTGACAGAGAAAACAAAAGACAGAAAATCTTTTGAGGGATCTTGAAATATCTTGAACAACGGTTTTTCCTTCTCCTATTCCATCTCGAGTAATGAATCACATTGAATCATTAGAAAATACACTATCTTTCTCTTCAATACCATCATCAAAGCAATCTTCATTTTTGTTAATACCCTTAAGTTTTTGAGTAAATGAAGGTTTTTTCTTTTGCCCTCAACTTTAGCCATTGCTCTTATACACTTCCTTTTGCGTACTTGGTTCCATTTTTAATCTTTTTCGCACCTCGTAGAAGTTGATCATCCCTCTCCAACGATGGAGAAATCAAAGTTTGCTTTTTGCTACAGAGAACTAACGCCATTTTCTCCATTGATATGGTTTGTTTTCTGCATCACCGTGTCAACCTTGTGGAGCTTGGGGCCCACATGGTTTTGTGGCGACCACATGCTTTATTTTGTGGTCCCATTTTGATTGGATAAATGGAAAGTGAATATTGGATGATGAGGTCATAATTTTCAATTATCAATTTGCTCATCTCATTTTCCGCGTAAGGTTGCTAACAAAAGACACCATCACCACGTAGGGAAACTCAAATCAGCCGACTAGGTTGGTTTAAAAATTAGTAAGCAAGTCCCCTAATCGGTCCAATCTTTTATTTAAATTAGATAAAATATTAATATAATTAATAAATAGTTGAATCTTTTAAATATAATATTTTATATTCAAATTAGACCGTGCTTATAAAAAAAGTTTGTTAGGATAAACAAAATATATTTCCATAATCTCTATCTCTCAAAATGACTAGTAATTAAACTATCAGCTAAAAAATTATGCTTGATTTCTAACAAAAACAATAAATTAGACAAAATATGTCCCAAATTAATTCGGGTGACTAAGGATTAACCGAATTAACTTAGCCACTTAGATTGGCTAACTAATTAGATTTTGGGCCTATTTGGATAAACTTTTGAAAATGGCTTATAAAAAAAAGGTTTTAGATAGCTTTTAGAAAAGGGTTTATGGAAAAGAGTTTATGTAAAAAAAGTGATTTTGAATAAATAAGTGTTTAAATAGTTAGTTTTCAAAATACTTTTATTATTAATAAATTACTAAAACGAGTATGATTTAATTAAAATTAAGAGAGGTGAGAGACAAAAGAAGAGAGATCATATAAAGTAGAAAAGAAAGAAGAGAGAGGAGAGAGTGGTGAAAAAGATGTAAGATAGAGAAGAGAGGAGATGGGTGGAAAATAGAGAGGAGAGAGGGTATGAGAAAAAGTAAGAATAAAATAATAATTTAATAGTTCATAAGTTCTTTATTATTTCAAAAGCTAGTCTTAGTAGCTCATATAAAACCTTAATTTTAAATTATAGTTTGATCCAAAAGTCCATTTGAATAAATTGACTGTTTATTTTAAAATTTCTCCAAATTAAGGTTTAGGCCATAAACCCTTTTAAAATTTTATTTTTATTTAAAACTAAACTTACTTTACATATGTTTTCCATTGTACAGTAATTCATTATATATGTACTCTAATAATTTTATTTTATTATATTATATATGTGTGTGATTTATGCATAAATTTTCGGTTTACTTATAAATTAATATATTTTTATTTGTCTATTTTTATAATTATATATGATTTTTTGTGTGTTTAAATTAAATTAAATTATTTTAATTATAACTAATTTGACTCTAATTAAATTACTAAAATTTGAACTATTAGTACAACTGATTCAATGACCACCCCAATTTTCAATATCTTACATAGAACAAGCTAGTTATCAATATAAAAATATAATGTTTCATGTTATTTATAAAGTCCCATATGTCTAAGATTGTTTTTTCCTTATTTTTATTTTGTACAAAGAAGGAAATCAACTAGATTGTTTAATTTTTCCCTATTGGATCAATATAAATTGTTAGCATATTAATATAAAGTAGAGTATATATTTTATAGTAAGTTATACTATACACTAATATCCTCATGCATAATATTGGGGAACTACCTGAAAGTAGTATTTGGATCCAAGAGAAGATATTAGTTATTTTAATAGGATTAGAAAAGCTTTTATGTTTTCTATCTTAATTGGAATTTAAAACTTTGTAGTTGATATTATCACTGTAATACCATTTTACCTTCTATTCAAAAAATATATATTATTTATAAATTATAGTTAGTCCCGCCAATTTTAAATTAAATTTTATATAATGTATGATGTGACATATAATTTTTTTTTTTGAAAATATCTTCTTGTTAACACATTTAGGCACAAATTATAACTTTTATAGTTTACATGAGAATGTTCAACATTTGTTAGGCACAAATTATTCTAACATGTCTTGTTACCCACCTAGGCCAAATCGGCGGAGAAAAACATTCAAGTTCTGATGACATGTCTTTAGGTACTGTGGTCAAAAAACAAAAATGAAATGCACTTTTTTTATCCAATTATATTTTTTTTCTAATGCATAATTATCTTCTAGTAGAAGGTTAAAAATATTGTCAAGATTGTTAAACTCATGAGTTTAAACAAACTCATAATAAGAATATAAATTTGGATATGAGAAATCGAATATCAGATGATGCAATATTTTTTATTTACAAAATTTGTATCCTTTTTGAAATAATTTTTTTATCTAAAGGTTCTAAATCACTAAACTTATTAACGGAAATCTTCCAATAATAGATGTAACTACATTGGCAATGAAATGTACATTTTATGTACTAGTTCTATTTGAACTTTTATCTTTGACTTTTAAATTTATTTATTTAATTTAAAACTCTTATTTTTTTTTGATGAACTTGATTACTCTTGATTTTACTTTTAACAAGCTAGCAATGTACATTAAAAAATATTGCTACACTAAATTATTAAAAAAAAAATCTATACATTGAAAGTTGTGTCTTGCCCACTTAAAAAGTGTATTGTTGGAAAAATCGGTAAAAAATTGTAGGGTCAAAGGATAATTTTAACAACAAAATTTGTTGTTATAAGCGTTTGGCACTATTAAATTTAGAAGGATACAAAACAAAACAATTCACACAGAAGTTCCCAAATGAAATTTTGAAACAAAATCATATTATTCAACAACTTTTGGTTTAGTTTATCTTGCGTGAAGAAGGCTCTAGTACGAGAAGAAAGAGGGAGATGGTGGTGAGAGAGAGGGAATAGTGACACGTGGATACTAAGTAGGACCCACAAAAAGAGAGTAATTCTTAACCATTTAATGGAGATGGCAAAATTGCTACTTTTTTTCAAGTACTATTTTTATTTTTATACCTTTCAAAACTTGATGGTACCAGATGTTTTTAGTAAAAAACTTTGTTATTAAAATTATATCTTATCTTAAGATTTTATTGACAAAAATAACTTAATATATTTTTATTCACAAAAAGTATCAATATTCTAAGAATATATCATATAGAAAATATTAATATTAATATTCAAATTATTCTTACTAATAAAATTTTTAAACACAAATTTTTTATTAATTTTTCTTAGAATAATTTTGATCTTCGTATACTACTTCACCTCCCTATCTATTTGTTTTCATTTGAATTTATATTTTGTCCATATGTGATGTTTCAAATTTTAAAGTATGTGCCAGTTTAAATAAGATTTTTGAAAGGGTTTATAGATAAAAAAAGATTTATAGGTAACTTATAGAAAAAGAGCTTTTGAAAAAGAGATTATGAAAAAAAAGTATTCTTGAATAAATGAGTGTTTGAATAGTTATTAATAAAAGGAGTTTTATGATTAGTAAATTACTAGAACATAAATGATAATTACATAAAGTAAAATATATAATTTTTATTTTATGTGTGATATTAAAATAGTAAATAATACATATATTTTATTTTAAGGGGAAGTAAGAATAAATAATTAGTAATAAGTTAATAAATAAACAATTTTATTTATACATTATTTTATTATATTCATATACGTATATTAATATTAAAATATAAAAATATGAAAACAATAAATAATATATTTATATTTAATTAATATTGGGAACCGGTTAGGTCACTTGTACGCACGGGCTCCTTAGATATATTCAGTCCCATATAAGCTCCGACTAGAATAGCAACTTCTTCATCCATGTCTTGACCTTCATCCTAACTTTGTTGTATACTCATTGATTGGTCTATTTCTATCAAAGAAAACATTCACAAATTAGGTAATCATCATTGAACTTAACATTTCAAAGTTGGAACTTAACATACAAGCAACCAGTTTTAATACAAATGAACCTAAATTTAAAAAGGCCAAAACACATCAAACATTGATGAGACATTCAATTACAACTATTACATTCTACCCCTATAATATTGGCGGTGCAAAAGTTCCAAAAGTAAGTTCACGTTATCCTTAATTGACTAGTATAACTCTCTATTCTCGGGACTTCTCATGATGTCTATGCTTCTAACAAATAAGTCAATGTTTTCTACTACTTAGTCAACATTGTGCATGTAAGTGACTACTATTGACACTGACGTAATGGTATATGGCAGTGACTATGGTTGTGCTGCCTGGGTTGCATGTTCTATAGCTAACTTCCACATGCCAACCAAATCATGCAGTGCTTCCACTATTATATGGGTTATAGGTCCTTTTCCCTTCTTCTTCTTTCCCCTACCTGGCTTCTTAATCCCTAGTGAGCTGCCTACTAATATTGGTACTTTACCATTGATACTTGGAGCATTCCCACTTCTACCTTGTGATGATCTGAACGTCACCTTGTGTAAATTGTCACTGCACCCTGTTGGGTTTTCTGCAAGTTCATCGGAATCTCTAGAACCTTCCTCGAGATCGACACATGCATCAGTATCGATGTACACCTGTTCATACACTAGTTTAGGCACAGTGCTCAGAGGTGCCAAATTGTACAACCTTGTGGTAGACCCATTATCGAATAAGTGGTCCAGCTTTGTCAGAGAACTATAGCCCTTTGAATCTGAATTTCTCGACAGGCAAATTTTCATAAGAAAACAACCAATGACAGAGGTAAGACATTATTTTTTGCATCTAAAACAATGAAGTCAACAGAAAAAGTACATCAATACAATTTCATTCTCTCCCACCATTCATCTTCTGCCACTATTAGCTCCTTATCCTCATCCAATCCCAACCTTGTCTCAGATTTTTTTAATTTGTTCCATAGTTGCCAATTCTTTCATAAAGCGTCATACTTATTTTTTAACTGTATCCTGCGATATTCCTTTCTAGTGTACTGATTGAATCTTTGCTCAATCAGTTTCTAAGCAACCTTTGTCATACTACTCCCTCTTCTTTCTCCTTCTTGCATTTGTTGCAGACACAAGAATAAGTCCACCATAGACCAAGAATAAGTCCTTAGTCCTTCTTAAGTACTTAAGGATATTCTTGACAGCAGTCCAATGGACCTCACCAGGGTCTTATTGATATATGCTAGTCATACTTAAGGGAAACGAGACATCCGGTCGAGTACATAACATGGTGTACATGATAGATCCTATCGCCGAGGCATAGGGAACTTTACTCATGCGACCTCGCTGATCAGATGTACTAGGACACAGATCTTTGCTGAGGTGACTACCATGAGACATGGGTATGAAACCCCTCTTTGATTCGTGCATACTGAATCTATGCAGTATTTTGTCTATGTATGTACTCTGACTGAGTCTTAGAAGTCTTTTAGATCTATCTTTATAGATCCTGATTCCTAGGATGTAGGTGGCTTCACCCAAGTCTTTCATCGAGAAAGACTTTCCTAACCAAGACTTGACAATCTGCAAGCTAGGAATGTCATTCCCAATAAGTAGGATGTCATCGACATAGAGTACCAAAAACACAACTGTGCTCCCACTAACCTTCTTGTACACACAAGGGTCATCAATGTTTTGAATAAATCCAAACTCTTTGACTACTTCATCAAAACGATGATTCTAACCCCGAGAGGCTTGCTTCACTCTATAAATGGACCTTTGAAGCTTGCACACTTTACCAGAGTCCTCAGAACGCACAAACCCTTCAGGTTGTGTCATGTACACATCTTCAAGGAGCTTTCCATTAAGGAAGGCTATCTTAACGTCCATCTGCCATATTTCATAGTCATAATATGCTGCTATGGGAAAGAGGATTCTGATTGATTTGGCCATTGCAACTGGGGAAAAGGTCTCATTATAGTCCACACCATGAGTTTGACTAAATTCTTTTGCAACCAGTCGTGCCTTGAAGACATTTACATTGCCATCCATGTTAGTTTTCTCCTTAAAAACCCACTTGCACCCGACGATTTTTACACCTTCAGGCGGGTCGACTAAGGTCCAAACCTTATTGTCATACATGGATTGCATTTCAGACTTTATGGCATTAAGCCACTTTTCAGAGTTTGGTCCCACTATAGCTTCTCGATAGGTAGTCGACTCATTATGCTCAATGAGCAACACATCACGACTATCAGAAATCAAAAATCCATATCTCTGAGGCTGAAGTCGTGTCCTATTAGACTTCCGTGGACCTTGCGTGACTTGAGGAGTCTCAACAACTTATTGTGAGTCTTCTCTATTTTCCATCTGCAGTTCTGTGTGGTGTCTTATGGCTCTCGAACTTCTTCGAGGTGTACCTTACTCCCACTGGTTCTTTTAGAGATAAATTCTAGTTCGAGAAAGATATCATTTCTGACAACAAACACTTTGTTATCAGCAGGGTTGTAGACGTAATATCCCTTGGTTTCCTTAGGATATCCCACAAAAAGGCACTTTGAGGATTTGGGCGCTAATTTGTCTAAGGCTTGTTGCTTAACATAGACCTCGCATCCCCAAATCTTGAGGAAAGATAAACTAGGCGTCCTCCCAGTCCATATCTCATACGGAGTCTTTTCAATTGCCTTAGATGGAACACGATTAAGTGTGAACGCAGTTGTCTCTAGGGCATGGCCCCAAAAGGAGGGCGAAAGATCTGTTTGACTCATCATGGATCGAACCATATCTAATAGTGTTGGATTCATCCATTCAGAAACGCCATTCCATTGTGGTGTCCCTGGAGGAGTCAATTGTGAGACTATCCCACAACTCCTAAGATGATCTATGAAATCTTGGGTCAAATATTCACCACCCCGATAAGATCAAAGTGCTTTAATTGTTTTCCAAGCTGATTTTGTACTTCATTTTGAAATATCTTGAACTTTTCAAAAGATTCAGATTTATGTTTCATCAGATAGATGTACCCATATCTGCTGAAATCATCTATGAATGTTATAAAGTACGAATAACCTACTCTGGCATTTGTGTTCATCGGTCAACACACATCTGTATGTATGAGGTCCAATAAATCAGTGGCCCTCTCACTGTGCCCAGTGAAGGGTGACTTTGTCATCTTTCCTAACAAGCAATACTCGCAAATGTCATATGATTCAAAATTAAATGAGTTTAGAAATCCATCTTGATGGAGTTTGGAAATGCATTTCTCATTTATATGGCCCAGACGACAGTACCAGAGGTATGTCGGATTTAAATCGTTCAGTTTGACCCTTTTGGCGGTTATGTTATAGATATTTCCGTAATTGGGTTATTCCAAATTTAATGTGTAATGATCAACATGCAAATCACCATGAGCATCGAAAACATCATTACGATAAATAGAACATCTACTATTCCCAGCAATAGAAGTGAAACCTTCCTTATCCAAATAAGAAAGTAAAACAATGTTACTACTTAAAGCAGGAACATAATAGCAATTGTTCAAAACTAATAAAAGCCCAGTGGGCAGAACTAATTCATAAGTGCATACAGCTAACGCAGCAACCCTTGCTCTGTTTCCAACTCGTAGGTCAACCTCGCCCTTTTTTAGCTTCCTACTATCCTTTAGTCCCTGCACATTTGTACAAATGTGAGAACCACATGTAGTATCTAATACCCATGAGGTGGAAGTAGAAAGATGAATATCTATAACATAAATACCTGAAGCGATAGCCCTGCTATCCTTCTTGTTCTTTTTCAGATCTTCGAGGTAGAGTTTGCAATTCCTCTTCCAATGACCAAGTTCATTGTAGAAGAAGCAGACTCCTTCCTTCGGAGGCTTTGCCTTCTTTGGTGCAGACTTGGTTTCAGGCTTGCCTGACTCTTTGGTCTTACCTGATGAGCCATGACCCTTCCCCTTACCTTTGCCTTTCTTTTTCATACCCTTTCCTTTCTGAACCATCAAAACAGCACTGGGCTTCTTCTTAAGACTCGGCTCAGCAGTTTTAAGCATCCCATGCAGTTCAGAAATAGATTTCTCCATGTTGTTCATGTTGTAGTTCATGATAAACTGGTCATAACTTTTCGGGAGTGAGTTCAAGATCAAATCTGTAGCTAACTCCTGGCTCATGGGAAATCTAAGCCTCTTAAGGTGATCAATGTACCCTTTCATCTTTAAGACATGAGTACTGACTGATGCACCTTCAGCCATCTTGCAGGAATGTAAGGCCTTAGTGGTCTCATACCTCTCTTGCCTTGCCTGTTGCTGGAACATTTCCTTGAGATGCACAATCATCTCATAAGCCTCCATGTGTTCCAGATCTCTTTGGAGCTCCGGAACCATGGTGGCTAGCATCAAGCATCCCACATCGACAGAGTCTTCCTTATGCTTCATATAAGCATCTCTCTGAGCTCTGGGAGCATTGGCGGCTGGCTTCTCAGGAATGGGTTGATCTAGGACATGCGCCTTTCTTTCCTGCTTGGAACAATTCCCAAGTTCCTAAACCAGTCAAGAAAGTTTGTCCCATTAAGTTTGTCCTTCTCAAGGACAGATCGCAGCGATAATGTAGCAGTATTACTAGTCGACATGATTCTACAATTAAAATATGCAGTTGAATTAGCAATCTCCCACTAAATAAACAACCCTCAATGCAATAATTAGTGGGCTAAGATCCATATTTGGCTTAAAATTAAGTCCGCTTTGGCAGGACGCTTAAATTAAGTTATTTAGGTAGGTAACACCTTTACCAATTACATCAAATGTAACTCTTAGATGTTTATGGGATCTTATCATCATATGATATGGCATGTTTTTAATCCCATCTAATGCCTTGAGACCCAAAACCGTTTTGTTAATCTCAAATAAGTCAAACAATAATAAACATGTGAGATGCAGGAATGTAAGGCCTTAGTGGTCTCATACCTCTCTTGCCTTGCCTGTTGCTGGAACATTTCCTTGAGATGCACAATCATCTCATAAGCCTCCATGTGTTCCAGATCTTTTTGGAGCTCCAGAACTATAGTGGCTAGCATCAAGCATCCCACATCGACAGAGTCTTCCTTATGCTGGTTTTGACAAGTGTTCATAAATTGACGGCATTATGACTTAAGATTTCATTTAGAGGGCTTAATTTAACTATCTGGTTTATAAGAATGCATGTTTCTCAGTTTGTATCTCATACAAGTATATGCATGTTTTTGATATAATCATAATACGCATAATCTAAACGTGATACAATATGGCTCACCTATCCTAAGTCCTCTCAAGCCAATGAGAGGAGCTCTCTAGTAAGAAAAAGGGAAATTACATATAGAAACCTCTTTTAACATTCGAGGGGAGTGAGATGAGAAGAGAAGGTACATTGAGAGTATATAGAGGAAGGCACGACAAGCAGGCCGTATTTAAAAATTACAACACTTGCAATCTAGAGCCATATTGTTCACTATACCCAAACATTCAAGAATCAATATTCATATCTAATTGAAGGGCAATTAATGTTTCATATCTAAAACATTCATCAAATAACATATGTTACGATTATGTTGCGCTACGAACAGGTAGCCACGGTGGTCCCGCTAGCCGGTTAGCGGGCAGGGTCTAGGGGCAACGCCCCGAGAAGAAAAATTTTGTTTCATAAATAATCACGAATCTGCATTCGGTTTTCTTATACCCTATCTATGTTAATTGATCAAATCAAAAAGCATCACCACCGATTTCAATTCCCTTTTCGATTCCTTTTATGTCATACATAACACGGATTCCTTATATGTCATACATAAAACGCATATTATATGATTGGCTACGACTAACACATATCATATTAATCAACAATCAAGCCTAACTTAAACACAAAATGGCATGGCTCTGATACCACTGTAAGGAATTGGAAGACACGCAGTGGAAATTAATTTAAAATTTTTTTCATTCCTTGCCAGGATCTACTGTATATGTTTAAGTCAAGTGGGAAGAAGCATTACCCTTAATGTTTCTCAGCCACTTCCACAGCTTCTCTTCGCGGCTCGTGCTCTCTTTTTGATCACGAGAAGTCGACGCCTCAGGTCGGCTTCCTCTACTGGTATCCACATGAACAGCGTTCCAACCACGAACGATGTGCTAGCGTCTCCTATCCCTACAAGGCTTTCTCAAGAGTTCATCCTCTCCGTCTCTACTTCAGCAGTTTCTTACCTGTAAACCTTTTTCAGATTTCGTTCGGCCTTTTGTGTTGTGTGTTGTGTGTCGTGTGTCAAAAACGTAGCTCCTAAAATCAGATATATAGGATGCTCTGCGTTTTCCTCAACCGAATTGAATTTTGGAATTAATCTATATTAAATCCGAAATTAATACAATATCACATATTATATAATTTGATAAGAAACTAATTAAATAAATAATATTTATATTAAATCCGTCCCACAGATTTAATTCACCTATTTATTTAATTTAAATAAAGATAAGATTGGACTATATTTGATTTATTCTCATAAATCAAATTTGAGATATCCTATCAATTTGAATTTCAAATTCAAACGTGATAGAGATTTAATTTATCCTTATAAATTAAATCTTGTAAATATCTCTTATATGAGATATCCTATCAATTTGAATTTCAAATTCAAACGTGATAGAGATTTAATTTATCCTTATAAATTAAATCTTGTAAATATCTCTTATATGAGATATCCTATCAATTTGAATTTCAAATTCAAACGTGATAGAGATTTAATTTATCCTTATAAATTAAATCCTATATATCCTTTATATATAATATATATATACGAATTTATATATATACGAATATAAATATAAATAAATATATACATCAACCTTGGATCATTCATTGAATCTGGACACGTTTTAGATTCAATGAATCTGGACATCATAGCTCGTGTTGGGCTATTTTGTGTGCGACCCTATAGGCCCATATGAAGTTGGCAGTGGGCCATTTGCTATACTGGCCCACAAGTCGCAAGCGGTCTCTAGCAAGACATAACGACTACCCAAATCATATAAGGATCGATAAACGATGTAACCTTTTATACAACCATATCATGTCCCTTATGTCACGCGATATTTTGGTCATGGATGAGGCATGGATAATGTCATCCTCCTATTCCTAACCGTTACTTTCTCGATCCTTGAGTAGTCTGACTATAGAAATAGAACTACCTTTCCATTACAGTATGGCCATATGTTTCTCAGACTCACTCATCGAGGGGCCCAATAATATCTCTCTACGAATGTGAGGGACAAATTCCATTTTGATCATTCACATTCCTCCGCATGAAAAACCACTAAGCCCGAACACAGTCTTTATGATCACTCAATCAAAAGTGACTTTTAACTAGGTCAAAGCTGAGCGTTTGTCATGTAGGAATCCATGATGATCTTAGGTCAAAGGGCATAGTGACATGGTTTGTATATAAGAGAAGCTTATGACGTAACCCATGCAGCTCTCTCATAGTGGGTCAGTCCAACACCTTGTACTCTTACATGTGCCTATGACTTTGATTTATATCTCTATACATCTTCAAAGTTATACTGGCCTTATTTCATCTCTGCTCCCACATAGATGACCGACCAGGGACATTTAGGATAAGATCATGAATTATCCAAGGATGGTCATCACAATAAACATGCAAATAATATGATAACACAATTAATAAATTCATAAATTAATAATATTCATAAGATAATGATTGGCCCCTAGGGCACGTTTTCCAATAAAAGGAAACGTCATGCCTAGTCAATCATGGCAAAGTACCTAGTATGAAAGAAAGAAGAGAATGAGATTGGATCAAAGACATCTAATCCACTAAGTGTGAGTAGAAGATGTTAGGAAATGAGCCAGTCCACTCATGGTGGATTAGGCCCAGGTCCATAAGGAGTGAAGATTGAGGGAACGATTATATTTTTTAAGAGAGGAAAATGAGGGAGTGGGAAGTTACAGAAAAGAGAGAATCATTTTTCTCTGGTGGTTCCCTCTACAACTCTTCTTATTTTTCCCTCGATGTTCAACGCCTTGTTCTGCTTCTAGTAGGTGCATATGCTATAGGAACGTGCCAGAGTCCATCAAGGTGCTTCAGTTGCGTGTGGGTATCTTAGTGGATAAGAGACCATCTCAGGTACGCCCAAATCATTACAAATATATATAAGATTGCTTTTAAACACTTTAATTTTTTGTTGAATGCAAAATGTTAGTTTCCCTGCATTCAATAAGATGGAACCTGCACTGTCGGTATATTTTAATTATATTGTTTATGTTACTGCTCAATATGGACAAATAGCTTTCTTAAATCACATCGTTGCAAATAACAATGCTTACTTTGATGCACCTGATAATGAGGGCGAAGTCCTCTTCATTGGTATGGCATCAAGCCTTGGATTTTTATGCTTGGTGACATGTATCTGTGCCTTGTTTTCATAAATACCTAGCTTCCAGTGCTGTTTCTGCCACACCTAATATTGTTTAAGAGAAATGTGACCAGATGGAAAATTCTATTTCTATTTATGTGTGAGTTATGTGTATGTTGAAGTAATCATTTCTAAGAAGAAAAATTATTAATATTCATGCAGATGAAGTTAAATATGACATAATAAAATGAATAGAGAGGAAAAGGGAAAACCCCCATAGAAATGTGATTAATTAATGTTTGAGCTACATGAAATTCTGTGTATAGGTTAGATACGAGAGAAGATATTAAAGACTCATTAAGGACTGACTAATTACAGCCTATGCAGACACCATGTGGTCAGCATTTCAACTAGCTTTATGCTGTACATTAACTCCACCTTCCAAGCTCAAATACATGTACTTGTTGCCAATGTTGTATCTGTCCCATATAGTCTTGTTTAAGAGAAATGCAACATAATAGTGATAAATTTCTATGTTATCATATTATTTTTTATTTATTTTAAGAAACTTTTAATATTTAATAGGTATTATTATAGTAGTTGTGACTATTTTATACTCTAATTGATTATATGAATTAAATGATTAAAAATATTTTTTTGTGTTTTTATTAATTATATTATTCCTCTTGATTAAATTGATTTGCAATAAGGTATATTTCTTTTATGTATTTTAAGAAATTGGAAAAATAAATAAATAATTATTATGGCACACATCAACTACTACAAATTTATATTATATGTGTGATGTTAATTGAGAAAATCAAAATACCTCCAATAATATTATATTTTATTATATTATTTCATTTGTTTAGTATAATATTATATTATATTAATTCAACATCATTTGAATTTAATCAAAGGATATAGATAAATGTGTCACCTTTTCCTATTTTCTTATCAATTGTTTTATCTCTTTTATCATATTACTTTTTATTTAAATTGTTCATAGGATAATTGAGTTAAAAAAGATTATATATGGATATATTAGAAAATATGACAACTTGGAAGGATACTGAAAGTAAATGGAGATTATCCTTATCTTTTAGAGAGCCAATAAATGAAATAATCCATATAAACATGACTAACTCCCAAAAGCTATATAAAAGATACCAAGGCTCCTCTATTCAACACACCAATCACTACCATTACAATCATCCTCTTTATCTTTTCCACAATGACATTATTTTCCTTCTAAGTTCTTAAGGAGAAATATAGTGGCTTGAGTTCATGTACTTTAGAGTTATATAATGATTTGTTACATCTTCTTGCATTATATTTCATGATAATATGTATGTTAGAGTATGCTTGAAGCTAGAGTTTGTTGCTCACATATCATATAACATGTGATTAGATATTCTAACTTTGGTAATTATAAAGTTCATATCTCTTACTATTGAGATTTCTTTGAAATCTCATTCCTTCCATGATTTTGCCATTGATATGTGGGTTGAGACATCCAAAGGAAAGAGCCTAAATGTATACAACTAAGCATGCTATGTTATATAAATATGATGATATACTTTGTATTGAAGTATTATGAACAATAACATGTACCCCTAAATGAGGTCACTTTATAACTATGTTTTGAATATCTTACTAATGAATTTTAATATGGTATTTTACATATATATAGTTAAGACAATAATCTTTAAATGGATACCAAGTCACCTAATCTGCTTAAGTATACAATTTAATATGATTTTTTAAAGTTCAAGATCAGAATCTAAGAAATAAGAAGTTGACCAAATGAACAATGATCTTTAATGAAAAACTAGGAATGACTCAGAGATAATTAATTCTCTTTGATATTTTCCCCTTAAATATGACTTGAGTATCTTTCAATAGGATTTGGAACCACCTCATTTCAATTTTTATAGAATTAGTTATGAACTTTCAAAATTGGGTCAAAAATTTGGATTTATCAAATGAACAACACCCAAGAAGAAAATTATGAAAATTCACTTTCCCAACTTTAAGAGGTCTTAAAGTCGTTCCAAATGTGCATATTGTATGGAAGACCTTCCATTGGATGTCATCTATGTTGCATGCTTCTACATATGATAAAGAGGTCCTTTAATTGAGCACCATTTCACTTAAGCAGATTATGAAGTGTCTCTTAATTTGAAAATTAGCATAAAATCAAGAAGATTAAAAGCAACAAAGGTAACATTACAAGTAGTTAATTCCTTAACAATGAGTCTTAGAGGGGTCTATTCATTTCGTGGGATATGGTTCCCTTGCCCTTCTTCATTATTGGGCACGCCTCCTTCTCCATTGGGTTGCCTATTGTTGGCATTGTCCTCTTTGACTATGCCCATAGTATTGCTATAATTTTTTGTGTAGTTCTTCACTACACTTCCCTTGTAGTCCTTGTAGATGAACTAACTTCAATACTAGTTCTATCGGGTGTATGCTCAATCTTCTCAAGTATCTTCCTTCTTGTTTTCAATATTTTTTTAGGATCAAAGTAAGTAGGCAATAGTCCAATATTCTTGCTCCTAGTCATGAACAAGAAAGACAAGTGTAGATAAAATTAGAATAAAAAAATCACAATAATTAATCAAGAATTAAGGGAATTGACTCTACAGCAATGACACCAAAATTTGATGCCGCACTATCGTTAATGCTGAAATCAATTACTAGTTTTAACCCTATGTGTATAGGAGCTAATCCTAGGCCAATCTTTAGGTAGAGTCAATGTGTGACTTAATTATAATTACTTAAAGTGATTAAGGAGTTGAAAATGCTATAAAAGAATATTCAGTTTAAATGAAGTGGTGATTGCAATAAAGTAAGTAAGGTGAAGAGTTAAATGATACGATTACCAGTAAGTTAAATGTTCCAATGGATTGTGTTGGCTATCATTGTTCGAAATAATATCAGAGTTATAACAATTATATATACTAAATTGTATCATGCAGAACCCTAGACAATCATCAATGTCATAATCATAAAATTAACAATTATACCTAGATCTTGCATATAATTGTATCGAAGATTATTATTTATAGGTACCACTTAACATCAGAATTGATCAACAATATCTGATTAGTCCTCAATCATATATATTCAATCAAAACCCTAAATATAACAATACGTATCAATCAAAACATAATCATGAAAGAGAAGAAATGCATGGCTATATGAGGAAACAAAAGATATGAAATAAAAACTAAAATCATAACTTGAATAGCAAAATACAAAGGTTTAATCACAAGGTATCTCAATTGAAATCCTAACTCAACATATACAATTTTCAAAACCTAAAATCCAAGAAATCATAAAACTGAATAGAAAACAAAAATCAAATAAAATAAGTAGTATAACTCCTAACATTTAGCACAATGAACTCAAGCCTTAGACCACCATTCTCAAGAACAAGGAAGGACTAGCCACTCATGGGGTTAGGTGACACCATTGTATATAAAAAGAGAGTAATAAGATGAAGAAGAGATGGTAGATGAAGAGATGCCAAGTTGACTTTGACAAGATAAAACGTCTTGAATGAGTTGGTGTATTCAATAAAGGAGCCTTAAGGTTCTTTATATAGCCTTAAATTTTGGCATTGGTGTCTTCTTCTATGTGGCACTCTTCATTTATTTGTTCTATAAAAGATAATGTTAATCTCTATTTATTATTAGTATCCTTTCAACTTTTCATCTTTTTTAATATCTCTAGAGATAATCATTTTAACTTAAATATTGTAAAAATAATTTGAATAAAAAGTAATACGATAAAAAGAGAAAACAATTAATAAAAAATAAGAAAGATAACATCCTTATCTATTATCCTTTAATTAAATTTAAATATTGTATATTGAGGAATTATCTTTGGAATAATCCAAATGATATTTAATTAATATAGTATAACATATTACTAATATAATATAATATTATATTAAATAAATGAATTAATATAATAAAATAAAATATAATAATATATTAATAAGGTGTTTCGATTTTCTCTAATTGGGTTATACTATTTTGTGTTAGTATTGAAGTTTAATTGGTTTAATTTGTTGCTTAAGATTGAATTTTAAATATGAATATGTTGAAATTTTAGCCCTAAGTTGGAAATTTTGGCTTTCGTTCAATTGGTTGATATTAATGGTGATCAATGGTTCAAATAAGATCCCGTTTAGTATGATGCAATTTTTTTTGGGGGCGGGGGTTGTTATGGAAATGAAGTGGAATTGATTTCCATGAGAAAGTATGTTTGGTATGATGGAAATGGAAATTGAATTCCATGTGGTAACCCATGAAATAGTAAAAATTTTCATGGAATTCTAAACTTACCTTTCTCCTTTTTTCATATTCATCCACAAACCCCAACTCCATGAATTCACCTCCTCGACAACTATAACCCATCACTAGTGAGCATGAGTGCAAACCACCTCCACAGTCGGCAAGCATAACACCGTAACCTCTTCCTCTTCCTCACTACACTTTGATGAGCAAAACCCATCACAATTTCAATATGGGTTCATTATAGTTTAATTCAAAGAAGATGGGAACCAAGCACAACCTGTAGATCTGTGTTCATCGTTGTGCAAGATTTGGAGACTAGTGTAAACATGCTTATCAGCACCAGGGGCTGAATCAGGTTTAGAAGGGGTAGATTTTTTACCGATGGCGTCCCTTCTTCTTATTAGATCTTCGATCTCCTCTTCCTCCTTACCCACAAACGCCTCCTCCATTTAATCTTCTTTTACTTCTTCATGTTAAACTCCAATATTTGGATGATGACAAATTACTTAAATAATTTTAATGAAGTATTTTTAACTTAGTTCATTTTTTGATAAACTTATTGATAAGTGTATTAACTGATAAGCTCTTAGAAAGAAAATGTGTTAAGGAAAGTTGATTTAGGAAAGGTATTTTTTGAAACATATAAGGATACTTATCGATAAAAACTTAGCTTATAAAAAGTCTAAGTCGCTATTGTAGAATTAGAATTTTTTGATGACTTACTGGATAATGATATTTATTGAATAAGTCTTTGATAAGTATAATAATAGACTTAGTCTGAGAAATCGGTTTATATAAAAGGATTTATAGAAGTATTGATTGATAAAGGAATTTATCGATAAAATCTTAAATAAAGGCATTTAGCAGTAAGATTGTGAAACTTGTTTTTCAAATAGGTATTTATCGAACAATTGATCAATAAAGATATTTATCGATAAATATTTCGATAAATAAAGTCTATAGTTTACTTCGATAAATTAGATATTGTAAAATATTTTGAAATCTGAAATAACTTATGATATTTTTTTAAGAGCTATTTGATCATGTTGTTTATCAAAGTTTTTTTTTAATTTTGATAAGATCTCTCTTCAAGAAATATATCAAAAAATGAGAAGAAAATTATTTTCTAAATATTTAAGGAATAATTCTTTAAATGATCTTAATAAGTTTATGATCTGCTTTGCTTTGATAATTGATCTCATGAATTCTTGTTTCCAATTACATTAAGAAAAGATTAATCATTAAAGTTTGAAAGCTTGTTCTTCAAGCATATATTAATAAGTTATTCGATAAACTTATTTATCGAAGAACACTTCTATAAATTGGCTATTGTGAATATTTTGAAATGAAGTTAGAATTATCGATAAATTTAAATGTCTATGTTATAAAAAAGATATTTTTTGAAGATAAATTCAATAAGGCTGTTTATCGAATTACTATTCAATAAATCTAAAACTATTTAAATGTAATTTATTTAAGATTTATCAAAATCCTTTTTAATAAGGCATCTTTTTGATAAACACTTTGATCAATTAAACTAATCTTCAAAAAGATTTTTAAACTGGACTTTAACAGAATTTGATGTTTCAATATAAAGCATTTGAAAACAATTGCTATATATTTAAACACTTTGTATATATCTCTTATGCAATATCTTTTAGATCATTTTTAGAAAAGAGAACATCAAATAAGGAAGGTTCAACAAAAAGCAAGATCTGTTACAATACATACGTTAACATCCAACGACTAGATTCTTCAACAGCTATTTCAATGGCTATCTAACAGATTTATAAAAAAAAACTCAACTATAAAAGAAGCTAGAGAGAAAAGCTGAAGAGATGCAGGAGAGATGAAAAATGCGCAACGATGCACTATAATCATAAACAATTTTTGATATAATGATTGTAACTCTATCTATCATTTTCCAAAATAGAGCATATTTTATTCTTTGAGAGAGAGAAAATTGAAGAGTATGTACTTCAGTATTTAGCACAATCCTTCTAGTGAAGAGAGTCTTGTAAACCTTTATTTATTTACTGAGAAACTCAATAGTGGGTATCTTGAGTAAGTTATTACCTTAGGGGTTGTAAGGAGGAGTGAGAGGGATTCACACGATTGATGTACTAAGAGACCAAGAGGCTAGATAATATTAGAGGATAGTGAAATACTCAGAGAGTTTTGAGAACTGGATGTAGGTGAAGGGGTTAGGCTAAACTAATATAAATTGTATGTGTGTAACTTCTTATATATTTGCTTCCTTTATCTTTCTATAATTTATGATATCTTTTTTAACTTAATCTTTTGATTTTATTTAAAATTTTAAATAAACAAAATCACTCAATTTACCCATCTCTTGACTGAAAAAGCCATTCTAACACTTTCATCACTTGTACAACATCTTCCTTCTTGGCTCTTGGTTAGTGAAGGTGAGGAAAATGCATTCATTTGCTTACCTATGAACATTTTTTATTTTGTAATTAAGAAGGGCATTTGGGCCTTTTTATATAAAAATTGGGTCTCATTTCCATGTATACCAAACATACTTTTAAGCCCCACATCCATCTCCATTTTCATCAAAATCAATTCCAGCGTACCAAATGAGCCCCAAGTTATTTGAACATGGAATATGTATTTGGTTTAATGTTTTGTACACTTGCTGAGGAATCGAGAGTTTAAGGGTAGAAGAGTTGGGTACTTTATGTTGTTGTAGTGAAGTGAATTGTGCATGTGACTTATGTTTTGATTTGTATATACCATAATTATGTAGATTTACTTTTGTTGACCAGGAGTTGTCTTATGCTCCTTTTCCTCAAGCTTGCAAGATTAAGCTTAGAGTGGGGTAATCATGGTTATTTTATTTTATATGTTTGTATTAGATGGTAAGGATTAAAATGTAAATAACTTAGATCTATGTCATGTAAATATTTTGTGAAATGGTTATGTACATATTTATATAAATATTTTAATATACCTTGAAAAGTAAGTGACGCATGAAGAATGTCAAATTTATGTTTATATATATACATTAATATGGAATACTTGTATCTAGACATATATTGTTAAATTCTTGAAAAGAATTGTTGTTATTGTTTGAAGTCTACATCAACCTTTATTACTGATCATATGATCATAGTGGTAGTGGTTGGTACTAATTTAGGTCTAAACTCTAGGAGGGGCCAGCACAAACCCAGACAAGGGACTAGACACCTCTTGAGCTTAAACCCAAGTGGGATATAATAGAGGAGACAAGTTGACCCGATGTGTACAGTGTAACCTTTGGTTGGGTTGCACAACATAGAGATCCTAGTTCGTGTAACAAAAGCATAAGGAGGAGCAAGGTTAGTGGATATGGTGTTACCCTTTGTAAGGTTAATTGTGATTACTATTTCCATGTTCTGTTATTGTTATTGGTTTAATAGCTTATAATATGTTCTTGTATAACTTATAAATTAACAGTTGGTCACTAGAATTTTATATCGCACCCCATGGTCATTGCCAAGGTTCTAACTTTCAGCATTGTGAAGGGAAGGATCCTAAGGCTAAGGCATTGTTAGCCTAGTGCATGCCTCCTTTTTGTGTGGTGATATGCCATGTTGCATATTTTCATTAAGGGTCACCACATACTTCATTTTAATTATTGTGTATGAGCTATATTTAACTTTTAGATCAGTACATTAGTTGGTTAGAGGCAATAGAAATATTGAATATGACTTATTTATGGGTTCACACTATTTGACGTTGTAGAAGAAATGGTATGATTCGGAAATTGTATTCTTTTTTTTTAGGGTAGAAATTTTTTTGGAAAGGGATTAGGTTCACCCACGATTCAAGGGCATGATGAAATCTCCCTTCCTCCTAGGCGATACTAATGTTAGGTAGGGCGAGGCGTTTATTACCCTCAGGCGTAAACTTAGACACCTAGAAACTAAGATGCCTCCTAAAGTACCGCGACTGGAACTACAATAAAGTGATACTAATTATCTTTTGATTGTCTTGGATATCTAAGGGTAAGATGAAATATCTTTTCCTCCTAAGCGATACCAATATTAGAGTGAGCCATCTATTACCCTCCTAAATTGTATTTTGATTGTATTGGATATGTCTCATTTTGTAATGGACTTATAGGCAAATATTTTAACCTCAATGACAATTGTGCCCTAAGTCTCGATATCTATGTTTTATAGTAATGGATTTGTGAGTTAGGATTGAACCCTTTACGATTTTGTTGTGCCATATATCCCAATATGTTTTTGTGATATTGGGCTTAGTCCATTTGTTATGTGAAAAGTTTTTATATTCATGGTAACGTTGCATTCATAGATCTTATTTCTCTTCTACCATGGATAACATTTATTATGCAAATGAGAAGGTTTTGTGTTTCAAACAAGGGTTTGCCTCTTGTACTTCTATTTTTTTTATCGTGGTTAGCCTTGTGAATTTGAAATGAAGTTTTTTTGTTATGTCATGAGATTAATCATTTTTCTAACCATAATAGTCTTGTTACTGTGTCATGCATTCTTTTTTTTTTTTATCATGGTGAGTCTTTGTGGAGTGATTTATTTCCTTTTTAATTATGATAGTGTCTTTCAAAGTTGAGTTTGTATTTTTCTATCATGGTTAAGGTTTGGATTTGTCTCTTTTAACTATGATAATAATTTTGTTAGTTAACTAAACTCCTTTTTTATACCATGGTTAAAATTTTTAACTATATTTAATTTCTATTATATTGTGATAGATTTTAAAATGAGTTTCTTCATTTTCTACTATGTAAGTAAATGATTTAAAATAGTTAATTGTTGTGTTAGTAGGGTAAACTTTATAGTAAATTGGTTGGACGTTTACTAATGATAATTGTTTTTATTTTTTTTGTAAAAAAGATTTTGCAAATGGGTTAGGTTAGTTCACCATCTAATGGCAAGGTGAAGACTCCATTTCTCTTAGGCGATACTAATATTGGGCAAAGTGAGCCGTCAATTACTGGTGTAAACCTAAACACTCAGGAGTTAGGATGCCTCCCCAAGTGCCACGACTTAAACCACAATAAAGTGGTACTCTTCAAGGATCTAACATGCTTTAAATAGTTATATGTCTTACCCCTTCGCTAATTGAACACAGATGATGGTTAAGTGTTTTTATTTGTTGTTTACCACGGAAGCCCCCATCTACTTTTTTTGGGCTTAACATTGTTAAATTGCATATTGAGCTTCTCAAGGAAGGATCATATTGCATATTACCAATAGGGATTGGTCCGAGTGATAAGCGGTTCGGTATCGCTTAAGTGAAGTCTCGAGTTCGAGTCTTGGCATATACAGAAAATCCTCGTTGGGAGACTCACCTACCATAGCCAGGTGCGCAACGTAGGTCAGATCCAGATATAGTTGGGGCAAAGCTTCAGTGAACCGATTGAACAAAAAAATATATTGCATATTGGGCTTCTCAAGGAAGGATCATAGGTAAACTGGTTGGATTTTTAATAATGACGTGTTTTTTTTATCTTGTTGTGATAATCATTTTAAGCAATATTTGTCTTTGGTATGTAAATACTAGGTATACTTTATATAGTAATAACACCTAGCTTGCATAAAAGAACTAGAGAGATTTAGTTATTTGAATTCCTACATCATAGTTTGGTAAGAATTATATTTATAATCTCATAATTAGAATTATAACACAAAATTTATAAATATTTCTCGCCATAATCTTGACCTTGATGCAATAGAGAATCTGTGACTGGGGAGCAACTACAAAATAGATTAGAGTAAGATAAAAAGAATGTTCAAGCCTCTTCTAACTAGAATGGGATACAGTGATGGCAACTTGAATTAGGCATCACCAAACTGTAAATGAGCAGATATGTTTTTATTACTCTCAATGTCTCGCTCTAATAATGTCAATTGTCAAAATTAATGTTGTGCATTTCTCATCCTAAGAGAAATACTAATTTATTGGTTGATTAATTACCCTATCTAGACACAAGCTACACTGAGGATATTTTATTGATAACCTAATTTAAATAACTAAATAATTAAAATATCTCACAAATCCAAGAACAACAACTTCCATAATCCTCTCAGTAACATTTTATTCCTCATGTGGTAGTTTTTTTATTTGTTTGGGGGAGGGGAATCTATAACTACCCATAATTTCAACTTTCTAATTTTGATTTCACAATTCAAAATAAAAAATAACTAAATGAATAAATGATATTGGTTGGATTTATAAAAACTAGACTATCAAATATGAACCAAATTATAATATATATCTATATATATATATATCCATTAATAGAATTCAATTTTTTAAGGGAAAAAGAGTTTGTGTGAGTTGGGTTTTGGTCGTTTGCTAAGATCAAGACTTGCCTTTGGGCTTAAAAAGTATTTATAATGATATTTATAGATCGCCTACAAATAAAGTTTTCACATCAGCAACGATTTTTTTTCTAAACATAGGTATCCTATTATTTGAGGCAATCATATTCGAGATATTATTAGGCATTAATTGTAAGCATATCTATAAGCAGAGAATTTAAATATTAGTTTATTACGTTGTGAGAGACTAGGCACTTCCACTAAACCTAACATTTGTTGGTAGCTGTAGGATCTAAACTTAACTATATGAGTTACGAGTGAACTCCTTACTGACTTACCAACATTTTGTTGGCCCATTAAAAGAATTCACTGATAGTATGTTATTGACACGTGATTGAGAAAAAAATAAAAGACTATGTGAATTTAAAAATAATAAAATATGTATATGAATATCTATATGTATATAATAAAAGACACGTGATTGGGTTTGCAACTAATGCAATGAGATTTATAATATGAGAAATAGTTTTAACAATTTCCCCTAAAATATTTATAACTCTATATAACAACGTACTTGTAAGTAATTGCTTTGAGGTTTGCAAATCATGCAATTGGATTTATAAAATAAGCAATAATTTTGACAACTTTCCCTAAGATATTTATAACTCTCTGTAATAACATACTTGCAAGTAATTGCTTAGGGATTTGTAACTCCTACAATAGGATTTACAACATGAGCAATGATTTTAATAACTCCCTTAAGATATTTACAACTCTTTGTTACAATGTACTTGCAAGTAATTACTTTGGGGTTTACAACTCGCAATAGGATTTATAACATGAGCAATAGTTTTGATAACTTTATTTAAAAAATTTGCAACTCTCTATTATAATGTACTTACAAGTAATTACTTTAGGGTTTGCAACTCCAAAGATAATTTGGTCTTTCCACTCGAATTTGCAAAGTACATGTTGGACCACCTACCTAATCTATCCGTTTAGATATTTATATACTCATTTTATCATTTTCAAATTTATATAATTTTTTATTGTCTTTTTCCCCACGCTATTTTACATTTTTCCCCACATTACATGTTTTTCTCAAGGAATGAGAAAAATACAGCCAACTCACTGATACAAAATATGCTTTTTAAATAAGATAAAATAGTTACACCGGATTAACACGTCACTGGTGTAAACTATAATTACTACGCCGGATACTAATATCAATAGGTGTAGATTAGCTGCGCCATATTCTGACTCTTCAGTTTCTTGTCTATGCTTTCCCGCTTCTTTTCTTTAACTTCTTCAAACCTTGCGGAAAAGCTTTTAGAACAAATGAAATGTGAAATTTTTTTAAATAAGATGAAATATTTACACTAGATTTAAATTGAACCGGTGTTAAATATACTATATATTCTTACTCTTCAGTTTCTTGTTTATGCTTTACAGCTTATTTTCTTTAACTTCTTCATACCTTGCGGAGAAGCTTAGAAAAAAATGAAAGGTGGCATTTTTGTGAATAAGATAAAATATTTCATCGGATTTAAATTGAACCGGTGTAAAATATATATAACCGGTATTAAATATACTTTATATTCTAACTTTTCAGTTTCCTATCTATGCTTTCCCGCTTCTTTTCTTTGTAACTTCTCAGGCAATTCATTTCACTTCTTCGGTTCCCAATGTTTGTACTCATTATGATAGAAGGCCAATTTCATTCTTCAATATTCTTTTCTGAAATTGTTCTTATTCCTCAACCATATGTATACCATTCCTATGATCAATACTTTTGTCTCATCACTTTATCTCTATTTTTTTTCTTTCCTTCTATCTGAATGCTCCAATAGCTTCTTCCACATTCACACCTCCTTCTCCCTCACAAAAGAAATAGATAAGATTTTGAAGACAAATATCTCGACCCTCACCCTGCAGTTCCTTCTCCTTCTCCTCTGGTTGTCACTTTGATGGAGTACCTTGAGGAACTGATCATGCGCTTCAATGTTCTGGAGGACTCAGAAGAAGAACTGTTTGAGAAAGTTACTAGACTGAAAGACAATTTTAGAGCTTTCTGCTCAGAAGTTTGCCGCAATTAACAGTATTATAGCTTCTATCATCCTGTTGATCTTTCCCACTCTGATAAATCCCAGACCTCCAAGTCTGATGAGGAGTGAAAGCCTACAACCTTTATCTGCTGCCCCTCCTATTTTTTTGTACTTAATGACAAAAGGAGAGAATATATTATATATTCTGATAGATATTGTGTTTGGAAATTTCATACTTTTGATGTAAATTTATTAGTAAAGCTCAATGAATGGAGTTTCTTGTTTTATGAATGAATGAAGTTATTATGATGACATGTTGTTCTTTTATTTTGCAAAAAAAAAAAAACAACGTAACAGTTTGAAACCAGATATATCAATGTCTAGTGTAGAATATAATGACCGATTTAAAAAAAAGTTATTTCTACACCGATGTTACATTTTATCCGGTGTAGATTTGCTTACGAAATACCCTTTAATTTAATTGAAACCCTTTAATTTAATCGAAAGCCCCTTCGTGCCTCCCATATGTCATTTTCACTTATTCACACGTTTAAGTCTTCTTGACCCTTCACAGCCGGTGAGTTTTGTTTTGAACTCCTTGTCTCGAGAACTAAAGATTTATGTATTACTGGCAGTACCTCTATTATTTGTGCTGGATTCATTGCTATCATTTACTTGTTTCATTTGATTCATTGTTGCAAGCTAGGTTTTCTTTTTTTCTATTTTTCTAGTTTTTTTAGTCTTCCATAAATATGGATTGTAGTTATATGAGCAATAGTTTGACAACAGAACTTGTGTGAGTTGTTTGAATGAGAGAAAACAAAGTTCTGTAGATATGTACACACATCTAATTTTGCTAAACAGAAGGGTGATGATGACAATGGAAGGTTTTATTATCCCTGTGTGAGTTGTTTGAATGAGAGGAAACAAAGTTCTGTAGATATGTACACTCATCTAATTTGTAAGGGGTTTTTGCAAGAGTTACACAGTATGGGTATGGTATGGTGAAAATTTGGAAAGGTCGAGTACATTTAAATAGTTGGAATAGACCTTTGATGATGACATGGATACTGATGATCGGGGTAGAGGACATAATTTGTGATATTAGAGACGATGCTTTTATGCGGTCACATACATATGGTACTATATTCAATGATACAGAAAAACCTTTATGTCCAATATGTGAGACACCAAGGTACAGATCAAACAAGTCTCCTGCAAAGGTGTTATGGTATCTTCCAATTATGCCAAGGTTTAAGCGGCTTTTTGCTAATAAAGATGATGCAAAAAAATGTTATGGTATGCGACTGAAAGGATTTGTAATAGAAAGCTTCGTCATTCGGCTGATTCTTTATAATAGAAGAAGATTGATGACTTATTTCCTGAGTTTGGCAAGGAACCACAAAACCTAAGGCTTAGACTCAGTACAGATCACATGAACCCTTATGGTAGACTTAGTAGTATACATAGTTCATGGCCATCCTCTTAGTAGTTTACAACCTATCTCCCTTGTTGTGTATGAGATGCAAGCATGTAATGTTGTCTATGTTGATCTTAGGACCAAAATAACTAGAAAATGACATAGACGTTTACCTAATGCCCTTGATCGAAGATTTAAAGAAGCTGTGGGAAAGTGTGTATGTTTTTTATGCTATTAAGAATAAGGTATTCAATATGCGGGCTATGGTATTTTGTATAATTAATGACTTTCTTGTATACAGAAATTTGTCAGGATATAGTGTTAAGGGCCATAAAGCATGTCCCATTTGTGAGGAAGAGACTTGCTACTATCAATTTCGTCATGGAAGAAAGATAGTCTACCTAGGTTATAGGAGATTTCTAAGACAAGGCCACCCATACCATCGACTGAAGAAAAAGTTTTTTGGCAGCCAAGAATTTGAAAATGCTCCGAAGCCATTGATAGGGGAACAAGTTTATAAAAAGGTGAAAGACATCAACATTACTTTTGGTAAGACTACCAAGAGAAGTGAAAAAATATGTGGAGAAAAAGATCTATCTTCTTTGAGCTTCCGTATTAGCAACATCTTTAAGTAAGACATTATATTGATGTCATGAATATGGAGAAAAATGTGTGTGACAACATTTTTGGAATACTTCTCAACTAACATGGTAGTTCCAAAGACGCTTTGAAGGTAAGATTAGATTTGTAAGAAATAGGAATACGTGAGGATTTATATCTAAGGCCAGATGGTGAGGGGAGTTATTGTATTGAAGAGATTAATATTTTGTCGAAGGATGAGAGAAGAAGTATTTGTGAATGTTTACAAGGAATCAAAGTTCCCTCTAGGTACTCATATAATCTTAAGAAGATTATGTCGATGACAGATTTGAGATTAGTAGGCCAAAAGTCTCATGATTATCATGTCTTGATGCAATAATTACTCCCAGTAGATGTTCGAGGAATCCTTTAAGATGATTTGAGACATATTATAACCTGAATTTTCTTCTTCTTCAATGCTATATGTGGCAAAGTCTTTGAGACTGAAAAGTTGGATAAATTGGAGCACAAGGGTTATGTTATTTTGTGCCAACTTGAAAAACTATTTCTTCTAGGCTTTTTTTGACATCATGGTACACCTCATCATTTATCTAGTACGAGCGATAAAACTGTGTGGCCTTGTATACTTACGATAGATGTACCCATTTGAAAGATATATGAAAATCCTTAAAGGGTACATGAAGAATCCAAATCGGCCTGAGGCATCTATTATTGAAAAATATGTTTATGAAGAAACTATGAATTTTTGTGAACACTACTTGTCTAAAGTATGACTCACCGGTCTAGCTAAATCCCTTGCTAAATAGGGGGTCAATACGAAATGTCAGTGAAGAGTATTGGTCGTAATGAATTACAGAAAATATGCTTACACATCTTGAATAACATTGATAAAGTTTAAAACTATATAGTTGATCATAAAGAGCTTGTCCCGAAACAAAATAATAGAATGAAAGAGCAAATACTAATTAGATAACACAACAAATCTTTTGCATATTGGTTCAAACAGAAGGTTGAAAATGATATTGTGTATCTAATTTAGTTAGATGGTTGGCATATGGTCCTAAATTTAATGTGATATGTTGAAATTCATTTGACATCAACGGGTATTCCTTTTATACTAAGTCCCTAGATGATAAAAGTAGCGTGCAAAATAGTGATGTTATGTTAGTGGCTAAAGCTATGCACTTCTCTAGTTCAAAAGACAATAATCCTAAATTAGCAGCCATCCCTTATTATGGCGTCGTTGAGGAGATTTTGGAGTTGGGCTACACTAAATTCACAGTTCTTGTGTTTAAATACAAGTGGGCTAATGTAAATAACGGTGTTATGGTGGATCAGTTAGGATTTTAAAATATTAGTCATTTCATATTCAAAGTATGATTTTTACACCGGATTTAAATGTTAACCGTGTAAAAAGTCTTAAATGAAAATATTTTATCGAATCTCGCCCCTCAACGCATCTCTTCCTTTCTCATTTCTTAGGTTGTATGCAGTCTTAGTTTTTACATCGCCTATCATTACACCAATCATCGTGCTCTATGGTTTTCGTCTTGCTTCACTGTGGTTAGTCGTTCTTCTCTATTCTCGCTCTCATTGTACCTTGCCAAGTACGTGTTCTGGACACTTATTTTCTCTTGTAAGTGCTTCGCCTTTTAAGTGTTCATTGAATCTAAGTTTTGTAGTTTTCTGTGATAAATGCTTGCACTTGTTTTGCTGTGGTCAGTCGTTCTTCTCTGTTTATCATGTTTATTTTTGTTATTACGTATATAGCAATATGGGGTGTAGTGGTAATTATAATGAGACTAGCGATACTCCAAGCTACTCTCAGCAAAGGAGGGGAAGAAGTACTATGCAATTGAAAGACATTTTGAAAGATAAGATGGAAGGGAAATTACTACCGATTGAGCTTGATACACATTGGAACCCAATTGGTGAACACAGGACAAAGTACATGAGTTATGTTAGTCTCCTAGCATGCAACAAGACTAATATCGCCATACAGACTTGGGATGCTATTGATAATCATATGAAGAATCAAATTTAGGACTCTATCTAGGTATAATAACTGCCTATTGTATATTGTATACAAACCAATACCCAAAAACACAAATTTTGTTAATAACTCTGCTTTCAATGGAAATTATTGTAACTCACTTACGATGTTCCTTACAATGAAGTCTTGAAGAAGAAGATGTTATCTTATTGCGCTGAGCGTTGGAGGGTATTCAAGACATAACTAGCTCGTCAATATGTGCATGGTTGGGACAAAGATGATCAGCTGACGAAGCTATTTGGGAAGAATTTGTTAGGCTTCAAACTACTATAGAAGCTATGGTGAGTTGATATGTTGTGAAAAATGAATCTTGCATTTCCCATGTTTCTTCCTTTTGTATGTATTGGGGATTAATTACTTCAAGTCTTGAAGGAACAAAGAGCAAAAGCCATTGAATATGCTATTAAGAAAGATTACCCGCACACAATGTCTCGAGGGGGTTAGCAAAGGCTGAAAGAGACTTGTTGGGGGCTAAGAGGAAGAGACTGGAAGAGGCTATTGAGTTTGATCCTAGTGTTACTCTCGCTCCCCCATCTCCAATACGTCGTGAAGATAAGTGGTTGTATGCTTACCAAAAAAGGAGCAGATCATTTACAAGCGATCACGCTAGCATGATTGCCGAAAAAATTATAAGTACTACTTGTTAAATTTTGTTTTAGTAGACTAATTATATTATGTCTTATGTTTTCTCTTTTTATGTTATAAGTTAATCTTAAACAACAAGAAGCCTATGGCTCCTTCAAGTCAGATGGTAAGAATGACATCTTGATTGTTGCTACAAGCAAGCAAGAGTATGGGGGTCATGTCAAGGGAGTTGGTCGAGGTGTCGGTATAAGAGATTTTTTTGGAGTATCTCCACGACATTCCCCATACGTCCTGAGGGTAGAGCTTGAATCATTGTTATCTGCCATGAGGGAAGATACTAAGGTAGAGGCTTGGGCAGAGGCTAGGGCACAGACAGAAGCTTCAATTCAGGCACAATTACAGAGGGGTTAGTAAAGATCAAGGAAGAAATATTGTCTATGTTGACATCAAGGCAATAGGAGCTAAGTGCCACCTAAATACTCTCACATGCAGCCCGTCCTAGCACTAAAAGGAGCTGTTGCATGGCCGAAAAGGTGTCAAAGGATGCTAAACCTTGTGATCTATATGTGGAGGATCCTATCAAAAGGTTAGTGGCATATAGTTCTATCTATATCTTAGGGAAAATTGCCCACTACATCTAAATTCAGGACGATCAGTTAAGGGTGGCAGTTGAAGGCGTGATATTTGAAGATGCTCTTGTCCCAATTCCAACTGATGAGGTGAAGTCTGTGAGTCAGGTAAAGGGGACTTTCATATTATGGCAAAAGCATCTTATTTCAGATCACGTCACGTCATCCCCAAGCAAACTTCCCACACCTCCCAATTTGATTTCCATGCAATATGTGATCTAATTGGAATTTGATGAAACATTCCATGTGGATGCATTGCCTATGGATTCAGTTATGGGTGACACAGGGGCTGCTGCCTTTGTTGACCATGTAGATATGAAATCAATTATCACTCCTAGGAATGAACTAACTTTCGAGTGTGTCCAAGTGTTTTTAATGTAAGTCTAATTTAAATGTAAATATATGTAATAACAAAATTCATGCAAGCTGAGTGTTTGCATTAACTAACATCGTGTTTGCATTAACTGGAGGCACATGCAAGCTAAGTTAGTTTCCAAGGGCAAACAAGGTAAGTTCAGATTCCTATGCCTATTTCAGATTTATTCAAAAGGGATCTCCCAATCTTCAAGACTTGAGTACATTGCAAGGAGGTTTGGTGAAACTGATATTGATTGTTTCTTCACACCATATATGCAGGAGTAAGAATAATAACATTTCAGATTGTTTCATACTAGATTTGTATTTTCTTAATGCTAATAATCATTATTGTTTAATTATTTTCTATAGCAACCATTGGCAATTGATCATACTATGTAAGCATACTTATAAAATTTTCTTCTTATGCTCCCTCCACTACAAGCCATCGGTTGATGCCAAGAAGATTATAAACATGTGAGTTTTCTTCCTTACAGAATAATGGTGTTTGTAATAAATGTTCATAATTTCAGTCATAGGGCTATGAGGACATTTGCAATTGCAAGGGGTCTTAAGCATGGATCACACTGAAAGTAATAAAAGTGTTAAATATTATGCTCCACACAGTTTTTTACTGATGACACATAATTTTGTTCATCGTAATATTACAGAGTCGAAGGCAACCCAAAGAAAGTAACTTGTGCGGTTTCTACAAGATTAGACACATGATCAATATCATCTTGTCAAATAGGACTCACCTAACTGAGGAGGTAAATTGTGTTTTTAATGATTTCATATATTTTTGGTCAATTTAATATATCTTAGTAATGCTTTAATTCTTTTATTTTAATTTGATGTTTCAGATATTTAATCAATCTGACCCATTTCCTGAACAAGATATTGATGACCTGCACAATATTTGGGCTGAGTTTTTTGTTGAAATCATTCCTTTTCAATAGTATTTGTCATTACCAAAATACATTTTTTTTATTTTTCTATTCAAATGATTGTATTTTTTATTGAATTTTATTAAATAAATAATGTAATGAGCAATTGAAGATCTGTCTCTGCCATATTGAACTTTGCCTCTGCTATTGTCCTTTGAGTATGTATATTTAGGTAGTTTATTCATGAAGTTTCAAGGGATGGGGTTAATGAAACAATATATACACTGGCAGGAGTAGAAACAATATATGTAGATATAACAACATATACACCGGTTGTCTTTATAGTGAGATGTAGAAAATTCATTAATCTACACTGGATGTAAACACAACCGGTGTAAACAATTCATTAATCTATATCGGGTGAAAACATAACCGGTGTAAACAATTCATAAAACTATTCAAAAGGGATATATTCAATCAGTGTAGACATTAACAAATTCTACGCCAAATTTCAAAAAGGACCGGTCTAGATTATACTTTTTCTACGTTGGTGAACTGCCCAATTTTAAAAGTGTACACTTTCTAAACGGTCCGTTTCTACACCAGTCATTGTCCGATGTAGATCATTATTTTCAACATATTTATAAAGTCTTTTTTACAATAGTGACTACACAGGAATACACTAGGAAACACCAATCATGTTTTGCTTAAGTAAATTACCACAACAGATATGCATTTGCTAAAGAATCTGTTAGCCATTTTCCTTCTCTAGATACGTGTTTTACATTTTTAAAATTTAGATCTTATTATGTCTTATACACACACACACACACACACACAGACACACACACACACACACATATATATATTGGCGTTAATTTATAGAATACATACACAAATGCCAATCTCAAGTTTTATTATACACCACATATTAAAATGTGTCGTGTTTCTCAAGAACTTTAAGATGCTAACTTTTAAACTAAAGGTAACAAAAAGTAAAGATAAATCCAAAGTGCATGGTAACAAACTTTTATCCTAAAAAATAATGAATTAGAAAATGATATAAAAGTTGCAGTTGAATTTTTCATTTTGATTTTTTTAAAATGCATCTATTTCCTATATGTTATTATTGACTTATAACTCATAAAATTATGAGATCAAATCTTATTTATTGTCAATGTGAAGACCTTATTCATAAAAAAATATATAAGTACATATAAATATTCTTTAACACTAAAAGCATATTTTAACCCTAATGGATCTCGGGCCCAAATTCACGTAATTTTTTTATTATTAAAAAAGTATATGTTATTATTGAATCATATTAAATATTATAATATTTAATCAAGGATAACTCTATTATATTTTCTATTCATAAGATTTAAACTCTACAAAAAAAACTATTACTTCATGCAATCTTTAATATAAAAACTAAATAATTAATTTGTAAAAATAAAAAATTAGTTAACTTAATAATTTCTTTAAAAACATGTGTTAGTTTAAAATATACATTTTAATCATTCGTATTAAAACTATCATTTGTTAAAAATCTCTTAATCAATAGAGTTAGTTTGTAGAAAAAATTAAAAATTTTAAAAATAAAATATATTAAAATATTATATCTATAATTAAAATAAACCTCTAGTTATACATTTAGGACAGAAGCTATAATTGTTAACTATCTCATGGTATATGGTTCTGTTTCTTCATATGCCAACAGTTTCATCGGGTATGTCCCCTTGGCAACATACCGATAAAATTGGGGTTTTATCCGATTAAGTTTTTACATTCATGCTTATACACACACACACACACTTAGTCAAGAGATAACTGCCAAAATAGTTAGAACAGAAATTATGCAATCGCTAAATTGGTATTATTTTTAAATCACTAGAAACATTTTGAAGACGTACATGCATTATTTGTTTCATATAACGTACTTTTTAAATAATATATAATAGATTGATTAATGTCATAAGGTTATTTTATTTGCACAAATATGAGTGTGTGATTAAATTTTTTATTGGAATTTAATATTTTTAAATTTTAAATAATCAAGATAATAAATAATATTTTAACTATAAATCTAAAAAAATAATTATTTAAATTAATAATATAATTAATGGTAAAATAGTATTTAGAAAAATAACATCAAAATAGTTGATATACCATAAATAAGATTACCGTATTATATATAGTGATTTATCCTAATAGTAATAGAGATCTATAGGCTATCTGAGCTGGATTTGAATTATTTAAATATGATGTGAACATGTTAATGATCTCATCACACGCTGCAATTATCCTCTTGGTTAGCTATTTTCCAGAGCAAAGTTTCCAACAGCTACTTCCCCAAACCAAATAATAATTTAAAAAAACCATTAAACAACACAAACGTTAATGTCCTCAACCTAGGAACATGCTCCAATTTAAACTTTTGTCTCGGCGACCAAGGAAGTCTTCGCTGGGTTGAAAGTTACAGGATTCCTAATATAATATTCAAAGAAGGATGATCTAATCACCTTGTTCTGTAATTGAAGAGAATGTCACGATCTTAAGTTTATCTCTAAGCATATACGAATATCCCTTTTACCTCCAATCTCTTTATATTCACCATTTCCCACTCTGCAATCCCCTGCATCAGTTTTTCTATCATTGTAAAGATCAATCAATAAATATATCAGAAACTGATACAAGAAAGAAGTCTTGGAATTAACTTTGTCTTTTTGGGGGGATAAATTCTTGTTGGAAAAACAGAAACAGGCTCAGATCCAAACCAGAGAGAGAACATATGGCAGAAGAAATTCAGAGAGTAGTGGTGATAGTGGAAGCATCAAAAGATGTTTCAGCAAAACCCATACTGAAGGCCCTGGAAAGGACACGTCCTCAGGGTGGAGATGAGCTTAAACTCATAGCTGTTCTTGAACAGTTCAGCAGTCCCTGTGAGTTTTCCTACTTTTGCAAGAAACCCATATATGGATTTATTTGCTAGTTCAATAATCACTAGTTTTTTTGTTTTTTTTTTTGGGGGGGGGGGTAACTAAACTATCTTTCAATTGCAAAAAGTAAGAGATCTTCTCATGGCTTGTGAACAATACAATCATTATAAAATTTACTTCCTTTAATTCTAAATATATGAGCTAGATGGGTCTTAGTTTGATTCAGTCTTAAATATAAAACCACATTTCATTTATCTCCCATAATTATTATTTTTTTTCCAAACTATTCCAAAGTCAAATTTGTACAAGATGTGTAAGCTATGTTGATAACACTTCAATATAAACTATTAAAATCAGGGATATTTTTGAAAAGCTAGCACATATTTTTAACAAATAACTAACTTGCATAATTTTTTTAACGTGTATAATTTGGTTGATTAGCTCTTGTATTTAGAATAAGAAAAAGTATTATATTTTGATATATTTTCATTGATTTAGACCTGATTAGGATTACAACTCAGATTCTTCAAATATAGAGAGACAACTACACTGATTATGATTCACTCTTATTTTAGTCTGATTAAAAGAGAGAAATGAAGATGTGAATAACAAGAGTTATAAATCAGATAAAGTTTTAAATTTTGAAAATCACTCACAATTTGACATTGATAATTTCCTATGTTCTTGATCTTTTCCCGCTTTACCTTTTGCTCTTCAGTGGGATACAAGATCAGGGTCCATGGCAGTCCATTTCTTGCAACACGCCAAAAATATGTTGACGATGAATTAGCTAGAAAAAGGGATGAATTTAAAAAGAGTTCAGAAGTCATGAAAATCTCTGGGTATTGTGAAACAAGAAAGGTCAGTAAAAACCATACTTAGTCTTTATCATAAGACCTTTAGGCAAGAAGTATTAGGTGCAACAAGGGGACAGGCCTAAAAATCTTAAACTAAAAACTAGCCCAATAAATCATATGGAACTAAATCTAGATACAAATGAAATTTGATTATAGAAAGATGAATAAATTTTGCACATATACTTTTGTAAATTAGATAAGAGAGCCAAAATAAAAAGTATCTATGGGATTAATAAAACCTTTGTTGTCTAAATGATTTGACTGATGAAATTCTTTGGGGAAATGATATTTCTCAGATGGATTTCCACGTTGATGTGGTTGCACACCCTTTCATAGAGGTTGCTTCTGATGCTGCCAAAAGTTATGGAGCAACATGGTTGATCGTTGATAGGTTTGTTCATAACTCCCTAACATATAGTCTCAGTCTAAAGGTTGCATATAGAACCAAAGAAAAGCTTCTACTTCTCTGGATACATATTTGCATATTCTGAAACGTATACAAAAACACAAACAAAAAAACATGGAATTTTTTTATGAACTTCTATTATGCAGGAAAAAATATTAAAGATTTACCATATTGCAAATATAGGAGAAATCATTAAATACTTGACTACTCCGTACGCATAATATGTTTATTCAAAGGGAAAGGATATCTCTCATGTCTTTACAAAAAATATAAAATAAAAACAAAAATAACTGATTATTGGACAATGCACGCCAACAATGACTGATTTAGCACATATCCCCGTGATTGACTTGAGGCCTCTGTTAGTAAGTAATGTATAAGATATAAGGTTTATCTTAACCCTATTACTAAGTCATGAGACTCAATTCAACTAAACTTATATATATAATCATAATTAAGAAAACGATATTGCATATAAAGTAGTCTCAAAATTCATATTTTTCATTACCCTCTACATTACGTTCTTCATACCAAACGTACCCTAGTAATCTTACAACTGTCGATGCAAGGAGACAGGAAAACATATCGAAGGGGTGTTTTAAGTGGCGGCGTCCACTAAGAATGCTCATATTGTGAGCTTCTATTGCACAACTAATAACTAGTTACACAAGAAGTGTAAGAACCTCTCCAACCGTACCAATGCATGATATGGAGAACCTGGTAGTTAATACGAGTATTGCTGCATATTAAAAACCTTCATCATGACAAAAAATTGTCTGATGGAAAAGTTAATTAATTTAAATCTTAGTGTACACGTAGACTTAGTGCTAATGCTATAATCATTTGACCATAAATGATGCAGACGTGTGGACAAAGATAACAAGAAATTGCGGTTACCTTGTGGCATGTTTAGAATAAAAAGTGACAACACTATTGAAAAGTTGTCGGATCCAGAAGTGACAAGAGAGAATTCCAAATCACATTCCTCAAGTCAAGCTATGACAACCATTCCAGGAAACCCAGATAAAGAAATTTCACCCAAGAGTAAGTATTATGATGCTGTCAAGTGTTCTGGAAAACATGAAAATCTTTAGAACTTTAAGTCAATCTTTATTAGTAGCGAAATCCTTCTCATGCATTGTGAATAATGATGGATAAAGAGTATATTGAAGATAACTATTGTTACATCAAGCAGGGCATAGATCGTCACCAAGTGAACAGTTTACATCAATTGGAACATCAAGTTCAAGCAGTCTTCAGTTAATGAATGACAATGAGCAGGCAGAAGCTCAAAATATAGAACAAGAAAAAGAAAGGATATTTTTAATCTCTGGACACCATGAGCAGCAAAGAGGTGATAATGAAGAGTCTCAGATGGAGACGGAATTTACAAACCCACTTTGTTCAGTGTGTAAAAATAAACGACCAAAAGTTGGGTGGATGAAAGACTTCAGTTACACAGAACTCTGGAAAGCTACACAGGGATTCGCCCAAAAGAACTTTCTATCAGAGGGTGGATTTGGAGCTGTCTACAAAGCAGAGCTCAGTGGAATAACTATTGCTGTTAAGAAACTTAAAAATGCAAGTGTCCAAGGAGAGAAAGAATTCAAATCTGAAGTCAAATTACTTAGCAGAGCAAGGCATGAGAATGTGGTCACGCTTATGGGGTCCTGCTCAGAAGGAAAGCATAGACTTCTTGTTTATGAATATGTCTGCAATGGTTCATTGGACCAACATTTATCACGTAAGTTTAATGAAAAATTACAGAAATATGTAAATTTTCTTGTTGTGGCTCATTGAAGAAAATTCTTCTAAGTTGTTGCAGAACACTCTCGAATTCCTCTTACTTGGGAAGAGAGGATCAAAGTTGCTATTGGAGTTTCAAAGGGCTTGCAATACTTGCATGAGAACAACATTATACACAGAGATGTGAGACCAAATAATATCCTTCTCACACATGATCGTCAAACTCTGGTAATAAAGCAAACCTTCAACTTCTGAATTTATTGACTGAGATACATTTACCTGCTAAACATAATCTAGTAACAAAGCATAAGCTCATTAACATAATCATAGAGTGGAGTTTGATCACTCCATAAGCTCATTAACATAATCATAAAAATAAGCCAAACTATAATGATTCACTAAACATTACACTTGATTATTAAAGTGAATTCAACAATAAATCACTCTGACGTTTGATCACAAAATACTTACGTTTCAACAAATGAAATTTTTAGCTGGGAGACTTTGGTTTGGCGAGAAATCAGCATGAAGACTCAATCCAGTCAACAGAGGTTATTGGAACTTTAGGGTATTTGGCACCTGAATATGCAGAATACGGGAAAGTTTCAGCCAAGATAGATGTATATTCTTTTGGGGTGGTTCTGCTAGAACTCATCACAGGAATGAGGACAACAGACAAAAGACTTAAAGGAAAAAGTCTAGTTGGATGGGTAACAATCTGAAATCTAATTCATGTACCTTATTATTTTATCGATTTTCTATGTTCATATAAGGTAAGTTCTTCTTAGTATAATCATACAAGATAGTTGCATATTGAAAACTCAGATTTATGTATCTTACATGGCATACCAAGCAGGGTAATTATATCGTTCACTCAGTAAAGTGAAACAAGAATAGAAAGACCAGGATTTCAGCTTACATATCCTTATTTTATGTCAAGTTCTTTCTCCCCCCTAACAACTCAATCATTTTTTCTTGCAGGCAAGACCACTACTAAAAGACCGGAAATATCACGATCTAATTGATGAAAGGATCACCAATTCTCATGATTTTCATCAACTATTTTGGATGGTTCGAATAACAGAAAAATGTCTAACTAGGGATCCTCAGAAACGACTAAATATGGTTGCAGTAAGTCAGCATCCATGCTTTAACTCCTTCACGCACCAATATACTTCTACAAAATGGAAAGAAGTTAGAACTTATGAGTATGATAACAAGTTTCTTGATTGTTAATATCACAACTTATATATAATAAGACCAAATATTGATTTCAATTTTTTCTTATGATATTGTAATAGGTGGTTAATGTTTTAAGTCGCATATTGGAAGGCTACACATGTATCATACCAAGAGACCATTCCCCAACAAGGTCAGAGTCATCTTATAGCTCATTAGACTCTGATGAATCAGAAGATGACGATGAAGAAGCCTTTGAATCAGAATGTGAGTTAGAAAGTCAGAGCACAGATTCTTCATCGAGAATTAGCTTGGATATGATAAGCCAGTTTACTGGAAGACTCCCACCATCGCCTCCAATTTTGAGAACTTATTGAAGCCAAAGCACCATGGAGCTCCCACCTTCACTCCAATTGTGAGAACTTCTTGAATCTGGATTACTAGAGGACTCCCGCACTGTGTCCAATTGTGAGAACTCCTTGAAGCCAGATTATTTGAAGACTCCCACTTTCATCTCCAATTGTGAGAACTTGAAGCCAGATTATTGGAAAACTCCCACCATCACCTCCAATTGTGAGAACTTGATGCCGGATTATTGGACGACACCTGCATTGCCTCCCATTTTGAGAACTTTTTGAAGCCAGAATATTGGAAGACTCCCACCATCTCCTCCAATTGTGTGACCTTCTTGAACTGTATCAAGCACACATAAGTATGATGAATCAAGTGTCAAAAGTTGAAACTAATGAAGACCATAATTAAAGGAAGAAGACATGTCAATAAACAATAGTGGATTATCTACGGGGATGGTCAAGTAGATAATTAAAATAAAGAACTACAGTTTGATACCCTTCAACAAATAAGTTTTCCACTTTAATTTGCATATTAAAGTGGTTAAGCAGTTGTAACAAAGTGGGTTATGCAGTTTGATTCCGTTTAGTATGTTGATGTGATTATGCAGTTGTCATAAACTTCTGTTTTCTGTTGTAAAATATGGTTATGATTATCAATAAAACTGTTGTTTTTTTTAATACGTTGAAAGAAAGTGTATGGAATTTTTATCAAAAGCTAACTATAAAGCATTGGTAGTAGTTTATGCCACTGCTAGCGGGTATCTTACACTTTCGTCTAAAACCCCATGTTAGTTGTTAGAATAGAATCCGTTTTATCTTTCTTCTATATTTCTCATTTGGTTAACTCTGTAAGTCCGATATTGTTTGAATCTCGAAGTTAAACAACCTTTATTCTATTATCAAATGTATGCAACATGTTGCTGTTGAGGCATGTTATATTTACTGAAAGATTAACAAAGAATTAGTGGCCATGTCGTCGTCGTCGTCATTGTGTTCACTGAGCCCTTCTGTTTTACCATGAGAAAATTATTAGTTCTCTTGAACCCTCATGGCCAGAAAAAGGAAGTTGAGTCTTGAGCCTTCATACTCAATCGAAATCCTAAGTTAAATTCGAGATATTTCAATTTTTTTAAACTTCCTTCTTTCTTCTGTTCATGTATACTGCTACAAAAAAAAAAAAAACCTAAATTATTGAAACAGTTGGCCATTTCCAAATTCTTCAATAATCATTTCATTTTCCCTCCTAAACAAGATCCTTTCACTCGCAAAGATTTCCTGCGTAAACCTCTACCATTGACCGAAGAACTCCATTAGTTAGCGCTCATTTTTACTCCTCCATGTGTTTCTTGTTCTTTTTGCTCAATGTGTTTCTATGTATTTGGAGAAGATTTTAGTCTCTAATATCAATAAAGCAATGAGAGGGTGCTAGGATTGAAGACTTCAGATCAGTCAAACTTTAGGACCGTTTGGTTCCCGTAAAGTAAAGGGAAAAAAATGGAAAGGAAGATAATGCAATGCAAAATTATTGATTGATTGAATTCCGGGTTAACAAAATTATTGATTGATTGAATTCCGGGTTAACAATGAAAAGAAGAGAGTTTAATAAAAAAATTATCTTTAGTTGATTAAAAAGGATAAAAATTAAATAAAAAAATACAAATAACTATATTACCCTAATTGAGTATTTATTAATTAAATTTATATTCTAATTTAAAAATTAAAATATTTTAAAATTCAATTATTCATAAATAATTTTTAAAGTTATAATTTAAATAACTAAATATAAATATTAATTAAATTTATATTAAAATTTTAAAATTCAATAATTAAGACAATAATTCTATAAAAATAAATTATAATTTATATAAATATCATGGGAAAGCAATGCGATCTATATATAGAGATAGTGAAGAAGTGTCTCATATATTGATAGATATATAGCTAATGATAATGGAACTATAATATTTACACATGCATATATTTCTCAACTATAAGATTATTATTCAAACAATATTAATTAGTTTTGTTATCATACGTATCTAAATTTATCTCTTAAAATTTTTTATTGTCCATTAAATTTATATATACAAAACAGTAAAACTTAAGATATGGCTCCATAGAAGATTTCTTGTTAATACAGTTCAAACTGGGGGAAAATATTAAATCGATCTAAGTTAAAGTCAAATAATTTACTAAAAATTATATCTATAAATTATCGGGTTGTAAACTTCATTAAATCAAAAGGTTAACTAAAGTTAGATGAATTAGTTAAATCCAAAACACTCGGTAGAATTTTCTTATTTACATGAAATAATATGACTAGGGGCAATTATTACACAACTTAACTCACGAGATTTGAATTAATAAGACTAGTTATATGAACTAATATCATCTTTTCTATAAATTTTTATTTATCTATCTATTTTATTGTTTTAGCTTTCAATTATGAAGATTTTACTTCCGTGTTCTCCAACTAAGGTTTTGGTTGATTCAATTTAAAGGAGGATATATTAGATTAATTTAAGAAATAATAGAGAATGGTAGAAAAGGTTATGAGTGTAAAGGTAGGGGAAGAGAGATGATATTTTTTATTTAGTTCAGTAGGGGAAGGGGAGTTAATTAAAAGTTGACATATATATCATTTTCTCTTTATTTAAATTTATTTACTTTTTATTTATAATATTCACATTAAAATTTTTATTTCTTAATTTATGAATCTTAAAATTTTTTATCCCATTTATATATATAATAAAATTTAAAAAATTAAAAAATATGATAAAATTTTAATATTGTTTCTCATTAATTTTATAATTATTATATATCTTAATATAATGTATAAATTATTTACTATGAGGGTATAATTAGAATATTAAAAATATATAAAGGGTAATTTGGTCAAAATTAGATAAAAAAATTTCCTCCTCTCCAAAAAACTTTACTTTTGGAGGGGAGGTGACATAAAGACAAAAAAATTTACCTCCCCTTCCCTTCATTTTTTCCACTTAGTGGCCAAGGAAATTTATCATTAGATTTTAAACATTTTTACAATCCTGTGTTAAATTTATTTTGATTTATTAGAAATCCTCTATTTTCAATAGTTTAAAACAATAATTTAGAAACACAATAACTAAAATTAATTTTAGTTAACTAAATCAATTTTATATAAACAAAATCCATTTCACTCTTTAAAATCAATTTCATAACTAAGAAAAGATTTCGTTTTACTTGATAATATAATACATAACCTTACCCAAATTGATTTATTTAGTGAGAAAGTAATTTTGAGTGACAAAAATCTATTGCAAATTAAATTATATTCTGTATTTCGCGAACTTTGACTTTTTTTTTATACTTTTAAAATATTTCTTAAATTCTAAATCTGTTTGATAGGAAATTTGTTTTATATAAAAATATACTCTAAATACGGTTGAAGAGAATCAATCTCAATTTCAAAGAGATATATGAAGAAAATATGCTTTTCAAAAACTGGTATTAAGATATCACACATTATCTCTAATATTTGTTTCTTCTTTCAATCATATATTTTATAATATAACAAATTTTGAAATAAGCCTTATTTTTTTAGAAACTAAACTCAAATATTTTTATAGTAATATATCATTTGAATTGTTTCCATCTAAATGGATTTCTCCAAAAATAGAAATTGTATATCTGCTTCAGATTCAGCCGTGATGATCTTTTCGGCGCTTGAGGTTGGATATAACGTTATTGAAGCTGATGACTGACATGGCTATGCCGTCGCCTAAGACTTGCAGCCTGGAGCGACAAAAGTTGAATCTTTGTGCTAATTCTCTGACGTAACTAAGAGATTGCATGAAGCCATGAACTCAGGTGAGAAATGTAAATCTAGTGCTGAAATATTAAGGAAGAGGAACAAAAGGTCGACAGTTTCCTTGTTAAATTCAACTGATTCAAAGTTTGGGGTTACAACGGTTCCATCGCAGGGTCAAATTCGTATTTCACTTGCCTGAAAAATCAGATCCCCTAACATAGGTGGGATCGGATTTTTTATTATAGAGAATAAAATTTGTCTAGGAGGAAAAATGGGTTGCTGGAATTTAAATTTTTCCTTTCCCTCATTCAATTTTCCACCAACCAAACGGACCATACAGGATGGAAAGAGAATATATAAACAAAATTGTGCGTATGGAGAAGATTGGTGAATATCGGAATTGCCGTGCAAGAATGAAGATCATGAGTCGTGGGAAAATGGGAAATAGAGAGCATCGGTATGAATAAATATACTCCTCCCGATCTTAATATAAAAATTAAAAAATTAATTTAAATAAATTAAAAAAATTAATTAAATTAATTATTTATAATAAATATATGTTAGTTTCTCCATAATACTCTTTTTAAGTATATATAGATAGAATCCCTTTATAATATTAAAATAATAGAAAAAGTTTAAGAAAAAAATATAAAATTAGAAGACAAAGTGAATTAAAGTATTATAATTAGCATCAAACTTAATCCCTTGCCTACCTCATATAATTAGGACCGCAGATAGTATGACACATTATGTGAAGTTACTTATATCTATGTTAAGTTTTCCAATCATAGATATCACGTGTCCTATTTTTAAAAATATTATTACCTCTAATCATAATTATAAGAGCTATTTGACTTTTTTTATAGATTAAGGAAGCTAAATAAATAAATTAATTATAATTATTATAAGAGTTATTTGACTAATTTATATAAATTTAGAAATATATAATATAGATTCATCTCAAGGGATTAGATTTAGTGATAATTAATTGATTTATTTAATTTTATTAATATATCTAAAAAAAATAAACTAGTTCTTATATTAAATACAAGAGAGAGTATCATTTAACTATAAATCCACATGAAAAAATATGACACATAATCATGTGTGATTGAAGAACTTGATATAATGAATTATAAGGAAGTTAACATAGGTATGGTCATATAATATATATATATATATATACACACACACATTAATGAAAGAAAATAGTTAGGAAAACAATTGTATTATGAAAATACTCCCACATGTTTTTAAAAAATACAAATAATTAAGTTAAAAAATTAGTTACAGACAATAAATATATAAAAAAATATAGAGTTAAAGGGCAATTTTGCCTTGATGTTTTCACCCAAGAATGCTAGTTGCTCAAAAAAATTTTAGAGCAATGTCGTTCACAAAATATAGTAATATTATCCTAACATTTATCCAAAGTTAAGTTTGACAATTAGTTTATCAATATGCTGACATGGCATGCCATGTGACATCCACATCATCTTTTATTTTTGATTAAGGTATAAATTTACCCTTAAAGTTTTCATATAGGAGCACTAGGTATTCAGATTTTTTTTTTGGATTTAATATTGTTCCAACTATTATCCAAGTTCAATTTATCTGTTAATTTGATCAAATATAATAAATTGAGAAGTCACGTGTCATCAACTTTATTTTTTAGGTCAAATTTATAAATAAAAAAATTAAAAAATGCATTCATCTAAACTGTGTTGTTAACAGAGTATCAGTCTTGAGAGACCATACTTCATTTTAGAAATAACATATGTTATTTTTCAATAGGTTGTCATAGTATAGTCTAGTGAGAGCGATACTTTAATAATAATGGAGCTTGAAGAGATATATATTTTTTTTAACTTTTTCCTTATTTATAAATAAGGCTTGGGAAAAAAATATGAAGTGGATGATATGTGCAGTGACTAGTTTAATATATTTGGTCAAACTAAATTTGGATAATGGTCATGGGATATTGAACTAAAAAAAATTCTGAAACCCAGCTCTCATAAATGAAAACTTCTAAAGAAAATTTGTACATTAACCAAAAATAAAAGATTATATGGATGACATGTGGCATGCTATATCAGTATATTAGTCTAACTAATAACCAAACTTAATTTTGGATAATTGTAAGAGCGATATTGCTATGTTTTTGTGAACTTCCATGATAATATTGCTCTAAAAAAAAACTTCCTGACAACTAGTGCTCTTATGTAGAAACTTTCATTATTAAATTACCCTTCAACCCAAAAATATAACTTATCTTTAAAAAATACCCTTAATAATAAAGAGTAAGTGTAAATAAAAAAAATAAAGAATAAATGAGTAAGAACGAGCAACATAATGTTGTTTTCTTGAACTCCATGAACCAAAATTTAAATAAAAAAATTGCAAGAAACCTCTAGTGGATTATCACTAGATAACCAACATAATCAACGTCAACAAAACTAATAAAGGAATTGAGCATAGTATAAATCATCACTTGCTCTGTCACTTGTGATCTTATATGGATTCAATTTCTTCTCAAGGAATTGAGCATTCCCTTATTCACTGCACCTTCACTATGTTATGATAACGTTGGAGCAACTTAATTGGGGTACCAATCTTGTTGTACGCTCTAGAATGCGGCACATTAAACATATTACCATTTTAATAGGGAGCATGGCAGCTAAGACCTTGAATATCATTTTTCTTTTATTAATAATTTGCAAAGTAAGTTAGACAAAACATTTATTATTTTTTATAAACATAATATCTTAATTAACTCTAGATATATTTGGATTAGCGGCGTCAAAAGTAACTTTTTTCCAATATAACTTTTATAAAAATGAAATTAATCAAAAGTTAGATAGTACAGTCGTTTATATTTGGATTGACTTTGTAAAAAAAGTGAGTTTGACAAACATAAATTTATAAAAATAATAAATTATAAAAAGTAAGTTTAAATGTAAAATAATTTAAAGGACGTAAATTTTATAATATATATTATAGTATATAATTTGATAAATTTAACAAAAATAATAAATTAAAATTAAAATTATAAAAATAAAAAAAGTTAATTTATTATTAGAAAAAATTAGTAAATAGTAAAAACCATGTACTTAGATGCTCGGTAGGACCCACTTCAATACCCTTCTCTGTTTTCATGGTCATTGTTTTCTGTCCACGGTGAAGTTAAAGCTCCATTTAGTTTATGGTTTTAAGGGCCTTTTGTTACAAAAGTCGAATTGAACAAAAGCTCATCCAAACAGTTGCTAAATACACAACCGCACGATTCCTGCTTTTCACCGCACGTTGACACGTTCTATAAGGGTTGGTGTGGGGGGTTTGGGAAGGGGGAGAAGGAAAGTGATTTTGCTCCCTTCTTTTTGTTCATCTCATTAAAATATTTAGGATTGAAGGGAAAATTTTAAAATTTTCTCTCCCCTTCCCAACTTTACCTTTTCTCTAAAATTGGAGAAGTTTAGAGAAAATATATGATATTATTATTTTATAATATTAATATATTCATAATTATTTTAATATCATAATATTATTCCTATATTATATTTTATTAAAATATTATATAAAATAATATAAGGTAAATTTATCTATATAAAAATATTTTCTCTCACCTTCCTTTTTGAACCAAATAAGATAATATAAAAATATATCCCTTTTCCTTCCTTAATATTAATCTAAATAAGATAATAATAAAATCCTTCTTATTTCCTCCTCTCTCTTTCTCTATATTAAAATATCTTCCCTCTATCGAGCCAAATACACCCTAAATGAGTCATTGTGCCAAACACACGCTTTGTCTACTAAGTTCACATTTTTTCCCTAAAATACCCTCTCTCGCTCTCTCTGCTATAAATTCTTTCTCAAAATATTTTTTTGATTGTACCTGTTAAGATAAGAGAGTTCATAATTTTAATACAATGATTAAAGATAGTAGCTCATAGAAACCAAAACTATTAAGTATTAAGGACTTGAGATAGTATATCAATTAGTTCATGTTTTTATAAAATTTTTCTTTTTTTTTTATACAATTTACAAAACCTTTTGATCGACCCTGCTTTGAATTCCTTTGATCAAGCCTCACTATTTATTCACTCACATTACGTTTGAGGGAGGCTGTTAGAGCATATAGTCCAGCCGAACAAGCTTAGCTCTCAGCCCAATACTATAATATTTTAAAATATATCTAAGACTATTTTACACTTAATTTTTAAACTATCAGCTAAAAAATACTGCTCAATTTCTAAAAAAATAGAGATAATCTAGCACAATTTCTCTTTATTCACACATATATAGCACATGACACCTGTTAATTCTTGCCTTTATATAGTCATATGTAATTATCTTTAATCAATGCAAAGAGTTTACAATCGTTTAGGTTTCTGGGAGGAAGTGCTTTTCTTTTCTTTTCTTTTTTTCTTTTTTTTTTTTGTTTTAATTGACGCGGGTAGTATAAGAGGCATATCTTGGCAAGATGTAACTTCTTGTGTTCTGATTAGTTTTTGGGTCAATTACCCAATATATAATACCATCTGCCAACCAAAATTTTAAGCGTTCTTTGTACAAAGTTCCTTTCGAAAATCAAACCTTAATTTTTTCTAAGAATATCATGTCCTTTTTACTGAATTCAAACACTATTGTTAATCGTGTTCTATTTTGACATTAGCTTGAAACAAGTTATATGGTTCAAATCCATTCCAAGAAATATAAAGATTGGTATCTATCATAATTATAATAATTAGTTAATTTTTTAGATATATTAAATAAATTAAATAAATCAGTTAATTATAACTAATATAAGAGTTAGATGATTAATTTATATAGATTAAAGAGTATAGAGTATAAATTTATTTTGAGAAATTTGATTTAATCATAATTAACTATTTTATTTAGTTTTTTTAATCTATTTAAAAAAAATTAATTAGTTCTTATAATTAAAACTAATAGGAGTACCAAATAGGTATATAAGTATTATTCAGTTGAAAAGGAAAGTTTTCATATCTCCATTTTGTTAAGAAATATAAAAGTCATTTATTGATGTATTTCTACAAATTACTGACATGTTAACTCAAGAATTTCAAGTCGGTTGACCACACATCCTCAGAATCAGAATAAAGAATTTATAAAGCCACATATAGCACAATCTACCAAGTACTTGACCCATTTTGTGAGTTTATTTCTTGACTAATTGAGTTCAAAAGGTTCAGTTGCACACATCTCATGTCAGTTTCTAAAGGAAGATGAAACAGTTGGAAAACCTCCCGGGATGTTATTCCATGCGCCCAAACCATTACCACGCACTTCACTTGATGTAGAAGTTGCCAAATCATTACTCGGTTGTTACAGCATCAGAACCATGGTCAAACGAGTATGAAGCGAGGAAGCCATCTGGCTCAGCAATATCGGACATGGATGGGTCCAATCCTGGTCAACTGATTGTAATTTCACCATGTACCCTACAGAAAATTTAAATTAATCTCGAAACTTTGCAGCATGTAGCAATTACAGAAGAAGAACCACACAGTTAATAAAGGAATTATGCAGAAAATCTATCACATGCATATCTCGATAAAACCATACATGAATAGGTGGAGAGAACAAGATCACAGGTAAGGAATTTATCACCGCTTTTAAAACATGAAGGGTCAATTATTTTAAGATCCAGCATGCATGCTTGTACACTTAGCAAATTCAAAGTAAAAATTCACTGATAATTTTGGAAATGGGTATTGAGGAAGTGTATTTTTTCATTTAGCAGCTCGATAAATAAGATAAAAGACAAGTAACTCTTCAATAACTTACTTTGGGGGGTCAAATATGTTTGTGCACACTTGTATTATAACTATCATCCTTCATCAGATCACAGGGAGAAGAACTGACCCCTTGAGGCCTGTGCAAGCGCTAGTTCATCCAAGAAGGATTTATAAGCACAAATAGCAGCGCATTCATTTTCGATTGATGTTGTACCTAATGGAGAAACAGGGTCAACGTAGTCATCCCATTCTTTACTGTACACGTTCAATTTTGAATGGTCAGCTTTCTCACAAGGAGTTGTAGTTAATGAACTTGAACTCTTGTAAAAATAATGATTATTTGGAGTGCTTATAGTCTTTGCCTGGTGAATTAAATCATCCAGAAGATCACTATAATGTGGTGAAGAACAATGTGGCTCCAGCGCCCTAGTTAGGGAAGGAGACTCAATTACAAAATCAGTTGCTGGATATTGGAATGAAGGGAGCTCCAACTTCTGAGACTCGGAAGCTGGCTTAGAAGTAGATGAATAACCATTTGAAAGTGGATGGCTGTAACACAGTGAACTCTGTGAGGAGGGACCATGATCAAGAGGAGAATGCGTTCCAAATGATCATGCAATCATATCTGAAGCGTTATTCCGAACATGGTCAAATGGATAAGATCCGTTTCTGTGAATACTGCTGGAACCAAGGAATGGCATAAGGTGCTTACGGTGAGGTAGCATTGATGGCAAAATATTACAATTTGGAGATGAGCGATAACCTTCCAGCAGACTGCTATTAGGAGATGTATCAGGCAGCTTGGGCACAGAAGGTAAGAACTCATGACCAGCATTCAGGCTATTGAGTGTGGCATTTTGTACCTCATCATCTTTTTTTGCCATTAAGTAATGATTTCCTCTTTCAATACCATTAATTCCAACACTGTGTTGGCCTTGCTGCCTCTCTTGCATTGATTGCAAACACACTTCAAGGGGATAAAGTGGCAAGCCAGATCGTTCTCGCCTCTTGATCGCGGTATTCCAGTAGTTCTTGATCTCATTATCTGTCGGACCAGGTAACTAAAAGCAAAACAAATTAATTATTATAATTCAATGGAATTTAAAATTAATGCATGAGATGAAATTATAAATAATAGAGTTTTTTTAGCAGAAACTGGTTTCTGTGTTCACAGAATCATGCATAACATAAAACAGAACATAGCCATTTCTTCCATTGTCTACTTAGAATGATCTAAAATTAAGCATTGTCGTATTCTTATTTTGGCTATTCATCGTCTGTCCTTGTCAAATACTGCCAGATCCAAGTTCCATCCACAACATCATGTCAACTGATGCAACCTCACAACCGCCACTTATGAAGTGATGTGTTTGTTTGGGTTCCATCTATTAAGTATTAACAGTTCCCATGATGACTTTCAATATCTACTATGTTAAATAATAACTCAAAATGCATGGCCAGGACAGACAAAAAATGCTTACATTTGCAGCGGTGAGTGCCCATTTGTTTCCCATCTTAGCATGCAGGTCAGCAATTAGCTGCTCTTCTTCCGCAATAAATGCACCTTTCTTTAGATTTGGTCTCAGGTGATTCGCCCATCGCACCGGCAGCTTTTGCGACAGCGAGACAGGCCTGAATACTTCTGAACAGCATAACAGTGGCCCTCTCCATGCTTCCTGACACAATCCACTAAAATAGCATCTTTAGCAGATGCCCACGGCCCTTTCTTCAAGACAACTCCACCAGTGCTTCCTCCATTGATCTCATAATTTAAATGTGAACTAGTCTGATCCTTTAGGAGGACCTCATCTTCAATCCTTTTGGTCATTCGACTTATCTCTTACATAAAATAGCTTCCAAACACTTCAGAACCACAAAAGAAGGCATTAAATGCAGAGAGAAAAAAGGGATATTTAACAGGAGCTCAAAACACAGAGATAAGATACTAATCCCTTCTAATGGAAAGTTGGAAACAAAAAATACCGCGATGCTTCATAAATGACAAATTTCTTCATGATTAAAAATTGAACTTAAAATAATCAATTTAATTTAATTATTAAAAAAAGCAAGAAAGAGAAGGTATGCTTAAAAGCTTAACAGGAGTTTGCACATCAACATAGCCTGATACACATGAAAGATATGTAACATGACAAGTTAAGAAATCAACTTGAGAATAAACGCAAAAGAGCATCCTATGCCTGGAGATGAAAAGCATTCCCATTTAGTGAAATCATGAAAGTCAACCATACCATGACGCAGAATTCATTTTTCCCAACAGCTCAACTGCCTAATGATGATTAAGAGTATAATATAATAAAAATTTATTATGACGTTAATGATACTACGGGAAAAACTGCATTGTCTGATTCAACGAAAATTAACTGTCTTAGTTCGCAGACCCAAATCCCCAACTCAGTAGATTCTCATATTCATAAAAATTGAATAGCAGTGTACTACTCTACAATGTGAGGAAATAAAGCAATAACACTCAAAATGTACCAGATAAGACGTTGCTGTTCGCGCAAAAGTCCAAAGCTGAAAACTGCAAACTCAGGCTCCAGGTAAACATGCCCGCTTTAGCGTGCAGAAAACCAGAAGTAGAAGTGAAAGCTCAATTGAAATCATCGCGATGAGCTAGCTGAGAGAAGTAATAAGCTGAATACCTGACATCGATATCCAAAATGAACTTCAATCAGAACACAAGCATCAATCACACCGTTACCAGAAAATGAAGTTACATGCTAACGGAACCAGATTAGAGTGTTGATATCAAGGGCCAAAATCTCATTAATGAGAACTGATTCTTGAATATCTGTTATTACAGAATTTAAGCTTCACGATTGTTATACAGAAATTGGTCTATCAATTTGTTCTGCATGTTTGCATGTTTGTTTGTGCCATAGTGATACACATTCCAGGCCTAGTGACATGCACAAGCGTGGGGATACGTGTTAGCATAGTTGACATGCTAGATAGTATGGGGTACTGAGACGCCATCTGGGATGGTTGGTTCTTATACCAAATGAATGTATGTATATTTGATTGATATCATATTGATTGGTTGAGGATATGACTTGTTTTGAGTGCTTATTATAAGTAGGAGCTTTTAGAAAATGAGGCTTCTAAAAGTAGTATTTTATTGTTAAAGTACTTTTATAGAATTCTTGATAGCACATAATAATTGTTGCTAATATCTTTATGATGGGAGGTACAAATGTATGCTATTGATCATGGATCTTGTAGTGTCATTATTTTCTAGTAAAAAATAATATAAGTATACGATATTATATACTTCACTGTATTATATGGCTCAAATATTTTTCAGTACGATTCTCTTTAGAAGATAAATTAGATTTTCCTAAGAGTTAAAAATGGCAACCAATAACATTATTTTTGAACTAAATAAAGGTGAAAAACTCAATAAGGATAACTAGGATATTTAGCACCAAAAAGTCCAATAAATCCTAAAGGAACAAGATACTATTAAACCTTTGACGACTACTATGGCTTAACCTGAAACTGGGAATACGGTCCAATATAGGAGAGACCAAAAGGCTTACCAGGCTTGAAGGAAGAAGAATATTATAGCTAGAATCACGCTTCTTAGTGCCATGGCAAAAGACATCATGTGCGAATTTGAGACACACAAAACTGCTCAAACCATGTGGATCGCACTAAAGGATAAATTTGGTGGTATTTCTACCACTAAGCTTAGGAGTTGATGATTAAGTTTGACATCTATACGCTTAAGTCAAACACTTATATGAATAACATTTGAGAGAGATGACAAACATAATTAGAGAACTGAAGGAAGCTAGTCATACCTTGTCTGACGAACAGTAAGTGCAAGCTTTGATCAGATCACTCCCTACTAGTTGGATGCATATAAAAGTCAACTTAACCCATAATGAAAACTCTAAACACTTGTGCTAGGCATTTGGAGCTAGAAGATGAACGTCTAGATGCTTATAGAACGTCTGGACACGCCTATTTGACTGAGGATTCTAGGACTTCCCATTCAAAGCCCTATTTTAAGGAGGATAAGAGGTTCCAAAAGAAAGGGAAGAAGGGGTAGTCCTCTATTTCAAAAAGACAAGTAATAATTCAAGAAGAAGGGCTAAAAAGAAGGAAAGTAGAAATTGGACCTCAAGAAGGTCAAGTACTTTGCTTGCCAAAAGATGGGTCATTTCACATGCAAGTATTCAAAATAGGATAAAAGTGAAAAGGTATTAGTGAATTATGTGAATTTTCATATCTCCTATGTTTATATTACTATTTTCCTAACGGAAACAATTTCTTCTTCTTAGGTTATTGATTCAAGCTCCACAGACACGTAACCAAGGATTGATAATCCTTTATGTAGTACCGCCTGATTCAAGTGAGTTTACGTAGGGAACAATGCGAGAATCAAGGTTAGAGGTATTGACACATGAAAATTCACTTTGCTTGGTAGAAAAACCTTGATACTCCATGATGTGCATCATGCTCCTGAAATTTGGTAAAACTTGGTCTTTATGTTATGTTTTTCCCAGTTTAGGTTTGAAGTGAACTTCTATGATAAAGTTACAAACATTTTTATCAACTTTATCTCTTATGGTTCAGCTTTTCTATTCAAGAAGTTCTTTGTTTTGGATATTGTTAGTAATTTTAGTGTTAATGGATGCTTTGCTATTCTTCCAATATTATTGATATGAATACCTGGCATGCTATACTAACGCATATTAATTAAAATAGCATGATTAAACTAGTAAAAAGAAGGATTTCTAGGTTCCATTGCAACTATGAAAGCGTCCTTATGTGAAAACTATGTAGCTGGCAAGGCAATAAGAAAGCCTTTCGGTTAGGAAACAAGAGCTGAAAGCTATTGCAATTAATATATTCTGATATTTACAGTCCAATGAGTGTGAGGGCAAGACATGAAGCTTGGTATTTCATTACCTTTCACGCCCTCAAAATACACATCATGCATAATCGTGTGCCCTTAAAATAAGTCGCTTCCATGCCCTAAGAGTTATAGCAAGTCACAAGGCAGATCTAACTATCTTTAAACCATGGGGGTCAACCGCATATATCCATGATGTTTCCCATGCGTATGGGAAGTTAGGTCCTAGAGGAAAAAAGTGTATCTTTATAAGCTACTCTAAATAGCCCAAATGATACATTTTCATAGGTGAAAATATAGATGGACCAATGACTGAAATAGAATCGAGAGATGTTATATTCATTGACACAAGATTTTCTAATAAAGGAGATGTTGATTGCATTGTATCTCTTTACAAAGAACAGGAATAAGACAGTGTAGAAAAAATTGACATACCAGAAATATCTAGGTATCTCAATCTAAGTGGAAGCCAAGAAAAATCAACACAAATATCGAAATAAAAGAAGAAAAATAAATAGGCAACTCCCCTTAGAAGGAGAAACAGGGAAAAATTTCATAAGAGGCACTTCCAAATTGAAGGAGAATCACTCCTAGTTACTCTTGAAGGGGATGATGAACCCCATTATGTACAAGAGGCCTTGTTAAGTCCTTCTAAGAATGAGTGGAAGAAAGCAATAGAAGAAGAAATAGACTCAATAAAAAAAAGAACCAAGTTTGGGAGATAGTTGATCTACCAAAAGAGCATAAAGCCATCAAGAAAAATGGGTTCTCAAAATTAAGAGAAAAGTGGATAGATCAGTTGACAAATACAAGGCTCAATTAGTAACAAAGGGATATAAACAACATGAAGGGATAGATTATGAAGATACCTTTTCATCTGTTGTGCTCTTCAATTCTATAAGACTTATTATGGTAATAGTAAATAGTTTAAACCTAAAATTACATCAGATGGATGTAAAAAACTGTATTTTTTAATGGTGATGTGATGAAAAAATCTATATGCAATAACCATTATGTTTCATTGAGATAGGAATGGACAACAAGGTCTGTGAACTCAAAAGGTTTATTTATAGACTGAAGCAATCATCCAGATAGTGGTATTTGAGATTTCATAAAGTGATAACCTTATATAACTTTCGGATGATAGAGGAAGACCACTGTATCTACATTAAGTAGTTTGAGGATAATTTTGTTATATTATCCTTATATGTGGATGATAGATTATTGGCTAGAAATAGTCTAGATTCAGTAGCAACTATTGAAGAATAGCTCCCATCAAACTTTGAGATGAAGGACATGGGTGAAGTATAATACATACTTGGAGTTAAAATCTAAAGAGAAAGTTCAAGAAGGATCCTCTCTCTTTCACAAGATTGTTATATCAAGAAGATACTTAAGTAATTCAATATGAAAGATTGCAATCCCATAGATATCCAAGTGATTATTGGAGTAACCTTGAGTCCTCATATGTGTCCCAAAAATAGAGTCAAATAAGAAGATGGAAAGAGTTCCATATGCTAGTGTAGTTGGCAGTCGTCTAATGTATGCAATGGTATGTACAAGACCAGATATCTATTATAGGTAGGGGTGGTAAGCATATTCCAATCCAATATCGGTGAGAAATACTAGAAAATAGTAAAAATGATCTTCAGATACTTGTAAGGCATAGCTAATTATGCACTATGTTATGAGTGAAGCCATGTACACCTAGTGGGATACTAGATCGACTACGTGTTATATCTTCTTGCTGAATAATGGCGTTATATGTTAGAGTAGCAAGAAGCAAATATGCATTGCCTTACACTCTATAGAAGCTGAGTTTATGACATGCATTGCATCAGTACAAGAGGCTTTGTTGCTGAAAAGATTCATATAACATCTTGGATTTGGTAATGAGAGTATCAATATAGTGTTAGTGTAGTGTGGCAATACTGCAGTCATAACCTACACTAGAGACCCCAAGTATCATATTAAGACCAAACATATTGATATCAAGTACAATTTTGTGAGGGATTCTATATCACAAAAACTTGTTACCGTGCAATACATTTTCACAAAATATATGGTAGCAGATCCCCTAATAAAGCCAATAAGCAAAGAAGTCTTTGAGATACATGTAAAAGCTCCTAGTATGTATAAAATATGAAATGCAAACCTTATGGAATGCTTTTATGATTGACAGAATTATGTTTTTTCATTACTTGATGTATTCATGTGAAAGTATACAATATCCAATATGTTGTATAGGTTAAAGAGGTTGGTCCTCTCACATGAGCAAACAACTTTGACGCTCAAATAGAGTGTGCAAAGATAAGACATTTGTGTTAACTAATAAAGCGGTAGAGAGCGCCGATATATTATAGAAAAACACAAACTATATGTTGCTCCGGCTAAAGTGTGGTAAGTCGAGATGAGATTCGTATACATGAGGTTAGATCTAACCATGGAGATCTACTTTCATAATGCCTGTAGCCAGATAACAAATTCTTCAACGTCGACGGTATAGAGATGAAGTTGAAGAATTTGGGTTTAGATGCTAAGAGTATTTAAACTTAAATATGTATGATGTTTTATAATAGATCCAAAATAAAATATGTTCTTAAAGTATAAGAGTAATATCATAACATGTAATTCATACTACATGTGCTAGAAGAACCGTAAAAGGGAAGCAAATGAAAGATTCATGTTTCTTTGTTGTGTGAGCCCTAGGAAGGAACAATCCTTCCAATGATGTCGTTTGACTTTGACAATATTATATATGTATATTTCAATAATTGCTATTTTAGCATATATCATGCGATCATGATAGATTCGATCTAAGCAATTATGCTAGGAAAATGGTTAATCCATATCAAAGTTATATATAGGCAAAAGGAATATTACCTAAAATATACATACGTATACTAGTGTTTATAGTATGTCCCTTATGATATTTTTTTTTATAAATTTTTTCTGGATGGTCTGGGTATTTTCTCTATAGACTCTCTTCTCTCTTCTCTAGTGTGCATTTACTGTATATTAGAGACTCGAGTCCAATAACAGTGTCAGGTCACTATGTTAGTACTTGAAACAAGTGAACTAACGACAAGTATATCTGAAATCCTTCAAGGAGGAACAAGTTGGAAAAGAAGTGGATACGAGAGGAATGAGAATTGGAATCATAACCTTAGTTTCTGGAGCAGTTAGAGAAGCATCCCAGCAAACATATGCAGAACATCGAGATCCGTAGCACACCACGTAAGAAGTCTCGCAAACGGACAGAGAAAGAGATAATGGTCTCCAAAAAAGAAGATTCCAGAGGAGAGAAAGTGTGTGTGAATGACTCAATGTGAACGTGAGATTGAGTTTACCTGAACCAGGTAGTTCTTTCAATCTCCGTTATTGATGAGATTACTCCAATGATCTACATCTTCCATATTGAATCTATTTTTTAAATTTAGTAATTTTTTTAAATTATTCTTATTAATATTATCTTAATAATAATTAAGTAAAAGAATGAGAGAGTTAAAAAAAGATGATTATAATATTTTAGAAAAAATATACTATAATAACTAATCTCCTTAATCTAATCAAATTAATTAAATAAATTTTACAAGTAGGATCGAAGAAATATCATTTATTACTAGCTCCGTTTTTAATTATAAGCCCTAATTGATTTTTTATAGATTAAAAAATATAAATAAATCAATTAATTATAATTAATATAAGAGTTAATTAACTAATTTAGATATATTAATGAGAATAAAAATTTACTTATAATTAATTAATTTATTTAATTTTTTTAATTTTAAAAATATCAATTAACTCTTATAATTAAAAAAAGAAAAAAAATAATATTTAATGAATTGTGAAAGTGAATTTAATGAATGGGTATTCTAAAAAAACGTCATGTGTAATTTTGTCTTTAAATATTTTTTTAAGCAACAATAAACACTCTACATTTACTGCTATCGAGTTTACCTCCAAAAAAATTGACGCTATCTAATAATACTTTAGGGATCTAATGATTCACAAATTAATTTAAGGTATTAAGTATTTTTAAAAAAATATTTAAAAGTACTAATGTAACTTAGTATCTGTAAATTTGTTAAATTCAAAATTTTTATACTGTTTATGCTATTTTATTTTTCATTTTTGTATTTTTTTTCAATTTTATTTTTATTCTATTAATAGTTTTTTCAAATTCACTAAAGTTCAAATATTAAAAAACTGTCATCTAAATAATTTCAGTGTTTATTGAATATAAAGGAGAAGGGATAATAGAATACTCTTTTGTTCAATTTATAAGGTAAAGAGAGAACATTTTTTATCATATTTATGAGACATATCATTAAATTTTATATATGAATGGATAATTTTTTCTTCCATTTATTATTGTAGACTTTGTACTCTTAATTGAGAGTATATTTAATAAAAATTAAGTTAAAAAATTATTAAATTCTAAGATAAAATTAATATTTTTTTTCTAGTAAAATATGTTAGAAGTGTTTTATAAATATATTTATTTATGTATAATTGATTATTTTATAAAAATAAAAAGTGTTTTTATTTGTGTTTTTCCAGCATTTATGTCAATTTTATCCCCTGCATTTAATGCCATTTTTTTTTACTTCATTTCTCTCATTTACTCCCTCAACCTCAAGTCTGACTTATAAGTGCACAAAAATTGTTTCTAGATTCTTAAGAAGTTATTTATATTTTTAATAATACTTGAGAGTTGAGATTGAATTTTTTCCTCAAATATTCTATTAGTAAGGATGTTCATTTATTGCAATAATTCTAACTATTTCTCCCTTTTAATTTTGAATGAGACATAATTAAAAGCAACTATTTATTGTACTTAAAATTAAGTACTCCATCCGATCCACAACTATTCACTTACAAGATAATTAATGCTTATATACTAATTTTGTTATTGTAATTAATATCATCTCAAATTTTGCTAATTCTTTATATTTTATCTCTCTTCATAATTTACATTCAATGAGGGTAGAAGCGAAAAATATCTTAATTTAGGCCACATTAAATAAGTTAACTATTAGTCTATTATTTTTTTATTATTGTGAATTAGTTAAAATGACTTTTATTATATTATAGACTAAATAGATAATTTTATTTTAATTTGAAATAAAAGAAAATAAATATTACTAGCATATTCAAATACAGTTTTTTTATACACTGGAAAGCTAAAAAGGGAAACTACTGCACAACTAAAGATCAGATGTAGATGCGAGGATCGCCATCACTTGGGATTAGAATTTGAGGACCCATGGCACTGTCAAGAGCCATTTCCATAGCGTTAGAATCTCTGCTTATTACTTAATTTCGACTTGTCAACTAGGGGCGTACATGGTGCTTGATGGGCAATGGTGCTGCCTTTGGCCCTACCCCGAAAATTTATATCATTTTATTTAAAATATATATATTATTCAATCACTATGATTTTATATAAAATAGATATAGTTTAAAATATAATCATATTTTCTAAATCTATAACATATTTAACTAATTTAATTAGATTAAAGAAGTTAATTAAATTGGTCATTATAACATATTTTTCCTAATATACCTTAATCATTTTGTTTAACTCTCTCCCTCCTTCTCTTATTTGATTATTATTGAGAATGTATTAATAGGAGTAATTCAAAAACTAGTTAGTAAAATTAAAAAATAGATTTTATATTTAAAATTAAAATTAATTCTACAATTAAATTATATATTTATGTTCAAAGGATATATTATTTAATATATATATATATATGGTGCAATTTCACTATTTAGGCATTATTTGGTTAGGGTTTTTTAGAAGGGAGGAGAGATTTAATATTTTGTCCTTTTGTACTCCTCTTCTTTTCATCTTTTTCCCCTCTAAAATTGGGGATTTTTAGAAAAGTGAGAAAGTTTTATTATAATTTTAACAAAAATATTTATAATGTCTTTTTTTTATTCCAATGGTACCTCTCTTAATTTAAAACTATTGTTTCTTTTGCACACCATTATTAACACTATTTTTTTTATATTTTTTAGCTACCGTATGGTAAAATAGTTGTGGTTGGATATATATTTTAAATTACTTATTTAGATTAGGAAGGTTCTTTTTTTCCGTAAGCTTGTATAGAATTAATATGAAAATATATATTTTAAGGTAAATATATGGGGGAAATAGTGTATATATATTATAAATATATTTATATGTCTTATAATTATAAAAGTAATCATAGAACATTAACATTTTTTCATATTTTCTAATTTCTTAATTTTATAAGATATTAAAAACATATTAAAATTAACTTGATAATATGTTAAAATTAATAAAATCATGCTTTGATATGCATATAAAAATATTTTTATCATATATAAATGATGTAATAGGTTTTCCAATATCCATATTTTAGAAAATAATAATTCTGATGCAAATATTATAAAAGAATATGAAAGAAAATTTAAATAAAAAATAAGAATATATTTGTCAACTTGTAATTAGTTTTTCTCCACTTCCATTATGAACAAAATAAGAAATGTCCTCTCCCCTACCTTAGAGGTAGAAAAACAAGTCAACCAGCCACAAAACGGGGCTAGGTAGGTGGCAGGCTATCCTACCACCTTTTTAAAAATATTTTTTTAATATTTTTTAGAAAATTATTTTTAAACTTTTAAAATACTAACAAAAAATTCCTAATATCGTATTAATATAATAAAAAAATTAATGTTATATTTTTAAAAATTCTTAATTTTTATAAAAAAATCTCAAATTTTACAATTATAAATATAAATAAACATTAACATAATATTAATAAATTACAATATGTCAACAAATATTAACAAATAAGTAATTATTTTTACTAGTTTTTGATAATTGAAATATTTAAAATAATATTTAAATACAAATAAATAATAATATTACTACTTTTTTTAAAAAAGCAGCGCGTTGGCAAGTTGGGTAAGACGGACAATCTAGCTTGCTACAAAACTCACCCCGTTTTGTGTTGAACTTGTAAAATTCTTCTTTAATATAACTAATATTAATTACTTAAACCTATTTTTGTATACAATTATAAATAAAAATAGTATTATAAATAAATTTAGTTTATTTTAAAAGAGTTAATTTTGGTAGAAAAGAGTTTACTAAAATTTAAAAGCAACCCTATCATGGTTATAAAAGACTTTTCTTAATTAATAATTAACATAATAGAAAACTAACCATCTAACACTAAAATTGTACTATCGTGGTTATAAAAAACTTTTCTTAATCAATAATTAACATAACAGAGTTTAACTTATTTTGAAAATGATATCCATGATAGAAAAGAGTAAAACTCATAAAATTATACTATCATAGATATAACAATTTTACATAATTTTCGTATGTAACACCATGTTATAAAGAATTCAATCCCACTAATATCGTTAAAGGATTCAAGCCGCCATTTAACTTCATCAAAGTTATCAATTCGAATTTTCTCGAGTAACGTACTTAAGTGAACACGCGCCGACCTTCTCTTGGGTTATCGCAAACACGCGCCCTGTCTTGGTTGATCTAGTACTCTGAATGGGTTGCCCATTCTTGGGGCAAAATTTGCAATATGCCCCAGTTTGTGACATTGGTAGCACTCCCAGCACTGTCCCTAGTACGATCACCCACACTTATGACATGGGCCTCTAACATTAGGCCTAGACATCATAGACCCTGTGTGGGAAATATGGGCCCTACTTGGTTGACCCCTTTGGCTAAAGGTCTTCTTAAATGAGCCCCCTTATCTGCCCTTCTCTGATCATGTCTCTTATGACCACTACTCTTGTTGTTACGCCAACTACCTGAGCTCCCAACACTAAACTGATTTTACTTCCCTATACCTCCTGTAGGTCCCAATTGATGAGGCTCACCCACCAGAGCTTGCACCCTCTTAATTTGGTTTACCTTTCAGGCCTTTCTAGCCATAACTCTAAGCTTGATGCACATATCTTCAAATGAGTTAGGCTTATATAGAACCAACACCTATTGCAGCTCTGGCTTGGCACAATACAATAATTGTTGTGCCTTCTAAAGAGAGTAATTCATATTTTTTGGGCGGGAAACATACTTTACCAATTTAATAAACTTAGTGATAAATAGGTCCTCATGCATATCATTTTGTCGTAAGGAGTAAAACTGGATATGTTTCTCCACACGCAATTCTTTAGGAAAGAAATGATCATAAAATATCTTCTTAAAATCTTTCCAAGTCATCTGTGAAATATTAGATAGCCCCACACTGCCCCACTAGTCTCTTACCTCATCCTCCAGGTATGTAATTGCCATTTGCACCTTTAATTGTGAGATGTAAGGAACAATTGAGAATATTGTCTCCATTCTCTTAATTCACTTCTCTACCTCTGAAGCATCAAGTCCTCCCTTAAACTTTGGAGGGACATGCTTATGCACTTCTTTACATACTTTAGTGATGTCATTCAAAAGTGGTGGATAAAAGACTCCTCCTGTTGTTTCTCCCTACAAGCTAACGTAGACATGCTCTTTGTCATGGCCTTCACTTGCAAAATCATTCTCTATCTTATTAGGCTTGCTTGATCCCTTATTGCATAATTCTTGGTTCTCTAGCACCTTTTCTTCAAACTTCTTTAACCTCTCATCGACTACACCCAATACCACATCCTTCATATGTTTCATTATTGCTTCAAAATCTGGTTGATGCCTATCATGCTGAGGCCCATAATCTAGTTGAGGCATATACTGCTGAGGTCTACTACCATCAAGTTAGCTCGATAATGTATATAAGGATGCAACAACCTAAGAATTAAACACAATAACAAAGACAAACAGGGAAGTTATGTGTGAATAATGTATATTCCCACTAATATGTAAGATATGCAAGGTCATACTCAGGAAACAACCTTGAAACTGATACCAAGTTGTAAAATTCTTCTTTAATATAACTAATATTAATTACTTAAACCTATTTTTGTATACAACATAAATAAAAATAATATTATAAATAAATTTAGTTTATTTCAAAAGAGTTAACCATAGTGGAAAAGAGTTTACTAAAATTTAAAAGCAACACAACTATGGTTATAAAGACTTTTCTTAATCGATAATTAACATTGCAGAAAACCACCCATCTAACACTAACATGGTTAATAGAGTTTAACTTATTCTAAAAATGATATCCATGATAGAAAAGAGTGAAACTCATAAAATTGCACTATTATGGATATAAAAACTTCATATAATTTTCGCACATAACACCATGTTATAAATAATTCAACCCCACTAACATGGTTAAAGGATTCAAGCCCCTATTTAACTTCATCAAAGTTATCAATTCAAATTTTCTCGAGTAACGTACTTAAATGAACAACGCCAATGGCCACAACGCTAGCAAAATTTTCAAATAACACTCATAATATAGTAAATGGCCTGTGGGGTTTTATCATGTCATATGCATAATCCTAAAAGGCTCTGGCCTCCTGTCAGTACACATTATTCAGTACGATCATAAAATAGCAAATCATCATAGTATAAAGAAAAGTATGAATAAAAGTAGGCTATATAGTGGCAATATACATCTACTCAACGTATAAATATAAGGAAGGTCTTGTATAGTTCAACTAGCACAACTATGCCTCCGGTGCTTTCTCGTTTGAACTAGCGGTTGAATTAACTCCTAAAAAATGTTAATAAAAATAGGATGAGATAAAACCCTCAGTAACCATCAATTCTACTCATCATACATACTAATATGTGCTCGTGAGGTGTTAAGTAGGACAATTTATAAAGTACAACATACAAAAAATAACATATCATCATATTATAGTCAAATAGATAAACCACCCAAGTTTCTCTCATCAATCTAACTAAACTGTCTTATTTCTGCTGACCGAACCCATAGGCTAGTGATAACTACCATATGACTGGCTACCCAAAAAGCTAATCAGGTCAAGTGATATAGACCGGCCAAAATCTACAGAGCACATGATCGGATCATGGGTTCATTCTCCCTTAATAAATAGGTAGGGGTGTCGCAGCCCCTCAGTAAATAGGTGGGGCAAGTCCCTTGGTAAATAGATGGGATAAAAGCTAACCATCTAGCTTCAATAGAGGCTATGCCACATGGTAGAATATAACTCCGTCATTACCAATCCCCAATGAATAATTCTCAAGATAATAATATTAATCAACAATCTAAAGCTTGATAATCAATAACATCAATAGAGTATCATAATAGAATTTTTCTCAAGATGAAAATTTTCTTCAAATGACAATGACAAGATATAACAATTTTATACTCTCAATTCAACTTTCTAAATCAAACTTCAAGTCCCACAAGACTATTTTTAATAAAATCCTCAATAAAAATTCCTCAATATAATCATATAAATATCAATAGATTTATATATATCAAATCACTCACAAACATCACATTAGCACACACAATGAGTAGAAAGTAGTTATCTCTTGCCAAAATAAGGAATAATTATACGAGCCGACTGGCCCAGTGTATAACAATATCAATCACAACAACATGGTATTTTACTAGGAGTTACTCGAGAACTCCAAGGATAGTCTACAAAACTACCACACAAAAACTATCACTATAATACTTAATACTCCTCTAAAACTATTCTAAAGCTACTCTAGAATCTTAGAACTCATCTCTTTTAACTAATATATTTCTGTTTAAATATATGTATATATAAATGGTTACATATATAAAACTATTTCCTATTTTGACTAATATTATTTAAGAATGTAACTTATTTTATTTATAAGATATATATATATGTTTCTTTCCCAAACTCACTGGACTTCCTTTTATTTATTTATTTACATATACATGCCCACTCTCACATTTACACATTTAATTAATTTAATATACTAATAATAATTTAAGTTGAAGCCTTGAATTCTTTTCAAAAAATCCTAAATGTACAAATACATATTAGAGAATGAGGATAAAAATTTGTGGAAAAGTGGTTTCTTTTTGTTGTTTATAACTAATTCTAATTTAAAACTATTCATTACATATTATTTTTATTTTATTTCACTTGCCAAGTAGTGAGTTTTAAGGGTGGTTATGGCAACTAAATCCATATATGATTATGTATATGTATATGTATACATGCGTATTGTGATGATGAGATATGGATAATTGATGAAGCATATATCCATATATATATTGAAGAAAGGAGATGTACAAGAAGACATATAGATAGTGATGTTTGGAAAAGTATATGTGTGTGTATTTGATGGTTCCTTTATGAAGCATGTTGAAACCCACCTTGTGTATATATATTATATATGTGACTTATATTACTTCCTAACAATCGAGAAGGACATGGCATGTAATAGTGCAAAGATTTGACAAAGAAAGGAGCAGTAGGTGGCATGACTAGGAAAGGATTTGCTAAAAGTAACGAAACATGGTGCTAAATGACAAATATTAATGGGAAAAGAGAAACTAGTAAAAAGGGAGAGGAGATGAGAAAGTGTACCTCTACTGCAAAATAAAATTACGCAAAAGGAGAGAAAAAATGATGTGAAGGAGAGAGATAATGGGCGACAGCTAAGGGTAATAAAAAGATGTAAGAAGGGAATCTTAGTTTAACATTTTAATTTTATCTAATATAATATTATTATCTCATTATTATCTTTATAATTTGTTAGAATCCTATCAGATATGATAATTTAAAATTTAAATCATATCTTCAAAATTTGAATTCATATCTAAACTTGAACATAGATCTTAATAAATTCCTAACTAATAATAATCATAAATTTTAAGAAAGGTAATGGTAGAATTATTCACATATCATATTTTCACTTAAACTAATAAAAATATTAAACTATAATAATTTTAATTAATATTTTTGAGTTATTGATAAATAATATTTTAAATTATATTTAAAAATAAAACTAAAAATTAGGATATTATAAAACTCGTTTTATTAGCTTTACCCTATCCTATATCTAACTAAATAAAATTTATAATATCATCTACCCTTCCTTTATCTCTCCTATCCTCCTCGCCTTTCATATGAACTAAATAAAGCTTTAATTAAAATGTAGCAAATTCATCCAGGTTTGAAATGTCCATTAACTCAGCCGTTTCAATTCTCCATTTGCCCTTCACTTACCACTGCTCCTCTCTCTTTACACGCACATATTTGTTGGAGAAATAAAGAAGGCAAGGAATGTGTGAGAAAGATGTGGACCGCCGACGTTTCAGACATGTAAGCTTTCGATGAACTTGCTTCAATTTGATTGCTGTAAAGATGAAATTGTACTAGAAATTATTTTAAAACATTAGGTGCACCAAAAAAATACTTAAAGATACTTAAATGCACTTTAACCACATATATATATAAACATGAGATAAAGCAGAAAGTTAAAACCAGACATAATCCTATCAAAAACACATTGTCTTCTACTTTAATATTTACATTTATATCAGATTTCACTAAGGTGCTGATGTCTTCATGGATGATGCTGGATGTATTCGCGTTGAGGATAACTTTTTTAATACTGTAGGCTTGTTCATATATGTGAATTTTATTATTACTATTTTTATCTGAATATAGTTAAAGTTAATTTTAAATTTTAAGATTCATTTTAGAATATTTCAAAATGTGGAAATTGGAATTATGAATATAATTGATGTTCACAGTTATTTTCGTCAAGTTTTAATGGGAGTTTGTTTATAACATTATATGGATAGGGAGACGCAGTATGGGCATAGAAGGCCGCCTTTTGCCCACTCTGAAATGGTAAGAGCTTTTACCCATATACAAATGTTAACTCTATTTAATCACGTTCTTAATCTCAAGAATCATGACCCATATTGTCTGGGAGATCCAAGTCCGTAGCTTGAATATGAAAATTAAGTTGCATTGATAACAATTTATGATTTACTATATAACATACATATTACCCATATCCTAATTAATTTATGTAATAAATGTTGCAATATTACTCAGGCACATATATATTGTATTACTCATAAATATGTCAAAACTTACAACTTGTTACAAATATTTCTTACATACGTGGATAGACATATAATTCCTACTTATTGGGATTCCTCTTAAAATTCATTTTTTTCTTTATGTCATAAACCTATAACTTCCACAATCAATAACTTGAAAGGAATTTCTTATTATTAATGTTATTATATTCATATTTATTCCTTTATAACTTTATGTTTAGTCTTTAATAGTTATGACTTATAAATAGTGGTCATGTACAAGGCATTTGTACAAGTGAGCATATAAGCATATAAGGAATATTTTATTGCCTCTCATTTCAACCTCTTGTCTTATTATTTATTCTTCTCTTTAATTTCTTTATCTTCTCTTATTTTATTACTCGTTATCAGCACAATAATGTTTAGAAAAATTTAAGGTATAAACTTCTTATCAATTCATATATTATCATGTTCAATTATATATAGATGTTACTAGTTTTCTCTTTATCTAATTATCATATATATTTTATTTTCTTTATCATATACTATGTTAATATGTTTTAGTAGTATATAATATTTTCCTTTACCCTATTACCCGATTATACTCTTATCTAATTATTATGGACAAATTTCATTTTCTATACATTTGTTATATATTCAATTGTTATTTATTATATTATTCTTTTCTATTTATTTTAATTTTTGTTGTTAGATTATATATATGTGTGGGGGGGTTATAATTATTCTATTTTATTCTTATGTAAAATATTATGTTGTTATATTTTTTCTTTTGATATATTGATACAATATTTGACTTATTCTCAATTTATATAGGTATGTATTATTGTTTACATTTCCAATTACCCCTCCACATATATTCATTAATTTATGTTTCAATTGATTTATTTATCTTCTTTGTATTCATAACAGTATTATATATTTATTACAGTTATATAATATTCACTTATTTATATTACGAATTACTTATACCATGTTACTATTTATATATTATATTTATGTTATTTCTAATTCTATGTATTGTAACATATTATTTATATTGTTTATATTATGCACGTTTCTTTATATTATTTAATTTATTTTATTACATTTATTTATTGTTTATTTATGTTTATTTAATTTATATTACTTGTTTTATGTATTTTGTTTCTATTGTAACATTATTTTCTCTGTATTATTTATATTGTTTCCATTATCCATTGTTTTGTGTTGTTTATTTAATTGCTTATGTGTTACTTTAGATATATATATATATATATATATATATTTGTTTCTTTATTTATTCCATTTATATTTTCTTACATTTATTGAATTTATATTTATTTTGAATATATAATGTTTATTTAGTTTATGTTTTGATTATCATATTTTTTTCCAATTAAATTTATCATAATTCTAATTGTTATTATTATTATTTTAGTTTGATCAATGACTGATCTTACTAAACTCGAGTTTACTACTCTTGATATTTCAAGAAAAAATTATCTGTCTTCGATTTTAGATACTGAAATCTACCTACATGCCAAAGGTCTAGGAAATGTTATTTTACCTAGAAATGAAGCAAGCAATAAGGTTAAAGCCATGATTTTCCTTTGACACCATTTACATAAAGGGCTAAAAGCTGAATACCTAATAGTGAAAGATCTGTTAGAATTGTGGAATAATTTAAAATAACAATATGATCACCAAAAGACGGTAATTTTGCCCAAAGCTCATTATAAATGGTTGCATTTGAGGCAACAATATTTTAAATTTGTATCTTAATATAATTCAACTATTTTTAAAATAAGTTCTCAATTGAAATTTTGTGGTGAGAAAATAACAGATGAGGACTTATTAGAAAAACCTTTCTCAACCTTTCATGCTTTAAATATGCTCCTGCATCAGCAATACTGTGAGAAAGGTTTTAAAAAGTATTATAAATTGATCTCATGTCTTCTTGTGGATGAACAAAATAATGAGCTGTTGATGAAAAATCATGAGATCTATCCCACTAGATTAGCTCCATTCCCTGAAGCGATTGTGAATGAATGTACTAACTTTCATGCCTATGATCATGGTTGTAGTCATGGTCATTGTTGTGAATGTGGTAGGGGATATGACAATTATCGTCATCATGGTGGTAGAAGTAATTAAAATCCAAATACCCACCAAAAGAAGAAACATAATGAAAGACAGAAAAAAGACAAGGGTGACCCCTCAAAAACTCTGAAAAATCTATGTTATAGTTTATGTTTTATCTACATTTTATCCTAATTTAATTTATGCTTTATGCTTTATTTATGTTTACTTTTATTTTCTTGTTTTAAGAGCATTATTGCTAATAATGTATTTTGATACATTTATTTTCTTTTGATGAAGAATATGGATGTTCCTCTCTCTTTTATTGGGCACAAGAATGAAGATATATGTCTCGTAGATAGTGTTACAACACATACCACTAGTACAAAATGTATTTTTAAAGCCCTATTTTTAAACTGGTCCTTGCGGAGACGATCTAAAAAATATGACCGGTGGCATTTTTGTAAATAAGATGAAATAGTTATACCGGATTAACACGTCATCGATGTAAAATATAATTACTACGCTGGATACTAATATCAATAGGTGTAGATTAGCTGCGTCATATTCTGACTCTTCAGTTTATTGTCTATATTTTCCCGCTTCTTTTCTTTAACTTCTTCAGACTTTACGAAGAATCTCTTAGAACAAATGAAATATGGCATTTTTATAAATAAGATGAAATATTTACATCAGATTTAAATTGAACCAGTGTAAAATATATATAACCGGTGTTAAATATATTATCTATTCTGACTCTTTAGTTTCCTGTCTATGCTTTACCGTTTCTTTTCTTTAACTTCTTCATACCTGGCGGACAAGCTTTTAGAATAAATGAAAGGTGACATTTTTGTAAATAAGATGAAATATTGACATCGGATTTACATTGAACCGATGTAATATATATAACTGGTGTTAAATATACTTTCTATTCTGACTCTTTAGTTTCCTATCTATGCTTTCCCCCTTATTTTCTCTATAACTTCTTAGGCCGTTCATTTCATTTATTTGGTTCCTATCATTTGTACTTATTATGATAGAAGGCCAATTGCATTCTTTGATATTCTTTTCTGAAATCGTTCTTATTCCTCAACCATATGTATACCATTCCTATGATCAGTACTTTTGTCTCATCATTTTATCTCTGTTTTATTTTTTTTCTTCTATATGAATGCTCCAATGGCTTCTTCCTCACACATACCTCCTTCTTCGCCGCACAAAAGAAACAGAGACAATTTTGAAGACAAATATCCTGACCCTCACTTTACAGTTCCTTCTCCTTCTCCCCTGGTTGTCACTTTGATAGAGTGCCTTGAGGAACTGATCATGCGCTTCAATGCTCTGGAGGACTCAGTGGAAGAACTGTCTTAGAAAGTTACTAGACTGAAAGACAGTTTCAAAGCTTTCCTCTCACAAGTTCGCCTCCATCAACAGCATGATAGCTTCTATTATCCTGTTGATCTTACCCACTCTTGTGAATCCCAGACCTCTACGTTTGATGAGGAGTGAAAGTCTGCAACCTTTATCTGTTGCCCCTCCTATTTTATTTTTTTTACTTAATGACAAAATGAGAGAATATATTATATATTCTAATATATATTGTGTTTGAAAATTTTATACTTTTGATGTAAAGTTATTAGTAAAGTTGAATGAATGAAGTTTCTTGTTCTCTAAATGAATGAATTACCTTGTTCTGATGACATGTTCTTTTATTTTCTGAAAAAATGCAACATCTTGAAATTGGACATATCAATGTCCGGTGTAGAATATAATGACCGATTTAAAAAAGTTATTTCTACACCGGTGTTGCATTTTATCCGGTGTAGATTTGCTTATGAAATACTCTTTAATTTAATCGAAAGCCCCTTCGCGCCTCCCATCTGTCATTTTCACTTATTCGCGCATTTAAGTCTTCTCGACCTTTCACAGCTGGTGAGTTTTGTTTTGAACTCCTTGTCTTAAGAATTGAAGATTTATGCACTACTGGTAGTACCTCTGTTATTTGTGATGGATTCATTGCTGTCATTTACTTGTTTCATTTGATTCATTGCTGCAAGCTAGGTTTTCTTATTTTCTATTTTTTGAGTGTTTTAGTCTTCCATAAATATGGATCGTAGTTGGATAAATGCTAAATGAACAAGTGTTGTGTATGCTGAGGGGGTAAAGGAGTTTTTGGATTTTGTTAAACAAAACGATGATGATGATAATGAAATGTTTTATTGTCCTTGTATGAGTTGTTTAAATGAGAGGAAACAAAGTCCTACAGATATGTACACTCATCTAATTTGTGAGGGGTTCTACAAGAGTTATATAATATGGGTATAGCATGGTGTAAAGGTGGAAAGGTTGAGTGTATCTGAACAGTTGGAACAGACCTTTGATGATGACATGGATACTAATAATCGGGTAGAGGATATGATTCGTGATATTATAGACAATGCTTTTATGTGGTCATGCCTGTAGTATAGTGGTGAGTATTCCCGTTTGTTACGCGGGCGACCTGGGTTCGATCCTGGCAACAGCGCCATTGATAAGGGAAAATTGTCGTGGTCTGATCCATCAAAATAAAGTTAATTGCACCCAATATAATATAGTATAAGGCACAACCATATCGTTCTTCTCAAGGAGCATTTTATTTGGAAACCTAGCAGATTGGATGTCAAAATCAATGAAAAATCTGAGTAGGGATAAAATGATTTTTGGGATTTTAGTGATTGATGTAATAAAAGTTGGGTTCAGAAAAGTAAATGTTTTTGGATTTTTGATTAAAATGAAAACGAGTTGGTTTATTTGAGAAACATGGTATGAAAGACTCTTGATGATGAAAGTGTACTTATCCTTGCTCTCACGTTAAAATTGGATTTTTGAAATCACTAAGTCAAAGAAAACCTCAATCGATCGATTGAGTCCAAAACCCTAATTTTCCTTAAACCCCTTTAATCAAAGATGATTTAAGAACTATTAGCAAACTGTCAGAAACAACTTAGCGTGCAAGTTGAATTAGATGATGAAAATGCCTTTAAATAGTCGTTGATCGAAAACCCTAGATTTCAAGCAATTGAATTAATTAACAACGATCACTGATAATAACCCAACTCTCTTAAAATTGAAACTGAAATATTCTATTAAAAAGCAAAAGTTCAAATCATCCGAATTCAATTACAAAGTCAAATATGAGAATGATCAATCGATATTCAAAACTTGCTCATGAAATGAAAACCCTAGATCTAGCAGTAATCATAACATGAGAAGATACAAATTAGAACAGTAGAAACTCCCTATTTCAGCCCATGAGCTCAAGATATCATATCCATCACCAAGAGACTAAAGATTTAGCCTCTCATGACTCTTGTTGTATTGCAATTGCTGTCCATATGTGATGCCATAAAGAAACGATGAGAAGAAGTTAGATTTATGGTATAAAGATGTGGAGAAGTATGTGGATAGGTGTAAAACGATGGAAAATGTGGAGAAAGTGATCAGAGAGCGCTCAAGTATTATTTCTTAACCTAATCAAGTCAAAAACTAACCTCCCCTTTGACAGTAGCCCTCCTCTCCTTTTATTTTTGCATGACCTAATTCAAAATGCGCAGTTTCAACAATTTCGCATTTTAGTCACGACCAAATCCATTTTTTGGTCGGGACTTGTAAACACAGAGAGACTTCAAGAAGAATCAAGGTCGCGAACCGCAAACTCTTTGGTTGCGACTAAAAGGCGCAGGAGCATGGTTTCACTTTCATTGACTTGTGCTTTCTTTCCTGGCCCTTACTCTCTTCAAAAATACATGCAATCCAACATAAAAACTCACTGTAAAAGTCTAATCAGTAAATAATAGAATATATATAGTTTAGAAGAGTTAATTTACTATTTTACCCTTTAATTAGCACATTGCCACGCACAATCATGTATTACCACAAAAGTACAATTTAAGCCATAAAATGAATGTTAAAGTTGTTATAAAACTCTTAAAACTGTCACAGAAACTATATACAAAATATGTCTTATCAATTCCCCCATACTTGAACCTTTGTTCTCCTTGACAAAGAAATGAATCACACCTAGAATAACACTATTAAATTCAAGATAACATAATCCATAGTGTACCTTGAAAACAAATAATTCGTCATCATTTGGGAGCAAAGGTGATAATGTGAGCAATGCCAAGTAATCAACTACTAAGTGAAATCAACCTCAACTGTATGAGCGCATAGATCCTCTTAAAGGGTGTAAGTGTTTAGCTCTCTATTTCCTCTTATCGTTAGGGTTTTTTTCACTCATATTCAAATTGGAAAACATTCTACCATATGCTTGTAATGGATATAAATCTCAACAACTATATAACACTTATGCAAAGAATCAAGAGATATTTTAGGGTTGAAATGATGGAGATGGACCACATAGAATGAAATATGAAGAATAGAAAGTACTATATACATTCAACAATGAATATGTAGCATGAATTCATGTCTCTAGGGATCTAGCTGTGGTAATTGTGCTAATAAGAGTTGATAATAATGCCCTCTTCACTTCTTTTTTCTTTTCTTTTTGCTTTCTTTTTCTTTCACTCTCTTTTTTTTTGTTTTTAGTGCAATATGCTTCTTTTCTCTTCTTTTATTTGGCACCTCATTCATGGAAGCTATGGCAGAATAACACAACAATAATAAATTTTTGACACGAAAAAAAAATTATTTCGAAATGATATTTATGCACATATGACTTTCTATAAGAATGATGAAAAAAAAAAGTGATGGGCTCCAAAAGGGGTGACTAAGGATGTAATATGTAGTGGACTTATGTTTGGGATAAAAGGGTTTAGAGAATAACATCCTCCCCCACACTTAAACTTGATAGTGTCCTCACTGTCAATAGAATTAAAGTAGAAAAGATCACAATCACGTTGTAAAGTCAATCAAATCTAGCTTCAAAATAGCATGTAGCCTAATCACTCAATGCAAATTAATAGTTCAGCACACAGTCACATTCAAGTCATGTAAAGCAATACTAGTAACGCAGAGATGACAGGATGGGTAAGCTAAGATCATGCATGTGAGTATGTATGTTCCACAGAGAACAATCAATAAGTAAGCAACACATGGACAGTAACGGGTTGTTGTTCAAAATATAAAGACACCTAGAATAAACAAAAAAAATAGAAAATGAAAACTATCCTACTGAAATATCCCTTTCCTATCCTCAAACCATTATCAACATATTGCATTAGGGAAAACTTGTAAAGGTAAGAGATAGGAAAGGGACAAATTCGCCTCAATGCGGCAAAGCAGATTCCTCATAAAGTTTCAAATGGTGACCATTGGCTTGGAAGATTTTGCCCGTCACTTCCTTTTTCAATTCAATCATCCCAAATTCATGGACTTTAACAACTGTGTAAGGTCCATCCCAACTAATTTTGAATTTTTCATGTTTGAACTTGAACCTAGCTTGGTACGTTAATACTCTGTCACCTTCCTTAAAATTCTTTCTCAAAATATGAGCATCGTGGAATAGCTTTGTTTTCTGTTTATAAATTTTAGAGTTATTGCAGGCATCTAATATAATCTATTCTAGCTCTTGAATCTGCAACAACCTCTCTGAATTAGCTTCTACAAGGTCCTCATTACAGGCCTTCACTGCCCAAAATGTATCATGCTTTATTTCCACAAGTATGTGACAAGCCTTCCCAAAAATGTCCTATAAGGGGACATTCCTAGAGGAGTTTTAAAAGCTATTCTGTACGCCCACAAGGCATCATCAAGTCTTAAATTTCAATCCTTATTGGATGACTTAACAATCCTCTCTAGAATATGCTTAATTTTCCTATTAGAAACCTCTACTAGACCATTAGTTTAAGGGTGGTATGGGGTTGAGACTTTATGAGTGACACCATATTTTGCCAATAAGCGATTGATTAACTTATTACAAAAATAGGTGCTTTGATCACTGATTAACACTTTAGGTACTCCAAATCTACAAAATATGTGAGACCTTAGAAATTTGGAGACCTTTTGGGCATCATCTAGTCTTGTAGGAATGGTTTCTACCTACCTAGATAAATAGTCTACAACTAATAAAATGTAACAAAATCTTGTTGAAGGTGTAAAAGGTCCCATGAAATATATTCCCCATACATCAAAAACCTCATAAAATAAAATAGGTTGTTATGGCATCTCATGCCTTTTACCAATCCCCCCAAATCTTTGGCACATATCAAATGCTCTACAAAACTCAAAAGCATCTTTAAAAAGGGAGGGCCAATAAAAACTAGATTCAAGGACCCCTTATGTGCAGTCCTTTTCCCCCCAAAATGGCCACAACAAACCCATGAATGGCAAGCTTCTAAAATTGATTTATGATCTTGGTCTGAGGCATATCGTCTTAATACTTGATTTAAGCACAATTTCCACAGAAAAGGTTTATCCCAAATAAAGTATTTAGATTCACTCTTAAGCTTTTGGGCCTAAAACTTAGACAAATGAGATGGGATTAGGTCAGTCTCAATGAAATTGACTAAATGAGCATACCAAGATTCTATAACAAGAATTAAACAAAGGGATTGATCAGGTAAAGAATCACAAATAAGATCAGAACTAAGTACTCCCTTTGTCTTTGTTGGTAACCTACTTAGATTATCAGCAACGTGGTTCATATTTCCAGTTTGATCCCTCACTTCTATATCGAACTCTTGAAGCAATATCATTCACCGTAAAAGTCTTGGCTTAGATTGAGGTTTATGGAACAAGTACATAACTGCTGCATGATCTGTGTAAACAATAACTCTAGAGTTAATGAGATATGCTCTGAATTTATTCAAAGCCATTACAATTGCAAACAATTCTTTCTCAGTAGTGGTGTAATTAATTTAAGTAGCGTCAAGTTTTTCAATGCATAGGCAATCACCCTAGATAAATTACCATCCTTTTGTCCTATCATAGCTCCCACAGCGTAATTGGAAGCATCGCATGATAGTTCAAAAGGAAGATCCCAATTTGGTGAAGTTATGATAGGTGGAGAAACCAATATTTCCTTCAATTTTTCAAAAGCCTATTTGCAATCAGTAGAAAAAATAAATTCAGTGTCTTTTTGAAGAAGTTTTGAGAGTGGCAAAGCAATTTTATTAAAGTCTTTGATGAATCTTCTATAAAATTCAACGTGCCCTAGAAAATATTGAAATTCTTTTAAAGTTGTAGGGTAGGGCAACGAAGAAATGACTTCAATTTTCACTTTATCCACCTCAATCATTTTGCTAGATATAAGATGTCCAAGTATTATTCCATGATCAAACATGAAAAAATACTTTTCAAAGTTCAAAATCAATTTTTTCTCAAAACATCTAGCAAGGATGCTATCAAGGCTTTCTAGACACTCGTCAAAAGAATTTTCATATACAATAAAACTATCCATGAACACATCCATGCAATTTTCAATGAAATCAGCAAATATAAAAAGCATACAACACTAAAATGTGCCCAGAGCATTACACAAACCAAATGGCATTCTTTTATAGGCATATATACTAAAGCGGCATATAAATGTGGTATTTTCCTAGTCTCTCAAGTCTATTGGAATATGAAAATATCCTGAATATCCATCTAGGAAATAATAATGGCTTTTACCTGCTAATCTCTCAAGTATTTGATCAATAAAAGGTAAGGAAAAATGATCTTTCCTAGTATAATTGTTCAACTTCCGATAATCAATACAAACCCTCCATGAATTTTACACTATAGTAGGTATCAATTCATTATTCTCATTCTTGACTACTGTCAATCCGCTCTTCTTAGGCACTACATGCACAGGAGGTACCCATTCACTATCTAAAATAGCATATATGATTCCTACCTTTAACAATTTACTAATCTCCTTTCTAACTACATCAGAGATCAATGGATTTAATCTTCTTTGGGGTCATTTAATTGGCTTGGAGTCTTCACACAGTAGAATCCTATGGGTTTAAATAGTGATATCTATCCCTTTTATATTAGCTAATTGCCAACCCAAGGCCTCTCTATTCTTTCTAAGCACATTTAATAACCTAGACTCTTCACTAACAGTCAAAGAACTGGAAATTATGATGGTAATTTTCGAGTTTGGCTCAAGGTAAGCATACTTTAGGTTAGAAAGTAAATCTTTTAACTCTAATTCTAGGGGTTAGACAATGGAAGGAATCAAATAGGGGAACCATTTAAATTATAAATACTCCCTTTTGTAGATCCTTGGAGGTTGCTCATATACGATTCATTAGGATATTCTATCTTAATTGTAGTCTCTTTAGGAGTTGCACCCAGCTTACGTTGGTCCACAGCTGCAACATAGTTGATGTCAGACTCTCTCATTCCTGCATCATTATTTGAGATCAAATCATTTAAGGTATGAGATGTAATTTTGGAATGAGAATGAGGTTGATAAGAGTTAGCATGTATTGGCCCTTTAACCAAAATAGTGGAGTGTGGAACTGAAGGAGTTTAGAGTTCCCTAATTGCGTCTAATATTTCTGGTTATGACCTTTCACTTCTCGTCGTAACTCTAGTTGATAGGGTGTGCCTCTGGAACTTGTTATCGTGACTTAGTCATCTTTTAGTTGGGCCTTGGGGTCACAAAAAGGTTGTCCCTCAGCATATTAATGTTTAGTCGTGACATCATCTTCGTGTCTTGACTGATCATCTCTGGAGTTTTATGTCATGACCTTAAAGCCATTTAGTCTGACTCAGCTTCACAGTGAGTCTCATATTAATTTTTAGTCGTGACGTGGAGGTCATTTAGTCGTAACCTTAGGTCATAAAAACCCGACCCTTCTTCAATTGTTGAACTTCTAGCTTCCAGAACATCTTGGGATCCTACAAAATCACTCAACAAACCTTTTGCAAACGTATGATCTCTATCATTATCATGCAAACTTAATGCATGTTCATCCCTAGTCTCTTCAAGAGCATAATCAATGGCATTCAAAGTAGTAAAAGCAGAATTATCAAAAGGAAATTTCATTGCTTCATTCATGTTAAAGGTTACCACATGCTCTCTAACTTCCATTATGATGGAACTATGCTTCATACTAATGATGGCCTTAGAAGTTTAGAGGAAAGGTCAACCTAGGATCAAAGTATTGTAATTTACTAACTCATTAGGCATGTCTAAAACATAAAAATCAGTTGGGAACACTAGGTCATTGACCTGCACTAAAATATCCTTAAGGATTCCCTTAGGATACCTAATTGACCTATCAGCTAACTGGAGCACTACGCTTGTGTCTCTAAGATTATTGATACCTAAAGCTTGATATAATGACCAAGGCATTATATTAATGGCTGCCCCTAGATCTAGTAACGCTCCCTTAATAGGAACATTTCCTATAGTGCATGGGATTGTGTAGGATCCTAGATCTTGGCACTTAACCAGTAATTCAGCCTTAAAGAGTGATGACCCATTAGCGCTCACCTAAATTCTCTCATGAGGCATAAACTTCTTTTTATCAACACACAATTCCTTCAAAATTTTTGCATATTTAGGGTTTCTCTTAAGGAATTCAACCAACGGGATGTTTATTTCTAACTTATTGAATAGAGTATAAGCATCTTTTACAATATCAGGGTCAATATTTTTCTTTCCAACAAAGTTAGAGTTAGGAAAAGGAAGATCTTTTATACTTATCTCCTTACCTTTGTGCATAGAGGCTCCTTGCTTGCTCGACTCTAGCTTCTCCTCAAGTTGCTTTCCTTTGTAGGCTAGACTAGGTATTATTTCTGCTTCTTCTTGCAGCTCTTGTATCTCCACTTGGGCTTATGAGTTTTCCTCTTGGGTTGGCTTCTTCATTATAAGTTGTTGTTCTTTAGCACTTCCAGATTTTCCAATTTGTACCTTTCTGCCACTTCTGATGGATATAGCATTCAAACCTCTCAGATTAATGATGACATTCGAAGGTATGCTGCCACTGCTCTTTCCTTGAATGTCACTCACTGTATTAGAGACGTGAGTTAAGTGACTTGTGATATTTACATTATTGGAACTTAACTTTTCAAGTTTTTTGTGCATATCTGCATTATCCTTTTGCATACTTTGAACAATTAAAGCTATGGAGGTGAACTGACAATCATTCTCCTTGAGCTTGTTGTATATATCAGTTATTCTACGATCCATATTATTCATCTATGCAACTATACTCTTCAATAATTGAGAAGTCTCATCTGGCCTCGATGTGAATAAGGTATTAGGGTGAGTTGGAACTATAAACCTTTCATTATTTTGGTAGTTTCTTGAGGAAGCACTACTTCCTTAGAATTGATTTGGCCTATCTCCCCTACCTAAAGTTTAGGTGGTCTTTCTAACTAGGGTTGTATGTGTTAGAGTATGGGTCTCTCTTTTGGTATTGATTGTCTCTCCCTTGATATATTGTTGCCACTTTTTCATATTGTCTGTTATATGTACTGGTAATATGCATCATTGAACCATATGATTCATATCCTGTAACTAAGTCTTGTGAGGTATCCACTACATGAACTTATTTTGTGGAATACAACTCTCTTTCAATCAAATTCATCATCTTCTCCATTCTATTTCCAAGGGCTACTATTTCAGCTAAGATCACATTTGAATTATTCGAAGAAGATATGGGCATTCTCCTTGGATTCCCTGTCTGATGGTCTTCATTGGCCATTTTCTAGAATAACTCTCAACTTGCTTGTGGAGTCTTATCTCTCAAGGATCTATTTGCTGCAGCATTCAAGGAAACATAATTATGAGGAAGTAGACCATCAAAGAAAATGTCTACTAAATCAGCCTTAGTTATGTTGTGGTGAGGGCATCGAGCCAATAGGTTAAGAAACCTCGTCCAATACTCATGTAAAGATTCTCCATCCTGTAACAGAATATTAGTGATCTCATTCTTCATTTGAGTGGTCTTTAAAGTTGCAAAAAACTGTTCAAGATATGTTGACTTCAACTGATCCCATGTAAGAGTGGAGAAATGAGTTAAAAAATTGTATAGTCACTCTTTAGCCTTCCCTTCCAAGGTAAAATAGAAACACCTCCTTAAGACATCATCCAGTGCAGTCATTAGAGGCTTCATTGAAGAATAAATCATATGCATGGTTTGTAAGTGCCTGTGTGGACATTCTCCTGTAAAATCATGAAACTTAGGCAAGGCTGCAGTCAAAGCTCCTTTAATCTCAAAATTAGCTTCTTTAGTATAGAAACCATAAAGATTATAATTCACATGCGAATGATTAATTTCCCTCACACTTCTATTATCTTCTATATTAATTGGTATTTCATTTTTTCCATGGCCATTATGCCCATTATGATTAATATCAGCCATATTCAATTTAGTTTCAAACTCTGGAATACTAGAGGAGGAACTAGATTTTGCTTCTTCTTCTCTAAATTCCCTAAATTCTTGCTTTAGTTTCCTAAGTCTTCTTTCAATTTCAATTTCACAAGGCACTAATAGTTCAGTTCTTTTACCCATGCAATGCAGAAACAATAGAGAATAATTAATGCAGTCAGTCAGAGTCAATCACAAAAGTTACACAGCAGAAAATTTTTAGTCATGACTAAAGTGTGTTTTAGTCATGACTCAATATCACAAAGAGCAGTAGTCGCAACTGGTTTTCATAGAGTAGTTAAATTTCATAGGGAAGCAATCAAGTCATGATACAAATGGTGTTTGGTCACGACTTAAAGTCACAGAGAGTAATTGTCGCAATGCAGGTGAGTTCAGGTTATGACTCACAGTCACAGACTGATTTGTTTTTTGCAAAACTTAGAAAAGTGGAGAATGCAATACAATTTAAAAACTACTAAAAATGAAAATGCAAACAAAAACAAGAAAAATGACTCAAGTAGCTAATGAAATTGACAAACAATTACTAGGAAACTAATTACTTGCCTCCTTAGTAACATCACCATTGATGAGGGCAGATTGTCGTGGTCTGATCCATCAAAATAAAGTTAATTACATCCAATATAATATAGTATCAGGCACAACTCTATCGTTCTTCTCAAGGAGCCTTTATTTAGAAACCTAGCAGATTGGATGTCATAATCAATAAAAAAATTGAGCAGGGATAAAATAGTTTTTGGGGTTTTAGTGATTGATGAATAAAAGTAGGGTATAGAAAAATAAATATTTTTTTTATTTTTGATTAAGATGAAAATGAGTTGGTTTGTTTGAGAAATATGTCATGAAAGACTCTTGATGATGAAAATGTATATATCCTTACTCTCAAGTTAAAATTAGAGTTTTGAAATCACTAAGTCTCAAAGAAAATCTCAATCGATCGATTAAGTTTAGAACCCTAATTTTCCTTAAACCCCTTTAATCAAAACTGGTTTAAGAACTATTAGCGAACTGTCAGAAATTACTTAGCGTGTAAGTTGAATTAGATTATGAAAATGCCCTCAAATGGTCGTTGATTGAAAACCCTAGATTTTAAGCAATTGAATTAATTAAGAACAATCGTTGATAATAACCCAACTCTCTTAAAATTAAAACTGAAATATTCAATTAAAAAGAAAATGTTTAAATCATCCGAATTCAATTATAAATTCTAATATGAGAATGATAAATCGATATTCAAAACTTGCTCATAAAATAAAATTCCTAGATCTAGCAACAATCATAACATGAGAAGATACAAATTAGAATAGTAGAAACTCCCCGTTTTAATCCATGAACTCAAGATATCATATCCATCACCAAGAGACTAAAGATTTAGCTTCTCATGACTCCTGTTGTACTGCAATCATTGTCCAAATGTAATGCCATAAAGAAACAATGAGAAGATGGTTGATTTATAGTGTAAAGATGTGGAGAAGTCTGTGGAGAGGTATAGAATGATGGAAGATATGGAGAAAGTCATCATAGAGCACTCGAGTACTGCTTCTTAGCCTAATCAGGTAAAAAATTAGCCTCCTTCCTTTTGACAGCAGCCTTCATCTCCTATTATTTCTACATAACCTAGTTCAAAACACGCAGAAGAATCAAGGTCGCGACCGGTAGACTCCTTGGTCGCGACTAAAAGGCGCAGGAGCATGGTTTTACTTTCATTGACTTGTGATTCTTTCCTGGTCCTTGCTCTCTTCTAAAATACCTACAATCTTACATAAAAGCTCACTATAAAAGTCTAAATCAGTAAATAATAGAATATATATGGTTCGAAAGAGTTAATTTACTATTTTACCCTTTAATTAGCACATTGCCATGCACAATTATGTATTACTACAAAAATACAAGTTAAGGCATAAAATGAATGGTAAAGTTGTGATAAAACTCTTAAAAATGTCACAAAAACCATATACAAAATGTGTCTTATCACTGTAGCATGGTGAAAAGGTAGAAAGGCCAAGTGCATCAAAACAGTTGGAACAGACCTTTGATGATGACATGGATACTAATGATCGGGTAGAGGACATGATTCGTTATATTGGAGATGATGCTTTTATATGGTCATATGCATATGGTACTATGTGCAATGATACAGAAAAACCTCTATACCCAGGGTGCAAAAAATACAACATGTTGAATGCGGTGTTGAGATTGGTAAGTTTGAAAGCACGGCATGGGTGGAGTGATAGAGGTTTTTCAGAATTACTTGAGTTGTTGTAAGACATGTTTCCAGAAGAAAATGTGTTACCTAAATGCTACTATGATGCTAAAAAAATAATACATCCTTTAGGAATGCAATATAAAAAGATTCATGCATGCCCAAATGATTGCATACTATACAGGAAAGATTTTAAAGATGAGGAGAAATGTCCAATATTTAAGACACCAATGTACAGATCAAACAAGTCTCCTATAAAGGTGTTATGGTATTTTCCAATTATACCAAGGTTTAAGCAGCTTTTTGCTAATGAAGATGATGCAAAAAAATGTTATGGCATGCGCCTGAAAGGATTTGTGATGGAAAGCTTCGTCATCCAGCTGATTCTTTGCAATATAAGAATATTGATGACTTATTTCCTGAGTTTGGCAAGGAACCATGAAACCTAAGGCTTAGACTCAGTACAGATGTCATGAACCCTTATGGTAGCCTTAGTAGTATACATAGTTCATGGCTCGTCCTCTTAGTGGTTTACAACCTATCTCCCTTGTTGTGTATGAGACGCAAGTATGTAATGTTGTCTATGTTGATCTTAGGACGAAAATAATCGGGATATGACATAGACATTTACCTAATGCCCTTGATCGAAGATTTGAAGTTACAGGAAGGCGTGGATGTTTTTTATGCTATTAAGAAGGAGGTATTCAATATACGGCCATAATCTTTTGTGCAATTAATAACTTTCTTGCATACAAAAATTTGTTAGGATGTAGTATTAAGGGCCATAAAGCATATCCCATTTGTGGGGAAGAGACTTGTTACTATCAACTTCGTCATGAAAGAAAGACAGTCTACCTAGGTTATAGGAGATTTCTAAGACAAGGCCACCCATACCGTCAACTGAAGAAAAACTTTTTTGGCTGCCAAAAATTTAAAATGGCTCTAAAGCCATTGACATGAGAACAAGTTTATGAAAATGTGAAAGATATCAACATTACTTTTAGTAAGACTACCAAGAGAAGTGAGAAAAATATATAGAAAAAAAGATATGTCTTCTTTGAGCTTCCATATTGGCAAAGTTCCCTTTGGGTACTCATCTAATCTTAAGAAGATTGTGTCAATGAAAGATTTGTGATTAGTAGGCCAAAAGTTTCATGATTGTCATGTTTGGATGCAACAATTACTCCCAGTAGCTATTTGAGGAATCCTTAAAGATGATTTGAGAGACACTGTAACCCGACTTTGCTTCTTCTTCAATGCTATATGTGGCAAAGTCTTTGAGACTAAAAAGTTGGATGAATTGGAGCACGAGGGTTATGTTATTTTGTGTCAACTTGAAAAACTATTTCTTCTAGGCTTTTTTGATATCATGGTATACCTCATCGTTCATCTAGTGCGAGAGATAAAACTATGTGGCCCTATATACTTATGATAGATGTACCCATTTGAAAGATACATGAAAATCCTTAAAGGGTACATGAAGAATCCAAATTGGCTTGGGGCATCCTTTGTTGGAAAATATGTTTCTGAAGAAGCTATGGATTTTTGTCAACATTACCTATCTAAAGCTATAGATTTTTACACCAGATTTAAATGTTAACCGGTGTAAAAAGTCTTAAATAAAAATACTTTATCGAAGCCTAGCCCTTGGCACGTCTCTTCCTTTCTTATTTCTCAGGTTGATATAGTCTTAGTTTTTACGTCGTCTATCCTTACACCAGTCGTCGTGCTCTGTGGTTTTCATCTTGTTCTCGTTGTGCTTTGCCATGTACGTGTTCTGGACACTTATTTTTTTGTGTACGTGCTTCAACTTTTACGTGTTTGTTGAATCTAGGTTTTATAGTTTTCTATGATAAATGCTTACACTTCTTTCCATCGATAAATGCTTGCACTTATTTCACTGTGGTTAGTCATTCTTCTCTGTTTACCATGTTTATTTTTGTTATTGCGTATATAGAAATATGGGGGGTAATGGTAATCAGAATGAAGCTAACGATGCTCTAAGCTATTCTAAGTAAAAGAGGGGCAGAAGTGCAACGAAATTGAAAGATATTTTGAAAGATAGGATGAAAGGAAAATTACTACTGATTGAGTTTGACACACGTTGGAACCTAATGGGTGAACACAGGACAAAGTACATGAATTATGTCAGTCTCCTAGCACGCAACAAGACTAATATCATCATACAGACTTGGGATACTATTGATAATCTGTGAAGAATCAAATTTTGGACTCTATCCGAGTAAAAGAGCTGCCTATTGTATATTGTATGCAAACCAATACCGAAAAGCATAACTATTTGTTGATAACTCTGCTTTCAATGGAAATTATTGTGGCTCACTTATGATGTTCCCAATAATGAAGTCTTAAAGAAGAAGACATTGTCTTATTGCGCTGAGTGTTAGAGGGCATTCAAGAAATAACTAGCTCATCAGTATGTGCATGGCCAAGACAAAGATGGTTATCCTCATCTTTCTCCATGCATCAAGTATCAATTCATTAAAGAAGTTACTTGGAAAGAATTTGTTAGGCTTCAGACTACTACAGAAGTTATAGTGAGTTGATATATTGTAAAAAATGAATCTTGCATTTCCTTTTGTATGTATTGGGGATTAACTACTTCAAGTCTTGTAGGAAAAATAGCAAAAGTCATTGAACACACTCTCAAGAATGATTACCCCCACATAATGTCTTGAGAGATTATGCGAAGGCTGAAAGAGACTTATTAGGGGCCAAGAGGAAAAGGCTAAAAGATAAGTGGTTGTACGCTCATCAAAAAAGGAGCGGATCATTTACAAGCGATCACGCTGGCATGATTGCGGCAAAAATTGTAAGTACTACTTGTATTATTTTGTTTTAGTAGACTAATTATATTATTTCTTATGTTTACTATTTTCATGTTATAGGTTGATCTTAAATAACAAGAAGCTCATGGCTCTAAGTCAGATGGTAGGAATGACATCTTGACTGTTGCCATGGGCAAGCAAGAGTATGGGGGTCGGGTTAAGGGAGTTGGAGGAGGTATCGGTATAAGAGATTTTTTTTGGAGCATCTCCACAATATTCCCCATACGTCTCAAGGGCAAAGCTGGAATCATTGTTATCCACCATGAAGGAAGATGCTAAGCAGAGGCTTGGGAAGAGGCTTGGGCACAGACAGAAGCTTTAATTCAGGCATAATTACAAGAGGGGTTGGCAAAGATTAAGGAAGAAATATTATCCATGTTGACATCACAATAATAGGAGCTAAGTGCCACCAAAATGCTCTCACATGCAGCCCGTCCTAGCACTAAAGGGAGCTGTTATATAGCCCAAAATGTGTTAGAGAATGTTAAACCTTGTGATCTATATGTGGAGGATCCCATTAAAAGGTTAGTGACACATGGTTCCGTCCATATTTTAGGGGAAATTGCCCACCAAATCTAAATTCAGGACGATCAATTAAGGGTGGCAGTTGAATATGTGATATTTGAAGATACTCTTGTCCTAATTTTGACTGATGAGGTGAAGACTATGAGTCAGGCAAAGGGGACTTTCATATTATGGCCAAAGCATCTTGTTTCGGATCACGTCGCGTCATCCCCAAGCGAACTTCCCACACCTCCCAATTTGAATTCCATGCAACGTGTGATCTAATTGGCATCTGACAAAACATTTCATGTGGATGCGTTGCCTATGGATTCAGTTGTGGGTGACACGGGGGCTATTGCCTTTATTGACCATGCAAATGTGAAATATGTTATCACTCCTAAGAATGAACTAACCTCCGGGTGACATGGGGGCTGATGCCTTTGTCCAAGTATTTTTAATGTAAGTCTAATTTAAATGTAAATATATGTAATAACAAAATTCATGCAAGTTAAGTGTTTGCATTAACTAAGATCATGTTTGCATTAACTGGAGGTACATGCTGTAAGGAATTGGAAGACACGCAGCGGAAATAAACTTTAAAAATTTTCCATTCCTTGCCAGGATCTGCCGTATGTGTTTAAGTCAAGTGGAAAGAATCATTACCCTTAGTGTTGCTCAGCGAATTTCACAGCTTCTCTACGTGGGTGGTGATCTCTTTCTGATCGCAAGAAATCGACGGAGTGTTCCTCAGCGACCTTCACAGATTCTCTCCGCGGACGGTGGTCTCTTTCCGATCACAAGAAGTCGACGCCTCAGGTCGGCTTCCTCTACTGGTATCCACACGAACAGCGTTCCAACCACGAACGACGTGCTAGCGTCTCCTGTCCCTCCAAGGCTTTCACAAGTCTCCGTCTCTATTTCAGCAGTTTCTTGTCTGCAAACCTTTTGCAGATTCCGTTCGGCCTTTTGTGTTCTGTGTTATTTTCAAACGTAGCTCCTCCAATCAGATATAGAGGATGCTATGCGTTTTTACACCTGACCTAATTGGATTTTGGAGTTAATCTTATATTAATTCCGAATTGATACAATATCATATATTGTATAATTTTATAAGAAACTAATTAAATAAAATAATATTAAATCCGTCCCACAGATTTAATTACTTATTTATTTAACTTTAAATAAAGATGAGACTGAGTTATATTTGATTTATTCCCATAAATCAAATTTGAGATATCCTATCAATTTAAATTTCGAATTTCAAACGTGATAGAGATTTAATTTATCCTTATAAATTAAATCTTATAAATATCTCTTATATGAGATATCCTATCAATTTGAATTTCGAATTTCAAACGTGATAGAGATTTAATTTATCCTTATAAATTAAATCTTATAAATATCTCTTATATGAGATATCCTATCAATTTGAATTTCGAATTCAAACATGATAGGGATTTAATTTATCCTTATAAATTAAATCTCATATATCTCATATATATAATATATATATATATACGAATTTATATATATACGAATATAAATATAAATAAATATATATATACATTCACCTGGATCTTTCATTGAATCTGGACATGTCTTAGATTCAATGAATCTGGACATCATAGCTCGTGTTGGGCTATTTTGTGTGCGACCCTGTAGGCCCATATGAAGTTGGCAGTGGGCCATTTGCTATACTAGCCCACAAGTCGCAAGCGGTCTCTAGCAAGACATAACAACTACCCAAATCATATGAGGATCGATAAACGATGTAACCTTTTATACAACCATATCATGTCCCTTCTGTCACGCGATATTTTGGTCATGGATGAGGCATGGATAATGTCATCCTCCTATTCCCGACCGTTACTTTCTCGATCCCTGAGTAGTCTGACTATAGAAATGGAACTACCTTTCCATTACAGTATGGCCATACATTTCTCAGACTCACTCATCGAGGGGCCCAGTAATATCTCTCCACGAATGTGAGGGACAAATTCCATCTTGACCATTCACATTCCTCCGCATGAAAAACCACTAAGCCCAAACATAGTCTTTATGATCACTCGGTCAAAAGTGACTTTTGACTAGGTCAAAGCTGAGCGTTTTGTCATGTAGGAATCCATGATGATCTCAGGTCAAAGGGCATATTGACATGGTTTGTATATGAGAGAAGCTTATGACGTTACCCATGCAGTTCTCTCATAGCGGGTCGGTCCAACACCCTGTACTCTTACATGTGCTTATGACTTTGATTTATATCTCTATACATCTTCAAAGTCATACTGGTCTTATTTCATCTGTGCTCCCACATAGATGATCGACCAGGGACATTTAGGATAATATCATGAATTATCCAAGGATGGTCATCATAGTAAACATGCAAATAATATGATAACTCAATTAATAAATTCATAAATCAATAATGTTCATAAGACAATGATTGGCCCCTAGGGCACGATTTCCAACAACCTCCCACTTGCACTAGGTACAATCATTAATTTGACTAATTCCCATTGACCTAACATGACGCTCATGCTTTGCCTGCACAAGCGGCTTTGTTAGAGGATCAGCAACATTATCTTCTCCTGCTACTTTGCATATTTTTATATCACCTCTATCGTTGATTTCTCTGATGAGATGAAATCGCCTGAGTATATGCTTGGTCCTTTGATGTGACCTAGGCTCTTTGGCCTGTGCAATAGCACCGCTATTGTCACAGAGCAAAGTTATTGGATCTGAGATGGTAGGTATCACCCCTAGTTCTGTGATGAACTTCCTGATCCAAACGGCTTCCTTAGCTGCATCAGATGCTGCTATATACTCAGCTTCCGTTGCAGAATCTGCTACAGTGCCCTGCTTAGAGCTCTTCCAGCTTACTGCTCCATTATTGAGGAGGAATATGTATCCAGACTGCGATTTTTGGTCGTCCTGGTCAGTTTGGAAACTCGCATCTGTGTAACCAGTTACACAGAGCTCATCATCCAATCCACCATAGACCAAGAATAAGTTCTTAGTCCTTCTTAAGTACTTAAGGATATTCTTGACAGCAGTCCAATGGCCCTCACCAGGGTCCTGTTGGTATCTGCTAGTCATACTTAAGGCAAACGAGACATCCGGTCGAGTACATAACATGGCGTACATGATAGATCCTATGGCCGAGGCATATGGAACCTTACTCATGCGACCTCGCTGATCAGATGTACTAGGACACAGATCTTTGCTGAGGTGAGTACCATGAGACATGGGTATGAAACCCCTCTTTGATTCGTGCATACTGAACCTATGCAGTATTTTGTCTATGTATGTACTCTGACTGAGTCCTAGAAGTCTTTTAGATCTATCTCTATAGATCCTGATTCCTAGGATGTAGGTGGCTTCACCCAAGTCTTTCATCGAGAAAGACTTTCCTAACCAAGACTTGACAATCTGCAAGGTAGGAATGTCATTCCCAATAAGTAGGATGTCATCGACATAGAGTACTAAAAACACAACTGTGCTCCCACTAACCTTCTTGTACACACAAGGTTCATCAATGTTTTGAAGAAATCCAAACTCTTTGATTACTTCATCAAAACGATGATTCCAACTCCGAGAGGCTTGCTTTAGTCCATAAATGGACCTTTGAAGCTTGCACACTTTACCAGAGTCCTCGGAACGCACAAACCCTTCAGGTTGTGTCATGTACACGTCCTCAAGGAGCTTTCCATTAAGGAAGGCTGTCTTGACGTCCATCTGCCATATTTCATAGTCATAATATGCTGCAATAGCAAAGAGGATTCTGATTGATTTGGCCATTGCTACTGGGGAAAAGGTCTCATCATAGTCCACACCATGAGTTTGAGTAAAACCTTTTGCAACCAGTCGTGCCTTGAAGACATTTACATTGCCATCCATGTCAGTTTTCTCTTTGAAAACCCACTTGCACCCGACGGTTTTTACACCTTCAGGCGGGTCGACTAAGGTCCAAACCTGATTGTCGTACATGGATTGCATCTCAGACTTCATGGCACTAAGCCATTTTTCGGAGTTTGGTCCCACTATAGCTTCTCGATAGGTAGTCGGCTCATTATGCTCAATGAGCAACACATCACGACTATCAGAAATCAGAAATCCATATCTCTGAGGCTGAAGTCGTGTCCTATTAGACTTTCGTGGACCTTGCGTGCCTTGAGGAGTCTCAACAACTTGTTGTGAGTATTCTCTATTTTCCATCTGCAGTTCTGTGGTGTCTTGTAGCTCTCGAACTTCTTCGAGTTGTACCTTACTCCCACTGGTTCTTTTAGAGATAAATTCTCGTTCAAGAAAGGTACCATTTCTGACAACAAACACTTTGTTATCAGCAGGGTTGTAGACGTAATATCCCTTGGTTTCCTTAGGATATCCCACAAAAAGGCATTTTGAGGATTTGGGCGCTAATTTGTCTGAGGCTTGTTGCTTAACATAGACCTCGCATCCCCAAATCTTGAGGAAAGATAAACTAGGCGTCCTCCCAGTCCATATCTCATACGGAGTCTTTTCGATTGCCTTAGATGGAACACGATTTAGTGTGAACGCAGCTGTTTCTAGGGCATAGCCCCAAAAGGAGGGTGGAAGATCTGTTCGACTCATCATGGATCGAACCATATCTAATAGTGTTCGATTTCTCCGTTCAGAAACGCCATTCCATTGTGGTGTCCCTGGAGGAGTCAATTGTGAGAGTGTCCCACAATTCCTAAGATGATCTATGAACTCTTGGCTCAAATATTCACCACCCCGATCAGATCGAAGGGCTTTAATTGTTTTGCCAAGCTGGTTTTGTACTTCATTTTGAAATATCTTGAACTTTTCAAAAGATTCAGATTTATGTTTCATTAGATAGATGTACCCATATCTGCTGAAATCATCTATGAATGTTATGAAGTACGAATAACCTCCTCTGGCATTTGTGTTCATCGGTCCACACACATCTGTATGTATGAGGCCCAATAAATCAGTGGCCCTCTCACTGTGCCCAGTGAAAGGTGACTTTGTCATCTTTCCTAACAAGCAAGACTCGCAAGTGTCATATGATTCAAAATCAAATGAGTTTAGAAATCCATCTTGATGGAGTTTGGAAATGCGTTTCTCATTTATGTGGCCCAGACGACAGTGCCAGAGGTATGTGGGATTCAAATCGTTTGGTTTGACCCTTTTGGCGGTTATGTTATAGATATTTCCATGATTGGGTTGTTCCAAATTTAATATGTAATGATCAACATGCAAATCACCATGAGCATAGAAAACATCATTACGATAAATAGAACATCTACTATTCCCAGCAATGGAAGTGAAACCTTCCTTATCCAAATAAGAAAGTGAAACAATGTTACTACTTAAAGCAGGAACATAATAGCAATTGTTCAAAACTAACAAAAGCCCAGTGGGCAGAACTAATTCATAAGTGCCTACAGCTAACGCAGCAACCCTTGCTCTGTTTCCAACTCGTAGGTCAACTTCACCCCTTTTCAGCTTCCTACTGTCCTTTAGTCCCTGCACATTCGTACAAATGTGAGAACCACATGCAGTATCTAATACCCATGAGGTGGAAGTAGAAAGATGAATGTCTATAACATAAATACCTGAAGCGATAGCCCCGCTATCCTTCTTGTTCTTTTTCAGATCTTCGAGGTAGAGTTTGCAATTCCTCTTCCAATGACCCGGTTCATTGCAGAAGAAGCAGACTCCTTCCTTCGGAGGCTTTGCCTTCTTTGGTGCAGGCTTGGTTTCGGGCTTGCCTGACTCTTTGGTCTTACCTGATGAGCCATGACCCTTCCCCTTGCCTTTGCCTTTCTTTTTCGTACCCTTTCCTTTCTGAACCATCAAAACACTACTGGGTTTCTTCTTAAGACTCGGCTCAGCAGTTTTAAGCATCCCATGCAGTTCAGAAATAGATTTCTCCATGTTGTTCATGTTGTAGTTCATAACAAACTGGTCATAACTTTCCGGGAGTGAGTTTAAGATCAAATCTGTAGCTAACTCCTGGCTCATGGGAAATCCAAGCCGTTCAAGGTGATCAATGTACCCTTTCATCTTTAAGACATGAGCACTGACTGATGCACCTTCAGCCATCTTGCAGGAATGTAAGGCCTTAGTGGTCTCATACCTCTCTTGCCTTGCCTGTTGCTGGAACATTTCCTTGAGATGCACAATCATCTCATAAGCCTCCATGTGTTCCAGATCTCTTTGGAGCTCCGGAACCATGGTGGCTAGCATCAAGCATCCCACATCGACAGAGTCTTCCTTATGCTTCATATAAGCATCTCTCTGAGCTCTGGGAGCATTGGCGGCTGGCTCCTCAGGAATGGGTTGATCTAGGACATGCGCCTTTCTTTCCTGCTTGAGAACAATTCTCAAGTTCCTAAACCAGTCAAGAAAGTTTGTCCCATTGAGTTTGTCCTTCTCAAGGACAGATCGCAGCGATAATGTAGCAGTATTACTAGTCGTCATGATTCTACAATTAAAATATGCAATGTAATTAGTAATCTCCCACTAAATAAACAACCCTCAATGCAATAGTTAGTGGGCTAAGATCCATATTTGGCTCAAACTTAAGTCCGCTTTGGCAGGACGCTTAGATTAAGTTATTTAGGTAGGTAACACCTTTACCAATTACATCAAATGTAACTCTTAGATATTCATGGGATCCTATCATCATATGATCTGGCATGTTCTAATCCCATCTAATGCCTTGAGATCCAAAACCGTTTTGTTAATCTCAATTAAGTCAAACAATAATGAACCTATGAGAGTAGCACCATTACTCTTTGCTTATCTCCCCAAGATAACTCAAAAGCACCCACTTTGGTGGAGTCCACAATTGAGCGATCAAGGTTTTGACAAGTGTTCATAAATTGACAGCATTATGACTTAAGATTTCTTTTAGAGGGCCTAATTTAACTATCTGGTTTATAAAACGCATGTTTCTCAGTTCGTATCTCATACAAGTAATATGCATGTGCTGATCTAATCATAAGATGCATAATTCAAACGTGATACAATATGGCTCACCTATCCTAAGTCCCCTCAAGCCAATGAGAGGAGCTCTCTAGTAAGAAAAGAGAAATTACATATAGAAACCTCTTTTAACATTCGAGGGGAGTGAGATGAGAGGAGAAGGTACATTGAGAGTATATAGAGGAAGGCACGACACGCAGGCCGTATTTTTAAAAATTACAACACTTGCAATCTAGAGCCATATTGTTCACCATACCCAAACATTCAAGAATCAATATTCAGATCTAATCGAAGGGCAAAAAACATTTACAAAGTAACATATGTTACGGTTATGTTACGCTACGAACAGGTAGCTACGGCGGTCCCGCTAGCCGGTTAGCGGGCGGCTGTCCCGCTAGCCGGTTAGCGGGCGGGGTCTCTGGGGCAGCGCCCCGGAAGAAATTTTTTTTTTTGTTTTTTGTTTCATAAATAATCACGAATCTGAATTCGGTTTTCACAAATAATCACAAATACGAATTCGGTTTTCTTAGACCCCATCTATGCGGATTGATCAAATCAAAAAGCATCACCACCGATTTCAATTTCCTTTTAGATTCCTTTTATGTCATACACAACAAGGATTCCATATATGTCACACATACAACGCTTATTATATGATCGGCTACTAATAACATATATCATATAAATCACAAATCAAGCCTAACTTAAACACAAAACGGCATGGCTCTGATACCACTGTAAGGAATTGGAAGACACGCAGCGGAAATAAACTTTAAAAATTTTCCATTCCTTGCCAGGATCTGCCGTATGTGTTTAAGTCAAGTGGAAAGAATCATTACCCTTAGTGTTGCTCAGCGAATTTCACAGCTTCTCTACGTGGGTGGTGATCTCTTTCTGATCGCAAGAAATCGACGGAGTGTTCCTCAGCGACCTTCACAGATTCTCTCCGCGGACGGTGGTCTCTTTCCGATCACAAGAAGTCGACGCCTCAGGTCGGCTTCCTCTACTGGTATCCACACGAACAGCGTTCCAACCACGAACGACGTGCTAGCGTCTCCTGTCCCTCCAAGGCTTTCACAAGTCTCCGTCTCTATTTCAGCAGTTTCTTGTCTGCAAACCTTTTGCAGATTCCGTTCGGCCTTTTGTGTTCTGTGTTATTTTCAAACGTAGCTCCTCCAATCAGATATAGAGGATGCTATGCGTTTTTACACCTGACCTAATTGGATTTTGGAGTTAATCTTATATTAATTCCGAATTGATACAATATCATATATTGTATAATTTTATAAGAAACTAATTAAATAAAATAATATTAAATCCGTCCCACAGATTTAATTACTTATTTATTTAACTTTAAATAAAGATGAGACTGAGTTATATTTGATTTATTCCCATAAATCAAATTTGAGATATCCTATCAATTTAAATTTCGAATTTCAAACGTGATAGAGATTTAATTTATCCTTATAAATTAAATCTTATAAATATCTCTTATATGAGATATCCTATCAATTTGAATTTCGAATTTCAAACGTGATAGAGATTTAATTTATCCTTATAAATTAAATCTTATAAATATCTCTTATATGAGATATCCTATCAATTTGAATTTCGAATTCAAACATGATAGGGATTTAATTTATCCTTATAAATTAAATCTCATATATCTCATATATATAATATATATATATATACGAATTTATATATATACGAATATAAATATAAATAAATATATATATACATTCACCTGGATCTTTCATTGAATCTGGACATGTCTTAGATTCAATGAATCTGGACATCATAGCTCGTGTTGGGCTATTTTGTGTGCGACCCTGTAGGCCCATATGAAGTTGGCAGTGGGCCATTTGCTATACTAGCCCACAAGTCGCAAGCGGTCTCTAGCAAGACATAACAACTACCCAAATCATATGAGGATCGATAAACGATGTAACCTTTTATACAACCATATCATGTCCCTTCTGTCACGCGATATTTTGGTCATGGATGAGGCATGGATAATGTCATCCTCCTATTCCCGACCGTTACTTTCTCGATCCCTGAGTAGTCTGACTATAGAAATGGAACTACCTTTCCATTACAGTATGGCCATACATTTCTCAGACTCACTCATCGAGGGGCCCAGTAATATCTCTCCACGAATGTGAGGGACAAATTCCATCTTGACCATTCACATTCCTCCGCATGAAAAACCACTAAGCCCAAACATAGTCTTTATGATCACTCGGTCAAAAGTGACTTTTGACTAGGTCAAAGCTGAGCGTTTTGTCATGTAGGAATCCATGATGATCTCAGGTCAAAGGGCATATTGACATGGTTTGTATATGAGAGAAGCTTATGACGTTACCCATGCAGTTCTCTCATAGCGGGTCGGTCCAACACCCTGTACTCTTACATGTGCTTATGACTTTGATTTATATCTCTATACATCTTCAAAGTCATACTGGTCTTATTTCATCTGTGCTCCCACATAGATGATCGACCAGGGACATTTAGGATAATATCATGAATTATCCAAGGATGGTCATCATAGTAAACATGCAAATAATATGATAACTCAATTAATAAATTCATAAATCAATAATGTTCATAAGACAATGATTGGCCCCTAGGGCACGATTTCCAACACATGCAAGCTTAGTTGGTTTCCAAGGGCAAACAAGGTCAGTTTGGATTCCTATACCCATTTTAGATTTATTCAAAAGGGACCTCCCAATCTTTAAGACTTGAGTACATTACAAGGAAGCTTGGTAAAACCAATATTGATTTGTTTCTTCGCACCATATATGCAGGAGTAAGAATAATAATATTTCAAGTTTTTCATACTAGGTTTGTATTTACTTAATGCTAATAATCATTATTGTTTAATTATTTTCTACAGCAATCATTGGCAATTTATCATACTATGTAAGCATACTTATAAAATTTTCTTCTTATGCTCCCTCCACTACAAGGCATCAGTTGATGCCAAGAAGATTATGAACATGTGAGTTTTCTTCCTTACAGAACAATGGTGTTTGTAATAAATTAAATATAGTCTTTGTAATAAAATAGTTACTAATTTCATAACTTTGGTCATAAGGCTATGAGGACATTTGCAATTACAAGGGGTCTTAAGAAAGCCAACTCGGTGAGGGACCCTGAGTGGATCACACCAAAGGTAATAAAAGTGTTAAGTCTTATACTCCACACAGCTTTTTGCTTATGACACATAATTTTGTTCATGCTTATATTATAGAGTCAAAGGCAACCTAAAGAAAGCAACTTCTGCGGCTTCTAATGGTTAGACACATGATCAATATCATCTTGTCAAATAGGACTCACCTAACTGAGGAGGTAAATTGTGTTTTTAATGATTTCATATATTTATGGTCAATTTAATATATATATTAGTAATGCTTTAATTTCTTTTATTTTAATTTGATATTTTAGATGTTTGATCAATCTGACCCATTTTCTGAACAAGATATTGAGGACATGTGCAATATTTGAGCTGAGTTTTTTATTCAAACCATTCCTTCTCAATAGTATTTGTCATTACCATAATACATTTTTTTTTATTTTTCTGTTCAAATGATTGTATTTTTTATTGAATTTTATTAAATGAATAATGTAATCAGCAATTGAATATTTATCTCTGCCATCTTGAATTTTGCCTCTGCTGCTGTCTCTTTGAGTTTGTATATTTGGACAGTTTATTCATGACGCTTCAAATGATGGGTGATAAACTCATATTTGTAGTGATTTTTAGTGTGTTTAAAGTGAGTTTATTATTGATTTTTATCCCCATTTATCAATATATTGAGCAATTATTAAATAAATAATATTCAAAACTATTGATAATTAATTGATATAAATTTAGTACTTAAAGTGAACAAATAATCTATTTATTCTAATTTTCTATCACAGATCAATGGATTAAGGGAGAATGGCAGCTGGACTTAAGGAGTTGATGATATGTGACAGCACATGGGCTAGATCTAGGAATTGAGGAATAGATTGCAAGTAGGAGCTCATGTGAAATATCCTAATTTTACCACCTCAGAGTACGTATTCAGAAGTATATTTGATTAGTGGAAGTATTACATTAGCCCAAAAATTTAAATTTTAAAACTTACTTATCGGGTACTGTTCACTTGGTGATTTTTAGATTTACAGTCAAAATTTAAAAATTCATAACTAATTGAAAAAAATCGTATGGAGGTGATCCAAATTTCTAATTGAAGCTCTTTCATAGCTCTTTAAGGGGAAAATATAAATCTGGACATTTACCTTGCCAATTGATACAGTTAAATCGTTACTTTTTACTATTTATATAGCAAATTTTGAAAATTCCATATTCTATCTCTTAACTTTGGAAATTCATTTCTCTTGATATACACATCCAAATGAGGCATATTACCTATTAATTTAAATATCTATATGTGTACTACATGCTCATAAAATTTCATGGATTAAGTCATTTATTTGCTAGGTCAAACTGAAGCCACAACAAAACTACTTCAGGACCTACGTTTTTACCATTTTAGTTTTTTTTCTTTCGTTTCCAATAATTATTCCAGCATGCATAAACCATTTCTTTTGCCTTTCATACATTCATATACATCATGGGGTTATGTCATAATTCTTTCATATATTTTCTTTACATATAATGGATAATACATAACAATACATCAAAATGAACATACATGTATGTCATCACTTGTCTACTCTTCCTCTTCCCTTCTGTAGCTTATTTACCAAACATGATTCTTCCATCTTGAATAACCTATTATGGTTGGTTGTGGGAGGGTGAAATTCTATGAAATCTCAGTAGCAAACATTACCAATTAAATATGCAAGATGGATGCTAATGCATGATATGTAATTTCATTAAACTTTCTTTGATTAGTGACATGCCATCATGATATATACTTTTGCATAAAGTGCATGGCTATGGGAAACATATTATTCACCATTCATTCAACATCATTTATCATGTCACAACATCATTCAAATATCATATACATGTCAACACATAAGCAAACCACATCTAGCACATAAAGAGGTAAGTTCACTACCTTACACTTAAGATTTTCTCTTAATCTTTGACACTTGCTCCCTAGCTTTCCAACCGTGAAGTCTTTCGGTCAATCACTTCCCAACATCTTCTTGGATGTTTCGAGGTCCTAAACACATTAATATTCATCACATAATTCATTAGGACCATAAACTCCAACAATGCTCAAGACTAACCTTGATAAATTCTTAACTCTTTACTAACATAACTTTCTCTAGTCTTCACTAATTAACTTGGCCTTTGAATCAATTGATGTCCTAACTTTACCCTACGCAATTTCATCTTTTAAATCCATTTATGAGTTTAGAATCATGAAACTCTAGCTCCTATGCACTATTCTGTACAGAATTACATAACACCCTCTTTTCTTTCAAAAATTCTCATTTTAATTCTAATGCTTCCCATACTTGTTTCTCCACTTTATCCCACACAAATTTTCATTATAAAACCATTGGAAGCATCAAAATCATGAAATTCCAATTAGTATTCATGTGAGTGAACAGTAATAGAGAAGGATTTCAAAAACTATAATCTTAGAATTTCAATGCTTCTAAGATTCAAAACCTATCCAATCCTACACAAAATCATCATATAAATTCAATGGAAGTAATACATCATTAAAATTCCATTTCCTTCAATCATGAACAGTGCACACCAAAATGGTTCAACCATGGCAAAGTCAAGAATATCAATTTGATCCAACAACCAATCACTTAACTAGCTTGTTTAAGCTTCAATCATATAATTCTAACTTTAATTTCTTCTTTCTCCTTTCATCTTAAAATTTTTGGACAGCACAACACCTTAGAGAAAACTCAAATTTTCCCCAAGAAAACCCTAAGTTCAAGCTCCCAAATCAAAGAAAAATAAGCTAGGATAGATTGTTTACCTTTAATCTCTAACTTGTTTGAACTTTGGTACCTTGAATCTTCTTTGTCTTGGCTTGAGTTTTCATTTTGCAAGAGTTTCCCCAAGGGTTCATGCTCCACGATTTTGAATCAGATTTGAGGGGGTATTTATAGAAAAATCTCATGGAAAATCAATGGCCAAGATTAGTTTGTGCACTATTTGATCTAATGGCTTACATTTAATCTTGGATTTAACTTTTTCAAAAAGAGAATTATGACATCATCCACGAAATCATCAAGGGATAACTTATAGGGATAGGTGGTGAAATTCTAATGGGGGAAGTTTCTGGAAACATTCTAGTCTAATTAAGTACCGGCTCAGTCCGATTCCCCAAAAACCAGACTATTTTATTAATCTAATTTTTCTGAGATTTTACAATATGCTTTCTAACCTTAAATCCAGTATATGGATTCTTCCTACCATTGCATTCTTGAACTGGTTCAGTACTTAATTATAGATCCCTTGAAAAATGACTAAAATGCCCTTGGTCCACTATCTTGCACTATATTAACCCTAAGGGCATAATTGTCATTTTACACTCATTTATACTGCATCAGGGTATTTACTGGCTCTAACTAATCATCTTTATACTAGTTTGGACATTTTTAGGCTATCCAGAATGACCAAAATACCCTCCATTCATCTCTGGTATCATCCAACTACACATGGGCATTTTCATAATTTCACACTTTTCCTGTGTTGCCCTGGACTCTAGCCCACTTAACTGTATCACCACCTTATTGGGCCTCTTGGGACGTCATTTGGGCCTTAGTATTGTTCCATTACCTTTATGGCACAAATCCTAAGGAATCACTCCCGACCATATTTATCGGGTATTTTATTCCACTATAAATTCCCGTAAAAATTCTACAAGATTTTCTTTCTGACTCTGTTAATTTTATAAATTCTTATATTAAGTATAGGAATTTACTATAAGGTTTCATCTAATTGTGAGGTCTAAAAAATACTATAATAATTCTTCCTAACTTCAAGAATTTATATCAATTAATCGGGACCTCAAATCAAAATTCAGTGTTGCATTAAACTGATCAGAATAATTTTTTCTATCTACTGATAAAATTTGAGACCAATATAATTTTGGGCATTTTTTAGCCTTTTTCGGTTCAACTTTCTCATAATTACATTTAGGTCTCTCAACTTTTGGCTAATTGCATTTAGGTCCCTATACTTTTGGTTAATTGTATTTATGTTCCTCCTTTTGTTTCTACTTTCACTTTTGGCCTCCAACCTTTTCTAATTTTTATTTAGGCCCCTCTCTTCCTTCAAGACTCATTTAACCTTTATTATTTCTTCTGATCATCATCATAATCATTTCCAAACCTCTTTCCACTATCAGTATTATATAGATAGGGAAAATTTAGGATATGACATCATGCATATGCTGGCACATGGAGAAGCACTGTTCACGCGCACATCTGGCACTGTTTACGCACACACAACAGAGTCACACATTCCAGCAGCAGCTTATGCACTCCACACATCATTCACACCATTTCAGCTACCCTTCACATCCTTCCATACCTATATATACACACCATTCCAGATTATATAGGGGACATGCTAGGCACTCTATTCCATTCTCCATTCAAACATTCTAATTCAGATCTGGATCTCCAATTCCACCTTTATTCCATTCCATTCACGCCTTCCTTCTCCATTTGTCTCTCATTCTCCATTTTCTATTTTCTATTATGCACTTTCCTCTATTCTAGTCAATAGAACTAGAGGAAAGTTCTATAGTTCATATTCATCTTTCTATATCATTTTCACCGTGACTGCTGCTGCATTTTATATTGCTACTGAAGTTCAGATAGCAATGCAAGGCTAAGCTGCTATGCTCTCTTAGAGATGATGCTGAACCAGAATCCTTAAGTTAAATAGAGAGTTCATTGTGTCTTTAATTCAGAGTTAATTGGATAGAGTTTATGTAGTTAATTCTGTAATTAATGATGCAATTAGAGTAGTAGAGGATAAAGAAGTAGGGAATCGATTTGGATCTCTTATTTTTGCATAACTATCCTTTGATTGATTTGCATTTTTGATCGAGTTGAACTTAGTTGTGATTAATTGAAGTGATTATGTTTAATTCATATTCTACTCTTTCTGAGTTGAATGATTTTTAATCTCTTTTAATGTCTATGAGTTGTAGCTTTGATTAAGATTTAGCTAATGAGTTGCTAGCTAACATATTCTAATTCAACTGATATAATCCTCATATTATGTGGATAATGAAGGTATGGTAATTTCCAAGGGAACATGCTTGTCATTCATTCATCTCATCATCATAAATACTAAAAACATAAACAATAACATAGAATTTACTTTCAGTAGTTAGATTGAAACTCATCAAACACCATCTCTTTAACTTGTTAATTTATGGCTCATTAGATTAATTAGGAACCCCTACATCCATTTAGGCTCCTTGTGAATCGACCTAGGCTAGCTTTCACTTACTTTTGATTAGCTTAGTTTTGTTTGATAATTAAAATGACAGTTATCAGTAGGGTTAATGAAACAGTATATACACTGGCAGGAGTAGAAATAGTATGTAAATATGACAATATATACACCAGTTGTCTTTATAGTGAGGTGTAGAAAATTCATTAATCTACACCGGGTATAAACACAACTGGTTTAAACAATTCATTAATCTATACCAGGTGAAAACACAACCGGTGTAAAAAAGTCATAAATCTACAGCAACCATTCAAAAGGGATTTGTTCAACCAGTGTAGACATTAGCAAATTCTACGCTGGATTTTAAAAGGGACCGGTCTAAATTCTAAACTTTTTACACTAGTGAACCACTCAGTTTAAAAAGTGTACACTTTCTAAATAGTCCATTTCTACACCGATCATTGTCCAGTGTAGATCACCATTTTTAACCGATTTAGAAAGCATTTTTTGTAGTAGTGTACCATACTCAAAGATAAAAAATATTTTTCTCATTTGCCAATGAATGGTGCAAGCATCAATATTATTGCGCATAATACAAAACTAATTAAATCTTCAGAAGAGCAATGATAATATTACCCAAAGGAATAAATTTTGTTATTAATAATGCTTTATATTCCTCTAAGTCTCAAAGAAATTTGTTAAATACATTTTAAGGATATCCGCCGAAATGGGTATCATATTGAGACTATAAATGAGAAAAATATTAAATATTTACATATTACAATTGTTAAATATGGAAAAAATGTATTCTTGAAAAAGTACCTGCATTATCTTCTAATTTGTACTATATAAATATTAGTATAATTGAAACAAATCTTGAAGTTTACTAATAAAAATACATTCATTTTTTGGCATGACTAGTTAGGCCATCCCGGATCAACTATGATGTGAAAAATTATTGAAAATTCACAAGGACATCTATTCAAGAGCCAGGAGATTCTTCAATTTAAAGCTTTTTCATGTGTTGCTTGTTCTCAAGGTAAACTAATTACAAAACCTTCATTAACAAAAGTTGGGGTAGAATCCCCTACATTTCTAGAACGTATCTAAGGGGATCCACCATATTGACCATTTAGATATTTAATGGTTTTAATATATGCATCTACAAGATGGTCACATGTGTGTTTGTTAGCTACACGTAATTTAGAATTTGCTAGATTAATTGCTCAAATAATTCGATTAAGAGCACAATTTCTAGAATATGCAATTAAGGCAATTCGTCTTGATAATGTGAGTGAGTTTTTATCTCAAATATTTAATGATTAGTGCATGGCAATTGGAATAATAGTGGAGAAATTTATTACTAATGTCCACATTCAAAATGGTTTGGCATAATCATTAATTAAACGCCTCCAATTGATTGCTAGACCAATGTTTTTGAGAACAAAACTTTCCATTTCAGCTTGGGGACATACATTTTTACATGTAGCGACAATTATAAGCATTAGGCCAATAAGTTATCATAAATTCTCCCCATTACAGTTGGCTTTTGGTCAGGAGCCAAATATTTCTCATCTTAAAATTTTTGGATGTGTGGTATTTGTCCCAATTGCTCCACCACAATGCACAAAGATGGAACCTCAGAAAAGGTTATGAATATATATATTGGTTATGAATCTTCTTCTATAATCAAGTATTTAGAACCACTAACTTGAGATTTGTTTACGGCACGTTTTGATTATTATCATTTTGATAAGACAAATTTTCCAATATTAGGGGGAGATAAGCAGCTGGATAAAGAAATCATATGGAAAGCATTATCGTTGTCTAATTTAGATCCTCGAACATAACAATGTGAGTTTGAAGTTTAAAAAATAACTCATTTACAAAATATTGCAAATCAATTACTATATGCATTTATTGACCCCAAGAGAATTACCCAATCTCATATTCTAGCTAAAAATGCCCCAATTAGAATTGATGTCCCAGCAGGACAAGTAACAAATGCAAATAAAACTAAACCATACTTGAAGAGTGGTAGACCTATCGGTTCTAAAGATAAAAATTATAGAAAAAATGTTGGAAATCGTGCCCTAAGGTCCAATCATTGTCTTATGAACATTATTGATTTATGAATTTATTAATTGTGTTAACATATTATTTACATATTTACTGTGATGACCATCCTTGGATAATTCATGATCTTATCCTAAATGTCCCTAGTCGGTCATCTCTGCAGGAGCACAGATGAAATAAGACCAGTATGACTTTGAAGATGTATAGAGATATAAATCAAAATTATAAGCACATGTAAGAGTACAAGGTGTTAGATTGACCCGCTATGAGAGAATTGCATGAGTAACGTCATAAGCTTCTCTTATATACAAACCATGTCAATATGCCATTTGACCTGAGATCATCATGGATTACTACATGATAAACGCTCAGCCTTAACCTAGTCAAAAGTCACTTTTGACCGAGTGATCATAAAGATTATGTTCAGGCTTAGTGGTTTTTCATGCGGAGGAATGTGAATGGTCAAGATGGAATTTGTCCTTCACATTCGTAGAGAGATATTACTGGGCCCCTCGATGAGTGAGTCTGAGAAATGTATGGCCATACTGTAATGGAAAGGTAGTTCCATTTCTATAGTCTGACTACTCAGGGATCGAGAAAGTAATGGTCAGAAATAGGAGGATGACATTAGTCATGCCTCAACCATGACCAAAATATCGCGTGACAGAAGGGACATGATATGGTTGTATAAAAGGTTGCATCGTTTGACGATCCTCATATGATTTGGGTAGTCGTTATGTCTTACTAGAGACCGCTTGCGACTTGTGGGCCAGTATAGCAAATGGCCCACTGCCAACTTCATATGGGCCTACAGGGTCACACACAAAATAGCCCAACATGAGCTATGATATCCAGATTCATTGAATCTAATACATGTCCAGATTCAATGAATGGTCCAGGGTGGATGTATATATTTATTTATATTTATATTCGTATATATATAAATTCGTATATATATTATATATAAGAGATATATGAGATTTAATTTATAAGGATAAATTAAATCTCTATCACGTTTGAATTTGAAATTCAAATTGATAGGATATCTCATATAAGAGATATTTATAAGATTTAATTTATAAGAATAAATTAAATCCCTATCACGTTTGAATTTGAAATTCAAATTGATAGGATATCTCATATAAGAGATATCTATAAGATTTAATTTATAAGGATAAATTAAATCCCTCCACGCTTGAATTTGAAATTCAAATTGATATGATATCTCAAATTTGATTTATGAGAATAAATCAAATATAATTCAGTCTCATCTTTATTTAAAGTTAAATAAATAGGTAATTAAATCTGTGGGACATATTTAATATTATTTATTTAATTAGTTTCTTATAAAATTATATAATATATAATATTGTATTAATTTAGAAATTAATATAAGATTAACTTCAAAATCCAATTCGGTAGAGAGAGAGAAAAAACGCATAGTATACTATATATCTGATTTTAGGAGATGCATTTTAGAGATACACATATAACACAGAAAGGCCGAAGGGGAATCTGTAAAAGTGTTTGCAGATAAGAAACTGCCGAATTAGAGATGGAGAGGACGAATTCTTGAGAAAGCCCTGGAGGGACAAGAGACGCTAGCACGTCGTTCGTGGTTAGAACGTTGTTTATGTGGATACCAGTAGAGGAAGCCGACCTGAGTCGTCGACTTCTTACGATCAGAAAGGCACACGAGCCACGGAGAGAAGATGTGAACGTCGTGACCAGAAGATGTGGAAGTAGCTGAGGAACACTGAGGGTAATGCTTCTTCCCACTTGACTTAAACAAATACGATAGATCCTGGCAAGGAATGGAAAAATTTTTAAATTAATTTCCGCTGCGTGCGTGTCTTCCAATTCCTTTCAAAAAAAAGAGTAAACAATCAAGATGGTCAAGTTGAGAAAGGTAGTCTTATAGAAGAGACCCAAGACATAACAAATCTAAAGACCCTAGAAGAGGTCTAGGTACCTAAAAATAATGAAGAGATCTCAAAAAGTTATATCACTATGGGAAAAAGATGGAATCGAGAAGATATAGTCATCGACGTTGTTTTTTCATACAATTTTGCTGTTGAAATAATCAAAGTGAGGATCTTGAAACTATGTTAGTTGAAGAATGTAGACATAGAAATGATTGGGCAAAATAGAAAGACATAATTCAAGTAGAATTGAATTCACTTTCAAAATGTGAAGTTTTTGGACCTGTAATCCAGATACTGAATGGTGTTGAACCAGTTAGGTATAGATGGATTTTTGTATGAAAATGAAATGAGAAAAATGAGGTTGTTAGATATAAAGCACGACTTGTGGCACAAGGTTTTTCGCAAAGACCTGACATTGATTATGAAGAAACATATTCTCCTATGGTGGATACAATTACTTTAAGATATCTAATTAGTCTGACAGTGCATGAAAGACTTGATATGCGACTAATGGATGTTGTTACAACATACTTATATAGTTCTTTAGATACTAAAATTTATATGAAAATTCCTAAAGAATTTAAATTTCCTGAAGCATGTAAAAATTCCTGAGAAAATTATGCAATTCATTTGCATAAATCCTTGTATGGATTAAAACAATCTGGAAGAATGTGGTATAACTGTCTAAGTGAATATTTGTTAAAAGAAGGCTATAAAAATGACTCAATCAGCCCATGTGTTTTTATAAAAAGGAATACATCAGAATTTGTTATAATTGCTGTTTATGTGGATGACTTGAATATAATTGGAACTCCTGAAGAGCTTCAAAAAGCAGTTGATTGTTTAAAGAGAGAATTTGAAATGAAAGATTATTTAAAAACAAAGTTTATCTCAGTTTACAAATCGAGCACTTACCAAATAGAGTTTTTCTTTATCAATCAGCTTATATTGAAAAAATATTAAAGCAGTTTTATATGGATAAAGCGCATCCATTTACTATTCTAATCGTTGTGAGATTGTTAATTAAAGAAAATGTCATTTTCGCCTTCAAGAGGAAAAGGAATAATTCTTGGTCTAGAAGTAACATATCTTAGTACTATATAGGCACTAATATGTCTTGCTAATTCAATACGACATTATATTGCATTTGTTGTGACTTAATTGGCAAGATTTAGTTCTTTCCCAACAAGAAGACATTAGAATGGAGTTAAACATATATTTCAATACTTTCGAGGGACAATTGATATGTGATTATTTTATTCTAATGAATCTGGATCACAATTGATTGATTATGCAGATACATGATTTTTATCAGATCCACATAAAGGTAGATCTCAGATAGGATATTTATTTACTTGTGGAGGTACAACAATATCTTGGTGTTCAATAAAGCAAACTTTATCAGCTACCCCATCAAATCATGCATAAATAATTGCAGTTCATGAGGCAAGTCGAGAATATATTTGGTTAAGGTTAGTAATCCAACATATCCAAAGAATAAGTGGTATACTTTTGGAACAAGATATTATAATAGTATTATATGAAGATAATATAGCATGCATAGCTCAATTGAAAGGAGGATATATCAAAGGAGATAGAACAAAATATATTTCTCCGAAATTCTTTTTCACTCATAATCTTATGAAGAATGGTGATATAGATGTTTAGTAAATTCGATCATGTGACAACCTTACATATTTGTTTACCAAGACACTACTATCTAAGCTATTTAAGAAGTTAGTGTATGATATTGATATGCGCAGATTCAAAGACATAAATTGACAATATCATCAGGGGAGTAAACAAGTACTTGTTGTACTCTTTTCTTTTTAAGTTTTTTCCAACTTAGTTTTCCTGAAAATATTTTTAATGAGGCTACTTTAATAAGTATTGTGTACTCTTTTTCTTTCATTAGGTTTTTATCCCAATGGGTTTTTCCTAATAAAGTTTTAATTAGGCACAATATATGTCATGGACATCCAAGAGAGAGTGTTACCAATATTTCTTACATATGTGGATGTCCATATAACTCCTACCTCTTGGAATTTCTCTTAGGATTCATTCTTCCCTTTATGTCATAAACCTATAACCTTATAAATGAATATTTTTGAGGATTTTCTTATTGTTAATGACATTATATTCATCTTTATTCTTTTGTAACCTTATGTTTAGTCTTTAATGATTGTGGCATATAAATAGTAGTCATGTATAAGGTATTTGTACAAATGAATATACAAGAATATAAGGAATACTCAATTGCCTCTCATTTCAATCTCTTATCTTGTTATTTATTCTCCTCTTTAACTTCGTCATCTTCTCTTATTTTGTAACACCACTCATAAATCAATTATTTGTTTTAATAGTTAATAATATTTTTTAGGTAAAGTCTTAGAGTTAATGATAATAATAATATATATAGTAGTTTTAGTTAAAATTGTTAAACTCATGAGTTTAAGTAAGCTCGTAATAAAGACATGAACTCTTAATGTAAACTAGTAAGAATATATCTTTATCAATAAATAACTATTAAAAGTAAATAATTAAATAATTAAAATATAAACATGAGCATATTTTAGTTGAAATACATTTTAAATCTAAAAAAATCGAAATTAAATCCATTAAGATTCATTGTTTATCTTACTCAACAAAAAAAATTCTATAAAGTACATATATGATGTCACTAGATATCATCAAATTCAAAATACAAGCACATTTTAAGAGGGATCGATTTGACACAATTTAATAAACTAGAAACACAAAAATAATAAACTTGGTGAGTGAACTAGCAAGTTAAATCTAGTTTATAACTAGTATTAGTTTAAAAACAAATTGACAAGATTAGAAATACAAAAGAGATAACCTCATTGAGTCAATCCAAGAGTTTAACAACAATGGTTTTAACACAAATAAATCATTTCTCTTATATAACATACAATATGAAACTGGTACGTAAGTAAATGATAACGTAAGAGATTTGGGATAGAGATGCGAGAAAGACAAAGAATTGAAGATAAAGAGATAATGATTCCTATTCCATTTATACTTACAATCATTTAGTACATGTCCACTATTTATAAGTCACAAGTCTTTAAATTCTCTCAAAAAGTATACAAGGAATAAATATGCACAATAACATTTGGAGATTATATGTATTAATCATATAAAACCTTAAAAGGTAATTTATTTATAGGTTATATAGCTTTAAGTGTAGAAGTCTAAAAGATAATTTTTCAAAGGTTATGGATATTCATACTTAATATTGAAATATTTATAATACTCTTTCTTAAATGTCCATAAATACATACTATGCCTAATTAAAATCTTACTAAGAAAAACCTAATAGAACAAAAACCTAAGGAAAGAAAATTAGTATACAATATATATTGAAGTTGCCTCGTTAAAAATTTTACCAGGAAAACCCAGTGGAACAAAACTTTAGTCAAAGAAAAAAAAAGTACAACATATCTTTACTCCTCCTGATAATAATATCATATTTATTTTTCCTTATAACAACATCATTCTTACTCCCCTAATGACAACATTACTCTGCCATTTTTATCTCAATAGAGTATATTAATTTTTCAAAGACTATTTCATATGATTTTTAAAGCATATTTTCTCTGAGTCAAACTATGCTTGATGCATTGTTATCAAATGATCTGCTGAAATGTATTCCCCTAACATATCAATATGTTAAATTATCAATATATTATCACATGTCTTATGCACTGTGGAATTAGCAAAAGGAAAATTATTATGAAAATTATCAAGATACATGTTGCATCAACATATTCAATTTGCTCTAAACAAAATGATCTCATATATATATATATATATATATATATATATATATAATAGTTTCATAGAATTGAATTATCACATCAAATCTCATTTTCGATATCCATTTCCATTGATGCAATAACTTAATTTTGCCAACAAAATTATAACATGCAATACAATAAAATATGTAAACATTATAATAGAATAAATTTATGGAACTTTTGGTCCATTAAATTTAATATATTTTATAGACAAAATCATCATAGCAAAAAACTAAAGATTTTGAACTCATTGGATATTCAACTCTAGACATTCTTTTTATATGCCTTAGGCATTTTAAATCATTAAAAGATTCTTATATAAATTTAACTATTTAGTACTCCAGATGCATAAGCTATAACAATATCTAGTAGGTATATATTTTGTTTGCATATATTGTTAGATTAGTAATATTTGAAGAATGTTTTGTGTCCATCACAAAATAATATTTCTCATCATAATCTTCGTGAAATTCATCCACAACAAAATTATATCTCATCATAGCCTTTGTGAAAATATTTACTTTCATATATATATATATATATATATCCAATAATAACTTCTCGTTTCAAATATTTGAATTGGAGATCCATAATTTTCACATAATAAAATAATATAATATAATTCCTGTTGCATCTTTATTTTTTTACTTTTCCTTTTGACTAATCAATTTTCTATCTACTTCTTATGATAGATACACACAAAAAAACTTCATTTGATCACATAATATTATTATTAAAATTGTTATCGATAATTTTATTCTTTTCAATTATATTTTCTTATTAGGACATAATTTATTAAGATCTCTTGATTACTTTTTTCAAGTACGTACCTTGAACCTCTTTTGAGGTTTAGCAATGAGTTATGTCCTGGCCCTTTTCTATGAACTTGCCTTCTCAATCTGATTTCTTAATTATATGCTCCTCTTTACCCAATATATTTGTATTTGAACCGATTATCTTTTCATGCTTCAGACATATCTCACTTTCTTATATTAATTGGAATATTTTCAACTAGAATATAAGATTTAGTAATTTTCATATAAGTCAGGAATTGCATTTGACAGATATTTTATAATATTTTCATAAATATAATATTTGATAAACTTCTAGTTCATATTTCTATTTGTGAATCTAATTCACATAATGATAATGCATTCATGTATTCTCTTTTCTAGGTACTCATTTCTTTCTCTCGTATTAGAAAAACTTTGTTAAATGACAATCAACTAATTATGCAATATAAGTTTTTCAAATCCATTTATTTCTAAAATTCATCCCAACTTTTTTTAAATATTTATCTATATGCATTGTAGTGAATCAATAGAATTAAGCATTATATATTTAAAAATATTTGGCTCCTGACCAAAAGCTAATTTTATTGGGAAATTTTGTTAGCATCATGTGCATATTTAATTTGTTGCAATATATCAAAACAAATAAGCCAACACTAAAATGAAAATATTGTTTTTGTAATTATTGATCCAGCTATCATTGGAGGTATTAATAAATAGTTTTGCTAGATTATTTTGTTAAACATGCTTTTCAACTATTTTGCAAACTTCACGATGCAAACTAATACAAATTACACAAGTTACCATTTTATATATGTATATATCAAATTTATTAAATACTTGTATAGTTTACGTGCTATTTGAATGAGCTCATATATGACTTTAATATATTTTTAGAAATATAGAGATCTATTCAAAATCATAACTAGTGATATTCTCATAATCAATTTTTTTAGAACAAGCACTACATATGAATTCTTGAAAATTTGTTAGATATTCATGAAGAATCTTCAAGTTATTCAATGAATGTCAATATATAATCTTCACTTTTTGTGTCATATGATCCATGATGATCAAACAAGTATGCTAACAATAAATCTGCTTGCATCAATAAACTTTTAATTTACTGCAACAACAATAAATTTCTCATAATATATAATTGATTTCAAATCTCAATATGATATTTATAACCTCCATTTTTGAGAAATTAATTTTTGTGTCATACTTTTCTTGTTTTTATATTTTAAAGTCAAACCAACACATAGTAGGTCAATAACTTATCTTTCACTTGGAAGCCCAAATACTTCACCTTTTGACCCTTTGGTGAACCAGAAATTTTAATGTAAATCATGGATCATGATTTTCATTATTAATTCTTTGTCATCCCATAATGAAATATGTATCAGTTTTTTAGAAACTATTTTAATTTTTTATCATATAAAATTATTCAGGAATTATCATATATTATTATCTCACTATATAATTTAATTACTCATTAATAATCATATTTCAACATATTCAAAGTACTATAATTATTTATGATGTTGAAGGGAGTAAAGTGAAATGAAGAAAATAAGATCCAACTTATCATCAACATTATATTACAAAATAATAAAGGATTATAATATTTATAATTTTCTTTCAAATTATCCCAACTATTAGCATCTATAAATTTGACTACCACATATCAATAATTGAATAATTAATAGAAATAATTTTTGAGATTATCAATCTCATGGAAAAGTAAATCAATAGTCAATAACTCATAGAATACACACTATATTTTAATATATGTTTATATCAATCATCATGTTAATTATCAAATAAATAGTGTAAAAATTACCTTTAGCCAATGATAATTCATCCAAGATCCTTGGAAGAGTAATGTTATACTAAGATCAACTATATCCAATAGAATTTAAAATATGCCGCTTACCATAAATAATTTTTAGAATTTGAATATTAACATTTATAAATTTTAGTATACATAAAATAATAAATTGACTTGCAATAAATATAGTTTACGCACATTACAAAAAATCATTCTGTCAACAAATTAAAATCACCATCAACTATTTATAAGGAATGTTATCATCAAATTAAATAAATTCTCATTCAAATGTAACAAATATGTATTATTTTTATTTTTCTCACAAATGATACAAAAAACTAATTTAATTCCAATATATATTGAAAATAATTTGTCATTTAAAAAAATGAAGTTTAAGCATACCTCTCTTAAGATTAGAATTAAAGAATAATAAAAAATATAAATATAAAATTTATTTGAATTAATCAAATATTTATCAAACTCATCAACAACATTTCCCTCACACAAGTTAATCACAATAAATTTAAAGAATAATAAAAAGTAAACCTCATAGTTTTTAGGCTTATAATTATTTCTTATGGCTCTCTAACAATTTTGAACATCTTTCTCCACAATTCATTGCCTTGAGTATGATAATTACTTTCATATTTTTCATAACATCTCATGATTTTTTTGGCTTCATAACCAATTTTGATATTTACTTTCAATAAATTTATACATATTTATTTATATGACTTACAATCATATTATAACATTTAACTTTTTTCCATATGACTTTTGGCCATATGTTAATATTTGCCTTTTTGTTTATATGATTTCTAATCATATTACAAGATTGATTGCTCATAAATTTAATTTCCATAGAGATATTGTTATTCTAACAAATATGTTAAGACAAGTTTTTTTTTATAACCAAGACAAAATATTATCAATTTTAAATTATCAATCTATCCAATTTAATATTATTATAGTTATTATCACTCTTATAGATATGTTTCTATGCTTTCAATAGCATGTTAGCAATTTCTTAAAATTGAACATGTTAACTGGTCTTTAACAATGTCACCTTTTTTGATAATATGATTCTTTATAAATTATTAGTCTTATGATTATAACAAAAATCTTTTAAAACTAAATAGCAATATGATATATGAATCATTAGCTAGATAGCATAATATTTTCCTGTTATACCATTTGTTTGGAGCCCAAAGTAATCTTTTGCAAAAGAAATATTATAAAAGTGATGACACTTTTAGTCATCTAATAAAAAAATTGAGAGAACTATGCGCTGTTGGCCATTCAATGAAATTGAAATATTAATGGATTTCCAATTGATTATTACAAAACATATATAAGAATAAAACTCGAAATTTTGAATGATAAAATTAGAAATATAAAAAAGGTAAATTAGAATAAAATAAGAATAAAAGGTAAATTCTTAAAACTCAATATGATGACTATTACTATTAGTCTTCAATTACTCATGAACCAATGAAATTTTAGAAAAAATAACATGAAATAAATGACAATATAAATCTACAAATGAAAGACAACATAACAATAGATATATATAGAGAGAGAGAAACCCAGATTCATATAGTAACCCAATATATACAATACATTTTATTTTACAAAGTATAAATAGATGTCACAGAAACTGTACCAATATAAATGAATATACATATTACATATATATATATATATATAAATAAACATACATGCATAGATCATACGTACACAGAAGTTCTAAGTAAAAAAAAAATGCTTGTTGCGTGTGCCATTATAGTTTGAGCCATTAAATATATCGAAGAGAAGAAAAATAGAACAACCATCATATAGCAAATGTATGTAAAATTCAAATTGTACTTAAGAGGGATAATTGCTTAAAGGAGAGCTAAATAGAATATCATTATAAACCATAACAACACCTTAATATATAAAGAGTTCATGCCTCAAATATTAGGAGTAAAATTGTCTAATAAAATGTTATAAAAATAAAAAATAGATGAGAGAGATTTGGATGAAAGAAACAAAAAATATGAAAAAAAGTGAGAAAACTTATTCTATTTTTATTTACAATTACTCGAAAAATATTTACTATTATTATTTATAAGTTATAAATTATTAATTTTTTTTAAGAGTTACACAAAAAATAAATCTATATAATAACATTTAGAGATTATTTGTATTAATCATATAAAGCTCTCAAAAAATTATTTATTTGTAGGTAATCTAATTTTAAGTATAGAATTCTAAAAGATAATTTTTAAAAAGTTATAGAAATTTATATTTAATATAAAAATATTTATATAAAAATTATATAAATAAAAAGTATTTTAATTTTTAATAATATTTAAATTTAATTTAGTTAAATAACTATAAAAAAATATTTTAATTTTTAAAAGACTTTATGTCATAGTTATAACTAATTTATATATATATATTAATAGTTTTCTAATATTTATCTATCATCAAAATTTGTATTAGATATAATGTCATAAACTATTATATCCAATAAAACAAATTTTAACTTTTAATTTTCTTTAGCAAAAAGTTTTAACTTATTACTATACATTTTTAGTATAATATTTTAATTTTGATAAATGTATACTTGAAAACAACAAGGAAAATTTTAATCCGAAAATAGGATTAAAAATTAAATTAAACCTAATTAATATTTATTTAAGAACCGAAAATATCTCATATTTGTACTTAACTATCAATATCCATTATTTCCAAGGATTTTGCCGGCAGGAGAGCAAAGACGAGAGAACGAACAGCCCCAACACTGTGACAACGTCGTTGAACGCGACAGCATCGGCGATCCGTTTCGGGCGAATCTTTCATCTCGAGGGCTTTGAAGTTCGAACCCTGGTTCATCTCTCTCCCCTTCTCACTTTCGATTCTGTGATTTGATTTTTCTTTTCTTTGACGACTTAAGAAGTTGATTAATTCACGGTTTTAATGCGTATTATGTAAAGCCAATAGTGTTCACGTGGTAATTTTGAAGTTAATTATGTCTTTCGAAATGATCTTAATGACATGGTTCGTTGATTATGTATATTTAATTCAAAAGAGGTAGGAAAGTGAACTATATTTTGCAAGATTTAGATGCAAATTTATTTGATTATAAAATTGAATTCAGGATGATAAAAACAGTTCAATTCTGTTTATGCAGGTTTGCAATTTAATATGACGCCTGTTTGCCCTTTTGTCAAAGCTGCTCGTCCTGATGATACCGCTTCAAAAAAATCTGGGGAAAATTCAGTTAAGCATCAAGCTGGTTCTGAGAGTAAGGCAAAAAAGGAGTCTAACAATCCAGCTAGTGCTTCTCCTAAGTGCCCTTTTGGATATGACTCCCAAGTGAAAAAAGAGTCTGGCAACTCATCTAGTGCTTCTCCCAAGTGCCCTTTTGGATATGACTCCCAAACATTTAAGATCGGTCCTCTTAGCTGTATGATATGCCAGGCACTCCTATTTGAAACTAGCAAATGTGTGCCTTGTTCTCATGTTTTCTGCAAGTATGCTTCCCATGGCTTTTCTTGCATCTATATTAATATCCTTACAGAATGTTTCTGATTTTTTTCTTTTATATTCTTCAAATCAGGGCATGTATATCACGCTTTAAGGACTGTCCGTTATGTGGGGCTGATATTGAGAAGATCGAGCCTGATGCTAATCTTCAAGGTATAGTTAATCGCTTTATTGAAGGTCATGCTAGGATCAAAAGGTCTGTTAGTTCAGACAAAGGAGAAGAAACAGAAGAGAATAAACCAGTTATATATGAGGATGTATCTTTGGAAAGGGGTTCCTTCTTAGTGCAACAGGCCATGAGGGTAAGTATGGCTTTTACAAAAGTTTCTGCTAAGTTGTGTACTGTTATATTGCAAAGGATCGAATGGAATTGCTCCTTAAAGTTTTTTTTTGGGGGAAATACGTTTTCATTCATTCATGTTATTTATTATAATAATGGACAAATGACAATAAAGGTGACAATGCATGATGATCTTAAATTACAATTACTCTTGCTGCATGCTAATCTGATTGCTTTGCTTGGGTGTTTTGGAAAGCATCTTTTTGGGGACATGCCATACAGATGATGGGGGGACATAGCTATTCTGATTGTTGTTGTGTGATTTGTGCTATGTTATGCTGCCTGACAATGAGCAGTTTGTTGCATGCACTTCAACTTCAGGCATTTCGTGCTCAGAATATAGAAAGTGCCAAATCAAGGCTCAGCCTCTGTGCAGAAGATATTCGTGGCCAGTTAGAAAAGATGGGTAACACATCAGAATTATGTTCACAGCTGGGAGCAGTCTTGGGCATGCTTGGTGACTGCTGGTGTGTATTGCATATTTTATCTTTCTCTTTTTCCTTGTTCATATGCTTCTTTTATGAGTTGATTTTTCTGGGCATACTCTTATCTTCCTTTTTGTGTACTTATCAATCTGCTTCATTCTCCTCACATTCTGATTTTCACTTTTCCATTTCTGTTTACTGAGATTTATGTGTAAGATATTTTCACTTTCTTCCATCAGACTATCTTGCAAAATTGAAACCTTAAGAAGAAATCTTGTACAAGTATAAAATATCAGATAGAACTCCCATTGATTGAGGTGCTTATGTGAAAATTGATGAACTGATTCTAATATTAATACTGGATGGAATTAGATATAGACCAATAATGGAATGAAGAATGCTTCCCTAGACGTGGTTCAAGGCTGCGTTATTTAGTTTTTCTCAATAATTTTTTCAACTAAAGGCCCATGAACAACTTCATTGAAGTGTGGACATAGTACAAGCTCAATATGCGTCATGTTGAAATTTCATTTGATTATGCAGGATAAGAGCACCAATGATTATAAAGGCTTCAGTACTATGCCAAGTATTAGTTCAACCCAAAATCTTAAATTGTTAAGTGAAGGCCATGAATAGTTTCAGTTATTTGCTAACAGTTATCATCTTCGCACCTATGCCTTTTCCTTCCAAATGAGTATTTTTTTTTTTAAAAAAACTTTCAAAAGGACAACTACTATTTTAACAATTTATTTGCAATGGTTGCCCAAGAAGATTCCTCTAAACTTCAGTATGTAATTTGAGATTTTTTTTTTTTTTGTAAGAAATGAGGAGAATCTGATCAATATTAACGAGTGGTTTGTAAAAGTCATATTTTTATGTTTTCTTTTGATAGGTTAGCGTACAATCAAGTACTCTCAAGTTTCAACATGTTATGTGAACTGCAGAAGCTAGATAATTATGACAAGAGATTCTGCTGAAATAAAAGAATGAAGAACAATTTCAAAACTTACATTAAATGATAAAAGCTGCTTGGACTATAATAATAATAAATTAAAAGCGTCCCATATATGAGATTGACTGAGTAGAGTAAATAGAACTGCACTTTGAGTTCCCAGAAGAGCAGGTAAATCTTGTTCAAAAAGTGTGTTGGCTGGTGTGGTTTTGTGCTCAATTGGAGCTGATCAGCGGTTTTTGTAATATCATTGAAAACTACAGCAATTCCTCGCCCTTCGCCCAACCACTTGCCTTGCTTTACCAAAAAACACAGCTTTATTACGTGGTTTTGAAATGCTTTTAAATGACATTATACCTGGAACTTGGACAGCACAAGATTTTTTTTGTTTGGATTTCTCCTCCGGTATCCCGGGGCAGGCTATCTTTCAAACACAAGAACGGCGCCAGACTAATCCAGATCAGAAATTGAAGGACCCTTTTGAGCAGCTACTTTACCACTTACATTTACTGTGTACCCAAAGTCTCCAATTCAAGACTTTAAGTTAGACCAACCCCTAATCAGCTGGTCTAAACATACGGTGGTATAGCACAAGATTATTAAATAGCAACGCAAACCTTCATTCTGCATATAGTGTTTACTTTGTCTGACAGGAAAAAGAACATTATTCCATGACGTCAAATGCTTATTAGAGGCCAATTGTAACATGGATGCTGACTTTATATTGTCTGCAGCCGTGCTATGGGGGATACTAGCTCTGCAGTTGCTTATTTTGAAGAAAGTGTTCAATTTCTCTCAAAGTTGCCAAAAGATGACTTGGAGGTTATTTCATTAGAACTTTTATAAGACCATGTTTATATATTTCATGACCATTTGTTAATTTTATCGTTAAAATTTATATCTTTAAACTCTTCTCCCTACAGATTACACATACACTTTCTGTTTCTCTGAATAAAATTGGAGATCTGAAATATTATGATGGAGACCTACAAGCGGCAAGATCCTACTATTTTCATTCTTTAAATGTTCGGCGTGATGTAGTCAAGCATCATTCAGATGTTTCATCCCAGGTTGGTTACTCTGCTCTGTCTACATTGAAATTGAATTATCAAATATTAATGCAATGTCTTTTGGCCAAAAAAAAATATTAATAGAATTTCTAAATTGCTTTTGGTGCTTTGTTGGCTCTCTGCATTCTAATTGTTTCAAAACCTGCACAGTTTTTTTAAGTGACCATTCAATTTAATAAACGTTGAATTACATTCAAACTGCTGCTCTATAATATATGTTTCTAAACCTAAACTGGTTGATATTGATGTCGACACAACATTTGTTATGTCATTCAGGTTCTAGATGTTGCTGTTTCTCTTGCAAAGGTTGCAGATGCGGACAGGAATCTGGGAAACAAAAGTTTAGCAACTGATGGATTTCAAGAAGCCATAGACTTGTTGGAGTCGTTGACACTGAAATCTGAAGCCAGTGGACTTGAGCAACGTGTAAGTTAATATCCACTCTGTCTTGTTATTTTATTATTTTATATAAAAAATGTCAAATTTATACCGTAGCCAAAGAAATAAATTCTTTATCATATAATGTTTTCCATATACCAATATAATACAAAAATTTCCATTGTCTTCCATCCTCACCCACTTCATGATATCATCTATGTTTTTACATTCAAAGAGAGAATGGCACCAAAACAAAATGGCTGTGAGATTCACGTCTCCTCGTTATTTTTAATCTCTATCTCTTTCCTTTTGAATGCATATTATTCGTACATATTTATGAATGTAAAAAGATTCAGATTGCTATTTTCTCACAACTAAATTCTTCATGACTCTTAGATTCCTAATGTTTGATCCTGAAATAAGTTGCTTCATTCTCTTTTATTCTTTAGCGACTTTCGGTGCTAGAGTTTCTCAGAAGCCAACTCGCAGATAAAGAGAAAGCCGAGGCAGCAACAGTCTAAGATCATACATAAATCATTCCACATGAGAAGGCAAGCATCGGTTCCAGTTGCAGTAGATGTGTTTCTGTAAGTCACTGGCAAAATCTATAAAATAAGCTCCAGTTAACAGAGGAGGCCCTCAATCCTCATAGAGGAAGACGAGCTTTCAGAGTAAAGCAGTATATTTCAGGCATCCCTTAACGCTTTTATTAGTTGCCACTTCTGAGATTCCACTTATGTCTATATCCTTCTGTTTCTCTCAAATTTTATCACTGCTCTTCTTGGTGTGCAAGGGACAAATTGAACTTGGATTCTCTGAGGTTAATGTGTTAACAACGTGTTTCTGAAGTGAGGTTGCGTGTGTCACAATATGGGAGTTGCTGTGGAGCCTACTTTCTCTCCTTTTTATATGTATCTCTCTTCTCTCTCACGTTATAGGTATATATATGTATGTTAGAAGCTTGTAATTTTAGTGGATCTTGGACAAAGTTATGCTGGGTTCTCCTCTGCATTATTACCTTGAGTGAGTAGAATGTAACGAGTTGCAGTATGCTATTTTGACGTTAACACTGGGAACAGAAGTTATAGCTAATTGGAATATATATATATATATATATATATATATATATATAATATTGTTTATTAGGGTGACATCGTACTTTTGATAATGCTCTGTTTATGGATGACTCTGTTCTTGTTCTGAAGAAATCGGCACTCTGCATTAGATCCAACTGGAGAATTATGTATGCTAGCATCCCTTTGAACGTTATTCTAGGATTGTGATTTTTCTGTAGAATTTTAAGGTTTTCACTTTGTGTATATTTGACAAAAAAATGTAAAAAAATTCTGACCATGATGTTGTAAAACAACTTTACATGTTTCAATTGAAAAAGGAAAATATTTGAGGAATCTTGTAGGTTTAGAGGTCTAAAATTATATGAAATTTCAAAAACATCAAACGGTCATACAAATGAAATATGATTTTTTAATACTCAAATGGATGGCCCTTTGTATTTTAAATTAATTACTTAAAATGCTTTTATTAGATATATTGATTACAAAAATACAAAAGCTATATGGAAGTCTAGTCTAACAGAAGTTACCTGTTAGCCTTTTTTCAAATAGAAAATTTTTGCAGAACACCCAATCTAAATCGGTAATCTATCCAAATTTGTTATAAATAAGTTAATACAAACATTATAAATGAGTTTTTTTCAATCATAAAAAAGTGGCTATATATATGCCCCTTTATATTTTTTTAACTTTCTTTAAGAATTTGTATGAATGTTTTGAATTTAATTATTTTGGACATGCTTTCATTTTCTTATAAAAAAAGAAAAATAAAACGAAAAATGCAAATGACCTGTCAATTTTTTAAAATATAAATTAAAATTTTAAAATTGAAAATTGCATCATATCAAATAAATGGAAATTATCCAAGTTATTTCAATTTATCAACTGAGCGTATCTCCATTAAAAATAATTACACAATCGAGAGGTCAATACAAAAGAGAAGGCATATGATAAAGAAGATGCCAATTTGATAAAAGAAAGCCAGGAAAAGGAAGGGGAATAAAGAGAACCGCACAAGGGCTTATTTTGATAAGAGTATAAAAAATTGGACAAGAATATGGTAAATAATTAGGACTATTCTAATCATAATTATAAAAATTAGTTAATTTTTTAGAAATATATAAGAAATTAAATAAATCAATTAATTACGAATTCATATTATATACATTTTAATCTATCTAAATTAGTTAATTAATTCTTATATTACTTACCGTTAACTTATTTATTTAGTTTCTTTAATCTATTTAAAAAGATCAACTAACTCTTATAATTAAAACTAGAGGTAATAATTGTTATAAATTTATATATATATATATATATATATATATATATATATATGGTCTAATTTATAAGTTATTTTAAACATACTTCATCATAATGAACAAAAATCTTAAAACTTATTAACTCTTTATAAAAATTTAATAAGTTTTCAACATTACTCTTATTAAAATGTATATACTTTACTTCTATTTAATAACATACACGAACATTTAATAGGGATAACTGAAAAAAATTATAAGGAAAAATCAATAACATGTCTCATAATTAATAGTTTAGTCGAAAAATATTATCTATCTGCTTTATAAATAAAATTAAGAGTAAATATATCCATACATTTTAATTTTTAGAAGAGATTCGAATTCATTATGAAACTGATAGTGAACTTCAAAATTGGACTGACTAATTATTAATTTGTTTTCTGGTTTTTCTCCATCAAAGAAGAAGAGAGTGACAGAATTACTGTGATCCACCATTACAATCATGCTTTCAGTGGATTCTCTGCATTTCTCACACAGAGCGAAGCTTCTGCATTGTCTGGTACTGATTTTGTCTGCCATCTCCTTCTTCTCTCTTTTCAAATCTCCTCTGCTTATCCTTCGTTATCATTTCATTTTCCGATTGCTCCATCATCTGCCATTGAATAGAATTGATAAAATTTATTTTAATAATAAATCTGTCAATACAGGAGGATAAATCTCTTGGTGCTCTTAAGAAAAGTAATATAAATTTGTTCTAAAGAAGAGCAGTTTAGTTTAGTTTAGATGTCATTCTTTTACCGTCAATTGTGATATTTTTAAGAATGTAAATTGCAGATTAAAATTTGTGTTTTATTGGTCAATTTGAAATAATAATAATTGATATAAAATAAAAATGAAATTATTCTAATTAAAATAAATCTTTTCAGAAGCAAACAACTCTTTTTTTTTCGATATATCAAACAACTCTCTCTACTGCCATAATACTTATAGAAAATCTGCTCTTGATAAATTTATGTAGGGATAGAAATATGCTAGATCTTTAATGGGAGTCTATGTTAATTCAAATCTAGTAAGACCTAACCTATTTAGTAAATAGGCCATATTTTAGGCCTATTTAAAGGTTTAAATATGCTAGGCTTTTTTCTTTTAAGAGAAAAAGACAAAAAAAGCCCATTTGAATTTTAAAAGGATAAATTGAACTTCTAAATATTAAAAATAACAGATTGGGCAGGAGGTCCAATCTGTCATTTACAAATTTGTGTGCAAAGACCAAATTACCCTTCACTTTTCCAATGTTTTAAGAATACGATTTACAAGTTTGCCAATGATATTTACAACTCTGACAATAATATTTGTAACTCCTATAATAATATTTATAACTTTGACAATAGTATTTACAATTTTGACAATGGTGTTTGTAATTTTGATAATAGTATTTGTAGCTTTGACAATAGTGTTTGTAATTTTACCAATGGTATTTGTAACTCCCACAATAGAGAAGAAGTAACTTTGACAATATGATTTACAACTTTGTCAATGGTATTTACAACTCTGATAATGGTATTTGCAATTAAGAGAAATCCAATTTTGGCAATTGGAAGAAACACTGTAGCTGACACTATAGCTTCTTTGACAATACGATTTACAATTTTGCCAATGGTATTTACAACTATGACAATGGTATTTGCAATTGAGAGAAATCCAATTTTGGCAATTGGGAGAAATACTGTAGTTTATTTGACAATATGATTTACAACTTTGCCAATGGTATTTACAACTCTGATAATGGTATTTGCAACTGGGAGAAATCCAATTTTGGTAATTGGGAGAAACACTGTAGCTGATACTGTAACTTCTTTGACAATACAATTTACAATTTTTCTAATGGTATTTACAATTTTGACAATGGTATTTGCAATTAGGAGAAATTCAATTTTGGCAATTGGGAGAAACACTGTAACTGACACTGTAGCTTCGACTAAGTGGAGTTGCAAATCCCATTATAAGAAGTTGTAAATCTTGTAGGTGAAGTTACAAACCCATTTGGTGAAGTTGCAAATCCCTTAGAAAAAATTACAAATCCCATTGAAAAAGTTGTAAATCGTATTGTCAAAGAAGTTACAGTGTCAACTACAGTGTTTCTCCCAATTGCCAAAATTGGATTTCTCCCAGTTGTAAATATAATTGTCAGAGTTGTAAATATCATTGGTAAAGTTGTAAATCGTATTGTCAAATAAGCTACAGTGTCAGCTACAGTGTTTCTCCCAATTGTCAAAATTGGATTTCTCCCAGTTGTAAATACCATTATCAGAGTTGTAAATACAATTGGTAAAGTTGTAAATCGTATTGTCAAAGAAACTACAGTGTTTCTCCCAATTGCCAAAATTGGATTTATCCCAGTTGCAAATACTATTGTCAGAGTTATAAATATCATTGGTAAAGTTGTAAATCGTATTATCAAAGTTGATTCTTCTCTATTGTGGGAGTTACAAATATCATTGTTGAAATTGCAAATACCACTATAGAAGGTACAAATACCATTGGCAAAGTTACAAACACCATTGTCAAAATTACAAATATATTATCAAAGTTATAAATATTATTATAGGAGTTACAAATATCATTGTCAGAGTTATAAATATCATTGACAAACTTGTAAATTGTATTGTCAAAACATTAGGAAAGTGAAGGGTAATTTAGTCTTTGCACGCAAATTTGTAAATGACAGATTGGGCCTCCTGCCCAATCTGTCCTTTTCAATATTCAGAGGCCCAATTTATCCTTTTGAAATTTAAATAAACTTTTTTGTCTTTCTCCCTTCTTTTAAGGCTAAACTTACAAGTTTGCAAGTCTTACCTATTTAAATTATATATATATAAGTATATGTTTTAAACAGGCGCAAAATATTTTCAAAACTTTCTATTTGTAAATATATATACTTTAAAATTTATTAAAAGTCTATATTTATGTATATTTTAATCAACTCAAAGTCTACTTACAACATCAAAACTTAAAATATGATACTCTTTTAGAAGTTTACATTGTAAATAAATTTCTAAAAAGATTGTAGACTTGGTAGGCAATCTATAGGCTCAAGTTTGACGTAAAAAGAAAGTCTATATACAAGTTCAGACTTTAAACACTTATTATAGACTCATATCTATCTAATCAAAATCTGATAACTTATTTTCATACATTTTTTTTAGTATAAAATTTTTTAAAAATAAGTTAGACTCACCTATTTTCATACCTAGACTCGTGAAGCTCACTCACGTTGTGTTTTTCTCTTTTTAATTAATACGGCAATATTTTCACAAATCACAAAACTAAAGTTAACTTATTATGAATATTGTAATTTGTTAGAATTTTTCTATTATATACAGATGGAATAATTATTATATTTTAATAAATAACATGTATTCTCCCTAAAAAAGAAATAAATATTGTGGTTTACTAATTAATTTTAGTAGAATTTCTTGGAAAGGGAATTATGATGTACACACCAGCCAATCTGTATAAATTATTATCTCACCAACCTGGCTTTGATGATCAAAATGATATATAAGGACAAACGTATACAGCTACCCCTAACTGTACAAAATATAAATAATAAAGATGATAAATAAATATTTTTATGAGTGGAAATTATCAGTTTAACTTTGCCTTTGTTTCAATACTGAGTAAAAATAAATATTATACAGAACGTCTTAACATGAATCATGTGTAATTATTAGGCTACCTTTATTTGACTTCATTTTCCCTATATGTGTGTGTTCATTATACCTTATCATTATTATGCATTATTTTGTTTTATTGAATCAATTTACTGCTAGGCAAAAGGAAAAAAAAATCAAAACAAAACAAAAACTGAAATGACTAACAGTAATGTTAAAAAAATATAGTGTGGTTGAAAATAACAGTTTATTTTGTTTTAATTGAAGTTTGAAAGTTAATATTTAGAATGCTTTTTTGTTTTTTATTAAAAAAATCATATGAATGTGGTTCAAGTATCTATTTAAAGCTCTTTAAAAACTCTTTAAGAGAAAAATATAAAACTAGAGTTAATCATTTCCAATCAATAAAGTTTATTCATCTAAGGTCACTATTTGTTTGGTAAAAACTGTAATTTCTAGTTTTTATGTCTCAACTTTAAAAATTAATATCTTTTAGTGTCAACATCATGTTACTTATGATTTTAAAATTTGGAATGTGTATTTTATTCTTAACAAATTTTATGGACAGATTCGTCCATTTGCTAGATTAAACTGGAGCCAGAACAAAATACTTCAGGACCTACATTTTATCCTTGATAATTACTTTACTTTTATTAACTATTATTTCTAGCATACATGATTTACTCTCATCCATGTTTGTGTATAATTTGACATGTCAAACATATCATACATAATTATTTTATGTAAATGGGCATGTTTATTTATCATTTACTTGAAGAAGAATATCTAGGTATCATGCTTGTATAAGGTATTCTTCACTTTCTCTTCTTCATTTCCTTTACTTTTCTCCATGCCTACTTTTTCCACATTCACATTACCTATTATGATTGGGTAAGGGAGGGTGAGATTCAGGGAAATATCTGTAGTAAATATTACTACTAATACATGCAAGATAAATACTTGGTGCGTGACATGCATAATTAACTCGTTTCAATTAATGACATGTTTTTATACTCAATGTTTCATGTATTATGTTGGACAGTATGTTTTGATGATGACAAATGGGAAAAATTCAGTGATATTAAAATGTCAAATGAATTTTTTAATAATTTTATAATACTTTTGAGAAAATAATTTTAAATCTTTAACAAATAGGTGAGAAAATGAAACTTGCCACAATGTATTTTGAGGTTTAGTTACTGCATTCACACTTGATTTATTTAGAGCAGCATCTTATTCAATTTCTTATACAAACTATTTTTTAATACAAGATTGATTAATTACATGTTTTGATTATGCGATTCAAGTTGTTTCTATGTCAATAATGTTGTTTTAATGATTTACTAAATTAATCGATTAATGTAAATTAATACATTAATTAATCGATTATCTAAAATATTTTATGTTTAGTTTTTATTGGTTAATCGATTAGTGCCAAGTAATTGAACAATCAATCGATTAATGAGTGTCTATTAATTGATTGATCATTCAATTAATGTAAAGTTGTTACTCTTTGGAATTGAAAAAATAAGCTAATTAATCGACTAGTTCTAATTAATCGAATGAATGTTTGATTAATCTATTCACAACAGATTTTCCTTTATACAAAACAAATTTTAATAATTAATTAGTTAATCGATTATTTATAATTAGTCGATTGTCTATTTGATTAATTAGTTCAGAATCAGTTTGTGAAAATTAAATGTGAATCCATTAATCGATTAATTTATATTAATAAATTAATTATTCGATTAATGTGTTTTGAAAAGCTTTCTATAACAATAGGATTTGATTAATTAACATTAATCGATTGATAGTTTGATTAATCTATATAAAAAATCTTTCTATGTCAAATTCTCTAAATACATTAATCGATTAAGGATTCAATTAATTTATATTAATAAATTAATTGTTTGATTAATATGTTTTGAAAAGCTTTCTGTAATATATTCTTCTAGAGACATTAATCAATTAGGTATTCAATTAATTTATATTAATCGATTAGCTATTCGATTAACTTCATATATTTCAAATATCTTTCTCTGTTTACATTGAAACTGATTGAATATCTCTCTGAGCCATATATGTTTGATTCAAACTTGAAATATACATATGTTTATCCTCATTTTTCATTATATATCTCTTGATAAACTTAATAAATTAGATTATATATGGTTAAAAATTATGATCAATGTGACGCTTTGTTTTCTGTTTTTCTCATTAATTGAAACATTGATCGAATTAATGATAATTAATTGATTAGTTAATCGATTAATATAATGCATTTTTCATTGTGGAAAAATCGAATTTGGATTCGATTAATATGGTGAAATTGTGAAGAAGGCATTGGAAGAAGAAATAATCAATCAACCATGAATTCGACTAATTAAGTTCAAAAATCAAGAAATTTATTGAACTATTGATCGATAAACAAATGAGTGAAGGAATAGCAAAATGAGAAGATTATGATTAATAAATCAACTCAAATATATCTGTTTTGCTGAATTAATCGATTAACTAATCAATTAATGATAATTAATCTATTAACTAATCAATTAATCTCTTCATTTTTTAGTATACTATTCTACTCTGAGTCAATATAGGTTGAGTATTTTGATCATATCTCAAGATATACTTATCCGATTGAGATGAAACTTGATTCATATGAAACTAGATTTAGAATGCAGTTCAATGACATATACATATAGCCATTGCATTTATAGAAATAGAGCTTCGACTACTCTTACATGTTTCACATAATCAAGCAAAGAAATCAACACATCAACACACACAAGCATAAGTATCAAGCACACAAGTTAGGTAAATTTACTACTTTTATCCTTAAGCTTTCCTTTTTGCTTCCTTGGCTTCCCAACAAAAGAGTTTTGCCTAACCTCTTCCAAACCACCTTCTTGGACATTTCATTACCATAAATATAATCAAAATGTGCATATAACTCATTGCAGTCATAACAATGAGCAATGGTCAAGACGTGCTCTCTTGAACTACAACCCTTAACTTCAATTTTTGGGTTATTGTTCTAGTTTTCTAAAAATTACTTTTATAGACCAATCTTACATAATTGTTTATGAGGAATCCAAATATGAGTTTAGATTTACCAAATTCAAACCCCTTCGTTAAGATTCTGCCTTGGCCGAGAGGTATCAAATTTCCTCCAAAAGTTTTATTTTTGATTTCAATGTTTGCAACTTCTAATTGGTATACATGTTAGTCACTTACCCTCTTCCTATTGATCCATATATCCATCATTACCTTATCATCTTCCTTGCTAAGTGGCTACTAATTGGTCCACGTGGCAACAAGTGTCTTCTTTTGATGTGAGTCATGTCTTCTCTCTTAATTGGTTCACATATTCTCTCATTAATTGCTTAATTAATTAACTTGATGACTAAGCATGTGACAAGACACTCTTGAAACTTCTAACCAATAGAATCCTTCCATTTGGCGCCATATTGGAGGAAGAAGCAAATTGGAAAGTTTCTCCAATAAGCTTCAATGCAATATTGTCTGAAATTAATGAATTATGTCAAAATTTTGTAAAGGTTGAAAAGCCTCGTTTTTATCCTTTGATTCGCATATTTCTATAATTTATGCGAAGATGTGATCAGATGCAAAATTGAAGAATTTGATATCTTAATTTATCTTGTAGGGAGTGTTTGGTTACACCCAAAACTATAATTGTACAAAAGTTGTTTTTGATTCAAACCATAATTTAAAAAAAACTATAAACAAACACCCACTTTTTTTCCACTAGTTTTTTTTTCTATAAGTTGGTTTAAATCTAGGTTTTAGATAAATTAATGAGAATTAACTTTTAGATAAGGAAAATAGCTTATGGGTTATCCAAATACTATTGTGCCTATATTTTTTTTAACTCTCTCTCTTCTCTTTTGAATTGCAACGAAGAGGAAGCTTCACCGTCATTGAAGGCTTCTGGGTGATCTTCCGCTTCTTCTCAGACTTCTTATTCTCAGACTTCTTCTACGTCTTCTTCTTCTCTATCGTCTTCTACCATCACATCTCCACACCTAAAAAAGGAGAAGACAACATCAATGACGAGATTTGGAAGAGGGATGAACAATAGGCTTGTTGTCTTCTTCTCTGTCGTCCATCATCCATATCTCCAGGTCCACACCTCACATCCATATCCATTCTCCATCATCCGTCGTCCAAATTGCTATTTGCTCTGCTCCTTTTCTTGTTCGCTTCTGCTCCTGTTCGTGATGATATGATATGAACAATAAAAAATAAATACTTATTTTTTTCTACTTTATATTATTTTTAGTAATTTACTAATTGTAAAAATCATTCTAGTAATAACTATCTAAATACTCATTTTGTTTAGAATCACTTTTTTCCTCATAAACTATTCTATAAAAGAGTTTATCCACAATCACTTTGAAATTATTTTTTTCTATAAATTATTCTCTAAAAATCAATCCAAATAGGCCCTTACTTTTGTTTTTATTTGGTTGCTTTGCGTGTTATTTTTTATAATAGACAATTTTATTGATAAGTAGACAATTATTATTTTTTATTTCTTTGCTTACATTAAGTCTTAATTAATAATTAATACTTCTTATATACTTCATATATAATCTAATTAGAGAATTAATTTTATTTTTAAATATAAGATCTATTTTCTATATTTATTAATTTTTTTAAATTACCCATCATTTCTCAATAATAATTAAGAATGAGAGATATAATTAAAAAAAATATGATTATAAGATTTTTTTAAAAAATATATAATATTAATAAATTTAATTAATTTTTTAACTTAATGAAATTAATTAAATATGACAAGAAACCTGTATTTGTTAACTTTTCTTTTTCGTTTGGTGGTTTTCTTTCGAGGGATGTTTTACTAGGAATCCGATATGTAGCCTCTCTTACAGTGAAGAGGTAACCCCACCTCCTCGCTCTGGCTCTCGGCCTCGCACAGCCCCTAGCTCTCCCGGTCTCGCCGCCGCTCGCCGGTCCACGCCACTCCTCTTCTCCCTCCTTGTCAGTGTCTTCTACTCAGTTGTCACGACGTTGCCTTTTCTTCTTCTCCTTCGTCGTGAGAACGCATCCTTCTCCCCTTCTGATTTGGTCATCGCTTAGTTCGCTCTAAGCCACCATCGTGCTCTGATTCTTCTTCTTTATAGCTGAGGTATTATCTTCCTCCTTCTTTGTTTTTGAGATTTGCTGGTTCTTCATGCCAGTCATTGGAGGCTTTAATTTGTTTCTTCACTGATTTGTCGGAAAGCTTGTGAATATTTGGAGGATTGGAGTCTATTGGCTGATTGATCTATATGAAACTGTTATTCTGATTTCTTTGCTTCTTCTTCTACAATCCGTTTCATTTTAATTTGTTCTTTCTCTTGAAGGCTTGGGTCCCTAGTTTTCGTAAAAGAATGATTCTAGGAAGAGTTAACGGGGTAGATTTCTTCAAATTTCAACAATAATAAGAAGCTTTACATGTGTGCTCTGTCAATAATTAAAAATTATCTGAACAAATTGTTAATAGAAAAATAAGGACTGTTCAATAATTTCATTTCTATTCGGTTTGAACTTAACTGTACAGTCTTTCCCTACTCTCTTCAGATTCGATAAATCCTTCATAGAAAAATGAGGACTTTTCAACGATTTTCTTTCTCTCCGGTTTGAACTTCATTTCTGTACAGTCTCTCCCTACCCTCTTCTGATTTCATACACCTCCATCGGCTTTAGTCGCATTTTCTACCACGTTAACTCTTTCTTCTATGCATTCATTATCAATCTAATCTTTTTTATTTTTTTATAACCACACATTGATCTTAATCCTTTCTACCCAATTTATGCACTTCTTGTCCTTAGACCTATGTGCTACTGAATTTATATATAAATTTTTGGGGGAATTACTACGAGGAGGAAGGGACTTAATCATCAAAAAGTCCCAAAACCATAAATTTGTCGTCAAATATCTTGTTTGGGACCTTGTATACAAACTAAAGATGAAGGCAAAAAAAATCTACAAACTAACTATAAAAAATTATTTATAAGAGGATATTAATTAAGAAAAATATGAACGAGCAGCTTGACTGAACCTTCTATATCAAATGTACCCAAAATGATTAAAATGCATTCAACATAACCTGATGAGTGACAACATGGCACATAGGAACGCCTCACAACACAATACAACGCAGTGCATACAATTATTATGCGGTTGAGCCCAATCTCTAGTTATTTTTTCAGCCGTTGTACTGTCTTTGTATCTGAATCTTCCATCTCTATTTTTGTCGGAAATCTTTTGATTTCTTCTGCTTCAGTTTCTCACTGTGATAAATTGCTGCGTTATTATTACATTTATTCCCTAATCGTAAGTCCTTCTATTTTTCTTTTTGTTTTTTTATAGGGTCCAGGTGGTATCTTTTAGCCAATAGCTAGAAGTTAATCCTCTTGCGTAGAGATCACTAATGTGAGTTTTGTCTCCCAACAAAGTTTATTTCATCCATATGGCCTGGTTCAAGTCCAAGACATCATGTTTAAGGGATCTAGCTATCTGTTAATTGTGCTCGGCTTTGTTGTTTACATTTCTATGATAACTCTCCCTGGATGCCATTTTTGATTTGGGTTTGCCTTCAAATCATGTTTAAAATAAATGATTCATTTGCGCTTTTCGGATTCAAGCTTTGTTTTTCCCCATTTTTTGTATAAGTAATGAGCACCAGAACCACTTCTGATAGAGGGAAAGAAAAAAAGTTTGGGATTGTTCTTTGCGAAGCTTAGTTTTGATTCAAGGATTTGTAATAATGCAAGGAGGGTCAGGTCAAAACTCAAATATTCCTTCAGGATCCATAGATAAGACAAGGGTTTTAGATGTTAAACCTCTGCGTACTTTGGAACCTGTCTTTCCAAATTCAGCTCAGGCGACTAGCATCAATGGTGCCTGTCCCACTGGCTTTTATTCCTTTTTCCCATTTGGTGCATCTCAAGAACCTCAAGCATCGCCTCCTAAGGTTCCCATGCCAACTCCATTACGGTCTTTTAGAAGCACTTACACTGGAGAAGCAACCCCGAATGAGTTTCCTGGAGCATCCAATGGGGAAAATTCTGATAGCCAAGGTTGTGCGGCACCAAACAGATCCAAATCCTCCAAAAAGAAGCCTAAGATAAGTCAACATTTGCAAATTGATGTGAGTTCTTTATATGGCATTGGCAAAAATGAACGTGAAGATGGTAATCGGGAATTGGTTAATCTTTCACTCATGACATTTGATGCGCTTAGGAGAAGGATCAGCCAGCTTGAAGATTCCAAGGAATTGACGCTAGGATTGACCAAGCGAGCAGATATGAGAGCTGGAAACATTTTGATGAGTGCTGGGATTCGAACAAACATGAGGAAAAGAATAGGAGCTGTGCCTGGGGTTGAGGTTGGGGACATTTTCTTTTTTCGACTAGAATTATGTATTGTCGGTCTGCATAGTCAGTCTATGGGTGGGATTGACTACACAAATATGGGTGGTAAAAATGAGTTTGATCCTTTGGCTTTAGCTATTGTTTCATCTGGAAAATATAAAGACAATGCAGAGGATAGTGATATTTTGATCTATAGTGGTCAGGGTGGGGATAAGGGGGATGATCAAAAGCTAGAAAGGGGTAATCTTGCTTTGGATAGAAGCTTGCGACAGAAGAATGATGTCAGAGTAATACGAGGCATGAAAGATCAAATGAATTCAAGTTCAAAGGTCTATATCTATGATGGGTTGTATAAAATCCAGGATTCATGGATAGAAAAAGGGAAACATGGTGGTGGTGTATTCAAGTACAAGTTAGTGAGAGTACCAGGACAACCCAAAGCCTTTGCTGCTTGGAAATTGATTGAAAAGTGGAAAGCTGGCATCGCTTCTAGGACTGGGCTCATTCTTGCAGACCTCTCCTCGGGAGCTGAGAAAATTCCTGTGTCTCTTGTCAATGATGTTGATGATGAGAAAGCACCTAGTTATTTCACTTATCTCCATTCTCTTAGATATTCAAAATCCTTCATTGTTTCACAGCCTTATGATTGCTGCAATTGTAAAAAAGATTGCATTCCTGGTGATTTGAACTGTTCTTGCATTCGGAGAAACGATGGTGATTTTCCATATACAGGGAATGGCATTTTAGTGAGTCGGAAGAAATTGGTTCATGAATGTGGCCCTTCATGTCAATGTTTTCCTAACTGCAAAAATTGCATATCCCAAACTGGTTTAAAGTACCGTATGGAAGTGTTCAAAACAAAGGACAGAGGATGGGGCCTTCGATCATTGGATCCTATTCGTGCAGGTACCTTTATTTGTGAGTATGCAGGAGAAGTTATTGACAGAGCCAAAGTAAGTTGGAATGGCAATAATGATGAGTATGTTTTTGACACGACTCGAATTTATCATCCATTGAAGTGGAACTATGAACCTAAGTTACTTGAAGAGGCTGGTTCAAATGATTCTAGAGAGGATTATAATATTCCATCTCCTCTAATTATTAGTGCCAAGAATGTTGGAAATGTGGCTAGATTTATGAATCATAGTTGCTCCCCAAATGTCTTTTGGCAGCCAGTTTTATATGAAGAAAACAACCAACCTGTTGTCCATATTTCCTTTTTGGCCCTAAGACACATTCCTCCACTTACAGAATTGACATATGATTATGGGATTGACCGTTCTGATTCTACTGTGGATCACAGTACACTTAGATGGAAAAAGGAATGCTTATGTGGATCATCAAAATGTCGGGGTTCTTTTGGTTGATAAATTTTGTTCGAGCTGATCAGAGGAAGGCGTGGGCCTGCCCAATGTGTTAATGGCTGATAAGGTTTGAGGATCTTTCTTGTTTCCTATTTATATAGCTGTTAAGATTTGAATTGATCACGTAACAAATGCACTTCTCTTCCTCAATAGTTATTTCTAAAGAGAATTTTAGGGCTTTTATAACAAATGGATGCATAATGTCTAAATTCATTTTAGTTATTTATACCTCTCATTTTTTTTTTGTGTTTTTTTTTTGGTTTTACCCATGTAGGCCATACTTTCGTGCTTTGAAGAAAAGCATTTTGTATATATATGTTCTTGGTGCATTAATCTTATGATAGTTATAATTAGTCTTTCAAATAGTTATATAGACCAACATGTTTAGTTTACGTTTCTCTCCACCCAGTCTCCCATATTAGGTATATATTAGTCCTTAAGTTTATTCTTTTCTAGTTGGATCTTATATTTTTCACATCCATACATAATTTTAATAAATCCAAACCAAAAATAAATTTCTCTTTCATTTCACTTCCTTCATGAAGTTCCCTTTCTTCCCTTTTTGTGGTTACTTGAGTCAGGCTAAAGAATTAATCTTTGTTCTTCTGTACAATTTAAAGAAATTGAAGAGGTTCTCCTCTTTCTTCTCCATTTCCTCCTTGCTTGCCTTATTACCAATAAGTTTCTTTTGTGTCAATGCCAGAAATGGTTGTTTGCAAGTAAGACTTTTTTTATTTTTTAAAATTATATAATGCCAAACCACTCAACCATGCTTCTTCCTTCTACAAGGACTTTTAATTGTATTTTAATTTTCTTAAAACTTTAGTTCTTGGGATGTTTGTCAAATTAGCCATGAAAATGCATAGACTAAGTTCAGTTCAGACTCTATCTAATTCTAAAGATATGACTTGGACCTTGAGTTTTAAGTTTTAACATTCCCACATTCTCTTTGGCCCTTTACTAGCTTTTTAGCCCTGGGATTGGGATGACAGTGAAAGGCTTTGATACCTATTGATTCAATCATTAGGAGAACTTGTCCCAAAAGACTAACCTATTAGATTAGAGTGCTTCAAGGCTTAAGTATCATTTAGATGTCTTGATGGTTGCTTAATGAGTGGTAATTGTGTGAGTGTGTAGATTGTTTGTGATTGGTTTTGTGCACGGGCAGCTCTATTGTGGTAATTAATTGTTGCTTTGGCAATAGGCAATGACTTTTCACTCATTACATATGCTAGTATGTTGTTTGTGAGTAGTTTTATGTTGTTATATTTGGAATTAGATAGTCTTGTGTGACTTGGTTTTGAAAATGCAATCTTCAAAATATTTGAATTTGTATATGTTTGAGATTATTGGATATTGATATGGAGATGGATTATGAGTTTCGAACTTAAGCCCTTGTGAATTATTGAGCATGATGCATATGATGGGAAATTGTGAGAGAATTGTGTTTTGTTTCCGTCACGTGATAAGTGCCTCCATTAATGGTGGCTTTCGTGCGTCCCCCCAAAGTGATGGCTCATTTACGTCTCCCAAAGTGAGGGATAGGACTTTTGGCTCCATTAAGTCCCCTATAGTGAGGGATAGGCCTCTTTAAGCTGATCAGTTCCCCTAAAGTGAGGGAATGTGGTTAATGGGATTGCATTTATATATTGACATCGAAGTATGATTCATGAGATTTGAGGAACTGAGTTATGAGCATTTAGAATTGTTGATATCTGAGATATATTCATATATGATTGTCCCACTTAACACTTCATGAACACGTATTAGTATGTATGATAAGCTGGACTGTTGATTACTGAGGCTTTTGTTTTTTAGGTGAAAGTTCTAGGGTTGTGCCGCTAGGGAAGAATTCGGAGGCTTGAGCTTCTATAGGTTTTTGTATTGCCTCTTGCCTCTTTTTGTATGTCCTGATAAGATGTATTTTGGCTCCTATGACCCCTCTTTTGCATACTTTAGGTTGATTAGAAAATTGCCTATTTGACTTGTATTTTGAATGCTGGATTATTGATGAGTGCTAGTAGTAGGCTAGAGGCTTTTAAGGTTATGCATGCGATACTGTAGATCCACATCGACTATTTGATATTGATGAGTATTATTCAGTAGTTTGTTTGTGTGGTAGGCTTATGTGTTATTATCTCATGCTCAATGTTCGGAGGCCCATTTTGAAATGATTGAAGTTGATAACTGTGATAACTGCATTAATCAATGGTTTGATTTTTATAGCCATGTTAATCAGGGTGAATCCTTTTTAACATGGTTTTGTATAAGAAAGTTATGTGGAATCCTTTTTGTCCATGTTAACTTCTCAAGTTTAGTTTGCCCTTTTTCTAATATGGATATGTTTGATGTGGTGGGGAAAGTTTTAATTATTCATGATAGACTCTTCTAAATCGTTGATTGATCCTTTTTTATCATGGATAAATATTTGTGATTTAAGTGAAACTTTTTATATCGATGATAGCCTTTTTATTACAAGTTAACTCTTCTATCATGGGTTTTTTGTTTGAGTGAATTATCGATATGTTTTTAAGTGTGAGCAATGTTCTTTCTATCCAGGATAGATTTTTTTTTTTTTGTATTAATGAAAGTCTCTTTTCTATTATGGATATCCTTTATTAGTTGAGTTGAACTCTTTTAACCATGATAGTGTTTTCAAAATATAGCTGTGTCTTTTTTATCATGGTTACCTGTTGATTAAGAAAGCTTTTAATACCATGATATGGTTTTCATTGGTTTTTTAGTAAAGTTATTTTCTACTATGATTACATTTGAACGGTGGTTGAATCCTTTCTACCATGGTATAGCTTTATTTAACCATTTTAATTTTCTACTATAGTAGTGACTTGAATTTTTTTAGAGTGAGAAATTATTGGGTATTAGAAGGAGAATTTTACAATGGAGACATGGTAAGTAGTATGGGATATTCAATGGAATAGTTAAACAGGTTGGTTTCCCATCTCAGTAGTCAGTAGCTAGCTTTTAGAGTAAAGTTTTCCATCATAGTTAGATACCCATCAATTTATAAAAAAGGAATAATTTTTGGTTGATAAAGCTATAAGTGGAGACTTGCCTTAGAAGTATGCCGACAATTATTTTTATTGTTTCCTCTACTCATATAATCTTGGCTCTTTGAAATAAGCAAATATTTTTGTCTCAGTCATTCTATCCTCCAACATATCAAGAACATATGCTTCATTTTGCAGATACATGCTTGGATATGTGTCGCAAGAAATAGGATCCTTCAAAGCATGGACTTTTCCCCACCAAATTTATGACAAATTGAAAAGTTGTACAATAATTCTGTTCTTGGTCAAATTAAAGTTAGTTGTGTTGCATGATACAAGGGAAAACTCAACTGTTGTGATATTCATGGCATCCAAACAGGTACCTGTTGACTTTTATTTTGTTGTACTGTAATTGACATGTTGTACTGTAATTGACATGTTATTGGATTGAATGGACGTATAGCATTTGAATTTTGTTAGAACTTTTTTAGAAATCCTTAAATCATCAATAACAATGGAGATAAAAGTCTAACACTAGTATCCAACGTTGCAACGCTTGAAATTGCAAATTAAACAAGGGGGAAGTTGTAAATCTCTCCATAAAGTATTTGCAAATGCTCACTTAGCACTATCAAGTTTCTTTGGGACAAAAGTGCATATGAAGTTTTAAAATTACTTTTGTTAATATGACTAAACCTCGACCACTTTTATAGATGTGGACAATAGTGTGGGTCCTACACAATTAATAGGCGTTGATGGTTGTGGCATTTTTGCAATTTTGGAAATTTTATGTGCATTTTTTAATCTAAGGAAATTTTATGATGTCAGGTTGACATTTATTGAATAACTCTATGGGTAGATTTGCACTTTGATTAAGCTTCAAATGTGAAAACATGGTATGGCTTATTTTCTTTCATAATTGCATTAGCCTTTAAATAATCTTTGAAGGTCTTCTCAACGTAGTTAATAAATAAATTGTATTCTATTTTAGAGTGTTTGTATTGAGATGTAATTTAAAATAATAGATTTGGTGAAAAAAATATTTTGAGTATAATAGATTTTGTGAAAAAATATTGAGTATAATAGATTTTGTGAAAGTTATTTTTTTATCTTATATATAATACTATGGTTTTTTTGCCAAAGTGAATGGGGGAAAAGAGAAATATTTAAGTAGTTGATGTAAAACTATGGTTTTAATGAAAAATGTAATGCAAAAAATAGTATTTTAGTTGCTTTTTCTAAAATTATGATTTTCTATGCAAAACTATGGTTTGGGATCTCAGACCATACAAACACACGCTTACCCTTACTTTTTCATTCTGCACAGAATTTTTTTCACCTTTTTTCGTGTAAATAATTAGATATAATTTTTTGTTTACTTTCTGCCTATTTTCTCTCCATTGTAGCTTGAGACTCCTAACGATTAAGAACGCAGATAAATGCTTTCTTGCTTCATTCAGTTCTTCCACATAGCCTTTTGTTTTTCTCCTGCAACCACCATAGTGGTCTACGTAGGTCCTACGGCATGTGATTAGGCACATTTCCATTTCTGGATAGAATTCTTGAATTATACAATATACGTTTCTAGATGACGGGTTTAGATCCTCTCCTTTCTCTTTTTCTTCTTTTTCTCTCAATCTCATCTTTTGATAAAACATGAGTAAATAAGATTTAATATTTTATAAAATTATTATAAAAATAAATAAATAAATTTTAATGGTCAGAATTTAACATGTATTATTCATAACAGCGGTATAAAAAAAATAGAAAAGTTTTAATTTATAAAATGTTAAATTTAATAATTTATTTTCCAATCTAATAGTAGTGGAGACGAGAGATAAAAAAAAAAGAAAAAAATATTTGCAACTGTAGGTATTTATAATAGTATTAATAGAGTAAAGTTACATTATACTAACAGTGCAGACAGAACAACATTAAAAGATTTAATAAAAAGAAAAAAATATAGGTAATTAATTTTTAAAGTACATATATTTATAAAATGGTTCTTTGAAATGAAAAAAAAAATAGTAAAAGGAGAAGACAAATTTTTTTTTGATAAAAAAAAATTATAAAAAATTTAATAGATCGTTTATTAAAAGAACTCAGAATTAAATTTATATTTTTATAGAATATGAACTTGTTTTTTTTTTAATACTAACTCTATTTTTTTGTTATATTGGTACTAACTATATTGATATCAGATTGTAATGACAGATTGCTAGTAGGCACAATGCGGTTACATAATTGGTACCTACAGTTAACACTAACTCTAGCTAAACTAACCGCCAGTCTCTCAGTCATTGATTGCCGTTAAATTGATTGAACAATCTGCAATCTATCCTTTTCACAGCAACCAAACCATATGTTTCCTTCAATTATGCCATCCCTGTTGATGTGGTCCTCTGATCAATTTCATCTGTGCATTATCATTCTTTCTATTTCATACCCGTAATTAATAAAGTTAGCCAAATGTTTTTTTTAGTTACCCAAATAATTCATTAGAGTTTTATCCCAATTATATCTATATTCGACTCGCGTAATACACCTGACTATGATAGATGAGTCTCCCAACAGGAATTTTTTGTATATGTCAAAACTTAAACTTGAAATCTCGTTTAAGCGATATTGAACCGTTTACTATTCGGACTAACTCCTTTTAGTAAATGATTTTGATTATTCAATGGATGGATAAAATATACCCCCTCCCTAGACATTATTTTTAAAATGTGAAGTGCAAAATATGCAAAAAAGAACAATAAGAAATGACCACCAGGCTCGCTAGCTTTGCAGGTCATCGGAAACCTCCACATGTTGGGTTCACTTCCGCACTAAACCCTTCAATCATTAGCCAAGCGATATGGTCCGATCATGTTGTGGCAAGGGCAATTCCTAACGTTTGTAGTTTCTTCGCCTGAAACAGTCGAGTTCCTAAAAGACTCATGACTTAACATTTGTGAGCTGATCGAAGTCAATTTTGTTTGCGGCACTGGTGGCATGGTAACCAGAGAATATGGTCAATACTAGCGCAATATGTGGACGCTATGTATTCTGCAACTTCTTACCTCGTCAAAGGTTCATTCGTTCAATTCTTTATGGAGGAAGGAGCTGGGATTATTAGTTAATTACCTCGTTAAGGAAGGCCGCGATGGTGCATGAAGTTGTTGACCTAAGCCAGGTGGACAGGTGGTGATGAACTTGGTAGAGGATATAACGTATATGATGCTTATTCTGGGGCGTAACAAAGATGACCAATATGATTTGAAAGGACTTGCTCAAGAGATCATGAAAGGACTTGTAGATTTATGTCCCTTGGCTAGTTCAGTAACACTACTTTACACTAGAAGTTCATAGGTACTCCTATTTATTTGTGATGTATCAATCTCTCACAGATACTTTTTTTTTTCTATTTATGATTAGATGTTATATAAAATGAGTAATATTTTAATTTTTGTATATATCTTATTCAGTTATATAATATTTTAATTTTATTTATGATATAATATTATCTTTAAAATATTTTTTTATGTGCAATTTTGCCTTCAGTTTAACATATTTTCTCAGTAGCACTTGGCCCCTAAAGGAATTTTTTTTGTGTAATTTTATCCTTAAAGTATTTTTCATAACTCTTTTTTAATATTTTGAGTACTCCTCTTATATATTTTTAGTTGTTAAGATTTTCAATAATCAGTTTTTCAATTTTTTCGGTAATTAGATATTTTATAGACTTATCTTACATGAAAGATACGTACAAAAATATTTAGAAAAATTATGAAAGATGTTTACTAAAAATATATAATTTTTTCATAAAATAAAATTGTCCCAACAAAATGTTCCTAAGTCATTTTTTTTACAGCACTCAGCTCTTATTATTTCAATACAAATCGTTCACCTTTTCACTACTCAACTTTTCAACTTTCACTGGTACTGAAAATAATAAAAAATTAGAGTTGAAAATATGAAATATAAATTTAGAATGTATTTAAGATGACTATTGAAAATTTTAAAAGTTGATTATTGAAAATGTTAAAAATGGGTACTAAAAATATGAAAAATTAGTACTAAAAATATGAAAAGAGTTACATAAAAAATTAACCTAGAAAATACTTCAAGGCTAAAATGACATCAAAAAATTACTTTAAGATGCTAAATGTTACTTAAAATACTTTTGATATTAGATGTACCTTAATAGATTTTTTGGGAGTTAATGATGAGGATAATATTACAAGTGAAAAAAATACTTTTAGGATAAATTACACTAAAAATAAAGTTAAGGTGCTAGATGCAACTGAAAAAATAATATTATGGTGCTAAATGCTACTTTACGCATTTTTCTTGGACAAATCATAAAATTGAAAACTGAAGCCTTTCATGCTTGTAAGATGTCAAAATATTACTCATTTTATTATAATCTAATGATCAATACAAAATAGGAAAAAAAAAGTTTGGGAGGTTAGGGCATTATATAAAGCATTAGAGAATATTAAAGTCTGGCCATTAGAGACCCTTGCCCCTTTTTTCCCCTCTCCAGAGTAAAACTGATCTGTCTCATGCGCTATATAAATAAAACATAATGATAACTCATAACATAATATTGAAGGTTAAATTTTGAATACAGCATATAATCAAGGTTGAAAACCAATTCAGAGGATTCAGAGGGGAAATTTTGAGGTTTGATTTACTCTCCTTTTGCCAGTATTTTATACCGGTTGACTAATTATTTGACCCTTGATTTGGCTAGGGATTGAAACGAAGGTCAAAGAAAACATGCAAAGCAATATATTGCTGACATGCTGGATAAGATAATAAAGGAGCCGAGGAAGCTCTTCATAATGTGCATTATAAAGAGGAGGACTTCATAGACATCTTGCTCTCGTAAGTGAACCAGTCCATGATGGATCCCCAAAGCGAGCAAAAACTTGTTACTCAAACTAACATCAAGGCAATTGTGATTTTGAAATAACCTAGACCTATTTATCTAATTTGAGTATATTAAAGAAACTAAATAAATTATTTAATTATTAATTTATAAATTAGACAAATTAATTAGAAAAAATAATAAATATGAGACATAAAATGAATAAAGGTTTTATATTTAGGACTACAATTGACCCTTAAATTAAACTAGGTATTAACCTCAAGGATTTCATGTGATTTCAACATATTTTCTTTACATTTTATACACCCTTTGATACATTTGTGCATATTTTGTATACTTAAGATAGAAAAATGTATTTTGTTTTCAAATCATGGTTCAATTGTGTGTATTTTGACACATTTTCCGTTAGTTTCTTATTACTTTAATGTTATTCCTTTGTAGAAATATTTTAGTACAATGACCAATTGAGGATAGCCACTTTGCTAAGTTTGAAAGACTTGTTAAGGATGAAAGAACCATGGGAAAGTCATTCTTCAATGAGGTAACAGATGTAGGCCATGTGCTTTGATGATATCAAAAAGAATTTCTTCATAAATATTTCCAAAAACGAAGTATTAATAACACTTATTTTTAATATGAATATTTTTACTTTCATACTTATACTCCACATGTTAATTTATATAAAGTTTTTATAAATAAAACTTTTCTTTAAAGAAGTATATTCTGAATAAGGATTGAACTTATTTGAAGATAAAGTTGTACGACTTTTTTTCTCTAAATCCTTGTCTAAAAAAGGTTTAAATGAATTATTGCTTGAAATATTATTCAAAATAAAGGCATATGTTCATAATGATGCTGATATGAGAAGGATATTCTGATCATCTTATTATTCTGATAATATCTTAAGGATTTTATGCTAAAGGTGTTTTGAACTAAGTTTTTTTTTTATATTATTCTTAGACCTATTGAAATACAGTATTCTTTATACGCTGAAATGTTATCTATCATTATTTTGATAGTGATATCTCTTATTTGGAATACCAATATTCATATTATAATTCACAATATTATTGGAATATGATTACAACGTTCTCATTTGATCTTAATCGTTTCGATTACTTTCTGGAATCAAGTTGTATTCCTTAGAAACATGTTTAGCATTAATTAAAGTTATTGTTTTACACAGGTGTAAGGTTTGCAGAAAGCTTCTCTTGGAGAGCATTCTCAATAGATTAAAGACTCAAGTCTATTTTTTTGACATAAGCATTTAATGCTACCACCCGTATGAATTAATGAAGAAGAAAGAACTTCCAATGGGAATATTTGGTGTTTCAACAGGAAATAGCTATCTCCAGCAAATCTATTTTGACTTCAACTATAAAGATATATTATGGCATATTTAAATTAGTTGTTGGAGAATAGATTTTAAAAAGAATAGATTTTAAAAATAGAGATGTTTAGATAATTAATAGTAAAATTATTTTTTATATTAGTAAATTATTAAAAAAGGGTATAATTTGATTAAAAGTATGAGAGATGAGAGATGAGAGAGTGTAGAGAAGAGAGAGGAGATATGAGATAGGAGAGAGGGTAAAGAAGAGAGATAAGAGAGAAGATAGGAGATAGTGTATAAGAAAAAATAAGAGTAAGTTAGTAATTGGATAGTCTATAAGTTTTTTTATTATTTTAAAACTATTTTCAGTAGTTTATTTAAAATTATAATTTTATTTAAAATTATTTTTAGATAAATATAGTTATTTATTTAAAAAAAATTAAATTAATATTTTGCTCAAAAAAACTTTTGAAACTTAGTGCTAAATAGACTTCAAGTCAGAGTAATAATCTAGAACAAGAACGAGTAGAAAACGATCAAGAGCTAAAAACTCTTGTTATTCGTATACTTTGTATTCACGCATCAGTGTTATTATAATATACTCTTTTGAGAGAGCAACTATTGTAATTGGATAGTTTATAAATTTTTTTATTATTTTAAAACTATTTTCAGTAATTTATTTAAAATTATAATTTTATTTAAAATTATTTTTAGATAAATATAATTATTTATTTAAAAAAATTTAAATTAATATTTTGCTCAAAAAAACTTTTGAAACTTAGTGCCAAATAGACTTCAAGTCAGAGTAATGATCTAGAACAAGAACGAGTAGAAAACGATTAAGAGCTAAAAACTCCTGTTATTCGTATCCTTTGTATTCACGCATCAGTGTTATTATAATATACTCTTTTGAGAGAGCAACTATTGTAATAATATTTTTTATGCTATTGTCAGGTTGATTCAAGAGATTGATTATAACCTTATAAGTAATAAGAGAAAATGATTGATTTAATTATGTGGATCAATATTTATTATATGGTGGCCTCTAAGAGCATATTGATGATCTTAGGGTTATAGTAAAATATCTCATAAGTAAACTGAGGATTAGATATAAATTAAGTAAATTAAATTAAAATAAATCTATATTTATTTGTACAAAATTCTAAAAGTATGTTTAGATAAGATTTTAAAAACGGATTTATGAAAAAAATAGACTTTTAACAGTTTTCATAAAATAGTTTTTAGAGAAAGTTTATAAAAAAAAATAATTTTGAATAAATAAGTATTTAGACAGTTATTTTTAGAAATATTTTTATTATTAGTAAATTATGAAAAATGATATCAGTATTAAATAAGGAGAGATAAGATATGAGAGGAGAGAAGATGTAAGAAAAGAAAGGAGAGAGAGTATAAGAAAAAGTAGGAAAGATAAAAGAGGATGTAATAAAAAATAAGAGAGAGGATATAGGGTATAAGAAAAAGTAGAGGTAATATAATAATTTGTTAATTTATAAAACTTTTATTGATCTATAAACTACTCTGATAAATTTATTTAAAATATTAATTTTAAACTATAGTTTAATTTAAAATTTATTTAAATAAATATAATTATTTATTTTAAAATTTTATAAAATTTAAATTATATTCAAATATAAATTTTAAACTTAAGTTTAGATTCTTCTCATACACATACTAACTCTATCTCCGTTTTATTCTAATATGTTTTAGTTTAAAATTTAAATTTTGTTAAATATCTATTTTATCCCTCTTGGGAGAATCCTTTCTTAAAAACAAAGATTTTAAAACAGAGAGCAGCGGTAACTAGGTTGTGATACGGAGTGCTTGGGCTATGACTACAATAGAAAAGAGTCAGAGAATATAGGCACCTAGGTGATAGAGTGGGAGCCTAGGCTGTGTCCCTGGGAAAACAGAAATAAAAAGCATATAGCCTGGGGCCTTGGGCAGTCCGTGATAATGGCAAAACACTGTGCTGCATTAAAACTGCTAATCTTAGGGTTTAATGTGGTTCAATTTTACTACTAAAGTGCCTAGGGTTTTGCTTTTTTTTTTCTAAGGCTCTAGAGTGTTATTGTATTAAAAATAAGACAAATCGTTCGAAGACAGTAGTTCGAGTTAAATAAAAATTAGATTAGTTATAATATTATTTAATTAAAATATATAAACAAAATTTATATTGAACCATAAAAAATAATACTTCCACAAAAGTATTAAATAAATTATCATAACAAATAAATGGTTGCCACCTAACCCTACACTTTAAAATAAAAAGATAGGGAAACATGAAGACTTTCCTTATGAAAATTGAAAAACAAATTATTGAAAATTGTGTAGCTATAAACATATTCCATGCATTTTCAAAATTGCACCGTTCCCATCTACCTGCTTTTCTAATTTCTCTAAAACACCCACTTTACTCTCACATTAATCTCTCTTTCTCTCTCATATTGATTGTGGCTTCTTCAAGGCTATACATTCTCTTCGTTTTCGCAAGTATTCTTCTCCACCACTCATGATTCTTCAGAGTCGTTTGAAGATTGGAGGTGGCTGCACATGTGGTCGAAGCATCTCATTCATAGTCAAATCTTCTTGCTACTGAACAAACAGTGCTGGATAAAACTTCAAATGCTTTTTTTCCCTATGTTATTTTAGTTTTTTGTGGTTTTTGATGCGCCATTAAAGGAAACCAGATAAAGGGTGCTAGATTTTTCTTCTTTTTGGTTGGGTTTTCTCTCTACTTTTTCTTAACCCGATTAGACCATTCGACTTCCCGAGTTACTCGGGTTATTCCTGAGTCACATTGGGTTTAATCGGTTCACATTGGGACGCATATGCCTTAATTTAGGAGAATCAGACTGGACACATGGCCAATTCACCAGCTTTAGGTTTAAATCAGCAAGTCTCTTGATTTTTAATACCTTAGTTACTACTTCCTATCAAGAGTAATGTTTTTTCTAAAAAAAAAAAAAAGACTTGTAGGGCTGGTCCTCAGTCATATAGGGTTGACTTTAATAGTCCCTTGGCTCTATAAGGGTAGCCATAATAGGCTCATTTATATTGTTAATGATAAAATCCAAAGCCCAACCTTAGCTAAATGGGCCAACCTTATGGGCTTAGCCCTTTTTCCCAGTCTAACATTTCCATCACATTTTTAAAACTTTTGTTTAAAGAAGTTTAGTAACCTACTTAATTTAAACTAATTTCTAGACTTCTAGGCCAAAATTTTAAGATATTATACTCTCTTCTATCTTGTTATAATATCTTAACTATGTTTATAGAGATTAGTTTCAATCCATTTACTATTATATGACTATGGCTAATTTAAATGATTTGATTGATTTAATTATCACTTTCATATTTGATGATTATTTCTATATTGTCTTCGGTTATTTATCAAGATGTTTTCCATAGCTTTGTCAAGGGGTGCAAAAGTTTAAGTAGGAGGGAATTTGATATATCCTTATTTTATTATATTATTTTATATTTATTTTAGGGATTTCATTGTATTTATTAGAAAGAATAAATAAATGATGATAAGGACCGTTTCAACTACAACCAGATGATGATAGGGACCCATATAAATATCTTAAATGATTATATCTACAATAATCATTTAAGATATAATTATATTCTAAAATTCTAAATATTGTTATCGATTTTATGATTAGACCTATGATAGTAGCCTAGGGTTGCTTGTTGACTTTACTATATAAATTGTTGTAACTCCGATATCTTTTCAAACAATGATAATCGATGCATCTATTATTGGGGTCCTCATCTCTACTGGTAGCACCATTTCTTTCACTGCCTTTAGATTTTGCTATTTACTTATCGCACAATCTTCCAAAATCAATTAATTCTCTTCTACCCCTTTCTTTCTACACATACTTAGTTAATCTAGGTTAAGTACGCATTGATTCCATTTCAAAATTGACATAGGGTTAAAACTAATAATTCACAAAATGACTACATGCTATCAATAACATACTACTCTAGTTCTTCATATTCGATCCAAACATTATAATTCTTCATCACCAACTTCATGTTCAGGATTAACCAAAGGCTTTTAATGCACTTATCATAGCTGGATTCATGTTCATTGGAATTTTATATTTGGGAAAATGACATCTGGGTCTCATGGAAGCAATTAAATGACAAAAAAGTATCAGGAAATAACATAATTAATTTTAAGTCCCAATGGACCTTAGATAAAGTTTTTCCAATTGTGAAAAGACATAACTGCCATTGTGAAATAAAAAATAGTAAATAACAAATAGGACTTGGTGCTCTCCGGTGTGGAAAGAAGAGGAGAAAGTGTGATGAGAAAGACAACGTACAATGGCCCACATAGTGTGTTCATAGCTGGGTTTTCTCGTCATCGTGCATGGCTAAAAGGGTTTCATGCTATTCCCTTTTGGCTTTCTGGGTTTAAAAGTTTTGTATATACAGTAACTGATTCATAAAGAAAGGGGGTATAGATATTGGAGGATAGAAGGCTTATAGTACTGTTCATCAACATATGTGTTCTGGGTTTAATTCCCATTGACATCTGTTCATGAGTTTATAAGTTCCTTGTTCTTCGATGTATCATTGTGGTAAAATTTTTGTCATTAGTTATTTTTATTAACTCTTCCATTTGTCTACTTTTCTTCTTGGTTTTCACGAGTCTTTATTTTTGAATAAGTGGCAATTGATTCTAGTTGATATGCTGAGTGTCGCATATTAATTCTATCATCACACTAGCAATTTTGAGTGTTGCTATTCATTTAGATTACTGGCTTTCAATGCGTTTGGTGGCCTCTTGCCTTCTATGCAAATTATTTCAACAAGTGAAGGAAACTTTTTATGTTTAAATTTGTATGCTCTACGTGTTATATCATAATGTCAAGTCATGTTTCTTTGGATTTTGCTCTAACATCCGTTTCATCTTATCCTATTGAAAGTTATGTTCGATTTGCAGGAATTTTTGGTGTATTTACTTCAGTGTAGTAGGAAAATATAAACACTACAAAGGTTCTTTCAAAGTATGAATGACATATCATGATCTAATATGCGAGGCAATGTGAGTTGTTATTATAGTATGCAATAGTTGTTAATATTAGTGCTAGAGTTGTTAATATTATATATCTGTGCAAGTTGTCATTACTGATGGCAAGTTTGTCTAGAAAGCATATATTCTGTTACGTTTATATGGAGACAGTTTGAAAATGATGGAGAAGGTCATGCATATATTGGTAGTCAAGTAACAACAATATCTATAAAGGAAGGCATAACATATGATGAGTTCAAAACATTAGTAGCATCACTTGTTGGTAAAGGAAGTGATAAAATTGTAATAAAATTCACTGTTAGATTTGATCGACACGCATTTGTTGACATGTTTATTGATTAAGGAGTTAAGCATTTTATAATGTTCAATGGAGAAAGTGGCCATATGTAAATACGTAGCACACTGATTTCTGCTTTCTAAATATATGTACTAAGTGATGAAAGTATTTTTTGTAACCTTGATCAATATTTATTTGTCGGGAATATAGGGTGGATCTTGATGAATGTGACTATGTTTGATGTACTCCTTTTATATTTATTGTTAAGAACTGATGTAATTGTAAAGTGCATATATATGAAGTTATATTCTGACTAGAATGATTATGGGAAAAAACGTGCTGAAGTTGTTGTTTTGTCAACATGAAGTTATCATTTGTTATTGATCGTGTTCTTATATTCAATTCCACAGTCTATTTTTCTGCTTCAATCAAAGTATTATGCTGGTGAGGCTACTGTACTTTCTGTCTATGGAATTCCTGGGAAGAATTATGAAGTAGTTGTTATTCTTTTACTACAAGGTTGTTATTTGGTAGTGATGATGTTGTTATTTTTCCAGTTATTTATTTTCCCTTATGAATTTATTACTTTTCCAGTTGTGGGGTTGTTATGCCTTCACCACAGGGTTATTATTTTTAAGTGCTGAACTTGTTATTTTTGCTGTCATGGGTAAGTTATTTTTCAGTGGTTAAGTTATTTTTGTTGTCATGATAAAATTATTTCATTAACAATATAATAAGTTAACATGTCTTGAACATATTTTGTTACAATATTGTTTAATTAACAACATAACATTTGTTAGACACTCAGAATTATAATTAAATAGTCACTTAGAATTCTAAGATGGTGTAAAAGCATTCTCTAATAGTCCAATCATTGGGAGGTACCTCTTGTTTGCTAAGTAGCTTGTGCTTTATACTCAAATATAAAGGAAAAAAATTAACTTATTAAAAGTTCTTCAAGTTGGTGCTATCAATCAAATTTTCATATAAAAATATCATATGTAGTTATTTTAGTTGTAAAAGAAAATATGTCATGATTTTATTGGAGAACTTGATACTAAACACTTGAAGCTCTACTCAAGTTTTGTTTCTGTACAAAATACATGACTGAGGTGTGAGAATAACTTCTTTGGCTTTGCATATTCATGTAACTGGTTTGATCCTAGGGACCGAGTTTACCAACAACAAGTCTCACAACAACAACTTGAAAGCATAAACATCTATCTTATTATATACTTGCTAGATGATCATGCTGTTAGTAATGACAACCTACACCAGACATAAATTATTAACAACTCAACCACTCATATTAACACTATCACTAACATAATGACAACCCAACTACTCATACTAACTCCTCGTTTGAATTTTCCTGCAAAACTTAGCAATTTTAAAAAACATAAGCAAGGAAGTAATATAACTCTAACATGATCATGCTAGAATCTAGTGTAGAATATACTAGGGAAGGAATATTTTTTGGATATCAATGAATATAACATATAATATTCAACTGATAAATGTTTGTTGTCTAGATAATTATTTATAATTTTGCATTACTTTCTCTTAAGAACTAATTTCTCTTGCTAAATTTTCTCAAGTTCATTTGAAAAGGAATCTTGCACCTTTTTAACTATAATTCTGGCTTCATTTTCTTTTCTATGACATTCAATTGCTTCCTGATTATTAAACAAAGGGATCATCATGAAACATAAAATTTAAAAGATCATTCAATCATAGTTCTAGATATCTAGCAATCTTATCTTCTTACATGACTCTTCCCTTCTAATTTTCTCTTCTAAAGAAGAAACTTTCTTTCTCAAATCTAATCTCCCCTGGAACAAGAAAGTTATATTTAACAAAGGTAGTAGTTATAGAGGCAGATTCACCTAGTGAACTTAGAGCGACGAGAACAAACGACACTATTAGAGGGATGATAGTGACGATCGAATACAATAAAATAAGTGGCGACAGCTGGAAGGTTGGGTGGAAATGATGATGACTAGAGGAGGAAATATGACTAAGCAGAGACGAAAGAGCAAAGTAAAAGCAATGACAAAGGAGCAGACTGCGATCTTGAAAGGAGCTACACCTTTGATTTCATGCGTTTTCCTTTTCTTTCCACAGTAGAGCGCATAGTCCCTTCTTCTATATACTGTTTTTAAGTCACAACTGTAGTTATGTCTTTTCACGATTGAAAAATTCATCTGAAGTCCCATGAGACTTGACAGTAATTATTCCATTTCTTAGGACTGTTTTGGCATTTTATTCCTTCTACGAGATCTATATGTCATTTTCCCTTTATACTTTTGTCCTAATGACCTTTCCGCGTGAATTAGTGTTAACAAATGTCTATTCTAAAAAGGAAAAATCATAGAAAAGTGCCTTGAAATATAATAAAAGACAAATTGGCATATTGAATATAAATAATACTATAACAGGAAAGCTGTACCAATTTGAGATTTTGATATGTTGGTAAAAGACGCTCTTACTCCTGAAAGTTGTTTTAAAGTTTTTGCTTTTTTTTTGCCTAAAACAGTTAAGGCAGGATGCATTGCCTAAAACAGTGAGTGCATTGGTAAAATGGAGAGACCCACTTGGTGCACCCACTATAACTGTCTAATAGAGTTGCCTTATGGATTGTGCTTTGCCACTGTAAGAGAAGACTGGTTGCCATTTCAACCTAACCTATCCTAACAACCCTCACCCATCGCATTGGTCTTGATGCTTTCCCATTTATCGTGTTCGTGCTTGCCCAAGCATCATCTTTGTAGTTGTGGTTTAGGAATCTTGTACGTTGATTCGATTAATTTATTATTTCATTTGTATTGAATGTTGGGTATGTGAAATAGAAGGAAAAATTCATCTCTATTGGATTTTCCAAATTTAATGCCCAATTATCTTCTTTTCATACTAGATAACTACAGGTGATTTAGTATAGAAGAGTAGAAGACTGTAGAGGGATTTTAAATAAATTTAAATTTATATTAAAAGAAGGATTTTTGAAAGAGCGCGAGTAGTGATGCCTAAAGAAAGTTTTATGCTTTCATACTCAAATGTGTTTGTTGTTTTGTTTAATAGTCAGAGTTATGGACATTGGCCACCAATACCTTCTCCAATGGTAATAATTTGGGATTTGGTATACTTTTGTCTTTTAAAATTTAAAATTCCACTATGGGAACAAAGCTTCACTTCAACCCATATTAAAGTTTACTTTCAATTAGTTTGCTTGCTATTTTGGTTCCTATGATATTTGGAGTGTTAGTCAGTTTGATATGAGGGATTTTGGGGAAAAAGGAGAGGAAGGGAGGGATTTTTTGCCCTTCCCTTATTTGGCTTGATTAAAATATTACAAGAGAAACTTTTTTAAAATTTTCCTTTTCATCGCTGGTAGAACCCCTCTAAAATTGGGAGAATTTGAGGGAGAGAAGTAATATTTTGATATGATTAAACTAATATGCCCATAAGTTTTTTTCAATATCCCAACATTACTCTTTCTTGTTTTAAGGTAAACAACCCTCATTCCCATTCCAGTCACAAGTCTAAAGCCTCTGCTCTTATGCGTCGTCTCCTCTAGTTGCTTCATCTCTCAGGCAGCTCTACTTTTTCGCAATATCCCTTTGCTACTGTTCTCTACTCTATCGAAGGTAAGGACTATTTTTTTTGGTTGTCTACCTGATTCACCGAAACTTTTCCCCGACTACATGCAAATTCGACCCGCGTCACGCACCTGACTATGGTGGGTGAGTCTCCCAACAAGGATTTTCTGCATACACCAAGGTAAGGACTATTTTCATCAATCATGTTTACCTTCTTTGGCGAGTATTAGGGTTCAATTGGGGCATCTTTGGTTTTCTTGATTTATCTAGAAGACATTTCCTAACTTGTCTGGTGAATGGATTACGGGGTTTGGAATTTAAGTGCTACAGGTATTCTTTGATCTCTGAGTCTCTCCATGGTTACACAAGTAGATGATTTTGGATTGATGATATAGTGGGTAGGTTTCTAGTATGTTATGCAAGAAAACAAGCTGCATTTTTTCTTTCTTACCTTTTTTTGGGCCTGCTTGGTATTTTTTATTCGATGTTGAGAGTATATATATTATAGTTTTGAATGCTCTTGCCATTTCACATAACAAGATAAAATTTCCAAATTCTAGGATTGATGAAATTTTCCTGGTGTGTAACCTAATATTTTTTGTTGACATGGAAATCGGAATATCTGGTAGCATTATAGTGCCCAGTTACTGTTCTATTTACCCGATAAAATTTGTTGGAATATAGCGGCAACATCTTTGCTTGTCTTGTATTTTCTTTCTGTGGGTGTCTCATTGCTTACTTTACGACGATTTTAAGCATTTTACTAAATTTAATATCAGTTCAACCAGGATTAGGTTAATTTTATTGTGAAGGGTTATATCTTTATTTATTTGTTTAGGTTTGACCTCCTGGTGATTGTAAAGGTCTGTAATTTGCAACTATATAGAGTCAGCTTGTGTGTAATGGGTGCAAGAGCATTCTGCTTTACCCTAGGGGCACTAATGTATGTTGTGCATTGTGTAATACAATTACTTCTTTTCCTCTACCTGGTAAGCTTCTTTTATGTAGACTTGCTATATGCCTAATATATTGAATTAAGTGATAGCTTACTTGGATTACATATTTAATTTATAGTTCTCACAGTGATATTTTGTTTTAGACTTTGGAGACTAACACATTTTAGGGATAGGAAAATGAGTTACTGGATATGGAAGCTCATGATCATGATGGACACAAATATAGAAAATTATGAGAGCAATAAGAGGACCAAACAAAGTTATACTAAAGACAAAGATGCTTTCCAAATACATCTGATTGCAGAGAAGATGGAATTCATTACAAATGCTATAAGTGAAGGGAACATAATATTTAAAGATAGATATGTCCCACAAATTTTAGGGGAAGAAACTTTCAAGATGATTGTTGATGCTGGATGTGATGAAGATAAGATCTCCAAAATTTATTGCTCCCTCATGAATGATGTGGCTAAGGATAAGGACAATAATTCAATGTCCACCTCTGCTATACAAACAATTAATTATGGATATGATTTTTGATTCTTAGTATGTTGTTAAGGGATACTATTTTTTGTTATAGGTATTTTGTAAACACTTATTTGGCATGGTGTCTATGTTATTTTTTTTAGCCAAATGATGCAGTTTCATGACATTTTATGCTATTGCTAATGATATTTTATAGGGCCATATGATAGTATTTGATGACATTTTATAGCATGCTTTGTGATTTTTTATGGGGCCATATGTTGGCATTTGATGACATTGTATACCATACCTTATGATATTTTGTTATGCCATATAATCCAGTTTATAATTATATTCATTATCTTCATGTTGTGAAGACTAATTTGGTAGTCTTGGGATTTCTTTCAATGGTCTATAGAATGAGAGTGTTGTGAAGTTTCCAATTTTGTACTATGAAGTTTCACAGTTATGATAACCTATATGAGATTTCCTAGTACTGAACTGTGAGGTGTCATACCACAAATTGTGGGTTGTTAATCAAAATCTGGATCATTTTCAAATTGAAGGATTACATGGAAATGATTTAATTTTGTTCTGAGGTGATCTTGGAAGTTGTATCCAAGTACTGTTATACTTACGTTTGAAAACTCAGTGAATTTTATATAAAGATTTAGGAAAAGGAGTTTGGTATTATACAATTTCAAAAATATTTATTATTAAAATAGTCATAAAAATAGCTATTATTAATTTAACATGCTAGCTAGGAGTTTAGTAGAAAAACATATATATAATTATAATTATTTCAATTATTATAATTTTATATGTATTAGTATATATATATATAAAAAGAGATAGTATAAACCTTGTAGAATTTATTTAATTTTGATAACTATATAATTTTAATTTCATATGTTAAATGTTATTTATAATTATATTTTATTAAAATATTCTATAATAACAATCAACTTAAAAAGTATAAGGGTAAATTTGTCTATATAAAAATATTTTTCCTCCCCTCCATTCCTAAACCAAACAATATAACATTAAAATATCTCCCTTCCTCTCCTTTTATATTAATTCAAACAAGATAATATTAAAATTTCTAATATTTCTTTTCCTCTATTTCCCTCCATTAAAATCTCTCCCTTCCCCTTTCCTCCACTAAGCCAAACACAGCATTAGACAATACACTAGCATGGACGATTTGATAGTATTTGTCTTTTGAAATGGTTGATCAATGTTGTGCATACCTTTATCTCTTGACTGTTGGATAGTTCCCTTCCTCTTAAGTGATGCCTATTGTCTCTAGAGAGAAAATTGTCGCTTCATATTGATGTTGTCTCACTTGGAAATTGATCATTTTTAATATACCCAATTACTACTTGCAATCTTTTTAGGAATAAAATTCCTGTTATGGTCCCAAATAAAGTGAGCATTCTGATAGCTAGTTTTTTTTTTTAACTCAAATCTTTTTTGTTGTTGTTGTGAATGGACTTAAGGAGTAGAATAATTTAATGCCTTGTAAACATTGTTTGTCTTAAACTTTTGGTGTAGGGAATTAACTAGGCTAGTTTAGAGAATCACTAGAGTTTTTACAATTGAAGATAAGCCCACACAAACAATAGTCCTTATGGAGTTTTGTTAACCTAAGATTTGGATTTTCAACAGCAGTTTGGAGATGTTGTCATGCCCATGATAAAAGAAAAGCGACGTTGTACCAATAAAAACATTCCCTAAGTCTTGAGACTGTGCCTTAGCTTTAGTATGAGACCAGTATCGAACTCACATAAACTATTATGTAATAAAAAAAAAGTTCCAAAATTCAAATTGAACGAGTTTGAGAAATTATGATATTTTCAGTATTTAGTTTGCTCGACAGTCACTAGGAGACCAATATCTCATGGCTGCATTGCAAAAACAAGCTAACAAAGGTATGCGGGAATCCCCTTTTTTAAAAGCGCACTGTCAAGAAAGAATCACTCTTCTTAATTATCACCTTAAGCATCTCATACCAATTGGTCCTTATTGGTGGTCCATCTCAAAACAAGCTAACAACACAATGATTGCTTTTATTTACTTTACTTAAGGAGTATAATGAGGTGATGAACACAACTTTATAATGCACGATAATGGTTTTTGTAGTGAGCAAATATACCAGAGGAAGTTGGCTGGTCAATTATCTTAACAACAATTGGCATAATACTGCTTTGAGGTTATTAAGGGAACAAAAAAAGATGATAATAAGTAAAATAGGGCATTCAACTTAGTAGAAATTATGGTGCCCTATAATGTTCTTGTGCACTTACACACGTGTTTTTGCATGACAACTTGAGGATGCTAGATTCAATTGTCTACCTAATTTTATTGTAAAGTTGATCAAACTTTTATTGTAAAGTTATTCATGTAGTGCCCACACCTCATAAGCTATTAACAATAATTTACTTGAGAACAATAGCAAGTTATTATTAAGAGTTCATACTATTTGATTTATAAGTATTGGCACTTGGCATTGCCTACAAGGCAAAAGTTATTAACCACAAATAAATAGGGAATAACATGTCATTATTCAGAATTCCTACCTTTTTAAATCTACATGATAATGACTAAAATACTTCAAGCATAGCCTAAAATCCAAAAGGTGTTAACAACAATTAAATAGGGAATAACAAGTCATTATTCATAATTCTCATTTTTTGAAAATCTACATGCTAATAACTAAAATATTTAGGTATTGTCTAAAACTCAAAAGCGATTAACAACAATTGAATAAATAATAATAAGTTATTATTTAAAATTCCCATTCATGAAATCAAAGAGATAAAAATTGCAATTGAATGACTAAAATACTTTAGGAATTGATTAAAACCTAAAAGGGTTGGACAACAAATGAATAGGGAATAACAAGTCATTATCCAAAAAAAAATACAAAGAGTTCAAACTAAGACAAAAAATCATCTTGATTCATATAAAGCAGAGCTAAAGATGGGTTTGGATTCTTGCAAGTCTTTCTAGTGTGACCAACTTGATGCCACCTTCAAGAGTGGTATATTTTTTTGTTTTAGAATTGTGATTTGCACCTTTTTTTCTTTGGCCTTTCTAGGAGGTTAACTGGTCTTAGGTGGTTGAAGGAATATTTGTTCTAATATTCTTTCCATCCTATAGCCATTTATATTTGGCATATTAATTATCACTACTTGAATCATGCACCTTCTACAAATCTTTTGTTAGGATGTAATTTTATAACAATTTTCAACATAATCATACACATTGTCATGGACAAGCTTGATGGTTGTTCAATATACCCTTGCCTCTTGATGGCTCAATCCTTAGAGGATTGATCAATTGAAAGAGTAAGATTTTAAAGAAATCTCAATAGTAAGTTACATCAACAATAACATAAACAAGCATGATTATTAATTAACTAAGCATAATGCCAAAATTAGGGAACTACCTTTACCTCATGCTAACTCAAACTTGCATCAAGTCAAGATATCACAATGTAAATAGTAGCATAATTTCAACATATCAATATTTTTAGTTCAACTAACAATCATGGTAATATTATATATGACAATCAAGACAAGTTAATATTAAAGTTGAGTAATCTTCCTACCTTGATCAAGCAAAACTTAGCTCTTGTTCTTGACTTTAGTGCTTTCCTCTACAAATGTCAAACCCTATTCCAATATAATAAAGGGGACACAACTATTAATATACAATCAACTAGTTGTAGTCTAAACAAAAACCCTGGAAACCCTTAGTTTTTTAACTTGATTTTTAGGGTTTTGTTTCAACCAACTTAAAATAATTCTCTTAGGTCACTCCTACATAATTTTTCATGTAGAATCCAAATATGGTATTGGGTTTATGAAAATCAAACCCCCTTGAGATTTGATCATTGGCTTAGAGGTATACAAAGGAATACCTAAATTTCTAATTTTGATTCCAATACTTCCAAACTTAGGTTTACCCTACACCATTTTTTATTTTAAACACATTGGAAGTGTCAAAATAAACAAAATCAACTCCTAGGGTAGAAATATCAAAGTGGCTGAGAAGCCTTAAAAATTTCTAATCCAATGAAATCAAACAATTTTCATGTAATACCATTTAGATCAACCCCTAATAAATAATTTCAACCTAGGTTTAACATAAAAAATATACCTTCCTAACCCTTATAGTTTTCGGCTAGCAAACAATCATAGGAGATTATTTATTTTTCAACTATTTAAACCATTATTTAACTAGCTAAAACATAAATTAAGAGGTTAGAGACATAAATTAACCTTTAATCCAAGCTTGAAGACCAAAGTGGCTAGCTCTTCCTCCTCTTGGAAAGTTAAGAATCCAAATGGCAAGAGTTTCCCATTTAATGCCAAAATGATCTTGTGTGTAGAGGTAGGAGTTCTATTTATAAGCCATGAGTTAATTGGTTGCCCTCCAAGTTTATGCTAATTATAATGCTTATTTGTCAAGATCCTATGGCTTCTTGTACTAATTTCCTACTTAAAATTATTACAAATGTAAATATAATGCAATTCAAAATCCTCACCATTAGTGGCTTGACAAATGGCACATTCTAGGGCAAATAAAAAGCTAGTGTACTTGTATGTTATATTAGATCACTTTATACCAGAATAAATTCATATTTCATCTTGGGCACTTTAATTAATTTTTACAAGTTCCATAATGCATTTGATAGGTTCAAATTGTCATGGTTTGATCCATCAAAATAAAGTTTATTGTACCAAATATAATATAGTATAAGGCACAACCCTATCATGCTTCTCAAGGAGCCTTTTATGTGAAAACCTAGTAGATTGGATGTCAAAATTAATAAAAATTGAGCAGAGATAAAATGGTTTTGGGGATTTTAGAGATTGATGCTATTAAAGTAGAGTGTAGAAAGGTAAATATTTTTTAAATTTTTTATTAAGATAAAAATGAGTTGGTTTGTTGAGAAATATGTAATGAAAGACTTTGATGATGAAAATATATTTATCCTTGCCCTCACGGTTAAAATTGGAGTTTAGAAATCACTAAGTCTCAAAGAAAATCTCGATTGATCGATTGAGTCCAGACCCCTAATTTTCCTTAAACCCCTTCGATCAAAGCTGGTTTAAGAACTATTAGTAAATTGGCATAAACCACTTAGCATATAAATTGAATTCAGATGATATAAACCCCTATCGAATGGTCGTCGATCGACAACCCTATATTTCAAGCAATAAATTAATTAACAACGATCACTGATAATAACCCACTCTCTTAAAATTGAAACTCAAATATTCTATTAAAAGTAAACATTCAAATCATCCAAATTCAATTACAAAGTCTAATATGAGAATGATTAATCGATATTCAAAACTCGCTTATAAGATGAAAACCCTAGATCTAGCAGCAATCACAACATGAGAAAATGCAAATTAGAATAGTACAAACTCCCCGTTTAAGTCCATGAGCTCAAGATATCTGATTCATCACCAAGAGACTAAAGGTTTAGCCTCTCATGACTCCTGCTGTACTTCAATCGCTATTTATATGAGATGCCATGAAGAAACAGTGAGAAGATTGAAGATTGATGGTGGAGAGAGGTGGAGAGATCTGTGAAGAGGTATAGAATGATGGAAGAGGTTGAGAAGGTAATTAGAGAGCATAAGAGTACTACTTCTTAGCCTAATCAGGTTAAAAATCAGCCTCCCTATTGACGTAAGCCTTCCTCCCCTTTTATTTCTACATAACCTAATTCAAAACTTGCAGTTCTATCGATTTTGTATTTTAGTCGTGAATAGATCCATGTTTTGGTCACGACCTATAAACACAAAGAAACTTCTAAAAGAATCAAGGTCACGACTAAAATATGTAGGAGCGTGATTTCACTTTTATTGACTTGTGATTTCTTTCCTGGTCCTTGCTCTCTGCCAAAATACTTGCAATCCAACATAAAAGCTCACTATAAAAGTCAAAATCAGTAAATAACATAATATATATAGTTTAGAAGAGTTAATTTACCATTTTATTTTTTAATTAGCATATTGCCACGCACAATCATGTATTACCATAAAAGTACAATTTAAGGCACAAAATGGATAGTAAAGTTGTTATAAAACTCTTAAAAGTGTCACAGAAACTATATACAAAATGTGTCTTATCAACATTCCTACCATTTTTCTTTTCCAAAAAGGTCTCTCCTTTATTACTATCGTAATGACATCGATGATAAAATAAAAAAAACATTTTAATTTCTATTACCAAAACTTTACTCAAGAATTAATTTCTATAGTTTTTGAGTTAATAAAAGGCTTTTATCTACTTCATTATCTCGTATTAACTCAAGGAAAACCCTATAATTTTTTTGGAATTTATTTACACTTTTAGATATTTATTTAGAATTTTCTAAATAAAATCCCTAATTAGCTTAATTAGCCTTTAAATTGCTTTAAAATTTAACTATGGATATTTTGAGAATAAAACCACTTGTACAATGTCATATAATTCTCAAGGCATATTTTCCCTTATTTTTTGTAATTTTTTGGGTTGTCAAATAATTTTCAATAAATTTGCTATATATTTTCTAAAATTACACAATTTGCCTAGAACTTTTAGAAATTGTATTTTTGCTCAACTTTGGCTTAACTTCAAAAGTTGCACTAACAATGTTATACTATTTTTTTTTTGCCATAAAATATGGGTTATGATATGCACCATTTCTGCAACCTTCTCACAGTGCTCAAAGATAAGTTGAGCAAATTATACCTTCTCTCTTTTACCATCCATGTATTGAATGACTCTACAATGTTTGTTGTTATATTATCATATTGTCTAAATAGGAAATTGCTTAAAGCCCAATTATCAACATGTTCGTGATTGTGTAGCCAATTAAATAACTCTAGAAGGAAATTTCTCATGATTGTCATTACCTCATCAAAGTCCTCTTTTGTCATTGCGTAGGAAATATCATCGAGCAAGTTTAGTCATTCATCCTTCTAGCCACTTCTCATCCTCTTACCTTCACTTAATTGAATCAATTCAATGTTGAAGTTCTCTTTCATCTGCCTATAACAATATTGATGTTATCATCTCCAAATATTGCTCGAATAGCTTGAATAATGAAATTGTGTCATTCTAACATAATTGTTAATTGAATTAAACCAACAATATTTTTAATCTTGGCTACAAGTCATGCACAATCATCAAATGTCTCCCTCTTGCTAAGAGATATTACAAATGGCAACAACTCATTGTCCGCATCATTCGTGAAAGATAATAAGAATGTTTCCTTGTAGGGTCCACTTAAATAAGTTCCATCTGTATAGAGTATATGTCTAGCGCCATCCCAAAACCCCTCTATACAACACATATATGCAATGAATACACTCTAAAATATGTTATGCCCACTGGCTATGCATTCAACCACAGTTTTCTCAATAGATTCTTTCATCCTTTGACATATCTATTGTATTAACATGTAAGACTACTTAAGTCTACTATATATGTCCTTCAATTGCTTTTTCCTTGGTCATATATGCTTGCTTATATGTTAGATTCACCTCATACTCTCTTTACAAGGTCTTTCTAATTTCATGTTGACATTTATCTATGTGATTCCTTACTTCCTTAATGATAATTGATGATGTTAGTCCAGATCTTCCACCATTGGTGACTTGAGATTGTCTTTGGCTTTATGAATGGGTTCTTTCATAAATTTCATCACACATAGGAAAAGATTACTCCCACCCATTACATTTGTAGTTATCTTCCAAGGATAACCTTCAGTCTTACATTTCACTGACATCTTCTGCTTACTATTCTTCATACTCTAGTTTTTTTCACAATACTAAACTTGTAATATTTCTTTTTCAAATCATCTACATTTGTAAACCTTTGCATCACTCTTAAAAAAATCCTTACTATTTTATAGAGTTAATCTAATTAATTGGTGTAAGTGCATTCTTTAAGCTATTAGATCCTCCACTAACTTCATGTGTTATGCATTCAACAATATTTTTATCAGACACTGGTTTATATTTATTTCCCAAATTGCTTATGGAAAGAGACCTTTATTTTGAGAGTCCCAAGAATTTCTCACTACTGCATTCCCAATTATAACTTTTGGTAGTATATTAACAATTCTATAAGAAATAACAACTTGCATTCACTTACATTTGTGGATCATTCATTATTTCCACTATGTTGTCATCCCCTTTAAATTCTATATACACATGCCTACTTCTATCTATTGAAAAATGTTTCCAAGTTCAACATCATTTTTTAAATTTATTACTATCCTCTCATAAAAGCTCACTGTATATTTCATTTCACAATTATCATAGTTTGTACCAATTGATGATGATATCACTGCCCTCAAATCTTGAAGTGGCATCCCCTCTTTTATGGTTTTCACACTTACACTTCCCCCATGATATTAAATTTGACCTAAATCATTAGTCACAATTTTTCCTTCAATATGAAAAGAACATAATAGTTGCTTTGAAGATATTGACCCATAATTATGTTATTTTGCTTCCCAACCAGGAAAACAAGCATAATGTATCAACACCAATTGAGTTGGGAATAATAACTCATTATTCAACATTCAAACTTGGTGAAATCAAAATGATGACAATTGTAATTGAATGACTTAAAATCTTAAGGCATCACTTAACACCCATAAGGTATTAACAACATGAACCGAGGGAGCATCCTGATACAAAGGAATTAGTCACAACATTTCCATTGCAAACAAAACTTGTGTAAGGATTTTTATGCAATATGGAGAATGAAAAAATTAGAGTAAATTAATGAAATAACTCAAAAGATAGCCTTTTTTTTTCAATTTAGTCCCCAATGAAAATGGTACTCAATAATAGGTAAAGTCATAGTCACTCAATAAACAAGGTATAACAAGAAAAGCAAATATGATTCTTTCAAACTGCATATTTTTGCTTGATTTCTTAAAGCCCACCTGGTCTAGCAAGATCATTAGATTAGGAAAAAAAATGTTGTTTAGGGGATTATGGCATTTGAGCAAGTCCATGTCCACATCATAATTGACAGTCATACTTATTGTTGTTTGTCTCATGTCAACTACTGTATAAATATTAGGTAACTATGACTTTGCCTAACACAAGGGAAACTGTTTCTTTCCAGTTATTTGATATTTTTTGGAAGTATAAATTGATATGTATCATTAAAATTTAATCTAAATGGTTTGGAATTGTAGTGGAGAGGCAATGGAGAGAAAAAGGATGAAGGGAAACCTAGTCTCAATGTAAGGGGCCCTTTTGGTTAGAGCACTAAATTAGGAGACTTTATTATTTGAGAAATAAATTCAGAGATTTCATGAACTAAAATAATAATTTACTCAATAAATTATTGTCATATTAGTTTATTCAGTAATTGAACCTTTGTTTCTTAAAGAGCTCTATTTATAAAATAGGGTCATGGAAAGTTTAGACCATCTTTTGGCAATTAAATTATGGTATTTTTCTTCGATGACAATCAAATAGGATAAAAAATGGATGCGCAACACTACAAAAAAATAGGTTCTTTGTAGAGTCATTTTATGGTGTTTCTAGCATATATAAATGCTAGAGTAACAATTTCCAGTTACCTATGAATTTTCAGTTTTCTTATCTTAACTTCAAAAATTTATTTCTCCTTCCTTACTTATTCAAATAAGGCATATTACCTATGGATTTAAAGCTCAAAACGTGTTCTTTAAGTTCAAAATTTTGTGAAAAAATTCTTTCATTTTCTATTTGAAATTTTTGACTAAACTTCATTGCCTCTAGATACTCACTTTACCTCAGTCTAGATTTTATATCTAACTTTGAAAAATCATATTAAATTGAGAACTTAACCAATTGAAGTGTTCTTGGTATCCATTTAAAGATATGTTACTTAGATATATTCATGACAAATTTCAAGTCATAACTTATACTTTAAGTCACCAAAAATACCTTTATAAGGTCATTACTTTATATTACATACACACCATAATGTACTATTGCATCCCATAATGTCATATAACCAACCAACTTAACTTATAATACAAGTTCATTCATCCAAATTTAACCTTTTCCCTTTTAAGATTCTAGCACCTATAACATGGTTATGCATATGGAAAGAATGAGATTTCATTGAAATTCCAATAATAAGTCATACAAAATATAATATCATGCATGCTTGATTAAATGCCTAACATGTTATCATGATATGGGAGCTAATTTATGGTCATACATAAGCAAACTCTAACATGTATATTGCTATGACATTAACTGCAAGGAGTTGCATCCATCCATCCATCATCATCATCATAGCATTATCTTAAGCTCAACCAAAAATACAACTAACAAGCAAGCATAAAGTCAAATAACCATAAGATTATAGTTATATATTCTTGCTACCTCTTATGCTATCCTTGTCAAGCTTTTCTTGAAATGGTCTTATTTCCAAACAAATGTCAAAACCTAGCTATTATAAAATAATAACAAGTTATAACTTAGTTCCAATACAATTCTAAGACTAGGTTCTCACTAGGTTCAATTCTTTGTCTATTTTATGTCACATACTTTCATCTTTCCAAAATAAACTCTCATGGTTCATTTTCACATAAATTTTCATGTAGAATCCAAATATGAAGTTATAATTTCCATATTCAAAATTCTTCCTTGGCAACTATACAGAACTGAAACCTCCCTTTTTATTTCTAAAAATTCTCATTTTGATTCAAATGTTTCCAATACTTGTTTCTCTATTTTACCTCACAAAATTTTCCATTTTAAAGCCATTGAAACATCAAAATCATGAAATTCTCACATATGAATAGTTATTTATATAGTGACAGCTAAGAACATAAAACCTTAATTGCATGCATACTTAAATTTCTAAGCCCATATTATTTGATTCTAGCTTGTTTAAACTTGTCTAAATTATAACATAAAATTCATATTCCCATCACATATGAGTAACACGTCTAATAGCAACACCAAAGGAAAATTATCATAAAAACCAAGAGTAAACTTCATAGAATAAAGTCCAAGATCAAAGTAAACAATTACCTTTCTTTTTTGCTAAAATTTGTATGCTTTCTCCTAGCTCAAAATAAATTTTGGCAGAGTTTCCATAAGGTTATTAAGGGTTGCTGAAATGGACTGTGAGGGGGTATATATAGAAAAGTTTGGGTGGAAATGGAATGCTAGGATTAGTTTGTTTATTAGGAAAATATTGATAGGAAAAACTTAAATAGAATACAATATTGATTCAATCAGTTTGACTATTTTATGTTTCTAATTTTTATAGTATTCTAGAATATATATTATGTCAGGAAAACTAGACTGAGTATTGTTAGACTGAGTATTTATCTATTTACCATCTATTGAAAAATGATTAAAATGCCCTTGGTTCATTATTTTATACTATACTTACCTTAAGGTCATAATTATCATTTCACACATTGTTACACTATATCATGGCATATTCTGGCTTTGATCAATCATTCATATATCTTCCTTGACATTTTGACCATGTCCAAACTATCAAAATTCTCTCCATACTTCTTTTGCTCAATATTACAACACAGGGGCATTTTTATAATTTTGTAATTTTTAGAGTTTTTTGGACATAGGCCCACATAACTGTTAGGGTATACTACAGGGCCTATGGGACACCAACTTAATCCTTTAAATAGGTCCAATATCTTTATAGGCTTAATTCCCAAGAAAACTCACCCAAAAGTATTTATCGGGTGCATTATTTTACTGTAAATTCTATTATAAACTCTACATAATTCGTTTTTGAGTTTTGTCAGTTTTGTAAATTCTTATATTAATTATGAGAATTTTTCACTAAATTTTATCTTGATAGGAAGTCCACAAGGTCCTGTAATAATCTTCAAATTTTAAAAATTAATATTAATTATTTGGAGTCTCAAATCAAAATTCTGAAAAATATATCTAACCCAATTACCATTCTCTATTTATTATTAAAATTTCAGACTGTAATATTTTTGGGTAGTTTTGGGCCTTTCCTAGCTGAATTTCTTTATAATTACAACTTTACCCTTCAATTTTTACCAATTGCACTTCTAGCCCCTGAATTTATAAAATTTTCACTTTTTTCCCTTACTATACTTTTTATAATTACACTTTATGGCCTATAATTTATCTCTACATTTATTTTAAACCTTGGGACTTTTTTAAATGACACTTAAGTTCTTGAACTTTCCGTTATGTGCAATTTAATTCCTTTCCACCCTTAAATTGCAACATTTTCCGTATAAAATTTCATGTATATTAGATACAGACTTTACATACATACCAGAGAAGAAAAATTGAGGATATGACAATGGCTAAATTATCATTTCCTTAAGGAAAGAAGTCATCAAAATTTGTTGGTTGAAAGGGCTCACTATTATAAATAATGTCACAATCATCTATGTCATAAAGATCCTATGACTTGAGGTGGATGACCATAGTCCAGTCTTTATATTTCTAATCCTGGATGTAGTAAACCTATTGTGCCTTAGAGGCAAAAATATATGGCTCATCATCTTCAGTCTTGCCTATATGAATAAGTTTAGAGAAATTAATAGACGTGATGCCCAAGTGGTCAGTAGTGAGTCCGTATGAAGTAGTGAGTCCCTATTTTCATCTTATCTCCTATTAAAATTTCTCTATTTTAATGAATATCTCCCACTTCTATCCTGTACTTGTCCGATACGACACCGCTATTAACTAAGAGGTCCTGTAGTGTTTACAGGCCTAGCACCACCCAATGAGGTAGCCTACGTGGCCTGCCAAGAGTGAGGCAGTAAGATCTAAGGTAGACCCTAAGACTCTTGTAGCTCTGTATTGACCTGAGTCAACTATACCTGTCAAAATTTACATAAGTACATTAATATTGAATATTTAAACTTAACTATCAAAATGTAATCAATTAATTAGTTACCTACCATCATTTCCTCAGCCTCAACTGATGCAGGATGTCACATCCTATATTTTTGAAGCTAGAAAAGTTGTATTAATACTATTGACACAACATATGAAGTTAAGCCAGAGCTAGGACAAAAGTGTAATTTTTAGAAAGTTTCGGGCTAATAGTGGTAATTTTTGAAAAAAAAGTATGAAAATTTCAAAAAAAAAGTACTAGAAAATGGGAAATAAGATATTGAGCTCAATTGAGGTGATAAATGATGAAAATACCCCTAGAATAATTTTTAAAGATTTTTCAGATATTTGGTTAAAAGTATATTATTTAGCCAGATTCAATTATTTAAGCTAAGAGGACACCTAAAAAAGTTAATACAATACAAGGATAATATACTTTGAGACTTATAGGATATTTTGAGTAATTTTATTCCCAAAATTCCCATAGTTAAATTTTAGAGGAATTTAAATACAAGTTTAGCCAATCATTGATTTTATTTGGAGAAATTTCAAATAAATATCTATAGGAGTAAATAAATTCCAACAAAATTTATGGGGTTTTCATATAATTAATGTGAGATAATGTAGTAGATAGAAGTATTTTATTAACTCATAAGCTACAAAAACTAATTCCTAAATAATGTTGTATAATAGGAATTAAATTGGTTTTTTTCTATTAAACCATCAATAAAAGTATGATAGAGTAAAGAGAGATTTAATTGGATGAGAAAATGTGAGGAATATATTAGGGAATTGATAAAAATTAATTACAGTGCCTTGGACACTGGAATTATAAAATAAGAATTTATTCCAATATAAATGCACTGATATAATCTAGCCATTTTATTGAACAAAGTGTGATGCCATTTGGCAAGCCAAAGATAGTGAGGACTTTGACTTGAAAAATAATTTAATTTATACTTATTTTTTGTAGGAAAAAATTTCTAAGAATTTATGGAAAGTTGACACATGAGCTTTGTAATTTAGCGGAACTTGGAGGTTAAATACATTTTCATTGCCTATAAATACAACCACTCTCCCTCTTACTATTGCAAATTTGGCATGCATAGGGAACCTCTTGCAAATTGAATTCTTAAACTTTCAAGACAAGGATAAGCTAGATATCTTAGTTAATAGCTTGGATAAAACGTTGGTTTATGTCTCTAATATCTTAATTAATGCTTTAGTTAGTTAAATCAGGGTTTAAGTAGTTGAAAAATCAAGAATGTCCCATGGATGCATGCTGGCCAAAATATGTGAGGCTTAGGGGGATGTAATTTTGATGTTAAAAATGTGGATTAATGGTTGTTTTGAGTAATATTGCATAAGGATTGTTTAATTCACTTGATTTGGAAATTGGCTAGGCCTCTTGGCTACTCAGGAATTTCTATCCTAGGAATTGAATTTGATTATTTTGATACTTCCAATGTGTTTAAAATGAAGAATGGTATAGGTTGAACATAAGAAAATAAGTATTGGAAGCATTAGAATCAAAATTAGAAATTTAGGTTTTATGTGAGGCATGTATCTACCAAGAGCGGTACTAGGAAAGGATTTTGATTTTTCATGAATCCAAGTTCATATTTGGATTCAATATGAAGGAATGACCTAAGAGAATAATTTTTAAGTTGGTAGAAATAAAACTGAAAAAATCAAGTTAAGGATTAAGGCTTTAAGGGGTTTATGTTTAAGATATAATTAATGTAATGTGTATTGATGATTATGCTCCATCTTATCACAGTGGAATAGGATTTGACATTTGTAGAGGAATGGACTTAACTTAAAGAACAAGAATTAAGAAGTTATTCGATCAAGGTAGTAAGTTTACTCAACCTTAATGTTAAGATGTTTTTATTGTTATATGTGTGTTTGCGATGATTGTTAGTTAAACTAAAGATAATGATATGATACTACTCTTGCATTGTGATGTCTTAACTTGATGCATAAGTGAGTTGGCATGAGATAGAAGTAGTTCCTTAATTGTGGCATAATGCTTAGTAACACAATGATCTTATATATTGGTATTATTGTTGATATAAATTGCCATTGAGATTTCTTTGAAATCTCACTCCTTCAATTGAACAATTATTTAGGAGCTGATCAAGCAAGGTGCAAGAGCACTATGAAGGAGAATTAATATATTATGTCATGGCATTTTGAAACATAATGATGTATGTATATATATTTATGACAATATGTAAGGTTTATCTGAGGCAGTCACCTTGATGCTATGTTTTGATCAAGTTAATATTACACATAATAATCTTTAAATTCATAGGTAGAACACCAAAATTGGAGTTGTATACAATTAATGGTGAATTTTCAAAGTTAGGATTGGAAATCTTGAACACAATTTTTAACCATATGAACAGTGTAACTTACACGTCATACTAGCATTGTTTTACAATGAATGAGTTCCTAAGATTATTTTTCACTTAAAGAAAGAAAAAAGAGCTCCCATTAGGACTTAGAACCAGTCAATTTCATTTTTTTTTTATAATTAGTTATGAATTTTTAAATTTGTTCATAAATTCTGAAATTACCAAATGAACAGTAACCTGAGAAAGAAAAAAAAATCAAGATTTGATTTCCTTTAATCTTAGGCCTTATATAATGGTTCCAAAGGACATAAATGAACCCTAAAATGGTCTAAAACTAAGGCATGACATAGGAGACCTACCTTGAGGCATGTACAGACAAAGCCATATCTTGCTATTAGTAGGCATGAACCCTTACTCCTGTCACAACTTTTCTCTCTATAGATTAAATGGAAAAAATAATTATTTACAAATTATATACACATACATAATGTATAAATTCTTGTTGTTGTTCCAACCTTTCTAGAACTAGCTATATAGGATAAAGAGGTGCTTTATGATCCTCTAGTCCATGTTCTTCTGGTAATACATTTCTCCTTATTCTCACTATTTTAATTTCTTTTCTGAATTATAACAAGGAATAAGATATTAGACTAATTAACTTATATTTCATTATAACAAGGTTCGAGCTTTTACTATCATCAACTAAGGCCAAAGCCTCTTCAATCTGTTGATTTAACCCCACAGATGAGATGCCATATCCTAGGTCATCAAACAATAAATGTATATAAGGATCTAACTCTACCTCCATTTCTTGCTTCATAATTGGGTCAACAATAGCAGGTAAATAGTTCTCATCACCCTAATTAATGGATGACTCATAACCTTTTCCACGATGAAGCTCCATAGTATTTTTCCTATAAAAACTCAATTTATATATTGTTGATTCAAAGAGAAAAGTTCATATTTTATTGATATGTTGAATATATATATACAATAGGGAATCCTAGAATTAATGATATAATATCATATCAGTATCATATCATATCCTATGTATTAATTACAGGATATTCACATATCATATAATATCTCTACAATATCTGTACACTATCCTTCACGTTGGAATATAGATATCAATCATACCCAACTTATTATAAAGATATTCAATCTGAACCCCATTAAGAGCTTTGGTGAGGAGATCGCCTAGTTGATCACTAGATCTGAAATGCCCTATAAAGATGAAATTTTCCTTGAGTTTGTCTTGAATAAAATGACAGTCGATCTCAATATATTTCATATATTTATGGAATACCAAATTAAAAACTTTGTGTAGGGCCACTTTATTATTACACCACAACTTTGCTGATAATGAGATTTTAAGGCCAACCTCCTTCATTAACTGATATATCCAGACTATCTCGCATACAGATTGTGCCATGGCTTTGTATTCTACTTCTTCACTTAATCGTGACACTATATTTTGTTTATTGCTTCTCCAAGATACCAAATTTCCCCTACAAATACACAATATCCTATAGTGGACCGTCTTGTGGCCTTTGATCCACTATGATCGACATTACAAAAATACTCAATATTCATATGGCCATGATTCTTGTACAATAGCCCATGACCTGGAGATCCCTTCAAATAATTTAACACACGTTCTAAGGATTCCCATTGTCAAACAGTTTTATAAACCATAAATTAGCTAAGAATATTTACTGGATAAGTGATATTAGGACAGGTAACTGTAAGATAATTCAATTTTTCAATCAATCTCCTGTACCTCTCTAGGTTCTCAAACGGCATGCTCTTAGTAGTTTCAATGGGATTGTCATATGGTATACTGCCATCAGTATCAAGAAGAGGATTATAAATCATAGGAAAGCTAGTTGGGGCAACTCTTAGTTTGCCAGTTTCTTTTAGCAAATCAAGAACATATTTTCTCTGAGTCAATAATATGCCCTTCCTGCTCCTCATAGCTTTAATTCCCAAGAAGTACTTTAATGAACCCAGATCCTTTGTCTGGAAATGGGAGTTAAGGAATGACTTAAGTGATGAGATCCCCAAGGTATTGCTCCCTATAATCACAATGTCATCGATATACATAACTAATAGAATTATGCCAACACTTATTCTCTGATAAAACACAAAATGATTACACTTACTGTCATATCCTAAATTTTAGGCCTAAAAGCTCAGTATATAGCCTGAAAAAGGAAGGCTACTAGACCTTATTATGCAGGAGTCCCAAAAGTGTACATATGATGTTCAGGGACTAAACTGTAAGAAAGTGAAAATTCAGGAAAAATAGTGAAAGTCCTTATAAGCATAAAGAAGAAGTAAGAAGCGTTTCTTGTGAACTGAGCCACCAGAGTGCTTGGGCTTGGTTAGAAACCCAAGATAGCAATCCAAAGCCCAAAAATGTAGGCCCAGTAATTATGGGAGTTTGAGAGGCATTAAAATAATATTTTAGTACTTTTCAATAAAGTAAAGTGACCCGGTCAAAGATAGAACTGGGAAAAGTGATATGGAATCATGAGGTGGCATAAAAGGGACCCACAAGGTGACATTATTACAGGAAAAGAAGAAAATTTAATGACACATGTCATGAGATTAGAAAAAGGAGAAAAAGTAAAAAGGACATGTGGCACAATCTCAGCCGCTCATGCCAGGAAAAGGTTCTGGAATTCTCTAGAAAGGCTGAGTCAACTAGTGAGGTGTCCCAGGGGCCCCACCAATTGCGCCACATACCCCCTGAGGTGTCCTCTGAGATGTCATTGGATGATGTCATATTGGTGAGTCATTGAGGAAGGTGATGTCATCATGATGATGCAGGCGAAGCTTCTTAAGGAAGTTAAGCGATTTAGGCCATTCATCACGATTCAATCTGGACCATTCATTCCACCTCCACTCACCTATAAATACCCCATTCCCCTCCCATTCCATGCCACATCCAAACATGGCCAAAGAAGAGAAAGAAGAGAGAAAGAGAGAAAGAAATGAAGGAGTTATGGCGGAGCCAGGAGCAGTCCAAGGAGCTTAGGGACTGGGTAGAGCTTAAGAATGAGGCTCTGACTTATAAAAAGAAGGGACCTTAGGGACAAGGTTAAGAGCTGGAAGGAAAGGCTACACGCCAGGTTTAAGATGAGGAAGGATTGAAGAAGCATGGAGAGAAGTTAGGGATTGGATAGTACAAAGTTGGGACTAAAATGCTAAAATCAGGAAAAAATGTAGGATAAATAGTAAAATTCAGATGTTTGCTTATGTTAACTTGGTTAAGGCGTGGTCAATGAGTTATTTTTCCCTAAAAGAGAATTAAGTTAGCTTCATGTATCAATTTGAACCACTTCATTTTGATTTTTTTAGAATTAGTTATGATTTTTTGAAGTCAGGTCACTCCTCTAGAATTCACACAGTGAATAGTACTCGCTAAGAGTAAAATTCCAGGTTGAGTAATTTGACTTCAATAGCCTTAAAAGTGGTTCCAAATGCTATCATTTGATCTATAAGATGTATGGAAATGAGGATGTTCCACTTACTCTGGCACAAGCCAAAGTCCTTCATGACAGTATTAATCTGTCAAATCATGACCGAGGACTTTGCTTCAAACTGTATAAAGATCTCTTAAGATGACACACTTTGCCACGCTCCCCCTAAGCAACAAAACCAGGTGGTTACTCTATATACATTTCTTCAAGAAGATCACCATGTAAAAAGGCATTTTTGATATCCAATTGAGAGAGATCCCAACCATAAGTAACGGCTAGAGAAATAAAGAGACGAATAGAGGAACCCCAGATAAAATTTGAGAATGAACCCTAGATAAAATTTGAGAATGAGCAGCCGCATATCGAGGCAGAAGTGCAGGAAGAAAACTCGTTGTAACCATCTGCTCTCATTGAGACACATTGACCTTCCTCTCTTCAAAAATAGGTATTAGGACATTGAGCTCTTTATACTGTCCTTTGAAATCCATAAAGAAGGCTGTAAAGGGATGATCATCCGGTATCTTAGCGTGATGGAAAGATCTATAAACCTCATATATTCGAGAAATATTATTCTTGCCTGAGTATAAGAATGCCAAGTAGTCAATTAATTCTTTAACAAATTCACAGTGAGTAATAGAGGTCATGATCTCATTGTCAATAGAGTTACGAATTTATAAGAGAAGCCGTGCATCATCCCTTAACCATAACTTGTGAGAAGGATCTTTCTCTTCAGGAGGATCATTGGTCAAGTGATCTTCCTTCTCAATACTTCAGAAATAAATACGAATAGATTTACTCTAATCTAGATAATTTCTCTAAGTTAATTTGTATTCAGTAATCTTAGTGACTACTGGAATCATCTCATAAATTGTGGTAGACTTAGTTGTAGCCATCAAAATAGATTAGTACTGAAAATGAAAGCAATCAGATAATGATTAAACAAAAGAACTAGATTACCCAATTATTGTAGCTTCACTAGGAGCTCCGTAAGAACAAATATTCAAACAAGTGAAAGGTCAAATAAAATCACCATAGTGAACAAACAGATCTGGAATTAGAAACTATAAATCTTCCCTATCTGGCACTTATCTTGATTCATCATCAAATAATGGGACGTCAGCGGCAAGCACAGTGTTATAAAAAATAGAGACCAAAACACTAGAAAATAGACGCCAAAAACCAGCTAAAGGTGAACCCAAATTTACTGCTCTAGTACCATGTTGATTCAGAGAGAAAAGTTCATATTTTATTGATATGTTGAATAGATATATATACATAATAGGGAACCCTAGACATTAATGACATAATATCATATCAGTATCATATCGTATCTTATGTACTAATTATAGGATATTCACATATCATATAATATCTCTACAATATCTCTACATATATCAAATCATCCACAATCGTCACATAAATTCAATATTCCTAAATAGAGCAAAACACTACTAACCTATGCTAGAAATTCACTCTGATACCATCAATGTCATACCTTAGTTTTAGACTATTTTAGGTTTCATTTATATTCATTGGAACCATTATGGAAAACTCAAGTTGAGAGGAATCAAATCTAGAATTTTAACTTTCTCAAGTTACTGTTCATTTGGTAAATTTTAGAATGCATGCTTAACTTTAAAAAATCATAAGTAATTCTAAAAAATCTAAATTGAGTGGTTCCAATTTCTAAAAGAAATCTATTTCATATTAGTTTAAAGGAAAAATAATAAACTGGATTGATTCCTTACCAATTCATACAATTTATTTATTGAAGTTTACTATTCTTATAGTCAATTCTATAACTTCCAGATTCCAACTCTAAATTTGAAGAATCACCATAAATTGTAAACAACTCCAATTTAAATGTTCTACCTATGCCTTTAAATTCATTATCTGTACTTTAAGCATGGAAAGTTTCGTTTTCATATTCCAACAATAACTTATTCAGAATCTATCATCAAGGTGACTGCCTCTTATAAGCCTTACATATTATCATAAATATACATACATCATTATGATCCAAATTATCATAACATAATACATTAGTTCTCCCTCATGGTGCTCTTTCCCCTTGCTTCATAAACCCTTAAATAATTATTCGATTAGAGGAGTGAGATTTCAAATAAATCTTAGTAGCAAGTTATATAAAAAATAATATCAACATACAAAATCATTATGTAACTGAACATTATGCCATAATTAGGGAACTACTTATATCTCATGATAGCTTCCAATTCCCAACTCACTTATGCATCAAGTCATATCATCATCTTTAGTCAACAAAAAATCATGGCAAACACACATATAACAATCAAGTTATGTTAACATTAAGATTGAGTAAACTTACTATCTTGATCCCAATACTTCTTAATCCTTGTTCTTGAGTTTAGTCATTTCCTCCACAAATATCAAACCCTATTCTATTATGATAAAAGGGGCCATAATCATTAATACACAACATATTAACAATGGTTTAATAATAACCCTTTTAAACCTTATTCTTTAATGTTTATTTTTAGGACTTTATTTCCATCAACCTAAAAATTATTCTCTTAGGTCATTCCTACATAATTTTTCAAGTAGAATTTAATATAAACTTAGATTCAAGAAACTCAAATTCCTTCTCTAGGTACTGCCCTTGGCTGCGACATGCCTATATAAATCCTAAATTTATAATTTTGATTATAATCCTTCTAATACTTGTTCCTTAGATTCATCTTACACTATTTTTCATTTTAAACACATTGAAAGTATCAAAATTGTCAAATTCAATCCCTAGAAAAGAAATTCAAGAGTGGCTAAAAGGTTTAACCATAATTCAATTCAAGAGAATTAAACAATCTTTATGCAATATTACTTAAACTAACCTTTAATCCTTATCTTTAATCTATGTTCAATATTAAAATAATGTTCCCCTAAACATCGCACAATATGGACAACATATAACTATAGAGAATTCTTGATTTTTTAATCACATAAACCATAATTTAACTTGCTAAAATATTAATTAGGAGACTAGAAACATAAACTAGCCTTTTGTCTAAGCTAATTCACCCAGGTAGCTTGCTTCTTCTTGGCTTGAAAGGTTGTTAAATAATTTTGCAAGAGGTTCCCTAGCTTACCGAAATATGCAATAGTGAGAGACATTTGGATATCTATTTAACCTCCAAGTTTCTGAAATTTACAAAGCTTATGTGTCATTGTCTTATGGCTTCTTGCAATTTTTCCTTCCTAAAAATAATGTTAAATTAAATTAATTATTGAAGTAAAAATCCTCACCATTCACCATGAAGCAAATGGAGCCATATGTGGACCAATCACATATTTATATTATTTTAGTGTACTTTATATTGAAATAAATTCTTATTTTACAATTCTAGTGTCTTAAGCACTGTAATAAATTTTTATGAGTCCAATAGAATGTTCCTCAAATTTTTCTCATCCAAATGAGTCTCTTTTTACTACTATCATAATTTCATTGTGGCAAAATAGAAATAACCAATTTAACTCCTATTATCCAACCTTACATTATCTCATATTAATTCTAGAGAAACCCAATAAATTTTCTTACAATTTATTTACCCTTGTAGATATTTATTTGAAATTTCTCAAAATAAAATCACAAATTGGCTCAACTTGCATTTAAACTCCTATTATCCAACCTTACATTATCTCATATTAATTCTAGGGAAACCCAATAAATTTTCTTAGAATTTATTTACCCCTGTAGATATTTATTTGAATTTTCTCAAAATAAAATAGCAAATTGGCTCAACTTGCATTTAAACTCCTCTAAAATATAACTAAGGGAATTTTGGTAATAAAATCAATTGTACAATGTCCTATAATTTCCAAAGTATATTATCCCTGCCTTTCCTTAGTTTTCTGAGGTCTCCTCACCAATTAAATAATTAAATATAACTAAATAGTTTAAATTTAGCCAAATATCTAGGGATATTTCAGTAATTTACCACCTCAAATAGGCTTACTATTTTAGTTTTCATTTTCTAGGATTTTCTAAAATTTTCACATATTTTTTTAAAATTACCCTTATTGGCCTGAAACTTTCTTGAAATTATATCTATGTCCTAGTTTTGACTTATCTTCATATATTGTGTCAGTAATATTAATACAACTCTTATAACATTAAAAATATGGGATGTGACATAGGCTTTGTTAGATATGTAGCATGTTGTACTCATTACCTCTACCTAAAAGACTTGAGAAATCCCTTTCTTGTTGAGCATTGCTCTGGCCATGTCAGTGATGATTATGTTCTTCCTCTCTACAACTCCACTGTGTTTAGGTGTTCGTGGAGCTAAGAAGTTATGGTTGATTCCATGCTCTTCATAGAACTGGTGAATTCATGGTTCTCAAATTCTCCTCCTTGATAAGTTTTGGTAGACATAATAGATATACCTTTCTCATTTTGGATCTTTTTGGCAAAAAATAATGAATGCTTCAAATTATTCATCTTTAGAAGAAAGAAACAAAGTCCAAGTAAATATAGAATAATCATCTACTATCACAAGAGTATACAAGTTTCCTTTGAAACTTTTGACTCTTGTTAGACCAATCTAATCCATATAAAGCATTTGACGTCGTTTTTCAGTTGAAACTATCTTCTTTGATTTAAAAGAAGACTTTGTTTGTTTCCCCTTTGGCAGGCATAACAAACCACATCATTTTCAAATTTAATTTTATGTAAACTGACTAATAAATCTTTTCTAATCTATTTTGAAACTTGACTCATATTAACATGAGCTAATCTTTTATACTAAAGCCAACTTTCATAAGTTTTTCCCACAAAGTAATTTTCTGATGGATTTGAATAAACAGAAATAGTATAACAGTTACTGTAAAATCCTCCTAAAATATAACTATTATTAATTATTTAAACCTATTTTATACCCAATATAATTTAAAAATAATATTATAAATAAATTTAGTTTATTTCAAAAGAGCTAACCATGGTATAAAAGAGTTTAACTAAAATTTAAATGAACTCTACCATGGTTATAAAAATTTTTTTCTTAAAATATAAATAAAGTAATAGGATATATGAATATGTAAAATAAAACCTATTGTGCCAATATATAAATATTCTACACATACCTTTAAAGGGAAAGACTATATAATTAATATAGCTTTAATTACGTCTTTAAAGTTTTCCCTAGGGTTATAAGATAATACTATCACCTAAAAAATGTTAATACTAATAGGGTGAAATAAATGTCTCACTAACTATCAATTCTACTCATCACGAGTGCTAACATGTGCTCATGAGGTGTCAAGTGGGACCATTCACAAAATACAATATATAAAAAATAATATATTATCATAATAAAATCAAATGGATAACCTGCTAAAGTTCCTTACATCAAACTAACTGAACCACATTATTTCTGCCGATTGAAACTATGGGCTAGTTATAATTATCCCTCGAATAGCTAATCGATCAAGTGATATGGATAGGACAAAATCCACATAGCACTTGACTAAACTATGGATCCATTCCTCCTCGGTAAATAGGTGGGGGTGTCGCAGCCCCTCGATAAATAAGTGGGGCACATCCCATAGTAAATTGATAGGATAAAAGCCATCCATTGAGCTCTGATGGAGGCTATACCACGTGGTAGAAATATAACTCTATCTTCACCCATCCCCAATGCATAATTTTCAAAATAAGAATATTAATCAAAATCTCAATAGTATAATAAATATCATAAAAGGGTTTTTCTCAAGATAATAACTTTCTTTAAGTTTTAATATTAAGATATAACAAGTTTATAATCTCAATTTAAACTTTATAAATTAAACTTTAAGTCTCACAAGATTGTTTTCTATAAAAATCATAAAACAAGCTTTTTCAATATAATCATATCAGCATTAATATATATAGATATATATTAAATCACTCACAAACATCACATTAGCATATGTAACAAGTGAAAAGTGCTTACCTCTTGCCTAAATGTATGAATAGTTACCACAAAAGATCTAAAAGATAAATGTAAGCTTTAAGCGAGTTGGACTAAGGGCGTGTTTGGGAGAAAAATATATGTGAGTTTTTTTGTGAATAGGAAATGGACTAAGAGAGAAAACTAAAAAAGAGGATCATGCTCAATAATCAAATCTAAGGAATAACTTAAGACTTTACCTCTATTTATAAAGCCATATAATAATTTAAATTCAAATTTATAACTTACCTTTATTAAAATCTTATCAGATATAGTAATTTAAAATTTAAACTATATTATCATTATAGTATAAATACATATATTATTATATGTATATTTAATCAAAGATATATATATTATTATCTTTATCAAAATTCTATTAGGTATTGTAATTTAAAATTTAAATCATATTTTTAAAATCAAATTACATATATAAATATGAATCTAAATCCTAATAAATTATTAACTAATAATAATAATCAAATCATAAAATTATAAATAAGATAAAAATAGGATAATCTATATTTCATATTTTATTAAAAATAATAAAAATACTAAACCATAATAATTTAATTAGATGATATTTTTAAGTTATTTATAAATAATATTTTTTATTTTATTTAAATATATGGATAAAAATTGGGATGATATAGTTACCATCTCTTGGTGCTCTGAGTTTTGTCTTTAATTCAACTTCATTGAGTGCCAAGTCTTTCTTGTTGATGATCATGCATTCTTCAGAATAAAAAATACCTAGTTATCTTTGTCTGTACTTTGACTGACACTCAGCAGGTTATGGTATAATACATTCATGTAATAGATATTTTCAATCCTCATGCCATCATTACTTTTGATTTTACCATTTTCAGTAATCGTTACGGACTAATTTCCTTCAAAACTGACTTTTCCTCCTTCTTTAGATGTAAGCTTGAAGAACTTGTCAGCATCTCCAGTTATATGTCTTGAGCATCCACTATCAATGTACTATTTATTTGTCTTGGATGCCTTGGTACACACCTTCAAAAAAGATGATATAGTTTTAGGTACCTATATCTTTTTGTGTCTTAATTGGTTAGTCCAACAACTTTAAACTCATAAGTACCTTTAGGTAACCATCTTAGGGCCCGTTTAAATAAGAGTTTAGAAAATAGCTTATGAAAAAATATGGCTTTTGGACAGCTTTTAGAAAAGGGCTTTTGGAGAAGAGTTTGTGAAAAAAAAGTGATTTTGAATAAATGAGTGTTTGGATAGTTATTTCCAGAAGTACTTTTATTATTGGTAAATTAAGAAAAAGGGTATGAGTATTAAATAAGGAAAGATAAGAGAGGAGAGGAGAGATGGAAGAAAAAGTAGGAGAGAGGAGAGAGAGTGTAAGAAAAGTAAGGGTAATATAGTAATTGGCTAGTTCATAAGCTCTTTTACTGTCCATAAGCTACTCTGACCAACTTATCTAAAACCTTGGGTTTAAAATATAGTTTAGTCCAAAAGCCCGTTTGAACAAATATAGCTGTTTGTTTTAAAATTTCTCAAAACCTAGGTTTTACCCAAACCTAGATTTAAAACTAGGTTTTCCCTCTTCCCAAACACACATTTAATGTTACATAGGTTGCTTTCCTCTTGTGATAACAAGAAGTATTGCAATCCTTATGGTTACAGTATATATATTTAGCAAAAGGATTAGACATTTGAACAAAGCTTCTAAAATAATTTAAATATGATTTTCCTCCACTTTTCTTCTTTTCTTTTCTTTTGTCTAGAGTTAGATCATATCCAACTCCAGATTTGTTAGAGATATATCTCTAACTTCCTAAGATCACTATAAGCATTTTACTGCCTTTAGTGAATCTTTTAAGAGTTTAAGTTAAATCTTAATTTTTCTTCTCAGCGATTTCACATTTAGTACAAGATTGCATTGATGTGATTTAAATAGATTGAGCGTTAATCTCAAAGTGTTCTTCTAATGCCTTTACGTTCTTTTTGGACTGTACGAACTCCTTAGTTATTCTAAATAATTCACTTCATAAATCATTGTATTTAGATAATAATTCATCATAAGTGGGTTCGAGATTGATTACCAGATCACTTTCAGAATCTTCTTCCCAAATAGATGTAACTAAATCATTTCTTCTCTGATATTTGTCTTTCTTATTTTCTTTGTCCTCCTTTGATAATTGTGGACAATTGGCTTTGATATGGCTAGGCTTCTTGCACTCATAATAAAATATTTGATCCCTTGCTTCAGATGTTGAAGGGAAATTTTGTTTTGATTGAAATTTCATTTCAGCTCTATTCTTGTAGAATTTTCATAATCTTTTGATGAAAATGCCTATTTCCTAATCTTCTAGCTCATCTTTTTCCTTATCACTCTTCTGAGCTTTGAGAGTAATTCATTTATGATTCTTTTCTTTCAAGTATTTCTTGTACTTTGCTCTCAAACTCTGACCAACTTCCAAAAGGTGCAACAACTAATCACTTTGGATTCTTCAATGGCTATCACCTTTGGATCACATTCTTTAGTAAGGCCATTAAGAATTTTCCTCACTTGATCTTCTTGTCTATATCTTTTTCCAAGTGCAGTTAAGTGATTCATTAGATAGGAGAATCTAACTTCTATATCTATAATGCTTTCTCCCAGGTTCATTTGAAATAACTCAAACTCGGTGGTTAGAGTATTGATTCTACTTTGCTTCATGCTAGATGTTCCTTCATGAACAATCTATAATTCTTCCCATATTTTCTTCATGGTCTCTAGGCTAGATACTCTAAATTAATCTTGTTGACTTAAAGTATAGGTGAGTATATTGACCGCCTTGTCATTCAGCATAATCTGCTTCTTATCGTCATCATAAAATTCACTTGGAGTCTTTGGAATCTTTCGACCATCTACTATCTTCATTGGAATATAGTTCTATTATTGGATCACATCCCACAACCCATACTCCGAAGCCTTGATAAATGTCTTTATTCTCATTTTTTAGAACATAATATTTTCTCTATTAAATCCTGATGGCTTTATTGTAGAGCTCCTTTAGGTATATCACTATCACCAAATCCTGCCATAGATATGCTCTTGAGACGGTTAAGACCTTTTTCAAGAGACATGCTTTAATACCAAATATTAGCTTAGACAATTTTACCCAAGAGGGGCAAATTTGGTGATATTAAAAATTTAAAACTTAAATGAAATCAAAGAGATAAGTAAAGAACAATTTCACCATTAAAGGGGAAGTTGCATAGTAGATTTATCTGGTCCAGTATGTCTATTCCTTAAATTCCTTCTGGGTATTCTATTAAACTTCCAAAATTATCTGGGCTCTTAGTACTTTAGTACATCAATAATAAGTTTCTCTTTCACTCTCCCTTACTACCCATAAGGTGATAACCCATTCAAAAGACTCACTCTCGAGTATCACAATGAATGAATAAAGATATAAATATCTTTTATTACTATAGTGATTGTATTGAGCACTGAAGTACATAATACCTTAGAATCTCTCTACAAGAAAATTCCTCTGTTCACATATTGTGAAATATGATAAAATAGAGGATATCAAAAGGCAAGAATTAAAGCTTGAATAAATACACTATGATCACAATAGTTGAGCTTCTTAATGATGGCATTCAATTCGTCTTCTATTTATAGTTGAATTCTTCAAGCATCCATTAACATATTGAATGTTACCGTTGAAGAGACAAAGCCGCTAGTTGTTGCTAATAGTAGTTGATAGTTATATTTAATAATCTTCTGACATATTTTGCTTTTTTTCCATAACTTCTCCATTTGATGTTCTCTTTGTCTAAAAATGATCAAGAAATATGTTGCATAAGTGATATATAAAGAGTTTAATAATATAATAATGAATGCATATTTATTGAGATTAAAACATCATATTCTTTCAAAGTTTGGTTTGAAAATATTTTCATAGATTAGTTAGATTTATCGAAGCATTTATCAAGAAAATACCTTATCAAAAAGTACTTCAATAAATTGATTGAAATAGTTTAAGATCTAATCAAATAGGACTTCGATAAATATTCTGATCGAATAGATCTTTGAAAAGTATGAATTTTATATAGCATGGTCTTTCAGACTTATCAAAAATAATATTCATTTCAAAATTTTTCACTATTGCCAATTTATCGAAGTGTTCTTCAATAAATAAGCTTATTAAATATCTTATTGATAAGTGCCTGAAGAACCAAAACTCATACTTTCAAACTTAATGTTGAATCTAATCTTATATATGCAATACATGTCAGATAAAGTCATTTGAGCAATAGATAATTATAATAAGATATCATCAAACTTAGAAGTAAGTTATTAGTAAAATTATTTTTCAATTCAACACTTCAATGCTTTGACAAAATGAAATTTTCTTTATTTATCGAAGTGTTATTCGATAAATTCTTTTATCGATTAATACTTCGATAAGTGAGACTTGAAATATACTTAACGTCAAAGTCTCAATATTTATCGAATACCTTATCGATAAGTTCTTTTAAAAAAAAGAGAGAGAAACTAAATTGGCTACTTCATTTATCGAATACTGTAGCGAAAAATACTTTTTGAAAAAAAAAGTTTTACAAACTTACTAATAAATACTTTTATTGAAGTCTTTATCGATAATTGCCTTTATCAATTAATATTTTGATAAGTTCCTTTTGTAAAACAATTTTACAAACTGAGTCTAGATCATACTTATCAAATGTTTTATCAATAAACAATTATTGAATAAGTCTTCGAGAAGTTCATTTTTTAAAACAGTGTTTCAAAACTTCATAGACTAAGTTTAAATCCATTTTATTGAAGTCTTTATCGATAAATATGCTTATCGAATAAGGCTTCCTTTCATAAATCAGTTTTATATAATAGAGTTTCTTCCTTATTTATTGAAAGACTTATTGATGAGTTATCAAAAAAATAAGCTACGTTAAAACAATTCTTCAAAAATTATTTGTCATCATCAAAACATTTGAGTAGAATAATCATTAGGCTTGTTGTTAATCATTTGAGTCTAAAATTTGATTAATTGGTTCATCTCTTCCTGCATAGCTTATATCCATAATACATCTGATAGAGCTTCATCAACAATAGTAGGTTCAATGTTTGAAATGAATGTAAAAAATCACACTTCATTGAATAATTGTCTCCGGGTTTTTACCCCTTTAATGACTTGACCAATAACTTGGTCCAAAAAATTATGCTTGATATGGTTCCAGGCTTTAGATTGACTATCATCTACTTGAAAAAAAATGTTTTATTGGGTTTTCCAAGATTTGATTATGCTTTGTTTTTTTAAGACTCATATTTAAATTTTTGAAAAATCTCATCATATCTTTAGAGGAAATTTTTGAAATTGACTATGTTTCAACAAAAACATATATAGACTCTTCTAAGGTAAAAGTTCTTTTGTTAAAAATTCTATATATGATTAGAGTATTCTAGAAATAAACCTTCATCGATCAAAATTACCTAGATTATGTTTATTGTTGTTTTGGATAAAACACTTGTTTCAAAAAATCCCGATGAGCTATATTTGATTTTCTTCCTTTGTATAGCGTCCTTCCCTTTTTTGCTTAATTTAATCATTTCCTTCTCCTTTTATTTTAATATATGTATATATATATATATATATATATATTAAACCTTCCATGTAGCCCTTTCTTTATTTTTCAGTAACTTCATTTTTTTATTTATTATTATAACTATTATTTTAAATTCCTTTTACTTTTAAATCTTAAGTTTTTTATTTTATAAATCTTAAATTCTCTTTCATAGTCTTTTTAATTTTTTCCAAGATTCTTATAAAATCCAAAAGATTAAATTTAACTTATAAACACAACCACAATATTTATTTAATTAAAATCATCCCAGTGATGAGCAATTTATCTATTTATATTTAACCCTACAAACTTCATTACTAATTATCATGACTCAAAATTATATTTTATATCCTTCCTATTTAATCTATTTTATATTATTTTCTCTAATTAAATAATTATATGGTAAATTTTATTTATCATGAAATAATTTCTTCATAATATTACTTAAATCTTATAAATAAAAATTTGGATGTTATCCAGCAAGAGAGATTTTGGAATGTGCAGGCAGACTCTCATGAGGTGCTCATGCATAAACTGAGGATGTATTCTTTATTAACAAGTTCCTTCTAGTTGTGGATATCCATTTATGCTAGATAAAAGATAGTTACCAGGGGTGATAGTCCCCACAAGCTTGGTTTCTATGTTTTTTATTCTCTAATTCAAGCCTCGGCTGGCCAGTTTGTACACCAAAAAAAAATCATTAGGCCTGAAATATACTTTATATATCCTTTTTCTAATCTTTGGGATGTTAATTTGCATTTTTTAAAAATTATAAATATTATAAATTCGAATCCCTAGAAACGTATTTGTTAAGAAAGGGGAAAACCTTTTATGATATGAGCCTAAAATAAAATGAAAAAGAAATATAAATAATATGTCCCATTATAAGTTGAATACTTTTATATTGAAATTTCTTTTTGTGGCATATTAAACCCCTAAATAACAAACATCTTATTTTGTAATAGAAATATATATTCACATACACAGTTTCCACCATAAATCTAAATCTAGTTATCCCATTTCTCATATCATATCACAATACATTGCTACTTTTATCTTCCCATACGAAGAATAAAATAAAACAAAATGCAAGCCAAACAAATAAAGAACTTCACTATCAAGAAGATAAAATGAAGTGATTTGAGTTTATCCCCATTTTGCAAATCCAAGCTCACAATTTCTTTGATGAAGCATGAAGCTCGAACCTTGGATTCATCTTCCTAACCTTTTCACTTAAGTATATGTAGATCCTTTTAACCATTGAATAGAACTCCATGCAATAAGGCGAAGAGTTAAAAAAAAAGGGGAATTAATTGACTTTAAGTACCTTTTGCCGATATGGATTATCACCAACAAGCTAGATCTTTCTAGATATAAAGCTCATCAAGATCCCTCTAAGTTTCAAGTTTGAGTCATAGAAGAGGTACATGTAGTAAGATTGATAGTCACCAACTCGAAAACTAAATTAATTGGTTGTTCAAATACTTAGTAAATGAATTATCACCAACAAGCATAATGTCAAATCCCTTGCCTTCTCAGGAGAAGTTGATCCCCATAAAAAACGGTCATTATAAAGACTAGCTCAATATTATGACATAAACAAATCAATATTGGAATCAAATTACATGCGGAGGTACTTTAAGCCAAATAAATGGGAAAAGAACCTTGATAACCTTCTTTCTGAGTTTGACAATTTAATTACCAGTTACAGCATTGATAGTTAGTTTCTATATCAATATTTAATAAGATTTGTCACACTCTATCTTGTTGGATCAATTGTATTTGCAGGATGAATTTCCAATGCATGCTTCTCAAGTACATGCTTCAACTTGTGAACGAAGAAGTTATCTTGAAAAATTGATTGTATGATGCTTGTACCATAAACACATTGTAAATTACTAAAACCATCATGAGAAGTTAGAATTACTAAAGGAGGAGGGTGGCTTCAGAAACTGTCCTCCCAATAAAGAAACATATCATATGTTATAAATATGATGTTTACATGATAATATTTCAAAAAAATATTATGTCAACTAGTTATATATGTAGACAAGCGTCAAAACTTGCTGTAAATGTTTAACTGTTTGATTTGAAATATATATACATATACAGATATATATATATATATATATATAAATGAATGAAGAATCGTGACGCTCATTAATATATCGTATACCATTGATATGATAGACAATGATCAACATGCCACAAAACACGTAGTTTTTATTATCCTCTTGATCTTCATCATGGCCAGTAGCTTTCTCAAACTTCATATATGGTTACATATGAAAGAGAAAACAAATATCGACATAGTTAATCATTTTTATCAAATTAGGCTAAACAGATCAATGATTCAAACTCAAACACTACTAGAAAAAAGTCATACAATAACAGCCAAAAGTGACATTTCATAGCAGGTTTTTGACCGGTGTGAATTCTACCGTTGGTGTAAGTCTAGCTTTTAACGGTGGTTGAAAAACCGCTATTAAATGTAATCTTTAACAGTGTTTTATAAAAACCGCCATTATATATTTAGAATTTTGTGTCAGTTTATAGTAAAACTATTATTACAGCATAATCATATAACAACAATTTTAAAGGTAACTGATGTTACAGTCTATACTTGTAATGACGCTTTTAAGAAAAACCGCCTTTAAAGGTTTAATTTTTTACACTTTCTTTCAATTTTCCATCTATATTGCTATGTATTTGACATAATAAAAATATACTATAGGCAATAAAGTATGAAGTAAGAAATAAAAAAATCTAAATTAAATGTTAATATATAGTAATAAAGTAATTCGAATTATTTTTAATGTATGTAATGAATCAAAATATAATATAATCATATATACACGGGTATATTGAATTACTATCTGAGATCCCTATCTCTATGATTCGTGCATATATTGAATTATATAATGTCCATATTCAGCACTGCAGGTTGACGACGACACTAACAAAATAGAAAAGCATAGAGCACATTAGTGACTTTCGCCCTAATAAATTTATGAATACTGAAACTTAATTATTTAAAAGGTACTTACTCGATGATAAATCCATGATGGATTAATACTAAATACCAACTAGATTGCCTCTAAACAAGTTGAAGTGTTGTACAGTCCTATCATAAATTGGGAAAAAATATATCATATAACTTACTAAATTTTTATGTTAACAAATCTATGAAGAAAAACTCACATGTTGACAATGGGAAAAAATCTCTATATCTGGCTATCCAAACAATGAATCAAACTAGTACAGCACATTATCTTCAGGGGCTATTACAAGCAGAGTCCAACGCGTACTACAAAATATGAACAACATTATATATGAATGTAAATTAATATGCCATGAGTGTACAAAGTATAAGAGTATATTTACCCTTTAATATAAGGTGAAAAATATATCTTCCTCCTTCTATGGGTCATAATATCGACCATGTACATAATCCTCGAGCTCCGATAGAAGTGGCTCCTTTTACTTCAGGGGCTTGGACATGTTGAGGACACATGAAATCATATGTGTCTCCTGTTTCTTCATCCAGGCATCTCCAATAGAAGTGGTTATTGCTAATAGATAAATGAGTTAGTACTGCATGAATGATTAAACATAAAGTATTAAAATAATGTTGCATCTTACAATATGGTACATTGGATGATAGTTGAATCCAACTCCTCAAAATTTAGGAATTGAACTATGTCATTCCTATCAAGGGTGAATTTGTAAAGCTCTTGTGTGGTCAAAATCACAGACAAAATTGTGAAAATAAGCACTTCCTCCAATCCTGCTAATATAGAGTAAAATTTTGCATACCAAAATATCTCGAGGATATGTTCTCATGAAGAGTTATGGGCTTGTCTACTTTTACCCTCTGAACCTTGGGCTTATGCGGTGCCTTTTCTAGTGTTGGGCCCTTTGGGATTTGCTTTTAATGCACCTTCCCTAGCACTAGCTTTGGTGTGACCCACTTTCTCAATTTGATCAAATGTGTTGGCCACATAATAAACTGTACTGGAGCTTCGTCCAATATGTGAACCTCATTAGTAGGGCAGGGAATTGGTACAATGCATGATCCCTTCTTTATGCTCTTTGTATTGTGACTTTGGCTTTGTCATTAGGAATTGTTTTCTGGTGAATTGTTGTGGCATCTAGGTACATGGTATCATACGTGACGAAGGATGTAGTCCCTTGGTATATCACAATGTAGATAGCATACTTTTCTTCATGGTCGTCGGTATGCTCAATGGCTGGGTCAGGATCAAATGGATGGGAGGCAAGCTTCTCCTTATTGGCGCTGCCCTTTCCACTAGTCATCATAGGATAACCTTAAAAATGTAAACAAAATTACCTACGACAAAATACATGTTAAACATTCCTTGAAAATAAGTAAAAATCACTAGTCATCATTATGGCCTGCTAGAGCTTGGCATCCATAAGATATTGGACTCTTGTATCTACCTCTGAGTGCATCTTTTCTAACTCCGTTTGATGATCTACTTTAAGTTCTTCTTGAACCTTTTGTAACTCATCTCGAAGCATGTATACAGAGGGTGCGCTTCTTCTTAGAGAGCTAGAGCTAAAAAAGTATTTGTGTATCACTCCTTTTAAGGCCCCTCTCACTTGAATTGGGTGGTCAGTAGTCCCAATAGCTGCCTCTAGAATGTCCATTCCTTTTTTAGGAACGAAAAACCCTTGGGATTCCTGTTACTCTAGTGCATCTTGCAACATATAAAAGTTACAAAGTTAAAATACCTACATAGAAAGTAATAACGTATAAATTCTTAGTATTTAAATTAGTTACTTACAATCCTCTCAACACCCCAAAGGAGTGATACACAAAGACTCTTTAGTTCAGTGGTCACAATAGCTGCTTCTAGGACATCTATTCCTTTTTTAGGAATGAAACACCATTGGGATTCCTGTTGCTCAGTGCATCCTACAACATATACAAGTTACCAAGTTAAAATAAGTTAATAGCAAGTAATAACATAAATTCTTAGTATTTAAATTACTTACTTACAATCCTCTTAACAACTGTAGTAACCTATGGAGTAATGTATTGTCCCTTCTTCACCCTCACAACCTTCCATTTTTGTTGGTGAGATAGACGTTGGATGCCGATGGATGAAGAAGGGTATGAGGTAGTGGGTGTAATGCAGTTGCTTGTTGAATAGCCTGAAATAGCTCTTGCATCATTTTCCTTTCAAGGACATTGTGCCCCTTGAGACATATAGTGGTGGTACACGTTCTTCTTGACTATTTCTTAATTCCTCTTACAAATAGCCTATGAACATAAAACAAAGTTATATTAGTTGATCAAAATGTACAATTATTACTAACTAAGTTAATTAAAATGTAAGTTTACATCACACATCAAACCTTATAAGTAGCCTCTCTCTAACATTGGGGTACGTGTTCTTTGGATGCTCCCCCATCTTACTACCTCAGTGGTAGTCCTTCTCAAGATTAGACTTAAAGCCCCTCCACTATTCATCATATTACTTTAAGAAGCGATGCTTCATGCTTGAAGTGGCTGGAATATCGAAATTTTGACACGTGGAAGTACAAAAAATAAATAATATAAAGCTGAAATAAGGGATCAAAATCATGAATAACTAAAGTAGATAGATGGAACATAGAATTATAAATGCCCCAAAATGTCCTCCCAAATCATATCATTATTTTTATGGTCAACTGCTTCCAGTTGGGGCATATGATGTTAATCTTAGCACATACTATATGGCCGACTTAATTGTTAAACACTGGACGATTTTGACTAGTTGCCTTCATGCCAACATCAAACTCAATGGGCAACCTCATGGCAGGTAACCCCTCATATGTCTTAAAGACCCATTTTATATGAGTCGGGCCTCTTCCTCTTTTATTTCCTTGCTGACTAAAACTTGAACTTGAAACTGTTGAACCTAAATGATCCATGCTCTATTAAAAAATAATAAATAAAGTTAAGAATTTGATACAGATAACCATCCAAAATAGTGAACTAATCTCCTAAATTATAACTTAAATAAGCCACTTGTTTAGAAATTAAGAATCTCAAAACAACACACTATATTCTACTCTTTAAACCTCAATGGCCCAATAACATACACAAACATATATTCGCCTTTGTTATATCCATAAATCAACTATCAAACCATCATTTTGACTATTAATTATGTTATAATCACTTAATCATTCAACTCCTCTTATGTCCCATAATCTTGAGTTCTAAAAATCACATTTAAGATTGACTAAGATTTAGTTCTCTTATGGCTTAACGTACTGTCCAAATAAAGGAAGAGAGCAAATTCATAGCTTAAGCTTTACTATCCTAAAGCCTCATTTTGGAGTTTTTCAACACCTATTACAACAGCTTAAACATTGAGAAATATAAACAAACAAAATTCAATTTAGTTTTTCAGCAACCAAACACCTAAAACTCCTAAACCACTTCAGTGAATCACTTGCCTACATACTAATAGTGCAATATTTACATATTTTATTAACTCATTTAGTCTCTTAGCTTCAATCCCAATAGAGAACCATACCACACAATAATGAAGTTAAATGGTAACTTACAACTTTGAAGATGAGAATGACGACGAAGGAAGTTAACAATGATGGAGATAATGATGAAGATGAGAATGCCGATGGAATCACCAAAAATAGGTGAAAATGAGGGAAAATGCCTTTCGTCTAAGTCTATGGTGATGGGGCAAAGAACGTAGTCACATGTGGCTGTATGAAAAGTAAATTGAAGCTCACTGTGGATTAGGTTTGTAAATTTTTGTAACTTTTTATGGCAGTTTTTATTAAAAATCGCCATTACATTGTAACGACGCCTGACATTTACCATATATGAAGACTTTATGCAGTAGTTTTGTTAAAACCACCGTTACAAGTATCTGTTATAGCTGATTTTAATAAAACCCACTGTAAAAAGTATTGATCATGTTATTTGAAGATAAAATATAATTTTGAATCCAATAAATTATGCACTAAGATAGTATACTAACGGAATATAGTAATTTGTTACATTATTAATTTATTAGATAAATTAGACTTTTTGATTAATATTTTTTTCTCAAAATATGTGCACTTTCAATTTCCTTTAAAGTACTCATTGTTGAATGCACAACAAACAAGGTAAAATTGATGTATAGGTCCCATAAAGAAAACAATTCTTTATATATTTGTTGAGTTCTGAGCAACCTATATGGCAATATTTTTAACTATACCAAATTTTTGGGTGAGTTGAGTTAGATTAATATCAAACTTGATACAATATATATAGATTTATTCTTAAGAAAAATGTGTACACAATTTATTAGAACAATAACTGACTTTAGAAAATATTCTAATTAGTTTGACTATTCCTTAGAAAATATTCTAATAGACTATTCTTTACATTTTGTAAGAAATCTCATCCCATTCGCCAGTGCCAAAAAGTATCAAAAACAGAGATGAAAGAAAGGTGAAGCCTTTCAATAAGATAAAGCAAAGTCATATTAGTTTTGGGAGTCATCTGGGTCATTTGAAGCGTGGTGGAAATACTGCTGATTATGTTGGTGGTGGAGATCAGAATGGAGATTATCGAACCTTTCTTGAAGGTTCTCTACTTGAAGGGAGAGCTCTTAAACTGAGTTCTCCAAACTATCCATTCACATTATCAATTCTTCTAGACGTTTGAGGATGTTTGGAAAAGGCGAAGTAGGCATCAAGTCAAGGAGATGATGCTTGTCATCAAAATCATCATGGGATCTTTTCTGTGAACAGGAAGGAGAATAGCCTAAAGAGGACGCCATGTAAAGAAAACATAAAAAGACAGTAAGACAAGACAATAACAAGAGGAATCAGATTGAGGAAAAGGAAATGGAACAAAAAGTACCATGGAAGAATATTTAAAATTGAGAAAAAGACAGTTTGTAAAAGGTATCTGTTGGCCTTCCCTTATGATGGCTAGAGAAGTTGGGAACTAGAAAGAGACATACACTTTCTTTTTGCATATATAGGGCATGAAAAGGCAAAGGCTCCAAAGGCAGAACGATTGACTTATAACGAGAGTTTTTATAAAAATCGCCGTTATAAGTTCTTGATATCACTTTTAACGGCTGTTGTACCAAAACTTGCAGTTAAAAGTTTCTAAAATGCATATTTATTTATGAATATACCACCGTCTTCTTTTATGACATTTTTCTTTTTAACCGTCATGAAGTAGAGTTGTGTAATTGTTTTTTTTCTAGTAGTGAAACAACAAAAAATCCGACTTAACCCTATTAAAGCTATCACTGCCATTAGGGGTGGAAATATGCCACCACTTAATAGAGGCCTACGGCCTAGCATGTTTAAATCTTGATAAAGTTTGACCTGTTTAGCAAATATATTAGGTTTTAAATCTATTTAAAGGCCTGCTTATTTAAATAAGCCAATTTTTTTTTCTAAAGTTTGTGCTACAAGCGTGTAAGCCTAATTTATTTAATTATATATAGGATGTAAATATTTTCAAATCCTAGTGAGAATTAAATGAGTAATATGATTAATTAAATAAGAGTAAAATACAAAAAGAATAATAATAATTTGAGACAACCTCTAAGTGTCTCTTATAAATAAAAATATGTTATACCAAAAAAATATCTCTTATAAAAAGGGGATGGAGTACATTGTTAGATTGTGTTTACTAGTTTAAATATAATTTATAATTATAAGAACGTATAAATTATGTTGATTTTTTTTACTGCAAAATGATTATTATAATCAGTTATGATAACCAAACAATTTCTGCTTCAAGTCAAATACAAATTTTGTGAACTAAATATCTAAAATTCAAAATAAATATGTTATTATTTGTCAATAATCTGATAAATGGTACTGTTCTAAGAAAATAATTTTATAATACGTATGAAATATATAAATATAGATAAATATTTGTTTTCTTTTATATTGGGCACAATTGGATTAACATTTGTGAATTTTAATAAAACAGACAAATAAAAACTAAAAACAAAAGAAACTATTTAATTTTAATATTGGGCACAATTGGATTGACATTTATGAATTTTAATATATAATCTAAAACTAAAACTATTTGTGAATTCTGCTAAACAAATCCACAAATTTTCTTTAGTTTTTCTAATATAGTTTAATATTTTCTCTTCATTGACGAAATTTAACTAATAATATATTTAGTTAATAATTTTATATGTAAGAAAGTTTAATATTTTAATTGGAAATCCCCCGAAAATATATGCAATGTAACTCATAACAATTGCAGAGTAAGTGCCGTTTATGAGTTCGTGACCGCCCAAAGCCCCCATAATTCGAGTTGCATCACCCCTTAAATCTCCACTCATAATCATTCTGAACGGTCTGACGTTCTGAGAAAGTGATGCTACAAACCATTCGAGCTAGTTTTATCCTTCGATTCACACATCACCATAATTTATGCGAAGATTTGATCACATGCAAAATTGACGCAAGTGATCGCATTTCATTTTCTTTTCTTTTTGTTTTATTTAGTTGAATTATTTTTTATAAAAGAAGATTTTATTAATAACTAAATAATTTTTTTATTTTTTATTATTTTACTTATGTTAATTAAATATTATTATTAATTAATAACTTGTATTTCTTAAACAAATCTTGAAAAGATACTACTTTAATTTTAAAATTTTAAATGAGTTTATTTTTTACACTTTTTAAATTATTTATTATTTCTGTAAAAAAATAACAATATATTTTTATAAAAAAAATTAATTTTAGATTTTGAATTTATTGGTATATTTATAAGATTTTCTGTATTTCTTAACCTTTTTTTGGTCTGGTAATGTTTTTAAAAAAGTGATGTTTTCCGGGAACTAAGGTCATCTTGCTGGCCAAGAAAATAAAAAGATGGCTGAGATGTTGCCCGTCACAGTAAAGAGTTATTTCCCTTTCTTTCCCTTTCATTTTCCCTCACGGTCCCACTTCCTCGCTCTCGCGCTCAGCCTCCTATAGCCATTCGCGCTAACGATTACGCCGCCGCTCGCCGGTCCACGCCTCTCCTCTACTCCCTCCGCCTCCACGCAATCGTTGCGACGTCGCCTTCTTCCCTTCTCCTTCGTCGTGAGATCGCATCCTTCTCCCCGTCTCTGATTTGCTCATCGCTTGGTTCGCCCTAAGCGCCGTCGTCCTCTGCGTGTTCCTCTTGGCCGAGGTATTTCTTCTTCCTCGTTCTTTTTTGTTTTTGAAATCTGCTGGTTCTTCATGCCAGTCATTAGAGGTTTTGATTTTCTTTCTTGATTCTTTGTTGTGTTTCGCTCTGATTTTGTCTGAAAGCTTGTGAATATTTGGAGGATTGGATTCTGTTGGCTGATTGATCTATTAAATGAAAAGTTTGGATAGGAAACTATTATTCTGATTGCTTTGGTTCTTCTTCAATGATCCGTTTCATTTTAATTGTTCTTTCTCTTGAAGGCTTGTGTTCCTAGTTTACGTAAGAATTTGATTCCAGGAGGAATTAACCTGGTAGATTTCTTCAAATTTCAACAACACGAGAGCCTTAAAAATCTCTGAATAATTTATTAATAAAAAATATGGACTGTTCAATAATTTCGTTTTAATTTCTGTTCAGGCTTTCCCTCCTCCTGCAGATTCCATGCACCTCCATCGGCGTTAATCACATTTTCCGCCACTTTAATTTCTCTCAAATACAATATAATTATTATTGATTATAACATACATAAATATAATATTTTTTTATTTAAAATTATCTCTTAACATTAATTTAATTTATCTAAAAACAATTATAACTTAAATTAAATATTTATCTATGAGAGAATATTATTAGATAAATAATAAATTTTTTTAACTGATAATTATATATAATAATAATAATTTGTGTAATGTTATTATTAGTGTGGAATTTTTGAGAGTGAATTGAGAAATTAAATTATCATTCTAAACTCAAAAAATTATCAGACAATAAAATTAAATAATTAATTTTTACTATCAGAAAATTAATTTTAATAAACTGAATCAATAACTTATTTTAAACTGGATCTAATGACTAGTAGTTATACTAAAAAATATTTATTAATTATTTTAATTAATATTTAAAATTTTAATAAATTGAACCAATAAATATCTGAGCTTAATAATTACATATTATATTAAAAAATATTTATTAATTATTTTAATTAATATATAAATAAATTATATTATACTAAATATCTTATATTAGTTATAAATCTAATCTTATTATTTTTTTATAACTACAAAACCATCTCAGTATTTTCTATCCAATTTATTAACTTCTTGTCGTTAGACAACATGTGCCGTGTATTATATTGCTGAATTTTTATATAAAATTTTCTTTTAAACTTTTTAGGCACGATTATAGTACAAATTTCTTCAAATTTTAAAATAAAAAAATTACCTTAAAAACCGAGCTAGTTCTTGTCGCCGGGCTCGTACGGCCAGACTGGTTTTATGGGTAGGGCCTCGGGTGGTACACCAATTTTTGTTTTATAAAAAATTGAGGGTTTGTTTGATATGAGAAATTTAGAGGGGAGAGGAAGGAAGAGAGGAATTTTACTCATCTCCCCTTGTTTAGCTCTATAAAATATTTAAAAGGGAAGGGAAAATTTTTAAAATTTTCTCTCCCCTCTCTAACTTTGCTTCCCCTCCAAATTTGGGGAAATTTGGAGAGAAAATATAAAATTATTATTTTATAATATTAATATACCTATAATTTTTTTAATATCTCAATATTATCTTTATATTATATTTTATTAAAATATTCTATAAAATAATATAAGATAAATTTATTTATATAAAAATATTTTTCTTTATTTTCTTTCCTGAACCAAATAAGGTAATATAAAAATTTCTCCCCTCTCCTCCTTTAATCTTAATCTAAATAAAGTAATAATAAAATCTATCTCATTCCTTTCTTTTTTTTTATTAAAATCCTTCTTCTTTTCTTCTCTCCTTTCTATTGAGCCAAATATATCCTTAGCGGAGTTGTGCGGTTGCTCACCAGCCACTGCTTTTTAAGTCCAAAAAGTATCTATAGAAAAATTTATATATTATTTATTAATAAATTTTTTATATTAATAATGAAATTTGACCTGAGTTCTATCGGAGTGTCTGACACCTATTTTTCAAATATTTGTTTTTGCAATCTGTATGGCCTGTATTTCAAATCTCTTTTTATTATTTATTACTATTGGCTGAGAACTATATTTCAAGCCTTAATGCCCAGCAATAAAGCATTAATCACCGGGTGACTATTTAAATTCTTTTCCTCCGGTATAACCATAATGTAGTAGAGAAGTTTTGACAAACAAAATGTGGCAAAATAAGATGTTTCAAACAATAACAATATAAATATAATTTGTTAACTCGTGCCATATAATTTATATCCGTCCTGTTTATAAAATGATTTTGAAGAATAGGTTTTATAAAATAGCTTTTTGAAGAAAAATAATTTTAAAAAAATAAATATTTAAATAATTATTATTAAAATAATTTTATTGATAGATAAATTATTAAAAATAACATGTAGTAAAATGATAGAGAAAAATAAAGATAAAATAATTATTTTAGAGTCTAAATTTTTTTTTATTCGTAAACTAATCATATAATTTTATCTAAAAAAAAGTATGGTTTACTTCAAAAATAATTATAGATATTTGATATTTGTTTGATTAATTTTTAACTTAAATTATAGTGTAACTCAAAAATACTTCATAAACCAACATATATTTATTTATATAGAATGATTTTGTTAATAGATAAGTTATCAAAAATAATATAAAATAGTATATAAAAAATAAAGATAAAATAATTATTATATAATTTAAAAGCTATTTTTTTATCCACAAATTAGTCACACAATTTTATCTAAAAAGAAATTATGGTTTACTTAAAAAATAATTTTAGATATTTGCTAATGCTTGTATAATTTTTATCTCAAATTATAATGTAACTCAAAAACACTTCATAAACCAACATACACTTATTTGCGTGTGTTTTAAGCTGGTTTTGCATGATCCTATCAGGTAATATTCTCTTTTATATATATATATATATATATATATATATATATATAATATGTGTTTGATAAATTGATAAATTTAAGTTTGGTTCAAAACTTAAGTTTAGAAAATTTTTAAAATAAATAACCATATTTATTGAAATAGGCTTTTAGACTAAATTATGGTTTAAAACTAAAATTTTAGATAAATTAGTAAGAATATCTTATAAAACAGTAAAAGAACTTATGAATTAACTAATTACTATATTATCTTTATTTTTTCTTATACCCTCTCTCATATCTTTTACTTTTTTTGACCCTCTCTCTTTTCTTTTTTATACTCTCTCTCCTCTTATCTCTTATCTCTCTTTATTTAATATTTATATCATTTTTCATAATTTACTAATAATAAAAGTGCTTCTAAAAATAATTATTTAAACACTTATTTATTTAAAACTATTTTTTTTTCATAAACTCTTCTTTAAAATTTTTTTTTATAAGCTATTTATTATAATTTTTTTATAAACTTAATTTTTAAAATTTTATCTAAACGTCCCGTAGTCTCGTGGTCCTTTATTTCTATTTTAGACGAAAATATATGAATTAATTAATTATAATTAAAATAACCTAAAATGCTTTAGGTTTAAAACCGGAAGAAGTAATCGCTTGTCATTTTCATAGTTTTTATCAGAGATTTTGACATCAATTATTTCTTCTCTTCCCCCTTCGGATTCAGCATCATTTTCATTGACAATCCAAGATGGCCCTCCACGATAACGGAGAGGTCGCGATCGAGAAGAAGCCTAAGACGAAGATCGTTTGTACTCTTGGACCGGCATCCAGGTCGGTGCCAATGGTCGAGAAGCTTCTGCGTGCAGGCATGAACGTCGCTCGTTTCAACTTTTCTCATGGATCACATGAATATCACCAGGAAACTCTAGATAACCTTAGGGAAGCTATGGAAAACACGGGTATTCTGTGTGCCGTAATGCTCGATACCAAGGTATTTTAGCCCCTTTCGTTGTACTTATTTACCATTTGTTATTTTATTTTATATTTTTATCGGGTGAAAACTTATTTATCATCACCATCTATACTTTTGCCCCCATTTGTTATCTGTAATAGTCACTGCTGGGGTACTTGCTTTTATCTTTAACTATTCAGTTGCTCAGTCCCCGAAAAGAAAATTGTAACTGCAGTTAGATAAACTGATATGTTATATTTTTTATATCTTGAATACTCTGTCATGGCTTAATGGGTATGAAATATAATGATATTTGAGAGTTTGGTTTGACAGTAAATAATTGTACTAACAATATCTTATGAATATTAACTAAGTTAAAATTATTTTGTAGGGAGAGCCTTTAATAGCTATAAAATGCTTTGAAAAATCTTATTATCTTACGATTCTCGATGTCTAGATGCTATTAAGCATCTTAGATACTGAACATAGACACCGTAAATGTTGCATGTCATATGAGATTGTGTGATCAAGATGATGGTAATAGCAAAAGCCTCCATAATAGCTGACATCCATTCCACACGGTACTGCATATGATTTTTCTGTTATTTTATATGTCATTCATTATATCCGTTATTTTAATAACACTATTTTATATAATACGTCAACTCCTTTTTCTGATACAAGCATTCTGCAAATTGTAACTCAGAAGTAAGTCATCATATACTCCATATACCTTTTTGTCCATTCTTTTTTTTCAGGAGTTTTACATAATTCACTAACTTTTGGACAAAGCGTTCAATTATGATAGAACCTTTCATTCTGCATGTGTTGTTCATCTCTTATGTTTGATCATTTGGAAGTTTGCAATTTCGAGAGACATTCTTTCTTTTCGTCTGTTAGTACTTTTGTCTTCATGTAATTGCTAACATGTTATGCCAATTGCATATTTAGTTTCAAAGGAGACGTCTAAATTTTTTTTATGAAGGCAAAAACTTTTCAAAGGTTTTTTCATTTGTCGTTTCTCTCTGATGTTGTAGGGCCCAGAGATTCGAACTGGATTTCTTAAGGATGGTAAGCCTATTCAATTGAACCAAGGTCAGGAAATAATCATATCAACTGACTATAGCATAAAAGGTGATGAGAATATGATCTGCATGAGCTACAAAAAGTTGGCTGAGGATGTGAAGCCCGGAAGTGTAATATTATGCTCAGATGGAACAATCTCATTTACAGTCTTATCATGTGACAAAAATTTGGGTTTAGTTCGATGCCGCTGTGAGAACTCTGCAGTTCTTGGTGAGAGAAAGAATGTTAATCTGCCTGGAGTGATAGTTGATCTCCCTACATTGACAGAGAAAGACCAGGAAGATATCATGAAATGGGGAGTTCCCAACAAAATTGACATGATCGCTCTTTCTTTTGTTCGAAAAGGTTCAGATTTGGTGGAAGTTCGGAAACTACTAGGAAAACATGCAAAGAATATTCTTCTTATGTCCAAGGTATGTTGTCATCCAGTCCAACCACCTCCCCCCTCCCAAAATAAAATAAAAGAAAAAACACTTTATGCTCTTTAAGTGTACGTTAGGTTGTTGAGAAAGGAATGAAACGGTTAATAGATATGAAGTGAGATTGGTTGCATAGGGTTTCACTTAAACATACGAGAATGGACTGTATAGAGACCTGTTTTGTTCGCTTAAGTCAAGGTCCTCTTATCAAAGCCAGTAGACTTAGTTCGGCCCTTCTTTCAACTTGATGTAAACATGTGTTTCTCAAAGGATATTTAGAGGAAGTCTACAAGCCCTCACCAAGGAATTTGAATAAATAACTTTAGAATTTTGAATTACTTACTTGAAATGGAGGTACCCTCGTCAAATAAAGGGATCCTTATATCTAAAAGGAAGAATGCCCTGGATCTCCTTGGAATGCTTTAGGGTGTGGATAGTTCATCATATGAAAGCCGCTATAAAGTTAAATATGCTCAGGATAGTCCTCTTGTTGATATTGAAAGATACCAAAGCCGGTAGGCAAATCATATACTATACTCATTCAAGATTTGACACCACCCTATCTGTCATCATTTTGTTTACAAGATTTGACATCCAAAATGTAATTCCCTTTCTATTACATACAGCAAAACAACTAAATCAACCTTTTTCATTATGATTACTTGTAATCCAACCAAACGTGCTGGGTAATCCTGATTCTTGTAGTCCAACCAAACGTGCCATTAGTTATCTGGAGAAGAAGCAAATGGCGGTTGCCAAAAGTAGTGTTGAAGCCAAATATAGAGCTTACTTCAAGGCATTTGTCTAGGCTTTCCTAATTTAACTCTGAATTTGAGCGTTTGCTGTCATCATTGAAGTTACTGTGCTTTAATTCTTAATCGTCCTTTATTACCTTGTCTCAAATGATTCTATTGACAAACATGTTACCATGATCTCTATATAATTGTGATTTACTTCTTGTGGATGTATGAACTTATTCTACAATCTCTATCGTGTCTTTCTCTGGTTCTCTGAGAAACTGTCTTGAGAGAAATTATTGATTTTTGCTGTCTATGTTCATGCTGTGTTCAATCAATTTTTTTGATTTTTTTTATTGTCATTGATACATCAAAATGCATTTGGCAGGTTGAAAACCAAGAAGGGGTTGCAAATTTTGACGACATCCTTGCAAATACAGATGCATTTATGGTTGCACGTGGTGATCTTGGAATGGAAATTCCTATTGAGAAGATATTTCTTGCTCAGAAAGTCATGATTTACAAGTGCAACATTCAAGGAAAACCGGTTGTGACTGCCACCCAAATGTTGGAGTCGATGATTAAATCTCCCCGTCCCACTAGAGCTGAAGCTACTGATGTTGCCAATGCAGTGCTTGATGGCACAGATTGTGTTATGCTGAGTGGTGAAACAGCCGCTGGAGCTTATCCAGAACTCGCAGTTCGTACTATGGCTAAAATTTGTATTGAAGCAGAAAGCACCCTAGACTATGGAGATGTATTTAAAAGGATTATGGAACATTCGCCAGTGCCCATGAGCCCATTAGAGAGTCTAGCATCTTCTGCTGTTAAAACTGCTAACTCAGCGAAAGCAGCTCTTATATTGGTTTTAACCAGAGGAGGAAGTACCGCAAAACTAGTGGCTAAATATAGGCCAGGCATGCCTATTCTTTCTGTAGTTGTTCCTGAGATTAAGACTGATACTTTTGACTGGTCTTGCAGTGATGAGGCTCCTGCGAGGCATAGCCTAATCTTCCGTGGGTTGGTTCCAGTATTAAGTGCAGCATCTGCTAGAGCTTCTCATGATGAGACTACAGAAGAAGCTATTGAGTTTGCCATTCAACATGCCAAGACAAAGGGTCTCTGCAAGAATGGTGATGCTGTTGTTGCTCTGCACCGAGTGGGCACTGCATCTGTTATCAAGATCTTGACAGTGAAATGACCGACTGGGACCCATTAAAGAAGTTTTCTGGCTCTCATGATTTTCCCCTCATTTTCCTTGCAAAATTTTGAATTAGTAAGTTGATATCTCATACGTAGAAGCATATGCCTTACTGGATCTTCATTTTGATGGAAAAAATCAGTTTATATGTTGACAGCATGTACTAGGGCGGTTTCCCTAGAGATTTTGCTTAACCATATTATTCTATTGTTTATGTTGAAATGGAAACTTCTCATTTGGTGAGATTTTCAGAGTTGAAGTTATGATTCTTTTCGAAAACAAAAAATATTATTGTGGTTCAGGGTATTATTCTCTGATATCCTGTAGGGTGAAATTTCCTACATGGGCAGTTTAAAGGGCTTATTGTACCAAGTGTTTAGGAGCTTGCCATGTTTTTCAACAGGAATCTAGGTTGATATGGTAGGTTATAGTGATTGATTGTTTGCAATTGTTGCTTTCAAGAGAAAATGGATATTGAATAATGTCAAGAGTGGATATTAATACTTCGACCCGTCTTTAAAATAAGAGAATTTATTTTTTAGATAAATTAAAAATAAATAATTTAAGTATAACTAATATAAGAGTTAGTTGATTAATTTAGTTATATTAAAAAGTATATAATATAAATTTATTTTGAGGGTTTTGGTATGATCACAATTAATTGGTTGTGTAGTTTTATTGATTTATTTAAAAAAATTAATTAATTTTTATAATAAAGATAAGAGGAAGTATTAGTTTTCTTTTACCAACAAAATTGATCCCCTCCGGTAATTTATTGTCTCTTGACTGAGCACCAAAGTGACGAGATTCGTATCATTCTCTTTTTCAGATTGGCTTCATCACACATAATTTCTAATGTATTACATGAGGTATTTAATCTCTAAATTTGTGCATATCGATCACCCATATATTTATAAGAAAAATAATCTTTTTAAATTGTTATAAGTGATGTTATAGATTAATTTGTGACAAGTAACCTCTAAATTCATAGCAAATAGTCTTGTCATATTTTTTTTATTTACAATAATCTTTAAATTTTAAATTTAATACTCCATGGGGAGGTAGATGTGTGATGAGGGTATGGTTCCCCCTTCCCCTGGGTTAAGATGTCTAAAACAAAACAAAAATAGAAATACTTCATATTTAATATATAATTTAATTATAAAGTTAATTTTATTTTTACATATAAAATTTATTTATTATATTTATTAATATTTTTAAATTATCTTTATTGATATCCTTCAATAATAATCTAGTGATAAAGAAAAGAGTTAAAGAAAATTATTAGAATATTTTAGAAAAAATAATATCATATTAACTAAATTAATTATTTTTTTAATTTAATTAAATTAATTAAATAAATTTTATATTATAATCGGAGAAGTATAAACAAATGTTTAACAAAATATATTTAAATGCATTTCAGTAGGTCACTCAGCAACAAAAGTGCATCTTATATTTGTGAGAAACGTTTTTCCTGTCCAATCTTCAAAAGCATTAGAAAATTAAACTAACTGCGTCATATGTTTTACCGAAGAATCGCTATTCTTTAGCTTTAAAATTGACATGGACTCAGTGATTAACATTCACTAAAGGGAATGTATAATCAGTTTATTAATTTGCAATTAATTATGATCAAATCTAATTCTTAAAGTGAATTTATGTTATATATTTTTTATTTTATCTAAATTAATCAATTATCACTTATATTAGTTATAATTAATTTATTTATTTAGCTTTATAAATTTATCTAAACTAAATTAATTAATTCTTATAATTAAGAGGAGAGATGATATTATATTACCAAAGGTTCCATATTAAAATGGTATTCAACACTAACCAAATATTAGTGATTAACAAATGACCTTCGATAGTAATTTAACAATATGCAAATAATTAAATAAAAAGGAAAGCATGAAACCTCTGATAATTGCATAGTCCATTACATATGTTAACGTTTTTTTAGTATAATTTTTTTTAAAAAGAGATTTATATGTTAATTTAATTTCAATATTAGATCTACCTATTATATCGTGCATAAGGGGTGCAAACAGGCCTGATATGACCTGTAGCTAGTAAGTCTTATATTGTTTTTGATAAGTGGTGGAAACAGGCATGGGCGTATGACCTAAAGCCTATTAAAAGTCTTATATATATATATATATATATATATTTTGAAAATGCTATCAAGCCTTTAAACAGGCCTTCATACTAATTTGCCATATTTAAGATTCTTTCATGCTATCAGTATTTTTACGTTCACATTGTACAATGTCTCGTAATCGCGCGATCCGAGTGCGGATTTAAACCTCATCCTGAGTTCTCCCGAGCTCATGACGCCAATAATCAAAAATACGAAAAGCACTTTTCCTTTCCTTAATGTATTTGGCAGCTGCCGAATAGATTGGATTTACAGAGTAGAGTAGGCATAAGGGACTACCGATCTACCGGCAGCAACAACTGAGGAGAGTAGGTCGCCCAAGATGAGACTAATCTGCTAGCACAGATCAGACCTCTTAGTTAAGCTGACGTAACGGCTTCCGCTAAGATATTCCTCTTTGTTTGTTTTTTTTATAAAAATTTTTAAAAGAAAGTTATATTTACTTATAATATAAGGGTAGAGTGAAGTCTCTCCTCTTCCTAAATAATATTAATATTGGGAAGGACGAATTGTTTATTACTCTCAAATATAAATTTAAATATTTAAAAATTAAGATATATATTTAAATATTATGATTAGAATTATAATAAAATAATATTTTTATATAATTAAATATGTTTTAAATAATTGTGTTAGATAGCCTTTTAAGATATAAAGATATCAAAAAAGGAATGATAACCGGTCAGTCGAGGATAGGGAAAAGCACAGAGCATCATCCACCCGTGATTTTAATATATAAATAAAAAAGGCAAAATGGATAGACTTTTCAAACAGTAAAGTTTCAACTCGAATATTCTAGGACAAATGCATAGGCGACAAAGGATGGAATTCTATTGGGAAATTATATCACTATTCCAATTAAAAAGTTGATGTGCGAATTGAATTCCCAGAAGTAATTAACCATCCGAGAAATAATTGGTTTAAGCTAAGGTTTGCTTTTCTGATCATAATCGCTTGCCAGTGAAATTTCTTGGCGAGCAATGTACATAAAAGCAAATATATCTTTAACATATATCTTTAACATGTGGTCTCCCAATTGAATGTTTGAAAGAACCCAAAAGTTAGACATGGTGGCAATTTGTGAACCAAGTCTCAAAAAAAAAAAAAAATATACATCAAATTTTGGTTGAATCAGATTTCTTATTACTATGAATTAAACCAGCTCATACATACATGCAAAAGGTAAAATTATTAAGTTACAAAAAAAAAGGTAAAACTAAGAAACTCTACAACAAATGGCAATAAAAGATTACTTGAGAACGAGAATTATAATCCAACGTATGGCCTTAATCTTACAATAGACTTCCATGGTAAGAATTTGGTTAGTAAAATTAATCCACCCACATGACCTTACCTTATACTACTTAGCTTGTTATTAGTAAGACCGAACATCTTGTTCTTTATTTATGGGGAAAAAACTCTCAACATAAGATCCAACAAAATCACGAATGTATTCTTGATCTCTCAAAGGCTTCACCAATTCTGTCATTGGATCAACTAAAAGTATAGCTCTATTACAAAGCACTAGCGCCATTTTTACATCGCTATTAAGAGCTAATACAGTTTTTTTTGTTATCTATCCGGTTTACTAAAATTTTACCTCGATTACATCCGGATCTGACCCGTGTCACCCACCTGGTTATAGTGGGTGAGTCTCCTAACGGGAATTTTCTACATATGCCAAGGCTCAAACTCGAGACCTCGTTTAAGCGATACTGAGCCGCTTATCACTCGGACCAACCCCTGTTAGTAAGAGCTAATACAGTTAATTTGCTCTTAACGATTTTCATAGCAACAAAACACTTCATTCCATGACTCTGCAACGCCATACTCTTTCATTATCCAAATACTACGAAAATGTTGGTTATCTTCTATGTAAGTATGCGCACAGAAAGATAATGCCCTCCCTCCAAAATGCATAACACAGACGTAGATTCGTTCAAGTGTTGTGGTAATGCCATTTCTCCAAATGTTTCTTTAACCACATCAAATGATATAATAAAATTGTGAATTTGACCATCACATATTCGGCAAACAACCCAATGTACAACACCGTTCACGAACACTTGCGGTACCTAGAAAACAGTCTAATTACCTTGTAATCCTTATTCCTAGAATCAAAACCAAACCCAAAAAACAGTCGGTACCTCTCGTGGTCGTTATAACCGCTACTAGGTCACAGTTGGTTTGGGAAGCACCATTTATTTTCAAATCCAATGTTTCCAAATAAGGAGAGTAGCTGAATCAAGCATTGAACACAAGTGTCAACCACTGTTGAATAATCATTCCGTTGGAATAGGTGAGTTGGTGTGATTCTCTTGAAAAGAAGTGATCGGTTTGTTGGTTATCTGAACATAGTGAACAAAATTCCTAATAATACTCGATCGGCAATTCCCTAGTGCGACAATAGAGTTGAAAGAAGAGGGAACCGTTTCCATTGCTGGCTGGATTTTTTCGGTTGAGATTATCAAATATGAAAGGTTGATCGGTGATCAATGACTTCCAAGCTTTGCAAACAGAGGTGAATTTCACAATAGACTTGAGGGGTAGTCTTGGAAAAATTTCCACCATAATTTCTAGAGGTAAATCACCAGGCATTGCTTTGAACTTGGAACTCCAGATTCTGTCCTTTGTAGTTAATTCTCTGCTCCTTGGAATATTATATAAAATAGCAGAGCAGCAGCCACCCATTGAAAGTCCAGATAGGAACACGATCTTAAACAATTACAGCCAATCTAACTTGGACAGGGAAAAATTACCTTTAATGGCGCCAAAATTGCAGAAAATTCATCAATGAAGAGAGGTACAGAGATGTAGAGTCAGCTTCCGTATTGTCTAAGAACTCATTGCTTAAATCATTTAGCAATAACGGTGATATATATTCTGAGAAACAAATACCAAATAGGAAAAAGGCTAAGTGATAGCTGAGTCTTGGGCTTCTTCATTTTAGTAAAGAAGGAACCAGCCAGGAAATGGGGTGACGAACACCCTTTTTGACTTAGATTCACTCCGTTGCCGCAATACGGCAGCGTTTACAGCCAAAGAGGAAGAAGGAAAAAAATTAGCAGAACGGGACTGTCTATTGACAGCAACGTTCAGAAAGCTGGCCGGTCCGGCCGTCGACAGGAGTGAATGACGGTAGAGGAGATTCTTAGCATGAGTGCCACCGCAAGATACGGTTTTTAATGTAGAAGAAGTGAAGGAATGATCTCTGGTGACATCGACCACGCCAACGGCTTGTTGGTTTGGAGCACGGACTGAAATTTGATGAAACAAAGAAGAAAACCATGGAGAGGTAGTGAATAGGGATGGCACAGCGGGATAGGGCAACCCTAGTGACTTGTCCCAAAAAAATATAAATTATATTTTGTAGCCTAACGTTTGACTCTATATGATAAAAGTTAATCATTTCGGGTTAGGTATAAGTAGGTTGAGCATAGGCAGACTTGCATGCCCAAGTCATGATATCATACTGGGAAAAAATTTATAATTATAAATTTTTAAAATAATATTATATTTATATCACTTCAACAGTTAAATAATATTCATAATCTACTAAGAATAAGGAATTAAAAATATAATAATTAAAGTCTTGAAATATATTGCATATATAAAAAAAAAGATTTGAAGTATAAATAGTTTGTAATTATAACTTTGTATCAATATCTCTAAAGTTGATAAGGATGAAGCATTTGAAAAAAATGACTGTTAGCAAAGTTAAAAAAAAAATAGAAATCAATTTAGTTATAAATTTTGAACGATATAATTATCTATTTAACTATTTATATTTATAAAATTATTCTCACTCTGCTCTCAGTCTCAAAACAGTGAGCATTTTCATTTTTCATGGTAGCTATCCACCCACAATCAAAACAGCTCAAAACACTAATCTCAGAAAACCCAAAGCTTCTCCACTTAGAAAATAAGCCTCTATTTCATAAATAATAACCCCCTTAATTAGCTCATTAACCTTATTACTATTCTTTATTTTCAAACTTAGTTATTGTCTTCAACATAGCTTAGAGCCTAAACCTTACTCCATTCCTCCTTTTAAAATCATTGGAGTACCAAAATCTATAAAAATCCAATTGCTTTTTGCTGCCATCGACTTGGCCGAACAACTATAGGGAAATGACTTATAAAATCTCATTCTTTTTACAACATATACTACATTAACGCTTGCCATTACTTAAACAACTATAACCTCTTAAAATAACTTACGCTGCATAATAAATACCCAAAATAGGGGATAAATCATTAGCTCCTTTTCCCAATTTCATTCTTCACACCACACATAAGTGTGTGTCTATATATATATGTATTATATATATATATAAGCACTAGGTATTCTCTTGCTTTAATTTATAGGTGGAGCTACCCTATGAAAAGATCTGAAAAATTTAAAATCTATAAGCATAAGTTCATCATCAATAAACCTCTAACATTCTTGAGCAATATTCCTTTTTAATAGTTTGAAATACCTATGAGCTCAACTCATTATTCCAAATCATAACTTAATTACGAACCTTGAAATATAAATATAGTTTAGACACTTATTTCCTATTGAAGTACTTTAACAGTAGCAAGTATTTTATTTAAATTTCGCACGCTGTTTTTAGTTTAGTTACTTTTGCTTCATTGTAACACCTTCTTAATTTAATGATCATTTTGTCCATTAATAAAAAGAAGCAATAAGCAATAATTTTCCTTAGTACTTCTACAATTGTATTGCATGTGTATCTTTGTAATTAATTTTGATAGTTTGATTGTAGAAAAATGGTATGTTCTTAGGAGATTGATTAATATCTTTGTTTTATTGACTTATCTCTTAAACTTGTTTCAACTGCCACTATCATATGACTATATTTGAAATCAGTAGACATTGGATAATTTTATAGTAGAGTCTGTAACTTTGGATTTGGGGTGTGTGTGTGGCAGAATATATAATAAGACCACATGATAATTATCTCATAAGTATTTTTTTTAGTTAATAAAACAGGTGTTTTGTTACTGGCTTTTGTTTGTGGAAGATTTAATACTACTATTTTTAGAATTTATTTAGCAGGAATTTAGTTTAGGCTAGAAAATAATACATGGTCAATATTCGGTGGAGATTTTTTGTTACTTTCACATAGGTGGAAGGTCATTAATGAAAGAGGAATGCTACATTATGATGGAGGCAGAATAATTGGTAAAATGATTATGGGTTACCATTGACATAACTAATAACCATGGTATCATTTGCTTAGGAGAAGATATAACTAGGAAGAGACTTAAATACAGTTTGAAGTTTGATCATTATGAGCTTATAGACCTTTTTTATGATGATGGAGTGAAACAATTGATACAATACAATGAAAGATTTGCTCATTTGTACACTATTGAGGAAGATCAAAGCATTACAACAATCAACCAGTTCATACAAGGGTAAGAAATGATTTGATAATATGATGTGTGTATAATTTTGAGATACTTTCATAAATGTGCATAGAATAAATATTTTTTATTTGAATGTAAATGCAGTGTGTATACATCATAAGGACACTCACAATATGCATCTCCCTCAAGTGAGAATATTATGACTATACCTCATACAATTTAGAGTGTCATTACATCAATGCCTAAGTTGAATTCATCAAAGTTGAGTGAATTAATTGTGGGAAGTTGACAAGTGTTTAATGATGCAACTGATTTTAGGAAAGCACTATATAAATATAGCCTTGCACACAACTTTGGATACAAATTTGTAAAAACTAGCCCATATAAGATTATTGTAAAGTGCAATATTGAGGGATTTAAGTGGAAGATTACATCCTATACAATAGCAAATAACACTCCATTTTTGCATTTGAAAACTTTTGATAATGAACATAATCATTTAGCACAAGACGTTATGCAAGTTTCTCATAAGAATATGTCAGATTTGGTGGCATACGTAATTGTCGATAATATTGGACCAATGAGACAAGGCACCCAATGATATTCACAAAGACCTATTTCCAGAATATGGAGTATAGTTGAATTACCATCAAGCTTGGAGGGCGAATGAGAGAGCTTTGGATAACATTAATGTGTTGATACAACAATAATATATGTTATTCCCTTGGTTATGTAATCATTTAATGGAAACTAATCTACAAACAGTGGCCAAGTAGACCTCATATGCTAACAACCATTTTGAAAGGCTATTCATAGCATATGGGTATTGCATAATTGGGTTTTTGCTTAATATAGACCAATTTTATATATTGATAGTTATCACCTAAGTGACCCATATCTAGGGATGATCTTGGCTGCATCTACTTATGATGCAAATAATGATTTGTATCCAGTTGCTTATGCAATTGTAAATGGAGAGACCTACAAAGATTGGTTATGATTCTTGAGGAATGTGAAGGAATTGATTGGGTCTATGCAAATAAATATTGTTTCTTATATGCATAATGCAATTGTTGGTGAAGTTAGAAAAGATTGATGGGTTTCATCATGCTTTTTGCTATAGGCACATAAAAACGAACTTTAGTACAGAGTTCTCTAAAGTATGTAGTGTGAAATATCCTAATTTTTAGGCCCAGAGACTCAGAAAGTAGCCTAAAATAGATAGGCTATTAGACCTTTTTGAGCAGAAATCCCAAAAATATACAGAGAGCTTTTGGGAACTAAACTGCAAATAGTAAAAGTTCAGGGACTAAATTGCAAATAAAGGAAAGTTTAAGGACTTAAATGTAAATCAGAAAAGTCCAAGGCCTAAAATAAATGTAAAGATCAGTTATGGGCCATTAAGTATAATTATAAGAAGTTGAGGGACTAAAGTATAATTTTCAAGAATTTATGGGGAAAATGATAATGATAGAAAATTGAGTTAGAAAAGGCTCAGAACTACCCGAAAGCATTTCAGTCCTAAATTTTATCAGTAGATAAAGAAAATTATGCTAGTTAATCTAGCCTGATACATAAATTTTATTGGAGTTCAAGATAACTGATATTTATCTGATAGTCTAAAAGTTATTTGAATTTTTTATCAAACATTCTAGATCTCATATATAAGTGAAAAATTATAGGAAGGTGCATCTTGTGAAGCTAGAAGTTAGAGAATTGACAGAACCCCAAAAAGAGTTATGTAGAAAATGTTATCCACGTTATAATGAATTTTAACGGGAGTTTATGGACACCCAATATCCAATTATAAAACTTAAGCAGTAAGCAAGCAGATATGAATTAGCATATATGATGTCACAGGAGGCCCATGATGACGCCAAGTGATGTCCAGGCCTATGATATTAGTTCATTGGTTAAAGGGATCAGTGTTCAAAAATATTCAAAAAATGTGCAAAAAGAGGAAAATACCCCTATATTATAAAAATAATTAAAAAAAATGAGTGAAAGGCATTTTAGTTATTTTACCCAGGTCAAAAGGTTAAAGAGAGCTATAGGAGTAGTTGACCAATATTAAAAAATATTCTGTTGAAATGTAAAAAGTTAATAATACCCTTAGAAGTATTAAAGTAAATAAAGAGGAACCAATGACATTTTAGTAATTTCCTAAGGGATAAATAATTAAGTTAATACCCAGTCTAAGAATGGTAATGGTAAGAAGAATCCAGATACTAGATTTAAGATCAGAATATATATATTATGGAATATCAAAAAATTAGATTTAGAAAATAGTCTGATTTTTGGGAAATTAGATTGAGCTGGTACAGGATTGGACAGATGTACTAGAGGTTTCCAGAAGCGACGGTGTCCTATAGGACTCACACAAGGTACCACCTAGCATGATTATATAAGGGGATGATGTCATTATGATGATGTAGGCGAAGCCTATTAAGGAAGTAAGCAATATTAGTTGTTCATCATGATTTGATTTGAACCATCCATTATGTTTCACTTCACCTATAAATACCCTCACCCCCTCCATTCCATTCTAAGGAGCTTAGGGACTTGTCAAGCTTAGAAATAAGGTAAATAATGTATCATAATCTCTACTCTAATAAATTAAAAAATTGTTCTTATGAATTTCATAGTTAGAATAGACAAATGTCTCCCTCTTGATAAGGTTAGCCTTGGATAGAAAGAAAGTTAGGGATTGTGAGATTAAGGGTATTATCCCAAGTTAAACTTGAGTTAAGTAGAGCTATACTAGATAGGATAATAATAAAAATATTATTATGCTATATATAGGCTCTGACCTATATAAAGAAGGAACCTCAAAGCAAAGGCTAAAGACTAGGGAAAATCTACATGACAGGTAGTGAACTTATACCTAAACTTATATGCTTATTGCTTGAGTGTTGTTAATATGCTGTTAACTTGTCTTGATTATGTGAAGCATGTATATTGAGAATGCTCTGTTTCTTTTTATGCTATGACCATATGTTATAATTAAGAATCATAGAAGCATGTATATGTCATTATGCAAGTATGATCATAGTAAAGCAAGCATGTTTAACACTAAGCATATACTTGCATACATTGTTTGTGGCACCGTTTGCTACTGAGATTTTCCCAAAAATCTCACCCCTTCTATATTAATCCAATTACAGTAGGTCTTCTCAATATGGAGAAGATGAAGATGCATGAAGATAAGTTAATAATTATTTAGCATGATTGATATGTGATTGATGTATGTTATTCATATGTATGTAAAATTGGTTGCTAGAATTTATAACTGTGAACAGTAACTCGTGGTGAGGTAGTGACCTTGGGTTGAACGAAAAATAGTAAATGATATAATAAATTTATGATATTTTTCTAGTACCTATTAGACATACATAGCTTCAATTTGATATATATAACTCCTCATTTGGATGTCTACACATGGAGATATAATTTTTCAAAGTACAGACCAAAATGTTAGAATCAGTGGAATGGTGTTGGATGAACAGTAAATTTTGAGCATTGACTGACATTGATTTGGTTAAGACATCATCAACAAGTTATTTTTTCCAGGAAGAGGATTAAGGTAGCTTCGTGTAGTAGTTTGAACCATTTTATTTCAATTTTTCTAAATTTAATTATAATTTTTTGAAGTCATATCACTTGTCTATAATTTACTTAGTGAACAATACTCAATAGAGTAAAATTTTAGATTGTGTAATTTGACTTCAATGATATAAAAAGTGGTTCCAGAGGTTGTTGTTTGGTCCCTAAGACGTAAGAAAATTAGGATGTGACATAGTGGGTAGCACAGAAGGAATAAGGAGGATGCATTAAAATTGCTTGATAAGATTGCATATTTTCGATTGGATATGGATTTTGTTAAGGCAATTGAAAATTTTTTGTTTCTCCTAATTTAGCTAGATAGGTTGAGACACAAAATGATGTTGATAAGAAGGCTGAGTCGCGCTTTTTATTTAGACATTGGGACAATATCACCACTAACCTTGCATAATCTTTCAATACATGTTTAGTTAAAGAAATGAGGGATAATTTGTGTTGATAAATAAGCACTGACAAAAACTAGCTAAAAAACTTTGTTTCCCCAGGGAAGCCATGGGGAATTGGAAAAATGAAGTTGCACCTAAGACTGAGGATATATTTAAGGAGCATGTTGCTTAAGCTAAAAATATGGAGGTAGAATATTACGGTTCACATCGAATGTTTGTTCACATAGGTTGAAAGAATATGTATGTTAATTTGACATTGAGAGAGTATACTTGCCATGCCTGGCAAATGACGGGAATCCCATGCCCACATGCTTGTGCTATAATAAAGAAATTACATGTTAATGTCTACACATATGTTGAAGAGTGTTATATGTTGTCCTTACAAGAAACAATTTACATGAATACCATGATCCCAATTGAAACTAATGATATGCCCAACTTAAACTGATTGTGCTTCAATAATTATAGAATAAATAACTTTTTACAACCCCCATTACAAGTCTCACACCTAGTAGACTAAGAAAAATGTTGTTAATCACAATTCTAAGATAAATTGCAATATCAATGTTCTTGGTGTCACCAATCTGGGTATAACCATGCAAGTTGTACAAATCCTAACCCGACTTAACTATGATGTTGTATTGTTGAAGATAATACTTATATATCATATTTTAATAATTATATTTTATATTTTACTTTATTAGTTGCATCGTGATAGAAGTTAATGCCTTTTTTTTGCCAACTATGAAAGTTATTACCTATTAATGGAATTGTGTCCAATTGTTTATCTAGGTTTAAATTGAGTTTTGTGGTGATGGAGACAATATAGAGGATAATGCCATTGGTGGCTTTAATGGTTGGAGCATAGGATATACGCTCTGCCAAAGTGAAAATTTTTGCTGTTTCATTTTTATTTAGTTGCTTCATTTATGGGTGCTCTCTTTCTCATTTGTTTAAATTTGATCTTTTGAGTACATTTTTACTAGTGATCATACTTTTTCTGAGAGGTAATAAATCATTAATATTCATATAAAGAATCTAAGTACAAATCATCGAATGATATATAAAGGAATGAGAAGTATAAAATATTTATTTAAAATATAATAAATTGAACAATATATCAATTTCTTTCAAAGGTACATTATAGAAAGGAGTACATCATCTGCTAACCACATTTCATGGCAGTATATCAATTTACACCCACTTTAAAAATAGAAGTGCAAAATATTCAAGAAATATAGTTTATAATGATAAACTATGATTGTTGATTTATGGGCATCTGCTTTAGCTCTTTTATGCTTTATGAGTAGCTCCTTCAACTCTTCTTTATATATGATCATGACTTGAAGCCATAGCACCTTCTCCAAACACTTTTTGGAACTTTTATGATCACATAGAGAAAATGCATAGGCAAGATTTGTCCCAATATGTCCTGAATTGGGATATGCTTTTATAGCAGCAACACTTGGGTTACACAAAGTTGAGAGCCTTTAGCAATCTAAAACAAATGCACAGCTCATATAGAAGTCTAATAATTGTCTTGGACTTGGGAAAATTGGTCAAAAAGAAAAGACCAAATTTGATACAAACGATCTTTCATAATACGAAAGAAAAGTTGCAAAATAAAAGTTACATATTGTGAAAGACAAATTTTATGAACTTGGCCCTTCTCTCCATATATTTGAACCATTTAGTCCTTTTGACTGTTGACTGATGCTTCAAGCAACTAATTATTATTTTATTAGTTTGAATTAATCAAGTTTGTTATCACATTATCTATCTGACTTTCCTACTTTCCCACTTTTATTTATTTATTATTATTTTATACTTTTTCTGGTACTTTTCTTGATTACAGTCATTGTATTTATATATGTAAGGCTTTTATTTTAGTCAATAAATACAAGTTAGTTTTGCCTCTCATATATTATATTCTCTTCCTCTAATATTAATGGTATTAGAGCATGGATCAATCTAGTATGTAATTGAGTGAAAAGTGAGGTTTAAGTCCATTAGGTATTTGAGTGAAACACTTTGGGGTTGAGCATAAACTTTCTCTACTTCTTTTGAGTGTCTGTAAGAAAGGAAACACGAGAGAGTAAGGGAGTCTAAAAACGGAAAAGCAATGGCTTTGAATGCAAATTTTATTTCTTCTTCTTCCTCTTCACTGCCACTGATACTAATTTTTACAAGTGAGAAGTATGAGTTTTGGAGTATAAAAATGAAGACCTTGTTCATGTCTCAATATTTTTGGGACTTTATGGAGTTTGGCCTTGTGGATCACATTAATCCAGATGAGGAGGCTACAAAAAGATTGGAATAAGTCAAAAAGAATGATGCTAAAGCTTTGTTTTTCATTCAACAATCTATTAATGAGACAATTTTTTAAAGATTATAGTAAAAACTATGTCATTGGGGGCTTGGCAAATTTTGAAGGAGTTTCAAGTTTCTTTAAAAGTAATTATGGTAAAATTGTAGGCTTATCATCATGACTTTGAAACTTTGATTATGAAAACTAGTGAATATGTTCAGACTTTTTTATCTAGAGTATCTTCTCTTATTAATCAAATTAAGTCTTATGGAGAAGATATTTCTAGAGAAATTGTTGTTGTAAAAGTTTTAAGGAGTCTTATTCTAAAGTTTGAACATATTGTTGCTGTGATTGAAGAAGCACATGATCTGTTTGATTACTCATTTGATGAACTAATTAGCTCTTTGCAAGTACAAGAAGAAAGGTTGTTGAGGTTTGTTGAAAAGCATGAAGAAAAGGCTTTTTAGGTGAAGGCAGAGACTGATAATAACTCTACTGGTCGTGTTCATGACAGACATGGCAAAGGTCATGGAAGAGGTGGAATAGGCCAAGGAAGAGGTTAAGGCAAGGGAGGTTATAATAAAGAGAAGAAAACTTTTTAATGCCATTACTTCAAAAAGCCATGTCACAAAGAAGCTTTCTATTAGAAAAAATATAATGAGAACAATCAAGTTAATTTTACAGAGTAAGCTATTTATGGCCTTTTTTTTTGTGAAAAAGAGAAAACTAAAGATGTTTGATTTATGGATAGTGGTTGTTCAAACCATATGACTGGATTGAAGTCATTTTTTAAGGAGCTTGATGAATATCAAAAATCAGATGGTACCCTTGATGACAACAAGAAGATTCAAGTTGAAAGGAGAGGTACTATTAGTATTGAAACCAGCCAAGGTAATGCTAATATCATTCAAGATGTGATGCATTTTCCTAGTCAATCCCATAATTTGCTCAGTATTGGCTAATTAATTACTAGTGGATATTTAGTTTTGTCTAATAATGGTTGTTGCATCATTAGAGATAACAAATATGGATAGATCATGTCATATTCCCAATTTTCTTATTAAGAATACATGAAATCTTTATCCAGTGTACATGAATTTTATTAAAGGAAAATGTTACAATGTAATGGTAGGAAGGGACTAAATTGCAAAGAAAGAAAGTTTATCATGGTTTAAGATAAAGTGCAAATGGACTTAGTTGTAAAGTTTCCAGGGACCAAAATAAAAACTCTAAAAGTTTCAGGGTACAAAGTGAAAGTAGACACAAGTTGTGGGAACTAAGTGTAATTATGAAAAGTTAAGTGACCAAATGGTAATTATAAGAGTTTAAGGCATAAATGCAATTTTCAAGAAAGAAAGAAAAGATTAGGACATAAATGTCATTCTTAGAAAAGATTAGAGCAAGTCTTTAAATCCATGATCTGAAGATAGGATCAGATAAAGGAGATTTTCTTGATCAATTATGTTAAATGCGTAATTTTTATTTGAAGTCCTAATTAACTGATATAATTTTCTGAATAACTAGATATTAAAAAAAATTAAAAATATATTTGATTAGATATTTAATAAAAAATATATTTGATTAGATATTTAATAAAAAATATATATTTATGGACAATAAATTATACAGAAAAAGATAGGGGTTAGTACCTAGAAGTATCCAGAAAAATATAAAATGAAGAAAATGTACCTATAATATAAAAATGAACAAAAATGAACTGAAAATTTTACCATGATAATGTCATTTTGATGACATCATCTTGGCAATTGATTTCAATAGTGCAAGAATTGATATTTACCCTTGATTTTCCCATGAATTTTTCCATAATACCCCCTAAATTAGATTCATTCCATCGGCTTAGGATACATTGGGGATGTTCTTACAAAATTTTCATTTGAGCCAAAAGGAACCATCCAATCTTGGAACAAAGCAAGGTAATTTCTTCCTCTAGTATTTGGACTTTGTAGTAGGGAGCTTGCTCTTGAATTTGAAAAGTTTAAATGACATTTTCCCTACTTGGAAGGCTGCTGAACATACTATGTATATGAGGAGGAAAGATAAATATTAGGTTATGGATAGTTTATACAAGTTTAAATAAGCTAGAATTAAGTGATATTAACTTGTAAATTCATGCATGTCTGTAATTAGGGTTTTGAGATTGATTCTACCACTATACAGGACAGTAATAAGGGATTAAAATTTGATTATTTTGATACTTCCAATAGATTTCAAAATAAAAAATTGTATGGGGATAAGTAGAGAAACAAGTATTGAAGGCATTGTAATCAAAATGAGATTTTTTTTGAAAAATAGCAAGTGCTCTCAGTTTCTGTACATCCATGGAGGAGGAGTTTGAATATTGAAATTTTAACATTATATTTGGATTCTACATGAAAAATTATGTGGGAATAGACCTTGAGAATTTATTTTAGATAGATGGAAGTATAAGCTATAAAATTAAACAAGAAAGGGAACCTAGTGCAACATAGTCTTGGAATTGTGTTTTGAATTGAGTTGTAATATACCACTACTTTGTAATGTTTAGGTTTTGACATTTGTTTGAGAAGAATACCAACCCAAGAAGGGTATAACAAGGGATCCATAAGAGGTAGCAAGTATCCTAACAATAATGTTGTTGAAGTTTGATTGATTGCTTACTTGTTGATTACCATCATTTGATTGAGCTTGGATGATATTTATGATAATGGTGATAGTTAAATAGTTGCAACTCCTTGAATTTTATGTAATGACAATATGCATGCTAGAGATTACCTATGAATGATGATCAATTAGTTCCCATATCATGATAACATGTTAGGCATTTTGATCAAGCATGTATGATATTATAGTTTGTATACCTTACTATTGAGATTTATTTTTTGAAATCTCATTCTTCCCATATAAATGACCATGATATAGGTACTGAGCCATCAAGGGGGAAAAGGATTAAATATGGATCACTGACCTTGTAATGTGATATATTGATATAGACATGCATTATGAAGTACTTTTGTAAGCTATGGCATGTATGTAACCTGAGGCAGTGACCATGTGACAAAACTTTGAATATCTTATGGGATGATTTACATTATGAAATTTTGTATGATTAAATTTAAGATAAAGAGATTTAATTGAAAACTAAGAAACCCCCATTTGGTTAAGTTTTCAATTTAATATGATTTTTCAAAATTAAAGATAAAATCTGGACAAAGGTAACTCGTGTGACCTAAAGTAGTGAGGTTTCAGCGACATTTTGAGATATCAAATGAATGAGTTTGATGAAGATATTTTGTGATATTAAAGTACACATCCTCTACTTTAAAACCATAGGTAAAACACCTTATTTGGATGAGTAAGGAGAAGTGAATTTTTAAATTTAATGTGTGAAAACTAGAAGTTTCCATATTTACCAAGCAAACATAATTTTCATCAACTAAACTGTATCGTTTTGGTCAAACAAACTTTAATTTATATTTTCCCTCAAATTTTAATGAAAGAGATTTCCGTAGGAATCTGAACCACTTTATTTTTATTTTTATAAAATTAATTATAAATTTTTAAAGTTAGATCTATAATATGAAATTACCATATGAATAGTACCCAAGGAAAGAATTTTTGAAAATTTACTTTTTCAACTTTAAGAGGTTTATAAGTGGTTGAAATTGATTATTATTGATCATAAGTGAAGGTAAAAATAAGTACATAACATATCATAGCTATAGTTCTAATGGCTAAAAATATAATGTTTCCTTTAGATGTTTCAATGCTTGAAAAATATGCTTCAGTTGCTAGTGGTAATAATGAGACTAGATTGTGGCATTTACAATATGGGCACCTAAATTTCAATGGTTTGAATTTATTGAATAAAAAGGAAATGTTTTTGGTTTACTAAAACTTGATTCTCTTGACTTTTGTGAAGGGTATGTTTATGGAAAGCAAAGTAAAAGACAAACTGTAATTAACGCTTTGAGAGAATCTAAATGTCTTGAATTAGTGCATGCTGATTTGTGTGGGCCTCTGAGCATGAATTCTCTTAGTGGTAGTCGATATGTTTTGCTACATATAGATTATTATAGTTGTATGTCTTGGTTTATTTCTTAGAAAACAAATATGAGACTTTTGACAAGTTCAAGAAGTTCAAAGTTTTTGCTGAAAGGAAAAGTGGTATTTCTAATAAAGACATTATGAATAGATAGAGGAGGTGAATTTGATGAAAGGAAAATAAAATTTGTAAGCAGTTTATGGTACCACATACACCAGAATAAAATGGTATCACTAAAAGGAAAAATCGTACTGTAGTAAAGATGGCCATAAGCATGATGCAAGAGAAAGATCTTTTTATTTATTTTTGGGTAGAAGTTGTTGCAACATCAATATACCTTCTCAATTTTTCTCCTATAAAAGCTATCCATAATCAAACACCATATGAGGCTTGGATAGGTAGAAAACCAATGGTAAGCCAGTTTAAAATTTTTAGTTCTATAGTTTATGCTTTGATTAAAACTCATTCTTACAAGTTTGATGAAAAATCTGAAAAATATATTTTTATTGGCTATTGTTCTGAATCTAAAGGATATAAGCTATATGATCCAATAAGTGACAAAATTACTATTAGCAGAGATATAGTATTTAATAAAGGTGCAGGTTGGGATTGGAGTGATAAACAGGTACCACAAGATATCCCTATAGAGGTTCTACTACAAGAAGAACAAGAGCCACTACTTGCAGCAAATCCATATAGTAGAAACTCTTCATTAGCTCCTGAAGAGTCTTTTGCTACAGTCAGAAGGTTAACAATGGTCAAAAACTAAATCTCAAATATACTGCTAACATATATTCTTGTCAATTTGCTCTTACTGTTTCATATCCACTATATTATGAAGAGGCAACTAAAAAGGAAGAATGGCAGAAAGTAATGGTGGAAGAGTTAGATTCCATTAAAAAGAATGAAGCATGGGAGATGGTAGATTTATTAGAAGGCAAAAATGCAATTGGCTTGAATGGGTGTTTAAGACAAAGTTTGTTGTAGATAGAAGCGTACAAAAGCATCAAGCTTATCTTGTGGAAAAAGGCTATGAATAACAATATGGTGTTGATTTTGAAGAAAACTTTTCTCTAGTAGCTAGATTTGAAACTGTGAGATTTGTTTTAGCCTTGGCTGAACATCTACAATGGTCAGACTATCAATTTCATGTCAAGTCAACATTCCTTAATGGTGGCTTACAAGAAGAAGTCTATATAGCATAACCAGAAGGTTTCATGAAAGAATGTAATGAAACAAAGGTCTGCAAGTTGAAAAAGGCATTGTATGGTTTGAAGTAAGCTATTGAGCTTGGTATAGTAGTATTGATGAATATTTTCAAAAAATAGGGTATTTAAGAAGTTCAAATGAGCCCACCTTGTTTGTATCTTTATGTTGATGATATCATTTATACTAGCTCCTTTACTGCTATTGTGGATGAATTTAAGTCTCAAATGATGAATGAGTTTGAAATGTCATATATGAGTTTATTGCATTATTTTTTTGAGCACTAAAGATGGAATATTTCTTTCACAAAAGAAATATGCCAGGGACCTTCTTAACAAATTTGGTATGCTTAATTGCAAACCTACAACTACCCCTATGAGTGTAAATGAAAACTTGTAGCAAGAAGATGGAGTTGAAATGACATATGGAAGAAGATTTAGAAGCTTGGTTGGAGGGTTGATTTATCTTACTCACACTAGACCTGATATTGTATTTCCCGTTAGTCTTATTTCCAGGTTTCTGTAACAATCTTCAATAGTTCATTATGGAGCTACAAAGAGGGTTTTACGCTATATTACTGGAACTTTAGAGTATGGCATTTCGTACTCTAAAGTTTATAATTTCAGGTTGTGTGGCTATACAGATAGTGATTATGGAAGCTCACTAAAAGATAGAAGTATTTTAGCAAATGTTTTTACTCTAGGTTCATGAGTGATCAGTTGGAGTTAAAAAAAAAGCTACTATAACATTGCCAACATCATAATCAAAGTTTTATACAACAACTTTGGCTGCTTGTCAAGCTATTTGGCTAAGAAGAGTGTTAATAGATCTTCAACAATAACAAGAGGGACCAATAGAGATATTATATGATAATAAAGCAACTATCTCTATGACAAAGAATCCAACATTTCATAGCAAAACCAAGCATATTGATATTTGTTATGATTTTATTTGTGATCTGGTTGCAAAGAAGGAGATAGTATTGAAATATTACAACACACAAGAGTAGTTAGCTAATGTTTTGACGAAGGCTTTATCAAATGAGAAGTTATATTTTTTTCAAGGGATTACTTGGAGTATGTGGCTTAAAAGTAGAGGGAGTGTTGAGTGATGCTTCAAGCAACTAATTATTGTTTAATTATTATTTTATTAGTTTGAATTGGTCAAGTTTGTTATCCCATGACCTCTCCCACATTCTCACTTTCATTTATTTATTATTTAATATTTTTTCTACTATTTTTCTTGATCATAAAGTCATTAAATACCTATATATGAGGCTTCTATTTTAGTCAATAAATACAAGTCAGTTTATGCCTCTCATATACTATATTCTCTTCCTCTTCCTCCAACATTGACCAATTCTCCCTTGGATTTCCCATAGATATGTTCTGATCAATTTGAAGCAAAAAGGTTCTCCTTCATATTACGATCTCAAGTGCAGTACAAAAAGAGTGTGAGTAAATGGCGCCACTTGTTTGTTAGCATGGAGACTTGAATAATCAGACCTAATAGATTGACTATGGAACTCTTCCAATATTCATTGTCATACTATGAGATTATGTATAACTATATTATTCATTGTTTGAATCAAATTTAGGACCACTAAAAGTGGAAAACATTTCATCTAATAAGAAACGAGTCATCTACTTGACCGAGGTTTTTCTTCTAGCCTTTATTATTAGACAGAGACCATCCAGTAATTAATTCTCTACTTTAAAAAGACTTCACAAGACACTAAACCAGCTTGTCCCTGCTGATGGCAATTGGAAATGTGAGGCCTTTGTAATCCTCCTACCCCACTAGCTAATTAACATTTTGGAAGCAATTGCTAAATTCAAACCCACAACAGCTAGTATAAATTCTCATTTTTCACTCACAAAACAAGACATACAACCAAATGGGAAAAATACTCAGATATCCAAATAAGCATCCCTAAATCCATTTAAGGAAAACAAATAACAATAATATTTCAGTATAAACCCATTCTGAACACTCGAGGGAAAAGCATTTAACCAAAGAAACTGTCATGTTACTTTTTTCAAATGAAGGATTTGTTATTACTGAAAGTATTTATAAAGGGGGTGTACAGCAAGAGAGTTTAAAACAAACTGTCATGTTACTTTGATTTTAAGGATATCAATATTGGTGAAATTGCTTTATGCTACGGAAATACTGATTGTTATTAGTTAGTTTTGTTTTCACAATTATTCTCCTAGTCATATAGACAAATAATGCTCAATTGAAATTAAATTCAAAGTTACAGCTCTTATTCCCTCATTCCAAAACTATAAATCAACAAAGCATAAAGAAGTACCTAAATAGGGTTTGGACAACACTAGAATAAAAACCCCTTGGATGATCCTTAACAATCGATTCCCTTGGATAGTTGCTCCGTCGCAGCGAGAACTCTGCCAGCCAAAGACGACTTCACCTGAACTGTCTTCCTTACTCTAGGTGGTAATGGCAATGATAGAAGGAAGATGCTCTATAGAACATAGGGGCAATTTAGTATTTTTAATTTGAAGTTTGGAAGTGTTTAGGTGAAGCGGGGGTGGTGTGGCTTGCTAAATTTTTTAATGTGATCTTAAGCTCTAAGAAAATGCCGGATGACTGGAGGAAAAGCACTTTAGTTCCTATTTACAAAAACAAAGGGGATATCCAAAATTGTGCAAACTACAGAGGGATAAAGCTTATGAGTCATACTATGAAGTTGTGGGAAAAGGTAATTGAACACAGATTGAGATTAGAGACTGATATTACTGAGAATCAGTGTGGTTTCATGCCGGGTAGATCTACAATAGAGGCGATTTATTTATTAAGGGGGTTAATGGAAAGGTACCGGACTAAAAGAAGAGACTTGCATATGGTCTTCATTGATTTAGAAAAAGCATATGATCGAGTGCCAAGGGAGGTGCTTTGGAAAGCTTTGGAAAAGAAAGGTGTACGCATGGCATATATCAAGACAATAAAAGATATGTATGAGGGGGTAACAACTACTGTAAGAACATCTGGGGGCGAAACAAAGGATTTTCCCATAAGGATTGGTCTACATCAGGGATCATCCTTGAGTCCTTATTTATTTAATCTAGTAGTGGATGTTCTAACTAAGTCTATTCAAGAGGAAATCCCTAAGTGCATGCTTTTTGCAGACGATATAGTTCTGGTGGCGGAATCAAGAGAAGAAATTAATTTTAAACTTGAGTTATGGAGAAGTACTTTAGAGTCAAAGGGTTTCCGTTTGAGTAGAAGTAAGACTGAATATATGCATTGTAATTTTGATAAGAGGCAAGTTAGAAGTAACTTGGAGGTCAAATTAGGGGATCAAGTTATTCCACAAATAGATAAGTTCAAATATTTGGGATCAATTATACAGAAGGACGGTGAAATTTTGGAAGATGTTCATCATAGAATTCAGGCCGGGTGGTTTAAATGGAGAAAGGCTATTGGGGTTATATGTGATCGAAAAGTACCAGATAAAGTAAAAGGAAAGTTTTATCGCACTGCTATAAGACCAACAATGCTTTATGGAAGTGAATGCTGGGCTTTAAAAGGACAGCATGAGCATAAAGTTGGGGTAGATGAGATGAGGATGTTGAGATGGATGTGTGGGCATACAAGAAAAGATAAGATTCGTAATGAACATATACGGGGAAGAGTTGGAGTGGCACCTATTGAAGAGAAAATGGTAGAGAACCGTCTTAGGTGGTTTGGACACATACAAAGAAGGCCAAGGGATGCGCCAGTGAAGAGGGTGGATCAAACAGTATGGATACCTGTTAAAAGGAATAGAGGAAGGCCAAAGAGAACACTCAAAGAGGTCATTGAGCGGGATCTCCTGGTTAATAACCTATCCAAGGATTTAGTTTTTGATAGAGCACAATGGCGTCGTATAATCCATGTAGCCGACCCCATTTAATGGGATAAGGCTTGTTGTTGTTGTTGTATTTCAAAAATTAGTCCTTTTAAATAAATATTATTTTTATGATTCTTCTAATTAAATATTAATTTTTTAGGCTTTTATTTTAATTTTTCCTATAATTTTTGTGCCTTGGTGTGGATACACCAAAAACTATTTTGGAGTGCTACATGCATACGACAAAATACTCAATGCAACAAAAAAATAATTTAGGGTCTTGAACATATATTTTGGAGTGCTACATGCATATGAAAAAATAATTTAGGATGATAGAGGCAACAAAAAAATAACTAGGGTGTTGAATGCACCTAAAATAATTCTTTAAAGTATTGGATATACTATAAAATACTTTAAGATACTAGATATATTTAAAAAAAATATTTTAGGTAAGGGGCCCTTTTAATAGAGAATAATCTAAAATGAGAAATAGATACAAAATTGGAAAAAGACCAAGTGATAATAGCTACGGGTATATATTAGGCTTCTTCTTCTTCTATGACAATCAGTTTTGTGCAAATGGTAAAACGCGGGGCCTAAGATCCCGAATTTATCATAAGTTGAAGACTCCCAGATGAGGAAACTCTAGGAGAGCCACCAACTCCAACTATCTTCCATGTACGATCTATACTAGATCGACCAACTGCTCATCTTACATCTTCTACATTCTTGATAGCCTGTTTTTATCTCAGTAGAGTTGCCTAAACAAGAATTCTTCAAGGGCGAACAACTAGAGCTATTACAAAACAAAATGCTTGCAAGAAAGTTTATATAAAAGACAAAGTAAATAGCATCCACTTATTTCTTAGTTACATTTGGTATCATAATCTTATTTGTAGTATAATTTTACTCTTAAAATATTTTTTAAGTGCTATTTTACTCTTCCCATTAACTCCTAAAAGTCTACATATTTTTTCAAATAGTATTCACCCACTCAACACTCTAAAATAATGTTTTATACAATTATACACTTCCAGTATTTTCTGAGTTAATTTTTTCATAAATTATTTTTATATTTTTAGTACTTATTTTTTTATTTTTAGTAATTATCTTTAAAATTTACAATAATCAGTTTTTCAATTTTTCAGTACTCATTTTAAATCTTTTATAAATCTATCTTTTACATTTTTCAATGATAAGCTTAGATTATGAAAAGTTTAAAAGTTGGGTAATAAAAATGTGAAAGATCTGTATTGAAAATATAGAACGTGATTGCTGGGGAAAAATAACTTAGGAACATTTTAATGAGAGAATTTTAAATTATGAATAAAATTCTATAATTAAAGACAGGTAGAAAATATGGAAGATAAATTTATAAAATATTTGACTATTAAAAAGTTGAAAAACTTGATTATTGAAAATGTTAAAAATAAGTACTAAAAATATAGAACATGAGTACTGAAAATATCAAAAAATAGTTATGAAAAATATTTAAAGAGTAAAATTGTACTAAAAAAGTATTTTGAGTGCTGAGGGTTACTGAAAAAAATTTAGAATGCATGCACCTTAAGTAAAGGAGTTACATTAATGTTTTTTCATGATTTATGGTTTATTCTAAGAAATTACACTTATTAATTTTACTGGGATTGTGAGTTATATTTTTAACAAGTTTTTATTTGATAGGGTTTATTATTTAGTTTATATAGATTTTTTAATAGAGAATTTTATTATGTAAGACATCAGCTTTTGTTTTTTTTTTAAAAAAATAATACGACTTGCAAATGATATTCGGTGGGTTCAGGCCCCGTGCACGGAGGAAAACTAATTTTTCATAATATAAATTAATAATTATGATTAATGCATGAGATGATTTATTTTTTAAAAGATCTAATTTTATATATAACTAAGCTAGATATTTTTCAAGGAATATTAATGAAGACTAATTTTAGAAAATGTTAATTTTAAAATTTTTCTGTATATTTGTTATATCTCATATTGGTTATTGATTTCATTCCTCTCATTTTATGTCATGCATTAGTTAAAAAAAATTCTTGGTTATTGATTTCATTATTCCTCTTATATTTTATGCCATGGATTAGTTAAAATATATATAATTAAGTTATATGATTTTATTGAAAGGAGGAATTATTAGTACCTTTTAAATTAACATAAAATTCAAGCTTTATTTTCAAGGAATGTTACACCTTCATTTTTCAATGGAAAAAATCCCCCTGCATTCTTGAGGGAATGTTACTTTGTTACACCTTCACTTTCCAATGTGAAAAATCCTCCCGCATTCTTGAGCCATTCAACCTTACAGATTACAGTAATAGTAGAAACGTAAGTTTTCTTTGAATCTAGAGGCAGAGATAATCCAAATCCACTTGAAAATAGGGGCTTTCGTCACGTTGATCCTTTTAGTTGTATATAACTCAAGCTCACATGGACAGTTAATGCCATACAAAGTCTCTCTTATTATCCTTACTATATTTACCATTAAAGGGAGTTGTAATCTTTCTAAATCTTCGTCTTTCTTGCCTGCACAAGCTATCCTAATTTCATACTTTACAATAAAAGCCACCTGCTCTTTGCACGAAGTTCTGCCTTCTTCAACCTCCCCTTTGCATCTTATTCCACCATATTTGCACTCCATTCAACATATTTAGCAAATAAACCCTAAACTATGGAAGAAAATAAAGTGTGGTATTCTCATAATATCTTTAATTCCCTGTAAAATGACAGTAAAAATATTGTTAGATGAAGTCAAGCAGAGAATACATCAGCAACAGAGTCGTAGGGGCTTAAAGAATTCGTTAATAAATCCCTCAGAACTGAATGGAAACCTAAAAGGAATAGCAAGCTTAATATGTCCCGTTGAAATCCAATGGTCAACATATGCCTAAAATCCAATAAATATAAGATTCCTTCAGTAATCTTCTAAGGTCCCCGTCAAAATTAAGTACATATTCAGTAGCTACAAGCATAGAGTTTCCATAAACCTACCAAAAAGGTGTGTTGCAGAAGCATCTTATTACATAAAAGCTCAAGTAAAAATAAGATTTGACTAAACAAAATAAATAATGGTAATATCATTACCCAAATAAAGCACATACATTTTGCACAAACTGCAGTGCAATTCTAGATCCTCGGCTGATTCACCATGAGGATAATACGCTAAACCAATCAAATTGCTGAACTTATCAACACCTTCCAGGACAAGGCGAACCTAAATATATAAAATTAAGAAAATTTGCAGAAATTCACAAAGAAATGTATATCTTGTAGAAGTAGGCCAGTTACATATCCATTCAACACATGCATCTCACTATTTAACCTATTTTATCCTAGGATTCCAAACCATGAATCAAGTTTATTACTATGACAGTTTCACCCAAAAGGAGTGAATTGGGTGATATTAAAAAACTTAAAAACTTTAAATGAAATCATAAAGATTAAGTATAGAATGATATCACCAAAAGTAGCTGATAGAAGATAATTGCACAGACAATTTATACTGGTTTAGCCCAACCACTTGGCTTATGTCTAATCCTTAGAATTTTTTGAGTATTTCACTAATATTCCAATATTCTTTGGGCTCTTCATGCCTCAGTACATCAATTGAGAGTATCTTTCTGTAAGGTTATAATCACACTTGAGAGTCTCACTCTTGTGTATCTCAGATAATAAATAATATATATATATTCTCTAGAGTAATTATACTAAGTACTGGAAAATATAATATCTAAGTATTTATCTCAAAAGAAAATTCCTATGTTCAGAGAATGTAAAACAGGATAAAAAAGGATATTAAATGTAACAATTAATGCTTGAGTAATTGCAATTTGATTGTGCTCGATGAGCTTTTTAACTCTAGCATTTACTTCAGCTTCTTTTATACTTGATTTCTTCAAAAATCCTTTAGACTCATTGAATGTTATCATTGAAGAAACAGAATTATTGGTTGCTGATGGTTAAAACATTTAATGCATTCTGACATATTTTTACTTTTTGATTAAACTCTTCATTTGATCTTGTTTATGCATGAAAATGATCTGGAAATATATTTAATAAGAGATATATAAAAAGTTTAAGCATATATCAATTGATTTATAATGATTTATATTGAATCCTCATAGTCAATTAAAGTCTGATTTGAAGTTCTTTTCGAAAATCAATTGAATTTAACAAAAATGATTTCGATAAATATCAAACATATAACATTGAAACAATTTTAGTTCTTTTTTAATAATACTTCAAAAAACAACTTTATCGAAATGTCTTTCAAAAAATATCATTTTGATAACATACCTTTTAGACTTACATAATTCCTTTTAAAACATTCCAGTAGCCAATTTATCGAAGTGTTCTTCCATAAATTAGCTTATTGAATAACTTATTAATAAATATCTAAAGAACAATGAATAGACTTTTAAACTTTCTTTCTTCGATGTTTAATCATTTAATATTTGTCAAACAGGATTTTCATAAATGTATGTAATATTTGTCAAACAATATTTCATAAATCATCCAAGAAGCAAATCTTTACAATCTACCAATATCATTAGTTTAGTGCTTTGATTAGAACTGAAATTTCTCTATTTATCGAAGTGTTTATTGATAAGCTGCCTTATCAATTAATACTTTGATAAATAAAGCTTGAAATACATTTCGTGTCAATTTGTCTTTATTTATCAAATAGCTTATCGATAAATTATCTTATCCATTAATAAGTGTTTCAATAAATTCCATTAAAAATAGATAGAATGTGAGAAACTAAGCAACTGACTGCATTTATCGAATTATTTATTGATAAATACTTTTATTGATCAATCCTTCGATAAATCCTTTTGTAGAAACAATTTTGCACAAATTTCATAAACTAAGTTTAAATTATTTTTATTAAAGTCTTTATCTATAAGTACCATTATCGAATAAGTCTTCAAAAAAATTATTTTGTAAAATAGTTTTTCATAACAAAATTTCTTTCTTATTTATTGAAGGGCTTATCGATAAATATTCTTATTGATAACTTTATCGAAATATAAGTTGTTTCAAAACAATTTTGAAATAGTTCATCAAAATCATTTGCCATCATCAAAACATTTAAGCCTAACAATATTAAATCTATATATATTATATGTAGATTTAATATTGTTATCAGATCCAAGTTGGCAAGGATATCATACCAACTTGGGGGAAGACCTTGAGAGAAACAAAGGAGAATGGAGAAAAGAAGAGGAGTGAAGTAGAGAACTACACAGGCCAGTTAATACATAATTAAAAATAAATATGTATACAGAGGGGGGTGCTCTAGAATAAAATAAAAGGCAGTAAAACTAGCCAACATTAGCTCATCAGAGGAGGCAAGGACATGAATGAAAGAAAATAAAGATTGAAAACTGAAAAGCGATTTTATTCAAAGCATATAAAACTTATAAAAGGAGAGGGGTACAGGAGGAGAGGGGAAGGAGAAAAACTTCTCTCTTCTTAGGGAGTCTCTCTCTTTAAATATAAGGGTTTGGTCCTAACTCAACCTGCCTAAGAAGTAAAATGAATCCCTCTTAAATAGACAGGAAAAGTTACTATTTGAATAATGTTTTGACCTTGGAATAGGTACTATAAGTATAGTTCAGATCATAATACTATTTGCACAGTATTGTCGATACTACAATGACTTATTGTTTTAAGTAGTACTGCTACAGTGAAACAACACTATTTACAATTCAAAACTTAGGACAGATAAATCGATTAACTAAGTCTTTAGATAGTTTTAGTCTTCTAATAAGTCTATTACAAAATCTTCTTTATCATCATTCTGTTTGTCTGATGTTGAAGTATATTCATCTTGACTTGTTGAAGTCGTTTGCTCCTATTGTTGAAAAAGTTACAGTATAAACCCTAATTGATTAATAAAGGTTTCCTTATAATTTGTTGAGGCGAGGATGGTTTGGACTCTTGACCATTAATTTAAGAACTTACTTTGTTATGTCAAACAGACATGTTGAGGATTTTGTTTAAACCATCTTTCTACTGCATTTACATTGATTCTCTGGACATCAAATTTTGCCCACCATTTTATAGATAGAAGTCTCTATAATATTGGTAGAATATTTAGTCCTTTAGTATTTGAAAACTTGTAATTCCAAGAAAATATCCAAGCTATAGATAAGTTTGAAAAGTAGTGAAGCGGAATTGGAAAAGAGCTTTCTTGTTGAATTTTTGTTTGAAATCATCAAAGGCTTGAACGACCGTTGGGGAAATATTTCTAGTGCTGGACCAAAGAACACCCACCAGTATACAAACTATTAAGAAAATTCATACTTGGTTTTCATTTTAAAATAAATGAGCCAAATATATTTGAACAGTTTATTTTGATCACTAAAGACATTGTGCCATGCATCAAAATAGTCCCAATAACTATATCCTTGATGGTTCAAATTGTATCCCAAATTGTTTGACTTTGTTTAAATCTTGTCTCGACTGGGATGGCATAAGGACTCAAAGTATTTGAAGAGTAAAATGAGTTATGAAAGCCTCATATTTTTGTCAATTTTTTGGTCAATTACCACTGACTCATAATGGATCAATATTAATTCATAATACTCCTTTATTTTTTTTGATATTGTTTAGGCTTGAAATGAAATCCTTTGGGAAAAATATTCAAAGCCACTTGGTTTGGATTCTTGTGATAGAGTTCTAGTTATATATGGACAATATTCATGACCTAATTTTCTTTTGGAAAATAAGGTGTGTCCATGTTTGTTTGAGTTTGAGGTTGAATGAATAATGCCATTGAAGAGGAAGCAGTAGTCATTTTTTGAGATGGATTGATTTGCAAAAATTGAGAGGGTTGATTTAGCAAATATATTAGTTTTTTGTGATTACCTTTTAAGGAATTGAAGGGAGGGCCAATTTCTGAGCAAAGGGAGTTTCTGGGAGCTTTTTCTGAACATAACTTTGCATATAGGATGCAAGAGTCTTTTTAGTAGAAGAAACCCTTGTTTGGATTTACTGGATTAATGATCTAGATAGAGTGAATGACTCCTATTTTGTTGAGGTTTTTGGACAGAAAGTTCGGATGGAGTTGAAGAGTCCATTTGAGATTTTTGGGTCCCTAATTAGGTCCTATATTGTTTAATTACTGCTTGGATGATAGCCTCAAGTTTAGATCCTGAGGCTGTTTAGCTTTGGGCATCTTGAAAAATTCCCTTTTATTTATCATCTTGTCGATCGCCAAGTTTCTTTTATTGTGTCATTTTTCTCACAAATCTACCGATCTTATAAAAACTCATCGATAAGAAAATCTAGGAGGGAGTTTGAAGTGCCATTGATAAAATTAATTTTAAAATAAAAAACACTTAAAATAAATTGCCATTGGGCAAAAACCTATTTGGATGCAAGGTTTTTAATATCATTTTGTAAAATATCTTTAGCTAATTTACAATCAATGCTAAGTAAAAACTTTTGGTTTAATAAATTAGACTGAAATTTAGAAATGCATAAAACAATTGACAAAATTTCTTTTTTAATTGTAGAATTATTCTATTGAGTATTATTCTAATGTTTTGACATAAAAGAAGTAATTTTCTCTTTTTCACTAGCATCTATTTGAATAATTTTGAAGGCAGTTGGATCAAGAAGGTTAAAGCAAGGAAGTTACTTAACGTGGGATTTGATTTGCCTAACAATGCTTGAATAGAGATCAGTCTATAGAGGTGAACTGTCCTTAAGATGCTAATGGAGCATCTTGATGAAGTTGCTGAGATGAGAAATAAAATCTACAACATAGTTTAAACATCCCAAAAATAGTTGAAGTTGTGTTTTATCAATATTTGATTAGGGAATTTGTCAACATATTGAATTCTTGTTCAATTGGTGTAATGGATCCTTAGTTTTTCCAATGACTCAAAAACTTAATTTTAGTTTAGAATAAACTCATTCTAGGTTTAGAGACTAATAAACCATTTGTTTCTAGTATCTTAATAAAATGATTGACATGTTTACAATGTTGATCTATCGAATGACTATAAATCAAAACATCATCTATATAGATAATAATAAATTGAGTATAGTTATTGAAGATGTCGTTCATGATCATTTGGAATTTAGAAGGAGAACTTTTTTAAATGAAAATGCATAACATTCTACTCATGCTGACCAAAAGGCACAGTAAAAGCATTTTTATAAATCTCATTTTCAATATTTGAATCAGCCAAAATCTATACTTCATGTCAACTTTTGAAAAGATTTTTGCAGAGTATAAACATTTCAATAAATTAGATCTATTTAGAATTAGATATCTAATCCATTGCAATGCTTCATTTAAAGGTTTGTAATTAATTATAAGTTAGGGAACACCATGTTCAATCTCTACATTTTTATTTACATAAAGAGCAGCATAAGACTATGGACTATATGACTTACAAATTAATTTTTTGTTTAGGAGATCTGGGATCTCTTTTTTGTAAGTTTTTAAAAGCTCCATGCTCATCTGAATGTAACTAGCCTTTGTTGGAATTTTCTTTTTAGAAAAATCTTTTTTCATATGGTAAACCTACCACATGTTATTACGATTCTAAAAAGCATTTGGTAAGTTAGAACAAACAGTTTTATGAACTTGTTCAGACAATTTTGGATTTTCTTTTGAACATTTTTTTGACAATTGCTTTTCTAAATGTTGAAAAGAAATCTCTTTGTTTAAAATGTTTATTTGTTATTGTTTAGAAGTCAGAAGATTGTGTTCTTTGATTCTAGATTTTTGAATAGAGGGAAATAAAATTGTTTTCCCTAGATATTGTTTCATAATTTCATTTTCATTAGTCATGTAAGAAAATAATAACCTTACAAAAGGTGTCCCAAGAATAATTTGGGTCCCCATATTTTTAGCAAATATAAAGGGAGTTTCAAGTTTCAATTTTTCATTTTCTACAACTTTTGAAAATTTATATTTGACATCTAAGTATGAGCTATTGACACCATTAAACCTTTTAGTTATTTTTCAAAGTATTTTGTAAAAATAATTCCTTCATTAAAACAATTAGAATCAGCTCTTCTGCCAAATAAGACATTTTATTTCAAGAGAAAATCATTATGAATAATTATTTTGGCATGGATGTAAACTTTTTGAATTGAAATTCTTGAAATCAAATTTAAATAAATTTGTTCTTCATATTCATTATCAGAGTTCTATCTAATTTGTTCTTCTGTTTTTTATGCTAGTTGTATATCTTGAATTTAGAATATAGCTACTGTATGTGTTTCTTGTTGAAGTTTGATTAGTCATACTTTAACCTTAAGGTTATGTACCTCTTAGTGAAGATCCTGAAGAGTTTTTGGTTTAACATAGTGTTCAAACTTGTTTAAAATATCTATTAATTTATAATTGTTTAAGGGATAATAGATCATATAACTCTTAGGAATCCTCAATTAACCTCCATGAACATTAATTAAACAAAAGCCCCAAATTTCAATCTAGGGTTCATCATACAAAATACCTAAATCCAAAAATAAACTATAATCAAAATTTTAAGCCGATTAAACATCAATTATAACACATATTAACATAACTCAAATACCAAAACTCATTTTCGCATATTACATTATCATAAATAATCAAAATCCTAAAATTTCATAAAAACCCTAACATAAAAAATCCATTAAAACAACTGTCAACAAAAACTAAACCGATTAAACACTTAATCCAATCTCAATAACACATTAGAGCTCAAGAAATTTGGTTAGAGTGTCAACTATTTCAAAAATATTCAAGAACTCTAAAATCCCAATGGTCCAAACCTAAAAATCTAAGAGAAAAGAAAGGAAATCAAGGCTTGAACACATACCAATAGGCTCAGAAGCTCCAATCTACCTCTGATAGACTAAAAATTTGTGACCTAGTAGTGGTTGGCCATAACAAATATCCAAAAACCCTAAAATTTTGTTTGAAACACACCTTATTTATAAAAGGAATTGTGCACTCATTGTGGCAAGTTTCACTACTCTCCATAGTGAGTGACACAGAGAGGCCCTCATGCCTCTTTTTGTTACTAGTTATGGAAATTGATACATAGGGAATTTTTTCCTTTGATGTGTCATTTCCCAAGGTAAATCATCTGACTTTCATGTTTCAAGCAACACCTAAACCTAATCCTTAATTATACCTCAATTATCAACTAATAACTTAGGTTTTCTCACAAATCAAGCTTAATTATCACTAATCCTTAGCTTACAATTATAGGATGTTACAAAAGACAAAGGTAGGATACTCTAATAATTATGAAACATCTTTTTGTTTCTAAAAAAACAAATATAATTTAGTGTCCAACAATTCTACCTTCCTACTTCAAATGAACTATCCTCTAACACTTTTAATAGTTATTCATTGAGTTAGGAGTAGGAATTGAATCAAACTTGAAGCTCAAAGATTGTGCAAACCAGACAGCGTGTCCAAAGTGACAACTAAAAATCAAATGATGAGTGTTTTAGCTACAGAATAACAAAAAATATAATCAGAGTCAATAAGCATATGATGAGTCATGATCATTCAAATAGGTAGCACATCCAAAAAGAATTTCCACATGAATAAGGATACCCTTAGAATGAATTACAAATGCTTCATAAGTTTTCAGAATACACTATATATTCTGATGGTAGTCCTGCCTTTGTACAATTTGATTAAACCTATTAGTAACAATATATTGTCTAAGAGAATATCCAAACCAACTGATATTGTCTTCACTGCTAAAAAGCTAGAAAGGAGTATTCAGAATTTTCAAAGCAACATCATGATCATAGAGCATTCTAACCACTCTCTCATTCCAACACCCTATGTTGTATAGTAAAAGATCCCCAACTGATGATGATAAAGATAATGGGCAAGCACACTATAATGGCCACTATAAATGGCTAAAGAGGTTGATTTAAGAGCCATTACCAACAACCTAGTGCAAATGGTTCATGATCAAGTCATATATGTGTCTAACAACTATCTATTTATATTATAGATTGCAATGTTATATGCAACAAGATACCATCATCCACACATGATAAATAGTTTGGTTGATGCACTTGACTCAATAAAGAATTATGTTGAGCTACAAGTATACACTAAATATTATTTACTACTAATGCCTTTCAATGAGACCTTTTTTGTCGTTTCTTGCCTTGGCGAGCATTTGATCATTCCTAAGCTATCAAATGACTAAAAATACAATAAAACTAAGGAAAATCATGTTTGGTTTGTATGAAAACTATAAAAATATAAAGTGCACTAAAAATAGCTATTTTGGGGATTTTCAAATAACAAGGGAATGAATAAAATCTGTTTTTGATTAATGGGATAGAATTACTCTTGGGAGTTGAAATTCAATGGCTTTCCTCTTGCTCAATTAAAAGATATGGGGGTTTGTAAAATCATTAAGCTTCTTAAATACTAAAACTCAATTGCCAATTGAGTCCAATGCTTAGCCAATAAACCTCATTAATCAAAAAATTATTAAGCTCTTCTAATGTGCCATTCAAGAATGATTGGCATAATTGGTTCCAAAATAGCAACATTAATATGAAAGCACCAACATAATGTGCTTGACCATAAGATAGCAATGAAACTAATGGAAACATATATATTAAGGCACTAAATTCTATGTCAACAAATTCAAATTACAATAGATCAATCCAACAGTGATTATATAACAATGAGTCTCAAAATACAAATAAAACTTAAACTTAGGAATCATAAGCACAAAGAAAATGGAATGGAAAAGAAAGTCCACAAATGTAGCATATAGAGCTCAAGCCATCATCTTTTAATCCCAAGAGAAGTGAATGAATAAGAGAAACTTCAACAGCTAGGGTTTGAAATGGATGAAATTGTGAAGCTTGTGGCTAGGTTTGGAATGGAACCAAGAGTCCGAGTAAAGAGTTGTAAAGCCTTTTAGGGGCATGTGACTTGTCCTACATTAGACTTGGCTTAGCTTAGCCTGTAAAGGAAAATATACATACTCAGGCTTATTTTTAGGCCTATTTCGCTTAAAAGGCCAAGCTTATCATGTTTTTAGGCCTCTTAAGATGCTTGTTAGGCCTATAAAGATAGCTTATCATGTTTTAAATTAAAATAATATTAAGGGTGATATTGTAATTTCACACCTCCTAAAATCCCAAAACCCAATCCCATATGCCTTTTTAAATCGCAATTCGCAATCCACAATCGCAGACATCACTCCTTCTTTAATCCTCATCAGCTCATTGCTCCTTCACAAATCCCATCCCTAATCCGCTGGTCGACAAAGAATCACTCCTTGTTGTCACTCTACCACTTCTTCCTCTCAGTACCTTTTCTTTTCTCTCATTTAAGCAGATAAACCCCTACTGTCAAGCTAGGTATGAATATTCTGAGTGAACTCTTATAATGCCGATTTCTTTGATGCCAAATCCCTCACTCTATCCATAGCTTCCGGTTTCTAGTTTTTTTTAGAGTGTTATGGGTGTGTGTGTGTGTGTTTATGTGAAACTTGATTGAGTTGGAATCTGAATGTCATAAAATTTTTGCATTGAAAAGGTATTGAGTTGGGGTGTATGTGTAATAGCACACCCAAGATTTATAGTATCTAATTTGATATAATAAAAGTAGTATATCTCGAAACTTTAATTTGTCCCATGTTTAAGATAATTTACTTAAAACTTCGAATAACCACTATGAAAGAAAAGTTTTATATGGCTTGTAGTTCCAATGATCATAAGGATAGTTTGCATATAAGAAAGGAATCAAATTATCATTACAAACCTCTCCTATATATATATATATATATATGATTTAATATCTCCAACTCTCCATGCATCAAAACTTGTTAATTTATTTGAGACTATAGAGAATCGATTTAGAGGGATCATGGAACCTTTATACAAAAAGTCCAAGTGTATCATTTGCTCATAGCTAGATTGAGCTGCCCATTTATTATTAAAAGGGAAACAAACTTGAACAATTTTTTTTTTTGGAAAAGTCAATATATCAAGAAGAACACGATAGTTATGCTACCGTTGTTTAACATTAATTAATTGGGTGAGTATTATGAAAGCACATATAAAAATGGGTTTGATTAGCCTTATTAAATTCCTCAGTCTTCCTGATTCTAAGACCACCACCATCATTTGGTCTACATTTTTTCCGAAGAAAATAAGTACATTATCTTCCTATCATTTGATAATTAACCCCAAAAGAAATAACCAATTCTCATATCAATCTTATGAGCAATGTACAAAGGCAACTGAGTACAAGACAGAGGGTACACCAACGCAGAATATGTTATAGATTTAATGAGTGACCCAACCAGCTTGAGAAAGCAAACTTGCCCTCAACATTTCAAGTTTACTATCAATTCTTTCCAAATATTCATTATATAGCGGAGATCGTTGTCTAACCATATCAGCATAAGCGCCCAAATATTTACCAAGGTTGTAAGCAAATTTAAATCCCAAAATAGAGGATAAATCAAGCTTTTGCGTTTGACTAACATTAGGACTAAACACCATCTAAGACTTAGTAGTGTTAGATTTTTGACCTGATAGGCAATTATATTTTTGCAAAATTACATTTACAGTATGAATATATTGGTCATCCGGTTTGACAAACAAGAGAGTATCATCCACATGTAGAATATGCGATAAAGGTAACCATCTTCTAGCAACCTGAAAACCTTTCCATGTACCTTGCTGTTGAGCTATGTTGACAACACATTTGCATACAATATATAGATCACCTTCTCTCAAACCACATTTTGGTGTAAAATTATATTATGGCACACCCTTAATCAACACTTTGTATGAGGCTGAAGAAACACAAGTCATTCTCATCCTAACCCAGGACTCAAGAAACCCCATTTTTTCCAACATTGCATAGAGAAAAGCCCATGAAAATCTATCATAAGCCTTTTCTATATCAATTTTAATAACACACCAGCCATGCTTATGACGACACAAACATTTTAAGTTAGCCATTACTTCACTGAGAATCAAAACACTATCTGAAATAAGTCTACCCTTGATAAAAGCATTATTAAAAGTTGAGATTACATGTTGAAGAACATGATGTAACCGATAGCACATAACCTTACTAATAATTTTATACAACACATTGCACAAACTGATTGGCCGAAAGTCATTAAAATTTTGCGCTGCCTTTTAAGATCAAAGTAAGGAATGTTTCCTCCAATTGAGTCAAAATATCTTGTTTGCAGATTTGATCTTTAATATAATAATTTGTACAAAATGATTTACTGGAAAATTAGACAAGTGTTGATACCCGAAACCTAATTATTATTATGATCTTTAAAATGTAATTTTGGACACCAATCTCATCAGAAAGGTCATATCATTACCAATTTTACCCACTTGCCACTTATTCCAGAGTTCAAGTTCTTTCAAATATTCAAGTTTATAAATTAAAGCACAAATTGTATTGAATTAAAAGCCGTTTGCCAAACTTTATTAATGATTGAGTTAAAAGTTTTCAAATCCAAAGTTGCGAGTGAAACAATTGAGTTAACTAACCTTAATTTTTGGTGGGTTGAATGGATAAACAAGCCAATTTATCATAAGAAAATAAAAAAGTATTCACAGTTCAATATTTAATTTTAGGTTTAAAGTGCAAATCTACCCATAAAGTTGTACCCAATATGCGCCACACCATTATTTGCTTAAAGTTATGTGACACGCAATGTGTTCATTGGAGACATGGCAGGTGTGGAGATGAATCCTCTCGCCCGCCAACACCACACACACACCGCCCCCCCCCCCCCCCCCAAAAAAAAAAAAACCCAACCCCATCCAATTAAACTCTCCATTGCAGAAGTTTTCGTCTCAGATGATAGTGAATAAGCAGCAGTAAGAGGAAGGTCCAGAGCAGAAGAAGGCCACCTGGGGAGAGGAAGGTTGATGATCTCGTCTTCAAATTTGATGATAGGAAGATGCGTAAGAAGGGTGGCTTTTGTGAGGCAACCCAGTTGCGAGGACGATTACGAAGGTCCAAAGAGATTCTGCCATCTTGGACAGCGTGGATAGAACGCAACCCAGGAAAGAGGTTTTACGGCGGCCTAAGCTACCTACATTTAAAAATGTCTATGTCGTTTAGATGAGTGATGTTCTGTGGTGATTAAACACTGGTTACTAACTTTTACAGGATGGGGGTTACGGGTACTTTGCTTGGCGTGATGGTGACTTTGGCGAGAGGGCAAACGTGGTCATAAAGGAGCTACTTTATGACATTGACAATTTGTTTGATGAAAATACCCAGCTACGAAGAGGAAATAATAGTCAGAGGTTCTATGAAGGTCAGATCTAGAGCCATAATTAATATAGAATATAAATAAATTTATATTTTTTAAATTTAAAACTTTAAATAAAATATTTAAAATAATAATCATAATATATTAAAATTCTAATTATATTTTTAATAATTTAAAATCATATCCTAATATTTAATTTATAATACTTTAAAATAGAAAAAGAAATTAAACTTAAATCTCCCTTTTTCTATTTATCTAACTCAAATTTAATAAATTTAATTGCCACCATAATAATAATAAATATTTATTTATACAGAAAATTTTAATTATTTTCTCTAATTTATGCCCAGAGGACTTTAATTAAACCAAATCATTATATATAAAAAGCATCCAATCATTTTCGACCCACTACTCCCATAAATATATAAATATGCTAATTCAAGCATTTGTTCCAACAATATCACCGCGACATCCAATTTTAAAGGCAGAAGAACAACTAATTTGCATTTGCTTCAATGTGTTAAAATTTCAGCTTCAATGTGTTAAAATTTCAGCTTCAATATTTCAACCCATCAAACATCATTTAAATCTTCATCCTTTTCTTTTAAATGACCATTTAATCTTTAAATCCTTTTCCCAGCAATTTTCCAAGCATCATTGTATAATACACTCTTACCCCACACGCCATTCATAGAAGCAACACTAGGGAATGATTATAATTAACTACATATCCACGTACTTTACAACCATATTTAAATTCAACATCTTTACTCAACTTTCATCTTCTCCAATTCAGCTCAACCCCACGCACCAACAATTGTTTTCTCAAACATCAATCAATATATATACACATGCTAAAATTTCCGACTCTACTCTTCATTTTTCCCTTAAATTACTTAACTTAGCAATAAAAGATATTTTTTTTCAAATTTCCCATTCCTTCACAGCGTCATCAATCAGAGAAGCAAAGAAAGTTAAATCACCCAACCAAAAGTTATGAATGATCAGTAGAGAAGGAAGTGCTAGGCTTACTATACACACACTCACGGAGGAACTTTACAGCAACAAGGAAGAGGGAAGTGGAAGGCTACGCTATAACATCCATTGTGGAGATGCGACGTCACAGGGTTGAGCAGAAAAAACTGAGCACAGGACCTAGCTTCCCTGAACAACAGTAGCCCAAACTCTGAACGGATAAGAAGAAAAATGGCGAATGGTGACAGCAGCAAAAGTGCACAGTGATAGCTCCCCAAACAACAGAGGACTTATGGCGACGTGCTCCTACAGCAACCACCGATGACCCCTCCCTTTCCCACTATTGCTATGTTTCTCAAATAAGAACAACAGCAGGAGAGTTGACAGAACACTCACACGCCACGATCTGAACCGAGAAGGGAGTCAGAGATGAGGTTGCTACAGTGCTAGGCGTACAAGGTAACGGCAGTGGCTGTAGATGCGTGACAGTAAGAAGGATGAACGCAGCTGCAGTACAGAAAAGAAAGAAAAAAAAACAAGAAGAAGAAGACAAGCTTCCAGTTCCACTGCTAACCAGAGAACAATAGCGAACGTGGGACGTGTCACGGAGCAAGTAAAAGGAAGGAGATCCTGCATCAACGAAGATACGAGAAATGGGGAAGACCACATCGACGAAAATAGTCACCAACGACAGTAACACCGATGGCGAGAGCCAACAGACCAGAAGACGGCAACTGCTTCCATCAATAGTAAGTCTGGTGTCGCAGCTGAAACCAGAAGGAGGAAGAAGTCGTGTCGCCAGTCAAGATCCAGGAATCCAGGAAGCCACAGCAACAGCGAAGCAACTATCACTGGTGATGGCAGCTCAGGCAATGAAGAATGGCAGCTCAGGCAATGAAGACTATCACTGGTGATGGCAGCTCAGGCAATGAAGAATGGCAGCGGCTACAGTATCCACAAGTCGCGAAGCTTCCCTAAATTCCCTATGTCTTTTGTCTCTCTCGCTGCCAGCTGAAAACAAAAAGGAAGGAGGTGCTGGTAATAAAATGGGCAGAGGGTCATTTTGGTATTTTACGGGTGTCTGAAAAACTAAAATTTCAGTTTAGCTAAAGCTGCGATTAGAACCCATTACCTGAAACTCAAGTTCTCTGAACCTAACAACTCAACTATTCCCTTCCAATTGTGATTTTCGCTGCAAGAAACTATATATATTCTTAAATACATTATTATCATATCAAAACATTTTTTAGGGTCATTACATTCTTCTCCTATTAAATAATTCGGTCATTCTAATTTGAAAATATATTCACCTCAAATCTCGAACACAAGTGTGGGTACTTAATCCACATCTCACTCTACATTTTCTATGTAACTTCTTCCTCTGAATGATTTTGCCGTAACACTTTCATCGATAGAATCTCTTTCGATCTTAACTTATTTACTTGTATATCAAATATAGCTATTGAATACTCATCATACTACAAGTCTTCATTTACATAAACTTCTTGATATTCAACAATATGAGAGGAATCATATCGATACTTCCGTAGCATCGACACATGAAACACCGAATGAATTCCCGATAACTCTAGTAGTAGGGCTAATCGATAAGCTAGAGCACACACCTTGTCCAAAATCTCAAAGGGACCATATACCTCGACTTAACTTGCCTTTACTCCCAAATCTCATGACACCTTTCATTGGCGACACATTTAAAAATATTTTATCTCCAACCATGAATTCTAATTCTCTCCGACGATGATCCACGTAAGATTTCTATCGACTCTGAGCTATCAATAACCTTTGTTGAATTACTTTCCCCTTTCTCTTTAGCATCTTGAACCAAATCTTGTCCAAATATCTCTCTGTCACCAACTTCAATCCACCCAATTAGAGACCTACATTGTCTTCCATATAATGCCTCAAATGGTGCCATCTGAATACTTAATTGATAGCTATTATTATAGGCAAATTCCACTAGCAGCAAATGATTATCCCAACTTTCACCGAAACCTATGATACATGATCTCAACATATCCTCAACTATTTGGATCGTTCTCTCACATTACCTATCAGTTTAAGGATGAAAAGTAGTGCTTAGATTCAATCGAGTACCCAATGCTTTTTGAAATTATTCCCAAAAATCTAGAAGTGAATTAGGGCCCTCTATCTGAAATGATAGACACTAGAATTCCATGCAAACGCAAAATCTCAATAATATAAATCTCGATATATCTAGCTGCACTTTAAGTCGTCTTCACTAGAAAAAAATGAGCTGACTTAATTAACCTGTCAATAATCACCTAGGTAAAGTCAAAACCTCTAATAGTACGGGGCAAGCCAATGATAAAATTTATTGTTATATTTTCCCATTTCCAATCAGGTATTTTCAACTGTTGTAACGGTCCTGTAAACTTATGATGCTTTGATTTAACTTGTTGACACCCCAAACAACATGCAACAAAGTTTATGATATCATTCTTCATACCATGTCACTAATACAACTGCTTCAAATCTTGGTACATCTTAGTCATTCCAAGCTGAATAGTATAAGCAAAATGATGAGTTTCTTCTAAAATTTGCTTTCTCAAGTCTTGAACTTGAGGCACATAGATCCTGCCATTATACCTCAAAACACTTTCATAGTCAATCACAAATTCTGCATTACTTCCCTCTTTGACCAAATCTCGTAACTTGCATAATCTTGATTCAGAGTACTAAGCTCCTTAATCTATTCATTTAGAGAGGAATGAGCTTGCAAATGAGCTAAAAACGATTATTTATCAGCAATTTCAAATACGACTTCATCTTACTCCACTTTATAAATTTCCTGTACCAACAGTCTTCTTTCAACATTTATATGTGCCAAGCTACCCATAGACTTTCTACTTAAAACATCAGCCACCACATTTGCTTTCCTTAGATGATACAGAATCGTACAATCATAATCTTTTAACAATTGTATCCATCTTCTCTATCTGAGATTTAGGTTCTTCTGATCAAAAATGTACTTGAGACTCTTGTGATCAGTGAAAATGTTATAAGTTTCACCATACAGATAATGTCTCCAAATCTTTAAGGCAAACACCACTACGACCATTTCTAAATCATGAGTTGGATAATTTTGATCATGCTTCTTAAGCTTTCTAGAGGCATAAGCAATTACTTGCCCATTCTGTATTAATATATAGCCCAAACCAATTCGAGAAGTATCACAATACACTGTGTACCCTCCAACTACTAAAGGTAAGCTTAAAATAGGGGCAGAAGTCAAAGATTCCTTTAACTTATAAAAACTTCCCTCACACTTATCATCCTAAATGAATTTTACATTCTTCTAAGTTAATCTTGCCAACAAAGCCACTATTTTTAAAAATCCTGCACAAAATGGCAATAATATCCTGCAAAGCCTAAGAAACTTCGAATCTCAGTGATCGTTGTAGGTCATGACCAACTTTTGACTGCCTCAACCTTGATAGAATCAACTTGAATACCATCTTTTGACACTATGTGTCCCAAGAAAGTGACATAAGTCAACCATAATTCGCATTTGGAAAACTTAACATAAAGTTGTTGTTCCCTCAACCTTTACAACACTAACCGCAAATGATGTTTGTGCTCCTCCGTACTCTTGGAATATACCAAGATATCATCAATAAACACGATTACAAACTTATCTAGAAATACTCTAAATACTCGATTCATTAAGTCCATGAATGTCGCATGAGCATTCGTCAAACCGAAAGACTTTACCAAAAATTCATAATGACCATACCGAGTTCTAAATACAGTCTTTAGAATATCTCCCTTTTTGATCTTTAATTGATGATACCCTGATCACAAGTCCACCTTTAAAAAATACTGCTCTTCTTGCAACTAGTAAAAGAGGTCATCAATGTGCGGCAACGAGTACTTATTCTTTATTGTTGCTTTATTCAACTGTCAATAATAAATGCATAGCTTTAAAGATCCATCTTTCTTTTTCACAAACAACACTGGTGCACCCCACAAAGAAGTGTTGGGTCAAATAAATCCTTTGTCTAATAGTTCTTGCAGCTGAATCTTTAATTCCCTTAACTCTAAAGGCGTCATCCTATAAGGCAGAATTGAAATTAGCTGCGTGTCAGGAATGACATCAATACCCAATTCTATTTCTCTATTTGGAGGTAACTAGGTAATTCCTCTAGAAAGACGTCAAGAAATTCCCGAATAATTGGAATTTGATCTAAATTGATAGTAGGCTTATCAACATCTTTCACTACAGCAAAAAATCCCTGATAACCCTTTATCAAAATCATTGGGCCTTTAGAGAAGAAAACAAGTTAGTTGACCTCTCTACTGCATGTTTAAAACACTCTAGAAATTATTGTACAACTCTTGAGAACACCATATGCCAAATCCTTAAATCAATCTCTATCATTATATTTAACATTCTAAAGTCCTTAAGCATATCGTAACACTTGAAACACTGGCTTAGACATTCTTAAAACATTAAGACAGCAATTGATAATCAATTACAAGTTTCAATAACTAATAATTCAGACCGTAAAGTTGTCAACAACACCATCAAAATAATTCATATCATACATCACCTTTAAGCCTTTAGGTGTTCAGTATGTTTTAGTTCCCTCTTAAATACACTTGCAACACATGTTTAAGCATTAAAACATGGGTATCTGCAACCCTTAACTCCCATATTCAAAAATTTCAATGCATTTAGCATCAATTAACCAATTGTAATACATAAAATACTCAAACAGTGAGTATTTATATATATTTGAAAGTATTGTTCCAATCATTTCTTTAAAAACACAATAATTAACTTCACCTAAAATTATTTTCAAAATCCCATCTTAAAGCTTTAATATTTAAAATATGTTGAACACTTCACTTCAAATCTAGAATCAATAGATGACTATCCCAAATCATTTAACTCATGTTTCAACCTCGACTAACCAGGGTAATCAAAGGTTTACAATACTAAACAAACTTTTAAACACCTTCATACCCCACACTTAGTGTATATATATATATATAAACAAATTTTATTTCTTTTAGCTTGACAACTTAAAACTTCACAGAGTTTGAAATTAGTTCCCAAGCTTGAAACTCATAGCCTTTAACATTCCAAAGTACTTCCAAGAGAACCCGAAATCATAATAACCAAAATACTAACCATTAGCTTGATTTCACATAATCAAAAGCTTCAAAATCCACCCAAAACAAGTTTCTACACCTCTTTTCAATACCCTCAAACGAAATTCCATGGGTTCCTATTTAGCATCAGAACCCAAAATTTTATAAGGATCTAACCTAATGAATTATAACAACTTGACTAAAATATTATCCATTTCAATAACGTTACAAGTTTCTTCTCAAGTCTCATGCCTAAATCATATAGAAATAACAAGGGACTGTGGATTTGATGGTTTAGCTTTAAATAAGATTTCTTATAGAGATCTAAGGGGTCGACTTTACTTACTCTTAGCTCTCCCACGACCTTATCCCTTTCCTCTAGTGGGTAAATCTCTTTACTGAGTAGAGCCTATATCTAAAGCCTTATCATTCCTATAACTTCTTCCAACTGCTAGACGTCTAGGTGACATTTAGATTATACACAAAAATCACAAAAATACTTAATTCCTCATGAAAAATATACTTATAGTACCATAAGAAAAGAAAACACCTTTTTGACTTCCTAAAAGACCTTCAATGATGCCTCAACTATAATTATGCCTAAATTTATAATGATAATTGAGACCCTATTGAGGTATCCCTACTCCACTTAGCCATAAAAAACCTTTGCTCTGATACCAAACTGTTACGTCCTAAAATTTGAGCCATGATCGGCATAGAATATGAATAAATTCATATTCCTTAAACTTAAAAATTTAAATAAAATGTTTAAAATGATAATTATAATATATTATTTTTAGGATATCAGGGAATTGAGAAGTGAAAATAATTGGAAGCTATTTAGTTGGAAGGAGTAAAGGTTTAGGAGTATAGCAGGTGAGTGAATAACGTCCCTTAAAAGTAGTATTTTTATTAATAACTTGTTATTTGATGTATTTCATTTAAAGTGTTAAATCTTAAATATAATTTACTAAAAATAAGTTATACGAATTAATGGCTTTAATTGTTAGAAATGGTTTTCTTTCAGTTGGTTATAAAATGATTATGGTTATGTATGAAAGTGGATGAAGAAGTTTTAGAAACATACTTTGGCAAATGTTATATTGAGTTGATTTTTTTCATGAAATATGATGACGAGAATTTTATTATTTGAATAATTATCCATATGAATTGAAGAAATCTTTTGATAAGTTATCTTAATGTTCATACTGAGGTTTTATGATTATGAAGTATTTTTAGCAAAAATTGTTGTATTGGAAAGTGTTGTGGTTATTAAATGCCAAATGGACCCCACACATGCTAGAAAGGTTTTCATAAAGGATTGAATACAGAATACTAGTTACTAACAGCAGTCTGTTAGTCTTTGGTGCGTCATGGTTAAACCCGAGCTCGATGGATATTCGTGAGTTTCGTACTCGCACCGGTTATTTGTGGGATTTATTCTCGCGCTTGTTACTCGAAGGTCTCGTACCTGCGATTGTTTTTGTGGCTTCGAGCCACCCCAGATTGGTTAGTTACCCTCGTGGACTGTGTGTCCACGCCTGTTTTCGCAGCCTCAAGCAGTGCCAAATTGGTTAGTTACTCGCATGGACTGTGTGTCCAAGCCTGTCTTCATTCTGTTGAAATCCTACGAAAAAATGATTGTTTTGAAAGGATTATTTTGAATGGTTTTCCTGAAATTTAATGTTTACAGAAATATTTGCATCGAATTACAAAATGTTATGATTTACATTTAAATATGTTGAAACTGTTTATTTCTGCATTTTAAATTATGTTTTTTGGAGACGTTATTTACGAGTAGATTATTTGGCTTTAGATAGTGCAGTTGATCATATTCCTCCAGCTGAGCAGTGAAGAGCCTCACGTTCGATCTGAAGTATTGATCTTTAGCAAATCTCCTTGTGATGTAAATTTATGAAATACTTGTATTATTTTGTTGAAAGGATAGATGCTCCACCTAGTCTATGGATAAGATTCTGGTTATTTTAGAAAATATTATAGGTGATTTTGAAATATTTGCAGTCTATTGTAGGATAGTTGAAAGGTCGGTCAGAAGACGATGATCCTGCTGAAATTTCTACAGAGAACTTGCCTTTGTCACATATCAGCACTCCCAGGGCATAACTTTCTGAGCTCTACAAGGCTGAGATAGGATTACTCAGTCCTGCCACAAGGTCTGCATGTGCAACATTCAGCCAAAATTATCTCGCACAAATCTCAATAACTTCTTCCTTTTTATGTATCTATAGCTAATGATTTAATTTTTTGTTAAAAACACCAGAAGCACTAACGATATAGAACATCCTACTTCCTCAAGAAACAAAACAACAGTGGTGCAATTAAAAGTAGTAGGGTTCTGAACGTTCAATCCTTCAACCACGCCTCGGCCACGAAATAATTTTGATGATGTCCGATTGGCTTTGTCAAAGCTTGACTTGAAAACCAATAGCACTCCAAATCTGACAGTTATATACTCTAGATCATGTTAGAAGCTGACACATACAAAACCATATCTTATACTCACTGCACTTTATGTTTTATTCTATTTCATAAAAATTAATTTTCACATGACTAAAATAGGAAGCTGAAAGAAGCAGATAAGGGATTCCAAATAAAATCGGCCTATACAAATTAAAGCATAAAGTAAACTCATTTAGCTTACGGAGTAGATCAATATCAGTACAGCAGTGCCAGATACACTTAATGGCTCACAAAACTTAAAAAGAACGAGAAAGAGACATGTTGCCAGTAGCCTACAGAGAAGTTAGTTATAGGAAACTAGGAATAACGTACTTTGATATGATACCCTTTATGTGCTTAGCCATCCGTAGAACGTGCTCCTCAGATTCAATCACATTTGGACCCGCTAGAAGGAAGAATGGGTTTGCTGACTGGAGTAATCGAAGCAAACAAGATTCAACAATGAAAAATTCATTATTAACATAACTCCCAAAATGCTTAAATCAAACATCACTGAGGGGGCCAAATCAAGCAAATTGACTCAAACCATCAGTTGGTTAAACAGAACTGAAGATGGATCCATTTTCACAGTCGAACTTCAAGAAACAACAAAGCGCTCAGGAAATTCAGAAAATGTTGTTGCCAAGTTATACCCAGAATTAAGGTCTGCTACATTGTACAAAAAGAAACAAAAGAGCTCAGCGAGTTTCCAACGTTTCCTTAGAATCAAAAGAAAAGAAGTAAAATGGATTAATAACAAGAAGGGTAGAAAGAGTGAAGGAAGTTTTACAAGATCAGCAAAAGGGGTGGATCTTCCCCGGTCCGGAGCGCAGCGGGGCGTAGTCCTGCAGACGGTAAAATTATCGATCAAAGTCGAATTTCACGAAATTCAATTTGTTTTTCTTTTTCAATAGTTATATTTGTGAGTATTTCAAGTTTCTGGAGTGAAATACTAACCAATTTTAATAGTAGCAATTTTCGACAATTGAATCAACTTTAAGTTTTATGTTTTTTCTTAAAAAACTTTGGATTTATAATTTATTTATTTTTATTATATTTAATTTTTAAAAATTATTCACATTTTATTTTTACCTTAAAAATAATTTTTTTGCAAAATTATTTTATTTTAAATATAATGACATCATAATATAGATTTACCAAGAAATTTGATTATGTTCATATTAATATGATTTTTTATTGTGATATTTAATTTAATTTTATACCTGATATATTTTTCATATAAGAATAAAGGTATTTTAATCATTTAAATATTTTCTCATTTTATTTTTTTTCTTTTCGCTAATGCATCAAATAGGAGGAGTAATAACATTTTTCTCTAATTTTCTTATCTTTCCATTTTCTCTCTTCCTATTTTGTTTTCTTTTACAAACGGAGGATTAAGTGTTTATCGATTTTGCTGAGATTATTAATATGCATATAGCTAGGATAGCATTCAGCACCCTTATAAGGAAGCTGTTGATCACGATAGATTGTGGATTTATAAGAATTAGAATGTCCTTAAACTGTGCTTTATAGAGAGATGATGGATAATGGAAGAAAATTAAGTTAGACTTTATTTCAATGTAATCATCTTGTTACTAATAGACGCTTTGTTTCATTAAAAAAAATATTTTTTTGCGAAAATTTCTTCTCATGCGTTGCATGAGCGCAAGAGCACTTGTATGAATTGAAATTGGAATTAATATTTTGTTATAAAAGATAATATTTGCAATATATTACCGCATTCGTATTGCAGAAGTCTCGTGAGAGCTCAAAATCTAAAGCAAAATGCATAGCTCTTTGACATGAAAACATAAATACATAATCAATTAAAAAATTGCATTCCCAACCTTCGTATGCGGCAATTGAAGTTCAATAAATTTGTTTGGATTATATTTTAAAAAATAAATTGTGGGTAAAATAGATTATAGAGAATAGATTTTAAATAGAATAAATTTTAAGTATAATTTTTAAAAAAATTAGTATCATTAATTTATATCAAAATTATAGTTTTGATAAAAAAAATATATTTTAAAAAATAAGTATTTGAATAGCTTATATTAAAATTATGATTTTGGTAAAAACATTGATTATAAAAAAAAGTGTTTAGATAATTTTTTTTTAAATCATGATTTAGGACCTAAACCTAATACACAATCAACACAGTGCGCGGTTGAAAAGAGAACTAAATAAATTTGTGAAAATAATTTCATTACTTCAATAAAAATGGTAGTTAGAAACACATTAAATAAAAGGTAAGAGTAAGATGTGAATAGTTATCAAGAGTTTAAACTTTCTAAATGTAATTAAAAAAATTCAAAACATCACTATTTTGTGAAAGATTAAAATTATCACTGAAATTTTTTAAATTTTTATTAATTTTTCTTATTGAAATTAATTTGGGTAATAATAAAAAAAACACTTTTGAGAGGAAAACCAAGGTTTTGGAAAAAGGCACCCAAATACCTTTTTTTTTCAATAAACACTTTATGATTTAAAATTATTGTTTGAGGGTGAAAAACTATGATTTTCTAAAAATCCAAAAATTTTATTTTTTTTAGAAATTATTCTATACAATTACTTTTATTACTTTTTCTAGAAACTATTATATAAAGTTAAGTAGTGAATTTAACAATTATGAGTGATGTTAATAAGAGTTGGTGCATATGGTAAAGAATAAACATATATTGCATAAGGAAGCGAGTTTGATTCTCACTACAGTTGTGAGGGCTCTTTTAGTAAACGATATCGTAAACCTCCTATAAAAGCTCTATGATCTTGAGGTTATGCCCTAACCTTAATAAAGGATTGGTGCCAAACCCGTCTAAACTTTTATTTATACCAAAAAAAAACAATTATGAGTGATAATTCTGAAAATGTTATTACCTATGAACAAGTTAAGGGAGTCCTGAAATACATCACTCCATATGATGTGAACTTTAAAAAGGCAACTACATGCATCGAATTATGCTGTTGCACTCACAAAGCTTTTTAGCTAACATTACAACGTCAATTTTGAAGAAAAGATAACTTCAACTTGGCAACGTCGCAAGTTTCAGGAAATAGGCAGCAGCTATTGCAAGTACAGCAATCCATTAGCCCAACCCTCCTGAAAAGAAATTAACATACGTATTAATAATGAACATGGAAGTCTAAAGAGTCGTAAATCTAAGACTTTCCAATGACCCTTTTCAGAAGCTTTTTTTTTAAGAAAAGGGGAAATTCGAAACAAACAAAAAATCGTGCATCACTATCTCATTGCAAGAAAAGAAAATATGAACAAGTTAGAGACATCAAAATATGTTAAAAATGTTAAAAGCCCGTCTAGTGTGATAAGATAATCCTCTAACTGAGCGTGTGATCTTGAATGGTGAGGATTAGGGGTGTTCATAAAGTTCGCAGCCCGGTATATCCACCCGAGAACCCCAAAAAAATGCCCTGCCCAGCCCAATAAATATAGGACAGAGTCGGGCATCGGACTACAAAATGTAACCCATACTTTTTTCGAGTTGGGCACCAGGAAGGGGGTTGCCCTGCCCTACCCTGCCCATGAGCACTCATTCTTTTTTTTTACTTTTCTCCCTATATGTTACACTTGGAAAGGAGAATATAATAGTTATTGGTGATTAAAGAGTCATTTTAGAAATATAAGTAGTTAAGTAAGTAAGTTGAGTCTTTTAATATTTATAACTATATTAATTTTTTCTTTTTCTTTAACTTTACTAATCATAATATGATTATATTATAAATTATAATTATTCATTTTATTTTTTAGATGCTTCTTCCTTGTCAACATTTGGAAAATTGATACAGAGTTACAATTATAAATTATTTAGACTTTAAAGCTTTTTTTTATAAGCAATTAATTTTAATACTTTAATTATTATCTTTTTGTTACCTTATTTTTAGTGGATTATAGATATTATTTAACATTTGAAGACATATGAATATAGTATTATTTTAGAAGTTTATAATTGTAGATTGTTTTCCACAACATGAGCATGTCATCACAACTTGGGTATGTCCAGCTCGCCCACATCCAGCCTGCCCATGCCTAACCTAAAATGGTTAGGGCTTTTATCGGGTAGAGACGAACATTGCTTTTTTGGGTAGGGCACCGGGCAGGGGGTTGCCCTGCCCAGCCTTACCCATGAACACCCCTAATGAAGGTATGATGCTTCTACAAACCCTTTTGAGAAGTTATGATTGAGAGAACCATTAAATGTTCAGCACATTAAGTTGCGCAGCCAATGTAGGGGTGGGATACTGTATTCTAAACAGAAGACCCATTTAAATAAACTTTTGGAAAAGGGTTTATAGAAAAAAAATTAAATAGCTTTTAAAAAGTAGGCTTCCAGATAAAAGTTTATAAAAACAATGGTTCTAAATAAATGATTGTTTTGTAGTTATTATTAGAAAAAATTTTATGATTGGTAAATTACCATAAAATATATTATTTATATATAAAAAATATTCCTTTTTTCTTTTCTTTTTTCTCTCTCTCATGTCCTCTCTCCACCAACAAAGACCAACAGCACAGACAGAGCCCTGACCTTTACTGGTGATGACAAGCCATGACCTTTATTGATGACGACGAGCACAACGGACCCACGGCAAGCACGGTAGCATCGACCTATGTGATAACATTTTTTTGCACGGACGGAGGAGAAGACACAATGGTGATGAAGATTATCCTCCCTTCCAATGAAGTGTGCTTTCTCTTCGATGACGAAAACTCTCTTGCCTCCCAATGACGATGATGATAGACACAAATAGAGGAGAAGAGCGTGACGGTGACATAAGCAGAGCAGAAGCATTGAGAAGAGAAGAGAGAGAAGAGAGAAGAGGAAGAAGATAAGAGAGAGTGTGTCAAGAAAAGTAGGGGTAAAATAGTAATTAGGTAGTCATAAGCTCTTTTACTGTTCTATAAGCTATTCCTATGAGTTATTCAAAACTATAATTTTAAACCTTGGTTTGGTCCAGAAGCTCTTTTGGACAAATATAACTGCTTGTTTTATTTTTTTTTTCAAACTAAGGTTTGGGCTAGAAACCCTTTTAAAACCTTAGTTTTTGGATAAACCAAACAGGCAATAATGCTCCTCATGTCCTTAACCTAAGATATATTTATCTAATTTGAGGGGATTATAAAAGTTAAATAAATTATCCCTATGTTCCTTAATAGAAGACACAGTTGACTAATTTTAGAAGATTAAAGAAGCTAAATAAATAAATTAATTGTATCATATGTTAAGTATCATTATATTATTATTAATTTATAAGTCAGGCAAATTACTTTAGAGAAAAATAATAAATATACATATTTTAAAGTAATTTATTTATCTTCTATAATCTCTCCAAATTAGCCAATCGGGTCTTATATTAAGGAATGACTAAACGGTAGTGGTACTTAATTATAATACATGTGACATAATCTCTCTAAAATAATTTTACAAACCATTAGATTCAATTTATAAGTTAGGTAAATTAATTTAAAAATAATAAATATCAAAGATAAAAATAAAATATTTTACATTTAGGACTCAGATGTACTTGGTTTCATGAAATATTAATCAAAAGCGTGTTGGAAAATGTGCCCTAGGGGCCAATCATTGTCTTATGAACATTATTGATTTATGAATTTATTAATTGTGTTATCATATTATTTGCATGTTTACTGTGATGACCATCCTTGGATAATTCATGATCTTATCCTAAATGTCCCTGGTCGGTCATCTGTGCGGGAGCAGAGATGAAACAAGACCAGTATGACTTTGAAGATGTATAGAGATATAAATCAAAGTCATATGCACATGTAAGAGTACAAGGTATTGGACCGACCCGCTATGAGAGAGTTGCATGGGTTACGTCATAATCTTCTCTCATATACAAACCATGTCACTATGCCCTTTGACCTGAGATCATCATGGATTCCTACATGACAAACGCTCAGTTTTGGCCTAGTCAAAAGTCAGTTTTGACCGAGTGATCATAAAGACTATGTTCGGGCTTAGTGGTTTTTCATGCGGAAGAATGTGAATGTTCAAGATGGAATTTGTCCCTCACATTCGTAGAGAGATATTACTGGGCCCCTCGATGAGTGAGTCTGAGAAATGTATGGCCATACTGTAATGGAAAGGTAGTTCCATTTCTATAGTCAGACTACTCAGGGATCGAGAAAGTAACGGTCAGGAATAGGAGGATGACATTATCCATGCCTCATCCATGACCAAAATATCACGTGACAGAAGGGACATGATATGGTTGTATAAAAGGTTACATCGTTTATCGATTCTCATATGATTTGGGTAGTCGTTATGTCTTGCTAGAGACCGCTTGCGACTTGTGGGCCAGTATAGCAAATGGCCCACTGCCAACTTCATATGGGCCTACAGGGTCGCACACAAAATAGCCCAACACGAGCTATGATTTCCAGATTCATTGAATCTAAGACGTGTCTAGATTCAATGAATCATCCAGGGTTGATGTATATATTTATTTATATTTATATTCGTATATATATAAATTCGTATATATATATTATATATAAGGGATATATAGGATTTTATTTATAAGGATAAATTAAATCTCTATCACGTTTGAATTTGAAATTCAAATTGATAGGATATCTCATATAAGAGATATTTACAAGATTTAATTTATAAGGATAAATTAAATCTCTATCACGTTTGAATTTGAAATTTAAATTGATAGAATATCTCATATAAGAGATATTTACAAGATTTAATTTATAAGGATAAATTAAATCTCTATCACATTTGAATTTGAAATTCAAATTGATAGGATATCTCAAATTTGATTTATGAGAATAAATCAAATACAGTCTAATCTTATCTTTATTTAACTTAAATAAATAGGTGAATTAAATCTGTGGGACGGATTTAATATAAATATTATTTATTTAATTAGTTTCTTATCAAATTATACAATATGTGATATTGTATTCAGAATTAATATAGATTAATTCTAAAATCCAATTCGGTTGAGAAAACGCAGAGCATCCTATATATCCGATTTTAGGAGCTACGTTTTGAACACAACAAATAACACAAAAGGGGCCGAATGGAATCTGGAAAAGGTTTGCAGATAAGAAACTGCTGAAGTAGAGACGGAGAGGACGAACTCTTGAGAAAGCCTTGGAGGGACAAGAGACGCTAGCACGTCGTTCGTGGTTGGAACGCTGTTCGTGTGGATACCAGTAGAGGAAGACGACCTGTGGAGTCGACTTCTTGCGATCAAAAAGAGAGCACGGGCCGCGGAGAGAAGCTGTGGAAGTCGCTGAGAAACACTGAGGGTAATGCTTCTTCCCACTTGACTTAAACACATACGGTAGATCCTGGCAAGGAATGGAAAAAATTTTTAAATTAATTTCCGCTGCGTGTCTTTCAATTCCTTGCAAAGCGTTCATATAACAAAAAACTAGGGGCTTGTTGATTAAGCTTTCAAGCTTCTTCTAGGGGCGCTGCCCCCAGACCCCGCCCGCTAACCGGCTAGCGGGACCGCCGTGGCTACCTGTTCGTAGCGCAACATATCCGTAACATATGTTATTTGGTGAATGTTTTAGATATGAAACATTAATTACCCTTGAATTAAATCTGAATATTGATTCTTGAATGTTTGGGTATGGTGAACAATATGGCTCTAGATTGCAAGTGTTGTAAATTTTAAATATGGCCTGCGTGTCGTGCCTTCCTCTATATACTCTTAATGTACCTTCTCTTCTCATCTCACTCCCCTCGAATGTTAAAAGAGGTTTCTATATGTAATTTCCCTTTTCTTACTAGAGAGCTCCTCTCATTGGCTTGAGGGGAGTTAGGATAGGTGAGCCATATTGTATCACGTTTAGATTATGCGTATTATGATTATATCAGCACATGCATATTACTTATATGAGATACAAACTGAGAAACATGTGTTTTTTTATAAACCAGATAGTTAAATTAGGCCCTCTAAATGAAATCTTAAGTCATGATGCCGTCAATTTATGAACACTTATCAAAATCTCGATCGCTCAATTGTCGACTCCACCAAAGTGGGTGCTTTTGAGTTATCTTGGGGAGATAAGCAAGAGTAATGGTGCTACTCTCACATGTTTATTATTGTTTGAATTAATTGAGATTAACAAAACGGTTTTGGGTCTCAAGGCATTAGATGGGATTAAAAACATGCCAGATCATATGATGATAGAATCCCATAAACATCTAAGAGTTACATTTGATGTAATTGGTAAAGGTGTTACCTACCTAAATAACTTAATTTAAGCGTCCTGCCAAAGCGGACTTAAGTTTAAGCCAAATATGGATCTTAGCCCACTAACTAATGCATTGAGGGTTATTTATTTAGTGGGAGATTGCTAATTGAATTGCATATTTTTAATTGTAGAATCATGACGACTAGTAATACTGCTACATTATCGCTGCGATCTGTCCTTGAGAAGGACAAACTTAATGGGACAAACTTTCTTGACTGGTTTAGGAACTTGAGAATTGTTCTCAAGCAGGAAAGAAAGGCGCATGTCCTAGATCAACCCATTCCTAAGGAGCCAGCGGCCAATGCTCCTAGAGCTCAGAGAGATGCTTACACGAAGCATAAGGAAGACTCTGTCGATGTGGGATGCTTGATGCTAGCCACCATGGTTCTAGAGCTCCAAAGAGATCTCGAACACATGGAGGCTTATGAGATGATTGTGCATCTCAAGGAAATGTTCCAGCAACAGGCAAGGCAAGAGAGGTATGAGACCACTAAGGCCTTACATTCTTGCAAGATGGCTGAAGGTGCATCAGTCAGTACTCATGTCTTAAAGATGAAAGGGTACATTGATCACCTTGAAAGGCTTGGATTTCCCATGAGCCAGGAGTTAGCTACGGATTTGATCTTGAACTCACTCCTAGAAAGTTATGACTAGTTTGTCATGAACTACAACATGAATAACATGGAGAAATCTATTTCTGAACTGCATGGGATGCTTAAAACTGCTGAGCCGAGTCTTAAGAAGAAGCCCAGTGCTGTTTTGATGGTTCAGAAAGGAAAGGGTATGAAAAAGAAAGGCAAAGGCAAGGGGAAGGGTCATGGCTCATCAGGTAAGACCAAAGAGTCAGGCAAGCCCGAAACCAAGCCTGCACCAAAGAAGGCAAAGCCTCCTAAGGAAGGAGTCTGCTTCTTCTGCAATAAACCTGGTCATTGGAAGAGGAATTGCAAACTCTACCTCGAATATCTGAAAAAGAACAAGAAGGATAGCGGGGCTATCGCTTCAGGTATTTATGTTATAGACATTCATCTTTCTACTTCTACTTCATGGGTATTAGATACTGCATGTGGTTCTCACATTTGTACAAATGTGCAGGGACTGAAGGATAGTAGGAAGCTAAAAAATGGCGAGGTTGACCTACGAGTTAGAAATAGAGCAAGGGTTGCTGCGTTAGCTGTAGGCACTTATGAATTAGTTCTGCCCACTGGGCTTTTGTTTGTTTTGAACAATTGCTATTATGTTCCTGCTTTAAGTAGTAACATTGTTTCACTTTCTTATTTGGATAAGGAAGGTTTCACTTCCATTGCTGGGAATAGTAGATGTTCTATTTATCGTAATGATGTTTTCTATGCTCATGGTGATTTGCATGTTGATCATTACATATTAAATTTGGAACAACCCAATCATGGAAATATCTATAACATAACCGCCAAAAGGGTCAAACCAAACGATTTGAATCCGACATACCTCTGGCACTTTCGTCTGGGCCACATAAATGAGAAACGCATTTCCAAACTCCATCAAGATGGATTTCTAAACTCATTTGATTTTGAATCATATGACACTTGCGAGTCTTGCTTGTTAGGAAAGATGACAAAGTCACCCTTCACTGGGCACAATGAGAAGGCCACTGATTTATTGGGCCTCATACATACAGATGTGTGTGGACCGATGAACACAAATGCCAGAGGAGGTTATTCGTACTTTATAACATTCATAGATGATTTCAGCAGATATGGGTACATCTATCTGATGAAACATAAATCTGAGTCTTTTGAAAAGTTCAAGATATTTCAAAATGAAGTATAAAACCAGCTTGACAAAACAATTAAAGCCCTTCGATCTGATCAGGGTGGTGAATATTTGAGTCAAGAGTTCATAGATCATCTTAGGAGTTGTGGGATAGTCTCACAATTGACTCCTCCAGGGACACCACAATAGAATGGCATTTCTGAACGGAGGAATTGAACACTATTAGATATGGTTCGATCCATGATGAGTCGAACAGATCTTCCGCCCTCATTTTGGGGCTATGCCCTAGAGACAGCTACGTTCACACTCAATCGTGTTCCATCTAAGGCAATCAAAAAGACTCCATATGAGATATGGACTGCAAGGATGCCTAGTTTGTCTTTCCTCAAGATTTGGGAATGCGAGGTCTATGTTAAGCAACAAGCCTCAGACAAATTAGCGCCCAAATCCTCAAAATGCCTCTTTGTGGGATATCCTAAGGAAACCAAGGGATATTACGTCTACAACCCTGCTGATAACAAAGTGTTTGTTGTCAGAAATGGTATCTTTCTCGAACAAGAATTTATCTCTAAAAGAACCAGTGGGAGTAAGGTACACCTCGAAGAAGTTCGAGAGCCACAAGATACCACAGAACTACAGATGGAAAATACAGAAGACTCACAACAAGTTGTTGAGACTCCTCAAGTCACGCAAGGTCCACGGAAGTCTAATAGGACACGACTTCAGCCTCAGAGATATGGATTTCTGATTTCTGACAGTCGTGATGTGTTGCTCATTGAGCATAATGAGCCAACTACCTATCGAGAAGCTATAGTGGGACCAAACTCTGAAAAGTGGCTTAATGCCATGAAGTCTGAAATGCGATCCATGTACGATAATAAGGTTTGGACCTTAGTCGACCCGCCTGAAGGTGTAAAAACTGTCGGGTGCAAGTGGGTTTTTAAGGAGAAAACTGACATGGATGGCAATGTAAATGTCTTCAAGGCACAACTAGTTACAAAAGGATTTACTCAAACTCATGGTGTCGACTATGATGAGACCTTTTCCCCAGTTGCAATGGCCAAATCAATCAGAATCCTCTTTGCCATAGCAGCACATTATGACTATGAAATATGGCAGATGGACGTCAAGATAGCCTTCCTTAATGGAAAGCTCCTTGAGGATGTGTACATGACACAACCTGAAGGGTTTGTGCGTTTTGAGGACTCTGGTAAAGTGTGCAAGCTTCAAAGGTCTATTTATGGACTGAAGCAAGCCTCTCAGAGTTGGAATCATCATTTTGATGAAGTAGTCAAAGAGTTTGGATTTCTTCAAAATATTGATGAACCTTGTGTGTACAAGAAGGTTAGTGGGAGCATAGTTGTGTTTTTGGTACTCTATGTCGATGACATCCTACTTATTGGGAATGACATTCCTACCTTGCAGATTGTCAAGTCTTGGTTAGGAAAGTCTTTCTCGATGAAAGACTTGGGTGAAGCCACCTACATCCTAGGAATTAAGATCTATAGAGATAGATCTAAAAGACTTCTAGGACTCAGTCAAAGTACATACATAGACAAAATACTGCATAGGTTCAGTATGCACGAATCAAAGAGGGGTTTCATACCCATGTCTCATGGTAGTCACCTCAGCAAAGATCTATGTCCTAGTACACCTGATCAGCGAGGTCGCATGAGTAAAGTTCCATATGCCTCGGCCATAGGATCTATCATGTACGCCATATTATGTACTCGACCGGATGTCTCATTTGCCTTAAGTATGACTAGCAGATATCAACAGGACCCTGGTGAGGGCCATTGGACTGCTGTCAAGAATATCCTTAAGTACTTGAGAAGGACTAAGGACTTATTCTTGGTCTATGGTGGATTGGATGACGAACTCTGTGTAACTGGCTACACAGACGCGAGTTTCCAAACTGACCAGGACGACCAAAAATTGCAGTCTGGGTATATATTCCTCCTTAATAATGGAGCAGTAAGCTGGAAGAGCTCTAAGCAGGGCACTGTAGCAGATTTTGCAATGGAAGCTGAGTATATAGCAGCATCTGATGCAGCTAAGGAAGCCGTCTGGATCAGGAAGTTCATCACAAAACTAGGGGTGATACCTACCATCTCAGATCCAATAACTTTGCTCTGTGACAATAACGGTGCCATTACACAGGCCAAAGAGCCTAGGTCACATCAAAGGACCAAGCATATACTCAGGCGATTTCATCTCATCAGAGAAATCAACGATAGAGGTGATATAAAGATATGCAAAGTAGCAGGAGAAGACAATGTTGTTGATCCTCTAACAAAGCCGCTTGTGCAGGCAAAGCATGAGCGTCATGTTAGGTCAATGGGAATTACTCAAATTAATGATTGTACCTAGTGCAAGTGAGAGGTTGTTGGAAAATGTGCCCTATGGGCCAATCATTATCTTATGAACATTATTGATTTATGAATTTATTAATTGTGTTATCATATTATTTGCATGTTTACTGTGATGACCATCCTTGGATAATTCATGATCTTATCCTAAATGTCCCTGGTTGGTCATCTGTGTGGGAGCAGAGATGAAACAAGACCAGTATGACTTTGAAGATGTATAGAGATATAAATCAAAGTCATATGCACATGTAAGAGTACAAGATGTTGGACCGACCCGCTATGAGAGAGTTACATGGGTTACGTCATAATCTTCTCTCATATACAAACCATGTCACTATGCCCTTTGACCTGAGATCATCATGGATTCCTACAAGACAAACGCTCAGCTTTGGCCTAGTCAAAAGTCACTTTTGACCGAGCGATCATAAAGACTATGTTTGGGCTTAGTGGTTTTTCATGCGGAGGAATGTGAATGGTCAAGATGGAATTTGTCCCTCACATTCGTAGAGAAATATTACTGGGCCCCTCGATGAGTGCGTCTGAGAAATGTATGGCCATACTGTAATGGAAAGGTAGTTCCATTTCTATAGTCAGACTACTCAGGGATCGAGAAAGTAACGGTCAGGAATAGGAGGATGACATTATCCATGCCTCATCCATGACCAAAATATCGCGTGATAGAAGGGACATGATATGGTTGTATAAAAGGTTACATCGTTTATCAATTCTCATATGATTTGGGTAGTCGTTATGTCTTGCTAGAGACTGCTATGACTTGTGGGCCAGTATAGCAAATGGCACACTGCCAACTTCATATAGGCCTACAGGATCACACACAAAATAGCCCAACACGAGCTATGATGTCCAGATTCATTGAATCTAAGACGTGTCTAGATTCAATGAATCATCCAGGGTTAATGTATATATTTATTTATATTTATATTCGTATATATATAAATTCGTATATATATATTATATATAAGGGATATATAGGATTTTATTTATAAGGATAAATTAAATCTCTATCACGTTTGAATTTAAAATTCAAATTGATAGGATATCTCATATAAGAGATATTTACAAGATTTAATTTATAAGGATAAATTAAATCTCTATCACATTTAAATTTGAAATTCAAATTGATAGGATATCTCATATAAGAGATATTTACAAGATTTAATTTATAAGGATAAATTAAATCTCTATCACGTTTGAATTTGAAATTCAAATTGATAGGATATCTCAAATTTGATTTATGAGAATAAATCAAATACAGTCCAATCTTATCTTTATTTAAATTAAATAAATAGGTGAATTAAATCTGTGGGACGGATTTAATATAAATATTATTTATTTAATTAGTTTCTTATCAAATTATACAATATGTGATATTGTATTCGGAATTAATATAGATTAATTCCAAAATCCAATTCGGTTGAGAAAACGCAGAGCATCCTATATATCCGATTTTAGGAGCTACGTTTTGAACACAACACATAACACAAAAGGGGCCGAACGGAATCTGCAAAAGGTTTGCAGATAAGAAACTGCTGAAGTAGAGACGGAGAGGACGAACTCTTGAGAAAGCTTTGGAGGAACAGGAGACGCTAGCACGTCGTTCGTGGTTGGAACGCTGTTCGTGTGGATACCAGTAGAGGAAGACGACCTGAGGAGTCGACTTCTTGCGATCAAAAAGAGAGCACGAGCCGCGGAGAGAAGCTGTGGAAGTCACTAAGAAACACTGAGGGTAATGCTTCTTCCCACTTGACTTAAACACATACGGTAGATCCTGGTAAGGAATGGAAAAAATTTTTAAATTAATTTCCGCTGCGTGTCTTCCAATTCCTTACAAAGCGTTTATATAACAAAAAACTAGGGGCTTGTTGATTAAGCTTTCAAGCTACTTCAATTTTAAATATACTATTGTGGTAATTGATCCAGAATGAGAGAGAAAGAGGAGAATAGAAATGAAATAGAGAAGGGAATTGAGAGGCAAAAATAGAGAGGGATTCATAGAGGAATTAAGGCCCATTTGGTTCGCTGAAAATTTGAGGGAAAGGGAAAATTTAATTTTCTCTCTGGCGTCAGATGTTTGGTTTACCTATTTTTAAAGGACAAATTTTTTCACCTCCCCTGATTTTCCTTTAAAGGTGGGAAAATCATATCCTACATATTTTGGGGGATCCCATTTTGCCTCGATGGCACCAAAGTGTTAAATACAAATTTATCCTCTGATTATATAAAAAAACACATTGGAGCTAGTAGAGCCTTTAAGATCGTAGTTGTGAAGAACTTGCCGGAGTAAGCTTGTGCTCTATCTGAAGCTCGTAGAGCGTGTGAGATAAAAAATCTGTTAACAAAGCTTGTGCTAAGAGGTATGTTCATGGACTTGCATATATATCATTTGTCTTTGTTATTTTGTGTAATAGAAATCTTGGTGGAAGCTTGTATTTTTGTTTCCACTTTCTCCATCTTCCATATATCTCATTTTTGTTTGTTTGTGAGTCATTATGAACCAAGAATCGAGTGATTTTGTGTTTCCTGTCTTGGCTACATGTTTACAGTTGTTGTAGTTGCTAGGAGAATGCTTTTGACAATGTTGTAGCCGTTGTCCATTCAGAAATATTTTTCTTTTAGTCAAAATAAACTCTATTAATCGATTAATTTTAATTAAAAGATTGTCTATTCGATTAATCCATTTAGAACTATTTTTTCTATGGTCAAAATAAACTCTATTAATCGATTAATCTATATTAGTACATTCACTGTTCGATTAATTAGTTCATAATCATTTTGTGAAAATCAAATTTGAATTCATTAATTGATTAATATGCATGAATCTATTAGTTGTTTAATTAATACTATTATTGAATATCCCAGAATAATGGTCACGCTCATGAGATGATGGCCTCCTTAGCTATAGAATATATTGAATATCTAAAATAATGTTCATCTTTTAATTATCATAAACTCTTCTATTTAACTCTAAACATAGCAAATAACTTATCCCCATAAAGCACTTTGTGTTTACTTTCTAATGAATTAAGTTTGACTCCAAAATTTATTGATACAGAAATATATGATCAATTTAGTGAGTAAAGGTCATGACTAAAGTATGAATCCTATGTTCCATATTGCGAATGGCATATCTCCCTTATATGAGACTCTTTAGTGATGAAATTGGTACCATTGAACCGCATTCAACTTGGTCTTTTTAATCTTAATATTTATGCTAAAAAAAATTTTAGAGAGCTTCAATATGATATTCCTTGAAAATTAGTTTTCCAATGGTTTTAGAGAAAGTTAACACACTTTGATTTTACAAAAGTTAGAAGACAATAAAAAAGAAATATTTTCACTCCAATATAATTTTCTATTTAACAAGTTAACTCTGTTGTTTAAATTGACTTGTCCTAATCAACATGTTAAATCTTTCACTAATATCACTACTGTAAAATATGCTTTTTAAAGCTCCAGTTTTAAACCGCTCCTTGTAGAGACGGTTTAAAAAAATGAAATATTTATACCAGATGTATATGTAACAAGTGTAAAAGATAATTACTACACCGAATACTAATATTAATAGGTATAGATTAGCCGCATCATATTCTGACTCTTCATCAGTTTCTTGTCTATGTTTTCTCGCTTCTTTTCTAGAACTTCTTCAGACCTTGCGAAGACGCTTTAGAAAAAATGATATGTGGTATTTTTGTAAATAAGATGAAATATTTACACCGAATTTACATGTAATCGGTATAAAATATATATAACTAGTGTTAAATATACTTTATATGCTGACTTTTCAATTTTCTATCTATACTTTCTCACTTCTTTTCTCTATACCTTCTCAGACCATTCATTTGACTTCTTCATTTTCTAACGTTTATACTCATTATGAAAGAAGGCCAATTGCATTCTTCGCTATTCTTTTCTGAAGCCGTACTTATTCCTTAACCATTTGTATATCATTCCTATGATCAGTAATTTATCTCTCTATTTTATTTTTTTCTTCTATCTAAACCCTCTAATGACTTCTTCCTCATGCACACCTTATTCTCCACTGCACAAAAGAAACAGAGATAAATTTAAAGACAAACATCTTGACCCTCACCCTGTAGTTCCTTCTCCTCCTCCCCTGGTTGTCACTCTGATGGAACGCATTGAGGAACTCATCATGCGTTTCAATTGCCTAGAGGACTCAATGGAAGAACTGACTCAGAAAGTTAACAGACCAAAAGACAGTTTCAAAGCTTTCCGCTCAGAAGTTCGCTGCCATCAACATAAACATAACTTGTATAATCTTATTGATCCTACCAACTTTGATGAATCTTAGAGCTCCAAGTATGATAAAGAGTAAAAGCCTGCAACCTTTATATGATGATATTATTTTGGAAATTTTATACTTTTGATGTAAAGTTGAATGAATGGAGTTTCTTTTTTTGATGACATGGTGTTCTTTTATTTTTCAAAAACAAAAAAATGCAACATATGATTGAAACTGGACATGTTAATATAAAGCGTAGAATATATTGCCTAGTTTTGAAAAAGTTATTTCTACACCGGTCTTCCATTTTATTTGGTGTAGATTTGTGCAATTTATAATATTTTACACCGATTTAAAAGTGAACGATGTAGAATATAATGTCTGGTTTAGAAAAAGTTATTTCTGCACTAGTGTTGCATTTTATCTAGTGTAGATTTTGCTTATAAAATCACTTTAATTTAATTGAAACCCCCTTCGCATCTCCCATATGTCATTTTTCACTGGTTCGCGTGTTTAAATCTTCTCGACCCTTTACAACCGGTGATTTTTGTTTTGAACTCCTTGTCTCGAGAACTGAAGATTTATGCACTACTGGCAGTAGCTTTTGCTATTACTTTCTGGATTCATTGTTGTCATTTACTTGTTTCATTTGGTGAGTTATTCCACTTGTGCGTGATATATTCTCTCCCATAATTAGCTACAAGCTAGGTTTTCTTGTTTTCTAGTTTTTTAGTCTTCCATAAATATGGATCGTAGTTAGATAAATACTAAACGAATAAGTGTTGAGTATGCTGAAGGGGTGAAGGAGTTTTTGGATTTTGCTAAATACAATGGTGATGATGACAATGAAATGTTTTATTATCCTTGTGTGAGTTATTTGAATGAGAGGAAATAAAGTCCTACAGATATGTACACTCATCTAATTTATGAGGGGTTTTGTAAGAATTAAACAGTATGGGTATCGCATGGTGAAAATGTGGAAAGGTACAGTGCATCTGAACAGTTAAAACAGAGCTTTGATGATGACATGGATACTAATGAGCGGGTAAAGGACATGATTCGTGATGTTGGAGAATATGCTTTTATGCGGTCACATGCATATGGTAATATGTGTAACGATGCAAAAAAACTCTATACCCAGGGTGCAGAAAATACAACTTGTTAAATGATGTGTTGAGATTGGTAAGTGTGAAAGTACTACATGGGTAGAGTGATAAAGGTTTTTTTAGAATTGCTTGAGTTGTTGCAAGACATATTTCTAGAAGAAAATGTGTTACCTAAATGCTACTATGATGCTAAGAAAATAATATGTCCTTTAGGCATGTAGTATAGAAAGATTTATACATGCCCAAATGATTGCATATTGTACAAGAAAGATTTTGAAGATGAGGAGAAATGTCCAATATGTAAGATACCAAGGTACAAATCAAACAAGTTTCCTGCAAAGGTGATATGGTATCTTCCAATTATACCAACATTTAAGAAGCTTTTTGCTAATGAAGATGATGCAAAAAAATGTTATGGCATGCGACTGAAAGGATTTGTGATGGAAATGTTCATTATCTAGCTGATTCTTTGCAATGGAAGAAGATTGATGACTTATTTCCCAAGTTCTGCACTGAACCATGAAACCTAAGGCTTGGAATCAGTACAGATGACATAAACCCTTATGGTAGCCTTAGTAGTATGCATAGTTCATGGTCGTCCTCTTAGTGATTTACAACCTATCTCCCTTGTTGTGTAAGAGACGCAAGTATGTAATGTTATATATGTTGATCTCAGGACTGAAACAACCGGGAAATAACATAGACGTTTATCTAATGCCCTTGATCGAAGATTTGAAGAAGTTATAGGAAGGTGTGGATGTTTTTTATGCGATTAAGAATGAGGTCTTCAATATGCGGGCTATGATCTTTTGTACCATTAATGACTTTCCTGCATATGAAAATTTGTCAAGATATAGTGTTAAGGGCCATAAAGCATGTTCGATTTGTGAGGAAGGGACTTACTATTATCAACTTCATCATGGAAGAAAGACAATCTACCTAAATTATAGAAGATTTCCAAGACAAGGCTACCCATATTGTCGACTGAAGAAAAACATTTTGGTGGCCAGGAATTTGAAATTGCTCTAGATCCATTGACTGGAGAACAAGTTTATGAAAAGGTAAAATGCATCAACGTTACTTTCGGTAAGACTACCAAGAGAAGTGAGAAAAATATATCAAAAAAATATATGTCTTCTTTAAGCTTTCGTATTAGCAACATCTTCATGTAAGACACTGTATTGATGTTATGCATTTGAAGAAAAATGTGTGTAACAACATTGTTGGAATACTTCTTAACATACATGGTAGTTCTAAAGATGCTTTGAAGGCAAGATTAGATTTACAAGAAATAGGAATACATGAGGATTTACATCCAAGGCCAGATGTTGAGGGGAGTTATTGTGTTGAAGAGATTAATATTTTGTCCAAGGATAAGAGAAGAAGTATTTGTGAATGTTTGCAAAAATCAAAATTCCCTCTGGGTACTAATCTAATCTTAAGAAGATTGTGTCAATGAAAGATTTGAAATTAGTAGGTCAAAAGTCTCATGATTGTCATGTCTTGATGCAACAATTACTCCCAGTAGCTATTCGAGGAATCCTTCAAGAAAATTTGAGACACATAGTAACCTGAATTTGCTTCTTCTTCAATGCTATATATGGCAAAGTCTTTGAGACTAAAAAGTTGGATGAATTGGAGCATGAATGTTATATTATTTTGTTCTATCTTGAAAAATAATTTCTTCCTAGCTTTTTTGACATCATGGTACACTTTTATTGTTCATCTAGTGCGAGAGATAAAACTCTGTGGCCCTGTATACTTACGATGGATGTATCCATTTGAAAGATACATGAAAATCCTTAAAGGGTATATAAGAATCCAAATCATTCTGAGGCATCCATTATTCAAAAATATGTTTCTGAAGAAGATATAGATTTTTGTCAACACTATCTATCTAAAGTAAGACTTATTGGTCTCTCTAAACCCCGTGCCAAATAGTGGGTCAACGTGCAATATCGGTGAAGAGTGTTAATCGTAATAAATTGTAGCAAATACACTTACACATTTTGAATAACATTAATAAAGTTAAAAAATATATAGTTATTCATAAAGAGCTTGTCTAAAAACAAAATAATAGAATGACAGAGCAAAAGCTGATTGGAGAACAGAATAAATCTTTTGCAGATTTGCTCAAATAAAATGTTGAAGATGATGATTATGTATTTGATTAGTTAGATGGTCGGCATATGGTATTGAATTTAATGTGATATGTTAGAATTCATTTGATATCAACGAGTATTCCTTTTATACGAAGTCCCTAGATGATAAAAGTAGCGTGCAACATAGTGATGTTATGTTAGTGGCTGAAGCTATACACTTCTCTAGTTCAAAAGACAACAATCATAAATTAGCAACCATCCCTTATTATAACGTTGTTGAAGAGATTTGGGAGCTGGACTACACTAAATTCACAGTTTTCATGTTCAAATGCAAGTGGGCTAATGTAAACAGCGATGTTATGGTAGATCGGTTATGACTTATACTAGTTGATTTAAATAGTATAAGTTTTGAGAATGAGCATTTCATTATGGCAGCCAAGCAAAGCAAGTGTTCTATATCATTGATCCGACAAATAAAAGATGGTATGTCTCCAAGGAAAAAGGGTTGTTGACAATGATGATTCAATTTATAAGACCCTTTCTTTTTCAATAGGTTTACCAAAATTGAATGAAGAAGTAAATTATGATTGATTTGTATGTTAGTTTTATGTTTTTGAGGTACTAATGCAATTATGTTTATTGTTCTAATTTGATATATTATTTTGATGTAATAATAGCACAAGTTTATTGTTCTGATTGCATGTATATGTTATAACTTCAAGTGATAGGGTAATAAGAAGGTCGATGGGAAAAAAATAACTCCAATATTTAAACTGGTTGTATATTTTATCTGGTGTAGAAAGTCTTATGAAATTCAAAATATTAGGCATGACATTTTTTAAAATAAGTACATATATTTTTAAACCAGTTGTTGTGTTAGTCAGGTTTAAAAAATGATTTACTACACCAGATTTATATTGTATCTGGTGTAAACTACCTTCTAAAATTTAAAATATTAGGCGTGTCATTTTTAAAAATAAGTAGATATTATTTTAAATCATTATTGTGTTAGTCATGTTTAGAATATGATTTATTACACCGGATTATATTTTATCCGGTGTATACAATCTTCTAAAATTCAAAATATTAGATGTGGTATTTTTGAAAATAAGTAGACATCTTTTGAAACCATTTATTGTGTTAGTCAAGTTTAGAATATGATTTACTACACTGGATTTATATTTTATCCAATTTAGAAAGTCTTCTTCAAAATATTAGTCTTAGCATTTTTAAAATAAGTAAACATCTTTTTAAATCGGTTATTGTGTTAGTCAGGTTTAGTAATATGTAAACTAGTGTAAAAAATCTTCATCACAAAATATTTTCAAAACCCGCCCCTTGACGTGTCTTTTATTTCTCATTTTTCAGGTTTTCTTCAGTGTTATTTCTTACTTCTATCATTACTCTACTCGTTGTGCTCTGTGGTTTTTGTCGAGCTTCGTTGTGCTTAGTCGTTTTTCTCTGTTCTCGCTCTTGTTGTGCTTTGCATTGTACGTGTTCTCAACACTTATTTTATGGTGTATGTTCTTCACTATTTACGTGTTTATTTAATCTAGGTTTTGTAATTTTCCTACGATAAATGCTTGCACTTCTTTCTATAGATAATGCTAAAGGAACAAGTTTTGTGTACTCTGATAGAAGGCAAAAGGGTTAAGTCTATTTACTATGTTTGATTTTGTTATGGCGTATATAGGAATATGAGGGGGTAGTGGTAATCAAAATGAGACTAGCGATACTCCAAGCAACTCTAAGCAAATGAGTGGCATAAGTATGAATTGAAAGACATTACAAAAGATACGAAGGAAGGGAAATTACTATTGATTGAGTTTGACACACTTTAGAACCCAATTTGTGAACACAGGACCAAGTACATGAGTTATATCAGCCTCTTAGCACGCACCAAGACTAACATTGCTATAGAGACTTGGGATGCTGTTGATAATCGCGTAAAGAATCAAATTTGGGACTCTATCCATGTATAAGAACTGATTATTATATATTGTATACAGATAAATACCAAAAAATACAATTGTTTGTTGATAACTCTGCTTTCAATGGCAATTATTATAGCTCACTTATGATGTTCCTAATAATGAAGTCTTAAAGAAGAAGATGTCTTGTTGCGCTAAGCGTTGGAGGGCATTCAAGACACAACTAGCTCGTCAGTATATGTATGGCTGGGACAAAGATGGTCAGCCTCATCCTTCTCCATATAGCAAGTATCAATTCATTGACGAAGCTACCAGGGAAGAATTTATTAGGGTTTGGATTATGCCAGCAGCTATGGTGAGTTGACGAAGCTATTTGCATTTCCCATGTTTTTCTTTTTTGTATGTATCAATTTTAACTACTTCAAGTATTGTAGGAAAAAATAGCAAAAACCATTGAACACACTCTCAATAATGATTGCCCTAACACAATGTCTCGAGGGGGTTACACAAAGGCTGAAAGAGACTTATTGGAGGCAAAGAGGAAGAGGCTAAAAGAAAATGATGAGTCCAATCATAGTGTTACACTTGCTTCCCCATCTCCAATACGTCGTGAAATTAAATGGTTATACGCTTACCAAATAAGAAGCGGATCATTTACAAGCGATCAAGTTCGCATGATTGCAGAAAATATTGTAAGTACTACTTCTATTATTTTGTTTTAGTAGACTAATTATATTATTTCTTATGCTAATTATATTATTTCTTATGTTTTCTCTTCATATGTTATAGGCTAATCTTAAACAACAAGAAGCCTATAGCTTTTTCAAGTCAGATGGTAGGAATGACATCTTGACTGTTGTAACGGGCAAGTAAGAGCATAGGAGCCATGTCAGGGGAGTTAGAGGAGGTGTCTGTATAAGAGATTACTTTGGAACATCTCCATGACATTTTCCATATATGCCGAGGGCAGAGCTGAAATCATTGTTATCCAATATTATAATAGAGGCTAAGGCAAAGACTATGGCACAGGCAGAAGCTTCAATTAAGGCATGATTACAAGAGGGGTTGGCAAAGATCAAGGAAGAAATGTTGTCCATGATTACATCAAGGCAACAGGAGCTAAGTGCCTCCCAAATGCTCTCAAATGCATCACGTCCTAGCACTAAAGGGAGTTGTTTCATGGCTGGGCCAGTGTCAGAGGATGCTTAACCTTGTGATCTATATGTGGAGGATCATCTCAAAAGGTTAGTGGCATATGGTTCCATCTATAACTTAGGGGCAACTACCTACCACATCCAAATTTAGGACGATTAGTTAAGGGTGGTAGTTAAAGACATGATAATTGAAGATGCTCTTGTCCCAATTTCCATTGATGAGGTGAAGACAGTGGGTCAAGCAAAGGGGACTTTCATATTATGGCCAAAGCATCTTGTTTCAAATCACATCGCGTCATCCCCGAGCAAACTTCCCATACCTCCCAATTTGAGTGCCATACAACGTGTGATCCGATTGGCATATAACGAAATATTCCATGTGGATGCGTTGCCTATGGATTCAGTTGTGGGTGACGTGGGGGCACCTGCCTTTGTTGACCATATAGATATGAAATGTAAAATCCTCCTAAAATATAACTATTATTAATTATTTAGACATATTCTGTACCCAATATAATTTAAAAATAATATTATAAATGAATTTAATTTATTTCAAGAAAGTTAACCATAGTAAAAAAAAGTTTAACTAAAATTTAAATGTACTCTACCATGGTTATAAAAAGGTTTTTCTTAAAATATAAATAAGGTAATATGATATATGAGTATGTAAAATAAAATCTATTATGGCAATATACAAATATTCTACACATATCTTCAAAGGAAAAAAATTATACAATTAATATGATTCTACTCAAACCTATGAAATTTGTCCTAGGGTCTTAAGATGAGAATATACCTTGAAAAATATTATTCAAGATAGAGTGAGACAAATATCTTAGTAACCATCAATTATATTCATTATGCATATTAACACGTGCTCATGAGGTGTCAAGTGGGACCTCACAAAATACAATATATATATATATATATATATATAATAACATATTATTATAATAAAATCAAATGAATAACCCCTGAAATTCCTCTCCTCAAACCAACTGAATCACATTATTTCCGCCGATCGAACCTATAGGCTAGTGGTAACTACCCCTCGAACAGCTAACTAATCAAGTGATATGAATAGACCAAAATCCACAGAGCAACTGACCAGACTATGGATGTATTCCCCCTCGATAAACATGTGGGGGTAATGCAGCACCTCGATAAACAGGTGAGGTATGTCCATCAGTAAACTGGTAGGACAAAAACTAACCATCGAACTCCAATAGAAGTTATACCATATGGTAGAAATACAACTCCATCATCACCTATCCCCAATGTATAATTCTCAAAATAATCATATTAATCAAATTCTCAATAACTTGATAAATATCATCAAAAAAGGCTTTTTTTCAATATAATAACTTTCTTTAAATTATAATATCAATATATAACAAGTTTATAATCTCAACTAAAAATTTTTAAACTAAATTTTAAGTCCCACAAGACTATTTTTAATAAAAATTATCAAATAAGTTTTTTCAATACAATAATATCAATATCAATGTATTTATATATATGTATATTAAATCACTCACAAATATCATTATAACATCCTAACTTTTGATAGAAAGAAGTTTTAAGAAGTGGTTAAGGTAAAGGGTATTTTTTTCTAAAAAAAAGTCTAAAGGTTAAATTTAGGAAAATGATAGGCAAATAATACTCATCAAAAATATTTTGAGGCTTTGAAATATTAAGCAAAAATCATGGAATAGATATTTTGGGGACCTAAAAAAATTATGGAAGAGTTTATATTTTCATGAGAAAAATAAATTATCAAAATATTATTTTTTAAAAATTTTAAGGTTCTATTATCTTAAAAAAAAAAAAAAAAGAATCATCTTCCCTCACACCACACACCTTACACGTGCCTATCCTTTCACTTAAACACTTGGATTGTTCTGCTCCTCTCATTGGGTGTGTCGTGCTCATTGTAAGAATGAGAGAGTTAAGAGAACTTTCTAGAGCCAATAATTTGCGCACACTTTATTCAATTAAGTGTTGAATTTTTCGGAATCAACTGCTGTTCTGTTCATGGCTTTGTCCAAATCATTTTCCCTTCATATGTCATATCCCTAGCCAATTTGTTGTTCCTCTGTTCTACATCATCGACTCCTTCCTTAGAACAGAGCATAATGCAAGCAACCAGAGGAGAACGGACGAGCTCGCGACACCGTCGATCGACTAAGGTGAGCTGTCTAACTCCGTTCTCATCTTCGTTTTCCTTTGCTGTCCGATTTTGGGAGTTGGATAAATGATAAAGTTGAGATTTTATGTGGCCTTTTGGTCGATCTTCTGAGAATGAGTAACGATTTGAACTTTTTTTTTTTTTTAAAAACTTGTAATCAAACTGAAATCGTTGAACATAGCAGACCAATATTGGATTTTCCTATGGGTCTCCTTCCTACTTCTACACCATCGCCTTTCTCCTCCTCTTTTGACAGTGGTGGATGTGCAGAGCCTTTGTTCATTTTTCTTCCTCTTCGTTCCTCAATCTTCTCCAGCATTATCGTCACTCTCATCTCTGCCATGGAAATCGTCTTTTAATGCATTTGATTGGGTGCCAATGATATAGGGTGTCCGAGACTTTTCTTGTTTTGCTGTTTGGTTTTTCTGTGGGTTTTATGTGGCGTAAATTTGCAACTGAATCTTGTTCTTTTCCTTATTACAAGTGTGCGTAAAGTATGGGAGGAGTTAGAGTTGGAGATTGCTTAAAATTGAAGGATGGGAAATGCATATGGGGTATGTATTTGTAATTTGCATTTTTTTGGTTTGTTAAGAAAAAGTGAAAGGAGAATGATTTTTATTTCTACTCTGCGTCGATTTCAATCTAAGTGAAACTTTGTGATATTATGTTGATGTTTGTATTTGGTTTGATTAGTTATTTAAGAACCTTGGGACTCATTTTAGTGCTTGATAAAATGTCAAAGAAATAATTCATGATTTAAATAAATATTTTTAAGCATAGTATAGTGTAGAAGTTATACAATTTCTTTACCGAAACTTAGATCAAAGAAAGTTTCTTATGTGTGCGTGTGTAATCTATTTGTTATGAAATTAGGAAGCTTCAAGAAACTTATCCTTAAGGTGTATTACTGTTTCTGAATTGAGATGTTTGATGAGTTAATTTTGGATGCCTATAAGGTGTCTGGAGATATGTGTGAAAGAGAAGATAAAGGAAGTGTTGTAGAAATTGAAGAACTTATTTTGTTTACTTGAATCTTGGTGAGCTAAATATATTGGATGAAAGATATATTTCTCCACTTGAGGAGTATTAATTATAAATTTAAGATTATAAAAAAATAAAAGGTGCCAGAGTACACTAATAGTTGGCAAAGAATTTAATTGGGGGAAGTATATTTTAGATAATAGATAGTTATAGTACTATCTTAGGTTAAATTGAATATGAGCCAAGTAGACAACTTTGAACGAGGGATTAGTTATGTAAGTTTCTTTTTGAAATAGAATGTAGCTGTAGGAGATTTTTGAAGATCTTTATTAATAAATCATTTATTAGTTGTCAAGATGATATAAAAAGAATAGAGAAAAGATATAAAAAGAATAGAATTTTCTATTACTCGGGAACGGAAATATATGGACAATTGTTAAAAGTTGAGGAAAGGAAGCTTGATGTGTACGTGATAAACGTATTTGATGGGAAAGTATTGATATACCGTAATGAATGGCTACAGTGGTGTTTTGGAACTTTAAATTATGATAGTTGTTAATTTTTAAGTTAATATTAGAAGGGAGTTATATAATTTATAGATTATTAGTTATAATTCTTTTAAATATATTTATATATAGGTGCTTGGAGATAGAAAGTTTTGATAAAAGTTATAAGGAGTAAATAATAAAAGTTGGGAATATATCAAGTGCGTGAATAACGTCTTTTAAAAATAATATTTTTAATAACTTGTTATTTGATATATTTTATTTAAAGTGTTAAATTTTAAATATGATTTACGAAAAATAAGTTTTATGAATTTACAGTTTTAATTGTTAGAAATAATTTTCTTTTAATTGATTTATAAAATGATTATAGTTATGGATGAAAATAGATGAAGAAGTTTTAGAAAAATACTTTAGCAAATGTTATATTGAATTGATTATTTTCATAAAATATTCTCATGTGAATTTCATAATTTAGAAAATTGTTACATATGTTTTTAATAAATCTCTTGATATTTAATTTTAAACTTTAATTCAAGGGTTTTGAAATTTAAAGTATTTTTGCTAAAGATTATTGCATTAGAAATTGTTGTAATCATTACATGTCAAATAGATCCTATGCATGTTGGAAAGCTTTTAGAAAGAACAAAATACAAAATGCTAGTTGCTAACAGTAGTACTGTTAGTTTTTGGTGCATTATAGTTAAACCTGAGCTCGATGGATATTTGTGAGTCTCGTACTCGCGCCAATTATTCGTGAGATTTATTCTCGCGCCTGTTATTTATAAGTTTCGTACCTGCACCTGTTATTCGTAAGTCTCATACATATGCCTGTTTTCGTGGGTCTTGTACCTGCGCATGTTTTCGTGGCTTCGAATTACGCCGATTGGTTAGTTACCCTCATGGACGGTGTGTCTACGCCTGTCTTCGTTATGTTGAAGTCTTACGGAAGAATGATTGATTTGAAAGAACTGTTTTAAACAAGTTTTCTTGAAATAAAAATGTTTATCGAAATATTTATATCGAATTACAAAATATTATGATTTACATGATGTATTGGTTATTTTCATATTTTTAAATTATGTTTTTATGACGTTATTTACGAGTAGATTATTTTAGCTTTAGATATCACTGCAGACCTTTCACCTTCAGCAAAATAGAAAAGACTCTTATGGTTAATCTAAAACTTATAAGTACTTCACGTAGTCCATAGTTAGGATTCTTGACCTCTTTTATCTTTTTAAGATGTATAAATAACTATACATGGATGATATGATCTTTATGATTTTGAAAGGTATAAATATATTCATATATAATAAATAATAAAATAGTTTATACATGTCTAAGTTTATTAATATATTAATTATGATATTTAAAAGTTTACAGAATATGAGTTTTTTTAAATTTTATACTAGTTACCTTTATGATTTTCAGAGCGTGACAATCACATTGGCACACACAAGGAAAAAGTGATTATCTTCTTTAGGAATATGAAAGCGATATCCCTACTTACCCATTAGCATGAGAATTAAATTTTTAGTTTTACACCCCATTTAACAACGTCAAATATTCCCTGAACACTTTAACAATCTTTCTGCACACATTTATTGTAGTTGGTAAAAAACACATTTATTACCGTTAGTAAAAGTCACTTTTAAATAATCTTGTTTCTAAAGATTATTTCTTCAAAAAATCTATAAATGCCACCATGTTTAAATTGATTGGGGCAAGAATGAAGTATGAAACATTTAAATATTCATTATTGCATTCGTTATTCTAGTTTGAAATTATTTATACTTTTTGTGTTCTTCAATGTATTTCATTCTTTTGACAGTTATTTAAACATTCAATTCTCTCTATCTTGTCAAGATTACTTAAGAGGAATCAAAACTAAGAAAGTCGTTATAGTTGTACTGTGGTTTTGCAAATATTTTATTTTAAAATTGTTTGAATATATTGAAAAATGTCAAAAGGTTTATATGAAGAATTAAGTCAAGTCATTTGGGCTGAACAAATATAAATATTTGTGTATTTTTTCATCTTCTTTAAATCTCTTTTTAAAAGCTTATTCTCTTTATTGCTATGTTTTTTTTTGTCACCATTTAGCTGTTATATTACTCTTAGGTTGGGAAAAAATTTTTGCAAGCTGTTTAGAAAACACCTAGTCCATCACCTCTTGAATGTTACTTTTATCCAACAAACCAATCACCAAGTACTTAACTCCCAGCACTAATCCAACACAGTTCAAAATCTCCACTTGGGACTGGTTAAAATGACATGGATGAAAATAAAATAGGATGAATTACTATGATATCCTGTATAAGAGATTTAATTACTCAAAAATACTAATAACAATTGAAGAGTTAATATTAGCAAGTCTCAATATAGGTAATAATAACATAGTTATGATATTTGCGACTTCTTAATAATGAAGTCACTTATAGTAATTTCTCTAATGAAATATCACCCTGGACTTAAGTCCTTATCATATAACTCTCACCCTTTCTTCTTTTAGTAAAAACTAAATTAAGATTATTTGAGAAATCAAGAATTTACTCTTAAATCAATTATTCTAATTCTTGGCAATTAAGTTTCCCGGGACATATGGAACTACAACGGTAAAACAAATTATAAATTATTCTTCAAAATTAATTGTTACAATTACATCTCTTATAGTAAATTTCTAATGCTTCCTTCATTTTTCACATTTGTTACTTGATAAAATCCAAAAACCTTCAAACTTTTCTGCAGTATGAGCCCCAAAATTGATTCTTATTCAGACTTGCAATGACTTTGGTTAGTCCATCAGTACCTGTAGACACAACAATAGATAAACAAAAATCAATTTTAACAATAAAGTTATTGTTAGAGTGAATTGAAGTCAAATATTTGTTGACGTTTGCTAAGAATTACAGGTTTTTTTTTCATTTTTCCAAAATATAGACTTTATCTTGAAATAAAAACTCATCAAACATTTTATTCCATTTTAGATTTTTTGTTACTAAAATACCCTCCAATAACCTAGATGCATATTATTATTTAGGATAAAAATTAGATTAAATTCTTTATATCCATTGTGTCAAGTTTTCCAAAATCACTTTCCTATGTCTCTTATTTTTTTAATATCTATTTACTTTAAACAGACATAAAAAAAATACACAGAAAAATATAATTGGAGGACTTGATATAATGGATATAATGAATTTGAATTTGATGTAAGTATTTTCATATTATTTAAATTAAAAAATTACAGGGAGGTGTTTTTATCCAAAATAAAGTTGAACTAAAGTTTATAATTTTTTTATTATTTCAAGAAAAGTTTGTGCATATTTTGGATATAGGGTAATAGTCCATATAACTTCAATGAAATAAGGAAGATATGTATAATTTACTCTTTGATCATATGACACACTAAATATTTTTGCTTCTGTGAAACATTTTTCATCCTTGGAGGTGGTTTCAATCGAAAGACGGGTCGACATGCTTTTATGTTTGTTAATTCGTAAAAGATGAGGAGACTACCTTGGAATTTTTGGAGAAAACTTTCAAAACATCAAGAAAAATATACCCTTCTTGTTGTGGTTACAAGATCTTCAATCTGAAAAATTGAAAGAAGGAACCTTCTTCTTGAGCCTCCTTGACATGACCTCAACTTGTACCAAAAATGTCGCACAAACCGGCCGATGATTGGAAACCTTCAATTCCTTTCGCTCATACGAGCATTGCTGAATTCCCCTTCCACGCCATAGAATTCTATCACACCTGCAATTCTCGTTTCTTTTCTTCAGATCAGCAAGTAACATAATAATAGGTAGCTAGATAGGATGAAGAAACGATCACTTAAATATCTCATTATGTATCATATACTACTCAATTTGGGATTCATTATCTCATTATCAAATCTCTATCAAATAATAATATGATATCAACTCAAATTCTTCAGACCAATTACGTACCAAGCCGGAGTTCTTCTTTTGTTTTTTGAAACTTTGACAGATTCAGCATAGTAAGTGTCTGAGTTTAAGGGGTATTTGTAAGTAGGTGCAAAGTAGATTTTGCCTTCTTTCCATCCCTTAAATACGCGCCCTGCTTCCCTTTCTGTCTGAAGCTAAAAAGAAGCAAATATGCAGCAACAAGAACAGCAGAAAAATTAAGTACAAGTTGCATAAAGAAAGACATGAAATCCTTGAAATCTGTATAATTTAGGTTTAGATATCTCAAGCTTCATTGACAGGAAAAAATCACATGGTTCAAACTGAAACCGAACCGGATGGCAGTTTTGAATTTTCTATTTTGCAGTTTCATAATTTTTGTCTACTGACACAAAGTTATAGTACAGACTAGCTGTCTGCAATGAGGAACACAGTCTATTCTTCCATGTCACGTTTGGTTACAATGATTTCTATATAATACTCCTCCATTCTTTAATATATAACCTATCTAATTAATTTAATTATATTAAAGAAATTAGTTAAATTAGTTAATATGATATATTTTTTTTAAAATACTCTAATTATCTTCCTTTAACTCTATTCCTCATTCTTTTACTTGATTATTATTAATATGGATAATTGGGGAAAAAGTTGATAAATATAAAAAATATATTTTATATTTAGTATTAAGATTAACTCCCCCTGAGGAGTATCAATTATGTTCTTCTAACTATTACTTAATGGTATAAATTCTTAGTTTTATTTTTATTTTTTAAAAGGAGAACACGAGGGTCATTTCTCATTTCATAAATCAATTTTTAATTTTATTTTTATCACATACCTTCTCATTCTGTATAACAAGTAGGTCATATAAAACTTTCAACCAACAATTAGTACAAAAAGTCTATAACTGAAATAAAATGAGATGACCAACACAAAATGCTTCCCAAAAACTCAAAATGACAGGTACGATAAACATGTCAACTGAGCAATCTAAGACAAGGTGATGTGGAACAAAAACGAAAACTCCCGGAGAATTCTTCGCCAGTGAAACTCCAACTTAAACAACTAGATAGTTATCCAAGATATATATGTATATAACCACTATCCTAACAAATACAAAATATAACAAAAATCATAATCAACATACTTTAGGGAAATTACCTGATCCTTGTCAAAAAGTGCAAGCCAATCATTCCTTTCCACGAGCCGTTTGCATGATCATAGCCTAAAGCAATTCGGTAGTTTAAGTCCCCTAGCCATATGATACGACTGAAGACAGATTTTCCATGTACATGTCATGTCAGATATTTAGAGACAAGGTTTGAATATTCCATGGAGAATATTATCCACTGAAAAGATCTTGGCATTAAAATTAACATTTAAAATAATTTCAAGAAAAGTGCTCACTCATGGTCTAAAATTCTCTCGGGCATTCTACTATATGATGTCTTGCAAATCCTTGGAAACTGAGTGTTCTTTAAAATCTCTATAACATCAAGATTTCTCCGAAGTTCATCGCCCTCTTTCTCTCCAGATGCCAGATGACTGCAGATAAAGCAAAACGTTGTCTGGTACAATGACATGCTCACAGATATACACCCCTGCAACAACAGAACTAGCATGATGATGCACATACTAACTAAATGGTGAAGGGACTACAATTTACTCCAAGAAATATGGTTTTGCATAACCGGCACGTAAACTTCAAAGTATATATTTGGATAAAATTTTAGAAATAAGTTTATAAAAAAAAAAATTTTTTGGCAGCTTATAGAAAAGGGCTTTTGGAGAAGAGTTTATGAAAAAAAAAAGTAATTTTGAATAAATGAGTGTTTGGATAGTTATTTCCAGAAATATTTTTATTATTGATAAATTACAAAAAAATGTATAAGTATTAAATGAGGAGAGAGGTGTAAGAAAAGAAAAGAGAGAGGGTGCAAGAAAAAGTAGGGATAACATAATAATTGGTTAGTTTATAAACTCTTTTACTATTTCATAAGCTACTCTGACAGCTTATCTGAAACCTTAGTTTTAAACCATAATTTAATCTAAAAGCCCGTTTGAATAAATATGGCTATTTATTTTAAAAAAAATTTAAACTTAAGTTTTGTCCAAAAGAGCTTTTAAAACTATGGTTTCCACTTTTACAAGCCCAAAATGTGACAACGCATCCTGAACTATGGACTAAAACAAAACCACTGCTCTCTTGCTTCAAAGGGTTGTTTTGTTACATTTTAAATTTCATATCCCAATTTTGTGATTAGACCTTAATTCAAGAAGGCATGATATAATTTCTAAAATATGGAAAAAAGATGGTTTAGAATACCTTGTTTCCCAGGCAACCCATGATCCCACGACTAGTGCAACATAATCTCAAATGGCCAACATGCTGAACAAGTTCCTTCTTCATCCAGACACAAACGAAAATTCCCACCATTTGCTTGCTCGCAACAAGGCTGTATTTCATATTCTTATTAGTAGCCAAAGAAATGGTAGTTTGGTAACTGTCATCATCCTCTTCAGAGGAAGAATCGTCAAGGTTTACATTTGATTCTTGGCAAAGAAAACAGAATTCCTTGGAAACCTTCCTTTCCATTTCAAGAACACAGTTACACCCTTTTAACCTCTTTCCTTCTAATGTCCTCAATGTCTTCTTAAACTTCCTATAAGTGGGTTTTGAAAGAATAATGATCCACCAAATGATGCTGTGTGTTTTAGTCCCTTTGAAGCTAAATTAGAAGTTCCATTCAGTGAATGCTTGATCAAAGCAAGCCATTTCGCAGCAGGCTCATTATCCTCTAATACCAGCAGATTTCCTGCATTTAAGGGGACGATTTCCTGAAAACTAATAAGATGGAGAAAAGCAAATTCAGACACAGCATGAGTATATAGTAGAAGAATTTGATCATGACATTAAATAAGAAACCTTTAGTTTTATGTTTCCTTTCCCTCTGCCTCACACAGCATTACTTATTATTCAAGTCTCTTTCTCTCGAAGAACGATATGTCAGAAAGCTCAAACTGCTATGAACATCCCATATGATGAACAAGCTTTTTCATTTTATATTTTGGACAAGGCATTTTCATTTAATTATTCAAAAGAGAAAGTGAAGGAAGAAAAGATCATACAATAATGGATAATACGTCCCTCAAAAGAAAAGAATAAATTGTAGGGAAAATGACAGTTAAATAACCTATTACTTGTATTAATGACAGCAAATGACTTGAAAAACAAAATTTATGGCAACATCTAGAAGACCAAGTTGTTAATTTAGAGAACCTGTGTGATCTCTTTAAGAAAAACCCATGTTTTCTAATTTTCAAAGCTATTACTATCATTTATATAATTTACATGTCCTTAACTGTCATTTTCTCCAAATTAAGTATAACACTTTTGTTGTGAATCAAGTTAGAAACATGAGAGAGAGAGAGAGAGAGAGCATACCCCAAGACATACATATGTGGTTCATTTCTGACCTGAAGAAAGTCGCTCAGGTCAAGGTTCCCATTAGGACAGTGCCCTCCTACATTCCATGTTGCTACAAACACTCTAAGATCAAAATGAATTTGACTACAAAAAGTTATATCCTCTGAAACCGTGTAAGAGGTAACAGAAACCAAGAAACAGAAATTCATCTTATAAATACCTTAAATTCTGAATTTCTTCCCCAGAAGACATAGGAGGCTCCGTGCAGCTAAAATAATGATTTTCAATGGATGGGTCAGATAGTGCTTCTGCAAGTATTACAAACAATGAAGTTAACAACATACAAACAATAAGAGGTCGATCAAAACAATCATGTCAAGAACGTGCAAAGAGTAAAGATCCTCTTAAAATCAACCTCAGTAACAAGCTTACATATATAGGCATAACAAAGAGGGATATCATGGGGAAAGAAGAACAGGTAAGATTAAATAAAGATGTAAAATCCTCTACTATACTAGCATGCAAGTCCAAGCATGAATATATTCTCATAGATCAATTTCCCAGATGCTCCACCTTCTCTATCATAAAATTTCTCTTGTCTAATAATAAGCCAATCATTATCATTTTCTCAAATAAATCTCACCGGTAAAAGAAAACAAGCATATAAAATTTCTCCCACTAAATTGGCAACTGGGGTATATTGTCAGTGTTGAAAGGTATATAATATTCTCAACCTTATCTTTTAATAGTTCCAAATTAGTTATGTGTGTGGCTTGAGAGAAATGGATATTGTGAATAGTTAAGGAACAGTAAAGAGGATATATTCATGCTTCATATAGAACACTAGATAGCACCGAAACATGAATATATTCTTCTTTTTTAATGAAATTGCCTTGGATGTTCCATAAAAAATTCTGTCATCACTTATCAGTGAGGAAGTTTTATCTCCTAACCTTTCAAAATATCATACCTAAAAAAGGGATAGAAAAAGAAAAAGGTTCCATGGCAAAGAAGAAAGAATAAAATAATTTTCCCTTCAAGGGAAAAGCAGAGATTCCACAGTTTGAGACAAGCCAGTAGAATCTTATATAAAATATAGAAACCAAAAGAAAGAAACTAGTTATGAACTGGCCTCTCTAATGTCAGAAAGATTGTTCTCTCTGTCCCATCTATTTATATAACAACCAAGAACGTACTGTTTCCTCTATTTAATTGAAAAACTGAAAGCCAAAAAAAAAAAAAACTGTTAGTAACTTTTTTCCTCTTGAACTCACCAAGGGTATCGACCGAGACTCCACCGGCCTCCCTTTCATTTCTCTCCTTCATGGTGAAAATTTTCCGAATAAAAGACTGAAATCACATTCAAGAAGATAGAGATTACAAAATCAGCATTCATATGAACAATAACACAGCTAATATACACTCGCATGATGTCAAGGTTTCCAGTGTCAGCACATTATAATATCTTTACAAAAGTGAAACGACTAGAAACCTCTGAGAAAGATTCCAAATAATTACAATGTGAAGAAAAACAAATCAAGAAAATAAATAATACCTGTTTCCTTCTATGTTGATTAGTAGGTATTATATCATAAACTTCTGATCCATGGTCACCACCATTTTCCATCTAGATTCCATCAAAGAGGGAAAAGTTAATCATTGAGAAAATTCTGGGGAGAAGATCAATAAGTTAATTAATTTACGCTAAGCAATTACTTGCCAGGAAATATTGCTCAAGAAGGCACTGTACAGAGCTTTCATACCCAAAACATAACAAACATATTCTGATTATGAAACAGAATATTTTCCGAGAAAAGCTAGAATTTGGGAGAGAGAAATTGAACAACCTGAATATTCCTTGTTCTAGAACAGAGAACTCTTTGTGTGGTGTACAACAAAAGAAGCAAAACTTGGTTTTCGAAGGACTCATAAAACTATTAAATATGAAACCGAGCATTGAGTATTGATGATTCCCAAAAAAGATAGAAGACGAGACAGAGTAATGGGTATACGTGCAAATAGGGAGTTGGGAGGAGGTTGGGTTTCCCTTCCCTTGCTTTCTCGAGAAAATGGACTGGAAAATTCAGGAGAAAAAAGGGAACATTCAAAAAGGGGCTGTGGCTTGGGATCTTGTGTATTAAATTCCCTCGGAAACTCAATATCATTTGGGAGCGCAAAGGCCATGATTCGTCTGTTTGCTGCTTGTTTTCTTCTGACGGAAACCAGAGAAAAAAATTGTAGGGCTGTTTGTTTCTATTTTGTGTTTTTCTGTAGGGTGGTCTATTTTAAAAAATAAATTTTTGAAAAAAAAATAAAAATCTGATTAGAAAATTGTATTTAAAAACAAAAAATATAAAAATTTATTTAAAACAATTGTTTTTAAACTTAACTTTAAGAATTAAAAAAATATGAAAGTTAAAGTGAAGAATAATGACACACGAATAGTTACAAGATTGATAGATAATATAGATAAGTGAAAAATAATTATTCTTATTATCAATTTAAATAATAAACTGTGGCAATTATTAGCTGTGGTAGTTGTTGGCAACAATAATACTCACAAGTGATAGAGGTCAAGTTAAGTGGTGATGGCAATAGTTAGCAACGATAAATGCCGTCTATGGTCTCGACACTTATTGGGTGTCATCATCGATGGCGGTCATTATTGGTAGTGGTGCAATCATCCTCAGTGGTCAACAATCATCCATAGAGATCATCGGCAACGGTAGTTGACAAGGGGGCGATCATTGGCAGCTAGCAGCGAGTGATAATAATGGCAACGGCATATGGCAAGAAAAAATTGTTTTTTTAACAGTGAGTCATTTTTTCAAAACAAAACAAATATAAAAAATAAAAATAATAGTTCTACAAAACATTTTTTACTTTTAGTTTTCTATTTTTAAAAATAAATTTTTATTTGTTGTTTTAGAAAACAGTTAAGTAAAAATAGTTGCTAAACAAATTCTTTTGTTCTCTTAGGAAAAAAAACTGTTTTTAAAAATATAAACAAACAGACCCGTAGAGTCTTTTGGGGTTCGATTGTGGGAATTGTCTGGCATTGAGCTTGGTTTAAAATTGAAAGTTCGGAGGAGAAAAGAAAAGGAAGAATGTGGGGAAGCCCTCGTGTGTGCCTCCTGCAAGCCAAATTATTGCATTTTGCAGAGTTGGAGGTCCCTTTGAATTGTTTCCTTGGCGGGTGGCATTTACGCTTAGCTTTTGCCCCGTTTACTGTAAATTGATAGTTGACTAACCCTTGTTGACACGAGAGAGAGAAAATATTATAACTATGCGATGTTCATGTGGAATTGAATCCCTATTCTTGAGTAAAATATGAAATGTGGTAAACGATACATTTATATAAATATGATACGGATAACTTATTTTTCAGATGATGTGTAGATGACTCATATTTAGTTAATATTGATACGTCAATCATTTTTTTTTGTAAATTTATCTATATGTAACGGCACTATTATCTTTTTTTTTTTAAATATACATTGGTATCTAATACTATTTACAATTAATTAGTCTATGGGGGAATTTCATAACATCCAAATATTTTATTTATTTATTTATTTATCGGTATTTAGTACTCTAGCAACTGACTAGTCCAATATTTTTTTTATTTATCCATTTATATTAATTCTACTAGCAATTGACTAATTCTATAGGAAAATCTTACTATCTCAAAATAATTATAACAGTTATATATCTAAAGTTTGAACATGAGTTATTAGTTAAACTAAAACAACCAACGGCTAGTTAATCTAAGAGCGGGTGGTATATGTCAATAATTATATTAGATATAAAAAAAATTATAATAAATTATACTTTTATAAATTGTAAATGACAAGCATTGATAGATTGTGACCTAGAATTCAATTGAATAAGTTGATCGTGCCATCATTTTTTTTAACCAAAAGAACTCTTTGCCGAGTTAATTTGTTGCATGTCCAAAGCATCAACTCGATCCATTAGAAGAAAAGGGTTGTTGGGGTTGTGAGTAAAAAATGATTTAGTGATAAGAAGCGAACGGTACCTGAGTTTCATTTAAACTCTTTTGAACGAATTTGAAACACATGAATCAGTTTTTGTGCTTCCTCGATTTAAAATTGTTGATAGTGATGACTATATAAAAAATAATTGTTTTTAGAGGGAAAACATGATTTAGTCTCTTAAATTGTTAGTATTTATGCGATATCAAAATATAAAATTTGTTATGCAAATTAGGGAAGTGTTTATTATTTTCTTCTAAAAATACTCTTAATTAACTTTAACTAACATTCTTGGATCTTGGTATATGTAATTTGATTAAAGATGTCTCATAAAAATAAAGCAACAAAGGAGTAGTTAATAAAAAGGGAAATTGAGTGTTAGGTCTTAACATTCTATTTTAATGACAATTAGATCCCCAAAACTTTGTTAAAAAATAAATTTTAAATAATGATGGTAAATATGAGGATTTTAGTTGCAAATCATATATTAATTATAGTTTTTTTTACCAAAAATAGATTAAATAGATTAATCATAGTTAAGTCGCATAATTTGCAACTGAAATTTTCATATCTACACATGTATGAATCATTATTTGTATTTTTGCAGTAAACATTTTTAAAAACCTAACTATCATTAAATAGAAATCCTAGCACCTTATTTTAGGGTTAGTAATACGGGGTTAATTTGCCTAAAATAGGCAAGCCAGTGACGCGTCTTGGGTTAAAAAGGCCTACCCATCTTATGGCAAGTTAGTATTTAACCAAACGAGCCTGTCATGGTTGGCAAACTAACTTGCCAATGGCTACTTTTTTTTTAATTTATTTTTTCCTTTACAACACATAGAGGGGAATTCGACATGGCCAATAAAAAAAATAATTCGCAAAACAAACCAGAGAGAGTGGAATTGAGAGTGCTATATTGTTCTAATCGAAGATGACGCGAAACTACGGAGCATCGGAGGCACTGGCGAGCAGGATTTCCCAGTGGTAGGACTTGAGTTCTTTAGAGACAGGGCAATAACCAGTGAGGGTGACATTGTCGGAGGCAGCAGCGACGGAGCCAAACTCAAAAACGGAGATGCTAAAGTTAGGGGGTCGGGGACCCTCCAGTGCTCCGTTCATGCTAAGGGCCTCAGTGGGCTTCATCGTCGTCCTCGTCAGCGCGGTGTTGGAATTGTCGCTGGAGGGAAGTAGAAGGGACGAGATGATGGGACAGGCCAAGCCGCTGAAGGGAGTTAGGGTTAGGTTAGTCGTATCATGGGAGTGGTAACTAGGATATGTTTCAAAAGAAATTGACCAACGAGTAAGGAGTGTTGAACCACGGAGCGAATATGTAATATAATCAGTGCGATGAGATGAACTCTCGATGATGATGTCTAGGGTTAGGAAAGTTGATAGAAAGGAATGGGTCAATTGAGCTCATATATATGATAATTGATATCAAATAAATAAAATAATAATTATACTAATAAAATTAAAAAAAAGAGGAAAATTAGCCTACCACGACTAATCCGCTACTTTTTGACAAGTTAACTGGTTGGCACTGCCATCTTAGATAATATTAAGGTGTATTTGGATTAGTTTTTGGAGAATAGATTTTGAGAAGAATAAATTCTGAAGAATAGATTTTGGGAAGAATAAATTCTGAAAAAAAGGTGATTTTAAAAATTATAAATATTTGGATAATTAATAGTAAAATCACTTTTCCATAAATAATTATTAAAAAAAGATATAAACTAATATAATAATTACATAAAGAATAAATTTAATTTTAAATTTTTTTATTTAAATGATTACAAAATAATACATATACATATATATTTGAATAAAGTAAAAATTTATAATATTTATCTAAATTTTAATTTTTTTCTACTGAAAACTTTATTAGAGAATCAATCTGATGACTATTAAAAAATATGAAAGATTGTAACTTTTATTGGCAAATTTATCTTTTTTCCAACATTTTCAAATAAGAAATTAAATTAGATTTTATTTGTTTTAACTTTTTTTAATTAATAAAATTTAAATTATTAATTAATAAAAAACTCACCATGGCAAGGGGCACTAAAAAGCTACAAAGAAACCAATTATTCTCAAACCATGGTTTGAGTTCTAAAATTAATTTTTTAAAAAAAAATTGTTTGACCCATATCTCACAAAACCATGGTTTAGCTTTATAATCCATTCTTAAAAGTAATCCCAAACACACACTAAGAAGGCAAACCTAGGTGGGTTTGATTATCTGAAAACAAAAATTATACTCTCTTAATGAATTAAATTAAAAAAATATTATCTAAATTAATTTTTTACAATATTGGAGGGATAAAAAAATTAAGTTACACTTCTTAATTTTTATATAAATTTCCCAAATTAATTTTTATGTCTATAAATATGTATTAATTGTAGGGTTTTACTTTTTCTGTCTTTTAATCAACGTCAAATTTTTGTCAAATTTAATAATTGGATCTTCTAGATTTTGAACACTTTTTAAAGGGTGCTGGTCAATTCATGATCAGATTTAATATAAAGGTGAATTCTTCACGGCCATGAAAGGTTAATTACTCATCAAATTAAAAATGATATAAAATAAATCAAATTGGTAACAAGTCTAAAAACAAAGGTGAATAGGCATTTATCATTTAAAAAATACCTATGTTAAACCATGTCATACTTTTGAATGAAATAGCACTTTTTGAATTATGTATTACTACATCTTTAACTATCATGTATAAATGTAAAAGTTAATATAAAAAAAATTATCTTAATTCTAAATATAATAATTCAATCGATTTAGTAAAGTAATCAGAGCTCAAATAATTTCATTCGAGTTTTAAAATATAATTATATAATTTATTTATTTTATTTAAATATTTTTTTAAATATTGATTAATCATGATTTCAGTCTCCTACTAGAGGTGGAAATTTGGGTTAGACCCGCCAACCCGCCATTTTATGGCGGGTTGGGTTGCCAAATTGGCAACCCATTTTGGTGCGGGTCTTTTTGACCCGCACCTGCCAAGCTCGAACCCGCGGCGGGCTAACCCGCCGGGTTGGTGGGTTAGCCCGCTTAGCCCGCTTTTTTTTTAAAATTTAATTTTTATTATTTATATTATATTTTATTAATTTTAGAGTTTTAACCAAATTAAAATTTACATTATGTTTAATTTATGCTAACTTTATCTTATTAAGTCATTTCTTTAAATATATATTTTATTTTATTATTATTTTACTTGTGACAGATTTATATATGGATAATGATAAAGTTAAAAAAATAAATATTTTGACAATTTTAGATCATACTTTCAATTAATATTGATACATATAAATTATTTAAAAATATATATATATATATGAAAATATTTTTTTTAAAAAAAATAAATAATTTAAAAAAAAAAACTGGCAACCCGCCATGGCGGACTCAGGTTGGTGTTTCACCAACCCGCCTGAAAGCGGGCCGGTTAATTTTGGCCCGCTTTCAGGCCAACCCGCGGCGGGCCAACCCGTATCCGGCGGGTTGGCCCGCATTGCCACCTCTATCTCCTACCATAGTTTTAACATAAGTAACAAGAATTTGCTTATGCCTTTAGAATAATCCCGATAGAGTTTCAACGGTAAAATGTTTTCCTATTTAACCTTACGCTTCTTTCGAATAATAATATTGTAGGAGAAAACTTATACCAAATTTTTTATATCTATTTTATCAAGTTTTTCATTTTCACTTTGTTATGTGCCCTTTTTCTAAATATCTTTATTTAATTTAAATCCATATGATAAAAAAAATAGTATGCATAACAAAGTATGATTCGAGAACTTGACATAATGGATATAAAGGATTTGATGTAAGTATAATCCTTAATAATAATAATATATTAAAATATAATTATGTTTAAATATTTGTGTAGTGCATTAAATTATATTTAATAATAATTCATTATAATTATGAAAATGTTAAACACTTCATAAAAGTCATACTTTTTTTTAGTAATTATACATTTATGAATGATTTTAATAAACAAAATCTAAATATAATTAAAATTCTCAAAGTTACTTATAAAACAATTATCCAAAAAGAAATTATAATCAACCAACATCACTTATAACTAGTGTCACTTATAAAAATCACGATTATATGAAATAACAGTTGATCAACACTAAACCAAATGAACTTTTTATCTCTTAAATTAATATTTTTTTCTAAAAGTTTTCAATTAATTGTACATATTAAAAGAATTTTCATCTAGAAAATAGTATGCAATGCAAATTATTGAAATGTTTTTAATGAAACTAACATATTCCCCATATTATATTTATAAAGTAAAGAGAGCAGGTTTATTTTGATTCTTTTTATAAAGAAGAGATTTTTATATAAATATATTATTTTATCCTTAATTTATTATTATATCAACTTTATTTCCATGTGGTATATTACGATCCTTAATATATGATATAATTATCGAGTTAATATTGGTACTAAACACATGACATATTTCCTATATTTATCAATTTTTTATAAATGTACCATTATTGATACTTCATCAATAATAATCAAATAAGAGAGAAAGAGGGAGTTAAAGAAGATAGTTATGATATTTTAAAAAAATAATATTATATTAGCTAACTTAACTAACTTCTTTAATTAATATAATTAAATTAGTTAAATATATCTTATATTATTAACCGGTGAAATATAATGTATATTAAATAGGGATAACGTTATAAAGTTATTGATAAATTTTATGACATAATTAATAAAGCTGAAAGTTTTTCTTAATTTGTATGAAACATACCGAAATTAATTTATAAATAAGATTAGATGAGTATAATTTTTTTATAAATAATTAACTCAACTAATTTTTTAATTTATATAAATTAATTATTTAACTTATATATATTTAAGTAGGTAGACCCATGAGAGTATTATTTTTCTTTAAGGATAAATTGGGCGCTTTTTGGTCAAACTTTCATGGTAAACTTTAAGATACCAATCATTACATTTACTAAATATGCTATTTTCCAACTAATCATGTTTTTTAAAAAAAGTAATCAAATGCACTATCATGCAGGAATTAAGGCCTCCGTTGGAGTTCTAATAAAAAAGCTTTCTTTTGGATATGCATTAAAAGTTTCAAATGTCTAGAAAGTTCATGCATAATATAAGTCAATTACATTCTCTATAATTACATATATATATTTGAAAAGAAAATAACGTAAGCTTGAAAGTGTAAGCTCTTTTAAGACGTTTTTTTTTAACCAAACATCTTTTCTAATAGGAATATTTTCTATTCACAATAGAGATTAATATATTAAAATTTTGATGGGGAAGAGTATGTCTCTTTTAATTAGATGTACCCACCTCAGATTAATTATCTATTGTTGAGAAACCATAGCACAAATGGGATATTTATTTATTTAGCATATTCAAATTATAAAATTATTTTGTATAATACAGCTTTTATATTTTTTAAGTTTTTCATAAAAATGATCCAACTCAACTAAAAAAAAACATAACATCAATTACTTCTCGTAGCAACAATTCCAATCACTTTTTAATTGCATGATTAGTATTAATTATGCATAGTGCAAAATTCAAGAAATAATTGATATTGGTATTTTTTAAAAAAAACAAAACAAAACAAAACCAAGGTTGATACTATTAATAACATTTTTTTGCCATCGATGATACTATTAATAACTTAGTTTTTTGTGTCTTATACTCTTATCTAATTTTTAACTTTTTTATCTGTGTATTTAACTACAAAGAATATAAATTTTTATATTTAATTTTATTCATTCAATAAATCTTTAACACGTAGTTTCACGTTTATCAACTTAGGAATCATCGTCAGTTCTCTCATAAAGCTTTGTGCCAAATTGGTCCTTGTACTATTGTTTATTTTGGAACAATTATGCTCATGTCCTATAATTACCAATCTTTTATTTTTAAGTGTGTGTTTGGCTCTCAGGTTAGAGAATCAATTTTTATCTCAAACCATATTTTTCTTATCTTTCACCCAAACGCTCATTTTTTACCTAAAAATCGATTTTTATCTCAAACCACATTTCTCTTATCTTTCACCCAAACGCTCATTTTTTACCCAAAAATCAATTCTCAATCAAAACCATGGTTTTATAGGATAAAACCATGGTTTGGATTAATCTGAACTTTACGAACTTTTGCTTTAAAAATTTCCTCATTTTACCTATGATTGTACATATATATTATTTTTTATTATTTAAATGAAATAATTGAAAATAAAATTTATTCCTTATAAAAAAATGATTCTACTATTAATCATCAAAACATTTCTATTTCCAAAATCTATTCTTCCCCAAATCTATTTTCCCCAAAATCTATCCTCCAGGAATCTATTCTTCTCAAAATCTATTCTCCACAAAATCTATTCTCCAGAATCTATTCTTCCCAAAATCTATTTTTTAAAATCTATTATTCTCAAAATCTATTCTCCAAAAACTAATCCAAATAAGCCCTAAGAAGACTCATAAATTTATGTCGTTTGAGTGATAAATAATACTAAATATTTTTTTGGTTATAAATTTGTGGTGTGTGAATTGTAAATTTTAAATTAAATAATTATTTTTTAATATATGTAATTCCAAAATTCAAATGCTGCTCGAAAGATTTTCAAAACTTCAAATTTCACATGAAATTACCAATATTCAAGAGAAAACAACATTGCAATTTAAAATTATAAGGTCAATTTTTTGTCTTTAAATTTAACTGATAAAAAGATTAAATTCTCTCACAATATAGAGGGCAATTTAGAGTATTTATATTAATGTGTAAAGGTAATTGATAATTTATCTAATTTAATATTAATATTATTTAAAAAAATAAATATTTTAATATATATTTATATTATAGGTAAATATGACTCCTGTTAAAAAATTTTGTATAAAATAAATTACAAGGTCAAAAAAGATTTTGTTTTTTTTTAAATGGGTTTATTGGTGTAATAATTTATGGAAATGCCACGCAGAGTGGGTCCATGACCAGTTGTTAAAAGCATAACTTTAGGCCTGGAAATAGGGAGTCCTACCTAGAAGATCAAAAGTTGAAGGTCAAACCTCTGTTCATGGAAAAGTGGCTCAAGAATGAAGAACCCTAATAAAGAGGTTCCTTTATGTAGGGTGGTCCCAAGATTTTTAATAATTAAATATTTATTCATGACATTTTTATAATGTCTTTAAATTATTATTTTTTATTTGAAACGTTTTCTATTTTTTGAAATCAAAAGATGTGTTTTAATTATAATTACATATATATTTTGACAGAATAATCTTAAATAATTTCAGTATAATTTATATAACTGATGTGAGTCAAGTGCATTATTGTTAGCATTTTTTTAATTTAAGTATAATTTCTAAACTTGGATATATTATATCAATAAATTTTAAAATCAAGATGACTGATTAAAAATGAAAATTCTAGTTTTTTAATAATCAATATTTTATAAAAGAAATAATTATCATTTTGGTATTTTGATTGAATTTATCTTCAATAAAACTTATATACTTTTAACAATAAAATAAATAATTGCATATCTTAATGTTCTATAAAAACTAATTCACATTTTCACACTACATAGGTCTCTTTGAATTTGATCATGACTAAAAAAATGCTTTTTATATATGTAAAATTGTTTAAAAAATTAGTAACAAAAATTATATAAATTCTAATTTAATTTTTTAACCAAATTACCTTCATTTCAATTTTTGTGGCTTAGAGAATGTTTCCATGTCAATAGAAAGTATAATTTACAACAGAACAAAAGAAAAAGAAGAAGAAGTTAAGATTAGACTAAAATAAGAAAAAGCTTAGATCAAGTTACACATTCATTTTGTTAAATTTTCTAATCTTACATTATCATGTGTCATAAGTTTTTTAAATTTTTATTTAACTTTAACTCATAAAAAATAATATATATAATAAAATGTGATTGAAAAACTGAACATGATGAATATAAAAAATATGATGTAAGTATAATTCATTATACTTGTTATGGTTCATTACACTTGTAGGTAGAGTTGAAAATCTTTTATATTTTAAGTCTTAAAAGGATATAGATACCCTCAACTATAATATATATATGTATATATATATATATATATGGGGCACACATGTTTTTTTATTCTAAAAAGATATCTATAAAGTTTAAAAAAATTGAAAAAAAATAATGTATGTAATATAATTAAAGAAAGTATAATTTAATATTCTAATCTAAGAAACGGTTTAATATAAATATATATATGGGGCACACATTTTTTTTATTCTAAAAAGATATCTATAAAGTTAAAAAAATTGAAAAAAAATAATTTATGTAATATGATTAAAGAAAGTATAATTTAATATTTCAATCTAAGAAACGGTTTAATATAAAAAGAAAAATATAATTATAATCAAAGATAAAGGAAGGATTTTTTTTTTTAAAAAAAAAAACAGGTTGCATGGAAAGTGTAGGATGGTCCTAAACACGAGATTTGGAACATAAAAAATGCAGAGCCATGATTGTTAACTTAAGCCCCAACATATAGGCGTAGAATAGGACCTAATCTAAATGGAGACTAGCATTCAATAGCACAATTGAATTGGCATATCATAGATTTCTCCCTAAAATAGAGGGAGACCTATTCGCTATCACTTCCAAGTTTGTTCCCTTTCTCATGTTTTCCTATAGCACTCTCCATTTCTCTACGCTTCCCCAATTTCAAGCTCGCTCTCTCTCTCTCTCTCTCTCATACCAACTTCTCTTGAAACACATTAATTTTTGTTTCTTTCTATCAAATTTAGTGGCTGTTTGGCAACCACTTCTGGGAATCAATTTTGGCCAAAACCTCGGTTTAGGAAAATTTCACACAAACATCAATTTTTGTCCAGAATTGATTTTGGGCCAAAACCTCGGTTTGTAAAATTTTTTGCCAAACAGCCATTTTTGTCCAAAATTGATTTTGGGCAAAACCTCGGTTTGAAACCATGGTTTTGAAGAAGCTATTTTTCAATAGATTTTGGAACTGGAAAAGAGCTTATAGATTATCTAATTACTATTTTACCCCTACTTTTTTCTTATACTCTCTCTCCTCTCTCCTCTCTCTCCTCTCTCCTCTCTCCTCTCTCCCCTCTCTCTCCTCTCTCCTCTCTCCCCTCTCTCCTCTCTCCCCTCTCTCTCCTCTCTCTCTCTCTCTCCTCTCTCTCTCCTCTCTCTCCCTTCTCCCCTCTCCTCTCTCTCTCCTCTCCCCTCTCTCTCCTCTCTCCTCTCTCCCCTCTCTCCCTCTCCTCTCTCTCCTCTCTCTCTCCTCTCTCTCTCCTCTCTCCTCTCTCTCTCTCCTCTCTCTCCCCTCTCCCCTCTCCTCTCTCTCTCCTCTCTCCTCTCTCTCTCTCTCCTCTCTCTCTATCCTCTCTCCTCTCTCTCCTCTCTCCTCTCTCCTCTCTCTCTCCTCTCTCATACTTTAATCAAATCATACCCTTTTTAGTAATTTATTAATATAAAAAGTGATTCTACTATTAATCATCCAAACATCTCTATTTGCAAAATCTATTCTTCTCATAATCTATTCTTCCCAAAATCTATTCTCCATAATCTATTCTTCCTAAAATCTATTCTTTCCAGAATCTATTCTCCCAGAATCTATTCCCCAGAATCTATTCTCCCCAGAATCTATTCTCCAAAAGCTAATCCAAACACACCCTTAGTAATTGTTTGAACATAGTATTAAAATTTAAATTTGCTGATAAGATCAATGTCCAGTGGATCAATCTCTTAATCGATTCGGATAAAAATTTTAGATAAATTAATTAGACTAAATTTTATATTTTATTTTGTCTTTCTTAAACTTCAAACAATATCATTATGAGTTTAAAAAAAATAATAGTTCAGGATATATTTTATTAAATTATATATAATTTATACATAAATATTCTATTTATTTATGACTAATATTTTTTATTTAAATAATTCTCTTTTGAGGATTATATATAATATTTTTATTAAATTATATTATGCTAATCATATCTAATTCAACCATAGTTGGACTATTAACTTTTGAGCTACTATCTCAACTAATTTCATGACCCATCCAATTTCAAATACCTATGACAAAGACTAATATTGATATTCCTCTAATTCTAATTATATGAGTTAGTTAAAAAATTAATTTTTATTTTAAATATAAAATCTTAATCATTTTATTTCTAACATTTCCTATTTTTTTCTTAAACCAATTTATATAACTTGTAAACTAATATATAGTTTAACATTATATAGAGATATTTTAGAGAGATTAAGTTATATTTGTTATAATTAAATACTCTTTTCAATCCATAATATAAGTCATTTTAACTAATTCATCAAAACTAAAAAATGGTAATGGACGTTTTAAAATCTATTGATTATTTTTTAATTTTATCTATATTAAATGAGGTTATGAAATAGAGAAAAATAGAATGAGTCACATTTAAACATTAATTGCAAGGACAAATTTAATAAATAAATATTAATTACTTTCAAAGTGACTTATATTTAAAGGAACCACTACTAAAATAATGTGATTCAAAAAATTAGTTAAATATAGTAAAAAGCAATAAATGCGTAAGATATATATATATATATATATATATATATATATATATTTTAAATTATACCCTTATTCATAAAGAGAGTACATGAGAGATAATAAGTGAAAATTGGAATCGGTTTGAGTGCTCATTTTTTGGACCATCTAGATTTAATTTAGATGGTCTAGATTTAATATTTTTTCAAGTGACGCACTTTTTAAATAAAAAATTATTTTTAAAAATAATAGTTAAAATATTTTTTTTATTTTAGATTCTATACCCCATTAAAATAATTTTTTAAATAAATATAAAAATAAAATTAAATCTATACTATATCAGATTTTGAGATAGTTTAGATGAAATGAGCACCCAAACCGATTTCTTATATTTAAGATCACCCCTATGACGAAGATTGCTCCTTATAAAAAGACTCGAAGGAGTATTGTGGATTAAGAAATTTTTTGTAGAAGTAACTTATATTATAGATTGAATGTAGCAATTTTCTAACTTCTTAATATATTTAAATTAGTTAAATATTTTTTATATTAAAAGTTAAAAAAAATAGTACCTCTGAATGAATAATATATCTTAAAGAATTAGTTGATAATAGGAACTAATCACATTATACTATCTATGTAAGTGTAACAAATCTCTCACTCATTATTCAAACTTAGTACATTAATAATTTGAATTTTATGATTTCGAACCATTTGTTTTTTCAAATATTTAAACTAAGTGGAAATGTGTTTAAAAAAAATCAAAGGAATTAAAAAATTGTATGAAATTAGGTAAAATGTGTGAGGAAATATCTTTTTTTTTTTTTAAAAGAAAAGCTCAAAGCCCAAGAGAAGTGGTGATATTTGTATGGCTTATGAATGTTATATCTTGTTTTATATTTTTAACTTTAACCAATATATATATATATATAATGGGATTTCTTGTGTTGTTCAAGTTGAATATATATATATATATATATATATATATATATATAGTATAGAAATGGAAGAGATAGAGATGGCTCTAAGGAGGGAGAAGGAGGCGTTTTGTCTTGTGGGATTAGTTTAAGAGAAGTCGTTGATGAGTAGCCATCAATGCTCCTTAGTCCAATACTAGTTAAATACCAATCTTTGATTTGATTCAGCTCTAATTAATTACCTATTTTACCATAATAATTTTACCTAATTTGTTTTTCTTTGTTCTTTTTTTTTTAATTTCCTCTTCATATATTTATTTGTTCTTCTTCGTTGTCTCCAATACACACCTATTTTCGGATGGTTTATATGGTGGCAATATGCCAAAAACCAAGCTTGGTAATATGCACCAACAACGCATGCTTGAATATTTTCGAGGCATTTGAGCGTATCAATGCATTTTGCCTCAATAAAATTTTGAGTGAGAGGGAGAAGTGAACAGGGCGATAGATACTATAGTTAATAGTAAATTAAATTAAGGTTAAATCTTTAAGTTTATATAACAATAATAAAAAGATTACAAATTTTAATTTGTGTGGGTATAGAGAAAAGTGAGAAGAAAATATGAAAGATAGGATACTAGGAATTTTTTTTTCCCAAAAATGATAATTAGTTTTGGGAGTTTTCAATCATATATTCTTTTCTCCCTAATTTTCTTCTCATCCAAACATAGGGATTGTCCAAAGATAGCTATAGATGAATGCAATTTTTTTTTACATTTAATTGTGTAAATGTCTTTCATTTTATATATATAGTTAAAAATAAATTGCATACAACTGAATATAAACTGCAATAAGCTAAAACAGAATTATACCCACTAAAGACTATTCTTTAAATAAATTTTAGGTACCTTAAACAATAAATTTTACACTAAAAGACTTTTCTGCAATTTTCCCAATCAATAAAGTCCAGAAACCAAAACAGATTATCTTGGTGAATCTTCTAGAATATTCACACATAAAAAATACAGTTTGGAAATGAAGACTGAAGAAAAGTGCATGAGATTTGCTTTTGCAAGCAGAAAAGTTCTATAAATATCAAAGGCCTGAAGTTAATCAAACATATGTCCTCGAAACCCTTTCTTTTTAAAGTTAAGGGCAACAAACAAACACACAAGTGATGGTGTAGTTTTAGATTAATTACTCTCCTTGAGAAGGAAAAAAGCTTCAAGAACAATGGATACAAAGCAAATTCTCCATTCCCCCTCCATCCAAAAACACTATCCCATATGCCTAATTGAGGAATTGTACACAATATACAAAAAAATCCATCGGACTCCACAATAAGAGGAATACTCTAACAAGGACCATTAATGAATACATTAGGTAACTAAAGAGTATATGACTTACAAGATCTAAACAAAATACAACTTCAAGCCACAAAGAAATGCTTCATAGCGACTGCATTGCCATCAAAGAAACTGCATCAGGCTCGCGACCATGAACCCTAAATCGGTATATACAAGTGTGTGAAGGACTTCCATGGTTCGACGTGAAGTCAATCCTTACTGTGTCAACAACTCCGGTGCTGGCTGATTCTGAGACATCAAAAGTCTGGGCATTGCTCTTTTTGAGGTCGTACGTAAATTCAGATAATAGAAACATCTTCCCAGTCTCTATAACAGATTCAGCATTCTGCCCTTGAAGCCAACCGGATACGCTGCAGTCCTTGGGGGCACTTGATCTATCATATGCAACACTCTGGCAAAACGCAAAATATATAAAAGATAATAACGGAAAATATGATACATAACCAAACATATGGCAAAACCAACATGAATCAGAGGTATCCAGATAACTACATAAACTTGCCAAAATTTGAAAAGCAAAAGCTTCGTCAAGTTCCAGTGACTAAAAGGACTTTAAGATCCATTTTTCTATTTGCCAAAAGGACTTATAAAGCACAATGATACAAAAACCAAACAACGTTGGGGTAACTTTTGGATTTGAAAAGGACTTTTAGGAAGCTGAACGTTGAAACCAAACATACACTAAGTGCTCACTTACTTCTCATGAAAATAATTGCCTTGCTTTTCATTTTTCATCTGTTTCTTTAGCTTCATTATCAACAGAATTGAAGAGGGGTAAAAAGCAACTTGATTTGGCTAGTTTTAATTTTCTATAGGACATATTGAGATCATATTTTGCACCAAAACGACTTCTTTAACTGTTAACAGAACACGCACAAGTAGAATAGAATAATTGTTTAACTGTTAGCAAAACTTTAGCCAATATCAAAAGTGATCTGTTTCCAAGATTATCAAAATCGCAGATAAATTGCAAATCAAAAGTTAAATATTCTTTTTCACCAACAAGAAAGTCCAACTTTTTTGTACAGTGAATCGAAGTAAATTTGACTAGTAGGATTCATTGAAATATAAATATAGTCTAAAATGCATGTTAAAAATAATAAAGCATTACTTAATAAAAAATTGACAAATATCAAGTATAACATAATACAACATGTAAAATGATATGCAAAGTCACATGATTCATCATTAACTACAAGAACAGACTCTTATTCAAAATGTTTAGATCGAACTCATAATCTCAAAACTACTTTTGAAGTCTGCCCATACGCTATCAGAAGGGAAAAAACTAATTTGCATACTCTTTCATAGTTTGATTTCTTTAGTGATTAAACTGAATCTTTGAAATCAAGAGTACAAAACTGTTGGGTGATCACAGTAATCAAATAAAGAAAGAAGACAAGGTATGAGATTTCAAGAGTGAGGTGGGCCTTCAGATTTGATTAACAAATACAGGAGGTGGGCTGGTTTTTTACAAACTCAGAATGAGGTGTTTGAAAACTCCATGCAATTTGAAACATTTGTTAAATAAGACAGAAAGTTTTGCCACAGATGACCCAGACTAGGCCAGTACGCCTGTTAGAACCCAACAGTAAAATGTGAGTACCAAAAGTGCCGGAAATGGCATGATTACAGCAATTCAAGCCCTTATTGATTATAAGTATTCAAGTTCTGAATTTAACTGAATTGAGGAAAATAGCAAACTACACAATTCCAACAACTGTGGACTAGAGTCGAACTATCTACTCTGGCTGCACACAAAGATACCAACCAATTCAAACCATAAAATAAAGGGAGGAGACAAAACAAAATGTAAAATGCAAACCATGCATCACTTGGGTATCAAGTGAATCACACAAAATGTCCATAAACAATAAGCTCCACTAATGAATAGTCATCCTTTTATCTTTAAAACTTCACAAAACAATTATGAAAAGGAAGGGTCAAAATGAAAACACGTTAATATTTCTAGGGTTGATTGACAGAGACTAGCACAACTTATAAACTAAACAAACCCATCCATATGAGACATGCGAAACACCAAATCGAGGTCTAATGATTAACCGCCACTTATAATGCAAGCATTCAACAGATCAATTGGTTCAACTAGGCAAACCATCCATTCTTGTTTTTTAATAGAAAAAATAGTTTATAGAAGAAAACCACACCATCCAATCCAAATTACTGGTATCAACAAGGAAATTTATATAATTCAACGGATTAACATGGCATCAAAATACACAGCAGATCAAATAGTGCAAGGCAGACCCCCTGAACCTCAAACACACACAGATGAGCAGAAAGAAAATAAGCCCTCCTTGTTGAAGTTTATCGCTATCAATCAGTTTCATCAGTCATGTCATATATAAAGCATCTGTACAAGACAATATTCAAGAAATAAAGCAATCCAATTATATAGGAAAGCATGACTTGGGTAGTATATACGTTCATCTATGAAATTTGTCACTACAGTTTCCAAAGACACCAGGAAGTCATCAAAATTGAAAATACTAGACAAGATCCCTCATTTAAAGGCAAGGTATTTAGCACCACAAGAACATGAAAGAACATTGTGCCCTCTACACGCTAGAAGCAACAAACTACAGTCATAAAAACCCAAAATAAAGGCATTGTTATGACCTAGTTGTATTTAATTGACATATACTACTCAGGAAGTTCGTTCATGTTTCTTAGCACATCACGGTTATCAATAAACTTACTTTGCCACAAATAGGGAAGAGGCATGTATATATATATGTGGACAAAGTATCGGCACAAATATAATCAACGCAAATGCATAGAACACATGGCTTACTTTTTTAACCTGACACTAAATAAAAAGCATAGCCATATTTGAAATAGGCATGTGTATAAAGATGTCACCTTTGCAACATGCTCCAATGTTACAGCCTCTGGAATGATAACTGTACGCAACTTGATCTGCACAAACCCAGTGCTCCCTTTCAAGGCAAAACACTGACCTGGCTCTCCAAAGCTAGGCTTTAACATCTTATCGGCATTGTTATGAACACCAATTTTTGCGGATAGTAAGAACCAATTAGTTCCCCTTCCCACTATATATGGTTCTGAGTGCTTGACAACCATGGCTCCACCACTCGCGAGTGCATAGTCCACCCTACCGAGCCCATCAGCAGCGTGCTTCTCAATTTCCTTCTCAATTATCTCTCTTGCATACGTTCTTATCTCATCCAAGCTTGCCTCCCCAAGATCAGCGCCCTTTGACTTCTTCAGCTCGTCATAAATCTTATGAAACTCTTCCTTGGATAACCAATCCACTGCCTTCAAATCACCCAACGACTTCTCCAGTCCTTCACTCTTAGCCTCCAATTTCCTCAACTCTCTCTCCAAAATGGCTTCTTGATCATCAATTTTCTTATTCATTTCCTTCTTCAAACCCCCAATCTCATTCTCAATCTTCCTGTCAACAACTTCAACTTGCACCTGGATCATTTTTGCCGTTGTTTTCAACAGCGATTCCACATCGGCAATTCGACCCTCAAATTCCACAAGTCCTGTTTGGGGCCCCACCACACTTTCATCAGATTTCAGAGCCAGTCTCCGAATCAATTGAACCAGCCCCAAAAGAAAAAGAAGAAGCACGAAATTCTTGGCAAAAATACTCAAAACTGTGAGCCACCGAGGCTTATCAGGCTTCGAAAGGACCTTACGAGTTCGCCGTTGCACATTAGTCGAATTTCCAACGGCTTTCTTGGCTTGCACGAAATCCTTAGAAGATCTATCCAGAACTGCGTCGCCACGAATAGAATGGTGACTCAAATCTCTCCCATTTCCCGCGGATGTCACTTTCTCATCTCCGCCCACGTTGGGATTTGCGGTAACCGGAGAAACACCAACATCATTGGCCAGCATCTCAATGTTTGTAGTCTTCCTTTCGGTAGACACAACCGGTCTCCGACGCGCAGTCGGGTTTGCCGCTGTAATCGAAACTGTCGAAGCCGACATTGGGATTACCAAGTACTGGTTCAAAATAAAACTTGCCCTGCAAGATCAAAACCCTAATCTGCTAGGGAAGACCAAAAAAACCGAAGAGTACGAGGATGAAAAAAAAGAATAACAAGGATGTAACACAATTATCCGGGGAGAGAGAATGAAATCTGAAGAAGGAACGAGAAGATAGAATTGAAGGGAGTGTTCGTGCGGTTTTCTCTTTGTAAATTTGACTTGATTCCGAGAGAGCCTGAAATGAAATTTGAACAAGGCGTGTAAAGACGCTCCTTTTGAGCGCGTTATCGTATGAACTCTCGCCCATCAAGTGTAAGCCTGTTTCGGCCCAACACTTTTATTCCTTTGTTTATATATATAAAATTAAAACTTATTTATCGTTATTATTTTATCAAATAAACTTAAAATAAAATGTCTTCCTACATTTGGAGAGAATGTAAAATTGGTCATTTATTTAATTATCTATGATGTCTAATAATTGAGAGAATTTTCTCCATTTTCCCTATGTTACATTAATATTGATATTAATAATTATATTCTTAAATGTTCATTCATGGAGCAGTCTATATCATTTATGTGTTATATTAATATATTGGAATCATAATTATTTTTTTACTGTTAAAATTATGTGAAAACACCCCTATAATACGTCAACATTAATTAAAAATAAAAAATCATAGTTATCTCAAAAGAAATTATTAAATGCTTTGAAATTATATTTTTTTAATTGTACTCAAAATGAATCTTACAAATCAATTACAACAATCTAATCACTTTTGACATGATACTTAAAGAATCTATTTTTGAATACAAATTTCTCTAATAAAACATCAACTTTTGAGAATATATAGAGTGTGTCCAGTGGAGTTTATACTTGCGAATGAGCGCCATTTGGTTAAGAAAACTTTGTCAATTTTTATAAATCATATTTTAATAATGTTTGGGATATTTAACTTTTTCCCTAGGTTTTACTTATTTACAACTAGATGTGAGACCGTTACTCTACAAATTGTACAACCTACTTTTAATGGCGATAAAAGTGTTCTTTTTGACAAATTTAATTAGCTAACCACCTTTTGTCTTTATTTATTAGTTTTTGTAAAGTTACTTAAATAAAACTTACTTGTTGAATAAGGTAAATACTTGTTTGCAGTTCAACTTAAATAAAACGTGAATACCAACTCAAAACCAAAACTTGATGAAATGATTTAAATCAATCAAAATTTTAATTTTAAAGTTTTTAAAATTTCAAACCACCTTTTAAATATGTATATATATACTTTATAACTATTAAAAAAGAAAGACAAACATCAACGTGGTTAGTCTAAATAGAAGAGACTTTAATAGCCTAAACACAATATCTTAAGTATACATTATAAAATTATAAGTCTCAAAACAAATATTATATATAGATAAATGTAAATATTTATTATTTTTTTAAAATTATATTTATACTTCTTATTTTTTTATTAATTTTGTTTTTTCATATAAAATCAACTTTTAATATATTTCTTTATTATTAACAAGTAAATGAGACTAGTAATAATTAATTTAATACAACTAAATGTTGTTACTTCTTATGTGACATGTATTTTTTAATCTCCCGCATATCCTTTAATACGTCGTTATTGAATTCAACACGAACGTGATCCTCTTATCAAATAACGAAGGCCATGCAGGCGTGTCTCCCCCAATAATAAGAAAAGAATAAAAATTTGAAGAGACAAGAAAATGATTTGGAAAATGAACAAAAACCGAACGCGTTTCCATAGATCAAAGTGTACGTGTTGCAAGCCTTCAACATGATTTGCCCATTTCTATTTTACCCAAATTACATAAAATGTGAGTGTTTGGTCAGAATTGATAGGAGAGCGACGCATCCAATTGTCTCCCTGTTTGGCTCGCCGGAATTAGCTTGATCCCACAAAACATGGAAATCTAATCCCTACTGAGGTGTAATCTGAAAAGGTTTTGTCGCCCCCATAGATGGATCGATGTAGAGGACCTATCATGGCGTGGAACTTTTTCAGATGCTGTACGGTACTACGTGCCCTTGGTTCCGTCATGATCATAGTTGTCCTCGGCCTTGTTGGCTTCACTTATTACGTCGTCGTCTTGGCTGATTATGGGCCTGCTCTATGCTATGGCGGCCTTGATTCCTTCACAGCTTTTGCTGTGTTGGCTCTTTTCCATGCTTTGGTAATTCTTCTCCACTCACATTTTAAAACATTGTGATGAATGGGAAAGGGAATTTCCTCCATCTTAATAGGTGCTTGTATATTCATTGATTTGCATCATCTTTGATGTTTTGATACATTGAGCTTTAACTACATAATAGATAGAATTATGAGGACTGAGCTTTGATATCCCGATAATTCCTAAGAAGTTATCTATCACTTATTAATCAAAGATTGTCCTGATTTTCTCCTTGCTTTTCGAAACTGTATTAAAATTCTCAATGTAAGGGACTCGTTATCTCTGATATATAGTTCTTTTCATCAAAATTAAATATCAACATATATCAAAGCCGAGATAATTGCCAGAACTTTTAAAATGATTTTAGAAATTATATTTTGATACTTGTTTGCTCTTGATTGGGTTTCATGGAATGAGTTTTAAGATACATTTCACTCCAAGAGAGAATGGAATGGGGATTTTTTTCCCTTTAAACAAGAAAAGGGTAATGCTAGACATATAAGCAATTACTCTGAAGATATGGCTGAGTTTAATTAAGTTTATTGCCTCTGTAGCTGGTGATGCTATTATGGAGTTTTCTGTTGTTCTAACTGATCCTGGGGGTGTCCCACCAAATTGGAGGCCAAAAATTGACAAGGAAAGAAGTGGTGTAGGTCCATTGGTAGAGTCAGCTTACATTGGCCCAACTTTAGCTTCAAACGATTTTGGTGTGCTTGGTAAATTGGGAAATCAAAATAAAGGGTACTGTCGAAAGTGCAATCAATTTAAACTTCCTCGTAGCCATCATTGTTCTGTTTGTGAGTTCTTTTCTATGACATTTATGCTTATGGTCATATTTTGGGTTAACAATGACAAAGGCTTGATTTTAGGTGGGGATGCGTTCTGAAAATGGATCACCACTGCATTTGGGTTGTAAATTGTGTGGGCACATTAAACTACAAATATTTTCTTCTTTTCCTGGTATGTAACCACATGTTGAAAAGTAAAGTAACCTATTCGAATCATTTTCCCCTTTCCAATTGAGGCATATACTGTTATGGGTGCTTGATAGGTTTTGTTTGGCTTAACTATTTCCTATACTTTTTTACTCTTGTCATGAGGAGTATTTTCAATATTTAATTCTATTGCTTTGGTAGAGAAGTTTATAGAAGACCAAGGAAATTGAAGAATTGAGCTATAACGTATAAGATAAGCAAATTGCAAATAAGTAATCTTAAATGACATATATTGCTTTGGGAAATGACCATATAGAATATCAACGAAATTGAAGAATTGATCTATAATTTAGGGAATTTTGTAACCCAATCCTTATAGTTTTTCAAGTTTTGAATTAGGTTAATATTTTCCCCTTTTTATTAGGTCTATTAAATTTATTCCGTTAGATATGTTAGTCATTAGTGCTAAAATATGTTAGGGTAGACAATTGAACATATTTTTTCAAGTGCATATAACTAAGCATTAATGTGGCATGTTTTTTTTGGGAATTATCTGTGATTGAAAAAACACCCTTTATTTTATTATCTTTGAATTTTCACATAGCGCCTTGGTCTTCTTTATCAACCTTCAACACCATCTCAATGGTGGTGGCTACTGTCTTCATCTTCGCCACTGCCTTTCACCATCAAGAAATGCATCAACAATACATCCTAAATTTTGTGGACTCCAATTGGGGAAACTTATTGTGCATCTAACCATATAAGGAGCACATGATATCAAATGCATAAAGAACAACTTTTTCTTCCACCTTTTTAGCTAAAAGTACGTTAGAGCTTCCTATCCAAGAATACTTTTAAGTGGTTAATTAATAGTTCACTATGTTTGTCAGTTGTCTAATGTCATATCTTATTGATAAACTAGTATACTTACTAGGTGCTGAATGAAAAGGTTTGATTATATGGAGAAGTATATTAGGACTACAATAACATATCTTCCATGGAATTTTCTTGCAGTTCTACACATTTCTTGAGACAACTCTTGTCACTTTATCATTATTGCCATATTTTATGGCATTCTTTTCTGATGTTGAGATTTTTAGAACACTAGCTAGCCTTGTTGTCTCATTTATTACATATGGTGAGTTCTTGAAAGTTGAAAGGTGATTTCCTATTTAGTGTATTATTGTTTTTATATTATTCATAACCCTTTTGGTTTTGTACATTCTTGCATGCAGTTTTAAACTTGGCTTTTGCAATAAGTATTATGGGATTTATGGTCATGCACATGTTCGTTGCATCTAATACTACCACCATAGAGGTGACTTTTTTTTTTACTGTTTTTCCAATTTTTTGGCAACAGGACCTATGTTTTAGAAGTAAGGTTTTCTTTTATCACTTTATTTATTAGGCATTTGAGAAGAATACTACTACAAAATGGTCTTATAACCTAGGCTAGAAGAACAATTATGAATAGGTGACATCTAGTTTTCACTATTTAATGTTTTCCCAATTAAGGTAGCTTTTCATTATGAATATGTTGTCCTTTATTGTGTTTCTTTGTACCATGTTTTGATTGTTTAAAATTACAATCTTACTAAGTTGGCTAAGCAAAAATATGATCACAAAGAACAATTTGCCAAGAGAAAGAGTAGTATTTCAATTCATTTAGTTGATTTTACATTCTTGTAATCCCTGATTTTATGGCAAAATGAGATGCAAAACTCATTATGTTAATCACACCATAGATCATATTACCATAATAGGAGCATGATTGAGATTGTCACCTTTACCTATTTTAATTTTCACATTATGACAATTTGGGTATATGGTAGCAAATCTAAAATTTTGTGACTATATATTAGTAGCTAATATACTACTTATCTACAACTTTTTCAATAGAAATAGACACTAATATACCCTAGGGCTCAAACCAGATATTGTACAACATGCATTTTGATGGTATATATGGTTGGGCTGGTGCCCTTATCTTCCTTTGTTCCATATAGTGAACAAAAAGATAGACACTATTGTTTGGCAATAGTTCTTGATTGATGTATACTTATAAAACTATGATGTAGAAAATTGGGCCATATATATTCTTGTCAATTAGATGGCAGAAACACTTGGTACATTGATATATACCTTCTTTAGTATCTTGAATGAGATCTATGTATAACAAGATAACTGAAAGTTGTCAAGAAAATGATCCAATTGATAATTGGTAATTTATAATGATCAGTTAAGCTATGACTCTTTATTTTTTATTCCTTTTTAGCAAATTGAACCTCCTCAAATGAGAGATGTGTGTGTGTGTATTTCACTCTCTCTTTTTTGTGTAAACACCTGGTATCCTAGTTAAACCTTGAAGGAATTACAAGCTAAACTAACCCCGATCAATTTATGACATGAACCATTGAGGTTGGCGCCCATGGCCCTTAAGGTGCTACTTTCTAAAGGATTGAAACTGTAACCTTTGGTTAAGCTAGAAAAGCCCTAGCCAGCTGGTCTAACCTATAGTGGTTTGTGTGTTTTTCACTTTTTGGTTCTATATGCATAAAAATAGTTGCATTTTATAGCTCTTGGCATCTTGGATATCAATGGTGACATCTTATATTCTAACATCCAAGATAATAATGTTGATGATATGCATATCAAACAATTCCTTAATAGAATTTCTTGGTCTTCTTACTTTCAGATGAAACTTTATTCCATATCCATATATAGTTTCATTCTTTGTTAGACTTTTAAATGCAATTTTGTTCTCATTAAAACATTAAATTTTCAAATGATATAAATCCATAAGTATTTATGATTTTTTAAAATATATAGATGTGGAAAAATGCCATTATAGACACAACTGTAAATGTAACATCATAATATTCATTTCTAGGACTTAGGAAAGCAACCATTAGCATAAAGGATTAGTCAAGGTTAGAATTAATTTGGGGTGTAAATAAGATAAAATTTGTGAAAAATACCCTAGAGGTAGATACTAGAGTTCAAGGCTAGTTATGATTGTGTAGGAAAGGACAAAATATATCTGCGTTGGATTTGAATCTAGAAGTGTCCTGAACCATGTTGTCATATGCCAGACATAACCATAGGCAACATGAACAACACTAGATATGTATTAATTAAGCACAATTTGAACATGGAAAATAGGTAAAACAATGAGAGAGGAAAGGAATTTTGGGAGATAAACACTTGGGTTTTACTAGGGCAAGGATTGAGTGATTTTCAATTTGAGTTAATGGAAGTTGTTTAAATAATAAATCAGTGTAGTTTTGCCTTATAGCGGGATTTGGGTGATTTAGAGTTAGGGTTTGAGGATAAATTGGGTTTGAGTTGAATAATGATGATTTCACTGGTTTAAATGCAGTTTGATGGTTTAGTTATGATTATTATATGTTGAATTTAGTTTTAATCAGTTTATATTTTAATATAAGCTTAAATTTGAAAGTGTATATATTTGGGTATAAACCCTAATTTTGGGAATTAGGGATTTTGACTGATTAGTGTAATTGTATAGCAATTAGATATTCCAATAAGTTTATTTAAGATGAGATTGAGGGAATTTGGTTTGAGTGACAAGAATTTGATAGGTGGGATGAGTTTTTGAAAGGAGGTTGTGACTTTAATTAGTTTTATATTCTTGTATTGAGTAATGATTATTTGAATTATGTAGTTTGACTATTGTTGTAGGTATAAGGACCTCAATCCCCTCAAGGTAACATTGGTTATTCATTCATGTTCTTATAAATTTATGTTTGAAATAATTTGACATTAATTAAATTGTTGAGACTACTCAAGATAATTTGACATTGATTTATGATGTTTGGAATGACCTATTTTGGATAGAAATGTTGTCATAATCATATGAATTGGTACATTGAAACTTTCAAATTTGATTAAATATATATTGGATATTTTCTCTTGTATTGTGGTTTAAAACTTGTTAAACATGCTTTTGTGTATTACGACTTCTTACAATGTACTTTGAAGATTTTCAAGCATACTTGTGTATAAACTTATATTGAAATTGTATCCAAAAACTTTTTTTGTACAAAAAAAGTTTAGATGGGTTTGACACCGGTCCCCCACTAAGGCCAAAACACAGTCCCAGGGCTCAGAGAGCGCTTACATGGGACTTACGAGATCGCCTACCAAAGGAGCTATCACGATGGTAATGGGAATCGAACTCACATCCTTATGAGATACGAACCCATTTATTATCATTTGTACTAACTCTCATTGGCGTATCCAACATGTTAACATACTTTGATTGATCCCTTTTTAAATATGTTTGTATGTGAAACTATGTTGTTATTATGATGCACTATTGGGGTTGTGATTAGATAGTGGTATTAAATGATGGTTGTTATATGAATCTTTGTATATTTGGCACCTAGTATGTCATCATTAGGTGAATAGTGGTGTCACTTGTAGGGCTCTATTCTTCATGCAATGAGAATGTGGGACAATTGAACACCTACTTTGTTCTTTTAAGGAGAGGAGTTTAAGGCTTTGTGAGCTCTATACTTTTGGATGAATGTATATTTAGTCTAAGATTCTAGTTAGTGGGACCAAGATGGAATAGGGTTATAAGAGAGGTTGGGTCTTATGCATCACACTTGTATATTTTGGGAATGTATGAAATATGTTTGTAGAAAGGTTTGTGCACTAAGATTTTGTAATAACGTCTAAAATGTTTATAAAAGGATTGTGAAATATTGTATGTGGTTTTGAAAAACAAATTGAGTGTTGGTTGTTATATAAGATTTGAAATGGTTTTCGAAATGATTTGCAAGTGCATGATGGAAAATTGTTATTAAGATCATGTTATCTACAATTATTTTCAAGTGAGGGCTTATCAGGGAGTAAAAGAAGGCACCAAAAAAGTGTGACATATGCCTCTTTACACTTTGATGTGTACTTAAGTAGGACGAGAAACCTTACCCCAAAAATTAGTTATTGAGATGGGAGAACTAACCCACTTAACCCATTGAGCATTCTATATTACTCAATATGGTACTTAATATATCATACTATCTAGTCTCTTCCAATTGGCCCCCATGAAAAATGGATGTCTCAACAATTATACTCCATGACACTTCATTTGAACTCCTACAAGTCATAACCTTCTATGGGTAGCCCTCTCCAAAACCTTCAACAACCTCATTTTAATACCAAATAAGATGGGAAACCTATCGCAAAAGTTAGTCTTTGAGATAAGAGAACAATATATTTAAATACCTCCTTAAGTATCTCATTTTATTCAATGTGGGACTTAGTATCCCATACTATCAAGCCTAAGTGAGATGGTGCACCATACCTCAAAAACTAGCGATTGAGGTTGGAGAACCAATTAACTTAAATATCTATTAAGACTTTGCTATTGTTGTAAGGAACATTAGGTTGTCTCTTTTTACTATAGTATATTCATTTTGTTACATGGATTTCATTTAAATATTTAAATGTTAAGCTTTATCTATTTTATATAATAAGTTAACCTTTAAAAATGTTATTCAATTCTTTTTACTATGATAGAGTCAAATGGATATTTTGAGAAATGTTTTAACGGGTCTTAAAAAAGAATGTTAAAGTACTCATAGAGATGTTAAAAAACATAGTTTACAAGCATCATTTGTCAACATAAAACATACTTTCTCAAGTTTTTGGCACCAAGAAGAGGTTCTGGTTGATCCCTACTTATTCAAGTGAAGATTTAAAATGAACGCCAACATTACAGGGTCTAGAGTATCCAATTGTACTTGATGTAGAACTAGAAACCCTCCAACCATTATAGAAGATCTTGGTACGGCTAAAGCCATTGAAGCATTAACGTGGGACAAAGATATGACCAATGATCATGGATTATTTTTTCCTATTTTTGGCTACTTTTAGTAATGCATGGATTCACATTGTTTTATGTGATAACATATGGTAGTCCTTTATGTAATTATGCCCATGCGTCATTCAACTATGGTATTTTGAGTAGTTTTAGGTATATATTTGTTACCTATACATATTACTCACATCTCAATTTAGAATTTTTGTGTATTTTTCTTTATTTTTTCAATTTTGATTTTTTCCTACTCATTTAACTAGTTTTTTTATAATTCTATTTTTTTCTAATATTCTGTACATATTTTTAAAAGAGTTCAAATATTAACCAATTTAATTATATTCATAAAAAATTATTATCTTTTTTCTTGGACTACATATAAAGAATGCTATTTTAAAGAAAATAAAGCATAAAGAAAGGAGTGTGTAAATCATATTAGGCAGTTCTTTGAATATAAGACGTGAGGATTAGATGGTATTAGAATTTCTAAAGGCTAGTTCTATGAAATGATTATGGTATTTACTCATAATAACAATAATAGCAAGCTTTATACTAGGGGTATTCAAGAGACAGGTGGGAATTTTCGAATTCCTAATTTGTTAAAAAAAAAGGTTCCAAGGGCACTCTTTGTGGAGCACACTCAACCTTTTAAAATTCGTACAAGATGATATACCATGGTGAAAATACCACACACTAATTTTCATTCTACAATTTAAATGAAGCTAAGAAAGCAACCATACCTGATTCATCATTGTCAGAAATGTGAAATCTCAAAGTGAAAGTAGAGTCAACTCATCTTTGTCTTTCCTCTTCATCTCCACTCCCATTAGCATATCCCTCAATTTTCCAGGTGAAAATCCACCACTACTCTATAAAAACAAGTTTGGAGTTGTAGAGCCATCTTTTTATGTCGAGAGTGAGATGACTGGTGTGCTGCGGAGGAGTGAGCGACGTGTACTAATGGTGGAGTAATTGAGATAGAACAGAGTGTTACAGAGGAGCAAGCAACACCATGAGGGGGACTGGCTGACTAGGGAGGAAGAGAGAGTGAGACTGCTAAGTGCCAAAGGGCGAGGGGTCACCTGGTCTGCTAGGTCTGCTCGTCTTGCTGAGGAAGTGAGGTGTGAGATCTAATTTCATCAGTTATTAAAAAAATAAATATATCCATGGGGATGGGACGTCCTGAAGGTCATCCCAAGTCCCCGTCCTGTCCCAACCCTTCCCTTATTTTGACCCGATGGTTTCTCGTCCTGATCATTCTTGGGACGGGACGTAACCATTCTGAAACCACTGGGACTGGGTCAGGACACTCGAGACGTGACCGATTTGAGCACCCTTACCTTATGCCACTACTTGGGATTGACTATATAGATTATATAATGCCATGATGCTATATCTAAAACTAAATCTTTAGATAAATTGTGTTTTCTTCAATTTTTCTTTACCCTTTTTATATGATGCCATATTAGTTGATCTATATTTTTTATTAGCACATCTAATAGTCTTCTTTGTACGTGCTCTAGAGGTGGGAATACGGGCCAACCCGTCGGATATGGGTTGGCCTACGGCGGGTTAGCTTAGAAGCGGGCTGAGCTTAATAGACCCGCTTCCTAGGGGGTTGGTATAATACCAACCTGAACCCGCCAACCCGCCAGTTTTTATTTCAACATGTTTATCTCAACTACCCCTACTTTACTCAATATCAATCAATATTAAATATTAAATTTACAAAATTATATTTTTAATTAGCAAAATTAATACATTTATTGTGTTTTGATTACTCACAAGTATATATCCTCCTATTATAAACAATTCTTTTTGAGATACAATTAAGTATTAAATTTGGGGACTTCTCCCATTTAACATATTTATTTTTTAAAGTTCAAATAATGTAGGAGAAAATTTAAACAAATACATGTTAATTTAATTTTTCCGATAAAAATAACAATATATTAAATAAAGAAATAATCATATTTAGAATTTAGGCAAATGATACTATCGGAAAAAAAGAATGTAGGCAAATGATAGAAGAAATGAAAAAGGTGTAAAATAAAATTAATTTAAGGTAGAATATAACTCATATCCCCCTCCTATTGGAAGGAAGTTTTTTTTATCAACACCATACAATATGTCTATAATCTTAAAAAAATTGAAACTTTTACTATTCATCTCAAATTTAATCGTGTCATATCTCATAATTCTCATATTTTTTGTGGGCCAGAATCCCGTACAATTAGATAGTTTTGTAATATATATTCTGAATTAATTTCTCAAAAGTCAAAACCTTCAAAGGCTTCACAATATACAATAGAAATGCAATGAACACTCCCTGTATTTTATCTTTAAGGTTTTATTTCAATCGACCCAAACGTTAATTGATAATTAAATCACATATTTTGAACATAAATACCCATTTAAAATAAATGTTATTTAAAATTCATTTTGGTTGCTAAAAATAATTTTTGTGCATATAATTTTAAGCTTTTTTATCATATGTTATTTTTTTATTTATTAAAACTCATTCATTTCTTATTTTTTATAATATTTATTAATAGTTTTTTTAATGTTTATATGAGTTGACGAAAATAATATTTTAAATAACCATGTGAAAAAATTGAGAAAATCTCAATTAAATCTAGTTGGAATAACAAATTCCAAATTCAAGCTTACATTTTAAACAAATTTCTAATAAGTAAAGAGGCCTAATTAGGGACTTCTGAATGTTGTTAAAAGACTAGAATGTCTCTTTGTAGTTAAAAAGGAAAAATGAAAGTACGTTAGGCCTATTTTGTTTTAACAACTTTTTTTGAAACCAGATTTTTGTTTGATTATGAAAATAAAGAAAAAAGAATTTTGGATTTAATCCTCAAACAATCAAATATTTACTTTGTATATACTAATAATTAGGTCTTTTAGTTTGATTTATTGTCGGGGATATGTAATTCATGTTTTTGTTCCTCCTCTTTAATTCTGGGAGGTAGGGAACCATTTTTATTTTGTACATATGTTGTGACTCTTGTGTATACTTTTATTCCATATGAAACTCTGCCATGTAGTTTCTTAGACGCTGATTAATTTTAGGAATATAAACTAAAGAAGAAGATACTTCCAGCTTTTCGTACATTGATTAATGCGGCAAGGTGCTGGATCTTGATTAGAACAAGGGAGTAATCCAGAACGATGGAAAAGCTTCATGTGTGCGTATGCGTGTGTGAGGATAATGCATATTTAAAAACTGATGAATGTCGTACGTGCAACATCGATTCTCCTGGAAGCATCACAAAGTGTAATTCTTGATATTACAAATATTCCTCTTTAGAGTAAATCCTTCCCTCGAGAGATACCTCACTCTTGAATATGTATTCAAAGGATACCGCAATCTTGATTCCTAAAGGATATTTTACTCTTACGATACAAAGAATGATTGATGAAAGGGAAATTTCACTCAATAAGGATATTGAAGTTCTAATACTCAGATGAAAAATATAATGAAAAATTTTGACTTATGATGTATAATTGTCGAATAAATGAAGTACAAAAAGATTAAAGCACTTATTTCTACATCTTTAGATCATTCAAGTCGTTTAAAATTATATTTATAACCCATTGAAAAATAGAGTTGTTATAGACAAAACTAACCATTTATTAACCCGTTAATGTATTAAGTAGGCTAGTTAACATGTTAGCTATTTGGCATAGGTAAAACATGGTTCTAGAAAATGATTAAGTGTGTGTTTGGGATCATATTAAATGGGTTTCCAAGTGACCTTTTAGCTTTCAAAAGTCACTTTAGGCCCTGGAGTGTTGTTTGTGTTGGCATTTAGATTGAAGTGCTTTTATCTTAAAAGCCAAGCTGAAGTTAAGGCTAAAAGTTGATGCTTTTGCGGTGAGGTGCATCACTTGGGAAGAAAATGGCTATGGGTCCCACAAATATGCTTCCTTACTGTCCTTGTCCTATCTATCCACATGCGTTCCCTCCCCCTTTTTATTTTAGGAAAATACCCTATTTAAATAAAAATTTAAAAAATAATTTATGAAAAAAAAAATTAGATAACTTTTAAAAAATAGTTTTTAGAGAAGAATTTATAGAAAAAATTAATTATGAATAAATAAGTGTTTAGATATTTATTACTAGAAAGACTTTTGTAATTAAAAAATTATTAGAAAGGGTATAATTTTATTAAAAATATAAGATAAGAGAGGAGAGAAGAAAGAGGAGAGAGGGTGGAAAAGAGATAAGAGAGAGGAGAGAGTAAAAAAGAGAGAAGAGAGATGGTGGAGAAGAGAGAGGAGAGATGGTGAAGAAGAGAGAGGAGAGATGGTGGAAGAAAAAGTTAGGGTAAAATAATAATTGGATAGTCTATAAGTTCTTTTACTATTCTAGAAATTAGTCTCACTAGCTTATATAAAATTTTTATTCTAAAATATATTTTAGCCCAAAATCCATTTTGGACAAATATAGTTGTTTATTTTAAAATTTTTTTAAATTAAGGTTTAGGCCCAAATCTTAGTTATGATTCTTTCCAAACACACACTTATTCCTTTTTGTTGAAAGTCCTAAAGGACTTTAGGTTGGTCAATAAAAAAATGAGAGATATAATAGAGCTTTAGGTTGGTAAAAAATTAATTTTAATTTTAATTATATTATATTATTTATTTAAAAAAGTTAACTTATTATGATTTACAATTTATATACATTTCTATTAAATATATTTAATCAATTTTTTTAAGTATTTACATATTTTCCCAATAATACATTAGTTTTTTTTATAATTTTAATTTTTCTCTTAAAGTTATCGAATTAATTACACGCATCCATGCATGTGTATGCATTTCATAAAACTAATATCATTTTCAGTTATTTTATATCTAAATTTATTTTTTAATTATATCATCCAAATAAATTTTAGTTTGTTGAACTGACTTCCTTTTTTTATAAAAATCTATTTTAGTTTGTTGAACTGATTTCTTTTTTTATAAAAATCTATCTAAACATAAAGTACATCATATTACTTAAATTTTATCCTAACTTTAGCTTACAAAAATTAGACAAAATAAAAGTCACTTTTACTAACACTCTACAAACAAATGTTAATTAGTTAAGTAAGCTGTTTAGCATGTTAACTGCATGAGAAAGTGAAAACAAGTGATTAACTGCATGAGAAAAAAAGCTTGCTAACTTGTTAAGTACAGTGGTTAACTATAGAGTATGAAAACATCTTTCACAAATTTTCATCATTGATGAGTTAATGGTTTAAGTTAACACGTTAAATATGAAGTTTGAAACACATTAAAGAAAAAAACATTGGACGCTCAAGAGGCATATGTTACTTTAGTTGTATGGCACCTTATGTGTTGAGTAGATATATATTACTATGTAGTAAGCCAGAGCCACCGGTGGTTGTTGCATGTGACCTTTTATAGATCCACTGTTGAACTATTTGATTAATTATGAGCATGTTAAGGAATTATTGTGCGGGGTTTTAGTGTTGCGTTTCGAGTTTTAAGGCTTGAGCCCCCTTGGTATGATGTAGAGCTGGACTCTTGTATGTTTATCGTAAACTTGAACACTCAAAGGCACTCTTTTTCTTTTTGGTATAAAAAAAGTTTAGGTGAGTTCTGTACTAATCCCCTATTAAGGTTTGGGCACAGCCCTATGGCTCATAAAACACTTACATAGGACTTACGAGATCGCTTATTAAATGAGGCCTCATAACGGTGGCAAGAATCAAACTTGTGTTATTATGAGATACTATCTCATTCTTTACTATCTGTGCCAACTCTCATTGGCACTTAGAGGCGCTCTTGTGTTATTTATGTTTTATCTATCTTGTTGTGGCTTGATATGATTTTGGGCTTGTTTGCGATATTCTAGACCCTTAGTCTGAGGTCTATTTTGATTGGATTATTATTATTATGATGTTAACTGTTGTTAATAAGAGGTTTGTTCTCATAACCATATTAGATAGGTTGTACCCATTTATAATATGGCTTTGTATATGAAAACTTGATGAAGTTTTATTATCCATGTTAGATTCTCTTATGGTTTAGTTAATCCTTTTCTAACAAGGATTGGTTAATTTGTGAAGAATGCTTTCAATTATCCATGATTTACTTTTTGAGTTGATTGGATTGTTTGTTTTCTATCATAGATAGAATTTTATGATTTATGGAAGTTAATATATGATGTACCATTGTGTTGACGAAAGTTTCATTTATATCATATATATCTTTTTTGACTTAAGCTTATCTTTTTTAGCCATGATAGTGATTTTTGAAAAGATATAATTATCATTTTCTATTATGGTTAACTACTTTAAAGCTAAGGTCCTTTTTATAACTATGGTAACCTTAAAAGTGTTTTAACTATATTATTTTTTTTCCATAGTTACTTTGCAAATGATTAGTGTTGTTGAAGTGGTTTCAAGTAGTGAATTTTGGTCATTAGAAAGAGAAGTTTACACTACAAGTTTAACATCAAAATTCCATATATCTTGTGAGATATGATAAAAACATTACAAGAGTCAAAACTGAAATTTTTACAGAATACATATTATTCAACTTTGAAGAGTTATAAGTTCTTTGCTAAAACTCAATTTTTAGGAAATAAATAAGGGTTAAAGTGTAATTTTAATTACAAAAGTTTTTTTGTATGAGCGCCTACCAAGTTTTAAAGGGTGTAAAAGTAGATATAATTATTTAAAAATTGAGCAAAAATAACTCTTTATAATAGTTCCCTCCTTCAATTGTTGTGGATTCTACTATGTGTCTACCCAACATAATCATGTCAGATTTTTCATTTTTCCTCTTTATATTCCTCCGACTCTCTTCTACTGAGATCATCCCCCTCTTTTCAATTCCTTTTCAGTTGGGCATCGACTGAAATAATACTCAATCTGATGAAGACATTGACAAGGAGGAAAGCACTTACTTGAACAACTCTATCTAAAAATGGTGGTCAGGATACAGAAATGGATAAGGAGGAACCCTTGTGCAAAACTACAAAAGAACCAGTAAGAATTTTTCCCACTTTTATGTTCTCCTTTAAAATGGAAAAACATTTATTTAGAGCATGGAAGAAGGTGGCAATCGTTACATTACTTGATAGAAATACTAGTTTCAATGCTTTACAAAGAAGATTACATGCTTTATGGGCTAAAAGGAGAATTATCAATCTTATTAACATAGGACATGGATTCTATGTTGTTAAGATTTCAAATAGGGAGGACTACTTTACTGCTCTTACAGGTGGTCCGTGGATAATCTATAACCATTATGTAACAATTGCACCTTGGGGTTGGAGTTCAAACCAAAAAAATAGATAAAGTGGCTATTTGTGTGAGAGTATCAAAGATGCCACTAGAGTATTATGATGAGGAGGCATTAACCATTATTGACAATAGGATTGGGATGACTCTTAATACTTCGTGTTAATTGAGAGGGTATTATGCTAGATTATGTGTATTAGTGGATCAGGAGAATAAATTAATGTTAGGATTTAGATTGGATAATGAAGATTATTACCAAGAGTATGAGGGGCTCCATTCTTTGTGTACTTACTATGGCTATTATGGCATCAAGGAGAAGTTTGTCTGACAAAAGCAAAACAAACCCACAATATTAATACCAATGATAATGCACATACAAACAAACATAACAAGAGTGAGAGCATTGTTAATAATTTCATTGGGAGCGCATAACAATGGAAAGTCATTTAAAAGCCTCACCGGCAATGAAAAATCAGAGATAATATAGCTAAAGCTTCACAACTATTACAAAATTGGGGATCAAGGTTTGACGTCCTCGACGTGGTGATAGAACAGGCAATTGATGAGGTAGGGACCAAGGAAGTATGGAGAGATGGAGTTCAAGAATAGGGGCATCATTTTTGGATAAAGGGGAGAGCCATACAATGTGTGTAACAGAAGGAAGAAGGAAGAAGAAAGTGATGACCAAAGAAAGATGAGGCAGAAAATAGGAGTTTGGAGGGAGTAGGTCTACAAGAGTTGGAAGCAATTATGAGGTGAGAGAGAGGACAAAAATGACAAGGAAGAGAAGAGAACAAGAAATGATGATGAAGTGAAAGGTGGGGAAAGGAAAACGATAGAAGTCGAAGAAAGAGAAGACATTGGTGGAGGGGAAAACGGAGGGCTTGATATTGACATATATGGAAAGGGAATGGAACTTGGGCTGGACGTTGAAAAAATTGAGAAAGGAAGTGTCTTGGGATTGACGCTGAAGTAAATGAGAGGGGTAATGAAATTGGGCCACATGATGTAGGGGATCAAATGGAGCGTGATCAATCCCAACAAGAAATGGTAAATGAAATAAAACAGACAATTGAAATTGAAGAGCTAGATCTGGGGGACTATGGACCTGGAGGTATGGATTCTAGCCCAACTATAATGGGTAATAGTATGAGTGAAATTGAGAGAGACTTAATGGTTGCAGGAACTCAGTTCACACAATAAACTTAATTGGGTATGTGATATGGAGTTGATTCTTATTAATGTTTATGGATAGCTTATTATATTAGAATACTAGATGGGCTTATGCTAATAAGCTCCTCATAAAACAGTAATACAAGACTAAGTCTTATTATTTTGTCTGAAATTAAATGTGGGACATTGTCTTGATTTCAATTCCTTCATTCATGAGGTTTTGATCATATCAAAGTAATTCTAAACTCAGGTCATTCTAGTGGACTACTTGTAGCGTGGAGAAGTGATGCAAAAATTTTTTTAGTTATATTGGAAAATTGACAATTTTTCCATTTTCAATGTGACATTTGAGATAGACCTCCTTTCTTGCTTATTGTTATCTATGTCATTCCTCATTCCAATTTTTGTAAGGTACTATGGAATGATTTAAAAAATTTATCTATTAATATTTTTAGTCTGTTGATTGGTTTTGGAGACTTTAATGACATTCTTAAACCTACGGATATAATTGGGGGAGTAGGTTGTCCTTATAATGGAATAAACTAGTTTCAGGATAGAGTAAGGGAGTGTGGCCATTTGGATATGGGTTTTTAGGGATCAAAATTTACATGGAAGGGGCCTAAGATTTTTTCTTGATCTTGTTTATATGAAATATTAGATTGAGCTTTAACAAATTCACAATTTTTACATGCCCAATCAGATTGCATTTTGAAGGTTCTTCCTAGATCTTAATTTTCTGATCATAATCCCATTGTTTTGCAATTTCTAAATCAATTTGGTGGATGTAGAAATAAACCTTTTCTTGGATTGATTTTGATGATTTGACAAATCTTTGGAAAATTTGGGTGATTCCCTATCTGATTGGAATAAAAATATTTTTCGCTTTGTAGAGAAGGAAAAAAGAATTTTGCTAGCCTGCTTAAATGGTATTCAAAGTTCATTGGATTATACTCATCGGTGTTTTTAAACTCTCTTGAAAAGGGTTTACAAGCTAAATTATAATATCTTTTGAAATTAGAGGAAATTAAATAGTTCCAAAAGGCTAGGACAAAATGGATAGCTAAAGGAGACAAAAATACCCGTTATTATCATTTAAAGACAAAGATGAGGAGAAGGAGGAATAGGATTATAATGTTTAAAGATGAGAGAGAAAACTTGATAGAAAATGAATTGGACATAATTGATATAGTCAAGAACTACTTTATGAATATCTATAATTTGAATAATAATACTCTATGTATATTACAAAGAATGTCCAATTTCCCAATTGAAGTTAGAACTCACCTTACTAATATGTCTGATATGCCTTCTAATAAAGAAATAAAAGAAGCTCTCTTCTCTCTGGGACCTTATAAAGCTTCAGGTATTGATGGTTTCTCTCATTTACTAACATAACTGGAATATGGTAGAGAGTTCTTTATGCAAATTTGTTAAAACAACTTTTCAAAAAGCTTGTTTTATGTATAATGCTAATAAAACTTTGATTTCTCTCATTCTAAAGAGATATCATCCTGAACTTGTTGAAAATTTTAGACCTATTGCCTTATCTACTATTCACTATAAGCGCATTTCTAAGGTAATTGGTAGTAGATTGGGAATGTTATGGATGATATTATTTTACCATTTCAATATAGTTTTATAAAGGGCAGGAACATTTAGGATAATATTATCATTGGTCAAGAAGTAATGCATATTATAAAGAAAGCTAAAGGAAAGATTAGTCTTATGGCTTGAAAGATTGATTTAGAAATCCTATGATTGGATTATATGGGACTTTATTCAATAGGTTCTTATTGAAGTTAGTTTCGAGTAATTTCATAAATCTTATGATGGGATGTGTTAATTTGTTTATATAACTTATTATTGAATGAATCACAAATTGGATTTTCTCACCTAAAAGAGGACTCTGACAAGGATATCCTATCTCACCTATTTTGTTTGTTATGTGTATAGACATGTTATCCCATATTATTAGTGATTCAATTTTTGTAGGTAATTGGAAGCCAATTTTTTTATCTAGAGGGGGCCCAGCTATCTCTCATCTTATGTTTGTAGATGACCTTCTTCTTTTTGAAGTAGCGACTAAAAAACAATCTCAATGTGTGATGGAATGTTTAGATAGATTTTGTCTCGCATCAGGTGCAGGCATCAATAAAAATAAATCATCAATATTCTTCTCTCTAAAGATGCATGTACAATTAAGAGAAGGATTAGTGATATGATAGGAATAGGTGTTTCTGCTGATATGGGAAAGTATATGGGATTTCTAATCATAGAGGGAGGAAACTTAGAAATACTTTCCAATACATCATAAATAGAGTTAATATAAACTAGCTGTGTGGAAGGAGAGTGCATTATTAGTAACTGGTCAAATTACTTTGGCCAAATCGGTGATGAGCTCTATACCAGTGTATCCTATACAAGTGGCTAAAATTCTTGTTAGTGTATGTTAGAAAGTTGAAAGGGTGCAAAGGAATTTTATATGGGAACATAGTAATAACTCACATGGATTCCATCCTATTAGATGGGATCAAATTACTATGCCTAAATTATATGGTGGTCTAGGGTTCAAGAAGTTGGCATCTTTGAATCAAGCTTGTGTAGCAAAGATAGCCTGAAAGATACTTAATAGTGAAAATGGGCTATGGGTAGATGTGCTATTACATAAATATATGATAAGGAATGAGAAAAATCTATTGGATATAAGGAAAGGAGACTCTGTATTATGGAAATTCATATCTCAACAGCAAGAAATTATTGATGAGGGCACAAAATGACATGTATGAAATGGGCAACTAGTGAACTTTTTTACCAACAAGTGGCTACTTCCTAATAAACCTTTAAAGGATTTGTATCTTCGGCTGAGGGAGTAAATAGTAAAGTTACATATTGGGTTACGAATGGGACTTGAGATTACCAAAAACTTGCTATTATTATCCAAAGTATAAACTTTAAGAGGATGCATAGCATGTTACCACATATATCGAAGGCGGGTAATGACTTGATGGTGTGGAATGCTATGATGGTACTTTTACTATTAAAAGTGCTTACTATTTAATTGAGAAACTATCGGCTAATACATATAGCTCTGTTTACAAAGATATATGGAAATAGAGAGGTGTAAAGTGTATTCATGTATTCGTGTGGATAGCATTTAATAACCATTTGTCGACAAATTCTTGAAGAAGTAGGTGGTCCTCAACCAATGCAAATTGTTAATATTGTAATGAGGATTTAGAAGATGTTTTAAATATACTCTGAGATTGCTTCTATGCTAGACAACTTTGGAATAGACTTTTACATAACAGGTTTTGTGATTATTTCTTTAGAGCTCCTCTAGGGGATTGGTTTGCTATGAATCTCAAAAAGGATATGGGAGATAATGATAATTGTAGTTGGAAATTGATTTGGTGTGTCTATTTGGAGTTTATGGAAATGGAGGAATCAATCTATATTTGATAATGACTTTTTGAAACCATAAGATCCTTACTCAATAATAACGCAAACATATAAAAGTTTTGTATAGGTTCAAGAGGACAAGTTAACTAACCATGTCAATTCATCAACCCCATCTGATTGGCAACATCCCCCTCATGATGGGTCAAATTAAATATTGATTAAGCTCTTACTGCAGCACACAGTAGGGCGGGATATGGAGGAGTTATTTGTGATCAGTCAGGAAGTTAGATTGTAGGTTTTACGAATTCTCTTGGTTCCTCTAGTATCATTGAAGCTGAACAGTGGGCTATATACACAAGACTAAAGTTAGCTTGGGATTTAAGATTTAAGAAGATTATTCTTGAATCTGATGCTAATAATATGGTTGATATGTTATTAAATTTTAAAGGTGATAGGTGCAGCTTATTGATGACACTTATATATAACCTTGTTAAGCTATTTTGGGAGTTAAAGATTTGTTGCATATCTAGGGAACAAAATAAACTTGTAGATGCATTGACGAAGAATGGGTTGAGTAATACGATAGTGTTATATGATTCTTCTCAACATTTGAGGAATATTGTGGTCAATGAGTGGTTGGTGTAACATCCTTATTTTTACCCTAAGTTATATTCAATTGGAAGTAGTTTGAAACAATTTAATATATCTTTAACTTAGAAAAATGATTTTTCAAGAAAATAAATTCTGGGTATTGTTCACTTGATATTCTAGATTATAGCTACAAATTTGAAAATTCATAATTAAATCTAAAAAAATTGAATTGGAGTGGTTCAAATTTATAATGAAAGCTATTTCATTAAACTTTGAGAGAAAAATATAAAACTAAAGTTTCATTGTCCCAATGAAAATATTTTATTTATTGAAAAAGTATTGTTCATCTGGTAAATTTGAAAATTCCAGTTTCCTTGCCTTATTTTAAAAAATTCACTTCTCCTTGATCACTTATCCAAATGAAACATGTTAATTATAGATTTAAAGATCAAGACATGTTATTTAAGTCCATAAAATTTATGAAAAAAATTGTTCATTTACTATTTAAAATTAATAACTGAACCTCACTGCTTCAGGATACTCATTTTATCTCATTCTAGATTTTACCTCCAAATAGAAAAGAACCATATTAAATTGAAAACTTACCAAGTGAGGTGATCTTGGCATCCAGTTAAAACTCTATATCTTAGTTATTTCCATACTAAATTTCACGTCATAACTCATTGGTTAGTTCAAGTAAAATACCGTCTTAAAGTCACTGCCTCATAATACATACACATTATAATGTACTATTGCATCCCATTCTTAACTTACAATACAAACCCATTCATCCACATTTACCCTTTTTCCTTTGGTAGTTCTAACACCTATAACATGGTTATGTATATAGAAAGAATGAGATTTCATAAAAATCTCAATAGCAAGTCATGCAAACTATAATTTCATGCCTAATATGTTATCATGATATAAAAGCTACTTCATAATCATACATAAGAAAACTTTAACATACATATTTTTATGACATTAGTTGTAAGGAGTTGCAATCATTCATAATTCATCATCATCATTATAGCATCATCTTAAGCTTAACCAAAATCATAACTAACAAGTAAGCATAAAGTCAAACAAACATAAGATTATAATTAGGTATTCTTGCTATCTCTTAGATTATCCTTGTCAAACTCTTCTTGAGATGGTCTTATTTCCAAACAAATGTCAGAACCTAATCATTACAAAGTAATATCAAGTTACAACTTAACTTCAAAATAATACCAAGATTAAGTTTTCACTAAGTTCCATTCTTTGTCCTTTTTATGGTTTATACTTCTATCTTTCTAAAATAAATTCTCATTGTTTATTTCCATATAATTTTTCATGTAGAATCTAAATTTGAAATAAGAATTTCCAAAATCAAACTCCTTCTTTGGCTATTGTATAGAACCAAAATATCTCTTATTATTTTTCAAAAACTATCATTTTGATTCTAATGCTTCTACTACTTGTTTCTCTACCTTACTCCCACACCATTTTCAATTTTAAACCCATTGGAAGCATCAAAATCTTGAAATTCTCACATATAAACAGTAATTCGTACAGTGGTAGCCAAGAACAGAAAACCCTAATTACATGTACACTTGAATTTTCAATCAAATACTACTTGATTCTAGTTTGTTTAAGCTTGTTTAAATTATCTATAAAATGAAATTCATATTTCCACCACATATGAACAGCATGTCCAGTAGCAACATCAAAGGAAAATGCCATAAAAATTACTTAAAACTAAAAGCAAACTTCTTAGAATAAAGTCCAATATCAAATGAACTAATTACATTTCTTTTTGCTCCAAGTTGTATGCTTCTTCTAGCTCCAAAATAAATTTTGGCAGAGTTTCTCTAAGGTTTTCTAAGCTACAAAATATGCTATGAGGGGGTATTTATAGAAAATTTAGGTAGAAATAGAAGGCCAAGATTAATCCAAACACTATTTGATCCAAGGTCCATAACACACCTTCCATCAAGCTTGCCCTAGAAGGCAAATAAGACACCATCCATGACATCATATAAGGTTGTGTTTGGCATAAAATATGGAGAAATACTAATAGGGAAAAATTTTTAGTCCAATCTGGTACTGATCTAATCAGTTTCACAAAAATTAGACTATTTTATATTTCTAATTTTTATAATATTCTAAAATATATATTCTATCTTGAAAACCAGTGTTTAGATTTTTTTCTACCATTGATGTTATTAGACTAAGTATTTATCTGCTTACCATCCATTGAAAAATGACCGAAATGTCCTTGGTTCACTATCTTACACTATATTAACCCTAATGACATAATTGTCATTCACACCTCTTATACATCTTATCAGAGCATATTTTGACTTTGCTTAATTATCCATATACCTGCCTTGGCATTTTGACCTATACAAAATAACCAAAATGTCATCCATCCATTTCTTGTTTATTATTACAACACAGGGGTATTTTCATAATTTCATATTTTTTAGGGTTCCTCTATACACTGGCCCACATGGCTATTCAAATATATTTTTAGGCTTATGGGATGCCAACTTGGGCCTTTACATGTTTATGGCTCAATTCCTAAGAAACCTCACCTGAAAGCATTTATCGGGGATATTATTTTACTATAAATTCTATTAAAAATTCTATAAAACTTCTTTTTAAATTCTGTCAGTTTTATACATTTCTATATTAATTATAAGAATTTACTACTAAATTTTATGTGATTAGGAAATCTGGAAGGTCTTATAATAATCTTCAGACTTTAAAAATTAATATCAATTATCGGGGGCCTCAAAATTAAAATTCTGAAAAATATACTTGGCCCAATTTTTATTCTCTATTTACTAGCAAAATCTAGGACTACAACATTTTTGGGCAGTTTTGGGCCTTTTTTTTTGCACAACTTCCTCATAATTATGATTTTGCCCTTGAAGTTTTAATAAATTATATTAAATCCTCAAACTTTTTGTAATTACACTTATGACCCAACATTTATGTTTACATCTTATTTTAGCCCTAAAATTTTTCTAAATTTTACTTGGGTCCTTGAACTCTCCATTATTTATAAGTTAATCCATTTCCTTCCTTAACGTGCAACATTTTCCTTAGAGAATATCATATATATTACATACAAACTATACATATATACCAGATAAGAAAATTGGGGATATGACATTTCTCTCTCCCTTAAAATAAATTTCGTCCTCAAAATTTATAATATATATGCGCTAAGAAAATAACTCGTGATATATCTCCTTCATTCTTTACTCGGCTTCCCGTTTAGCTTCATTGTCAGTTAATCATTTCCAAACCACTTTGACTAATAAAATCTGTTTATTTCATAGCTGCTTAACCCTTCAATCAATAATTCATACTGGTCCAACTTCATATGTTAGGTAATCTTGCAACATAACATCAGCTTGTTTAATCACATGTGATGAGTCTAGAACATACTTTAACTAGAAAATGTTAAATACATTATGTATCTGGTTGAGAGTTGGGAGAAGAGCTAACTTATAAGCTACCGATCCTATTTTTGTAAGAATATTAAATGTTCCTATATATTTAGGATGTAACTTCCTTACTTTGATTGATTTTCTGGCTCTTATAGTTGGAGTCAACTTAAGAAATACATGTTCTCATTCTTCAAACTCCAATGGTTTTCTTCTAACATCAGCGTAGCTTTTCTATCTACTTTGAGCCATTAACAATCTTTTTCTGATCATGTCAATCTGTGCTATAGTTTGATCTACTATATCAGGACCAAACATTCTTCTCTTGCTTAACTCTAACCAGCTTAATAGAGATATACACTTATATCCGTAGAGTGTTTCAAATGGGGTCATATGAATACTAGTATGATAACTATTATTATAAGTAAACTCTATTAGTGGCATATGGACATCTCAACTCCCTTTAAAATTCAAAACATAAGCTCTTAGCATATCCTTTAGTTTCTAGATTGTTCTCTCGGATTGACCATATTGAGCATCTGTCTTAGGATGATAGGTCGTGCTAAACCTGAGAGTAGTGTCTATTTCTTTATTCAAAGCCTTCCAGAAATTGGATATAAATCTATGAGCTCTGTCAGACACGATCCTACTTGGGACATCGTGTAGTCTAACAATCTCTTTTATATACAACTTCACCAGTTTTTCTAGAGAATCTCTCTTAGAACTACCTAGAAGCATTTCAGTCCCAAATTTCAACAGTAGAAAGAGAAAATTGTGCTAGTTAATCTAGTTTACTACAAAAATTTTATTAGAATTTCAGATAGCTGATATTTATCTTATAGTCTAAAAGTTATCTGAATTTTTTATCAGACCTTCTGGACCTTAGATATAAATAAAAAGTTATAGGAAGATGTGTCCTGTGAAGCCAGATGTTAGAGAATTGATGGAACCATGAAAGGAGTTCTATAGGAAAAGTTATTTATATTTTAGTGAATTTTGACTTGAGTTTATGGACACCGGATATCCGATTATGAAACTTAAACAATAAGCAAGCTAGGACTGAATGAGCCCAGATGATGTCACAAGAGGCCCATGATGACACCAAGTGAGGCTCAGACCCATGATATCAGTTTATCAGTTAAAGGGGTCAGTGTCCAAAAATATTCAGAAAATGTTCAAAATGACAAAAATGCCCCTATATTATAAAAATAATTAAGAAATGAGTTAAGGGCATTTTAGTCATTTTATCCAGGACAAAAAGTCAAAGAGAGCTATATGAATAGTTGACCAGGGTTAGCATTTATCTACCTGAGCCTCTGTTATAACATTCAACCTTATGTCTAAACTCAAATTTGTTGGACAAAGAACTAGGGTCTTGTTCTTATAGTCCAGTAGCACATTATTAGAAGATAACCAATTTAGTCTGATTATGACACCAATTTCTCAGGAAGGCATACATATAAATCTAGAGTAGTGCAACAATGTTCATATCAAACAATACTATTTAGGCAAACATCATATGTAACTACTCTATCATTTGTAGGGGTTGTCACACATATAGCATAATGCAACTTGCTAATCGTAAGGCCTAGGTGTCAGCACATTCATAAGAAATAATGGAATGACTTGTAACTAAGTCAAACATAGCAATCATATAGTGCTTATTAAGATAAATGGTACCTTGGATCATATTGGATGATTTCTGAGCATTTTCCTAAGTAAGTGTAAACACTGGACCTTGGATTCGTGGCCTTTGATTATTCATTGCTTGAGGACAATCCTTAGAGAAATGTCCAAGTTTTCCACGTGTAAAACAAACATTCTGCCCCGTCAAACATGGCCTGTTACCATGATTATTTCCACACTTCACATACTTGGAACCTTAAGTCCTTATTATCAACATTTCCCAAAAAGTTTCCTCAATTAGTCCTTCTGTTATACCATTTCCTTTTTCTCTTCTTATAGCCACTACCACTAGTAGTAACTTTGCTTTGACTGGTCTTTTCAAGTGTAACATTTCCCTTGCTTATTTGCTTAAATAACATTCAATGATTCAAGTTATTTTCAATTATTTGGCATGCCTCAACTGCTTTGTTAAATTGATTGTACTGTTGGAGAGTAATCTTTTCTTTTAACATAGCATTTAGTCCTCTAATCATTCTTTCCATCATCTATTATTTATCATCCACTTGTTGAAGAGATGTGGAATACTGAGAAAGACGAATCAACTTAGCCAGATATTCATCAAATTGCTTCTTCTCTCATTGCCTCAGCATAAGAAATCCAGCTTCCTGTTCATCCCTTACCGACTAAAGAAAATATTTCTCATAGAATTGTTCAAGAAACACTTCCCATGTAATAGGAATGTTACTTTCCTATAGCAATAACTCAATGTTCTTACACCACCGGTCTACATCTCTTTTTAGATGATAAATGGCCATCTGAGCCTTACTTTTAGATTGACAATCAAACACGTTGAAAGTATTTTCCAATTGACTGATCCAGTTTTCACCATTTGAGCATCAAATATCTCTTCAAATGTTGGAGGATTGTGCTTACAAAATTTTGACATCTACTACTGAATGCCAATAAGATCAACCACAGCTTGCCTAGGTGGCTCTACTAGCTGCTGTACAACTTCTGGTTCCACGTTAACTGCTCTCGTAGGTTCTTGCTGTATTATATTACCTACAACTTCTACTACTGTTATTGCTATAGCATCATCTCTTTCTTGGTTGTTTTGAGCTTGAGCTGCTCTCATTCCTTCTATTATCCTTTATTGTTGCTCCAAATGTTCCAAAATTAGTTGATTAATGTCTATAGGATTTTGAGGTTCTTTAATTGAACAACTCATCTTGTTCGATCCATTTCATTTTACTATCTAAATATGAGAAGGGTTAAAATAAATAACATTATTTATACTTCATTTATCATTTATAACACTATATATAGATATGTTTCATAATATCATACACATATACTATCACATATCATTTCTCAAGTACAGTTGTCATACATATCTATTGTACATCACTTATGTACATATATAACACTATCATCCATCGGTGTCACATCACACTATTCTTTCTTAAAAATTTTTCTAATAAATTTTTCTACCATGAAAATCCAGTTCGTATACTGTCAAATGGCTCTTCATTGAAATACTTATCTAATCATGTTCTCTACGTCTCTGTTATAGGCAAAATATCATCCATGATATTAGTGTAGTCTTCTAATGTAAGGGTATTCTAATCAAAAGTCTGATAGGCTTCCTAGACCCTAACTATGAAATCTTGATAGATCCTGTAATCTCGATCTACTTCTCTAACTAGAAGGCAGCCTAAATCATATAGTTGTTTAGCTAATTCCATAGCCTTCTTGAACTGCTCTTAATTAATCTCTTCTATAGGCTATAATTCTATGTTTTGGTATTTCATGTTATAACTACTATTAGTTGACTAGGACCTGGGATATCTGTCTAGTTTGGTAATTGACTAGATCCTATAATATCTGAGTTAATAGATTATTTGAGTATAGGATCTATGGTACTCAAAACTTTGGAATGGAACTCATCATACTGTAATGGCTGAGGGTACGATATACATATCTCATCCATATAAATTGTGTCTATTTCTGGGTTAGAGTCTGCCATATCTGGGAGTACAATATGTAAAGGAGAGGCTGGAATATGTTCTTCTGATGCACTATCCATGTCATTTAACCCTATAGATGAACTATCAGATCTGTCTAACTCAGAGTCCTTGCAATCTATAACATGTATCACTGGATGAAGCTAAAAGTCATCATTATCCAGCATAAGCTCCTCTTTTAAATTTAAACCAGACTTATATGAACATATAAACTCATATTTATGTATAGTCATCTTTGTCCTGCACCCACTAACTTAAGGTTAATTATGACAATTTACGATAATATATTTGTCTATAAATAATCTATTCCGAGTATTTCCTAAGCCAAAATCCTTTGCTCTGATATCAAAATATAGCATCCTTATTTTCACCCTCAGTTATATTAAATTGGAAGTAGTTTGACCCAATTTAATATCTCTTTAATTTAGAAAAGTGAATTTTCAAGAAAATAAATTATGGGTACTGTTCACTTGGTATTACATATTATAGCTTCAACTTTAAAAATTCATAATTAAATATAAAAAAATTAAAATAGAGTGTTTCAAATTTCTAATGAAAGCTATTTCATTAAGATTTGAGAGAAAAAAAATATAAAATTGATATTTTATTGTCCCAATGAATACAATTTATTCATTGAAAAATCACTATTCATTTTTGTAAATTAAGAAGTTCTAGTTTCCTTGTCTTATTTTTTAAAAATTCATTTCTCCTTACTCACTTATCCAAATGAAATGTGTTAACTTTGGATTTAAATCTCAAGACATGTTCTTTAAGGCCATAAAATTTCATGGAAAAATTTGTTTATTTACTATTTGAAATTAACACCTGAACCTCACTACCTCAAGATGCTCATTTTATCTCATTTAAGATTTTATCTCCAATTTGAAAAAATCATATTAAATTAAAAACTTAACCAATTGAGGAGATCATGGTGTCCATTTAAATCTCTGTATCTTAGCTATTTTCATACTAAATTTCACGTCATAACTCATTGGTTAAGTCATGTAAACTACCGTTATAATTTCACTGGCTCATAATACATACACACTATAATGTACTATTGCATCCCATAATGTCAAGTAATCAACTTAACTTATAATACAAACTCATTCATCCAAATTTACCTTTTTTCCTTTGGTAATTCTAGCACTTATAACATGGTTATATATATAGAAAGAATAAGATTTCATAGAAATCTCAATAGCAAGTCATACAAACTATAATTTCATACATGCTTGATTAAATTCCTAACATGTTATCATGATATGATAACTACTTCATAATCATACATGAGCAAACTCTAACTTGCATATTGTCATGACATTAGTTACAAGGAGTTACAATCATTCATAATTCATCATTATCATTATAACATCATCTTAAGCTCAACCAAAGATCACAACTAACAAGTAAGCATAAAGTCAAACAAACATAAGATTATAGTTAGGTATTCTTGCTACCTCTTAGATTATCCTTGTCAAACTCTTTTTGAGATGGTCTTATTCCCAAAAAAATGTCAAAACCTAGCAATTACAAAGTAATATTAAGTTACAACTCAACTTCAAAACTTTACTAAGACTAGGTTTTCACTAAGTTCCATTCTTTGTCCATTTTATGGTTTATACTTCTATCTTTCAAAAATAATTTTTTATGATTCATTTCCACATAATTTTTCATGAAGAATCCAAATATGAAGTTTGAATTTTGAAAATCAAACTCCTTTATTGGCTACTGTATAGAACTGAAATGCCTCATCTTATTTTTCAAAAACTCTCATTTTGATCTCATTACTTCCACTACTTATTTTTTTACCTTACTCCCACACAGTTTTCCATTTTAAATTCATTAGAAGTATCAAAATCTTGAAATTCTCACATATAAATAGTGATTTGTATAGTGGTATCCAGTAATAGAAAACCCTAATTACATATATACTTGAATTTTCAAGCCAATCTACTTGATTTTAGCTTGATTAAACTTATCTAAACTATCTATAACATAAAATTCATATTCCCACCATATATGAACACAGCATGTCCAGCAGCAATATCAAAGGGAAATGCCATAAAAATCACTTAAAACCGAGAGCAAATTTCTTAGAATAAAGTCCAAGATTAAAGGAACTAATTACCTTTCTCTTTGGTCAAAGTTGTATGCTTCTTCTTAGATTCAAAATAAATTTTGGCAAAGTTTCTCTAAAGTTGTCTAAGCTATCAAAATATGTTGTGAGGGGGTATTTATAGAAAAATTTGGGTAGAAATGGAAGGCTAAGATTAATCCAAATATTATTTGATCCAAGGGTCCATAACACACCTTCCATCAAGCTTAACCTAGAAGCCAAACAATGACATCATCTATGACATCATATAGGGCTTTGTTTGGTGCAAAACATTAAGAAATACTTATAGGAAAAATTTTAGTCCAATACAGTATTGATCTAGTTAGTTTCACAAAAACCAGACTATTTATGTTTCTAATTTTTATAATATTCCAAAATATGCGTTATGTCATTAAAACTAGTATTTAGATTTTTTTCTACCACTGGCATTATTAGACTGAGTATTTATCTTCTTACCATCCTTTGGAAAATGGCCGAAATGCCCTTAATTCACTATCTTGCACTATATTAACCCTTAGGGTATAATTGTCATTTCACACCTCTTATACATATTATCAGAGCATATTCTGACTCTGCTTAATCACCTATATACCTTCCGTAGCATTTCGACCTATCTAAAATTCCCTCCATCCATCTCTTGTTCATTATTACAACACAGGGGCATTTTTGTAATTTTATTTTTTTAGGATTCCTCTTGACACTGGTCCACATGATTGTTCAAATATATTTCTGGGCCTACGGTATGCCAACTTGGGCCTTTACATGGGTCTAATATCTTGATAGCTCAATTCCCAATAAACCTAACCCGAAAATATTTTTTGATTATATTATTCTACTATAAGTTCCTTTAAAAAATTTATAGAATTCATTTTTGAGCTCTATCAGCTGTATAAATTTCTGCATTAATTATGAAAATTTCTGTCAAATTTTATCTAATTAGAAAATCAAGAAGGTCCTGTAATAATCTCTAAACTTTAAAAATTAATATCAATTATCTGGGACCTTAAATCAAAATTTTGAAAATTATACCTGACCCAATTTCCATTATCTATTTACTAGTAAAATTCGGGATTATAACATATATAGGCGGTTCTGTATCTTTTTTGCACAACTTTCTCATAATTATGATTTTGCCCTTGAACTTTTGATAAATTACATTTAAGTCCTCAAACTTTTTGTAATTATAGTTATGGCCCAACATTTATGTCTATATCCTATTTTGGCCCTAAATTTTTTTTAAATTTCACTTAAGTTCTTAAACTTTCTATTATTTACAATTTAATCTTTTTCCTACTTTAAAGTGTAATATTTTTCTTAGAAAATCTCATATATATTATATACAAACTGTACATATATAACAGATAAGAAAATTGGGTAAGAAAATTAGGGATATGACACATAGGATATAATTCCCTCATAATCTAATACTTTACTTTGGGCATTTAGCCTCTCTTATACAAAAAAAAAATCCTTTTTAGTTCCCTCTTTCAAGGCTTCAACCATGTTACTGCATCTTGTCTTTCCTTCTTATTCTTCCCCATCGCCTTCAGCTTCTATTTTCTCCTGAACGTTGGAATGTGATGGTTTAAAAAGATGATAAATAGGAAATTAGAAACAAAGAATAAAAGCACTTTATAAATCTCAAAATATGAGCAATGGGACTTTGGAGTCTTCGTCTTCACCACTCCTCTTTTGGTGACTCCTCCTTCCTCCTCTTTCTCATCATCTACACTCAACTTTCATCCTAAATTCTTTTCTAATCTTAAATATAAGATACATTTAGTTAATCTTAATCATAAATATAAAACTATTTTTAAAATTTATCAACTCTTTCCTAAATTATCCTAGTGCTACTCTCTTAATAATAATTAAAAAATAAAAAAAAGTTAAAAAAGATGATTAGGGTGTTTAAAAAAATATATTATAATAACTAAATTTTTAATTTAATTTAATTTAATTTAATTAATTAATTTTATATTTAGAATTGGAGAAATAATAGCAAAAAACATAGAGAACAATAATAAAATGATCGTAACAAACAAAGAGGAAAAGATCAAGATGCTTTGAAGTGGTGGAGGAACTGAACAATAATCCAAAGATAAATGGTTACCATATTTTGTCTGGCAAACTAAGGATATATTTGGTAGTATAGAAATAGAAGTATAATAAAGTATTTTTTTATTTGATACAATAGAAGTTACTTCTACTTCTATTTTCACTTCTAACATTTTAAGTCATTTTAGTTGCATCGAAAAAATTAGAAAATGATAACTAAGTGAAAGTAAAATATTTTAGACTATTTTATTCTAAATTATAAAATTTTTGGATAACTTTAACTTTTTCCAAGTTATAAAAAATATATTTTAGATCATTGACCATAAATTATAATATATATATATATATCAATTTTATATTTATTTCTAACCTACTAAATAAATTTTTAAAACATATTTTTAATCTAATTTTATTTTTACTCTTAATTCTATTTTGACTTTTACTTCAATCAAAATTTATCGCACTAAATTGAAATCAGACCAAGCAGAGAGAAAGGGTGAGAGCCTGAGAAACAGAGTTGACAGAAAATGAAAGAGAAAATGTGGAGACGGGAGAGAAATTGGGAAGTCAGCAATTGACGTGTGTATTAGGTGGGACCGCAAAAATAAAAGTAACAGTCATTAGGGGTGTGCATGGGTCGGGACAGGACCGGGACAACCCCGTCCCATGTTCCGTCCCGATACAAGACATGGGACACATTTTTTGTCCCGTGTCCCATCCCGTCTTGAATATGTCCCAGTCCCCTTTGGGTCCGGGATGAGTCGGGACGGGTTCGGGAATTTCTGAACCCTTTTTTTAAAAAAAATATAAAAATATTATTTTATAAATTATTTTATATAAAAAATTACAACAACTTCCTCCAAATACTACTATTACTCCCTGATATAATTTACAAAAGGAAAAAAAAAGGAACTTTACTCTTCATTAAGTATAATTTATAAAAGAAAAAAAAAGTCGGGACGACCCGAGGGTCGTGTCGAGAACCGTCCTGTCCCGATACTAATATTGTCCCTTCCCAAAGGGGACCCGTACCGGTCCATTTTGGGATGAGACAGATTCGTCCCGAAATCTCTAGGACCGGGACGGGACACCCATGAATACCCCTAACAATCATTAGGAGTAGTTAACAGAGGTGAAACTTTTTAGTTCATTTATAAATGAATATATTTATTTTTGTATCCTTTAAAATTTAATGGTGCCATATACTCATAATAAAAATCTTTGTTATTAAAATCACACCTTAACCTTAAAAATTTATTGAAAAGATATTATAATCAAATTTTAGATTATGAGTTTTAGGTCCCAATGATTTGTAGTTTGTGAGATATGATTGAAAACTTGACCACAGTAACACTAATTTTCATATAGTTCATATCTCAATGTTTAGACTTCAAGTGTTGATAACTTTTTCATCTTATGTCCACTTTGAGTAAATAGAATATCTTTGAAAATCTCATGGAATTAGTTTTGAAATAAAATAAGCTTTACACACAAACATTTCCAAAACTATGAGATATGATATGATTAATGACCAAAAGTCAAACTATAGTTTTAGAAAACTATAACTCACATTTTCTTTTAAGGATGAAATGCATGTGTTGATTTTAAAATATCTTGAGTCAATAATGCGTAACTAAATCAATAGGTTTAACATAAAGATTTCTAGCTGAAAAATAAGTATGATGTGAACACGTTAAGCATTGAACTATATAAAGTTCCCTTTATAAAACAACCCATTAACACATATATTAGTATGATTAATGTGTTAATCGCTTCACATGAGCAAAATTTAGTCTTTCATGGAACCTGTTAATGTGTTAGATAGTGATAGAAATCAAGCATCTAAAGTTTAATTAACATGTTAAGTGCAAGACTTGATACGTTAAAAATATTTTGAGGTTACTTCTTTAAGCTCTCTAACTTCAACATCACTATTTTCATTGACAAAACAAATGCTAACATTGCAATTTTAAACAATCATTCTCAAATGCATACATATTAAATTTAATTTTTAAAAAGGGGTAAGGGGTAAATTTCCCAATAAACTTTTATCAAATGTGCATCTAACAATATAAACTTCTTTTTTAGTACAAAAATATTTATAAACATTTAAAATTAAAGTAAAAATAATAGTGCCATTAAAATATGTTAACGTATGTTACTTTTTTATTTTTATGAAAGCACCAAAATACCCCTAACTCATAAATGATAAATGTGTAAAAGTACCAATAAACTTTGATCTAACGTGCGCTAAATACCATATGTTTTTGGAAATACAAAACTGTTTAAGAACATTCTAAACAGAGATAGAAATACAAAAAAAAAATCACAAAATTTAGAAAAACCTATCTATCCAGCCATTTGAATTCCATGCTATTGTTATGAAGGGTAAATTTTATATGAAAAATCTACAAAATAATAAATGAAGGAAAAATTATATATTCAAGAGAAAAATTTAATTATGTGACTTATAAATAGGATAAAAAAATTATTCTCCCCTCACCTTATAAATAAGACCATGGGAGCTTATAAATAATTCAATTTATTTTAAATTTTATGTTTTATATATGAGTTATTTTTGTCAAGTCTTAAGGATTTACAATTAATTTGACAATTAGACAAGATATTATATATCATGCTGGTTAGATTACTTGAAAATTCATCCAATTGAGGAAGGCATCTGATTAATTTGAAAAGTTAACGCGCTTAAATTTTCTATATCAGTATTTTTCTATTTTTTAAGAAATTAAATTTAAGGTGTAGATTATAAATCCATAAGAAAATAATTATGGATGGACATATTATTTTTTTAATCCTAAAAACAATAATTAAGATGGTGGGGATGTAAGATTGACTTAATTTAAAAATGAATCAAATCATTAGATTAGGCTAGGTTCAAAATCCTTTGACCAAGCAAAAAAGAAGCAATGAACTAGATGCAAACTCCAAACTTCACTAGAGTATCCAGAAAATATCTGAAAACAATTTTTATAAAATATATTCTCCATGTATATATATATTTTTAGTTGAGGCATGTCGGTAATTTCATCTCTATTTTAAATATTCATAGGTAATTTAGCATCTCTAAAGGCATATGATGTTTAGCATATTTTGGATAAAAATTTATGGATATTTTCATATTTTTATCGTTTTTTAGTTGAGAGTATTTTGATACTTTTATCAAAATAATATAGACGCCACTACAAAAAGTAATTGACATTAATAGTCTATTTTAACATCATTTTTACTCTAATTTTAAATATTTATAGGATACTTTTACACTTAAAAAAAGTTTATGATGTCAATTTATAAGTAGATTTACACCTTTACCCTTTTAAAAATAACAATTATTAGTAAAAGATCTTGATTTGAGAATTCTTTGCAATATTTAAAATTATAATGTTAATTTTTTAAAATGAAATTAACAGTGTTAGAGTTATATAATTAAAAATACACTTTTAAAATTAAGAGATCAGATTAAAACTTTGTATAACCTTAGATGGTGATTAAAATTACACTTTTGTGTAAATTTTAACATGAGATTAATTTGAGTTTATTTTATTCATATTTTATTTTTATATAAAAATGACAATTAAATAATTTTATCTTTAAAAATACATGCTTATATGTTAATAATAAACTATCACGTGGGTTGGAATCTACTTCACAATTAATTTATACCGATTTATAATATAGTCTAAAATAAAAAAGCTAATAATGTGTGGGGTGATGTATTACTTTCAGATGTACAATTCATATTTACAATAATTAAATAATACATGAACATTAGTTTTCATTAGCACCAAATTACCATATTATAAAAGACCACATTATACAACTTCAGAAGTTTGTTGTTGGATTTCCATGCTATTCTAAATTTAATATCTTCAAACCTTGTTTCTAGTAACACGTGTTTACTTTCCATTAGTCCTCACCTAGTCTGCCGGCCCCTGGAGATGCCTGGTCTCAAACCTTGGCGATTTTCAATGTTTTAATAAATTGCATTATTTATGTCTTGACTTGCTATTCCTTTTACTTTTTATTTCTTTTATGAAATTAATGATTAATTTATTCAGAACATACCATATAGAGAAAATATAAATTATTTGCATGATAATGAGAGGTTTTTTTTTTATTATGGCTTTGTGCTTAAAAAGTTTAGGAATTGTTCTTACTAAATGAGACGTGTTTCATAGCTTGATACACTCTGCTTGCACTGCTGCGCAAATAAATGTCCAAAGTGACCTCTTGTAATACCTGCCCTCACCTATGTGATTTTTTCCTTTTTTTTTTTAATAAATTGCATTATTTATACCTTGGGTTGATATTTATTTTATTTTTACTTTGATGTGTGAAATTAATGATAAATTTATTCAAAACATATAAGATAGAAAAATATTTATTTTTTCAACAATATTTAAAGCTATTTTTAATTATGGATCTATGCTTAACTAACAATAATATATTTAATTAATAATTTTATATGTAAGGAATTTTAATATTTTAATCGGAAATCCACCGACATGGAAAACATATAGGAAGATAACTCGTTACAATATTACAAAAAATGGAAAAACAATATGCTAAAAACACAAAATCAGATTGGAGAAAGTGACTTTTTTTTGGGAAAATTATATTTAAATCCCATGCAAGGAATTAAATTGTAAATAAGTCTTGGGAAATTATCAAACGACCGTAAAGTCACACAGGACTTGATATTCATTTTTTTGAATTATGAAATGATGAAACTACCCTTAGACAAATACCTTAGTTGTTATTTTTTATCCCAAATTGTTATTCCTTTTTTCAGGAGTTATTATTTCTATTGTTTGAGCTGTTATTTTTTCCAATAGAGTTGTCATTCCTATTGTTTAAGTTGTTTTTTTCCCACAGGTCACTAGTGTAAAAAAGGCTTTCTAAATCAGTTGAAAATACTGATCTACATCGGACAATGACTGGTGTAGAAATAGACTGTTTAGAAAGTTTGTACTTTTTAAATTGGGCTGCTCACCAGTGTAGAAAGTATAGAATTTAGATCGGTCCCTTTTTGAAATCTGGCATAGAATTTCTAATATCTAAACTGGTTGAACATACCCCTTTTCAATGGTTTTATGAATTGTTCACATCAGTTGTATTTTCACCTTGTGTAGATTAATGAATTGTTCACATTAGTTGTATTTTCACCCAGCGTAGATTAATGAATTGTTTACACCGGCTATGTTTACACCCAGTGTAAATTAATAAATTTTCTATACCTCACTATAAAGACAACTGGTGTATATGTTGTCATATTTACGTATACTATTTCTACTTCTCCCGATGTATATATACTATTTCATTAAAGCTTCATGAATAAACTGCCTAAATATACCAATTGAAAGAGACATCAGCAGAGGCAAAGTTCAAGATGACAGAGACAAATATTCAATTGCTCATTACATTATTCATTTAATAAAATTCAATAAAATAAAACAATCATTTGAACAGAAAAATAAAAAAAAAAGTATTCTGGTATGTAATGACAAATACTATTGAGAAGGAATTATTTAAACAAAAAAGTTAACCCAAATATTGCGTAGGTCCTCAATATCTTGTTCATGGAATGAGTCAGATTGATCAAACATCTGAAATATCAAATTAAAATAAAAGAAATTAAAGCATTACTAAGATATATTAAATTAACCAAAATAATATGAAATAATTAAAAACACAATTTAAATTAAAGCATTACTAAGATATATTAAATTTGGTGAGTCATATTTGACAAGATGATATTGATCATGTGTCTAACTATATAGAAGCCACACAAGTTACTTTCTTTGGGTTGCCTTCAACTATGTAATATTAACATGAACAAAATTGCGTGTCATCAGTAAAAAACTGCGCGGAGCATAAGACTTAACACTTTTATTACCTTCGGTGTGATCTATTCAGGGTCCCTCGCCTAGTTGGTTTCCTTAAGACCCCTTGCTATTGCAAATGTTCTCATAGCCCTATGACCAAAATTATGAACTTAGTAATCATTTTATTACAAAGACCATATTTAATTTATTACAAATACCATTGTTCTGTAAGGAAGAAAATTCACATGTTCATAATCTTCTTGGCATCAACCGATAGCTTGTAGTGGAGGGAGCATAAGAAGAAAATTTTATAAGTATGCTTACATAGTATGTTCAATTATTAATGGTTGCTGTTGAAAATAATTAAACAATAATGATTATTAACATTAAGCAAATACAAACCTAGTATGAAAAAAAACTGAAATATTATTATTCTTACTCCAGCATATATTGTGCGAAGAAACAATCAATATCGGTTTCACCAAGCCTCCTTGCAATGTACTCAAGTCTTGAAGATTGGGAGGTCCCTTTTGAATAAATCTGAAATGGGCATAGGAATCTGAACTAACCTTGTTTTCCCTTAGAAACCAACTTAACTTACATGTACCTCCAGTTAATGTAAAAATGATGTTAGTTATTGCAAGCACTTAGCTTGCATGAATTTTGTTATTACATATATTTACATTTAAATTAGACTTACATTAAAAACATTTGGACGCACCCAGAGGTTAGTTTATTCCTAGGATTAATAACCGATTGCACATATGTATGGTCAATAAAGGCAGCAGCTCCCCGTGTTACCCATAACTGAATCCATAGGCAACGCATCCATATGGAACGTTTCGTCAGATGCCAATTGGATCACACGTTGTATAGAACTCAAATTGGGAGGTGTGGGAAGTTCGCTAGGGGATGACACTACGTGATCCAAAACAAGATGCTTTGGCCATAATATGAAAGTCCCCTTTGCCTGACTCACAGTCTTCACCTCATCAGTCAGTTTTCCCTAAGATATGGATGTAACTATATGCCACTAACCTTTTGACAAGATCCTCCACATATAGATCACAATGTTCATTATCCTCTGACACCTTTTTGGCCATACAATAGCTCCTTTTAGTACTAGGACGGGCTATAGGTGAGAGCATTTGGGTAGTAGTTGGCTCCTGTTGCCTTAATGTCAACATGAACAATATTTATTCCTTGATCTTTGCCAACCCTTCTTGTAATTGTGCTTGAATTATAGCTTCTATCTGTGCCCTAGCCTCTACCCAAGCCTCTACCTTAGCATCTTCCCTCATGGTGGATAACAATGATTCCAGCTCTACCCTCGGGACTTATGGGGAATGTAGTGGAGATTCTCCAAAAAATTCTCTTATACCGACACCTCAACCAACTCCCCTAACATGACCCTTATGCTTTTGCTTGCCCTTAGCAACAATCAATATGTCATTCCTACCATCTAACTTGAAGGAGCCATGAGCTTCTCGTTGTTTAAGATCAACCTATAACATAAAAAGAACAAATATAAGAAATAATATAATTAGTCTACTAAAACAAAATAATACAAGTAGTACTTACAATTTTTGCCACAATCATATGAGCGTAATCGCTTGTAAATGATCTGCTCCTTTTTTGGCGAGCGTACAACTATTTATCTTCATGGCGTATTGAAGATGAGGAGCGATAGTAGCACTAGGATTAGACTCAGTAGCCTCTTTCTCTTGGCCCCCCAATAAGTCTCTTTTAGCCTTTGTGTAACCCCCTCGAGACATTGTGTAGGGGCAATCATTCTTGAGAGCATGTTCAATAGCTTTTGCTCTTTTTTCCTATAAGACTTAAAATAGTTAATCCCCAATACATACAAAAGGAAGAAACATGGGAAATGTAACATTCCTTTTTCATAACAAGAAACTCACCATAGCTTTTGTAGTAGTCTGAAGACTAACAAATTCTTCCTAAGTAGCTTTGTCAATGAATTGATACTTGCTAAATGGAGAAGGATTGGCTGACCATCTTTATCCTGTCCATACACATACTGACGAGCTAGTTATGTCTTGAATGCCCTCTAACGCTCAGCGCAATAATTTCCATTAAAAACAGATTTATCAACAAATGGTTATATTTTTCGATATTGGTTTGCATACAATATACAATAGGCAATTCTTATATCCAAATAGAGTCCTAAATTTGATTCTTCACGCGATTATCAACAGCATCCCAAGTATGTATGGCGATGTTAGTCTTGTTGTGTGCTAGGAGGCTGACATAACTCATGTACTTTATCATGTGTTCACCAATTAGGTTCCAATGTGTGTCAAACTCAATCAGTAGTAATTTTCCTTCCATCTTATCTTTTGAAATGTCTTTCAATCGCGTTGCACTTCTGCCCCTTCTTTGCTTAAAGTCACTTGGAGTACCGCTAGCCTCATTCTGATTCCACTACCCCTATATTTCTATATACGTAATAACAAAAACAAACATGGTAAATAGAGAAAAATGACTGACCATAGTGAAAGAAGTGTAAGCATTTATCGATGGAAAGAAGTACAAGCATTTATCGTAGAAAACTACAAAACCTAGATTCAACGAACACGTAAAAGGCAAAGCATGTATACAAGAAAATAAGTGTCCAAAATACGTACATGGCAAAGCATAATGAGAGCAATAATAGAGAATAATGACTAACCACAGAGAAGCAAGACAAAAATCACAGAGCATAACGACTGATATAATGATAGAAGACATGAAAACTAAGACTGCATACAACCTGAGAAATGAGAAAGGAAGAGACGCGTCAAGGGGCATGCTTTGATAAAGTGTTTTCATTTATGACTTTTTATACAGGTTAACATGAAAAATCCAGTGTAAAAATCATATTTTGAATATAAAATGACTAATGTTTTTGAATTCAATATAATTTATATACTGGATAACATGTACAACTGGTGTAAAAAAGTTTTCATTTCATTTTTGACACCGGATAACATGTATAACCCATTTAAATATTGGAGTTATTTTTTCAAAATAATCCTTTATTAACCCATCACTTGTAAGTTATAACAAAATAATATATGCAATCAGAACAATATACTTATGCTATTATTACATCAAAACTATATATGCAATCACATAAAAATCAATTAGAATCCACTTCTTCTTCATTCAACTTTGGTAAACCTACTGAAAATGAAGGGATCTCACAAATTGAATGATCATAGTCAATTACCCTTTTTCCTTAGAGAGCAACAGACCATCTTTTATTTACTGGATTAGTGATATAGAACACTTGCTTTGCTTGGTCTACCATAATTAAATGCTCATTCCCAAAACTTTTACTTTTTAAATCAGCCTGTATAAATCCTATCCGATCCACCATAATACTGTTATTTACATTAGCCCACTTGCATTTGAACATGGGAACTGTGAATTTGGTGTAGTCCAACTCCAAAATCTCCTCAACAACGCTGTAATAAGGGATAACTACTAATTTAGGATTGTTGTCTTTTGAACTAGAGAAGTGCATAGCTTCAGCCACTAATATAACACTACTATTCATCATGCTACTTTTATCATCTAGGGAATTAGTATAAAAGGAATACCCGTTAATGTCAAATGAATTCCAACATATCACATTAAATTTAGGACTATATGTCAACCATCTAACTGAATCAGATACACAATCATCATTTTCAACCTTCTATTTGAACCAATGTGCAAAAGATTTGTTGTGTTCTCTAATAAGCATTTGCTATGTCATTATATTATTTTGTTTCCAGACAAGCTCTTTATGATCAGCTATATGATTTTGAACTTCATCAATGTTATTTAAGATGTGTAAGTGTATTTGCAATAATTCATTACGATCAACACTCTTCACCGATATTCCGTGTTGACCCCCTATTTGGCACGGGGTTTAGCGAGACTGGTAAGTTGTACTTTAGATAGGTAGTGTTGATAAAAATTCATAGGTTCTCAAAAACATATTTTTCAACAATGGATGCCTCAGCCGATTTAGATTCTTCATGTACCCTTTAAGGATTTTCATATATCTTTCAAATGGGTATATCCATTGTAAGTATACAGGGCCACACAATTTTATCTCTCGTACTAGATGAACGATGAGGTGTACCATGTGTCAAAAAAGTCTAAAAAATAGTTTTTCAAGTTGGCACAAAATAACATAACTCTCGTGCTCCAATTCATCCAACTTTTTAGTCTCTAAGACTTTACCATATATAGCATTGAAGAAGAAGCAAAGTTGGGTTACAATGTGTCTCAAATCATCTTGAAGGATCCCTCGAACAGCTACTGGGAGTAATTGTTGCATCAAGACATGACAATTATGAGACTTTTGGCCTACTAATCTTAAATCTTTTATTGAGACAATCTTCTTAAGATTATATGAGTACCCAGAGGGACCTTTGATTCCTTGTAAACATTCACAAATACTTCTTCTCTCATCCTTGGACAACACATTAATCTCTTTAACATAATAACTCCCTTTACCATCTGGCCTTGGATGTAAATCCTCATGTATTCCCATTTCTTACAAATATAATCTTGCCTTCAAAGCATATTTAGAACTACCATATTGGTTGAGAAGTGTTCAAAAAATGCTATCACACACATTTTTCTCCATATGCATGACATCAATACAGTGCCTTACCTGAAGATGTTGCCAATACGGGAAGCTCGAAGAAGACAGATATTTTTTTCCATATATGTTTCTTACTTCTGTTGGTAGTCTTATCGAAAGTAATGTTGATATCTTTCATATTTCCATAAACTTGTTCTCCTATCAATAGCTTCAGAGCATTTTCAAATTCTTAGCCGCCAAATTTTTTTTCTTCAGTTGATGATATGGGTGGCCTTGTCTTATAAATCTCCTATAACCTAGGTAATGTCTTTCTTCCATGATGAAGTTAATAGTAGCAAGTCATTTCCTCACAGATGGGACATGCTTTTTTGGCCCTTAACACTATATCCAGACAAATTTTTGTATGCAGAAAAGTCATTAATTGTACAAAAGATCATGGCTCTCACATTGAATACCTTATTTTTAATAGCATCAAATTTATCCACGCCTTCCCATAGCTTCTTCAAATCTTCGATCAAGGGCATTAAGTAAACGCCTATATCATTTTCAGGTTATTTTGGTCCTGAGATCAACATAGACAACATTACATACTTGTATCTCATACATAACAAGGGAGATAGGTTGTGAACCACCAAGAGGACAGGCCATGAACTATGTATACTACTAAGGCTACCATAAGGGTTTATGCCATCTGTATTGAGCCCAAGCCTTAGGTTTCGTGGTTCCTTACTGAACTTGGGAAATAAGTCATCAATCTTCTTCCATTACAAAGAATCAGCCATATGATGAAGCTTTCCATCACAAATCCTTTCAGTCGCATGCCATAACATTTGTTTTGCATCATCTTCATTAGCAAAAAGTTGCTTAAACCTTGGTATAATTGGAAGATACCATAACACCTTTATAGGAGACTTGTTTGATTTGTACCTTGGTGTCTTACATATTGGACATTTTTTCTCATCTTCAAAATCTTTTCTGTACAGTATGCAATCATTTGGGCATGCATGATTTTTTATACTGCGTGCCTAAAGGACATATTATTTTCTTAGCATCATAGTAACGTTTGAGTAACATGTTTTCTTCTGGAAACATGTCTTGTAACAATTCAAGCAATTATGAAAAACCTCTATCACTCCACCCATTCTATGCTTTCACACTTACCAATCTCAACATCGCATTTAACATGTTATATTTTCAACACCCTGGGTATAGAGGTTTTTCTGCATCATAGTACCATATGCATGTGACTGCATAAAAGCATCATCTCCAATATCACGAATCATGTCCTTTACCCAATCATTAGTATCCATGTCATCATCAAAGGTCTGTTCCAACTGTTCAAATACACTCGACCTTTTCACATTTTCACCATGCCATACCCATACTATGTAACTCTTGTAGAACCCCTCACAAATTAGATTAGTGTACATATCTTTAGGACTTTGTTTTCTCTCATTCAAACAACTCACACAAGGACAATAAAACCTTCTATTGTCATAATCACCATTTTGTTTAGCAAAATCCAAAAACTCCTTCACCCTCTCAGCATACACAATACTTGTTCGTTTAGCATTTATCCAACTACGATCCATATTTATGAAAGACTAAAAAACTAGGAAAATAGAAAACAAGAAAACCTAGCTTGCATCAATGAATCAAATGAAACAAGTAAATAACAACAATAAATCTAGCACAAATAACAGAGGTACTACCAGTAGTGCATAAATCTTCAGTTCTCGAGAATAGTAGTTCAAAACAAAACTCACTGGTTATGAAGGATCATTAAGACTTAAACGCGCGAACAAGTAAAAATGATAGATGGGAGGCGCAAAGGGATTTTCGTTTAAATTAAAGGGTATAATCTACACCGGATATAATGATACATCGGTGTAGAAATAACTTTTTTTAAACTGGTCATTATATTCTACACCGGACATTTATATGTCCGGTTTCATGGTGTTGCATTTTTTGCAAAATAACATCATGTCATCAGAACAAAAAACTTCATTTATTCAGAGAATAAGAAGCTTCATTCATTCAGCTTTACTTTTATTCTACGCCAGACATTGATATGTCCAGTTTCATGCTGTTGCATTTTTTTGCAAAATAAAATAACATGTAATCAGAATGAGAAACTTCATTCATTTAGAGAACAAGAAACTTTATTCATTCATCTTTACTAATAACTTTACATCAAAAGTATGAAATTTCCAAACACAATATCTATCAGAATATATAATATATTCTCTCCTTTTGTTATTAAGTACAAAAAATAAAATAGGAGGGGCAGCAGATAAAGGTTAAGGCTTTTATTAATTATCAGATTCAGAGGTCTAGGATTCATCAGAGTGGGTAAGATTATCAAGATGATAGAAGCTATCATGCTGTTGATGGCGGAAAACTTTTGAACGGAAAGCTCTAAAACTGTCTTTTATTCTAATAACTTTCTCAGACAGTTCTTCAACTGAGTCCTCTAGAGCATTGAAGCGCATGATCAGTTCCTTAAGTTGCTCTATCATAGTTGGAAGGAATTGGAAGACACGCTGCGGAAATTAATTTAAAAATGTTTCCCCATTCCTTGCCAGAATCTACCGTATGTGTTTAAGTCAAGTGGAAAGAAGCATTACCCTTGGTGTTCCTCAGCGACTTCCAAAGCTTCTCTCCGCGACTGGTGATCTCTTTCTGATCACAAGAAGATGTCCACAGCTTCTCTCCGTGGCTCGTGCTCTTTTTCTGATCGCAAGAAGTCGACACCTCAGGTCGGCTTCCTCTACTGGTATCCACACGAACGACTTGCTAGCGTCTCCTGTCCCTCCAAGGCTCTCTCAAGAATTCGTCCTCTCCGTCTCTACTTTAGCAGTTTCTTATCTGTAAACCTTTTACAGATTTCGTTCGGCCTTTTGTGTTGTGTGTTGTGTACCAAAAACGTAGCTCCTAAAATCATATATATAGGATGCTCTGCATTTTCCTCAACCGAATTGGATCTTGGAATTAATTTATATTAATTCCAAAATTAATACAATATCACATATTGTATAATTTGATAAGAAACTAATTAAATAAATAATATTTATATTAAATTTGTCCCACAGATTTAATTCACCTATTTATTTAATTTAAATAAAAATAAGATTGGACTATATTTGATTTATTCTCATAAATCAAGTTTGAGATATCCTATCAATTTGAATTTCAAATTCAAACGTGATAGAGATTTAATTTATCCTTATAAATTAAATCCTATATATCCCTTATATATAATATATATACGAATTTATATATATACGAATATAACTATAAATAAATATATACATCAACCCTGGATCATTCATTGAATCTAGACATGTCTTAGATTCAATGAATCTGGACATCATAGCTCGTGTTGGGCTATTTTGTGTGTGACCCTGTAGGCCCATATGAAGTTGGCAGTGGGCCATTTCCTATAGTGGCCCACAAGTCGCAAGCGGTCTCTAGCAAGACATAACGACTACCCAAATCACATGAGGATCAATAAACGATGTAACCTTTTATACAACCATATCATGTCCCTTCTGTCACGCGATATTTTAGTCATGGATGAGGCATGGATAATGTCATCCTCCTATTCCTGACTGTTACTTTCTCGATCCCTGAGTAGTCTGACTATAGAAATAGAACTACCTTTCCATTACAGTATGGCCATACATTTCTCAGACTCACTCATCGAGAGGCCCAGTAATATCTCTCTATAAATGTGAGGGATAGATTCCATCTTGACCATTCATATTCCTTTGCTTGAAAAACCACTAAGCCCGAACATAGTTTTTATGATCACTCGGTCAAAAGTGACTTTTGACTAGGTCAAAGCTGAGCGTTTGTCATGTAGGAATCCATGATGATCTCAGGTCATAGGGCATAGTGACATGGTTTGTATATGAGAGAAGTTTATGACGTAACCCATGCATCTCTCTCTCATAGCGGGTCGGTCCAATACCTTGTACTCTTACATGTTCCAATGACTTTGATTTATATCTCTATACATCTTCAAAGTCATACTGGTCTGATTTTATCTCTGCTCCCGCATAGATGATCGACCAGGGACATTTAGGATAAGATCATAAATTATCCAAGGATGGTCATCACAGTAAACATGTAAATAATATGATAACACAATTAATAAATTTATAAATCAATAATGTTCATAAGATAATGATTGGCCCCTAGGGCACATTTTCCAACAATAGTGACAACCATGGGAGGAGGAGAAGGATTTACAGGGTGAGGGTCGGGATATTTGTCTTCAAAATCTTCTCTATTCTTTTATGCAGTAGAGAAGGAGGTGTGCATGAGGAAGAAACTATTGGTGCATTCAGATAGAAGGAAAGAAGATAAAATAGAGATATATAAAGTGATGAGGCAAAAGTATTGATAATAGGAATGGTATACATATGGTTGAGGAATATGAACGATTTCAGAAAAGAATATCGAAGAATGCAATTGGCCTTCTATGATAATGAGTACAAAAGTTAGGAACTGAAGAAGTGAAATGAGCGGCCTGAGAAGTTACACAGAAAACTGAAGAGTTAGAATAGAAAGTATATTTAACACATGTTATATATATTTTACACCGGTTCAATGTAAATCCGGTGTCAATATTTCATCTTATTTACAAAAATGCTACCTTTCATTTGTTCTAAAAGCTTCTCCGCAAGGTATAAAGAAGTTAAAAAAAAGAAGCAGTAAAGCATAGATAGGAAACACATAAAGAGTCAGAATATGTAGTATATTTAACACCGGTTATATATATTTTACACTGGTTCAATTTAAATCTGGTGTAAATATTTCATCTTATTTACAAAAATGCCACCTTTCATTTGTTCTAAAAGTTTCTCTACAAGGTCTGAAGAAATTAAAGAAAAGAAGCGGGAAAATATAGACAAGAAATTGAAGAGTCAGAATATGACGCAACTAATCAACACCTATTGATATTGGTATCTGGCATAGTAATTATAGTTTACACTGGTGACTTGTTAATCCGGTGTAACTATTTTATCTTATTTACAAAAATACCACTGGCCATATTTTTAGACCATCTCCGCAAGGACCAGTTTAAAAATGGGGCTTTAAAAAGCATATTTTGTACCAGTGGGTAGTTCTGTCATTTAACAATTCAAAAAAATTAATCCTAGATTCTTTGAGACTTCACAATCATTTGATATTTTATAGGAATTTTCTATAAGTATATTCTTTATATGAGACTTAAATGCAATTTTTTTAATACGTGAAAAAAACAAACTAGGACACAACAGATGCCGCTAGGATCGTCTTCACTAAATCAACACTTAGATTCTGTCGTCCCAGTGCTCCATTTAGAGCTTTCTTTGTAAGGGTGTCTGCTAAGTGATTTTAATCTCTATATCACTTACAACTCAACTTTCCATTCCTATTGCAGCATGTTCTTTATTTCTTTAATCACATCCAGTCTTCATGGAGAATATTGTCATTCTCAGTGATGATCTGGATTACGTCCGCAGAATTGGTTCTCAGAATTATATCTCTTTCACTGTGATCCCAAACTCTCTTCATCCCCATTAAGCACCCTGAAGTTCTGTTGTTAGATTTTCCCTATGATTTAGCTTGAAAAGGAATCCTTCAATTAAACTAGAGTCATATGTCTTCAAGATTCTGGTAACAAGCTACTATATATTGGAGTCTCAAAAAAGCTCCATCCACCTCCTATTAGATAAAATCATCATATACTTTATTTAATTAGTCCAGATTATAACATATATATATATAATGTCAATAAGAGATATAGCGAAAGACTTATAGTTACATCTGTCCATTAGCTTAATTGATATAAGGAAGAATCAGATCTAAAATTAGAGACCTAATAACCAGAGAACATAGTTTAAATAAACAAACAGAGATTTTTCTGGTTGGTGATTAGGCACAGTAATGGAAACTTGGGTATTGCCATCACCAATAGGAAATCCTTAGAAAGTGAGCTAAGAATAGGTTAGGTTTCGCTCTCAACTTAGAAAATTGTATCGTGCTTTAATTTCTACTATTAGAAAATTAACTTTAATTAGCTGAGTTAATTACCCACCTTGGACTTAGCCCAAAATACTACGAGTCACACTCAAAATATTTATTAATTATCCTAACTAATATATAAATAATTATAATAAATATATTAAATTCTTCCACTTGACCTATATACTTAATGCCATTGCATTGTTAAGGTTAACTAATGTCATACTATAAGAATCATGACAATAAGTCCTTTTTTATCGAGTATTACCTACCATGTATTACATGTAGCATCATTACTTAATGGTTATCATTTTATGGATTAACTAAATGTTCATCTGGTTCCTATCTTAATGTTTATCAATTTCAATCTCATAAATATATACAGTCATAAACTATAAATGATAAACTGTAAATTTAATTTCATTGCTCATACATCCACTAATCAAATGAAGGATGATGTCCCATATGAGGTACATGTATGATGAAAATGTTTGGCTTCAATCCTTTAGTCAAAGGATTAGCTAGCATATTGAATATACTGATATGTCTAACTGAAACTTGGTAATTCTGAACTCTTTCTCTCAAGCATAAGGATTTAAATTTGACAAATTTATTTTAACTTTTATTCCTTTTGTTATTTGCTATAGCTACTACAGTTGCGTTATTACAGTACATTCTGATGGGCCTAGAGATTGAGTCCACAATCTTGAGCCCAATAATGAAATTCCTCACCCAAATCACTTGTGAACTTGCCTCAAAACATGTAATGTACTCAGCATTACTAGTAGAAGTAGCTGTTTGAGTTTGCTTTGCGTTTTTATATGATCTAGCTCCTTTTGCCAGTTGTAGATTTATTTGTATCTATACATCCTCCAAGATCTGAATATGGGTACCCAATTACTTCCAGATTGTTTATTATTCTATACATGAGCATGTAGTGTTTAGTACCTTATAGGTACATGAAAACCTTCTTTACAGGCGTATAATGTGCTTCCCTAGGATTACTTTGATATCTCCCCAATATGCCCATAACAAAAGTAATGCTAGCCCTTGTACAAACCTATGCATACATTAAGCTTCTGATTGTTGAGGCATATGAGACCTTTTCCATTTGTTTCCTTTTAAGCTCCATTTTGGGACATTGATATACACTAAATTTATCCCCTTTTCAATAGGAGCTATGTTAGATGAACAATTCTTCATTATTAATCGTTCAAGAATTTTGCCAATGTAAGCTTCTTAAGACAAGCCTACAAGATGTTAAGTTTTTTCTCTATGGATCTTTATGGCAATGACATAATATGCCTCGCCCATGTATTTTATGTCAAAACTCTTGAACAAAAACTATTTCAACTCACATAATAGTCCCAGATAATTTGTAGTAAGCAAAATGTTATCCACATATAAAATAAAAAATATGATCTTACTCCCACTAGCCTTATGGTATATACAATCATCCATGATATTCTCAACAAAATTAAATGATGTGATCACTTTTTAGAACTTTAAGTACCACTGTTGTGAAGCCTATTTTAAACCATATATTGATTTCTTTAGCTTGCATACTAGCTGTTCTTTACCTTCTACAATGGACCTCTCAAACTATTTTATATAGACTTCTTCCTCTAGTTCACCATTGAGGAATGTAGTGTTCGCATCTATTGGGTGTAACTCTAGATCAAAATGCACAACTAATGCCATGATGATGCTGAACGAATCTTTTTTAGATACAGGTAAAAATATTTCACTGTAATCGATTTACTCCACTTGAGTAAAGCCCTTAACAACCAACCTAGCATTGTATCTACCAATGTTACCTTATGAGTCCCTTTTAATTTTGTAAACCCATTTATAGTCAATGTCTTTAGACCCACTAGGCAACTCTACAAGTTTCAAAGCATAGTTGTTTGCCATGTACTTTATTTCATCAATTATAGCATAGTGAAACAATTTAGAGTTTGCTGAAACATCCTTCTTTTCTTATGTCTTAGGGACCAAACAGTAGCATCTATAACCACTTTTAAGGTCATTGAAGTCAAATTATAGAATCTGGAATTTTACCCTACTGAGTACTGTTTACTGTGCAAATTCCAGAGAAGTGACCTGACTTCAAAAAATCAGAACTAATTCCAGAAAAATTGAAATAAAGTGGTTCAAATTGCTACACAAAGACAACTTAATGCTCTTTCAGGAAAAAATAACTCATTGACCACGACTTGACCAAGTCAACATCGGTCAATGTTCAAATTTTACTGTTCATCTAGCGTCTTCCCCTAATTCTAGCACTTTTGGTCCCAACTTTGAAAAATCATATCTCTATGTGTAGACATCCAAATAAGACGTTCTATATATCAAATCGAAGCTTAGCATGTCTACTATTTACTGGAAAAATATCATACATTTATTCAATAGTTTACTATTTCTTATTATAGCTCAAATGTCACTGCCTCATCACGAGTTACTGTTCACAGTGACAATTTCCAGCAATTAATATTACATACATCAATCACATATCAATCATACTAAATAATCATTAACTTGTCTTCATATATCTTTATCTCCTCCATCTTGAGAAGACATCTTGAGAAGACCTGCTGTAATTGGATTGATATGGAAGGGGTGAGATTTCTAGGGAGATCTCAATAACAAACGGAAACCATACCATGTATGCAACTATATGCTTGATGTTACTATATGTGCACTTAATGATCATGCTTACATAATGATAACATACATGCTTCCATGTTACTTAATTATAACATATGGCCATAGCATAAAAAGAAACAGAGCATTACTTAATCATATATGCTTTACATTATCAAAGTAAGTAAACATCACATAAAACATCTAAGCAACATAAGCATACAAGTAGGTAAGTTTACTACCTGACAAGTAGCCTTTCATCTAGTTCCTAGCTTTGCCAGAACTCATCCTTTTTCCTTCCTTCCTTTCTCTTTATTTCTTTCTTTCTTTCTCTTCCTTGCCTCTTGCTTGCCATGGAGTAGAATGGAAGGGGGAGTGCCTATTTATAGGTAAAAAGAGGTGGAATAGATGGTCTAAATTGAATCACGATGAATGGCTCAGATTGTTTAGCTTCTTCAAGAAGCCTTGCCTGCATCATCATGATGACATCATCATCCTAGATGACTCATTAAAATGACATCATCCATGGGACACCTCACGTGCTAGGTGGCATAATTGTGGGGCCCTTGGGACACCTCACCAGTTGACTCAGCGTTTCTATAGAATTTCAGAGTCCTATCCTAGAATGAATGGTTGAGATTATGCCACTTGTCCTTAGTTTTTTCTTCTTTTTCTAGACTTATGACATGTGGCACCTTGTGGGGTCCCATGAGGACACCTTTTATGCCACCTCATGGTTCTATATGAGTCTAAAGCTTTATCTGATCACTTTTCCCAATTCTATCTTTGACCGGGTAACTTTACTTTATTAAAAAAGTACTAAACTAATATTTTAATGCCACTTGGGCCTACATCCCTCTTGGCTACGCTTTTGGACCTTTGGAATGCTATATTGGCCTCTAATGAAGTTCAAGCACTCTGGTGGCTTAATTCCCAAGAAACATCTATTTCTTTTCTAAAATGACCATTATGGCCCCAAGGATTTTTACTATTTACAATGTAGTCCCTGAACTTTCACTTACTTATAATTTAGTCCCTGAACATCACATGTATACTTCTGGGACTTCTGCTCAATAGGGCCTAGTAGGATACCTTTTTCAGACTACATACTAGGCTTCTAGGCCTAAAAATTGGATATGACATTTCTCCTCCCTTTAAAATAAATTTCATCCTCAAAATTTTAGGGTTAAAGGTCTATTCATTCCTTGATGAAGAGTTTCTCTTAAGAGAATGTCCCTTTTTTTTCATAATATTTTCTTGACTTTTATATCTCTTCTTAACTTTCCTTACTATCTTACATAACTTTGTACATCTATGCCAAACTTTTGTGACATTTACACCCTTTCTCATATAATTGTGTTCTATCTTTACTTTATCTTAGACCCCCTTTTTTAGGTCTCGCTAGCCTTTTAATTTCTTTATCCTTATCTGAAGGATCTATCTACTCATACTTTTCTATTCTCAAAGCATATGGGTTTTCTTCTCTTTTCCTCAGGCATACTTCTACAAAAATTTTTGAATATCAGCACTTAGATTTGAACTTAGACTCCATCTTCATTTAAGAGAAAACTAAGTTTAATCTATATATAATATAGGTTATTTGAGGAAAATCATTATAAATAAGTTTTCTAAATAAGTTAATCAACTAGTGAAGTTCTTTACCTTAACTTCATCCTTGGTAATCATCTTTTTAGAGATATACTATACTATTCTCATTTCTTTATGGCTCATTACTTTTCTTAGGCTAGGTCTAACTGCGACCTTGGGATCTAACTGTGATCAACCGTAAGCCTTTTCATAATCTAACTGTGACTCTGAAGCTATTAGGGTCTAATTGTGACCCTTAAGCCATACTAGGATCTAACTGTGACCCTCCAGAATCCTCTGTGATTTTGTTGTACTATATCATCATCTTTGAAAGATCTCAAACCAATAGACTAAGTTATAAGGTTAACTACTTCCACTTGTTGACAACTCAATCAATAAATTTTAAGAAATACATTCAGTAGCCCATATTATTTACCAAGACTTTATTTATTTTTCCTCTTACTCAGGAGTTCCTTCTCATCTTTCTTACTCTGTTATGGCTTACCAATTATGGTGTAACCACCCGCTATTGCATTTAGTTGCTATGGCCTCATCATAACTTCTCATTTAAATCTATGCTCTAACTGTGACCCATTTGAACTATGCTCTAACTGCGAGTAATCTGTATCAGATCTAACTCTTATCTAAAGAGTAATATGAACTCATCTGAATCTATCTCTATCTGAGAGACATTTGTTTCAAATCCAACTCTTATCTGAAAAGTAATCTGAAAATAATCTCGTTATTGTTACCTATATACCATTTCTTTTGATAGGATTATAGCACTACCATCCTCTTGGTACTTTTTGTAACCGCAATATTAGAAATAACCCTGAGTACTATATTCACAAGTATGTAGAAATACCTGAGTAACCTTAATCATACTATAACAACTGTCCCTCTTACTGAGACTATCTATCATCCTGGGTAAATTCTTATTGCATGTCATATGGCATGGGAGCAACATAACTTTCTCATCATAAACTCTACCCTGCATGTACTTCATGAGGGGAGTATTCATTTATCATAGCATACTCGAACATGCATGTCGTTATATGACCACTGCAAGGAGATGCAACTATTCATCATAACATATGGCAACATATGCCATATCACATAACTTTGCTCAACCATCCATTATACGCACACTACAATAGAACAATTAACTAAGTAAACTTTAAACCATTCTTTCCTCTATCACATTATCTGTCAGATCCCAAACATTCATTTAGGAACCTGAAATAACTACTTATTTTACTTAGGCTGCCACATTACCCTCTTACTAGGGTATAAATTCAACCCTTCATTACCCTTTCTTACATAGGGAATATGGGAATCACTTTATCTTTGAAAATATGGCTACCTTTCTCTCTCTATCATAAACTTCTTTTACATATGTCCACCGCTCTGTTGAACTTCTATAATTGACCTGAGAAAAACTCTTTCTTTGTAACACAGAATTCAACTACGAACTAACTTCTCAGGTGAGCGGATCAATCTCTATTTCTATGGAGTACTTCTGTATCTCTTTACTATCTCTTAACTTCTTCTATCTATATATCAGTCCTAGTCTATTCTTGATCAGACTGATCATTTTCTTGATCTTGATGAACTTATGTCATAATGATACCTCAAACTACTATTGTAGCTTCCCTTGACCTTAGACTGGTCAGCTTCTGTCTCTATCAATAGAGAAAACTGCTCCCTAGACGTTATTCTGCTTAGTCCAACCATATCGTGCTAAGAAACACGAGACCTCAACGGTAATGACTGATTAAGACTAGTCTATTGTAGTTATTTCCTTGAAGACTATCTCATAAAGCTGTAAGGTATGGGATATTATTTTATTTATTTGGGTGTTACTGTCTCTTATTTGAAATATTTTCTAAATAGTGAACACCACCCCCATATCTCATACTAGGGAGAGAACCTTTTTAGTTCAAATTTCTGACTACACCAGAGCATCACTGAGCCAGAACCTTCTATTCTATGCCATAATCTTATGCTCTGATACCAAAATGAAACATCATTCTTTTCTTATGTCTTAGGGACCAAAAAGTAGCATCTAGAACAACTTTTAAGGTCATTGAAGTCAAATTACACAATCTGAAATTTTACTCTATCGAGTACTGTTCAATGTGCAAATTCCAGAGAAGTGACCTGACTTCAAAAAATCAGAACTAATTCCAGAAAAATTGAAATAAAGTGGTTCAAATTGCTACACAAAGACAACTTAATGCTCTTTCAGGAAAAAATAACTCATTGACCACGACTTGACCAAGTCAACATCGGTCAATGTTCAAATTTTACTGTTTATCTAGCGTCTTCCCCTAATTCTAGCACTTTTAGTCCCAACTTTGAAAAATCATATCTCTATGTGTAGACATCCAAATAAGACGTTCTATAATCAAATCGAAGCTTAGCATGTCTACTATTTACTGGAAAAATATCATGCATTTATTCAATAGTTTACTATTTCTTATTATAGCTCAAATGTCACTGCCTCATCACGAGTTACTGTTCACAATGACAATTTCCAGCAATTAATATTACATACATCAATCACATATCAATCATACTAAATAATCATTAACTTGTCTTCATATATCTTTATCTCCTCCATCTTGAGAAGACTTGCTGTAATTGGATTGATATGGGAGGGGTGAGATTTCTGAGAAAATCTCAGTAGCAAACAGAAACCATATCATGTATGCAACTATATACTTGATGTTACTATATGTGCACTTAATGATCATGCTTGCATAATGATAACATACATGATTCCATGTTACTTAATTATAATATACGCCCATGTCTTTATCTCCTCCATCTTGAAAAGACCTGCTGTAATTGGATTGATATAGAAGGGGTGAGATTTCTGGAAAAATCTCAGTAGCAAACGGAAACCATATCATGTATGCAACTATATGCTTGATGTTACTATGTGTGCACTTAATGATCATACTTGCATAATAATAACATACATGCTTCCATGTTACTTAATTATAACATATGATCATAGCATAAAAAGAAACAGAGCATTATTTAATCATACATGCTTCACTCATCAAAGTAAGTAAACATCACATAAAACATCCAAGCAATATAAGCATACAAGTAGGTAAGTTTACTACCTGACAAGTAGCCTTTCCTCTAGTTCCTAGCTCTGCTAGAACTCCTCCTTTTTCCTTCCTTCCTTCCTTTCTCTTTCTTTCTTTCTTTTTCTCTTTCTCTCTTCTTTCTCTTCCTTGCCTCTTGCTTGCCATGGAGTAGAATGGAAGGGGGAGTGCCTATTTATAGGTGAAAGGAGGTGGAATGGATAATCTAGATTGAATTGTAATAAATGGCTCAGATTGTTTAGCTTCCTCAAGAAGCCTTGCCTGTATCATCACGATGACATCATCATCCTAGATGACTCATCAAAATGACATCATCCATAGGACACCTCACATGCTAGGTGGCACAATTGTGGGGCCCTTGGGACACCTTACCAGCTGACTCAGCGTTTCTATAGAATTCCAGAGTCCTATCCCAGAATGAACGGCTGAGATTGTGCCACGTATCCTTAGCTTTTTCTTCTTTTTCTAGACTCATGACATGTGGCGCCTTGTGGCTCCCATGAGGATACCTTTTATGCCACCTCATTGTTCCATATGAGTCTAAAGCTTTATCTGATCACTTTCCCCAGTTTTATCTTTGACAGGGTAACTTTACTTTATTGAAAAGGTACTAAACTAATATTTTAATGCCACTTGGGCCCACATACCTCTTGGCTACGTTTTTGGACCCTTGGAATGCTATCTTGGCCTCTAATCAAGCTCAAGCACTCTAGTGACTCAATTCCTAAGAAATATCCATTTCTTTTCCAAAATGACTATTATGGCCCCAAGGACTTTCACAATTTACAATTTAGCCTCTAAGCTTTCACTTACTTATAGTTTAATCCCTGAACATCATATGTATACTTCTATAACTTTTACTCAATAGGGCCTGGTAGGATACTTTTTTTGAGGCTACATATTTGGCTTCTAGGCCTAAAAATTGGGATATGATATTTGCACTCTTCATGGCCTGAGTGAACATTAATGGACATTCTTAACATTTATATCAAAGTCAACTTCAGCAGAATACACTATATAGTTATTAGGTAATGTCGATCTTCTTTATCTAGTTGACCTTCTTAATTCAACCTCTTGGATTGATGAGGCTGCTGAATAGGGACATCTTCTATAACATTTTGTGGTGGTCTCACTTGTGTGATAGTTTGATCATCTGTATGTGCCCATCTTGTCTAACATTATCAACTTGAGCCATAAGATTTACATCATGTTCAATGTAAACTCCAATAATGGGAGAATAATTAACTATTGATATTCCCTCATGAATAGCGTTAGTGGTTTACTCTATGTGATCATCCAGTGAACAATCACTCCCACTAATCACATTATTCTAAAGAAATTTGGCATCCCTAGATTCTTCAAATTTTTAGAAGGTGGAGGACAATAAAACTTATAACCCTTTGACCCTTCTGCATAACCTATAATGTACGCTTTAATGGTCTTGGGGTCTAGTTTCTTTTCCTATGATTATACACTCTTACTTCAACAGGACAACCTAATACCTTAGAATAATTTAAACTAGGTTTTTAACTTTTCCATATTTCAAAGGGTATTTTGGACACTTCCTTTGTTGGGACACTGTTTAATATGTGTGTGCTGTCTTGAGTACTTCCTTCCATAGGGAAGTTAGAAGTTTGGAGATACTCATCATGCTCCTAACAATATCCAGCAAGCTTTTATTTATTCTTTCAGTTATATCATTCATGTCAAGTGAGCCAGGCATGGTAAATTGGGCTACTATACCTTATTCTCGAAGAAAATTAGCAAATGGACATTGTGCTTGTCCTTCACAACATCTACCATAATATTCACCACCTCTGTCTGATCTCACAATCTTGATTGGTTTCTTGATTATTTTTTTACTTCTGCTTTATATTCCTTAAAGGAATCTAATACCTTACTTTTATTATAAAGCATATAGACATACGTGTATCGTGAGTAATTATGAATAAAGGTGATAAAATACTTTTGACCATGTGTAGTCAAATAAGGGCAATAAATATCCGTGTTTATAATTTATAGCAATTTAGAACTTCTCTTAGCCCCTTTATGTGACTTATTGGTTTACTTTCCTCTTTGCATACCACAAAATCTCAAATTATGAATGATCTAAATAAGGAAGAATTCCTTCTTTACTTAACCTTTTGATTTTATCAACGGAGATATGTCTCAATCTCCTATGCCATAGGCTAAAAAAATTCTCATCAATGATATTTCTTTTAGTACTACCCTACACATAAAGAGATTGGGATGAATAAAAAATGATTTTAAATAAACTATCAATCATAACTAAGTTCACAATCAAAATAGAGTCATTTGACAAAGTCATAAGTTTCTTAGAAAGATTTGAATGATAATTAAATGGAATTAGTTTTGACATGGAAACCAAATTTCTCTTGTAAGAGGGAATATAAAAAATTTCATAAAGGTAAAAAACATGATTATTCAGAAAAGTTATGCGAAATGTTCTAACAGCTTTCACAGTATATCCTCTCTCACTACTTGAAAGGATAATTTCCCCATTACGATGTGGAGGCATGTTCATTAGAAACCCCTGCATGGTAGTCAATATGTAGATCATTGAAATAATGTCAATCCATCAAGTGTCATTATTAATACTAGAAAAATTACATTCAAAACTAACACATAATGAAAACATACCTCTCTTTTCAAACCATGCCTCCCTCTGGAGAGACTAATCCCTCATGTGCCCATTTTTCTTATAGAAGAAGCATATGGAATTCCCTTTGTTAGCAGCTGAAACATCATAAATTTTTCACTTTTACTTTTTCTTTTTCTTTTTCTTTTTCTCATTCTCTTTCTTTTCTTTCTTTTCCTTTTTACTGCCAAACATGGAACTTTCTACTAGATGAGCCTCCTTTTGTGCACATTTCCTACTCATAAGCAATCTAGTCTCTTCCTAAACACACATGGACAACAGTTCATCCACTGACCATTTTTCCTTATGTGTGTTATATGAGACCTTGAAAGCATAATTTGAGAACGAAGTGAGATCAAAATCAATTGGACAAGGAATTGCTTTGTAGGTTCCATTTCAAAGAATTTTAGCTAAGAGGTTAGATTTCTCATTTTCATATGTTGTCTCACATCTCCAATACCTGCAAGCCTCGTAACACATAATTCAAACATGATAACACCACCTATCTGTTTGTCTATTAACTTGAACTGCTTATCTAAAGATTCCAAATATCCTTTGGTTGTCTCACACTTAGGGACTACTCACCTAATATTTCTGGTAATCCTTTGTTGTATAAGTAAAGATATAAGTGGTTGTTTCGCTCCAATATGTCATACCTTTCTTTTGCCTATCTATCATCTGAGCCATCATCTGGTCTTAGAGACTTTTTATACTTCAAGGCATAATCCAAGTCCATAAAATCGAGCTACAACAAAATATTATTCTCTAATTAACATAGTTAGTGCTACCATCTAAGATAATTTTGTTGCTTCATCAGGCAAAATTAGAACTGTAAAATGAAAACAAACAAATGTGCAAACAAGCTCACAAGTTATAATTTGAAGCAATTACAATTCACTAGGTCATGTATGCATGCTTATAAAAAACTTAGCATAAAAGTCGTAACAAATGCGTATCACCAATGTCTACATGTGGGCAAATGTATTAGTATAGAATGTATTTATCTCAAATGATGAAACTAAAATGCATTTTTACTTTCCAATAGCTATGGATTACTTAGAAAATAACAAGGTCATTCTATCTCACCCTAATTAAATGTACAATTATGATATATCTACCTATAAGTAAAGATAAGTCATAGTTATAAATTGAATTACAATCGATATTTTAAATTTATATGTTGTTAATTAGTGCATGTAACAAAATTAAATAAACAAAGATGTTGTGGCTGCTCCTCAGAGAACTTCATGCTAATTACAAATATCATAATGTGTATTAAAAATTTAAATATGCACAACTTAATGAAGTATTTAATACATTAATTTAATCAACAAAGGTGACTAAATAATTTAATTTAAATTCTCCCACTATTTCATGCATCCAAAACATTATTTAATAGATTAATTTCAACACATTTCAACTCAAAAGGTTTTTACAAAAATTAAATAGTTAATTTAATTGCTAAAAAATTTTATCCAAAATAGGCGATTAAATAACTAATCAAATTAAAATCTATATACCATTTACAAATGTCAAAATGTTGAAGAGATTAATTTTTTTATTTAAACTATTATAGTACATGTAGTAATATTTAAGGGAACATATCATAATTTTTTTGTGCAAATGCATTCTGGATAACCAAATCAAATGGCCCAAAACAATTTTTTTTGAAGTAATACCAAGAAGTTACAAAAATAGAGCCCAAATACATTTTTCAGAAATAGATCAAAAAAAATTGGTTTAGGCCCAAAACTCAAGTCCAGAAGCCAAACAGAAAAAAATTAGTTAGCCCAAAACGCATGTAGTTCTAGCAGGGATTTTTTTTTGGTGGACAACCCAAAATGCTTGAAGCCCAGCAAGCAAGCAAAAAAACAACCCAAAACGCATCGACCTGTGAGCATTAATGAAACAGTGCGTTTCAGCTCAAGGCTGAAGTGCACCATTTCGGGTCTTTTTCTTCATTGAGTCAGGTTAACCTAACTCGACTCACGACCCAATACAGAGAGAACCCACGCGGCCACGACGCGTCACCTACAATAGTCAATGTTTGTGACCTTCTTGGAACGTTTTCCAACAGTATAGGCTCCTTTTCCAGTGGTTTTAATGGTGGAATGACTATAAAGTGACAACAAACACTCCTCTTGCCTTGAATCAGTAGTCAAAAGGAAGCCAAAACATGAATGGAAATTTTGGATATGAAGGGCATGACCTTAGCTCCTTTGTTTGCTAGTTCAAGGCATGTTTTTACAGCAACCTCTAAGAGGATCTCTCTCAAAATTACATATACACAAGAACAAATGGTCACGGTCAAAAAATAAAAATATTATGATTACTAGATGTTCACATGTCCCATGTTATGTCTCATATTGTTTTCAATGGGGATTAAAAATTAATAAGGCAAGGGGGATCTCAAACTAGACTATGATGCCATGTGTTAGATAAAATCATGATATACTTTATTTAATCGTTCCATATTATAACATATATATATATATGATGTCAATAAGAGATATATCAAAAGACTTATAGTTACATCTCTCTATTAACTTAATTGATCTGAGGAAGAACTTGTTCTAAAATTAGAGACCTGTTAATCAGAGAACATAATTAAAAGAAGAAAATATAGATTTTTCTAGCTAGTGATTAGGCACAGTGATAGCAACATGGGTACTGCCATCACTAATAGGGAACCCCAGAGAGTGAGCTGAGAATAGGTTAGGTTTTGCTCTCAATTCAAAAAATTGTATTGTGCATTCATTTCTACTATTAGAAAATTAACTGAGTTAATTACCTACCCATGTTCAAAATGACTATCGACCACATTCAGAATATTTATTAATTATCCTAATTAATATCCAAATAATTATAATTAATAAATATCTCACACCTCAACCGCTGTTTGTTATAGGATTTGATACATCTCGTTGGGTAATGTGGCATTAGGGAGTGTTCAAATTAACTCCTCTAAGCTTCTTTATTGTAGAGCTCATGCATTTCATGATCGCATATGCCTTCATTTTGACAGAAGCGAGATCAGTCTCCACATTAGTGTGGGTGAGATCTTTCCTAGCTCTCCAAAGCAGCCAGTACACAATATTAAACATACTTCTCTAATCACCTTTTTCGTAACCCTTGCTTCTTTTCATGTTCAGATGCAGCCATTCCTGAAGATCAGTAGAAAAGAAACTAAGATAAAATTCAGGCTTAATTAAATGTTCCCAGAATCTCTTAATATCTGGAAAATTTCAAAGCGCGTGTATCTTGTCTTCCACTTCCTGCTTACACCTATCACAAAGGCCATTATGGTGAAGGCCTCTCCTTTGTTTTTGTGTATTTGTAACAGGTCGTTCGTGAAGCAGGAGCCAGGCAAAAGTTTTGCAACGCTGGGGAATTTTCAGTTTCTAGATGACTTTCCCATCCCTATTGGGAGCTACACTTGAAGGGTTAAGGGCCATGTAAGCGGATTTGGTAGAGAAAATGCCGCCTTCTATTTCATTTCCAGGAGACAACATTGTTACCTTGCCCATCCTTCGTTTCTTTCAAGCCAGTCTTGACGTGATTCCAATTATTCCTAATACCTCGCCGCGTGTTTGATCCAGCTCTCTTCATGTTTATATGGGGAATAAGATCGTTCCCACACCCTATTTATGTCGAATCACCTTGACCCAAAGAGAATCTCGCTTCGTGAAAAGACCCCAACCAAGCTTCATCATTAAAGCTCGGTTTTAATTTGTTGCTTTATGTGCCTCATGCCTAAACTACCGAGTTGTTTTTCCATACACACCTCGTCCATGGGACAAGGTGCAACCGTCGTTTCTCATCCAAGGAACCCCATAGGAAATCCCGAGCTTTTTTCTCAATAGCGTTACAGGTTTCACCGGAAGACAGGAAGTTTGCAGTGTAGGTAGGCATGGCGTTGATCAGAGTCTTCACTAATGTACCCCATCCCGCAAAGAAAAGGTCATTAATCTTCCAACTATTAAGACGTCCTTTAATTTTATCAATAATTTACTAATAGGTATCGTTCGGCGCTCTTTTGTGGTGGAGGGGGACCCGAAATACTTCCCCAAGGCCGCCGTCAGGGTGAATCTAAGTTCCTCACTGAGTTGATTTGCTCTAGGATGGTTGACATTAGAAAAGAACACCTTGGTTTTCTCTTGTTTAACAGTTTTTCCTAACACCTCACAGAAATGATTAAGTCCTTCATTACTTCCACAAGTTCTAGGCTGGCTTTTACAAAAATTAACAAAATCATCAGCAAAAACAAATGAGAGTTCGGGGGCCATGCTTACCAAGGTCTATGGGCTTGCAGCGTCTTGCAATCTTCTCATTCTGCATAATATGGGCTAGCTTCTCCATGCATAAGACAAAAAGATAAGGCGAGAGAGGGTCACCTTGACGGATACCCCATGAGGGATTAAACTTGTTTGCTTTTTCACCTTCCCAGAGAATTTGAATGGAGGAAGAAGAGATGCAGGAAAGGACGACCTTTTTAATCGACTCCGGCATTTAATATCCTCCATACACCTCATAACAAATTTCCATGGAATACAATCATAGGCTTTTTCTACGTCAATCTTTAATATCATGAAGCCTCTTTTACCTGTCATATTTCTCATCGAATGGATCACTTCCTGAGCCACACTTTGGGGATATTATGCTCATAAGGTATTCTTCATTATGTTCGCCACCACATTTGAAATAGTCTTGTAGATCACATTACAAAGGCTGATAGGTCTCAAGTCTGTGGTAGTCTCATGCTGGTCCTTTTTGGGAATAAGGACGATGAATGTATGATTTATGTTTTTAATAATGTCAGGAGCATCAAAAGCTTTCTTCACCATATCTATCACCATCCTGCCAACATTATCCCATTGATTCTGTTAAAACAAATCATTCAGACCATCAGGACTTGGGGATTTCAAGGACCCCATGCTGAAAAGAGCAAATTTAGTATCTTCTTCGCCAATCTCCTTTGATAAATTTACAATTTGCGTCTTCAAGGTCGAGGTAGGAGACAATATTATCACGGATGCTTCCTTCTCCACCTTCATCATGCAACAAGTTTGCGAAGAATTTTGTAGCCGCATTTTTATCACTTCAGTATCATTGGTCCACTCCCTATTATCTTGTTTTATGGCTTCAATTATGTTTCTGTGCCTTCGCCCATTTGCTCTCGCTTGAAAATATTTAGAATTGTTGTCACATAGAGTATACCAATCATACTTAGCTTTTTTAGCCCAAAGCAACTCCTCTTGTACTATCAACTCCTCAAGTTCGAGCCAAAGCTTCCTTTGCAGTTGCTCCATATATGACGAGAGGCTTGATGAAGATGTTGAACGAGATATTCCCTCCAATCTCCCCATTAGTAAACTTTTCTTTCTCCCCAAATGGCCAAAAGTATTTTTGCTCCAATGAATGAGGTCTTTGGTAAAATTATTAACATTCTCAATCCAGTTTGTACTTGGGTCCCACTTGTCTTTGACTAACCTGCTAAATCATCATGGAGAACCCAAGGGGCATTAAATCGAAAAGGATGAGTAAAATTGTTATTAGAAAGCATACCATATCAAAGCTAGAGGAAAAGAGGCCGATGATCTATCTGATTTAAACCACGGGAGGTTCTTAACAATAGCATAAGTATACGTGCTCCTGGCCTTAGAGTTGGCAAGAACACGATCAATTCTACTTTCACAACCCTCCCTCTTCCATGTAAAAAAGGGGCTTGCACATCCCCTATAAAAGAAGTTCCATTATTTCGACCCAACTGCAAAAATCTTTAACCACCGACGTAGTTCTCATAGCAGTGGACTTACGTTCATGAGAAAATATGGTGCCATTAAAACCGCCTCCTATAAACCAGGGCAAATCATTTCCCGGATTGGGATTTTGGAGCTTGTGCCAAAGAGACCGACGAAGAAGAAAGCTAGGACAAGCATAAACAGAAGTAATGAATATTGTTTTGTCTTCCCTCTCTGCCAGCGCATGAATATATTGATCATTTACCTCTAGGACAGTAAAGGAAAAGTTCTCGTTAGACCAAGGAACCCAAATGCCTCCTCGAAAGCCTGAAGCATCAACAATTTTACAATGTTGAAATCCTAATTTTTTGCAAATTTCGCGCGCCTTATCACCACTATATTTAGTTTCAAATAGCGTACAAAAATCAACCTTGTATAACTTTTTATCTCTCGAATGAGTCTAGGGAAAACCTTGGACCTTGTACCCCTACAATTCCAAAAGATGCAATTCATGGAGCACTTGAGAGAGGAGAGTTCTTGCTTATAGACCCCTGATTGAAAAGTTGACAAGTTGCCATATCGACTCCTTGGGAATTACTGTAGCCTGGGCGTTATTTGGGTTAGACATAATCATGTCCGTGTCTAATAATTATTCAGGTGAAGGAATAGGAGAAGAGCCAGAGCCCTTTTCCTTAGCCTCCAAGGGTGATTTATATATATATAAATATATTTGTTTTTTTATACCAAAAAATTTAGGTGAATTTGACACCAGTCTCCACCAGTATTAGAGTATAACCCCAAGGCTCAAAGAACGCATTAAGAGGACTTATGATATTACTTACTAGAAGACTTTATATATTTTCATTAAGCCTATATGATATAGAAGATAAAGCAACTCCAACATTGTTGTCCATAGAAGGCCCAATGTCTTTCATGCCCATGAGTAGTTGAAAAGGATTATGGGCTTGCCAGAAATTTGTTTTTACAGGATCTGGTCCTAGGGAATTCTCACTATCTTGCTTTTTTATTTTTATCCAAAAGAATTTAGATGGGTTCAATATCGGTCTCTCATTAGAGTTAGAACATAGCCTCAAGGTTTATAGAGTACTTATAGGAAACTTCGAGATTACTTACCAAAAGAGCCTTCACAATGGTAGCTCAAACTTGCGTCCTTGTAAGATACGAACCCGTTTCTTACTATCTATGCTAACTTGGTGCTACGTTGCTTATTCTTAGGAGAGATATTCTCCTTATTAGCTATAAGATTCTTCCCTTTCAAATTCTTCTCTTGGTCCTTTAGGACCCACTTTCTAGTGGTTTGATTTTTCCCTCCTAAGGCTATGTTTGATTCAACGAAGAGGATGGTAGGTCAAGTTAATTTAAAGAATAGTAGAGAAGGTTATGAGTATGAACGTAGGAGAGGAGAGATAATGTTTCTTGTTTGGTTTAGAAGGGAAAGGGAGTTACACTACTACAAAAAAGGCTTTTTAAATCGATTGAAAATGGTATTCTATATCGGACAATGACCGGTGTAAAAACAGACTGTGTACACTTTTTAAATCGAGTAGTTTATCGGTGTAGAATGAGTAGAATTTAAATTAGTCCCTTTTGAAATCAGGAGTAGCATTTACTAATATCTATACAGGTTATGTGAACAGATTAATCAATTTTTTACACTGATTGTATTTACACCCCGTGTATATTAATCAATTTTCTACACCTCACATAAAGACAACCGGTGTAGATATTACAATATTTACATATTGTTTCTAATCCTGCCAGTATTCTTTGTCCGATTTAAATGTATTTTTAAAAAATGACCCCTTCAATATTTCATTAACCATATTCCTTGAAACTTCATCAATAAACTGCCCAAATATACGGACTCAAAGAGATAACAGTAGAGACAAAATTTAAGATGATAGAAATAAATCTTCAATTGGTCATTACATTATTCATTTAATGAAATTCAATAAAAAAAATACAACAATTTGAATAGAAAAATAAAAAAATATATTCTGGTAATGACAAATACTATTGAGAATGAATGATTTGAGCAAAATCTGGAACATCAAATTAAAATAAAAGAAATTAAGGCGTTACTAAGATATATTAAATTGACAAAAAATATATAAAATCATTAAAAATATAATTTACCTCCCTAGTTAGGTCAGTCCAATTTGACAAGATGATATTAATCATATGTCTAACCATGTAGAAGCCACACAGGTTGCTTTCTTTGGATTGCCTTCGACTCTATAATATTAACATGAACAAAATTATGTGTTATCAGAAAAAACCACGTGGAGCATAAGATTTAACACTTTTATTATCTTCGGTATGATCCATTTAGGGTCCCTCACCAAGTTGGCTTTCTTAAGACCCCTTGCAATTACAAACGCCCTCATAGCCCTATGACCAAAGTTATGAACTTAGTAACCCTTTTATTACAAAGACCATATTTAATTTATTACAAACACCATTATTCTCTAAGGAATAAAACTCACATGTTCATAATCTTCTTGGCATCAATCGATGGCTTGTAGAGGAAGGAGTATAAGAAGAAAACTTTATAAGTATGCTTACATAGTATGATAATTGCCAATTATTGCTATAGAAATTAATTAAACAATAATAATTATTAGCATTAAGCTAAGCAAATACAAAACTAGTATGAAATAAAATAAATTATTATTATTCTTATTCCTACATTATGGTGTGAAGAAACAATAAATATCGGTTTCACTAAGCCTCCTTGCAATGTACTGAAGTATCAAAGATTAGGAGGTCCCTTTTGCATAAATCTGAAATAGGCATAGGAATCTGAACAGACCTTGTTTGCCTTTAGAAACTAACTCAGCTTGCATGTATCTATAGTTAATGCAAACACGATGTTAGTTAATGCAAACACTCAGCAAACATGAATTTTGTTATTACATATATTTACATTTAAATTAGACTTACATAAAAAATACTTGGATGTACCCGGAGGTTAGTTCATTCCTAGAAGTGATAACATATTTCACATCTACATGGTCAACAAAGGCAGGTGCCCCCATGTCACCCACAAATGAATCCATAGGCAACGCATCCACATGGAACATTTCGTCATATGCCAATCAGACCACATGTTGCATGGCGCTCAAATTGGGAGGTGTGGGAAGTTCGCTTGGGGATGACGCAACATGATCTAAAACAAGATGCTTTGGCCATAATATAAAATTCCCTTTTTTCTGACTCATCGTCTTCACCTCATCAGTCAGAATTAGGACAAGAATATCTTCAATTATCACATCTTCAACTGTCATCCTTAATTGATCGTCTTGAATTTAGATGTGGTGTGCAATTGCCCCTAAGATATGGATGGAACAATGTGCCACTAACCTTTTGAGAGGATTCTCCACATATAGATCACAAGATTCATCATCCTCTAACACCGACCCGACCATGCAACAACTCCCTTTAATGTTAGGACGGGCTACATTTGAGAGCATTTAGGGGGCACTTGGCTCCTATTGCCTTGATGTTATCATGGACAATATTTTTTCCTTGATCTTTGCTAACCCCTCCAGTAATTGTGCCTCAATTGAAGCTTCTGCTTGTGCCCTAACCTCTGCCCAAGCCTCTGTCTTAGCCTCTACCCTCATAGTGGATAACAATGATTCTAGCTTTGCCCTCGGCACATATGTGGCAACAGTCAAGATATCATTCCTACCATCTGACTTGAAGGAGCCATGAGTTTCTTGTTATTTAATATCAATCTATAATATATATATAAAGAACAAACAAAAGAAATAATATAATTAGACTACTAAAACAAAATAATAGAAGTAGTACTATAAATAAAACTATATTAGTTCTTTAAGAACTATATCAATTTTGTCATTATTAGTTCATGAATTATATCATTTTTGTTTTGTTACATCTAGTTCTTCAGGAACTACCATCTAGTTATTCAGAAAATGATATATTCACTATATAATTTTAGTAGTTCTTCAGGAACTATATCATTTTCATTTTGTTACATATAGTTGTTCAAGAACTTTCATGTTGTTCTTCAGGAACTGCTATGTTCACTATGCAATTGATAAATTCAATAAATACTTGAAGAGATCCATAAGGATTAAAATCAAACCATATAAAAATCACGCTACAATGATTTATGATTTTGAGGGGAATGAGAAGAGAAATTGATTATAATATATAACATATCATTAACGTTATAATACTTACCCTTTTTTCACAACTGCCGCATAAAATTTAATTACAATTACAATATTTATCATATCATAATTAAAATATCAAATTTATCCAATAAAGACTATTCACACATCATATATTTAAATATTTAAATATACAAATAAATTGTCACAATAATATATTGAAATTTTGAGATGACCATATAATTACTTTTGGTCTATTTGAGTTTATGTCACTTGTGAAAACTTATCAATATCACAATATCAAATACTTATAATATTTTATACAAATTAATCACAATAAATTTTAAAAATTAAACATTATGTAGCCTTATGGGCTTATGTTATTCTTTTAGGCTTTACAATAACTTTGGGTAATTTTAAACTTATTGCCTCGAGCATCATAATCCCTTTAATATATTTCAATATATCTCATAAGTACAAAAAAGAAAGTATTTTGTAGCGATTCATTTTTTGCCTTTATAGCGGTTTAAACTACTGAAACAATGCTTTGTAGTAGTTTACATAACTACTGAAAAATCAGGCACTACAAATAGTATTGTAGCAGTTAAGGAAAACTGCTACTTATGACGGTCAAAATGCTACAACCATTTATAGTGGTTTAAAGGATTCTGTAACATTTTAGAAACGCTATTAACTTCATGTGGGAAAGAAAAAATTTTAACATGGTGCCAAAATTTTTAGCGGTACTGTAACCGCTACAAATGTTTCATATTTGATAAAAAATATTTTTTTTAAATAGTATGCATGTAAATATGTACATATATAGATATATAGATAATTTATTAAATTTGATAGGTTAAAGTTTTATTATGATAATTGAGTATATTATTTAGTTGTACTATGCTATGTAATTTGATAATTTAATTTGATGAGATATAATTATGATAAAGAAAGTGTACATGTTGGTTAGGTAGCTAGAAAATTATACAAGTAGATGAAGAAATGTGTAGGAAAGAGTTGGAAAGTGAAAAAAAAGTGTAGAAAATATGATATAGAATTAATTCAAAAGATCCACTAATTTATGTAAAAATGACCTGACAACAAAAGAGTGCACATGTTAATAAAGAATAAATATAGAAACCTAAAAAAAACATAAAATTATAAATTCAAATGATCTTACTACCCTGTGAAGAAAGAACTAAATAAAGGAAAAATGAAGATAAAAAGGAGGAGGAGGAGGAGGAGGAGGAAGAAAGGAAAGAGGAAGAGTAAGAATTGGAGGAGTGGAGGTATTTGTAGACATCGGGTGAAGTTTGAAGTGGTTTTGTAGATATAAACCGCTACAAATGTTTGATAGTTTCTTTAAACATGGGCAAACAATTTCAATTTAGAATTGGATCTTTGTAGCTGTTTATAACTGTTGTAAAATGCTAACAATCACTGACACGTGTCAATGACCTCAATTCATGGGGACTTTTGTAGCAATTATATCCACTGCAAAATTCCCTCACTCTTTTCGCCTTCTGGCATGCATATTTACAACGATTTGAACCGCTGCAAATGTCATCCCTACTTTTCCGGCTTCATGTGCAACTCACAAGGAGAAATCTCCAGTTTACTAATAAACCCTGTAGTACAGAAGAAAATAAAGTGTGGTATTCTTAGAATATCTTTAATTCACTGTAAAATGATATTCAATCAAGTAGAAGAATACATCAACAATAGAGTCATAGAGGCTTAAATAACTCTTTAATAAATCCCTTAGAGGGAACGAAAACCCAAAAGGAATAGCAAGTTTAATATGTCCCGTTTAAATCCGATGGTCAACACATGCCTAAAATCCAATAAATATAAGATTTCTTCAGTAATCTCAAAATTAAGTGTATATTCAAGTAGCTACAAGCATAGAGTTTCCATGATAATACACTAAGGGCATATTTGGATAGGCTTTTAGAAAATGACTTGTGAAAAAAAAATTTGGACAGTTTTTAGAAAAGGGTTTTTGGAAAAGAACTTATGAAAAAAAATAATTCTGAATAATTAAGTGTTTGGATGGTTATTATCATAAGGATTTTTATTATTAGTAAATTACTAGAAATATAATGATTTTATAAAAAAAATCATTTTCTTCCTTTTTTTTCCCTTCTCTCTCTTGTTCTCTCCCACTACTGACAATCGACATTGTCTTCGCCCACAACGATGCCGACAACGCCGACACCGACTTCTATCCTCATCTTCCTCCTCTCCTTCCTCTTCCTCCATTGTCCACTTCTCCTCGTGTTAGATATGTGACCCACGACCCACGATGACGGCGAGATGTGTGACAAAAGAGCTTCTTTGAAGACGGCGACGGAAAATAAAAGGCAAGTGACTGAGAAGAGAAAAGAGAGAAGATAGGAGAAAGTGGAAAAAGTAAGGGCAAAATAGTAATTGGGTAGTCCATAAATTCTTCTATTATTCTAAAAGTTATTCCTAATAACTTATCTAAAACTATAATTTTAAACCATATTTGGTCTATAAGTCTTTTTAGATAAATATGACTGTTTGTTTTGAAATTTTTTTAAACTAAAATTTAGACTATAAACCCTTTTAAAACCTCAGTTTTGAGGTAATACAAACACACTAAAACCAATCAAATTGCTGAACTTATCAACACCTTCCATGACAATGCGAACCTACATAAAATTCAAAGAGTTTGCAGAAATTCACAAAGAAATGTATATCTTGTAGAAGTAGGACACTCGCATATTCATTCAACACATGCATCTAAGTATTTACCTTATTTTATCCAAGGATTCCAAACCATGAATCATATTCTCTTCTTTTAAATTTAAATTCACAAAATATAAAATCTGAAAAAAAAAAAAGCTCCAGCTAATTATACCTAAAAAACAAAGATAAAAAAGCTCCAGCTAATTATACCTAAAAAACAAAGATAACCGCTCCAAAGAAAATAACCGAAACATACTTTAGAATTTATTAAATGTAGAAAAATACAAGGGTTTTATTTATTATTGAATAATGATTTATAAAATGGGCTGAATTATCCGGCCTCTAGTGCTACCACGTGGAGCGTTGTAGTCCCTGCTTTGTTATCTCATTTAATATATATATATATATATATATATATATATATATATATATAACGTTACATTACACTAAATTCTTCTAAAATTCAAAATTTAAAATGGAGGTAAGAAATTTAAATGAAAGATGGAGATATCAACTATCATCATCAATCATCAATTAATTTTGTAATACATAGTTTAATTTAAAGTGGTTTTGGTTAATCTAACTCCCACTTTAATCTTTAAAATATTTTGAACTTCATAATAGCAATCAGTTAGTAATTCTATTAATTAATTCTGTGATACCTCTTAGTCATTATTATAAGAGGTCTTTTAAAATGATATGTTGATCATAAATATAGGTTTGTATGGTTATTAATTAATATTTTCACATTTTACCTCTCGTTTAAAAGAATAGTTTATAAATAGAGGAGAGATATTTATAAATGCAGGTGAGAGAAAGGGTGAAGAGATAAGATAATAAAAGCATATTTAAAAAGTAATTTAATTATTTGTTATTCACATTATTTAATAGGGATAAAGTGGGTAAATCTTATCAATTTAAGACACAAATAATGATGTAACTAACACTCTTTAGTTTGTGTGAAATGGTTAACAATCTCTTATAATAAGGACCACATGGAGTATTTCAAATTTATAACCATATTGGTGATTGATAATAATTATAAACCAGTTTGATCTTTGAAAAATCTTGAGCCATGTGATAATAACTAATCAGTAATCATATTAACTAATTATATACTATTTTAAATTTCTAACTATAATAGTAATTCATAATAATTATAAATAATTAATCAATTATAACCTAATTTTTCCACTCTCTGCGCATAGGAGAAATCTCTAGTTAAAAGAAAAAATGCATGTAACTCAATGATAAAAAAAGAAGAAGCTAAAACCTTATATTTGAATAAATATATATGAATCAACTGTAAAGTAAAGCTACAATGTTGGTAAAAGGAAAAAAAGACCATTAAAGACTATATGAATTTCGAAATGCCAAAAAGGGTATTTAAATATGTAAAAGGACATATTGGGCATAAGACCCAATCTACCCTTTCAACATTTGGGGGAGGGGGGGGAGTGGGAGAATTACGCTGAGACTCACATCATCTTTCCCCAACTATTTTAGACTGACTCACACCTCCTTGAAGCTCCACTTGCCTTGTCAGTATTGAAGAGTGTCAGAGGACATTACAGCACCATCCAAGCCAAAAAACAAACTCAAATCAGACACATACCTTGTTGTTGTCATAACCCTATTCAAGTCCAAATGAAAAAACTCAAAATGCCTCCTTCCTATCCCCGATTTTGCTCTACCATCTTTCTCCCCACCATTACTATTTCTGCAGACAGTAAGAAAGGTTTTAAAGGAGAAGTCATCTTTCGCGGGGTTCTGGCTGCAACAATAACTATCAGAGGAAATCCATTATTCAAGTATAGTCCAAGCCTTAATCAGGTACTTCTCTTATGCTTCATCGATTGATTGTTGATTTTTTTCTGTGGGCATCCCGTATTATCTTTGTCCCTTTTTAATTTCCCTTTGAAGATAATCAGCTATGTTGTTGTATTATATTTATGTGCATCCTTTATATTTTCCTAATTCTTTTTGTCTTGGTCAGCCATACATCAAAATGAATTGTTCTCCTTTATGTCTCAATCATTTATCATATAAATAGATGTGCCCATCATATATAATTGATTCAAAGCCTTCTTCTAGTATAATGGTTATAATTCATGAGACAAATAAAAAAACACTATTAGATTCCTATATGAATAACTTGGGAAAAACATAATGTCTTCAGTACCTATATCAGTAACAGTAAGAGGAGGCAGAGGAAGAATATCAAAAGCTGAGATTATTGTTAACTCAAAAATAATAGGAGGTAACCAATAGCTGTTAGACCTTGTTCTTGTGACCAAAGATTCGATTAGGAAAAGACAATGACAAATAATGGAGTTTTAAGCTTGATGGTCATAACCAAATGAATCAAAATTAACTTTTGTAGTTCTTCTATCAAATGGTCTTTTTGTTTGATGATAATAAAATGATGATTCCAACCCATGATGATTTTGAATCTCCTTTGCTATTGTTCTCTTTAGGACGTTCAAAACTAGAAGCATGGAATAATAGGAAACCATGGTTTGAAATCCTCTAACAAATGAATTTCCTAACAGCTTAAAGAAAATACAATATGAGGAACATAGGCTATATAGCAAGCTCCAAAGTATATGAGGGTGAAAAATTCCATTTACCTTCCGTCATTGGCCATCAACCCCATCAAAGCTAAGAATAATATCCGATGGTTTCAAAACATTAAATTCTGGAGTAGTTGGATCAAATTTCTGTAATACGTACCCCCTTCTGATCAAATCTAATGTACTTTAATGGTTTCGTAGGCTTGTCGATGACATTATTTTTTGTCAGTAGCATTCTGCCTTATTAATGACATTAATGGGTTTTTGTTCTTCATTTGTTGTTTGTTATTTTGCTATTGGATGGAAACTGACCCAACTCGTGCATGATAACCTAGCCTGATCATATGTTGGGTTGTCCCAGGTTATATGGACCATTGGGTTAAGTTCTAAACTCGAAGGATGTCCAGTCAAGATTTAACTTTATGCACAACCCATAAGAGCTTTGAATTATTTCCACGCCTCATTTGTTGATACATTTTTATTTTTGTAGCCGAGGCACTTTTCATGCCTCATTTTATAAAGCCAAACTAAGTATAGTCAATGATGGGATTACTACAATCATTTATAGAATTGACTACACTTGTTTATTTAATTTATTATTGACTAAGTATAGTCAATGCATGGATATGAGAACATGTTATTCATAAGATATTCAACATCATTTATCATATCACAATATCATTCAATCATCATATATATATCAACACATAAGTATACCACATCAAACACATAAAGAGTTAAGTCCACTACCTTAAAACTTTATTCTTTTCTCTTTTTTTCCTTTGGCTCCAACCAAATATTGGTTGCTTCCTCATCCTCTTTAACTCATTTCTTTTGACATATCATGGCTCTAAACACAATTACATTGTGTATATAACTCATTAGAGCCATTACATAAATATTGTACATTAAATCCCTTAAAACCCCTAACTCTTAACTCAATCTTGGGGTTAGTGGTTTAGTTTTGTAATAATTATTTTCTTAGACCAGTTTTACATAATTTTGTCAAAGGAATACAAGTATGAGGTTTTAATTTCAAAATTCTAACTCCTTTCTTGCCTACTACATTTGACCGAACCACTTTTCTTTTCTTTTTTTCTCAAAAATTCTTATTTTGATTCTAATATTTTCAATACTTATTTCTTTACTTTACCCCTCACAATTTTCCCTTATAAACTCATCGGAAGCATCAAAATCATGAAATTCTCACATATAAACAGTGATTCATACAGTGGTAGCAATGAACTCAAAATCCTAATTCCATGCATACATGAATTTCCAAGTCAATACTACTTGATACTAGCTTATTTAAGCTTTAATTTCATATTTCTATATTTAAGATTCATTTCCCCCTTTAAGATTTATACTGTCTAGGAGGAAGGGAGACTTCGTCATGCCCTTAGATTATGGATAAGCCTAATCCTTGTCTAAAAATTTTTGTACAAAAAAAAAATGGGTATATTCTTTAGGGTGTGTTTGGTACAAAGGATTTAGAGGTGAGGGGAGGATAAAGCAGGGATTTTATCCATTTTTATTTATTTTGCACCATAAAATTTTTGGAGGGGAGAACAAATATTATAAGATTTTCCCTTCTCTTTCCTCTTAATCCTCCCCTCCAAAATTGGGAGATTTTAGGGTAAAATTAAATTTTTATCTTATCTTGACCATTATATCCATAAAAAATTTTTAATATCCATAAAATATCTCTTCCATAAATCACAATTGTTTATATAAAAATATTTTCTCTCCTCTTATCTTACGAACCAAACAATGTAACATTAAAATCCTTCACCTCTCCTCTCATTTCATCAATACAAATAAGATAATATTAAAATCCCTTCTTTTCCTTTCTCTCATATTCCTTCCATTAAAATCTATCCCTTTCCCTTCTCTCATTTGAGCAAAACACACATGGTGTTGGAGTTGCCGCTTTGGTTTTCTTTGGTTTCTATACCAATATGGGTTTGCCTCAGAACTAACAAGTTGTAAATTAAGGGCACAATTGTTATAAATTAGCCATATGCTAGAAAGAGATAGAGAGGAGGTTGAGGATGACTCGTCTGTCATCACAAAAATCAATACGTTTAAATCTTCTAGTAATATTCATCAACAAAAAACAAAAAAACAAAGAAAACAAGACAATTATGTAGTCATTGTGTCATATAGAAGACTCGTAGTGGTATACAGGGTTATGAGAGAAAACATTGTGTAAGACGTGCGGGGACTATTTGTTAAACGGTCAGCGGTGGTTTATTTAATGGGCATAGAATTGTTGCACTATTTAAAACCTTTATGCATATTTTTACCCCATTTTAATCTTTTATGGGTGTATTTGGTTTAGTTTACAAATAATAGATTTTGAATAATAGATTTTATATAAAAGTAATTTTGAAGAAATAAATATTTGGATAATTGTTATCAGAATAATTTTTTTGATAGGTAAATTATTAGAAAATGCATAAAGTAAAATGATAATTAAGTGTAATTTAAATTTATATTTTCTGTTTGATATTAAAATAATAAATAATATATATACATATATATATGTTAACAGAGTAATTAATAATAAAAAATTTAAAAATTATATTTATATGTTTTATTTTCCTATACATAATTAGAAATATTAATTTTATATATTTATCAATTATTTTCTTAAATTACCCATATTAATACTCTCTCAACAATAGTCAAGTAAGAAATGAGAGGCTTAAAATTCTCCTTCTTATAACTACTATTAATTACTTGGACTAATTCTATTCACAATATAAATTAATCACAATGTAACCATAGTTATAAAAAAAATTATTAGTTTTAAAAGAATTAATTATGGTAGAAAAGAATTTTACTAAAATTTAAAAGAAACTCTACCATGATTATAAAAAGACTTTTATTAATCGATAAATAATTATGATAGAAAAAGATAAAATCACCCTTCAACCACCATCATAGTTAAAAGAGTTTAACTCATTTAAAAAGGGATATCCATAATAGAAAATGATTAAACTTACATTAAAAGACTATCATGGATATAAAGGCTTCACTAAATTCCCAAATCATTATCCACGGTAGGAGAGGAATAATCAATAACTTAAAAGAGTCTATCATGAATATTTAAAACACTCACCACTAATCAAACTTATACATGTTAGAAAAAGAATAAAATTCAACTCTAGAAGATAACATGGATAAATAAACTTCACATAACCATAGCATGCAAAATCATGTTAGAAAATATTTAACTTTGCTAATATGGTTATTAGAATTTGTACCCCTAATTATCGCAGTAATATCACTGTTATCAACAAAATATCTCAAACGGGCATCTAGGCATCGAATCTAGGAATAATATGACATAAACCCTGCTTTACAACTAAGATCATAAGTAATACTTATTCAAAAATAAATTATCAATATCACACATTCCAAAAGTAGATTTGCAATCAACAATTCATTAGCAACAGCCTAGGGTCTAAAGCCCACTACTAGCACGTATTCCAAGAATCAAATCCAAATAAAGTATACTTTATATCAGAGTATGCAAAATGAGTCATACTGTAATAATATACAACTATTCCAAACCTAAATCAAAAGGAGGAAGTTATACAATTAACATAGTACTAATTAAGCCTATGAAGTCTTCCTTGAAGTCCTAACATAAGGCTATCACCTGAAAAATATTAATAACCACGTGTAAGACAAATATTTCAGTAACCAACAATTTTACTCATCATATATATCAATATGTGCTCATGAAGTGTAGAGTATGACAAATATACAATAGTATCATAATTAATAGTAAATAAGTAATTTCTAATACCATGATGCAAATATAATCCCATAATAATAATCCAAAAATCATTAAGGTCTATCCCCACACAGAAGGATGAAAAGAACTACTAGGGCCTACTCTACTTACGAGGCGATAAAACCAATTATAATGCATTAATAGAGGCATCATCATGCGACTGTAACTAACACAATCTACTCACTAATTCTCATTATATGGATATTGCTCAACACTCAACAAGTGATCAATTTCAAATTCTATAATCATTTTTCAATTCTCAATTCTCAAGATTCTAACACCATATTATAAGTTCCAAGAATGAATTTTTAAAACACCAGCCTCACAAGACAATTTTATTTATATATATTAACATAATTCTAAAGCATTCAAATAGTTCAACAAACCAAAACTACTCAAAAGCAAGATATTAGTATGTATAACAAGTGGAAAGTGGTTACCTCTTGCCAAAGTAAGGAATAATTTTTACAAGTCAAGTTGTCCCAAGTACAACAATATCAATCACAAATAATATAGTGCTTTAACAAAAACTATTCCAAAATCTTAATTAAAGTCTAATGGGAGTAAAGACTAAACGATAATAGGAGTTGGGGACTAGATTTAGGATGTTATATATAATTTGTAAGGTTTAAAATTTAAATCTTATATAATATGATCTTATTATTTTTCAGTATTGTTATTATTATATTGCTGCTATATCCAATCTTATTTAATATTATCTTATTATTTTTCAGTATTATTATTATCTTACTCCTATATTATTGTTAATATTATACTTAAACAAAATTTATTGGCTAGAGGAATCATTTCAAAATAACTAAAGGGTTTAAAATATTCAAAAATATAATCGGATTCTTATATTATTATCTTTACAACACATCCTTATTTATTTATCCTTATATATATTCCCTATATATTTATACTATATTATCATTATAGTATAAATATGTATATTATTATATGTATATTTAACCAAAGATATATGTATATTATTATAGATATATTCCATATATTTACTTATATATGTATATCATCAACAATTTAAGGTCATTACTGATTATTTACTCATCTTTAAACCCATATAATTTCTTTAACTCTTTATAGTAAATTCTCAACATTTGATAATTTAATTTTCTCTTATTTTATTTATTCATAATTATATATACACACATATATTTTTCCTAGGTTTAATGCTTAATCCTATGACCTTCTTAAGAGCAATGCTACCACTTTAAATCTTACAAGAATCAGAATGTTACAAGGAGAGGGTTAAGAAAAATGATTATAGGTGTTTTAAAAAAATATATCATATTAACTAATTTAACTAACTTCCTTCAAATTAATTAAATATATATTATATTAAGGATTAAAGTTGTATAATTTAACAACAATGAAAATTTCAAGTCAAAGATATGTAAGACCAATTTATTATTTGTAAAATTAATAAATAATAAGCATATATTTTTATAAAATATAATATTAAATATATGTTGATAAATATTTTTTTAAAAAAAACATCAAGTGCTTTTATGGAGGGTATTTTTTTAAACATCTGACAATTTTGATAAAGGAGGAAAAGATTGCTTTTTCAAATGGGTGGAGAGAAGTTGTGGAGGGTAATTTGGGTAAAGACAATTTTGATAAGTGTCATAAAGTGTCATAAGGGTATGCAGGATGCCCAAGAACTTGGTTTACCTACCAGAGCTCAGAGAAAAATGTCCCTGCCTAGCCGAAAAAAAGTGGCTCGAAATATAAATAGGAGATTCGAGTCAAACCAAGTGTCAAGCAACGCAAGGCACTGGGTAAGATATGATACTCTGCCCATTTGACCCAACCCTATATATATATATATTATATCTATAATTTCTTTTTTTATTAACTAAGTTTTCCATTTTGTCCAGTGTTTTCACTATCTTACATATTTTCTTTTGTAAAAAAAAATTTAGACGGATTCGGTACTAGTACCCCACCAAAATTAGGGCATAGCCTTAAGGTTTAGAGAGTACTTACAATAAACTTACAAGATTGCATACTAAAGAAGCCTTCACAACAGTAGCGACAATCAAACTTACGCCCTTATGGAATATAAATCTGCTCCTTATCATCGTGCTAACTCTTATTGGCGCTATCTTACATATTTAATTTCTCTTGTTAGCCCATAAATATCAACAATAATTGTTCTAGATTTAGTATATCATTGTGACCCAAGAATTCTATAATAGATATTTTTTCTCTATTTCCATGCTTGGCCAAAGGGTGAGAAAATCACATCATTGCATCCATCTCTATTTTGGACAACATGAGGAATATGTTATGATTAGTTTGTGTTCTAGAAAATATGTTCCCAATAAATAGTCAAGTAGGTAAGTTACATCATTTAAAATGTATAAGTAGATTAATTTCATTCTTCTTTTTTTTAACTTTGTTAACCATCATATGATCACATTACAAATTATAATTATTTTTTTATTTTTTTTTAGATGCTTCATCCTTATCAACTTTGGAGAGATTGATGCAAAATTGTAATTGTAAACTACTTAGACTTAAAGACTTTTATTTATATATATAATGAACTTCAAGATTTTAATACTATCTTTTTATTGCTTTGTTATTAGTGGATTATAGATATTATTTAATTCTTAAATACATGAATATACTATTATTTTATAAGGTCATAATTATATATTTTTTTCTGATAATATAAGCAGTGCATCATGATCTAGGCATATAAGTCCACATATGCCTAGCATGCACATGCCTAACCTAAAATGGTTAGGGCTTTTATGGCAGAATATTAAGTTATAAAATATAGCTCATCTATTTTTGGATAGGCCACAGGGCAAATGGTTACCATGTTTATGCATACCCTTAATAATGAGACAACCATTTGCTACAAATGCTGAAAAGTAAAAAAAAAAATACTTTTGAGAAAACTATGGTTTTGCCCTCAAAACATAGTTTTATACTTAAAAGTGTTTTTCTTAAAGAAAAAACACATGTTTAACTATTCAATTTTTAAAATTATAGTTTGGAGGGCAGAACTACAGTTTCAAAAGTTTGCCAAAACATGAACATGTATAAAACTTGAGCGACAAGTGCGCCTGATGTAATTTTTTATGGATAATTTTTAACCTTAATTTGTTTATCAAATAGGTAGACATTTTCTTCTACTACTCAAAAATTTTCAATTAATTTAATTAACATAAACAAAATGATATATTTTAAAAATCATGACGATAAAATGCTCTTTCTTTAATGTGTGTAGTTTTATTTTAAATCTTTATAGTCATTGACAAGAAAAGGGGGAACAAAAATACTCGGGAATTATATATTTTGTTCCATTATATTTTTTTATTAAAATTTAAGAAATACACGAAAAGTTATAATAAGTTAATAACCGTGAAGAGAAAAATTTGGAAATTATCTACACAGCCTATCTATTCGGGCTTGCTTAAAAAAAGGGGAAAAAATAGAATAAAGGACCTCAAGTAAATAATATTTATTAGGAAGGACAGTAAAAATTGTAATTATTTAACAATACCAAATATTAAAATTACTAAATTCCTCCTGATAAAAACCCCTTATATTTTCTCCTTTGTTCTATTTTCAAAACTATGAATTTTTAAATTTCAATAAAGGAAACAAAATTTCCAATAAAAATTATAAAATTTTAGTAAAACTCAAGATATTTTATAATTTATTATATATGTTAAAAAAATGCCATATATATCTAGAAAATAAGAGAGTAAAATACTTCAACTTCCTTTATAATTTACTTTAATAATAAATATCTCTATTCTATTTTGAAAATATATAGTTAATTTCAAACCATTAACTCTAGTAAAAATATTCTAAAATTATACATTTTTAATTAAAATTTATTTTATATTTACTAACGTATCCTTCATCATTATTAATTCCTTAATGTTGGTTAAAGTTATTTGAAAATATAATTTTTTCCTTAACTTTATTTTTTATTTTTATAAATAGTTATTTGTTTAATATTTGTAATATATTGAGACAAATATTCAAGTGATTTAATTAACAAAGTTTATAATACTAACAAAATATTGATTAAGATGGTAAGTTACCTTATTTAAAAATATTAATGGTTAAGATGTTAGGCAGAAAGTTTGTCATATATAATACATAATAGATTATATATTTTTGTTAAATGATTTTGAGGAGTGAGTTTTATAATACACACATAGTATAAAACTCTAACAAACCACTCCATTTATTTATAAATTAAAAATGATATGACTCATTTTTCATAATCTCATAAAATCTACATTAATTTGGGCATAATTTGACATGTTATAAATTTTAACTTGATATTGAGATCGATGGTAAAAAATTGATAGAGATCATATCAATTTTTTTATTAATATATTAGTATATTTCAAATTTTGACACTATTTACATATTTTTTTATATTTTTCAGTTTGAGTTTAACTAATTTATGTAACTAATTCTGATAAGCTATGAAAAGAGTTTAATTTTTTTATTTTTGTGAAGAGAGTTGAGGAATGTAGGAGGTTTGGCTAGGGACAATTTAATATTTTTAAATTTATATTTTAATATTTAGTTATTTTAAATATTTATAATCTTCTACAATAAATATTATTTTTTCTGGGTCCATTCTAATTTTACTGAAACAAAACAGTTAAGTTGATAGGGTCAACAACATAAAATTGTTCTACTGATGTAAACCTTCATTAAATTACTCTGGTTTCAATTTCAATTTCTACAAAAAGCACGATAGGGTAAGAGTATTTATCAAGAAAAGGACTTTTTCTTTTTATTTAATTATTTATTTTTTTATAACACCGTATATAATAGTAACTATTATTACATGGAACTTGAATTTTATTTCTTTTTACTTTTATATGAATATATATTTATAAATTTCCCTGTGCTTTTAGAGTTATACTTTAATATAATTCAACGAGTAAGAATTATAAATATCAAATTTCAATATAACCAGTCTATTTGAATAGACTACATACAATTCATTACCAAATAATTTCAATGCAATCATGGAGAGGAAAGAATAAAGGAAAAGAAGCCAACATAAGATTAAAACTCAAGCCTTTTTTTTTAAAAAAAAAATAAGAAAAATTCATACAAGAAATTAATCTCAAGATGATAATTCTATTTCTATTTAAATTTAAGGAATTCTATGTTGGCCGAACAAGTGAAGCTATATTATTTGAGCAGATATACAATTATATTTCTATTAGTTGCCAAAAAATAAAACAAGCGTGAAAAATTACATCATACCTATAGAACGGTATTGATCATTTCACGTTTTCCTATTAAATTCGTATACCACAATATTTAACAAGTTGCCGCCGCCGCACAAAGTACAAACTACCTGACTCTACTCTATTTTTCATCAATATTCTATCAGTCAACAAATTCTCAGCAGAAGAATTATAATCATACTGATCAAGATCATAGTATTTTGATGATCTTACAATTGTCAACTTGATCACATTTTTGTCGAAGACCTTGATGTACTCTTGACTGCCATGATGAGACTCACAGGTTTTTTCAAATGGCTTCTTTGCAAAGGACAACTGGAATTTGGAACCACTTGGACTAAGTTGATCCTGTTCAGATGCCATAGTATTAATGCTTTGATTTGGTTGTGAAACTCCATTATGATTATTTGTGGATTGTTCTGGAGTGCAGAACCCCTGTTGAAGATAACTAAATTATTTTCTGAAAAATTTGGTTTTAGTATTTCCCTAATTCTTTTAGGCATAAAGGCTAACACGACTACATGTTGATGTCATGGAGTTCAATCGAATGAGAAATAACAAAATCAATAGCAGCACATGCGCGCACACATATCCAAAGAGCATTTCATTATGTATGGCTAAAGCATATCATGTTAGTTTCACAAAACAAAACCGTTTGAGATTACAATAAAATTAGTCATAAGCCTGTTTAGCAAAAGAGCCCCTATAATGAAATTAGAAATTAAAGCACTTAAACTAACCTCAGGTAAATGGCCGTCGAATGGCATAGGAGACCGAAATAAATTGAGTGGTGGGTCGTCTTGTGATGAAAAGTCAGAGCCATCAAATGGGGATAATGATACACACTCATCAAAGTACGCCGTGGCATCTTCTGCAAGACGTTTTGACCTCTTTCTTCTTTCAATGCTAGCCTGTTGGCATGGTTTGGTTAGCTTACAACAGAACAGGTAAAAATAGAAAATGTAGGATATCTGCTTAGTTAGTTGCTAAGTACTCCCTCCAGTTCTTCATATAAGAGCTAATTGGGAGATTAAATTTGGTCCTAAATATAAGACTTCAATCCACTTTGTCTCTCGAATTTATAATTTTTCCCCAAAGTATCCTTATTGATTGCACATATTAAAGGGTTTCTATTTATAGGTAGTTATGATGAAAGATAGCAATTTAGGAAAACTAAACTATATTTGTTACAAATAAGTAACATAACTAATTTCCTTAATCTACTTAAATTAGTTATCTAACTTTTATATTAAGGACTGAGGTAGTATTACATTTCTAATATCTATGGCAGCACATTTTACCCAAAACCCAAATGATCAGATGAATTAAATTTGAATTGTGCGCTTGAGATCTTCACATCTAAGAACAAAACAATTAGGTAAATATTGACATCCTTACTGTATGAGCAGGTGCTGCAGCGGTGTGTGACACACACACACACACACATATATATATATATAAGCTACTGGAAGCCACACCGTTCTACAAAGCTGTGAACATTGCAGCTTCCAGTATTGGGCTTGTGCATCTAGTTATTTGGAAAAGTTTGTGTGATTAGTAACATTAGATTTCAAAATAATGGTACACAATGTATATGATGATTTTAACTAGTAGCTGGCCCAAACAAATATGTCTTCACAGTATTGGGTTTACATAATATGGTCTATGTTTATGCATAGAAAGATGCATGCTATATCTGTTGTGATAAGCATTCATGCACATGACATGGGCCATTGTAATAAGATGCACTAGGCAACTAAAAGGGCCAAAGAAATGTTACTTTTCTTGATTGACGAGACTTCTGCACATTTGGGGTATTTGGATACGGAAGAACTTCTTTCAAGATTCTATCCAGTTCTTGTGTCAGCTGTTCCTCTACAGCCAGGTCAGCCGAAGTTTTCTAGCCCGCTCCTGGGACTGCATGTTTATTACAAGGTTGACTTCACAGAGTGCAATTTGAAGACAAATTATTCAAAACATATAGCACACAGAACATGAAAAGAATAAAATCATTCAGTCAAGGACACATATCCTTTAGCAATTTAGAATGCAGAAAAAGGCCCTGGTGAGGATACAGTCATTTATCCTGGTCCCCTTAAGATTTTCTTTATTAAAGCAAACAAGCACATCCTCCACTACAATATACCCATATACTAAGTAATAGAAAAAAACTGACAAAAAGAGAAAAGGTTACGAATACTCCAGTTTCCGGTGTAAAAAACTGAAAATCACCTCCTCAAGCTTTTTGGAATACTCTCTCCTAATCTCCAACACCAACTCCACTGCAGCAGGGTTTACCAAGTCAGGAGGAATATCAGCCACGTTTGTAATAGCCATAGCAGTAGCATTACTCCTTCGGATGGCCTAAACTTCCAGGAAAAAGTTAAGGTTAGCCTTCTTCAGTCAGACAAGTAGAATTTCACAGTTGAATTGATCAATTGAACCCAATCAATTAGTAAGTGAAGAATCAGAAATTTTGAAGTACATACAAAACTACCTATTTGAAAAGAATCTATAAAAGTCAAGCAGCCACAGAACTAAGAACTTTTAAAAAATCAATTAAAAGAACATTTCCTAAAACATACGCCGGTATAATACAATAAGCAACACCATGCTGTAGGTCTGAAGCTGAGCACTTTTTTGTTTTTTGAATATGGAACATGATCTAAATCCAGAGATATTTTCCTCAAACAACAAGACTCAAATAATTTATACCCAAAGAATGAACTGCCACATTCTGTTTTGTGGTACAATCTAGCATATTGAACAAAGAAAGCCCAAATCTATTAACCATTGCTTTGACTTTGACTTTTCCTCCAAAAATTAAAAGAGACACTATGTACATGACAAACTCTTAACAAGGTAATTGGTAGTGTTTCTAATCGTAGACATCAACTTTGTTGGTAATGTAGTAGCAAGGGTTGCACAGAATACAAGATGGGACAGGCCTGGTTTAAACTCAGGTTATACCTGACCCAGTGCTCTTGATATAAAGTTTGTGTAAAAGATCAGGTCTGTGGTCCTTTTCTCTTTTTGAAAAATTTCAAAACATTAAAAGTTTATACTTATGACACTCACTTTGACACATCTTTACAAATATATAAAGGGGAAGTTAAAAATGTGAGTCCCTCAGGATTTCCTTATTTGGGATTGGGAAGAGGATCGAGTTGGCCATTGTGAACAGCTTGATGCCCTAAATTATTAATTTTCAGTTATTGAACCTTTTCATTTTACCAAGTTCAATGCTGGTCATTTATATGCATCAAAGAAGAAAACGTGAAGAAAATGCAAGCATAAAGAAACTTCAGAAAACTATGGGGACATGTTAGTCTCAAAAAATGCATTTACTATCAAATTGTTTTATTTTTCGCTTCTAACTCCAGAAGCGCACATTTTTCATCTTGTCTTCTTTCATCTAAAAGTGATAATCACACTCAAGAGGGGCCTAGCAAGGGTATATTGACTCCCCAATTACTTATGATTTGTAAAATGCATTTAAATTTGTTTTTTTATTTTTACTTAAATTACAATGGCCCCTGAAAAAGTTTTCTTTACATTTAAGCCTCTATTCTTTTATTATGTGGTGGCCTTTTTTCTTACTGGATTGGTCTAGTACAATTTGGCCAGGCAGCACCAAGCCATTCATGTTGGGTATTTGCCCCTATTCGTAGCAACAATTATAGAGTTAAGGTATATTCTTGGTTCCAATCTATCATAGGAGAGGCTTAATCTGAATTAGTCAGGCCCAATGAAGCTGCTGGAGACCAGTTTCTGATTGGTATTTCCAAATCAAAATGAGATGAAAGAGAATAAGTGAGTAAAACAAAGACTGAGAAGGAAAGCGGCCACAAGATTGGTTATGTATGGGCTGTATTGGTTATTGTGCGAATCAGTAATTCCACAGTGGCATTAAGATGTTGATTAAGTATTGATTCAGTATTGCTTGCATCAATTCAAAAATAACCAGATGCCTTATAAAGCCAAAGATAAAGCCAAAAGGTCAGGAAACTTACACTCTCAAGGTCATTCTGAATCTCAAAAATCGCATGCCTCACTTCAGAACGAACTGTTTCATAAATATCACTAGCTTCCAACATATCTGGTGGTAATGACTGCAGAAAAAGACAATTTCATAAGTTATACCACAGAGCTTTTAGTTGTAATCAAGAAATGCTTCTTAGTGTAGAAGCAGTAAGGTTTCCTACTAGCAAAATACTAAAATTCACGCCAATGAGCCATGAAATCCAGTATATCTGCAAGTAAGTACAATAGCATGGATGTTTACCAGTGACATATGCCATTGGACTGTCAAAAACTCACCATTTGTTCACAAACTGCTTTGATGGTTTTCTCTTCAGAAACACATACTGAACTTGCTGTTGAAAGTGAAAATGCATCTTCACAGTTTTGTTTATGCAAACAAGACTGGGGGAGAAGCACAAAAGTAATCAAGCAAACATTAATAGGTAAATTGCTTCATGTAGAGACATTTAGCAATTAGATCAAAGAGAAGAGTTAGGTACAATTTTTAGATGTTTGCTGTGAGGAGGTTTTCTAATAAAACATGAAGATGAAGGATTTTATTTAACATGAAAGTCTTTCAAAAACAAATTGTCCAAATGTTTTTTTTTTTATATGCCTTTGGCCATCCGGTATTTGGCACTTTTCCTAGATCTTATTACCAGGTGTCCAAACAACCAACTAATCTAGATCGAGCACTTGTAGGACATTTCGGATGACCAGTTCTCCCAACAAGATTTAATGGTGCTACATCCAAGGTTCAAACTCAAGACCCTGCGTATGCTAGTTGGATGCCCTTACCAATCCAACCAAGAGCTTGTTGGTAAATTGTCCAAATGTTAGTTTGTGATGGTAAAACTAGATTAAAAAATTACCAAAGCATTGTTATCAAAGTTCACTCCTTAGATCAATAGGGTACATACCGAAATTGCAGCTGAATTATCCGAAGCTGCAAAAGAGGAATGCTGACTAGACCAAGTCTGCAATTTTTTCATTTGATCGACCACACCATCGTTGCTTCTGGACAAACCACCTTTCCCTTTACTCCCCAATAACTTTGAATCGTTTCCATCTTTAGATTTTGTTATGCTACAATCTTGCTCAGCTTCACTCTGTAAACACAACAAATGCAATATGCTGAATCTTTCCCCTACCCTTCTTTCCGTGATAACTACTAAAATAGGAAAAGCCAAAGCATCCAAATGGCTCAACCACAGAAAGAGGAAAGGGAGAAAACCCATTCTGATCTTGACAGATAGGTGAACTATCACTCTGGTCCCCACATAGACTTTCTTTTAATTTAGTTTACCAATCACTAAAATAGTTACAATATTGCCTTACGCAGGTATTTACATCCAGAATTTAACACTGAGTCTAATTGTTTCACAAGTTTAAGTGTAACTCTTGGCATCAAAATTTCAATCATTAAATTTGGCGCTAAATTTTGAATGAAGATATGATGAAACGACATATTACATTTCACGCATATCATTACCTGGAGACTAAATTGAAATGAATGAATAATATGGAGGTCCAAATCGAAAGTTTGCCTACATATATGGCTCCAAAATAGAATTTTCCTTAAAGAGAAACCCAGACCTCAGAAGTCGAATAATGCCGTCTGGAAACCGGAACTTGCGAAGCCGAACAATTGCGACGGCTAGTGTCCAGTCTGTACAAACTCCGACCCGTCTCCTTCCGACCCATCATTGGCCCCTTACAGTTAACTTCATTATCTCTCGTCACGGATCTTCCTCTTCTATTATTTCCACCATCCGAATTCGTATACTTCGCACTAGAAGGATCCAAGGTAGTAGTTGTAGTTTCGTCCAGTTTATCACTTCCTTCCCTCTCCATAGATTCGATTTGACCATCTCCAGGTGACGTTACTGCTCCAAAACAAAGGATTATCCCTTTTGTTAACAAACTCAGTAGAAGCATCCAAGCTGGTCCTTGAGAAAGCACTCACACTCCTTGAACTTCGAATTGGAGCTTTCTGGCGCGCTTCTTCTCTGGATTCTCTCGCAGAAGATACGGTACATGAAGGAGAAGTTAACTTCCCTCTCCTGGAAGATGATTTGAAGGCTGCAACCGCCATTGCATAAACGGAGAAATTGAAAGCGACTAATCTCGGAGCTTATGGAAATTGTGAGAAAAATGAAGGATTAGATTCAGATTTGGAAAATGAGATGAACATAATATACTCTGATGATAGAGAGGGGGAGGGGAAACTATGATGAGAAAAGAATGAGTTTATATTCCATGAAAGAGACAAAATTATCTAAAATCGACCGATTGTTTCTGTGCATAGAGTGTAACGGCGGCCTCCAACTTGTTTTTTTTTTTTTTTATTTCTACTTGGTATCTCAAGCTATCTTTCAGGCACAATAAATTTGGATTTCCAATTAACATAAAATATAGCGATTCTTTTAAATTTTGAATTTAATTTTTAGAAAAGATATATATATATATATTAGAAAAGTATTCACTGAATCTAAATATATAATAATAAAATTTAATAAATAGTATAAAAAGTTCAATTCCCTTATGACCAAGGAAAATTGTAGTAATAGAAGAGGTTTGTTTGCAAATCTTATCATTTCTCATATAGAGTGTTTAATTCTGAGCAAACATGAGAATGTTATGAATATCACAATTAAGTAAAATAGATGTAGGAACTGGATTTAAAGCAATAAAATTACATGAAAGATCTTGCCAATTACAAATTCTTCGTGAGGTATTGAAAAAGAATAAAAACTTGAAAATCTTGAATAAATTGTTCTGACACATTTTCACTTGGTTCAAATGAAATTTATTAAGATAATAACTCTTTTTAAGATTGTTAAATTGTCCTCAAGAATAGTTGTTATGCGTTTCGGAAGCCGTGTATAAAAGCCTTTAGTAGAACAAAGAGACCACGTATCAAACCAAATAACTTGTATACAAGGGCGAGTCCAAAAGAGATGATCAATAGATTCTTCAGTTTAATACTAGATTCAAACTTTTTTATACTAAAAAAACAATAATAGTTTCTTCAATTTAATAATAAAATATATAATAAACTGTTAGAAAATGGACTGATCCACCTTTGGTAGGTTAGACCCAAATCCAACAGGCATTGGGGACCATATGAAAAGAAGTGGGAGTTAACCACCGATTTTGCAAGAGGAGAACGTGGGGGAGTGAGGAGAGTTCTGAGTAACCTACTTCCCCTCACTCATGCATATACATACGAGGCACAAAAGCAAAATGAAGGGGAATGTGTGTTCTATATTTTCATTTTTCAAGTGTTATCTCTCTTTCAGGTACGGTATCTGACGCTCTGCCTCTACTTTCTTTAGTTCATTTGCTGTGCAAACGTGACTGTGAGCCTTCTAAAGTGCTCTGATTTCATGTGGGTATTTAGTGAGTCAAACAAAGGATTCCAGGTACGTCTAAAACCTTCAGTAGTATCAGAGTCAGGTTATATGCTTCCGCATGCTTCTCTATGATTTTTTAGTTTTCTGGTTATGCATTATTCTGTTGCTTATTTCTATTTTAAAGTGTTTATTTAGTTATAATATGCATAGAGCATGCATTTAAACCATAAACAGAAGCATTTTCAACGTAAATCGTAATTGAGCACTTTCATTTTGAAATTAGATCATTTGAAAATAGAGGATTTAGGCCTTGAAATTGATTCCATTGCGTATAACACAAAAAAAATGAAGAAAATGACACAAAGAATATCGAAATCGGACGTCAGATGGAGAAATTATGGCCAAAAAAGCGTCAAGTCTGATGGACTTGGTGTAACATCCTAATTTTCTTATGTCTTAAGGACCAAACGGTAGCATCTGTAACCACTTTTAAGGTCATTGAAATCAAATTACACAATTTAGAATTTTACTCTCCTGAGTACTATTCACTATGTAAATTCTAGAGGAGTTACTTGACTTCAAAAAATCATAATTAAATCTAGAAAAATAAAAATGAAGTGGTTTAAATTGCTACACAAAGCTAACTTAATGATATTTCAGGTAAAAGTAAGTCGTTGACCACACCTTGACCAAGTCAACATCGGTCAACGCTCAAAGTTTACTGTTCATCCAGCTTCTTCCCCTGATTCCAGTATTTTTTGTCCCAACTTTGAAAAAGCATATCTCCATGTATAAACATCCAAATAAGACGTTCTATATATCAAATCGAAACTTGGTATGGCACTATATACTAGAAAAATATCTTATATTTATTCAACTATTTACTATTACTTATTACAGCTCAAATGTCACTGCCTCATCACAAGTCACTGTTCACAATGACAATTTCCAGCAATCAATATTACATACATCAATCACATATCAATCATACTAAATAATCATTAACTTGTCTTCATATATCTTTATCTCCTCCATCCTGAGAAGACCTGCTGTAATTGGATTGATATAGAGGGGGTGATATTTTTAGAGAAATTTCAGTAGCAAACGGAAACTATACAATGTATGCAACTATATGCTTGATGTTACTATGTGTACACCTAATGATCATGCTTACATAATGATACTATACATGCTTCCATGTTACTTAATTATAATATATGGCCATAGCATAAAAAGAAATAGAGCATTACTTAATCATATATGCTTCACATCATCAAGGTAAACATCACATAAAACATCCAAGCAACATAAGCATACAAGTAGGTAAGTTTACTACCTAACGTGGAGCCTTTCCTCTTGTCCTTAACCTTTGCTCTAAGGTTTCTTCTTTTCATAGGTTAGAGCCTTATTCCTAAGCTGGCCAAGTCCCTCAGATCCTGGGATTGCTCCTAACTTTACCAGAACTCCTCCTTTCTTTCTCTTCCTTTCTTCCTTTCTCTCTTTCTCTTTTTCTCTCTTCTTTCTCTTGCTTTCTTGCTTTGGCCATGGAGTTCCTTGAAGGGGCGGGGGTATTTATAGTTGAGTGGTGGTGGAATGGATGGTCAAGATCGAATCACGATGAATGGCTCAAATCTCTTAGCTTCTTCATGAAGCTTTGCCTACATCATCACGATGACATCATCATCCTCAATGACTCATCAAAGTGACATCATCCATGGGATACCCCACCAGCTGACTCAGCGTTTCTAAAGAATTCCAGAGTCTTTTCCTAGAATGAACGGCTGAGATTGTGCCACGTGTCCTTAGCTTTTTCTTCTTTTTCTGGACTCATGACATATGGCACCTTGTGGGTCCCATGAGGACACCTTTTATGCCACCTCATGGTTCTGGATAAGTCTAAAGCCTTATCTGATCACTTTTTCCAGTTTTATCTTTGATCGGGTAACTTTACTTTATTGAAAAAGTATTAAAATATTATTTTAATGCCACTTGGACCCACATAACTCTTGGGCCACGCTTTTGGACATCTAGGGATGTCATCTTGGGTCTCTAATCAAGTTCAAGCACTCTGGTGGCTCGGTTCCCAAGAAACATCCCTTAGTAATTTACCAAAATATCCCCAGGGACTTTTACTATTTATGATTTATCATTGAACTCTCATTATTTGCAGTTTAGTCCCTAAACATCATTTGTATACTTTTGGGACTTCTGCTCAGCAGGGCCTGGTAGCATACCTTTTTCAGGCTACATACTAGGCTTCTAGACCTAAAAATTGGGATATGACACTCGACCTGTTTTCCAGTCGGGTCTATGCGAGCGTTTTGATCATCCCCAAAATGGCATCATTTTGACGCTGTGAAGAAAAAAAGGCTGCTACTACACTGTAGACTGGCCCAGCCCAGCCCAGTAACAAAAAAAATTGCGTTGAATTTAAAAAAATATTTTTTTAGTAAAAAAAATTATTGTTTTAAAAAAAGAAAAAAAGGAAAAAAGGGGAAATCTGGTGACTGACACGACGTGGCAGCACCAGATTAGCGCGTGTAATGCATGCGCCAGAGGCTAAGAGTGGGTTTTATTCAGTTTTGTTTATTATTTTCTGAATTTTTTCTTCTTGGGGCGCGTGAGGGAGCGTGGGACCTCCGATTGAGGTACAATTTGTTCCTAAAAATCCCTAAAATTAAGATATTTATTTTGATATATAATTTGCCTAATTTTGGGGGCAATTCTAGACTTATTTATGAATATTCAGTGTATTTTCTGGTATTTTTTTAGTGTTTAAAAATTCTAAAAAATTAGGATAATTAATATTTTTTATTATTTAGGTAAAAATGACTTCATCTAATACTGAACCTCTGAGAGACCCCGAGGGGGAACCTAAGAAGGATCCAGAACAAGATCTTGATGAACTTTCTGAAGAAGACCTAGAGGAGTTGATGGAGTAAGTTCCGCAAGAGGAATTAAAGTAATATATGATTCTGAACCGTGCTCGAAAACTTTATTCCCCATCAAACAATTTTCTCTATATCCTTTCATGGTGTCTTCAGATTTAAATTTCAAGATGGTGCCTACTCTTAACAGTGAATCTCAAGTTGAGGATAGAGATGAAGTGAATCAACCTCTAACCCCTACTTTGGTCATGAACATAGCTGAAAGAGATACAACCAAATTAACAAATATAAAAGGCGTTAATGGCATGATTGGTGATTACATTGAATGCATGACAAATAAGGAGAATATTGAATTGTACTTGAAAGTCATAATGGAATATATAAGAGCAACAAGGGTTAGAGGCAAGCCCAAAACAGGACGCATGAGCAAAACATATTAGCTTAAAATAATAGAATTGGTATCTAACCTTAAAAAGTCATCTCGTGTGCTTAAGAAGCTAAGAAAAGCGATGTTAGAATATTGAAAAGCTCATATCAAATGATGTATATTTGTATTTTGATTTCGATTGCTTTACGTTGTTAAGGACATGCTTTATTACTCTTTCTTTATAAAGACTTGTCATTTATTACATGCCTTATATGAAAGAAAAACATGTTTCATTTTATTTCTTTATCTTAGTTGTGATTCATGTATACCTTTTTATAAGTGGGAGCGTTTTTAGATAGTGAGTATTTTAAAAAGCAATATTTGATGAGAATAGTGCTTATATTAATTTTGATAGGAAATGATGGCATTGCTAGTGCTTGTGTGATGGGAAGTACAAAACGTATTCTCCTGATCATGGGTCTAGTGATATTATTATTTTCTGATAAAAAATGATAAAATTACATGACATTGTATTCTTTACATGCGCTATATATATATGTAAATTCACTTAAATGTTCTATGGTTCAATAAATTAATGTGGGAAAGGTTTGTCACATAACTGATATTGAACAATGCCATCAAAGAAAATTATTGCTTAATTGAACAAGGGGAAAAACTCAACAGGAACAACTGGGATATTTGGCATCGAAAGGTCCAATATATTTTAGAAGAACAGAACACAATTGAGCCATTAACAATGGCCATGGTAGAGCTTGAGGCTGGAAATACGGCCCAATATAGGAGAGACCAGGAAGCCTATCTATCTTGGAAAAGGAAGAATAGCATCGCAAGGATCACACTGCTGAGTACAATGGTTGATGAATTGATGTGTGAGTTTAAAACACACAGAACGGCTCAGACAATGTAGATTGCCTTAAAGGATAAGTTTGGGGGAGTCTCTACGACTAAACTTAGAAGGTTAATGACTAAATTCGATACCTATAAGCTAAAACCAAATAATCCTATTAGGCAACATCTATGAGAGATGTCCATAATGATTCGTGAAATGAAGGAAACTAGACATAATCTATCTGACGAACAGCAAGTACAGGCTTTCATCAGGTCACCCCTACCAGTTAGGAGCACATGAAAGTCAGTCTAACCTATAATGAAAATATCATCACTTTCAATAATGTAGCTAAGCATTTGGAGCTAGAGGATGAATGTCTGAAGGCTTATAAGGCCACTGGACAAGCTTATTTGACCGAAGGTGCTGGTCTTTCCCAATCAAAGCTTGAATTCAAAAAGGGCAAGAAATTTCAGAAAAATGGGAAGAAATGCGGTCCTCTACCTAAGAAGGGCAATCAATAGTACAAGAAGAAGGGAAAGAAAGGAGGCAAGAAAAAGTTAGACTTAAAGAATGTCAAATGCTTTGCTTGCCACAATATAGGACATTTTGCACTTGACTGTTCTAAACAGGCTGAGAGCGAAAAGGTAATAGTGAATTATATGAATTCACATGTCTCATTTGTTTCTAGCACTGTTTTTCTAACAGAACCTATTTATTTTTCTTGGATTATTGACTTAGGCTCCACAAACCACGCAAGTCAATATTGAGGATATTTCATGGAATACAGTTGGTTGCCATTTTAAAGCAAGTGGCTTTTTGTTGGCAATAATGCAAGGATTGAGGTTCGAGGCATTGGCACTTGCAAACTTGTTTTACGTAGTAGAAATACCTTGATGCTGCATGATGTGCTTCATGCTCCTAACATCTGACAGAATTTAATTTCTGTAATTTGCTTATTAGACTTTGGGTTTAATGTAAACTTTCATAGTAAAGTTGCAGACATTTATAACAACTCAATATTTTATGGTTCAGCTTTCCGATTTCAAAAGTTCTTCATTTTGGATCTTGCTAGTGATTTTAATGTTCATGATTGTTTTGCTATTACCTCGAATAATCCTGATATGAATATTTAACATGCTAGACTAGGGTATATTAATCAAAATAGAATGAATAAACTGGCTAAAGAAGGCTTATTGGGGGTATTCCCTAACATGGATATGTCATTATGCGAAAGCTGTCAGTTGGTAAGGCTACCAGGAAACCATTCGGTAAGGGAATAAGAGCCAAAAACCCATTGCAATTAATCCATTCTGATATTAACGATCTAATGAGTGTGAGGGAGAGACACGGAGCTTGGTATTTCATTATCTTTATTGATAATTTTTCATGATATGGTCATGTCTATTTGATTTCACAAAAGTCCAAGGCACTAGAGTGCTTTAGACGATATAGAAATGAAGTATAGAATCAAATGGATAATAAAATCAAGGCATTACGTACTGATCGAGGTTATGAATACCTTTCAGATCAATTTAAACAGCTCTGTGAAGAAAAAAGGATGATTACGTAACTAACTATCCCTGGCACTCCTAAACAGAATATGATTGCTGAAAGAAGAAATAGAACTCTTCTAGACATGGTTAGGTCTATGATAGCTCAAGTGAACCTTTCAATTTCACATTGGGGTGATGCTTTATTGATGGCAACCTTCATACTTAACCGTGTGCTCTCAAAGTCAGTCGCTTCTACACCCTATGAGTTATGGACTAAACGTCAGTCAGATCTAAGCATCCTTAGACCTTAAGGCTTGGCGGCATATATCCATAACAATTCTTATAGACATGGAAAACTGGGTCCTATAGGGAAGAAATGTATTTTTATAAGGTACTCTGAACCCTCAAAAGGATATGTATTCATAAGTGAAATTGAAGATGGAATAGTGAATGAAACAAAATTAAGAGATGTTGTATTTATTGAGACGGAGTTTCCTAGTATGGGAGATGTTGATCGCACCATATCTCTTTATGAGACTTAGAAACAGGACAATGCTGAACAAATTGACAGACCATAATTGTTTAGGTATGTCAATCTGAGTAGGAGCCAAGAACAATCAACATAAAAACTGAGACAAATGAGAAAAGATAAGCAAGTTGCTCCTATCAGAAAGAGTAACAGGAAAAGTGTTCTAAAGAGACGCTTCCAAATAGAAGGTGAAGCACTCTTAGTTACTCCAGAAGGGGATGATGAACCCCGTACTGTTCATGAGGCCTTAGCAGGTCCTACGAATAAGGAATGGAAGAAAGCAATGAAAGAGAAAATGAACTCAATGATGAAAAACTAAGTTTGGGAATTGGTTGATCTGCCAAAAGGGCGTAAAGCCATTGGGAACAAGTAGGTTCTGAAAATCAAGAGAAATGTGGATGTATCAATTGACAAATTCAAAGTTTGATTGGTTATAAAGGGATATACACAACAAGAAGGTATATATTATGAGGATACTTTTTCACCTATTGTATGCTTCAATTAAATAAGACTTATTCTAGCAATAGTAAACAGTTTAAACTTAGAGTTACATCAGATGGATGTAAAAACTGCATTCCTGAATGGTGATCTGGATGAAGAAATCTATACGGAACAACCAATAGGTTTCATTGAAAAAGGGTATGAACACAAGAAGTATAAACTCAAAAGATCCATTTATGGATTAAAGCAGTCATCTAGATAGTGGTACTTAAGGTTTCACAAAGCGATAACCTCATATAACTTCCAGATGATAGATATGTCTACGTTAAGCGGTTTAAGGGTAACTTTGTGATATTACCCTTATAAGTAGACAATATACTCTTAGCTGAAAATAGTCTTGACTTGGTGATGGCCATTAAAGAATGACTTTCATCAAATTTTTAGATGAAAGACATGGATGAAGCAGAATACATACTTGGAGTCAAGATTTGAAGGAATCGTTCTAAGATAATCCTCACTCTTTCACAAGAGAATTATATCAAAAAGATACTTGATCGATTCAATATGAGTGAATGCAATCCCATAGATATCCCTATCGCCACTGGAGTGGCCTTGAGTTCTGAAATGTGTCATAAAACTAAATAAGATAAAAAGCAAATGGAAAGAGTTCCATATATCAGTGTCGTTGGTAGCTTGATGTATGCAATGATGTGTACAAGACCAGATATTTATTATGCTATAGGGCTAGTTAGCATATTCCAGTCTAACCCCAATGAGAAATACTAGAAAGCAGTGAAAAGGATCTTGAGATACTTAAAGGGCACAACTGACTATGCATTTTGTTATCAAGGAAGCAATATGCGCCTAATCGAATATTTTGATGCTGATATAGGCAGTGATGAAGAAAAACGAAGATCGACTTTAGGATACACCTTCTTGCTTAACAACGGCGCCATATGTTGGAGTAGCAAGAAGCATACATGCTTTGCTTTACACTCTTTAGAAGCTAAATTTGTAGCATGCACTGCAGCAGCGCAAGAGGCTATTTGGATGAAGAGATTTATTGAACACCTAGAATTTGGTAACGAGAGTATCAATCCGGTGTTGATACACTGTGACAATACTACAGCTATAGCCTACACCAAAGACCCTAAGTATCACAACAAGACCAAACACATTGACATAAAGTATAATTTTGTGAGGGATTATATAGTACAGAAAATTATAACTATACAATACATTTCAGCCAAATGTATGGTTGCAGACCCCTTGAATAAGCCAATAGGCAAAGAAATATTCGAGAAACATGTAAAAGCCATTGGCATATGAAAAATGTAAAGTTACAGACTATATGTAATACTTTAGTTTTTTAATAATAATATTATATCAATTATTATTACTTATATGTCTGAGTAAAAGTATACAATGTCTAGTATGTCGTATAGGTTAAAAAGGGAAGCTCTCTCACACGAGCAACCTCCTTTGATGCTAGAAAAGCATTCAAAAATAGGACATGTGTTCACCAGTAAGCAACAAGAGTGCTGATATGGTAAAGAAGAAACACAATAAATGTCGCATTAGCTTAAAAAGTGTAGTAAGTCGAGATGAGATCCATAAGTAAGGTTATAGATCGAACAATAGATACCCGCATCCATAAAACCTATTGTCAGATAACAAATTCTTCAAAATTGACATCATATTATGTGAATAGAATTGAAAAATTTGAATTTAGATACTATGAGTATCTAGACTTAAGTCTGTACGGTATGATTGATAGAATCAAAATGATGTACACTCTTTAAGGATAAGATGAACACCGTAACATGTGATTCATACCACATGTGCTAAAGAACTGAAAATGGAAAACAAGTGAATCAATCCCTGCTTCATTATTGTGTGAGTTCTAGAAAGGTATCATCCTTTCAAAAATATCTTTTGACTTTGACAGTATTATGGAGATATGTTTCAGCGATTGTTACTTTAGTATATGTCATATGGTCAAATTATATATGAACCAAAGGTATTATGAAACATCCTACTTTTACCACCTCATAGTACATATTCAGAAGCGTATTTGATTAGCGGAAGTATTACATTAGCCTAAAAATTAAAATTTTAAAACTTATCGGGTATTGTTTATGTGGTAATTTCTAGATTTATAGTCCAACTTTAAAAATTCATAACTAAATGTAAAAAAATCATATAGAGGTGATCCAAATTTATAATTGAAGCTATTTCATATCTATTTAAGGAAAAAATATAAATCTGGATATTTACCTTGCCAATTGATACAGTTAAATCGCTAATTGTTACTGTTCATATGGCAAATTCTGGAAATTCTAGATTCTGTCTCTTAACTTTGGAAATTCATTTCTCTTGATATACACATCCAAATGAAACATATTACCTATGAATTTATAGATATGGATGTGTACTACTTGCTCATAAAATTTCATGGATTAATTCATTCATTTTCTAGGTCAAACTGAAGCCACAACAAAACTGCTTCAGGACCTACGTTTTTACCATTTCAGTTTCCTTTCTTTTACTTTCAATAATTGTTCCAGAATGCATAAACCATTTCTTTTGTCTTTCATGCATTCATATACATCATGGTGTTATTTCATAATTCTTTCATACATTTTCTTTACATATAATGGACAATACATAACAATACATAAAAACTAACATACATACATGCATGCCATCACTTGTCTACTCTTCCTTTTCCATTCCTTAGCTCATGTACCAAACATGATTCTTCCATCTTGAATAACCTATTATGGTTGGTTATGGGAGGGTGATATTCTAGGGAATCTTAGTAGCAAAGATTACCACTTAAATATGCAAGATGGTTGCCAATGCATGATATGTCATTTCATTAAACTTTCTTTGATTAGTGACATGCCATCATGCTACATACTTTTGCATAAAAGTGCATGGCCATGGAAAACATGTTATTCACAATACATATAACATCATTTATCATGTCATAACATCATTCAAATATTATATACATGTCAACACATAAGCATACCACATCAAGGACATAAAGAGTCAAGTCTACTACCTTGTACTTAAGCTTTTCTCTTGATCTTTTGCACTTGATCCCTAGCTTTCCAACCATGAAACCTTTAGGTCAATCACTTCCCAAAATCTTGGATATTGCAAGGTCCTAAACACATTCATATTCATAACATAATTCATTAGGATCATGAAATCCAACAATGTTCAAGACTATCCTTGATAATTCTTAACTCTTTACTAATATAACTTTCTCTAGTCTTCACTAATCAACTTGGCCTTTGAACCAATTGATGTATTGAATTTAACCTACACAATTTCATCTTTTAAATCCATTTATGAGCTTAGAATCATGAAATTCCAGCTCCTATGCATTGTTCTATACAGAATTACATAATACCCTCTTTTCTTTCAAAAATGATCATTTTGATTCTAATGCTTTCCATACTTGTTTCTCCACTTTATCCCACATAACTTTTCATTTTAAAACCATTGGAAGTATCAAAATTATGAAATTATAATTACTGTTCATGCGAGTGAACAGTACACAAAAGGATTTCAAAAACTGTAATCTTGGAATTTCAATGCTTCCAATGTTCAAAACCTATCCAATCCTATACAAAATCATCATATAAATTCAATGGAAGCATTAGATAATTGAAATTATATTTATTTCCCTCATGAACAGTGCAACCCAAACTGGTTCAACTATGACAAAGTCAAGAATATCAACTTGATTCAACAATCAATCACTTATCTAACTTGTTTAAGCTTCAATCACCTATCTCTAACTTTAATTTCTTCTTTTTCCTTTCATCGAACATTTTTGTACAGCACAACACCTTAGAGAAAAATCAAATTTCCCCCATGAAAATCCTAAGTTCAAGCTCACAAATCAAAGGAAAATAAGCTAGGATAGACTGCTTACCTTTAATCTCTAGCTTGCTTGAACTTTGGTACCTTGAATCTTCTTTGTCTTGGCTTGAGTTTTCATTTTGCAAGAGTTTCCCCAAGGGTTCATGCTCCACGGTTTTGAATCAGATTTAAGGGGGTATTTATAGAAAAATCACATGGAAAATCAATGGCTAAGATTAGTTTATACACTATTTGATCTAATGGCTCACATTTAATCTTGTAGTTTCTTTTTTCAAAAAGAGATTTTTGACATCATCCATGACATCATCAAGGGAAAACTCATAGGGCTAGGTGTCAAAATTTCAATGGGGAAGTTTCTGGAAAAATTTCAGTCTAATCCGGTACCAGCTCAGTCCGATTTTCCAAAAACCAGACTGTTTTATAAATCTATTTTTTCTAAAATTCCATAATATGCTTTTTGACCTTAAATCTGTTGGAAATCTTGCCCTAGGGGCCAATCATTGTCTTATGAACATTATTGATTTATGAATTTATTAATTGAGTTATCATATTATTTGCATGTTTACTATGATGACCATCCTTGGATAATTCATGATATTATCCTAAATGTCCCTGGTCGATCATCTATACGGGAGCACAGATGAAATAAGACCAGTATGACTTTGAAGATGTATAGAGATATAAATCAAAGTCATAAGCACATGTAAGAGTACAAGGTGCTGGACCGACCCGCTATGAGAGAACTGCATGGGTAACGTCATAAGCTTCTCTCATATACAAACCATGTCAATATGCCCTTTGACCTGAGATCATCATGGATTCCTACATGACAAAACGCTCAGCTTTGACCTAGTCAAAAGTCACTTTTGACCGAGTGATCATAAAGACTATGTTTGGCCTTAGTGGTTTTTCATGCGGAGGAATGTGAATGGTCAAGATAGAATTTGTCCCTTACATTCGTAGAGAGATATTACTGGGCCCCTCGATGAGTGAGTCTGAGAAATGTATGGCCATACTGTAATGGAAAGGTAGTTCTATTTCTATAGTCAGACTACTCAGGGATCGAGAAAGTAACGGTCAGGAATAGGAGGATGACATTATCCATGCCTCATCCATGACCAAAATATCGTGTGACAGAAGGGACATGATATAGTTGTATAAAAGGTTACATCGTTTATCGATCCTCATATGATTTGGGTAGTCGTTATGTCTTGCTAGAGACCGCTTGCGACTTGTGGGCTAGTATAGCAAATGGCCCACTGCCAACTTCATATGGGCCTACAGGGTTGCACACAAAATAGCCCAACACGAGCTATGATGTCCAGATTTATTGAATCTAAGACATGTCCAGATTCAATGAATGATCCAGGATAGATGTATATATATTTATTTATATTTATATTCGTATATATATATATAAATTCGTATATATACATTATATGTATATATGAGATTTAATTTATAAAGATAAATTAAATCTCTATCACGTTTGAAATTTGAAATTCAAATTGATAGGATATCTCATATAAGAGATATTTATAAGATTTAATTTATAAGGATAAATTAAATCTCTATCATGTTTGAAATTCGAAATTCAAATTGATAGGATATCTCATATAAGAGATATTTATAAGATTTAATTTATAAGGTTAAATTAAATATCTATCACGTTTGAAATTCGAAATTCAAATTGATAGGATATCTCAAATTTGATTTATGACATATTATGCTAGGAAAGCACTTGATTCATATCAAAATGATATATGGGCGAAAGAAAGATTGCTAGAATATACACATCTATGCTAGTGTCTGTGACCGATCCCTTGTGATATTATTTTGTTAATTTTATAAGTATGGATACTATGCATAAGTGGAGGTTATCTGAGTTATATGCTGACTCAAGAGGGATTAAATTACCTATAAAAAAGTGTATATGGGTAAATCTAGGACATTTAAGGCACTATAATTTATTCTGATCGAGCTGCATTGAAGGGTTGCTTTATACTGGTCTCTGTAAAAGGGATTTCTAGTGCAAACCCCGAAAGGAGACGTCATGCCTACGTGGTCACACCAAAGCACCTAGTATGAAAGAAAGAAGAGAATGAGATTTGACCTATAATATCTAATCCACCAAATGTGAGTGGGAGATGTTAGAAAGTGGGCTGATCGACCTTTGGTGGGTTAGACCCAAACCCAATAAGCATTGGGGACCATATGAAGAGAAGTGGGAGTTACCTACTGGTTTTACAGGAGGAGAACGTGGGGGAGTGAGGAGAGTTTTCAGTAACCCACTTCCCCTCACTCATGCATATACATACAAGACACAAAAGCAAAATGAAGGGGAATGTGTGTTCTGTATTTTCATTTTGCAAGTGTTCTCTCTTTCTCAGGTGCAGTGTTCGATGCTCTAGCTCTACTTTCTTTGGTGCATTTGCTGTGCAAATGTGACTGTGAGCCTTCTAAAGTGCTCTAGTTTCATGTCGGTATTCAGTAAATCAAATAAAGGATTCTAGGTACGCTCAAAACCTTCATAAACTAACATGAAAATGTAAGTCATGTTCTCAAGACCTCTCCAATAACTATATTAGAATGGAGAAATATGATTTTTAAAAATTTTATGGGAAGAGTTGCGTAAGAAATTATAACCTTACTTATTAAAAGGTTGTTATTCTTAATAAAAAAATAATAATTGATTATTAGAATTATGATGGTTCATAATAAATCAACATAGGGCCATGTTCTTTTAGAAGAAACCTCCAAATCATAGTTTTAGAAATACTTATGTGCCAAATTACCCTCACATATTTAAAATTACTTTCAAAAAGTTAATCTAAACACCCTCTTAATTGAAGAGATATAATAAGTACTTCAAGGTATCACTTCATTATTTAGAAATACCTTACACTATCACTCCACCATAATAAGATCAGAATTCATTAGCTTTTATCTTTTAGCACATCAAAAATAGAATCAAATTATCACTTTATAAAAAAAATATTATTATTTTAAATTGAGTGTTAGAAGTGCAATATATATTCAAGGGTCATCAATAAACCTAATTAACTAAAATATTATAAGATAAGAATATGTGAGGGAAATTAAACCTAAAAAATTGTGTCTATATCTTAAAAGATATTGTGCACAACTTTCTGCCCAATATCTTCTACTTTTACTCTTTCAAGAAATCAGTCCCATTAACATTTATTAGACAAGTGAATCTTTCATATAAATTCTCACAATGATTTTCGTTGGGGTAGCGGCTGATCTCCGAAGGTCATTTATTAAAAAGAAAACACAACTATTTATTCTCCATTCATTTGTTTGTTTTTTAGTTTTTTTTTTTAATTCCTTAACCCGATAATTGCAGGGGACTGACCTTGTTTTCTTGTAAGAAAAATGTTTGGTAGAAACCATGCGTTTCCTTCACCAAGAAATGTTTTATAAGAATGAACATGAGAAAAAAAGAACAGAAATAAAAATGAGAATGATATTTTATGTGTGATGGCCAAAAAAGAATGAGATTTGATGTAATAAGGAAATTGTGTTTTTATATGTCATGGAAAGAAATTAACATTTGTGCTTAATTTGATAATAATACCCAAATATAAAGCATAAAAATATATTAAAATATTTGTTATTAACTTTTAAGTATTGGATTTTTAGTTTCTTTAATTTGAAAACTATGTTAGAATATCCATCATCAGTTGTTATGATTAATAAAAAACTAAATATAGTTTATAAAAGGGTTAAACATCAATTTTTTGTCCAAATATTTTCGCAAAGAAGTTGTGAGTACCAAAATATTTTTTAAGAAGTAATATCGCCTTAAAAGTGATAAAAAGTAACAATATCGCTTTACCTTAACAAATCCAAACGGTCAATTGTAACTTCTTAAATTTTGGGATTTAGAGAGTTAGTTGTGACTTAGAAAATAATACCTAAAAAATATGAAAAAATATAGAGGTATAAATTAATTACACATCAATGAAGTATTTAATTTAAAACACATGCGCGCGCGCACACATATAATTGTAAGTAAATATTGAATAAGATATTTTCAAGTGCACAGCATACTTAAATCTTTAGAGGTAAAAGTAAGATATTATAAATAAACGGAAAAGATTTAGAGAGAATTCATTCTAAACACAGATTTTATTATCTCTCAATATCATACAAGGAACTCCTACCTTCAACTTCTCACGAGCTCTACTTATATATCCTTCAAAACTGTAGCTTAGGATGCCTATGCAAGTTACAAAGTGCAGGACGCGGTTTCTAAATTACAAACTCATGACTAAAACATAACCATGACATACCAACAAAAAGCAAATCATTATGACCCATACAAAGACTCAAGTTAGAAGAATACTCATGTCACATACAAACAAAAACTCAAATTACAAGACTACTTATGCTTCATAACAAGTGAATACGCAATGATGGTTGCCATCATTCTTCAATCTTATGCCAGTAGTTGCAAGAGTCTTTCCCCTGACATAAGATACTTGTCCTAGAGAATTACCATTGGCATTACTGCAAAAAATGATTTCTAAATTAGTTGAAAATAATATTTCACATTGAACAATGACTGGTGTAGAAACAAACTGTTTAGAAAGTGTACATTTTTTAAATCGGGCGATTCACCGGTGTAGAATGAGTAGAATTTAAACCGATCTCTTTTGAAATCAGGAGTAGAATTTGTTAATATCTACAGGGTTATGTGAACAGTATTAATCAATATTTTACACTGGTTGTATTTACACCCAGTATAGATTAATTAATTTTCTATACCTCACCATAAAGACAACCGATGTAGATATTTTAATATTTATATATATTGTTTCTACACCTACCGATATTCTTTATCCGGTTTAAATATATTTTTAAAAAATAATCCATTCAATATTTCATTAACCCCATCCCCTTCAAAGAGACAGCAGTAGAGACAGAGTTCAAGATGGAAGAGACAAATCTTTAATTGTATGTATTGGGGATTAATTAACTACTTCAAGTCTTGTAAGAAAAAAAAGAGCAAAAGCCATTGAACACACTCTCAAGAATTATTGCCCCCACACAATGTCTCGATGAGGTTACGCGAAGGCTGAAAGAGACTTGTTGGGGGCCAAGAGGAAGAGGTTGTTGAGTCTGATCCTAGTGTTACTCTCACTCCCCCATCTCCAATAAGTCACGAAGATAAGTGGTTATACACTCACCAAAAAAGAAGCGGATTATTTACAAGCGATCACGCTCGTGTGATTGCAACAAAAATTATAAGTACTACTTGTATTATTTTGTTTTAGTAGACTAATTATATTATTTCTTATGTTTCCTCTTTTTATGTTATAGGTTTATCTTAAACAACAAGAAGCCCATGGCTCCTTCAAGTCAGATGGTAGGAATGACATCTTGACTATTATCATGGGCAAACAAGAGTATGAGGGTCATGTTAGGGGAGTTGGTCGAGGTGTTGGTATAAGATTTTTTAGAGCATCTCCACGACATTCCCCATACATCCTGAGGGTAGAGATGGAATCATTGTTATCCACCGTGAGGGAAGATACTAAGGCAGAGGCTTAGGTAGAGGTTAGGGCACAGACATAAGCTTCAATTCAGGCATAATTACAAGAGGAGTTGGTAAAGAGCAAGGAGGAAATGTTGTCCATATTGACATCAAGGAAACAAGAGTAAAGTGCCACCCAAATGTCTCACATGCAGCCCATCCTAGCACTAAAGGGAGTTGTTGCATGGCTGAAAAGGTGTCAGAGGATGCTGAATCTTGTGATTTATATGTGGAGGATCTTATCAAAAGGTTAGTGGCACATGGTTCCATCCATATCTTAGGGGAAACTGTCCACTACATCTAAATTCAAGATGATCTAAAGATATGATATTTGAAGATGCTCTTGTCCCAATTCTGACTGATGAGGTGAAGACTGTGAGTCAGTCAAATAGGACTTTCATATTATGGCCAAAGCATCTTGTTTTGGATCATGTCATGTCATCCCCAAGCGAACTTCTCATACCTCCTAATTTGAGTTCCATGCAACGTGTGATCCAATTGGCATATGACAAAATATTCCATGTGGATGCGTTGTTTATGGATTCAGTTGCGGGTGACATGGGGGTTGCTGCCTTTGTTGACCATGCAGATGTGAAATCTGTTATCACTCCTAGGAATAAACTAACCTCTGGGTGCATCCAAGTGTTTTTAACAAAATTCAGGTGTTTGCATTAACTAACATCGTGTTTGCATTAACTGGAGGTACATATAAGCTAAGTTGGTTTCCAAGGGCAAACAAGGTCCGTTCAAATTTCTATGCCCATTTCAGATTTATTCAAAAGGGACCTCCCAATCTTCAAGACTTAAGTACATTGCAAGGAGGCTTGGTGAAACCGATATTGATATTTTCTTCGCACCATATATGCAGGAGTAAGAATAATAATATTTCAGTTTTTTTATACTAGGTTTGTATTTGCTTAATGCTAATAATCATTATTGTTTAATTATTTTCTACAGTAAACATTGGCAATTGATTATACTATGTAAGCATACTTATAAAATTTTCTTCTTATGCTCCATCCACTACAAGCCATCGGTTGATGTCAAGAAGATTATGAACATGTGAGTTTTCTTCCTTATAGAATAATAGTGTTTGTAATAAATTAAATATGGTCTTTGTAATAAAATGGTTACTAAGTTTATAACTTTGGTTATAGGGCTATGAGGACATTTACAATTGCAAGGGGTCTTAAGAAAGCTAACTCGGTAAGGGACCCTGAATAGATTATACTGAAGGTAATAAAAGTGTTAAGTGTTATGCTTCATGTAGTTTTTTGCTGATGACACATAATTTTATTCATGTTAATATTACAGAGTCAAAGGCAACCAAAGAAAGCAACTTGTGCGGCTTCTACATCATTAAACACATGATCAATATCATCTTGTCAAATATGACTTACCTAACTGAGGAGGTAAATTGTGTTTTTAATGATTTCATATATTTCTGGTCAATTTAATATATCTTAGTAATGCTTTAATTTCTTTTATTTTAATTTGATATTTCAGATGTTTGATGAATGTGACCCATTTCTTGAACAAGATATTGAGGACCTGCGCAATATTTGGGCTGACTTTTTTATTCAAATCATTGATTCTCAATAGTATTTGTCATTACCAGAATACATTTTTTATTTTTCTATTCAAATTATTGTATTTTTTATTGAATTTTATTAAATGAATAATGTAATGAGCAATTGAAGATCTGTCTCTGCCATCTTGAACTTTGCCTTTACTGCTGTATGTTTCAGTTTGTATATTTGGGTAGTTTATTCATGAAGCTTCAAGGGATAAGGTTAATGAAACAGTATATACACCCGTATGAGTAGAAAAAATATATGTAAATATGACAATATATACACCGGTTGTCTTTATAGCGAGGTATAGAAAATTTATTAATCTACACTGGGTGTAAACATAACCGGTGTAAACAATTTATTAATCTACACTGGGTGAAAACATAACCAGTGTAAACAATTCATAAAAACCATTCAAAAGGGATATGTTCAACCAATGTAGACATTAGTAAATTCTACACTGAATTTCAAAAGGGATCGGTCTAAATTCTACACTTTCTACACTGGCCAACTGCCCGATTTAAAAAGTGTACACTTTCTAAATGGTCTATTTCTACACTGGTCATTATCCGGTGTAGATAACTATTTTCAACTGATTTAGAAAGTATTTTTTGCAATAGTGTCTTTATCCTATACCTACTAACTTAGGGTTAATTATGACTATTTATGATAATTCATCTATCTATAAATAATCTATTCAGATTATTTCCTAAGCCAGAATCCTTTGTTCTAATACCAAAATATCGTGTCTTTATTTTCACCCTCAATTATGCTCAATTGGAAATAGGTTGAACTAAATTAACACCTTTTTATCTGATTAGGAAATCCATAACATCCTTAATAATCTCCAGACTTTAGAAATTAATATCAATTATCTGGGGTCTCAAATCAAAATTCTAAAAAATATGTCTGACCTAATTACCATTCTCTATTTACTGGTAAAATTTTGGGACTATAACATTTTTAGGCAATTTTGGGCCTTTTCTAGCACAACTTTATCATAATTACGATTTTACCCTTTAACTTTGACAAATTGCATTTTGGTCCATTAATATGAGACACATACATAAACAGGTTTAACCTTAGTAATTTGTGGATCTCTACAAGAATGTGATACATATGCTGGAGTGATTACTAGGATACTCCCTAAAGGAATAGATGGTCCTTCTTTACTGGGCCTTTTGAAGATTGATTTGTTAGTGTCATATGCCATTCTTTGCAAAATATGCGGTGTAGATGTATAGAAATCACATTATACTAAATGGAACTGGCTTTCTCTACTAGAAAAAAATGCTTATAACGGCAATTAAAAGTGTCCTTTTACAACAGTTAAAAGTAGCCTTTCACGACAGTTTTGAGAGCGTCATGAATTCCACTGCAGTTGTAAGTGTACATTTTAACAACTATTTTATAATCGCTTTTAAAGTTAACATTTCACTGTGGTTTTTAAAAAATTTCCGTTAATTGGTTGAATTTTTTTTTTTTGCTTTTCTCAGCCTACACCCACCATCAATCATATTGGTCACATTCATCAAAAGCATAATACCAGATATGAACAGAAGAAGTCAAAGATTTAGTGAAGAAACTAAAGAACTATAAGCTTCTTCTATTAAAGCTCTTCGAACTCCTTCTAACAAGGTCCATTTGCTTATACCCACTGTTACCCACCACTGTCAGCTTCACTAAAAAGTTGAAGATCTGTTGTAAAAGTTGAAGATTTGGAGAAAAAAGTTACATATCTGGAGAAAAGGTTGAAGATTTAGAAAGCTTTTACTATTAAAGCTCTTCAAACTCTTGAGGTATTACAATTTATAAACAACAAATGAAGAAGGACAATGGTCAACTTTTGTTATATGATGTATTATAGTTTATAAATACAGCATTTTTTATAAAAACTACAGTTAAAAGTCATCACGTGGGACTTTTAATCGCGATTTTTATGAAAACAACCATTAAAAGTCCCACATGATGACTTTTAACCGTAGTTTTTTAAAAATTGTTGCAAAAAGTTTTTAAACCTGAACTTATTTACAAAAATATCACCGCCTTTTTTTCATGGCTATTATAAGGAAAAACTACTGTGAAGTAACACCGTGATAAGTGATTTTTCTAATAGTATTTTATAGTTATTTATCTATTTAAGTGGCACTAGTTGAGGAAGTTCTTCCTTAAGGAGCTACCTTGGGATCTAAATGATAGATGTTTCATCATATTTCTCAGCTACCATATATAAATCATCTTTTATGGAATTAGGAAGATGAAGATCTAAGGCATGATTCTAGAGTCTGTAGAAAATTTGATGGTGGAGAGTAGCCATAATGGCTTTAGGATCTTATTTTGTACCAATAATTTGATTTAACCCTTCAGCCTTTCTGAAAGAGTTGGGTCGTATAGCTTCATGTTAAAATCTAGAGCAATAGTCATTATTACTCCTCTATTTCTTAGAGTGGCTAGAAGAGTACCAATCAAAGATTGCTATAAGAAGTATAAGTAGTATATAAAGGAGCAATTCTGATAGTTAATTGGATCCCTTTTCTTCTGTGAGAGTAAGAATAAGTCAAACAACCCCAACATGGAGATTAAGTGTACCATTGAGCCTTCCAAGAATTTATCAAAGGTTGTGGAATTTTAAGAGTAACTATTATTTAGCAGAAGTGGGTTGAAGACCACACTAATCAAGCTTAGAGGTTTGGACTACCTCTTTTGCATGGGGCCTTCTGGTTGAAATAAGGGACCTAATATTGTGGGTGATTCGGTTTGTTCTAGAGGCTATATAGGCTAAGGAGGGGAAGCTCAGTATCTTGGATTCTGGCTTCTTTGGGCTGCGCCTGATTGGTTATTTATTCTCGTGGATTGTGTGTCCATGCCTATTTCATGGCCTCATGTCACGCATGGTTATTTACGCTCGTGGACTGTGTATCCACACTTTTTTCGTGGCCTTGAGCCAACCTAGATTGGTTAGTTACCCTTATGGACTATGTGTCCACGCCTGTTTATGTTTTGTTGAAGTCCTATAGAAAAATGATGGTTTTGAAAGGATTTCTTTTAAATGATTGATTTGAAATGGTTATTTCAAATAGTTTTTTCTAAAATAAAAATGTTTACAGAAATGTTTGCATCAAATTACGAAATGTTATGAATTACATTTTAACATGTTAAAATTGTTTATTTTTCGCATTTTAAATTATGTTTTTGGGACATTATTCACGAGTAGATTATTTGACTTCAGATAGTGTAGTTGACCCTACTCCTCCTGCTGAGCATATAAGAGCCTAACATTCGATCCGAAGCGCTGATTTGACAACCTTCTTTTGATTAATTATTATTAGGAAAAACTTGTATTATTTTATTCAAAAAGTAGATGCTTCACATAGTTTATAGATAAGATTCTAGTTATTTTGGAAAAATATTATAGAAGATTTGAACGTTTGCAGTCTATTATAAGATTATCGGGAGATCAGTTATACAACGACGATTATGCAAAAATTCCTACAGATGACTCGCCTTTAATTTAAAGTTGTAATAGATTATGGTTTTTTGTTTCAAACATTTTATTTAAAGTTTTAGCCTTAAGGAATATGAAGTTATTCATATTCTATGCTAGTCACGGCTCAAATTTTGGGACGTGATAAATGATATATTGAAAAGTCAATTTCAGATATTTAAATATGAAAAAAAATAAAAAATTATAAAAGGTTGCTTCAACCTTAAAATAAGGGTAAAAAGTTGTTTGCGTTTTTAACTTCTAAATATGGCTTTTCAATCTCCAAATGTTATGCCAATTGCCAAACACATCCTCACCATCTCCAGATTTTGACATGTTCGCAATAGCTCTTCCCTTAGTTACACATTAAGTGCTCAAGGACTAACCCACTCTTTTCTCCCTTCTGTTTTCTCTTCTATCACCTCTGAGCACATTGATGGCAAGCACTAATCCCAATGGTGTCCATATACTATAAAAAAATTAAAGTTTTAGCGACGACAAAAAAGTCGCCGCTGAAAGTAGATTTTCAGTGGCAACTTTAGTTGTCGCCGCTAAAAGTCAAGACTTTCTGCGGTGACACATATTGTCGCCGCAAAAGGTCATAGTATCTGCAACGACATATATGTGTCGCGGCAAAAAGTCTATAGTTTCTGCTATGACAATTTTTTGTCGCCACAGAAGGTAGGATTCAGCGGCAACTTTTGTATCTATTTGTCGCTGCTAAAAGTCTTAATACAATTTTTTTCTCAATTTAGAGGAGTTTTAAGAAACTATCTAATATATAGAATTAAATTATTAAATAATTTCATTTTTAAATAATAAATAAAGGAATTTCACATGTTATTGTAATAAGAAGAGATTATACATATAATAATGTGATATATGTGAAAGAAGGAGATGAAACGGGGGTATGTGCATGAGATATTATAAACGTGTGTCAATGAGCATGAGAGTTAGTATGTGTGTTTTAGAGACAATGTGGGGGAGGAGATAAAGAGAGGGAGATGTGTGTGAGAAAGAGATAAGGAAAAAGAAGGGACGTAAAATACATACATACATACATACATACATACATACATACATACATACATACATACATACATACATACATACATACATACATACATACATACATACATACATACATACATACATACATACATACATACATACATACATACATACATACATACATACATACATACATACATACATACATACATACATACATACATACATGCATACATGCATGCATGTCCATACATCCATACATGCATGCATGCATGCATTCTTAGTTACTGTTGTATGTGCCATCTATTACTGTATTTTACGTAACATCTCAACTTTTATAAAAAGGGATTTATAAGGTATTATTGATTTTAAGAGTGTTTTTCTGAAATTAAAAAGTCTCAAAAGTGAAATTTTAGAGAAAGAATAAAGGAAAGAATAATCATTAAAAATATTTTGGGGTTAAGAAAAATTAAGAAAAAATCATAAAATGAGTATTTTGGGGGCTTAGAAAATTATGAAAGTTTATTTCCCCAAAAGAGATCCAAATGATTTAATAGCTATTTTTTAAGAATTAAAGGCCTATTTTCTTAAAAAATTAAAAAAAATAATTAGAGGTTATCATTTGCCTAGAAAATTTTATAAAAATTCACTAATGAGTTGAAGAAACTATTGGAGGAAAAATATCATTATTTTATTAAGAGAATTATTTCTTAAAATATATTTGGTAAAATAAGACTTTCATCAGCGACTTTGTTTGTCACCGCTAAAAGTTCTAAGTTTCTGATGTGACAACAAAGTCGCAGCTGAAAGTACTTTTAGCAGCGACTTTGTTTTGTCGCCACTAATACATTTTAATATTTTAGGAATCTCCTTCTCTTCCTTATTCCTCAGCGTCGACGGCTTCAGAGAACATTCAAAACATAGAGAGCGAGAGACAAAAGGAGAGCACGAGGGAAGGACTAGAGGATTGTGACGTTGGAAGAGTGATCGAAGGACATAGATCGAGCTTGTGGCATTGTCGGCCATCTGAAGTGATTTCTCTGACTCCGTCTTTAATCTGTCTCCTCTATTTTCTTTCAATTTTGCTGTGGGTTTCCGTTTAAAGTCAAGATTGTGTGGACGAACAAAAAACCATAACTAAAAATCAAAACGACCAGATTGTGTGGTGCCTAACGCTTCTTTCTTCTCCATCGCACTACCCTCCAAAGCATGAACCTCTGACACAAAAATTTACACCCAAAACTCTCATCTTTCATATAAAGCTAATAAAACATGTCGCCACAACACCTATCTATCTCCCACCTCTAAAATTAACAACCACCATCACCAAGAGAGGTCGAGTTCTCAAAATGGCTTCTACAATCCCTACAATCGGGTCTTCTTTTTATGGAAGTTGGGGAGCTTCTTTAACTTTAATAGTGGGTGAGCATTACAACATGTTGGTGAAATCGATGCCTTCACAAGCTCGATTTGGGGGCAGCAAGGCAGTGAGGTGCCAACCCATGATGAAGAACGTCAATGAAGGCAATGGCTTGTTTGCCCTTATTGTCATCATCACTCGCAATATCATCAGTAAGAAAAAGATTCAACCAACTTTGAGGCAAAGTCATTCTCAGGTATGCCTCACTTCTTTCAAAATTTCCTTGCGTAATTTGAGGATATATTTTGAAATTTGGGAGAAAAGAAGCTGGTGGAATATGTTTTTGTATTGATTTATGCTCATATCATATGCATATTGGGAGTGTGTTTGGTTTGGATTGAATGGAAACTTCAATTTAGAAGTTCTATTTGGACCTTTCAGTGTATTCAAATAAATAGTTCAGAATTATTAGGCGAATGCTTCTATTTCACATTATATGAATTACTAAATCTTCCAGGTTGAAGAATTGTGTCAAAGTTCAAGTCTGGGTTTGACTGCCTGATAGACTCCTGATATTTTATGTCATATAGATCTTATATAATTTCCAGGCTTTAATTTTTCCATTACTTCTGAGATTCCTCTTAGTCATGCCTAGAACCTACATGTGGCATTCATAGTGTATTACTCTTCATTTAGTTTGTATTATCCAACCATTCACTTCACATCCTCACAGTTAGTTGTTAACCATATAATAGGATCATTAATCATTTGTCAAAATTTCATTTGCTTTTCCAAATCTTGGGCTTGCCATCATAGGATATATTCATTCTCTTTAAAGCAATCTGACCTTCTGAAAATGGTTAATTTCTATCTTCTGTATGAATTTAGAGACATGACAGCAATAAAAGACATGGGCATTGCCTTTTCTAGAGAATTTCCAAATTATTTGCTTTGATTGGTCACATTGGTAGTTGCTACTTTTTATCCTTCTTTCACATATTTTTCATCAACTTTTTTATTACTAATTCTTTTATGCAATATGTATAAAATATGCCTCATCATTTCTAACAGAAATTAACTTGGGAGTACTCAAATTCCTCTAGTTTTGGTCACCCATAGTTATCTAATGTAGCAAGGGCTCATAGCTACTCCCTTATCTCACTCAAGCTCATCTGTTTCAACACCTCGAGGAATAAGTCCAACTTCATGGTTAGGAAACTTTGAATCCCCCAATGTTGGGTCATCTACTGATTTTCCCCAACAAAATCTAGATAGTAATTCAAAAGGTGAAACAGAGTTGCTCTCTGCCTTGGAATCACTCTCAATATAACGATAATTCAATTGTGAAAAGTATGCGTACTCAATTGCAAGAAGAGTTTAATAAAAAAATCTTAAGAGGAGAGCAAAATGGAAGCAAAGCATGCAAAAATGGAAGAAGAACGTGTGTAATTTGAGCAAAGACTAATGGAGCAAATGATACAAGTTTAATTTGTTGCCTTAATGTAGAGGGGTAACTAGAGGCGCCTACTTCTTTTATTACTAGTATTGGTCCTTCCATATAATATTTATGTTTCAACTAAACATTTTTATTTTATTTTTAAATATGTTTAAGTAATTGATGTACTCTAATATTTTAAAGGATGATGTGAATTATTCATTAATGTTATTAGATTTTGGTTTATTTAGTTATTTATTATTTTATTTATATATTTATAAGCCTATTATAAGTTTTCATTTAAAAAAATCAAGAAAAAGAATTTAAAAGCAATTATTGACTATCAGCGGCGTTAATTGTCGTCGTTGATTCCACATTAGGCGGTGACAATTTTGTTGCCGCAGATTCCACTTTTAGCGATGACATTTGTCACCGCCTTTACTTTGCCTTTGGTGGCGACCTCTGGTTTGACGCTTTTTGTTGAACTTTCAGCAACGACCCAATGTCGTTGCTGATTGTTGACATTCAATGGCAACTTTCAGTTGTCGCCGCTAATGCTTAAAGGCGATAGTTTCATAGGTGACAACTTAGCGGCGACAAAAAGTTATCACTAAAAGTTTTTAGCAGTGACTTTTGTGCTTTCAGTGGTGACTTTTGTCACCGCTGAAAGTCAATATTTTTTTGTAGGGATAGATTCCTCAATTGAAGCACACTATATGTAATCCTTCATACTCTACATATAGTGTTAGTCCCATCATTTTCACCAACGATAAGAGTTTCAATTACAAATCCAATTCCACACAAACCCAAGCAAATCTCCCCCTTGGCGCACATAGGTGCCCAAATTATCCTTAGACACATTCCTTGTGATGGGATATGGAATAATAATTAATGATGATTTTAGATATTTCATATATATATATTTAGCTTAATTTGGGAAGATTTTAGAAACATTTTATTTTAATTTTGATGTTATCTTTTTAGTATTTATTATTTAGTTATATTATCATTAATTTTAGGATTTTTAGAATTTTATGCATTTCATTTCTAGGGCTAGATTTGCAGCTATAAATAGCCATCAACATATCTCATTTTGTAAACACTTATGAATTGAATAAAAATTGTATTTGCCTCCTCTCTAAAATTTTTATTTTCTCCCTCTGTTCATCTGATTTTCCCCCTCATTTCTTGCTTTTCTCCCCTTCTCCTCTCTCTATCTCTCTTCCCTTTCCATCTCTTTATTCCTTTCCCTTTTGTCTCTATACACAATCTATAATATGTCTATTAATTTCAACATGTATTCCTTCTGGTTGAAAGAAAAACAAAAAAAAGCAAGATACATACATTCCTTAGGCCCCATTTGGTTGTATGTCTCAATTTCATGTTATGTTTTGTTAGTCAAATTTCCAATACAGGAATTTTAAGCTAAAAAACAAGAAAAATAAGAAGTTTATTGGAGTCTTCTACATAAAAATATTTTATATAATTTCCATAAAAGGAGATGGAGAAATAAATAAAGAATATAAGAGAAAAGTCAACCTCGTATGCACTCACACTCATGCATATTACACAAATTCTAGGTGTCATCAATATTAAATAAATACTTATCACTAAAAAAATATTAAATCAATCCTAATATTTAAATTAAAGTTTGGTTCAATTCTTCCGTCATAATAATTGTGAGTTTTGATTAAAAATAGTAATATTTCAATGGTGTTACTTATTTTGCCATATTAGAGTGATTGAATTATTCATCTCTACTTACCTTCCTGAATTATATTAATAACTTTCATTAAGTGAGGGTTTGGTTTAGTTTATTTTAAATAATTTTATGATATATGAGATAAATATATGTTAAAAAATTTATTTCATAAAAGTGATTTTTGAAAACCCAATAGATCACTCATTCCAATTTTTTCATACACAAAATAAATACTTAGATCCTTGAAACTCTATTTTAATTTGTGATAGGACGACAATTGATGAAGATATTATTGGACTTAGATTTCTTAATTTATACATTTTTAAATTAAAGGAGTAAGCGTTAACTGTATGAGATTATAAATATGATAGAATATGTAAGAATATGAAGCTTTGTAACTTTAAGACTTTATCTGAATAAAGTCGGCCGTTATTTAGATTCGTGCTTTTGAATCTATTATCTTTTGATTATCTGAAATCTTATAAGATTACAATGAAATATGTTCAAAATATGATTTTATAATCGGATCATGCGCTTTATATTTGGATAAAATGTTTTTATCACAACATCAATCTTTTGTAAATCTATTATCAAAGAGGAGATTTATTTGAATATGATCAGTTTTATTATTTGTTATCATATTCGGATTGTAGTATCAAAGTGTTTTGATTTATATATCTCTTATTCAAACCCTTAGCATCTTATTCAAATAATGACTTATATTCACTATCAAAGAATATTATTTTCAGAAAGTGTAAATTTGTCTAAAAAATTTTCATTCAAGAGCTGTGAATATCTGAAAGTTCTTTTAACAGCAATGTTACACCATAAATTTTTATCGTAAAAATGACTCCTTGATCGTCACCCAAAGTGTTTGGTTGTTAGTTGTCCATGATGTGGCATATCCACATAGCATCCACTTCATTTTTTTATTTTACATTAAGGTGTAAATTTACCTTAAAAGTTTTTACTCAAGAGTGTTGGGTATTTTGAAGTTCTCTTTTATGTTTAATATCACCCAAATCATTATCCAAGTTTAGTTTGATCAATATATTAAGGTGGTATGTCCATATGTTATCCACTCTATTTTTTTTCAAGTTAGATTTATAAAGAAGTCAGAAATAAAAAAATGCATCCCTCCAAGGCCTGTTATTATCATAATATTATTCTCAAAAAACTATACTTTGGCAGCTTTTCGAAATTGATCATGTTATTTATACTTATAAGATAACATGCCTACGGTTATTCTCAAAATTGATCATGTTATTTAGGTCTTTTAAAAATTCTTGTGAGTCCCCTGGCATATATTATCTTCTACATTTTTTCGACTATGCTTTTATGCTCAAAAAATATATCAAACTAGAGTATATATGGTCTCCTAAGAGCGATACTCTATTAACAATAGAGTTTTAGGGATATATTTTTTTAATTTTTTTATTTATAAATTTAACTTGCAAAAAATGAAGTGGCTAACACGATGATGGTTAACTAAGTATATTTAGTCAATAAATAGTCAAACTAAACTTAGATAATAGCTAGGGGACATTGAATTCATAAAAAAGATTTTCTAATATCCAATGCTCCTAAATGAAAATTTTTGGCAAATTTATGCCCTAAGTCAGCCCAATAAAAGATCAAGTGTATATAAAGAATACGTAGAAGAGAGGGAGGAAATAGGAGTGAGAAGAGAATAAAGAGTAAGAGGAGAAAGAGAAAAAGGACAACAAAAAAGGATAAGATGAAGTAGTTGATAATTTATTAGTAGAATAAAGCGAGAAAATTTAGTAGGAAAAGAAGTTAGAAGAGAAAGAAACATTAAAGGAAACAAAGGCAATAATTACTAATTGTTGTAAAAAAAATTATCATAAATAATAAGTATTATAATATTAAAAATTCATTTACATATTAATTATTAAGTTTATTGTCCTAAATATTTTTAAATAGATTTGACCAAGAGGAGGGAGAAACAGCAGAGAGAAGAAAAAAATGAAGACAAAGGAGCATAAACAATAAGGATAGAAGATGAAGCCAAAAAAAGAAGGAAGCAATAGAGAATAAAAAGAAGAAAAGAAAAGGTTGAAATAGAAGACAAGGTGAAAAAGAGAGTGAGATTAAACAAAAGAGTAAAAGGAGCATGAGAAAGAGGATGGACAAAAAAGACAAAAAATAAGACGAAATATGTGATAATTTACAAATAGAATAAGGTGAATATGGAGGATAAGAGAAAGTTGGAGGAGAAAGAAAAATAAAAAGGAAAACAAAAGGCAATAGTTACTAATTATTATAAACAAAAATTATCATAATAACAAATATTATATTTTTAAAAATTAACTTATATAGTAATTATTAAGTTCATTGTGTCCTAAATATTTTTAAATAGAGTTGACCAAGAGGAGGGGCAACAAAAGAGAGAAGAAAAGAAATATGATGAAGAAGAGCATAAATAAGAGGAGTAGAAGATATAGGCAAAAATGAAAGGAACAACAATAAAGAATAAGTAGAAGCAAAGAAAGAGTTGAAGTAGCAAAGAGGGAGGAAATAAGAGAGAGAACAAAAGAAAGAGTAAGAGGAGAAGGAGAAAGAGAAAGAAGACGAAAAAAGATACTCCCCAAAAAACCCAAACATGTGTTCAAGTTTATTAGTCCCCATAACATTTCCCATGGTGAAGGCGACATAGTTGAATCACCTGTTGACATACACACTACAAAATCAAAAGAAGTATTTTGTAATGGTTATATTTTTGCCTTGTAGCTGTTTTAACCACTATAATGACATTTTGTAGTGGTTTACCAAACCGCTTCAAATTCCAGTAGTACAAACAATTTTCTAGCAGTTCAAACAAACACTACTCATAACAATCAAAATACTAGAAATATTTGTAACAGTTTTATGGATTTAGTAGTAGGCATACATGTTAGACTCCAATATTTTGATTATGACAATTGAGAAAATATTTTTAAAAATTATTTTAAGACTGATAAAGAATATTTATCGATAAGTTTATCAATTAGTTATTCAATAAACCATTTGATAAATGAAAAAGAAATTTGTGAAAAGATTAATTTCTGAAGGATATTTATTAAAGATCTATTCGATAAATTCATTTATCAATAAGACCTTCTATAAATAGACTATAAAGAAAACTCATAGCCTTTATTTTCAAAATTATTTTTCTTTGAAGACTTATTCAATAAAGTCATTTATTGAAAAAACCTTTAATAAAATTTGAAAATGACTCTGTGGAGGTATTTATCCAAACATTTATCAATAAGAATAAATTTTGTGAAAAGGTTTTTAGAGAATTTATTGAAGTTCTATTTGTTAAATATGTTTATCGATAAGATATTCAATAAGTAATTTATTTAAAATAAAGAAGAGCTTATTCATCTATCGATAAGCTCTTTGATAAATTTAAAGTCTGTATTATTTTTAAAGATTTAATCTATCAAAAACTATTTGATAGGACTACTTATTGAAGATCTCTTCGATAAATAAGAAAATTTCATTAACAGACTAGCTGACTCAGACTTGTTTCAAAATGTTATTTGAAGTAATTTATTGATAAGTTATTCAATAAGATAGTTCTTCAAATAAATTTTTAATAAATTAGATTCATAAAATTTAAATTTAGTCTGATTCTATATAGCATTTATTGATAAGCTATTTGAGTAAACTATTTATCGATAAGATACTCAACTCTTTTACAAATGGTTTTATTCAAATTTTGTTGAAGTCCTCTTCAATAAATAATCTTATTGATAATATCTCTGATAAATGCTTATAGTTTTTCAAATGATTTTAACAATCATATTTTGATGCAACGGTTTAAATATAGTGTAATCATTCTTATATGCTTCTCATCATTGTTTATCACACTCACAACGGTTGCCTAGCATGTTTACATTACATTATTCAAAATGAAGAGGTTGCGGCTAAAAGGCTAACTGTCAAAAAAGTATATAAAATGCTACCACCTACTATTGCCAACCACTGACTTTGTCTCTGCTTCACTCAATGCTCAATGTTTCTAATGGATATATTTAGAGCTCAAACTATAAATATAAGGGAAATTGAATGCTGAAGTTAAGACACTCAACTAGCTGTGAAAAACATTTATTACTCATTCATTATTATTCTCGAGTGTTCAATGTTTATACTCTGTTATCCTCTATTTTTACTTAGTGTGAATAGAAAGTTTATCTGAGAGAGAATTCATTGTACTTCAATGATGATTATTACTTCTCTGTGTGAGAGAGATTTATCAATTCTTTTTTTAAATTCTGAGTTGCTCAAGAGTGTGAGACTCTTAAGTGGATTGAATCTTTATAGGTTGTAAAGGGGAGTAAGAGGGATTCTCACAATAAAATATTTTGTATTTTAATTCTGTTATAGGAATATGGACAATCGATAACCTATGTTGAAAAGGATGTTCAATAAGTTCAATATGTTTTCTTAATACATTTTTGTCAATTGTCACTTTAATCAATTTTTTTTATTGTCTTCTTAGAGCTTTGTAGTTGCATAGCTCACAAGCTAAGCTTAATTGCGTCTTCCCATGGAAGAGGGTTAAGGTATATATATTCTCTATTAACTAGTTATCGAAATATATTTCAATCATCACTTTCCTGACATGGTTTATTGATTTTTCTGTATGTATAGTGCCCACAACAACCCAAAGACAGCATCGATTGTGGGTATTGTGTCATCGTCAAGCACCAAACAGTTCCTTGTATATATATATAGGTATGCATGGGCAGGGCTAGGCAACACAGCCCCTGCCTAAAAAAAGTATGGGTTATATTTTATAACTCGATGTCTAGCCCTACCCTATAAAAGTCATAACTATTTCAGATTGGGCATACCCAAATTATGATGTCCTGCTCATATTGTGAAAAAAAATTTACAATCATGAACTTATAAAATAATATCATATTTATGTCTTCAAGAATTAAATAATATACATAATCCACAAAGAATAAGGTAACAAAAATATAGTAATTAAAGTCTTGAAGTCCATTGCATATATAAAAAAGAAAGATTGAAATATATGGGGCTAGGATATTTGTAGTGTTATTGTAACACCAATAATCGAATGATTGTCAAGTAAAGCATAGGAGCAACTTTGATATCTATGTAAATCTAAGAATTATATTTAATACTTTAAAAATGAGCAAGGAAAGTTGTCAGCTAAAGTGAAAAGTGTAAAATTATAAATAAAATAAGTTAAAAAAAGAAATAAGACTTTAAGAAAAATAATATATATATAGGGTTAGGCCAAATGGGCAGGGCAACATACCTTACCCAGTGCCCTACCTTGCCTGACAACCTTTTGGGCTCAAATACATTTTTGACAACTTTTTTTAAGCTGAGCTGGGCGATTTTTCTATCTGCTTAGACGGGCGGACTGGATTACGAGCATTGTGTATAACCCTATATATACACACACACACACATATTCAGTGTTCAATTTATGCATTTAACGCTAAATTTAGAATAGCTACATATATTTACATCGTTGAATAGGTATTCAAGACATTGGACGTGAAATAATGGCAATGAAGTATGAACCCTACAATAGAACTTAATGGACGCCAAATTTGAGCTCCAAGACAAACTGCAATGGATTGCAACGGTGACGACCTTAGAAATGGACACTAGATTTGTGATCCGACTCTAGAATGAATAGACGAAATCAAATATGGATAGGGAAAAGGAGAAGGGAAATGAAAATAGAAACCCAAATAAAATCTCTTATGAATTTGAGAACACTAAAATTGGGGGAATGCTGAGAGAAATCATACCTGAGTAATCATTGGCGTACCTGAGTAATCTTGGGATGGAGGCAGTTCCAACAAGAAAATGGCAAAGGCAGAGAGAGAAGACGAAGGTAGTTCTAAGACGAGATTAAAGGTTTGTTGTTGATGGAGGCACAGAAGAAGTCGTGTTAGGTATAAGCTTGTCTGAGATTAAGGCGAAGAAGAAGGAGAAAAGCATAAGGAGATGTGAGGTCTTAGATTACGGCGAAGAAGAAAGAGGACGAAGTCACTAAATCTGGTTTTTGACTTTTTAATTTTAAAATAGCAATTTAATTTTAAGCGAATTTTTTTTAGAAAAGGGTGTTTTTAACTTTTTGGTTGAATTTCAAAATCCCATTTTAGAATGTCACATGTCACATGGATTATTGAAATTCATGTACCCTTTATGTCTTTTTGTATTTTTTAAGATCTTTTTCTATCATTTTCCCTTTTTGTATTGGGTTTTTAATTAAGTTGAACTTTTTTTTTCCAAAATTGTTGTTAAATGCAAACATGGTTGTGAAAAAGTTTGAAAACAAGTTTTTATATCAATAGTGACTTTTATCTCTTTTATATTGTGAAATTTATATCAACAACTTCACACATTTATTTCAAGTATTTTAGTAATTTAAATTATTGGAGCATGACAGTCACATCTTGAGAAAATAATCAAGATTCAATATTTATTTACGTGCCCAAAATTTATTTTAGTAGTCCATTTACTTACCAAATTCTTGCATTTTAAATAGTAGAAATGAACCTAATATTTGATATGTAATTTTAAAGTGGATCACCTACTTATTGGATAGCATTATCGTGGACAAAGTTGATTTTATGAAGAAAAAAAATATTACTTATTCTTTTGTTAATTGATTGTTGCAAAAAAAAAGGTTGGGAAGTTCAACATATAAAGAAAATTATGTTAAATATTTATAGAAAGGCTCGTGAAAGAATATTATAATCTCACTTGATATTATGAAGAAAGTAGATCTTATCAATTATAAATAGAATATAGTAAATTAAGAGGGCTTACGAAGTAAAATCACCCTTGAACTTCGTGCCGGTTATGCCTAGTATTTTAGGGCGTGACATGATAGGTAGCCTTCTTCACTCGATCACGATTAACAGGAATTTCATGATATTTTCCAATGCCAGAAGTGCTTAAAATTCCAAGCTCCTCACCAAGTTGGATAGCTCCATTGTTATTAACAATGCAAGAGAAAAAAAACCTTGAGACGCTATAAAAAGTATCCAGGAATCTCTTGGTCACCCCACCTGCTCCAAAGATATACGCTTCTACAAATAAAATCAGGTTGTCTATGAAGAATAGATGCAGCGTGTTGTCTTTATTAAGCTTGATGGGTTTTCAATTTTGATTGATTATCTCTTCCTATATCAAATGAGCAAGTTTTTCAATAAAAATAATAAAAATATAGAGAGATATGATCACCTTGTTGTATGCCACAATATAAAGAGAATTCCTGAGTGTTGCTCTTCCATAACTGGAGAAGATAAGCAATGATGGTTGAGTTGAGTTTCTCAAGACAATTCATAATAAAGCTCCAACAAAGCCTTTCATAGGCTTTTCCCCCCTACTTAGTTTTCTCTCTGTTCGTATTCTCCATATTCAACTAGTAAATTATCACCAACTTCATCTTATCATTTTTCTCTTTTTCTCTTTGTCCTCTTTCTCCTGCTTCTCTTATTCTTCTCATCTCGCTCCCGTTTCCTCCCTCTCTTCACTCACTCTGGCTGCCCCTCTTGTTAGTCAAATGTATTTAAAAATATTTATGACAATAAACTTATTAATAATTAATAAGTGATTTTTAATAGTATAATATTTATTAATTTATGATAATTTTGTTTATAACAATTAGTAATTATTGTCCTTTTTCTTTTTAATTTTCTTCCTCCTTCAACTCCTCCACGTATTTTTCTTCTTGTTTATTCTCCGTATTCTATTTTTAAATTATAACCTACTTGGTCTTTTCCTTCTTTTTTTTGTTAGTCATCTGTCTCCTGCTCCTTTGACTCTTTCTTTGTTGGAAATCATGCCCTAGGGGCCAATCATTGTCTTATGAACATTATTAATTTATGAATTTATTAATTGTGTTATCATATTATTTGCATGTTTACTATGATGACCATCCTTGGATAATACATGATCTTATCCTAAATATCCCTGGTCAGTCATCTATGCGGGAGCACAGATGAAATAAGACTAGTATGACTTTGATGATATATAGAGATATAAATCAGAGTCACAGGCACATGTAAGAGTATAAGGTGTTGGACCGACCCGCTATGAGAGAACTGTATGGATAACGTCATAAGCTTCTCTCATATATAAACCATGTCAATATGCCCTTTGACCTGAGATCATCATGGATTCCTACATAACAAACGTTCAGCTTTGACCTAGTCAAAAGTCACTTTTGACCGAGTGATTATAAAGACTATGTTCGGGTTTAGTGGTTTTTCATGCGGAGGAATGTGAATGGTCAAGATGGAATTTAGCCCTCACATTCGTAGAGAGATATTACTGGGCCCCTCGATGAGTGAGTCTGAGAAATATATGGCCATACTGTAATGGAAAGGTAGTTCCATTTCTACAGTCAGACTACTCAGGGATCGAGAAAGTAATGGTCAGGAATAGGAGGATGACATTATCCATGCCTCAACCATGACCAAAATATCGCGTGACAAAAGGGACATGATATAGTTGTATAAAAGGTTACATCGTTTAACGATCCTCATATAATTTGGGTAGTCGTTATGTCTTGCTAGAGACCGCTTATGACTTGTGGGCCAATATAGCAAATGGCCCACTGCCAACTTCATATGGGCCTACAGGGTCACACACAAAATAGCCCAACACGAGTTATAATGTCCAGATTCATTGAATCTAAGACATGTCCAGATTCAATGAAAGATCCAGGGTGGATGTATATATTTATTTATATTTATATTCCTATATATATATATAAATTTGTATATATATATTATATAAGAGATATATAAGATTTAATTTATAAGGATAAATTAAATCTCTATCACGTTTGAATTTGAAATTCAAATTGATAGGATATCTCATATAAGAGATATTTATAAGATTTAATTTATAAGGATAAATTAAATCCCTATCACGTTTGAATTTGAAATTCAAATTGATAGGATATCTCATATAAGAGATATTTATAAGATTTAATTTATAGGGATAAATTAAATCCCTATCACGTTTGAATTTGAAATTCAAATTGATAGGATAACTCAAATTTGATTTATGAGAATAAATCAAATATAGTTCAGTCTCATCTTTATTTAAAGTTAAATAAATAGGTAATTAAATCTGTGGGACGGATTTAATATTATTTATTTAATTAGTTTCTTATAAAATTATACAATATATGATCTTGTATTAATTTCGGAATTAATATAAGATTAACTCCAAAATCCAATTCGGTAGAGAGAAAAAAAACGCATATAGCATCCTATATATCTTATTTTAGGAGCTGCGTTTTCAGTGATACACACAGAGAACACAGAAAGGCCAAAGGGGAATCTGTAAAAGGTTTACAGATAAGAAACTGCCGAAATAGAGACGGAAAGAATGAATTCTTGAGAAAGCCCTGGAGGGACAAGAGACACTAGCACGACGTTCGTGGTTGGAACGCTGTTCGTGTGGATACCAGTAGAGGAAGCCGACCTGAGTCGTCGACTTCTTGCAATCGGAAAGGGAGCACAAGCCGTGAAGAGAAGCTGTGAACGTCATGACCAGAAGCTGTGGAAGTCACTGAGGAACACTGAGGTTAATGCTTCTTCCCACTTGACTTAAACACATACGGTAGATCCTGGCAAGGAATGGAAAAAAATTTAAATTAATTTATTCCTTTCACTCTTCTCATGTCATTCTCGTTTCCTCCCTCCCTTCTCTTTCAACTCTTCCTATTTTCTACTTATTCTTTTTTGTGTTTTGTCCTTTTTTACTTTATCTTCTACTCATCTTATTTATCTTCCTTTGCATCCTATTTTGTATAATTTTACTCAACAGAATATATTCATGTAATTCAAGTGGATTATTTTGGGGGGGGGTTTGGAAGCTTTTGAAAGGAAAATATTAATTTGTTGCATATAAATGAGTTATAGTTTTTGTAAAATAATTAATATCTAATTTAATTTGCTTGATGCACACATACAAGAAAAGGATAGGTCTGTATTTGGTCATTTGTACTATATCATGAGATTGAGATGTAAATAGTCAAATTAAAAGTATCTTATTTTTAATTTTTTTAATGATAAATCAGTTTTTTTTAAAATGATAATTATATGACTATTTTTTAGGATTTGTATTTATTAAAATAAAAAATAAATGAACTCCATTCCAAGAAGATCAGGGTCATAAAACATTATTATTATTTCTTGAGTTGGAGGAGGAAGAAAACTTAAAAGGAAACAAAAAAATAATTTCTAATTATCTAAAATACTATTAAAAATTTATTCATGTATTAACCATTAAGTTTGTTGTACTAAATATTTTAAAATAGAGTTGACAAATAGAAGGGGTAACAAGAGTAAGAATAAAAGAAATAGGATGCAGAGGAGCATAAATAAAAAGAGTAGAAGATAAAATTAAAAAAAAGGAGCAAACACAAGAATAAGTAGAAGAAAAGGAAGAGTTGAAGCAAAAGAGAGGGAGGAAACAATAGTGAGATGAGAAGGAAGAGTAAAAGGAGTAAGAGGAAGAGGAAGAACAAAAAAGGGAAAATGATAAGATCAAGGGTGTTTGGATTAACTTATTAGAAGTGATTTTAGGTGAGTATGTATGTGAGAGAAGTTGAGCATACAAGTATTTCTGAAACTATGATTTGATAGGTGATAATCTACAAGTAGAATATGAAGAATAAACAACTAGAAAAAAAGTTTTCAGGCATACCTGGAATCTGAGTTTGACTCTCTGAGTACTTGCAAGAAATCGGAGCACTCATTTGACTTTGATTACATCTCATAACAAATAGCACCAAAAGGAAGGATAAAGCTTTGGACGCATGAAATAGAAAGAGGAGTTGTACGCTAGAGAATAAAAATGGCAGCCTAAACAAATTGATCAAAGACACTTCTATCTACAACCAGCCTCACGTATGTGTCTTGTATGGTAGGAGGAGTGGGATGATATATAACTTCCCACTCCCTCCTTTTTCTCCCATCAAAAAATTGTTCCCCCCATTTTCACACAAATGGATCAGTGCCTAATCCACTATAAGTGGATTAACCTATTTTCCAATATCTCCTACTCACACTTAATGGATTATATATCGTGACTCCAATCTCATTTTCTTCCTTCTTTCATACTATGTGCTTTGTCATGACCGTGTAGACATGACGTCTCCATTCAGGGGTTTGTACTAGAAATCCCTTTCTATAGAGACCAGCACAAAGCAACCCTTTAGTGTAGTTCAACCAAATATGTTATAGTGCCTTGAATGTCCTAGATTTATCCATATACACTTTTCTTATGGTTAATCTAATTCCTCTTAAGTCAGCATATAACTCAGATAGCCTTCACTTATGCATAGTGTCAACACTTATGAAATTAACAAAATAATATCACAAGGGATCGGTCACAAACACTAGCATAGATGTGTATATTCTGGTAATCTTTCTTTCTCACATATATCATTTTTTTATGAATCAACTGCTTTCCTAGCATAATACCTTTAGTTCATATATAATTTAACCATATGACATATAATAAAGTAGCAAGCATTAAAACATACCTCCATGATATTGTCAAAGTCAAAAGATATTAATGAAAGGATGGTACCTTTATGGAACTCATACAACAATGAAGCATGGATTGATTCACTTGCTTTCCATTTATAGTTTTTTAGAACATGTGGTATGAATCACATGCTATGGTGTTCCTCTTATCCTATAAGAGTGTATGTCATTTTGATTCCATCAACCATACTATATAGATTTAAGTCTAGACACTCATAGTATCTAAACATAAACTCTTCAATTCTATTTACATAATATGACATCAATTTTGAAGAATTTGTTATCTGGTAATAGGTTTTATGGATGTAGGCCTCCATAGTTTGATCCATATCCATACACATGGATCTCATCTCGACTTACTGCACTTTTGTAGCCAAGGCCACATTTATTATATTTCTTCTATACCATATCAACACTTTTACTGCTTTACTAATGAACTCATATCTCATCTTTGGACGCTTCTTTTTAATGTCAAAGGTTATTGCTCGTGTGAGAGAGCTAACCTTTTTAACTTGTACGACATACTATATTTTGTATACTTTCACCCAGATGCATAAGTAATGATAAATGTCATGATTTCATTTATCATGATTTCATTAATAAAACAAAATATTACATATAGTATGTAATTTTATATTTTGCACATGCCAATGGCTTTTACATATTTCTCAAATATCTTTTTCCTATTAGCTTGGTCAAGGGGTCTGTTACTATACATTTAGTTGAAATGTATTGTACAGTTATAATTTTCTGTGCTTTATAATCCCTCATAAAGTTATATTTGATATCAATGTATTTGGTCATGTTGTGATACTTAGGATCTTTGGTGTAGGTTATGGCTGCAGTTTTGTCACGGTGTATTAACACTAGATTAGTACTCTCATTCCTAAATTCTAGGTGTTCAATAAATATTTTCATCCAAATAGCCTGTTGTGCTATTGTAGTGCATGCTATAAACTTAGCTTCTATAGAGTGTAATGCAATGCACATATGCTTCTTGTTACTCCAACATATAGTGCTATTGTTAAGCAAGAAGGTGTATCTTGAAGTCGATCTTTGTTCTTCTTCATTACAACCTACATCAACATTGAAATATTTGACTAGATGCAAATCATTTCCTTGATAACACAACACAAAGTTAGTTGTGCCCTTTAAGTATCTCAACATCTTCTTTATTACTTTCCAGTGTTTCTCATTGGGGTTAGACTAGAATCTATTAACCACTCCTATGTCATAACAAATATTTGATCTTGTACACATCATTGCATACATTAGGCTACCAACATCACTGGCATAAGTAACTCTTTCTGTCTATTTTTTGTCTAATTCAATTTTAGGACATATGTTATAACTCAAGCCCACTCCAGTTGCTATAGGGATTTTCTTAGGATTGTAGTCACTCATATTGAATCGCTCAAGTATCTTCTTGAATAATTTTCTTATGAAAGAATGATGATTCTTAAACCGCATAACATAGACGGAATTGTCTTCCTCTATCATCTGAAAGTTATATGAAATTATCGCCTTGTGAAACCTTAAGTATCATTGCCTGAATAATTGTTTTAATATATAAATGGGTCTTTTAAGTTTACACTTGTGCTCGAACCCTTTTCAATGAAATATATTGGTTGTTCCATATAGATTTTTTTATCCATATCACCATTCAGGAATGGATTTTTATATCTATTTGATGTAACTCCAGGTTTAAATTGTTTATTATTGACAGAATAAGTCTTATAGAGTTGAAATGCGCAACAGGTAGAAAAGTATCATCATAATCTATACCTTCATGTTGTGTAACTCCCTTTGTAACCAATCGAGCTTTATATTTGTCAATTGATCTATCCCCTTTCTCTTGATTTTGAGAACCCACTTGTTCCTAATGGTTTTTTCCTTTTGGAAGATCAACCAACTCTTAAACTTATTTTTTATCATTGACTCCATATCCTCTTTCATTGCTTTCTTCCATTCCTCCTTGGTAAGACCTACCAAGGCTTCATGAATAGTACAGAGTTCATCATCCCCTTCTAGAGTAACTAAGGTATAAGGATATTTAGATCTAGCCAGTGTTTAGTCCATAACTCTTAGGGTGTGAAAGTGATTGACTTTGTGGGCACACTGTTAAGTATGAAGGTTGTCATCAACTAAGCATCACCCTAATGTGAAATTAGAAGATTTGCATGTGCCATCATAAACCTAATCATGTCTAGAAGAGTTATATTTCTTCTTTAGATAACCCCATTATGTTGAGGTGTTCCAGGGATAGTTAGCTTCTTAATAATCCCTTTTTCTTCATAGAGTTGTTTGAATTGATTTGACAAATATTCATAACCTCTATTAATACGAAATGCTTTGATTTTATTATCTATTTGATTATCTGCTTCATTTATATATCGCCTAAAGCACTCTAGTACCTCAGACTTATATGAGATAAAATAGACATTACCATATCATGAAAAATTATTAATAAAGTAATGAAATACTAAACTCTGTGTCTCGCCTCACACTCATTGAACCATAAATATCATAACAGTTTTCTTGTAACAGATTTTTGGCTCGTGTTCCCTTATGACTTTCTAGTTGCCTTACCAGCTTGACAACTTTCGCATAATGACATATCCATGTTGAGGATTACCTCTAACATGCCTTCTTTTTCTAGTTTAATATTCTATTTTTATTAATATGTCATAGTCTAGTATGCTAGATATTCATGTCAGGATTATTTGAAGTAATATCAAAATAATCACGAGCATTAAAATCACTAGCAAGATCCATAATAAAGAACTTTTGAGCTGAACCATAAAATATTGAGTTGCTATAAATGTCTGCAACTTTACCATAAAAGTTTACATTAAATCTGAAGTCTAGTAAGAAAATAATAAAAACTAAATTATGTGAGATATCGAGAACATGAAGCATATCATGTAGCATCAAGGTATTTCTTCCACACAAAACAAGTTTACAAGTACTAATGCCATGAACCTTGATCCTTTCATTATTCCCATGTAAATCTACTTGCTTTGATATAGAAATTGATGTTATTCCATGAAAGATCCATGATCCAAGAAGAATAAACATATTCTGTCAGAAAAATAGTACTAGAAAAAAATGAGACATGTGAATTCACATAATTTACTGTTACCTTTCTGCTCTTAGCTTATTTAGAATAGTCACATGCAAAATTTCACATGTTGTGGTAGGAAAAGGATTTGACCTTTTTGATAACTATCGTTTAATTATCAAACAAAACTAAGCTAACTAATAGTAAAATGGAGGCTAATCTAGGTCGATTCACAAGGAGCCTAAATAGATGTAGAAGTTCCTAATTAATCTAATAAGCTACAAATTAATAACTTAAAGAGATTGTGTTTGATGAGTTTTAATCTAACTACTAAAAGTAAAACCTATGCTATTGTTTATGCTTTCAAGTATTTATGATGATTAGATGAATGAATGACAAGTGTCTTCCTTTTGAGATTACCTTACCTTTATTATCCACAGAATATGAGAAGTTAATCAGCTGAATTAGAATATGTTATCTAACAACTCTCTAGTTAATTCTCAATTAAAGCTACAATCGCAGATATTAAAAGAGATTATGAATCATTCAACTTAGAGATAGCAGAATATGAATTAAACATATACAACTGTACTTTGTTATAGAATGATTTCAATTAATCACAATTATGTTCAACTTGATCACAGATGAGAATCAATCAAAGGTCATTTATGCAGAAATAAGAAATTAAACTCGATTTCTTACTTCTTTGTCATCTACTACTCTAATTGCATCAGTAATTATAGAATTAACTATATCAACTCGATACATTTAACTCTAAATTAAAAACACAATGAACTCCCTATTCATCTCAAAGATTCTAGTTCAATATCATCTCCACGAGAGCACAACATATTAGCCTTGCATTGCCATATGAACTTTAGCAGCAACAAAAAACATAACAGCAATCATGGTGAAAATGATAGAAGAAGATGAAGATGAACTGCAGAACTTTCCTCGGGTTCTATAACTAGAACAAAGGAAAGTTATAGAATAGAAAATGGAGAATGGAGAGAGTGTGTGAGAATGGATCTACAGATAGAGAAGGAGAGTGAAGATTTGTCTGAAGGTGTGAGCTGAATGGAATAGAAGGTGAAGTGGAATTAGTGTAATGATTATTGATACAGAATGGGTGTATGGAATGAATATGTGAATGAAGAAGGAAATAGAGTGTGTCCCCAGATCTTAGAAACTGTGCTTGACCCCCTGAATGTGCTGATGTGTGTGTTATATAGAAGAATTGTCAATGGTATGACTGTCAGCTGAAATTGTGTGATTCTATTCAAATCATGTATGTGTGCGTGAACGGTGCCATATGTGTGGAATTATATTTTGTTACAGCACATGCTTGATCTCCCACTTGCAATTTGTTAACAACTTCTCAATTTCCATGTGATCTAGCCTGTGCAGTCTTTATTCACATGCATACAACACATGAAGCATGTGCTCCATTTCCTTATGTGATTTATGTTGGCATCGTCTCCAGCACAAGCTTCAATATCCAGCTGTCAATTGCTCTAACATGCTTATTGGTCACTACAAAGTGAAAATTTAATAGATTATTTATCCAATTAATCACTAAAATCAAATCAATTAATTTTCACTTGCTGTATTTTAATTTTATTAATTAATTGCTCATCATATTAGTAAATGGGGATAAAATCAATTATAAAACTCACTTTAAACACACTAAAAATCACTACAAATATGAGTCTATCACTTATCCAGGCCTAGCTTTTTATTTCCGTCTTTGTTTCCTTTCTTCTTGTATTATTGCTTGCCTTTCTTGGGTAGAGGACCACCTTTCTTCCCATTCTTCTAGAATTTATTTCCCTTTTTGAATTCAGGCTTTGATTGGGAAGGTCCAATACCTTAGATCAAATAGACTTGTCCAGTGGCCTTGTAAGCCCCAAGATGTTCATCTTTTAGCTCCAAATTCTTAGATACATTATTTAAAGTGATGATATTTTCATTGTGGGTAAGATTAACTTTCATGTACTCCCATCTAGTAAGGAGTGACTTGATAATAGACTGCTCTTTATGCTCATAAGATAGATTATGTCTAACCTCCTTTAGTTCACGAATCATGTTAGTCATCTCCCTCAAATGTTACCTCATAGGGTTATTTGGCTTATGCTTATAGGTATTGAATTTAATCTTCAACCTTCTAAGGTTAGTCGTGTAGACTCTACTAAATTTGTCCTTCAAGGCTATCCATATGGCATATGTAGATCTGTGTATCTCAAACTCACACATAAAGTCGTCAGCCATAGTGCTCAACAACGTGATTCTTGCAATGCTATTCTTCTTCTTTTAAGACAGGTATACCTCATAGTCTCTCCTATACTGGACCGTATTTTCAGCCTCAGGTTCTACTAGTGCCATTGTTAATGGCTCAATTGTATCATGTTCTTTAAGGATATATTTGACCTTGGTTGCCCTTGTTCAATTTTAGTTGTGACAAATCTATCCCACATTAATTTATTGAACCATAGAACATTTAAATGGATTTATGCGTATAGCACATGTGAAGTATACAATGTCATGTACTTATAGCATTTTTAACAGAAAAAATAAAACATCACTATTTCCATTATCAGGAGAATATGTTTTTACCTCGCATCATATAGACACCAGTAATAGCCATCACTTCCTTTCAAAATTAATATAAGTACTATTATCATCAAGTTTTTATTTTAGAAAACTCGTTATCTAAAAGACTTTCACTTACAAAAAGTATACATGAATCATAACTAAAGAAAAATGAAACATATTTCTTTAATATATAAGGCATGTAATAAGTTGCAAGTCTTTACAAAGAAAGAGTAATAAACATGTCCTTAACAAAACAAAATAATAGAAATCAAATACAAATGTAAATCATTTGGTGTGAGTATGATAATATGAAAGTATCACTTTTCTTAGCTTCTTAAGTTTACGAGGCACTTTCACACAGTTAGATACAAACTCTATAGTTTTAAACTAGTACACTTTCCTTATTGATCTTCCTTTGCACTTACCTCTAAGTCTCTAACCCTAGTTGCTCTTATATATTCAATTATTACTTTTAGGTAGAATTTAGTATTCTATTTATCTATCATAAACCCAATGTATTTGGTGAGTACACCATTAATGCCGTTTATATTTGTTAATTTAGCTACATCTCTTTTAGCTATACTCATAGCCAAAGTAGGGGTACAAGATTAGTTCACTTCCTCTCTATCCTTAACTAGATATTTATCATGAAGAGCAAGCACTGACTTAGGGTTTGAATATGAAAACCCCATGAAAAGCTGCTCAGGAAGGGGTTTGATGGGGAATAAAGTTGATTACCTTAGTCTGAAATCACATATTACTTGAGTTCCTCATATGGTACTTCCTCCACCAACTGCTCCAAGTCTTTTTAAGGAAATTCATCAAGTTCTAATTCTTGATCTTGTTCAGGTTTCCCCTTAGGGTCCTCTTGAAGGTTTTCCTCTAGGTCATTGAAATGTTCACCTTCTATAGGATCATTTTGTGGATCCTCTTGAACAAGAAGTTACATATCCTCAACATCACTTTGAGGTTTATACACTAGTAACTCATCATCCAGGTAAGAGATGCCATTATATAAATTATATCCCAGGGTTTTGGTACTAGATGAAGACATTTTCACCAATATATTAAAATATATTAATTATCATAATTTTTGGAATTTTTTTAAATGCTAAAAACACTAGAAAATATATTGAATACTCAAAAAAAGATGTAGAATTGCCCCAAAAATAGGAAAATTATATATCATAATAAAGATCTTAATTTTAGAAATTTTTAGGGACAAACCGTACCTCAATAGGAGCTTCCATACTCTCTCATGAGGCCCAAGAAGGAAAAATTCAAAAAAGTTAAAACTTACTCATTTTTTACACTTGCCCTGCCACATGGCACACACACCAAAGTGGCAGTCTTACCTTTTTTAACCAAAATTACTTTTTTAGTTAAACTTTTTTATTGTTATGTGCCCGGGTTGGATCCACTTATCTAACCTAGCCTAGTACCCCACTACCTAAACAACAATTTATGAAAACCTCAAAAAAAGTTTTCTTGGACCAATTTTCTGGTGACCCAATTTTTGTGAACGAAGAAATATTTATGGTTTCATGTGTTCTCTTTTATTTTATGATTTAGTTGCATGCTCCATGTATCTTAACATAAAACAAATACTTTAAGCAAAAATAAAGACAATAACAATGCACTAAACCAGAAATGAAAATCACATAAGCACGGAAGCAGTAAAAAAAAATATAACATTGCTTTGGATACCAATATAAGTTTTCAAGTATACCTAGAATACGAGTTTGACTCTCTGAGAACCCACACGAAATTGGAGCACTTGTTTTAACCTCTAGTTACATCACCAAGCAAGTAACACCAAAAGGAAGGAGAAAGCTTTGGATGCAGTAAATAGAAAGAGGAGTTGTATACTAGAGAGGGAAAATGGCAGCCTAAAAATATATCAAAGAAACTTCTTTCTACAACTAGCCTCACGTATACGTCTTCTATGGTGGGAGGAGTGGGATGATCATATAACTTCCCACTTCCTCATTTTTCTCCCATAAAAAACTATTCTCTCCATTTTCACACAAATGGATCTATGCCTAATCCACCATGGGTGGACTGACCCTTTTCCAACAAAAAGGTATGAGGAAAAAAATGAAAAGGAAACAAAGGAAATATTGCTAATTATTATAAAGTATCATAAATTATAAATATTATACTATTAAAAGTTCACTTCAAATTAATTATTAAGTTTATTGTCCTCAGAACTTTTAAATAGAGTTGAGCAAGAGGAGGACAATAAGATTGAGAAGAAAAGAATAGGAGGCACAAGAGCATAAACAAGAAAAGTACAATAAAAAGTAAAAATAAGGACAGAATAAAGAATAAGTAGAAAGAAAAGAAGAGGAGGAAAGAAGAGTTAGATGAGAAAAAAAGAGTAAGAGGATAAGAAGAAAGAGGACAAAAAAGGAAAATTAATTAGATGAAGTAAGGGATAATTTACAAATAGAATACAGATAAAAAAACCAATGAGAAAATTACTAATTATTCAACAGGAGGAGGTGTTGAAGAGGAATAAAAATCAAAATAAAACAAAGACAATAATTACTAGTTATTATAAATACTTAAAACACATGTATTAATTATTAAATTTGTTGTCTTGAATATTTTTAAATAGAGTTGACCAAGAGTGAAAAGAAAAAATAGGAGATTAGATCATAAACAAGAATTGTACAATAAGTAAAAGTAAGGACACAATAAAGAATAAGAAGAAAAGGGATATTTGAGTAAAAGAGATGGCAGAAATGAGAGTTACATAAAAAAATAGAGTAAAATGAGTAAAAAAAAAAAAAGGGTCAAACTAAAAAGATAAAAAGCTATGAAGTAGTTGATAATTTACAAGAAGAAGATGGAGTTAAAAGAGGGGAAAAATGAAAATTAAACAAAGGAAATAATTACTAATTATTATAAAAAAACTATCATAAAAAATATAATAATATTAAAAATTCACTTACGTATTAATTATTGAGTTTATTGGCCTAAATATTTTAAAATAAAGTTGATGTAGATAAATAATATCATTATAATAGAATATATATTTTTTCTTGTATTAATGTCATAAAGGGAAGCTGGTGGTTGAGTGGTGGGGATGTGAATGAATGAGAGGTACTAAGTTTGAACCCCAACTCAAGCTAAAGTGGATTTTTATTTTTTTTGCTTCAGCCATCGTGTGAAATAACCAAAATGCCACTCTATTTATTTTATCATTAGAATAATCCTCCTTCCCCATCTTTTTGTTGATTTTGTGAGAGAGAACAGAGAAGCTTCATGATCCTTACCTGAGATCCACTATCACCATTACTTAAACTACCTCCGTCATCCATACTGCTGTCACTAGTGACCATTCCTATCGCCATGGTCTTCCTTTCTACTTAGATATTAGTTGTGGGAATATATTTTTCCTCCTCTTGTTTATTCTATAGCCGTGTCACTTGTGCCACTGTCGCACATCCGCCATTATTATTATTCTTCCTTCAGAGCTTGGGTGATCGTTGCTCTGGGAAGCTCTGCTTATTTTACTTCTGCTTAACTTAGTTGTCCACTTCAAAGATCCACTATTGCTACTATAGCAGCCTCTAACTTCCCTATCCTTTATTGTCACAAAAATTTACAGTGTATGTGTATGGTAAGCTTTACACCTCTCCCTCTCTATTGATCCTTGTTAACTTTGGTTAGAAGATTTAATTTCCTTTTCTCCTATGGTTAATGTGACTATGAAGGGAAATTGATTTGATAAGGTAAAATAATTTTGATGATTCTAATACTTCCATTGAGTCCAGAAGGCAAAATTGTATAGGATTAAGCTAAGGAACTTGAGTTGAAAACATTGAAATCAAATGTGCCACATATCTATTCTATCTAGACCTCAAGGAAGGAGTTAGAATTTGTTAATTCTGACTTCATATTTGGATTCCTTGGGAAAAATTGTGTGGGATATGGTCAAGGTACAATTTAATTCAAAGGGTAAATCAATTAACAAAAATTAAAGAAAGATAGGGCTTATTAGTCTAGGAAATTGGAACCAAGTCAGTGAAGTCAAGTTTGAACCTAATTAGAATTAAATTGTAATGAATACATTATTATGTTGTGTTAAGGATTGATAATTGTGATAAAGAGGACCACAAAGTAAGGGACAAAGTTGTAAAAGAAAGGTTAAATGAAGAGCAAGGAATAGATGTAGTAAACTTACCTATTTATATGCTTATGTGGCTTCGATGTTTTATGTTATGGTTGCTTACAATGATTATGTGAAGCATCTATGATTGAGTGATGCTCTATTTCTTTTTATTCTATGACCATATTTATAATTGAGGAACATAGAATCATGTAAAATGATCATTATGCGAGTATGATCATTAAGTGCATACATGTTAACGTTAAGCATTTAATTGCATATTTTGTATGTCATCCATTTGCTATTGAGATTTTCTCATAAATATCACCCCTTTCCCATGTCACAACCATCCCAGCAGGACATTGACGTGATGAAGAAGATGAAAATGCATGAAGTGGAATTAGGAAATGGAAAGAATGAATGATATGTAATTTATGTTATACTTGTATGTGTATACTTGTATAGTTTTCAGTTTTTGGTAGTGAAATGTATCTACCTAGAAAAAATAGTAAATGATCAAATAAATATTTGAAATTTTGTGTAATGCAAGTAGACATCTTAAGTTTTAATTTGACATAGCAAACTCTACATTTGGATGTCTATACAAGGAGAAATAAATTTCCAAAGTCAAGGACCAAATATAGAAATAGGGAAAATTGACCAATGAACATTAAAAATTTTATGTTGACTGGCGTTAACTTAATAAGAGTGTTATTAACGACTTATTTTTTCCTAAAAGAGGTTTAAGTTAGCTTCGCGTAGCAACTTAAACCACTTCATTTTGATTTTTCTATAATTAATTGTAATTTTTCAAAGTGAGGCTGCCTTTTAGAATTTACATAGTGAACAATACCCTTAAAGGGTAAAATTTTATATTGTGTAATTTCACTTTAATGACCTTGTAAGTGGTTTAAGATACTATTGTTTGGTCCTTAACATGTATAAAATTAAGGATGTTACACTAGGGTCTCTAATTATAGAATATTCTTTATAATATTCTTTAAATTGATCATATGCATGCTAGGAAATCGATTTTTAAGAGGAATGAATATAGAACGCTGGTTACTAACAGCAATACTGTTAGTCTTTGGCATGCTATGGTTAAAATTTGAGCTCATTGGATATTCGTGAGATTTATTCTCGCGTTTGATATTTGTAGGATTCATTCTCACCCTTGTTATTTGTGGGTCTCGTACCTAAGCTTGTTTTCATGTCCTCGTGCTATACTTTGTTACTTACCCATATTGATTGTGTGTCCACGCTTGTCTTCGTAGCTTCAAGCTGCACTTGAATGGTTAGTTACCCTCTTGGAATATGTGTCAATGCTTGTTATCTCGTTCTATTGAAGTCTTATGAAAATATGAAATTTAAGGATTATCGTTTTAAAACTAATTTTCTTAAATAAGATGTTTTACTGGTTATTGAATTGAATTGATTAATGATTTTTATATAACTTCATTCTTGTTATGATTTTATACTTTGGAAATTTTGATTTATCAATAAGCCTTGTTATCCATAGTTAAATATATTTTAAATTGTTTCTTTCAACAGTTTTTAATTATTTTAATAATGGAACGCTATTCACTGATAGATTATGTTAACTTCAGCTAGTGCTATTGACTCTGTTCCTCCAGCTGAGTAGTGAAAAATTTTATTATTGATATGAAGTGGTTGATCCTTTTTGCGTATCTACTCAGAATGTAAACATAAAATTATGAAATCTTTATATTATTTTGTTTGAAACTTAGATGCTTTACTTAGTCTATAGATATAATCCTAGTCTTTTGTCATTTTATTGGAGTACATGTACAAATTATTGTAAGAGATGTCTATATATGATTTAGACTACTTGAAGGCTATTGTAGAATTTTGGAAGGTCTGACATACAAAGATAATCCTGCGCTGAAATTTCTACAAATGACTTGTCTTTTTATTATAAACAAACATACATTATAATTATTAGATAAGTGTTCAATTTATTACTTGAGGTTTAAGAAATATGAATTATTCATATTTTGTGTTGGTCGCCCTTTATTTTGAGAGTGTGACAATTGGGTATTAGAGCCTAGGTTTCCTATAGATATGTAGAGCAGGGATGCTTCAGTGAGGTCTCAATAATTATTATGAACCTAGGCATAATTATAATTGAGACATCATTGAAGGCCTGTTAGGAAGTCTAAAAGTGTTTTCTTTCATTTAATTGATATATTCCTTTCTTTTGGGAATTGAATATTCCTTATGTTATATATGTATAGTGAAATGCCACCTAGACGTCTACTAGCTGGTATAATTGCTAGAATTGATAAGACTTCAAATAGAGGCTCAGCTCAGCAATGTGATTTGCCCATAGAGGAGGTCATATAAGAAATAAAACTAGAGGAGGTCAACCCCTTTGACCTTTATAAGAAATCTTATCTGAAGGCAAACCATCAAATCCATAATCCTCTGATATTTTTACATCATATAGACATGAGACTCAAGAAGAAACTTGTAACATTACTTAAGAGGATAATAATATTGTAGTCAAGTTGTCAAAATTTATTAAGCTGGATCCTCCTAAGTTCACGGGTTCTGATTCTTAAGAATAACCTATGGAATTTCTTAAAGGTATTGAAATAGGTGTAGAGTTCTGAGGTATTTTAATGTTAATTATATGGAATTTACTCTATTCAATTAGAAGGAGTAACTAATGCTTGAAGCAAAACAGTAATAGGTTTACAAGGAGATAAAGTGCCATCATTATCATGGAAGACTTCAAAGATATTTTTTAAACACTATCTTCCCTAAAGTAAAAAGGATGCTAGGATTAAAGAATCCATATTATTGAAATGTACTTCAGGATTATGGTGGTAGAGTATGATAGGAAATTTACATAACTTTTCTCTTATGCTTCTAAACTGATACCTTAAGAGAAGGATATAATTGGTATATTCATTTAAGGATTGTTGATATGCATACATTATGTCATGGCCCCTATGTTAAATTATTTTGCTTCTTATGCTGATGTAGTAGATTGTGCGTTGAGAATTGAGCTGAAACATAATGAAGAAGAAGGGGTTTCCAAGAAGCAGAAGATAGGGGTGGAAAATTCTAAGGTATTCATTTAAAAGTAATTGCTTTTAGGGACAATCTCAATCATTTGCTATGTAACCGATGCTAAGATCTTATGGACCCTCAGTAAGTGCTCCAGTTTCAAGGCCTAAATTTGGGAATATCAAGCCTCAGCCTACTATGAGCCAGTTAAATTATTCTAGGCCTCCTTGTACAACTTGTGAAAATTATCATTCATGAGCTTGTCGCAAGGCTTCTTGTTTTGTTATGAGTTTGGACAACTTGGTCATTTAAGAAGGAATTGTCCATTCACTTAATTAACTTCAATTCATGGATCAGTTTGATCTCTTCCATGCCCTGTTACATTTGCAACCCTATATACGGGAGTAAATTCTACCTCAATAGGTAGGGATATGCTAGGAAAAACAATAGGGAAACGAGGATAACCCTATTCAGGGCAAGAGTAAGTGAGAGTGTATGCTATGATGAGGCAAGATGTTCGAGCCTCTAATATTGTAGTTATAGGTATTATTACAATATGTTCTCAAAAAGCTTATATATTGTTTGACCCTGGATCAAAATATTCTTATGTTTCTATGTATTTTGCTAAGAGGTTAGGTAAAAAGTCTGCCAAATTGGATTGTCCTTTTTTGGTTGTTACCCCAATTAGGGAATCTTTTTCAATTTCACTAGTTTATAAGTCTTGTGAAGTGTCTTTAAAGGAAAGAGAAACTCTTGTTGATTTAATGATTCTTGATTGATTGATTTTGATGTGAGATTAGGTATAGATTGGTTACCCTCTTGTTATACTATTGTTGATTGCCACTTAAAAGTGGTGAAATTTAACATTCAAGGTGAAACTTCTTTTATATTGCAAGGAAATGAAGTAGAGAGGCCAACTAACTTGATTTCTGCTTTAAAAGCCCAATGGTTATTGATAAAGGGTTGTCAGAGATTTATGCCTATAATTAAGGATGTTGATAAGCTTACTATTAGTCTAGATAAAATTCCAATTGTACAAGAATATTTGATGTCTTTTCAGAGTAATTGCTTGAATACCTCTGATAGGGAGATAGAATTTGGTATTGATGTTATTACAGGCAAACAACCTATCTCAATTCTGTCTTACAGGATAGCGCTCTCAGAGTTAAGGGAATTAAAGACCCATCTACAAGAAATGTTAGACAAGAGGTTTATTCGACCTAGCACTTCTCTATAGGGTACACCAATGTTGTTTGTGAAAAGGAAAGATAGGGCTTTGAGACTTTGAATTGATTATCGGTAGCTCAATAAGGTGACACTAAAGAATAAGTGCCCATTGACATGCATCGATGATATGTTTGACCAGTTATAAGGAGCATAGTTGTTTACAAAGGTAGACTTGTGTTCAGGGTATCATCAATTAAAGATCAAGAAGTAAGATATTTCGAAAATAGCCTTTAGAACTCCATATAGTCATTTTGAATTTTTAGTAATATCTTTTGTATTGACAAATGCTCCAGTAGCATTTATGGACTTAAGGAATTAGGTGTTCAGACCATTTCTTGATATTGTAAATGTGTTTATTGATGATATTTTGGCATGCTCAAAGAATACGGAGGAGCATGAGCATCATTTGCTATTGGTGTTACGAAAGTTAAGGGAGCAACAACTTTATGACAAGTTTTCTAAATGTGAATTATGGCTAAATAAAGTACTTTCTTGGGTCATTTGTGTCTAAAGACAATATTCAAGTTGATCCTAGTAAGTTAAGACAATAAAAAATTGGCCACGACCTACAACAATCAAATAGATTCAAAGTTTCTTAGGCCTCTCAGGATATTATTGATGTTTTGTGAAGATTTTTTAAGAATAGTTGCCCTATTGTCAAGGCTAACTCAGAAAAATGTGAAATTCATTTGGGACGATAAATGCGAGGAAAGTTTTCAGAAATAAAAGGAGTCTTTGACTTCCACTCCAGTTTTAAGTTTGCAATCAAGAACTGGGGGATACATAGTCTATTGTGATGCCTCAAGAATTGATTTAGGCTTTGTATTAATGCATAATGGTCAAGTAATTGCTTATGACTCTAGAAAACTTAAGAAGCATGAACAAAATTAACCAAAGCATGATCTACAAATAGCAACAGTTGTGTTTGCTTTAAAGATCTAGAGACATTATCTGTATGGTGAAACTTGAGAGATTTTTACTGATCATAAAAGTCTCAAGTACAATTTTGAGCAGAAGGATCTAAATCTCAAGTAGAGAAGATAGATGGAATTGCTAAAGGATTATGATTGCACAATTATGTATCATCTTGGAAAAGTGAATATTATGGTTAATGATTTAAGCAGAAAGTCTATGGGTAGCTTGGTGCATATAAATATTGAAAGAAAACTGTTGGTGCAGGAAATTCATAAAATTGAGCAAGAAAGAGTCACATTTGAAATTGTTGATAAATGAACATTTTTAGCTCATATATAAGCTCATTCCTCTTTAATTGAATAGATTAAGAATGTTCATTATTCTGACCCAAGACTATGCAAGTTGAGGGATTTGGTCAAAGAATGAGGTAATACAGAATTTGTGATTGACCATGAAGGTGTTCTGATATGTGATGGCAAGATTTGTGTGCCTCAAGAACAAGACTTGAGAAAACAAATTTTAAAGGAAGCTCATCATTCTGCTTATACTATTCACCCTGGAATAACTAAGATGTACCAAGATTTAAAATAGTTATATTAGTGGCATGGCATAAAAAAATGATGTGGCAAACTTTATTGCACGTTCGGTGTGTCAAGAAGTTAAAGTAGAGCATTAGAAACCTACAGGACCATTTCAACTGTTAGAAATACTTGAATGAAAATGGGAAAACTATAACAATAGATTTCATCATTGGCTTACTCATACTACTAAAGGCTTTGACTCTATTTGGGTGATTGTTGATAAGTTAACTTAGTTTGCTCGTTTTCTTCTAGTAAAGATGACTTATAGTGCTGTTAAATATGCCAAGATTTATATTGCTGATATTTTGCGCTTGCATGGAGTTCTAGTGTCTATCATTTTGAATAGAGGGCCTAATTTACTTCTTGATTTTGGGAAACATTCCAAAAGGCATTAGTACTCGATTGGATCTAAGTACTGCTTTTCACCACAAATTGATGGGCAATCTAAAAGAACAATCGAAATAGTTAAGGATATGTTGAGATCTTGTGTCTTAGATTTTGATAGAAGCTAGGATAATCATTTTTCACTAGTGGAATTTGCTTCAATAATAGCTATCAAGCAAGTATTCAAATGCCACCAAGTATTCAAATTTGGATGACAATATAGATATCCAATTGGATAGTTTGAAGTTGGTGATAAAGAGATTTTTGAACCAGATTTAGTTCAGGATGCTAAAGAGAAGGTGAAGGTAATCAAACAAATATTATTGACAGCTCAGAGCTAACAGAAATCTTATGTGGATCATCGTTGAAGAGAATTGGAATTCATGGTTGGGGATAAAGTATTTTTAAGGGTGTCACCTACGAAAGGTGTTATCAGATTCAAGAAGAATGGAAAGTTAATTCCAAGGTATATCGGTCCATTTGAGATTTTAGATAAAGTAAGTGTTATAACTTATCGATTAGCCTTACCACTAGAGCTATCTGGTATCCATCCAGTGTTTCATGTGTCAATACTATAGCAATATCTATACGACCCCTCTCACATTATTGAATATTAAGAAGTTCATGTAAATGAAGACTTATCTTGTGATGAGGACCCAGTGGCTATCATTGATAAACAAGTAAAGAATTTAAGGTTGAAAGAGATTCCTTAAGTGAAGTTGTTGTGGCGTAATAATTCAAAAGAAGAAGCTACTGGGGAAATTGAGAGTGGGGTGCAAATTAAGTACCCACACTTGTTGGAGAATTGAGGTGATCATATTTTCAAATTTGGAGGACAAAATTTCTTAAGAGGGAGAGAATGTAATGACCATAAAAAAATAAATAGATAAATAAAACCATTCTAATGTAATATATATAGTTTCTTGTATTGTTGTCACAAAGAGAAGTTAGTGGTTGAGTGGCTAGGCATGGTGAATAAATGAGAGGTACTGAGTTCGAACCCTAGCTCAAGCTAAAGCGGAACTTCATTTTTTTTGCTTCAGCCATCGCATAAAATTACCAAAATGCTCCTCTATTCATTTTAGCATTAGAATACTCCTTCCTCATTTTCTATCAATGTCGCGTGAGAGAGCGAGAATAGAGAAGCTTCGCAATCCTCACCTGAGATCAAATGCCACTGTGACTCAGACTACCTTCGTATTCCTCTCTGCTCAAATCCTACTATGGGAAGATCTTCCCCTCCTTTTATTTGTTCTGTAGTCGCATCGCGTGTGTTGTCATCGCACATCTGCCATTGTTCTTCTTCTTCTTCATTCAGAGCTTGAGTGGTCATTTCTTTGGGAAGCTCTACTCATTTTTCTTCTGCTCAACTCAGTCTCTATGTTGCAGCTCCACAGTTGCTATTGTAGCAACCTCCAAATTCCCTCTCCTTTATTACTATAAAATGTTAACGTGTGTGTAGTAAGATTTACACCTCTCTCTCTCTATTGATCCTTCTTAGCTTTGGTTGGAAGATTTGGTTTCCTTTTTTACTCTAGTTACCTAGATGTGAAGGAAGTGAAGATTATAGTTTTTTTAAAAGCTAAACCCACCCTAAATCAAACTTAATCGGAGTTATATGTGTGTGTTATCCTATTCTGATTTCTACGGTCTTGAATATTTTTATTTGTTGTTGCAAGAGGGTTAAAGAAGATTAAATTTCTAATTGAGTTGGTTGGCATGTTGTTAATAGACTATAACAAGAATAAAAGCTCATCTTGAATTTATTGTCCTTATTTTGGGTTAATAGAGACTTGAAGTTTTAGTTGATATGATCTATAAATTGTGTAAAATCACTGAGATGTTTCAGTATGAATACATTTGTTGTGATTGTAGTAAATTGAAGGTACTTGGTATAAAAAAGATGTATGGATTTAATAAGTTATAAATAAACACAAGTTCAAATGAATTATTTGGAAATAAGGAGCTTTAGACTTTCTATAATTTTGTCTTTGGGTGATAATGATATTCTTTGTATGATAAGGAATTAAGGTTAGAGCATAATAAGAGCTAATGAATATATTAGGTTGTAACCATTTGGATTATCAGGTAGTGAATAACATCAAATAATTATTTATTTTTGAATGATATTTTTAGCTATTTGTCATACTTTAGCAATTTATCAATTATGTTAAATGTTATTTAAAAAGGAAATTTATTTAAATATTATCATTATTTATCTTCATTTTATTGGCATTGTCATATTTTGACATATTGGAAAAATACACTAATGTTCATAGGGATCAAGAAAATTTTTAGATATCTTTTGTTAACTATCATGTTAAAATTACCTACATTATGAAATGTTTTATGTGAGCTGCTATTATTTTTAAAGGTTTTAATTAGACGATGGAAATTGAAGGAAATCTTTTAAGATTTTATTTTTATTTTCATGTTGGGGTATTTGATTATGGAATATTCTTTATGAGATTTTAGAGTTGAAAGATCTTTTTATTTAATGTTAAATTGATCCCATGTATGCTTGGAAATTGATTTTCGAGAAGACAGAATATAGAACGCTATTTATTAATAGTAGTATTGTTAGTCCTTAGTACACTATAGTTAAAATTTGACCTCGCTTGATATTTGGGGGATTCATTCTCGTGCTTGATATTCATGGGATTTATTATCACGCTTGTTATTCGTGGGTCTTGTACCTACACATGTTATTCGTAGGTCTAGTACCTACACTTCTTTTCATGGTCTTGTGCTATGCTTAGTTACTTAGCCCTGTGAACTATGTGTCCACGCTTGTCTTCATGGCTTTGAGATGCGCTTGAATGATTAGTTATCCTCATAGACTATGTGTCTACTTTTGTTATCTTGTGATGTTAAAGTCCTATAAAAAGATGAGATTTAAGGATTATCATTTTAAAATCGAGTTTCTTTTGGGAATTGAATATTCCTTATATTCTATGTGTATAGTGAAATTTCGTCTAGACGTCTACCAGCTGGTAGAAGTTCTAGAAGTGATAAGGCTTTAGATAGAGGCTCCGCTCAACAAAGTGATTTGCCCAAAGAGGCAGAGGATAGAGTCGTGGGAGAACTAGGACTAGGGGAGGTCGACCCCTTAGACGTCTCCAAGAAATTATATCTGAAGGCGTACCATCAAATCCACAATCCCCTCTTTTTCGACATCATCTAGGCATAAGACTCGAGAAGAAATCCGTAACGTTACTTAAGAGGATAATAATATTATATTCAAGTTGTCAAAATTTATTAAGCTGGATCCTTGAAAGTTCACAGGTTCTGATGCTCAAGAAAAACCTATGGAACTTCTTGAAGGTGTTGAAAAGAGGTGTAGAGTTCAAGGTGTCATAATGTTCAATATGTGAAATTTACTCTATTTCAATTAGAAGGAGTAGCTAATGCTTAGAGCAAAACAGTGCCTGGTTTACAAGGAGATAAAGTGTCATCATTGTCATGGGCAAACTTCAAAGATATTTTTCTTAAACGCTGTCTTCCCCAAAGTAAAAAGGATACAAAAATTAAAGAATTCTTATTCTGTGCTAGTCACCCCTTGATTTTTAGGTTGTGATAGTTGACCTAGGAGGCAATGGAACAAAAATAAGAAGAGTAAAAGTTGAAGTGAAACAAGGAGGAAATAATAAAGCACAAGTATAAGAGGAGGAAGAGTTGAAATAGAAGGGAGGGAGGAAATAAGAGTGAGGTGCGAAGAAAGAAAAATAGCAGCAGGAGAAAAGGGGCAAACCAAAAGGTGAAAAAGAATAAGATGAAATAGTTGATAAATTACAAGTATAATAAGGAGAATACAGAGAATGAACAAGGATAAAATTAAGGTAATGTGTTGCACTCAATTTTCACCTATCATAAACTCACTACCATAGACTTGTCTACCTTATAAGTTATCACCTCTTATGCAACATGCAAAACACAAATCAAAAAGAATTTTATTTAAGGTTGTAATGGGGCTAAGGTAAGAAAAGAAAGGGTATAAAATAAAGGAAAGGTAAAGCAAATGAATACTTTAGCATCAATAAACAAAATAGGATAAAGTGAATACGCCACCAAATTCTTATTTATTCCAATAGCACAAGATGAAATGCAACCATCTCACAAGTGTTTCTTGCTTTTCCCTTTACTTATCTATTTGTTCTTTTTCTTCTTCTTTTTCTTCTTCTTCTTCCCTTTTTTCCACTTAGGTTTTTCAACCATGCTTCGCCTTTTCTTCTCTATTTTTCCTCCCTTTTTTACCTCTTAGGATTTTCAACCATGCTTCACATTTTCTTCTTGTTACTTTTGGCAGTTTCACCCAAGAAGGGGTGAATTGGGTATTTATTTTAAGTTTAAGACTTAAATGAAATCAAAGAGATAAGTAAAGAATGATTTCACTGAAAGAAGCTGAAAGGAGAAAATTGCAAAGCGGATTTATACTGGTTCGACCTAACACTTAGCCTATATCCAGTTCTTATATTCCCTCTAAGTATTTCACTATTCTTCCAAGATTATCTGGGCTCTTAGCACTCAGTACATCAATCGTGAGTTTCTCTCTCACTCTCCCTTACCAACCGTAAGGTGATAGCCCGCTCTTAAGTATCTCAATGAACGAATAAAGATATATGAATCTCTCTTGACTAGAGTGATTATACTAAGAACTGATGTACAGAATATCTTAGAATCTCTCTTACAAGAAAATTCCTCTATTTAAAAAATATGAAATAGGGTAAAACAGAGGATATCATTATAAGGCAAGAATTAAAGCTTGAATAAATACACTATGATTGCGGTAGTTGAGCTTAATTTTGGCATCAATTTGTCTTCTATTTATAGCTGAGATCTTCAAATATCTATTAGACACATTGAATGTTACCATTCAAGAGACAAAGTTATTGGTTGTTGCTAACGATCGTTGGTGGTTACATTTAATGCTCTTCTGACAGATCTTACTTTTTGCTGTAATTTTGTCGTTTGATGTTCTCTTTGTCTGAAAATGATCTAGAAAGTCGTTGCATAACTAATATACAAAGAGTTTAATCATCTAACAATGAATGCACATTTATTGAGATTAAGATATCAGATTCTATCAAAGCCTAATTTGAAATTTTCATTGAAGATCAATTGGATTTATTGAAAAGATGTCTTATCGATAAATCTCAAACAAATTGCATTGAAGCATTTTTAGTTCTTATCGAACATGAATTCAATAAACAATCCGATCGAATAGATCTTCAAAAAAAATCATTCTTATAACATGTTCTTTCAGATTTATAGAAAACAAGTTTTATTTCAAAACTTTTCACAATAGTCAATTTATCTAAGTATCGTTCGATAAATAGACTTATGAAATACCTTATCAATAAGTGCCTCAAGAACATTAAATCATACTTTCTTTTTTTATGTTCAATCTCATCTCATATATGCAAGATTTTATAAAACTATTTGTGAAAAGATAATTCAAACAAAGCAACATTATTAACAGTAATAAATCATCATCCAAATTATTTATTAAATTAATACTTTTGTTCTTTAGATAAAATTGAAATTTTATCTATTTATCGAGGTGTTCTTCGATAAATTCCCTTATCAATTAATACTTTGATAAATGAGACTTGAAATATATTTATATTCAAAATCTCTATATTTATTTAATACCTTGACGATAAATACTTATCGATTAGTTCTTTTAAAAATAGAGAGAAACTAAAAGATTGATTTTATTTATCAAAGTTTTGATCGATAAGTACCTTTATCGATCAATGTTCGATAAATACATTTTGAAAAACAAGTTTGGCAAGCTTACTGATAAATGACTTTATTAAAGTCTTTATCTATAAATACTTCTATAAAATCGTTTTATATAAGTTGATTTCACACATTGAGTCTATGTCTTACTTATCAAAGGATTCTTCAACAAATACCCTTATCAAATAAATTTTAAGAAAATTAATTCTAAAATAGTGACACAGACTTTTCACAAGTTAAGTTTATATTCACTTATTGAAGTCTTTGTCGATAAGTATCCTTATCGAATAAGACTTCAAAAAATGCTTTTCACAAATAAGCTTTTCTTAACAAATTTTCTTTTATTTATCGAAGAGTTTATTGATCAATATACTTATCGATAAGTTTATAAAAAATAAGCCAAGTTAAAACAGTTCTTCATTTGTTATTATTAAAACATTAGAATCTAACATTTTTATTTTTTTCTCAATGTTCTTTCTTTTCATTCTTTTACTTTTTTTTTCTTTTCTTTTCAGTTTTGATATTTTTTTTCTATCGTTTTCCTTGTCAACTATATATTCAATTCAAATGTAAACCTTGACCTAACCTTAACAAACAATAGCACACGCATCATCCTTACAAAACAAAATAAAAGCTCATGAACCTCTAAAGTATACTAACAAGGCGGGAAAATTATTTATTTACTGTTTTTTAGGTTTTGGGTTTCAACAAGAAAGAAAGTAAACAAAGGCTCAAAGGGGTTAACAAGGGATAAAATGTATAAAGACTGGCTTATTGATTAACTAGCTAATAATGAAATGAATACCTTTATCATTTTTATGTATGCAATGCAAACATGGCATCAACAAAAAATCAAGCCAATTTCTAGAGTGAAAATCATGATAGGTGAATATACGCCGGAAAGAAAGCAATGTAGAAGGCTCAAATACTCATTATAACTCATGGATCTAATCATGTTAAAGACCATCCATTATAACTCATGAAAGTCAACATCATTGCCAATAAACTAGAATCAAAGCATTAGATCTATTATTTCTTCATGTCTAGGTATATCCAAGCCATGATCGTCTCAACTAGCAACTTCACACAAAAACTTGTTGAAAACCAAAAAACAATTAAAAAATTTTCAAGTTTTTTCCTTTTTTTAAATGAGATAAATACAAAAAATAAAGAAAACAAACAAAACTACGAACATATGATGTAAAGCAATGGAAACTGCAATTGAAACCCTTGGTACCCTTAAGTTATGGCATTAAGCAATGTGCTTAAGTAGGCTTACTGCATTTCTAAATATAAAAGTCCATCTAATTTTGCGTAAAGCAAAAAAGGTAATAAAGGTTTTGACCTGCGTAACTCAATTAAGTTACCTAATTGGTCAGAGCATATGAAATTGCTCTCTCAACCATTCAATAATTTGGCTTGAATTCCTTCAACAGATCTTCATCAAATTACATCAATAATTGAGTAATGCTATCATAAATATAATTTCTTCAATTCCATCGTCATAAAAATTCTAAGCAAAAATGGGACTCATGAATCTATAACTAATATGAAACTAGAGCCCACAAAGAATAAGAGGGAAAAAAGGACAGTTTGAAAGAAAAAAGAGGGTACGTATATGTCTTATTCATTGACAAGATCATCTCTTAAAATGGTTTCTAGATTGCTCTTTTCCAACCCAATTCCTTACAATACAGATGAAACAAGAGAACAAAAGCGGTAATTTAAACACTTGTACCAAAAGAACTATGTGCTAAAACTAAGTTAAATCCTAAAGAAGAGCTAAGCATATTTGCTTATCTCTTGCCAGAAGATGTGAAGCCCTAACTAAAAAAAATTCTTGTCAACACAAATAATTTCTAATTCATCCTTCAGGAACAATCTAACCAATAATGGGACTGATATGAATCAAGAGCCACCCAAGAATAAAGGAGCAGGAGAGGGATTGGGAAAGGGAAACATGAGGAAGGAGTTAATATATCTTAATATATAGCTTGCTCTTTCCTAGGCCAATGAAGCAAATGTGCCAACCAACAAAAATATCTGATTTCCAAAGACAGAATTTCTTACAACATTCACTGAGGTGGGGAAAGTATAAAAAAAGGAGAAGAGGAAGACAAGGACGAGGAAGGAGAAGGATATTGATTTATTTCCCATCATCATGGAAAGCAAGCCACTAAGCCAATTAAGTTGCTTATATATAAGAAACAAAAATAGAGTAAAGAAAAATAAATCCATATAACTTACTTCAAGTGGCGGAGAAAAGGAAGTTCGAGGGAGAAAGATGATTAAGTGGCGGAGAAAGAGGACAGGAAGAAAAAAAGATGATAAAGGAAGGACGAAAATAAAGATATAAACAAAAAAGAGGAGGATAAATAGTAGAAGGAGCAGGAACATGTAAGAAGACGGAGAGAGAATAGAAAAACAAGTGTAAATAGAGGAAGAAAAAGAAGAGGAGGAAGAAGATAAAGTGGAAAAATAACAAAAAGAGCATGAGGAAAAGGAGGAGGAGGATGATAATGATGACAAGGAGAAGAAACAAAAGTAAAATGGAGATTGGGAAGTAGCAAAAGAAGAGGATGACGAGATATATGATGACAAGGATGGCGAAGAATACTAGAAGAATGAAGGAGGATGGGGAGTGGGAAGAGGACGACGACGACGAAGAGCAACAAAACTGAGAATAATAAGATGACGATTATTAGAAATACAAAGGGAGAAAGAACAAGGAAAAGAGAAAATGGAGTACAAATTAGTGCAAATCGAAGATAAATGGTTGATGAGTTACAAATAGAATTTGTAGGAAGAGAAGGGGAAAAGGAAATAGAAAGACAAAAAAGAATCCATGAAAAGGAAGAGGAAATAAGACAAATATAATATATCAAACAATAAACAATAAAATATAAGTTAGATGACACAAAAGATACTAAGAATAAAGATGAGGCAAAGGCCCTTACACTTCGAAAATATAAATATCTACATTATTAATTATTAATTAATGTATTATGTTAAATATTTTAATTCTAACAAACAATATTTTAATTAAATAAGAAATAAAATAATGAAAAATATTATAAGATTTTAAGTTGAGAAATGCTACATACAAGATTCTACCTGCAAATTAACAAATTAACAAAGACAAAAGTATGTCTTACTACTTAAGTTAAGAAAGGCTACATACAAGATTCTACCTGTAATCAGAAAAATGACAGTCAAGAAACCACATTGATGAAGATTAAAGCAATGGAAACTATAACTAAAACCCTTAGTAAATTTAAGTAAATGCCTTAAGCAATTGGGGACTGAAGAGATTCGGACATACCTGAAATGTCAATTGTCTTCTCCGGTACCCACGTGAAGATCCGATCACTTTTGATAGGCTTGGATATTCAAACACAGTAAATACACTAAGAGAAAAGCAGAGAAAAAATATATTAGAGAGGAAAAAAATATATCAAATCAATTATGGCCTCCAATTCAAGAGTTATCTAATCTTATTATTCTCTCCCCTAACCCACGTTTGCCTCAACCGTATTCCCACTCAAAATTTGAACAAAAGGGAAAAATTAGAGATAACACCCTAGACTTTTGGTTATTGTCACATGAGCCCCAGATTATATGGGCTTAAGCCTAATCCACTAAGGGTAGATCATAACCCAAATTCTAACATCTCTCATTCACACTTGGTGGATTAGATACAGTAGACCTAGCCTCTTTCTATTTTTTCTTTCATACTAAGTGATTTATCATAACTACGTGGGCATGACGTCTTCACTTAGTCGCCTGTACTAGAATCCATTTTATAGGACCAGTAAAAGACAACCTCCTCCGTGTAGCTAATTGAATTCAATATTCAATAATATGCCTTAAATATCCCAGATTTACCTATATACACTTTTCTATAGCCAATATAATTACTCTTGAATCAATACCTGACTCAGATTGCCTTTCTTGTGAACCCAGTGTCCACACTTATGACAACGAAATATTATAAGGAACATTTCATTGACAATACCATAAGTATGCATATTGTAGGTCATTTTCATTTTGCCAACATATCACTTTGATATGGATCAGCCACTTTCCTAGCATGATTCCTTAGATCGTATCTATCATGATTGCATGATATATGCTAAATTAGTAGTCATTGACATATACCTCCATGATATTTTCAATGTCAAATGACACTAATGAAATGATTCTTCATTCTTGGGACTCACACAACAATGAAACAATGATCTTTCACTTGCTTCCCTTTTACGATTTTTCTAACACATATGGTATGAATCACATGCTATGGTGTTACTCATGTACCACAAGAGCGTTTGTCATTTTGGATTTATCATTAACATCGTATAGACTTAAGTCTAGACACTGTCATTATCTAGACCCAAACATTTCAACTCTACTCATTTCATATGAAGTCAATGTTAAAGGATTTGTTATCTAGCTACAGGCATAACGGAAGTGGGTTTCCATGGTTCGATCCAATTTTATATATATTGATATCATATCAACTTGCTACACTTTAGTCGAGGTGACATATAGTTTGTGTTTCTTATATACCATATCAGCACTATTTGTTGTTTTACTAGTGAAAATAAATATATTATCTTTGCATACTCTACCTAAGCATCAAAGGTGATTGCCAGTGTGAGATAACCAACCTTTTAACCTGCACAACATACTAGACATTGCATACTTTCACACAGACACATCAAGTAATGATGAAAAACATAATTCCATTAATCATAAAAGCATTATATAAGGTATGCATTTTATGCATACCAAGAGCTTTTACATGTTTCTCAAAGACTTCTTTGCCTATTGGCTTTGTTAGGGGGTTTGCTACCCTACATTTAGTGGAAATGTATTGCACTGTAACAATTTTCTATGCTATTTATTCCCTCACAAAATTGTACTTGATGTCAATATACTTGGTCTTACTATGATACTTAAGGTCTTTAATGTAGGCTATAATTATAGTATTGTCACAGTGCACTGACACCGAATTGGTACTCTCATTTCCAAATCCAAGGTGTTATATGAATCTTTCAGCCATAAAGCCTTTCACACTGCTGCAATAAATGCCACAAACTCAGCTTCCATATAGTGTAAGGCAATGCACGTTTACTTCTTGCTACTCTAACATATGGTGCCATTGTTCAACAAGAAGGTATAATCCAAAATCAATCTATACTCTTCCTCATCTCTGCCTACATCATCATCAAAGTATTCAACTAAGTGTAGATCGCTCCCTTCATAACATAGTGCATGATCATCTATGCCTTTCAAGTATCTCAAGATCCTTTTCACTGCTTTCTAGTGTTTTTATCGGGGTTGGACTAGAACTTGCTTACCAGTCCTTCTGCATAACATATATATGGTATTGTACATATTATTACATATATTATACTGTCAACAATACTGGCATATGGAACTCTTTCCATCTTTTTCTTATATGACTCAATTTTGGGACACATCAAGATTTAAGGCTACTCTGGTAGCCATTAGGATGTCCATGAGATTGTAGTCTTTCATATTGAATCACTCAAGTATCTTCTTGATATAACTCTCATATGAAAGAGAAATGATTCTTCTTAAGTGATCTCTTTGGATCTTAACTCTAAGTATGTATTTTGTTTTACCCATGTCCTTTATTTTAAAGTTCAATAAGAGCCCTTTAATAGCTGCTACTAAATCTAGACTATTTTTGGCAATATATCATCTACATATAAGGATAATATAACAAAATTATCATCAAATCACTTAATATAGACATAGTGATCTTTATCTACATTTGGAAGTTAGATGAGGTTATTACTTTGTGAAATCCCAAACACCACTTTCTGGATATTGCTTCAATCCATAAATAGACCTTTTAAGTTTACAAGCCTTATTGTCAACTCCTTTCTCAATAAAACCTAATGGTCATTCTATATAGATTTCTTCATCCAGATCACCATTCAAAAATACAATTTTTATATCCATTTGGTGTAATTACAGGTCTAAAATGTTTACTATTGTTAGAATAAGTCTTATAGAATTGAGGCACACAATAGGTGAGAAGGTATTCTCATAATCTATCCCTTCTTGTTGTTTATGTCCTTTTGCTACTAATCGAGCTTTATATTTGTCAATTGACCTATCCACTTTTCTCTTAATTTTTACAACCCACTTATTCCCAATAGCTCTACGCCCTTTTGGTAGATCAACTAACTCCCAGACTTAGTTCTTTTTATTTAGCCTATTTCTTCTTTCATTTCTTTCTTCCACTTCTCCTTAGCAGGACTTGACAATGCCTCTTGTATAGAACGGGTTTAATCATTCCCTTCAGGAGTAACTAGGAGTGATTCTCCTTCTATTTAAAAGTGTCTCTTATGAATACTTTCCCTGTTACTCCTTTTGACAGGAGTTGCTTGCTTATCTTTCTTCTTTTATTTTGAAATTTATGTTGACCTTTCTTGGCTCCCACTCAGATTGACATACTTAGATGTTTCTAATCTATCAATTTTTTCTATATTGTCTTGTTCCTATCCTTCATAAAAGGATACAGTGCAATCAACATCTTCTCTATTAGGAAATTTATTCTTAATGAATGTAGCATATCTCGAGTATATTTCAACTATTGTTCCATCTTCATTTTCACCTATGAAAACATATCATTTTGACTGTTTAAAGTACCTTTTAAAGATATACTTCTTTCCTCAAGGACCTAACTTCCCATACATATAAGAATTATCATGGATATATCCTATTAACCCCCATGGTCTAAGGTGCTTAAATCTAGCTTACATTTCGCCCATAACTCATAGGCGTGGAAGCGACTAATTTTAAGGTTACACAGTTTAATATGAAGGTTTTTGTCAACAAAGAATCACCCTAATATAAAATTGGCAGGTTTGCTTGAGCCATCATAGACCTAACCATGTCTAAACGAGTTATGTTTCTTCTTTCAATAACTCCATTATGTTTTGGAGTGTCAGGGATAGTTAGTTGCCAAATTATCCTTTTTTCATCATAGAGTTATTTGAATTGATCAAAGGAATATTCATGACATTGATCAGTGCGTAATGCTTTATTATTCATTTGATTCTCTATCTCATTAATATATCGTATAAAAGACTCAAGAGTCTTAGACTTATGTGAGATCAAATAGATATGACTATATCGTGAAAAGTTATCAATAAAAGTAATGAAATATTAAGTCCATGCCTTGCCCTCAACTCATTGGATCGCAAATATAGGAATAGATTAATTATAATGGACTTTCAACTATTGTCCCTTTACCGAAAGGCTTTCTTGTTTCTTGCCAGCTAGCCAATTTTCACATAAGGGACATTTCCATATTTATAATGGAACCTAACAATCATTCTTTATCTAGTTTAATCATTCTATTTTGATTAATATGTCCTAGTCTAGCATGCTAGGTATTCATATCAATATTATTGGAAGAAATAGCAAAGCATTAATTAACATTATAATTACCAACAGTATCTAAAATAAAGAACTTTTTAAATAGGAAAGCTGAATCATAAAAAATTGCGTTGCTAAAAATGTCTACAACTTTATCATGAAAGTTTACTTCAAACCCAAATTCTAAAAGACATAAAATATAGACTAAGTTCCGTCAGATGTCGTAAGAATGAAACACATCATGGAGCATTAAGGTCCTGCCCCCACGTAAAGTAAATTTGTAGGTGCCAATTCCTCTAACCTTGATCTTCGCATTGTTCCCTACGTAAAGCCACTTTCTTTGATATGGCAATCGATGATACTCCACGAAGGATTCTTGATCCCTTTGTTACGTGGTTTGTAGAGCCTCATCAATAACCCAAGAAGAAGAAACCATTTATGTTAGAAAAATAGTACTAGAAACATTTGAAGCATGTGAATTCACATAATTCACTAATATCTTTTTGCTTTCAGCCGGCCTATTTAGAACAATCACTTACGAAATATCACATCTTTTGGTAGGCAAAGCACTTGACCTTCTTCAGGTCCATATGCTTCTTCCGCCTTTGTTTCCTTTCTTCTTGAATTGCTTTTTGTGTCCTTTTGAAATTGATGATAGCCCTTCTTCCATTTCTTTTGGAACTTACTACCCTTTTTGAAATAGAGCTTTGGCATCTTCAATCAAATAGGACTATCTAGAGGTCTTGTAAGCCTCTAGACATTCTAGTTATTCCCATTGAGTTTTCACCTTTATTTACTTAAGTAATAATGTTCTTTGTTGCCATTTTCAGTTCTGTAACAAATCTATCTCACAATAATCTATATTATCTTCTAAAGAGAATCATACCAAAGAATATTTCAATCATATATCACAGTGAAGTATACAATGTTTTATACTTATATTATTCTTGATTAAAAAATAATGACACTACAAGATCCATGATAAGAAGCATACATTTGTACCTCCCATCACACATATGCCAGCAGGAATCATCATGTTCTATTAAGAGTTCTATATAAGTACCTTATTAATAAAATATAACTTTTAGAAACCTTATCTTTTAAAAGCTCCCACTTATAAGAAGCGCGTTGAGATTATACACGAATAATCAAATTTCAATTAAATGAGCTTCATTAATAAAATAAGACATATAGTCTATTTATAATACATGAAATCATGTCTTCAAAATGTAATAAACATAAGGAAAGCTAGTACAAAGAAACATCAATTGAGATAAGAGAGAAAAAAAGTCAAGAACAACTCTCCTTAATTTTCTAGGTTTGGGTAACTTTAGCATAAATATTGAAGTTCTTTCTATAGAGTTAACCTAGAATGATTTTCTGGTACGCTAGCCTCTACCTCTTATTTGTCTTATATATTTCATCATAACTTTAGCATATAATTTTATGTCTTTCTTGTTAGTCATGAACTCAGCATAATCATTAAGAACTTTATAAATGCCTTGTTCTTGAGTTTGGCTACTTGATCTTTAGCTATTCTCCTAGCCAAAACTAGAGTACATGGTTGGTTCATTTCTTCTTCTTCCCCATTCATAAGTTACTCAGGAAGAGAATGCTCAGAGTCAGATCCATAATCTGTGAACATTAATTGAGGTTCCTCAAGTAGGGAATTTTCTATTGGTTCCTCATGATCCTCTTTAGGGTTCTACTCAAGATCCCCTTCTAGATCTATATTGAGTTTTTTTAGCGTCCTCATCAATATTTTCTTCTACTCTATTAATCTCTACAAACTCCAACAAATCTTCTTCTTCTAGAAGTTCAAGATATAAATCCTCACTCGGAGGTTCATTTTTTGGATCTTCATTATCTAAATATGATAAGCTTAATATACCATATTTAGTGATTTTAGTGCTACTTGAAATCCTTTGGCTTATTTTCACGTAGAAATTAAATAATATAAATTATTATTAATATCAAAAAAATGCACTGAATTATCACAAATAGGTCCAGAATTGCTCTAAAAATGGGAAAATTAAATATCAAAATGAAGATCTCAATTTTAGAAATTTTTAGGTATAAATCACACCTTAAACAGAGCCCTCACGCACCCTCACGCACCCCAAGAAGATCAAATACACAAAAAAATGAAAAATAGGATAAGGCTCAATCTCGATGTGGTGTATGAGCAACATGCGCCACCGTGTAAGCTGTTACAGGAGACACACATGGGCCAGCATGCTCCACACGATATCCTCTCTTTGACATACTCGCCACGTGTCCTGATGAGGTGCCACATGGCCTTACATGTCACATGGCTCCTCTGCCTCCTTTTTTTTGAAATGGGCTGGATCCCATGATCTAGCCCAATTCGATAGCAACCCAAAATTTTAGTTTTGTTTGTTTGTTGGAGGTTGAAATGATGTCGTTTAGGTCATTTTCAACCTCTAGCTGGGTTTAATCGACCCGAATCCCTTAGGGGTCAGTCCGTCAAACCCAAAACTTCTCTCCTCCTTTTGATGGTCATTTTTCACATTCTCAGAGTTGTTTCCCATCATTTTCATGAGCTATATGCAATGAGACTATTTTTGAAGCCTAAAATTGAGGTTTTTCTATGACCCAATTTGACCTGAAACTTCTCTCCTCCATAACTTCGCCTCCCGACGTTCGTTTTCAACATTCTTGATCTCGTTTTCTTTAGGGTTTTTTATATTTACACAATTGGACCATTTTTAAACATAAATCTAAAGTTTTCGGATGACCTAATTTGAATTGAAGCTTAACGAAGGAGCATATTATATAGGACATATATGTATATTACATAAGCAAATAAATCATTATCTTGCCTCTAGATTAAACCTAGCTCTGATACCAATAAAGATATTCAGGGGTACCTGAGATGTCAACTATCTTCTTTGGTACCCATGCGAAGATTTAATCACTTTTGATAGACTTGAATATTCAAATACAGCAAATGCACAGAGAAAAAAGAAGAGAGAAAGGAGAGGAAAAATATTCTAGAGAGGAGAAAATTTATCGAATCAATTATAGGTGGAATTCAGGAGTTATGTGATCCTATTGTTTTCTCCTTTAACCCACGTCTACCTCAACCGTATTCCCACTCAAAATTTGAACAAAAAGGGGGGAAATCACATATAAAATCCCAGATTTTTTGTTATTGTCACCTGAGCCCAAAATTATATAGAATTGAGCTTAATCCACTAAGAGTATATCAGAGCCCAAATTTTAACAAGGACAGTCTATTTCAAGAGATAAAAATTCATCTAATTCATCATAATTTGACTCCAATTGAAAGAATTCACATGCTAGAAAGATAATAAAAGTTTGGATTTGGATAACTCAATAAAAAGGTGACAGTAATAGGCTAGAGCATGTACCATTTATATCATTGATCACTTGCGGCCTCCTGCATCTTCAATAGACTAATATGAAACAAGAGCCAGCTAAGAATAAAGGAGGGGGAGAGAGATTGTGAAAGAGAAAGCATGAGGGAGGAGAAAGTAGGTATGTTCTATATATTGACATAACAACAAACATTAATACACATATTAATAAATATATATATATATAAGTATGAGGAAGAAAAATTAGAAGGTTGTGAATTACTACACATATATAATTTATTTATTGTTATAAATATAAATAATATTTTATTATTAAAAATCATACATGTGTACTAATCGTTACATTCATTGATCTAAATATTTTTAAATAGGGTTGAAGAAGATGAGAGGGCAACAAAAGGGAGAAAAAAAGAAAGAGGTGCTAGAGGAGGACAAGATGTATGTAAAAGAATAAGAGGGAGAAAAATTAGAAGGTCGAGAAGAGAATAATTTAATTATTATAATTTAACAAATAATACACATATATAATTTATTTATTGCTATAAATATAAATAATATTATATTATTAAAAGGGAGAAGAAAAGAAAGAGAAAATAAGATGTAATTGATAAGTTACAATAAGAGAATGGGGCCAAAAGAGATCGACAAAGAATAGGATAAGGATAGGGAAGATAAACAAAAAGGAAGATGAACATTAACAAAAAAGGAGGGGAGGGGAGGGGGGAGATGCACTAGTTTAAGAAAAAGATAATCAATAGCACAGGCCTTCCTAAACGCATTCTTTTCTTATAGTCCTTCTGCATCTTCCTTTCCTCCAATGCCTTTAGGAAGATGAACATTTATATTATAAATTATAAATAATCAATTATCAAGCAATATATTGTAATTATAATAAATTAAAAATTAAGAAATAGTATAGTAAAATAATAACGTAGTCTATAATAAAACAAATAAATAGATATTAAAAAAAGTTACGAATAATACAAGAGGAGGGAGAGAAAGACAACTAGGACGAGAGGAGCAGTAGAGTAACAGAGGAGGAGGAGCAATAATAAAAATTATTATCATGAATTTATATAAAATATAACCATTACTTATTATTATATTATTAAATAGTATAATAAATTGAAAACAAATATAATATATCGAATAATAAAATAATAAACTAAATGATGTAAAGTAACAGAGGGGGAGGAATCAGAACTAGAGTTACTGCAGAAAGTTGCCAGTAAAATATGCCACCAAACCAAAAGACACTTGAAGATAAAGATTAGGCAAAGCCCTTGCAGTCTTGAATTAAATATTAAATTGAAGTATTTTAATTCTAAAAAATAATATTTAATTAAAAAATAAAATAATAATGAAAGATACTATAAGATATATTAATAGATATTAAAAAAAAGGTACATGTAATGGAAGGAGGAAGATGAAAAATTATAAGGAAACAAAGAAAATAACTATTGAATATTATAGAAATAAATAACATAAATATTTAGATATGAATATGAATATTATCAATTACTAAATACTAAATTAAACGTATCATGTGAAATATTTCAATAAGGAACACATGTGTAATAATTGTGAAATTTATTTACCTAAATATTTTTAAAGTAATTTTACTGATGAAATAAAACACACAAAAAATTATTAAATATTATAAATATTACAAAAAAATAATCAGTAACACAAGAAAGAAGAAAATCGAGGAGAGAAACAATTAAAATGAAAATAATGAAAATATTTTTTATTTAAATACATAATAATAACACCAGCAACAACACTAATTCTTCTTTTTGGCCAAATATAATAATAATAGGATTTAGAAACTACTTTCGCATGAATGCAAGATCGTCTACTTCATCGAAACGACGACAAATCTGGTTGCTAACAGCGACTATTCCATGGCCGGACACTGCTTGCCCCCGGTGTAGCTCACAGGCAGCGGAAGACCAGTTCTTCTCCCTAACGAAATCGAATGCTACCTCCTCTCCTCTGTTGATCTTCTTTGCGAAGATGATCCATCCAGTTCTTTTCCTCATCTCAAATCGGGCATCCTCATCCTCACCACCCACCGCTTACTATGGCTACTTGATTCCGCCACCGCCACTGGAAGCTCCGCCTTCGCCATTCCTCTAGGTGCAATCTCCCACATTTTCACGCAAAAGAAATCTCTTAAATCCATGTTTGCTTCCCCAAGGGTACGTTTCCAGCTCTCTTTGTCGTCAGATGGCAGGGTTACTGACTCGGGTTCGATATCCAGATCGGTGGTTGTGACGATCGTTATGAGAGGCAAGGGGGACAGTGATGTATTCCTGTCTAAATTTTGGGAGAGTTGGCGGGCCAGGGCATGGGAGTTGCTGAGTGAGCCGAGTTCAAGTTCTGGTCCAGGTTCCAATACTTCTTCGAGCGGGACGACTTCAAGTGATGGGACCTTGAGGATGGTTGGTGTGTCGGGAATATTGAGGAAGGAGCAGGAAAGTTGGGAGAGTACAGATAGAAGCTTGCAGGAAGCTTTCCAGGATTTGAATGCTCTTATGGTAATACGTCCATGTATGCTCTTAATATCTAACAATCTATTGTAAGAACTCGGACAGAATGGTGCACTATGTTGACTCTTTAAGGTAGTAGTTTATGAGTACAGTGGCGGGTCCTACTGAACATTAAAGAGAGAAATGGGTTGAATTTTATTGTGCACCAAGGCTCGAGTTTGCTGTAGTTTATGAGGACCTTAGATTTCTGGCTGATGTTTCCTTCAGAGTAATCCCATGTTTCTGTCGTCTCTTTTTTGTTGAAATCATTGTAGCTTTACTTGGATACAACTTTAAAACAAAATCTTAGATTTGGTACTACAATATGCATGCTGACAACTCTACAGGTTGATCATGCTAGGAAAGGTATCCTAAAATCCTTCCTCCTCTACCACCTCTATAAGTGGATCTAAAATCCTACTTTTGTTTTTCTATAATATATGTCGTCTCATGGTATGCATTATTAGTTGTTCGTTTATCTATCAACTCATTGAGCAAGTATTCCTTTTTCCTTTTTTGGATTGATCAAGAAAAAAATGAAAATGACAGTCTGATTGATATGAGTAAGTCAGATTATTCATTCAATATATTTTCTAATGCCGCATGTAAAAAGTAATTTTTCTGTTAGTTTTATTGCTAAGCTTGCCAGCCAGGTTTACCTTAATGTTGTTTAAACATATGTCACCTTTCTTCTTCTTGATTGTGGCATCATTGCAGTTAGGTCTACTATTAGTTGTGTAGTTAAGCTATTGATTAACTTGTTTTGTTTTGGGTTTCTGAGTTAAGTTGTTTTGGCTTGATATTGGAATTACAGAGCAAAGCGAAAGAGATGGTGACACTTGCGGAGAAAATGAGGCTAAAACTTTTGTCTGGTTCAAATTCTCAAATCAATGAAATAAACGATGAGGAGATGGGCTTAAAGGAAGAGATGCAAGATTGGTTATTGAGTGTTGGTAGTATATCTCCTGTTACCAAAGAGTCTGCTGGTGCTTTGTATCATCAGCAGTTATCTCGCCAGGTTCTTGTCTGTCTTTTATGGTCTATTAATTTAGTCAGGTCTTGTTGCCTATCAACTAAAGAGCCTGCAACTTCAAAGATGTTCTTTTTAAGAATGGTTTCTTGTTTTGTCCAGCATTTTAAAGATTCATTTTAGTTGAATGTATGAGAGCAATGAATTTGACCATGGAGCCTTATATTACTAGTTTGTTTACTAGATGAATTTCAAAGATGATGATTGAATGCTTGAGACCCAAGAAAAACGAAAAAGAATTCAACATAATTCCAAGCTCTTGATCAAAAGATGACATTTTACTTCTTTTTATGCAAAAAGAAATATTTTTTTCCATCCAATCATAAAAGTGTAAGATCTATTTTAAAGTGCCCAAGTGCTCTTCCTATCTGTAGAAACGGTAAAATCATTTGTTCAATTGTTTTCCAACTCCATCATCTATAGTTCTGTAGTCTTCTCCAATCACTCAGGAAAATACTTTCTTTGAAAGCTTTGTTGTCATGTCATTCTTTATATTTTTCTGGACCATTCAGGTTTACATTAGTCCTTCCTTTAAAATGATTTGAATTTTGGTTCCTCATTTACATAGCAAAATAGTTCAAATTATGTGAAGAGAATCAAGATTGGACGACAGGCTGTCTACGTTTCTGCTTTTAGGGATTACAAAGAACTTTGTTAGTTTGGAGATGTACAACTGTAGTCTGTTGATTGGAATCTTGTACAAGGCTTAAGCGCATGAAACCTTCTCTCTCTCTCTCTGTTTTTTTTTGTTGGTATGGATTTTAAGGTTTTAACTTTGACATATGGTTATCTTACTTTTGTTTTGACTTTCTTATTGTGCATGATTATGAATTGGCATGTGTTTCATCATTATATTGAAGTAACAAAGAATTTTTACAGTCCAAGTGTTTGCAATGCTACAGCATTAACTGTCATTCTTCTTGACTCAGATTTCTCTCTTTCACGCTTTTATGTAGTTTTATAAAGACTAATTTTTCGTTGCTAATGCATAGTTGGCTGATTTCGTTAAAACTCCACTTGAAAGAGCTGGAGGAATGATCAACGTCATTGATATCTATTGCCTTTTCAATCGTGCTCGTGGCACAGGTGTTGATCAACACCCCTATCTTTTGTATTTCTTAGGAAACGGTAGCCTTTCATTTGTTGGAAAAAAATTGTCTAAAACTCCATTTGGTTGGCTGATTTGCTTTTTTTGCAGAATTGATCTCACCTTATGACTTGTTGCAAGCTTGTGTGCTTTGGGAAAAGTTTGATGTGTACGTATAACATTTTGATTTTTTTTACCTGTGTATTGATGCATTTGTTTATTGCTTCCGTAGTGCAAACATCGCAAGTATGTCAAATGAAATTGTACTCCACGGAGTTCTACCTTCTTCAAGACGATTAGTTTTTTAGATGTATTTTGTACATTAACTATCTCATTCATTGTTTCAGCCTAGTGCTACTACGGAAGTTTGATAGCGGAGTCATGGTAATACTGAATAAGTCCCATAGTGATGAGGAGGTTAATTTTATACCTGTTATCTTTATTATTTTTCAATAATTTTTAATCATTTTTAGTTGATTTCTCTCTTTTGGGAGGATTCAATATAGGATATGATGTGTTGACAAAAAAAAAACAATGTAAGTTATAATGTAATACCTTTTAAAAAACATCTTTCCACTCATCTTCTGGAAGTGATGTTATGTAATTCTATTTGCATATAACTGGATAAAACTCAGGGTTTATTATGGTTAAAAAGTACGTACTTGTGCAAGTTATGTCATACTGACTTGATAAATTTTCAATGCTATTTTTTACTTCAAATATTTAAGTATTGATTTATAAGATATTGAGTTGTTTAAATGGTTCTACTGCAGAACCATAAACCTTCTTTCCTCTGTTCCTTCCCTTGCCTTAAAGTATTAGGAATTTTAAGTTCAATAATGAGGATAATACAAACCATTAGAAGAATAGACCAAAGGTTAGGATATCCGCTCGCATCTGCTGTAACCCATGATTAATTGCAATTTATTCTTTGATTCCTATGGGTCTTATCACGTGATTATTTAAAAACTGGTTTTACAGTCCTTCTGTTCCTTTCTAATTTTTATCTATCGGGGTATCTGTCTAACGTAATTGAGTAGTATTATTTTCGATAACTAAGGATTAGTCAGTACAGTCCCCTTCAATGAGGTATAGAAAAGGAAAAGTTGGAAAAAATGACTAACAAAACCTAGTTTTAGCACTGAGGAAAACAGTAACAATAAGCAAGGAAAGAAGGACTTAACTGATGTTAGAGAGGTCAGAGGCTCTACCAAATCATCCACTTATTGGTTGCCTACGTCACCTAGGGCTCACAACCCTAGAAAACTAACTCTGACCACCCTCCTTGGAATTATTGGGCTGTAGACCATCCCAAATCCTGCTGCTGAGTGTTATGTTCAGGCCTGGGCCCCCACTTGTATACTCGGTCCACTTTAGTCTTGGGCCCATCACTGTCATAATTGATACCCTACTCCAGCTAACTTACTTATACCTGTATTCTGATTTCAAATAACTGATGTTTCCCTTGGAACGAGAGGTTCTTAAATCAAACTTATGTAGCTAAGGCTGCTGGGTGTAGGTTTTTGCTAAAATCAGGATGCTTGTTCTGAAGCCTGATGCTCTCCGAGCTGGGATAAGTGCTGGTGATGCTGCGAGGACACTGGGAGTTGCCCCAGCAATGGCAAAGGAGCATCTCCTTACTGCCGAGAGCAAGGTTATGCAGCTGTTCAAACCTTCAATATCTTTGTGGACTTTAACTATGCATTGATAAAATGTCAAATCATTTTCAGGTTTACTGTGCAGGGATATAAGCCCTGATGGGTTTCGCTTTTATATTAATTTATTCTCTGATATCAATCAAGATGACATGCATTTGTAAGTAAACTTTCTATACTTCATGGACAAATTGAACTTAAGTAAGTGCCCCCCCCCCCCAACAAAACAAAAAGGAAAAAGGCTTTAAGTTAAATACTACGTGATGTTAATTGGCGCATATTTACTGAATGCTTGTTTTGTTCCTAGACTTTTCATCTTCATCTATATGTTACATTTGCTTATTTCCAAAATTGTACATATATAATCATTTAACTCCTTCACATCAAGTACTTAAAAATTTCATTTTTCCCCTGGCCTTTTCTTGAATCTATATATAAATAATATAATCATCTAAATGTTTTGAGTTGAGTCTTACATTTGACAAAAAAAAAAGTCTTTAACTCTTACATTCATACGCAGAAGAAGTTTTGTGATCATTAAGCATTCCTTACTTGCATTTATGCAGAGTGAAAGACAATGGAATTTATGCCTCATGGGTAGTGGCAAGCCATGTTCGTCGGTAATAAATGTTAGCTTCCTTTTTGCAAAGGTAATGTATATTCATTCCCTAATCTTTCAAGTAATATAATAGGACTCTACATATGATTCTAATATTTGGCTCGTTCAATAAATCCTTGAACACTAGGCAGTAAATATTTTGAGATATATACTTTTCAGTAATAAGTGGTTTGAAAAACGGGAGTCTTGAGGTCAATTTTTGAGAAATAAAAGTGACAGGACTGAGCGACTGCAGTTGCAAAGTTGACATTCCAGGATTGAGCTGACAGAATTAATACATGCCCAAATGGCCAAATTGCTTCCCAATCTAGTTAATAAGCAGTCGTTCGTGCTTCTAACTCTTCCAGTAACACTAATGCTCTGAATCCAAATGCGGAAGGCTGAAAAGGTCGAGGTAAGAGTTTTGATATTGATTGCACACTGTTCCATAATGTACATTTGATTTATGTTCAGAAACATCAATTTTCCCATTGCTCGTGCAATTCAGAAACATCAATAAGTACTTAGCCAACTTTAGTCCTTGAATGTTACATCCCAATGAGCTGAAACAATGCTGTTATAGAGATATTTAAAATTGCAGTTTTTAAAACTCCATTACACTTATACCACAAGGAAAGGAGAAGTTTGTGTTAAGAGCTGCTTTGTTTCTTTTAGCTTTGGTTATATAATTCTGGTTTTATTTTTAAAAAAAATTGTTTGATGAGGGATAAAAAAATTATCACCAAAAAAAAAAAATAATAACAGTAGTTGCACTCATTATGTGGCAATGTCAAGCCTTGTCTTGCACCAATCATTTCCATTATACGACTCCGGTTATTGTTATTATGATTTAATATAATTCTTTGATATATGAGACATTTCATTAAAAAAAAAATAGCAACACAACCGTTTTGAAGAAAAGAAAACAATCAGAACTCAAACTGCATATTCGGTGCGTAGCCAAGTGCATCAAGGTTAGTAGCCATTGCTTTATTCATAGCTGGTGGACCACACCTTAGTATCTGCAAAATGTAACCATTCCTCTCCATCAAAATAAGGATTGTTAATCTGATCAAGAAGCAAAAACTTGTTCATATATGAGAAGAGTATACTAATATCCCCATTCTTGAATTAACAAAGCTTCTTTAGTTCCATTGTTTGAAAATTTTTAACTGCATTAGGTAATCTCTGAAGACAACACACTTATTACACTTGAATCTTTTACCCATTTTTTGTGGTCACATTGACTAGAAGACTAAAATTGAAATTGTTGGTTGTATGAAAATGAAATTTATTCCTTGTTTTATTATTAGTGAATCAAACATACCTGGATATCAGTTGCAGGTGCTGGACAATGGGTTTGGATTATTTCCTTGGATATGTACCCAACCCCACCATTCCATGGTTTAGGAGGCTGCCAAGTGTGGGGAGGGGGAAAACAAAGAAATGGTCATATTCACTAATAGCATTCAATAATATCAGGGGGGGAAACGTACTGCGGAAAATGTGGAAAGAAAGTCAAAAATTGGGAGCCAAGTGAAATTTAGAGATGGACTTTTTTTTTCCCATTGGCATGCCTGTTTAGGGCAATCAAATGATTGAAAGTAATACATTTACCTCTGTTCTCCTGAGTGAAAGTAGAATAAGAAAATGGGTAATGTGTTATAGTCATGATTATGTATTTCTTTAATTTTACAGTAAATTATATTGGTATAGCATGTATGTATCCAGATCCATATCCTCTCCGAACCCTAGTTTTCGTTTCAGAATCCCATATCTACGCTTAGATTAAATAATGAGTGGTTCAGATTTAATATTTTATAAAATTATTATTGTAATATGATAGAAATAATAGATAAATTTAAAAATTAAAAATTTGACATAGATCTTTCACAATGGTAAACTATTATTAAAATATTTATGAATTAAAATGTCTATTTTTCTATGTTACAATAATCAATTAGGATTGTCAAGCTTTAATAGTTTAAATTTATTTATTTATTTTTATCCAGTTTTATAATTGTAGTTCTATAAAATTAATACTGAATAATATATTTTTTTGATTTAAAGGTGAGGTGAAGACAAGATTTTAAGAGGAATTATGAGAAAATTTTGATCCTATGCACATAAGTGAAACTAATGATCTTTTTTTCTTTGACAAAATATAGGTATTCTTCTATTAGAAATAATTATATTTAATATATTATTAAACATGTATATGTCTTATTGATAATTTGAACTTTGTTTCATTATGTGGTATAGCTTTTTTTACTACACTCAACCCATGATTGGTAAATAAATGATCTTTTTTTTTTATCCACCTAATTTATCGAAGTTTTACTTTGACTATATTTGGATTCGATTTATGTCGTGCATTTAGTTATGGTGGGTGATTTTCTCAATAGAATTTTTTTGTATATGTCAAGATTTAAACTCAATATTTTATTTAAGTGATATTTTATTATTTATTATTTAGATCAACCGACTACTAATCTTTTAAATCAGAAGAAGAAACCGTCCTGATGGATAAAAGGAAAGTGGCCCAAACAAAAATCACAAGAGGTTGTCTCCGTTATTTCTCTTTCTCTCTCTTTAAAAAGTTGCTTGTATTTTTATTTCTTCTTCTTTTGCCATGTTTGCATAAAACAAGGAATTTGAGAGAAGAAACATACCTTATTTAAAACATAATAGACTCTAAAACGGTCAGGAAACTTGTTTGCAAACTCATCAAGTTCTTCCTGCGCCACTCACAACAGTCAGAAACTGGAGAAAGAATTGAAGGAAGCACTAAATTACATACTTTGATTATAAATTGGCATTCTATACTACTCCCTTCAATCTTTAATATAAAAATTAATTAACTTTTTTTTAGAGAAATTAAAAAAATTAAATAAATCTGTTAATAAATCAGTTAATTATGATTAAATTTAATCCTCAAGACAAAGTTATATTATATACTTATTAATCTATCCAAATTAATTAAGTATCTATTATATTACCTCTAATCTTAATTATAAATGCCAGTTAATTTTTTTGTAGATAGAAATAAGTGCCAATTAATTTTTTTGTAGATAGATCTAAGAAGCTAAATAAATAAATAAATTATAACTAATATAAGGGTTAATTGACTAATTTAGGTATATTAAAAAAATATATAATATGAATTTATCTTAAGAGATTAGATTTAATCATAATTAACTGATTTATTTAACTTTATAAATTTATCCAAAAAAAGTCAATTGGGTCTTATAATTAGAGTCAGAAATAATACTAGTTATAAATAACTGATTTATTTGACTTCTTTGACCTATTCAAAAAAGTTAACTAGTATTTATATTAAAGACATGAGGAGTATAGTATAGTTTCATACTAGTTTCATGGTTTTAAAAAACAATAGTTTGATTGTAATTTTATACTACCTCCGATTCTTAATATAGAAATTAGTTTAAATGATGAATTTAATTATAAATATAATATCTTAATTTATTTTATATATAATAGTTATCATTTTTCTCTAAATTGATATATAATTTAATATATAATCTAATATTATACATGAATATTTTAAAGATATCATATTATATATATTATAATTAATCACTTATTTAATTTTTTAATATATTTAAATTAGTTAATTGTATCTTATATTAATAAATAAAAGAGATTAATTTTTGTAAGTAATAAGTAATAATTTCTGATTATATAGGCATCTACAAAAAGCAAGAAAAGTAAAAGTGTATTACCATTGGGAGGTTAGTGCTTTTTTTTTTTTTTTTGGTGTACAGGTTTAGCTTTTGTAGTTGACAACGTGTATTTTCATTTTAACTTTTTAATTTCATTTTCTGATTAACATATAAAATATTATTAGTTTCAAAAGCAGTGCTAATTATTCAAATATATATTTTCCATATAACAAGTTAAAAAAAAAGATTTAATTTTATTATTCAACTCCTATTTATCAGCAGGACTGCAATTTCATTAACGTAGGGATATGCATGTTAATTTTGTTTTCCTGCGCGTATCTAATAATAAACGTAATGTGCAAGAAATCAACAAGTGATTTTCACAGGCCCAAAAAGAGAAAGAATTAAAATATATTTTAAATATAGTTTATAATAATAAAATTAAAAGAATTTAAATTTTATCTAAACCATTCACTGTTAAAAAGGAATTATTGTACCTTTAAGAGGATGTCATCCACGGTAACGTTGGCATAAATAAGGCTCAATTTGGTAGTGTCTTTTGGATTTTCTAGAATGGCTCTTGTTAACTGCAAAAACAAAGACACGTAGAGATGCATTTAGGGAAAATCGCATAAAGTAACCGCTTTAATTTTAAAATTTTAAGTTAATTTTGTTTAATATATTTTATTAGCTATTGACTTAATAAACAAATGATAATAAATTTTTATAGAAATTTCTAATTTAGAATTTTAAAATTAAAGTAGTATTTTTGTACAATTTTAACTTAAAATAATATAATTTAATTAAAAATATAAAAATATTCATATATAATTTTGATTAGAATAATATTTAAATATAAAATATTAATTCACGTGTAAATATACCATTTATTTATAAATTATATACTATATAATAAAATAGAATTATTAAAGTATAAATATGATTAATTATCTTTTTTTAAAAAAAAAAATCTCAAAACAGCATCAGTTTAAGTTAAATAAAAGTGAAAAAAAATCTAACTTAGTTAATCTATTTAAAATTCTTAACTGAATTAATTAGAGACTAGTTCGTTAGTTTGATTGGTTTGTTTTAATTGCACAACACACACATATATTTGGTTGCATTTAGTGCATGTTTGAATTCACTTGTTTGATTATATGAGATAAATATAAAATAAGTATGTGAGATTTTGTTGCAAAACAAAAGTAGGGATCTAATTGAACCTGAAACATTGGGGTGATGCCTGAACCTCCAGCAATCATTCCATAGGCTCGAGCTTGGCCTGGCTTGTAACTGAAACGTCCCTATAAGAATGACAACATTACATAGCCAACTATTAAATGAGCTTTCCTAGCTTTTTCTTTATATAAAACTTAGTATGAAGCAAAACAAAGTTGATTTTATAATTGATCAATCAAATAATTTCAATTTATTTGAGACAAAATCATAATATAGAGATAATTTTTATTTAATATCTCAAAATCACTTTAAGTGGTCTTTTTACTGTACGAATTATGAGTGTCTCCAAAAGCTCTAAGTATCCAAGCCAATAATATGTTAGATTTGATGTTAGTATTTAAAATTAACTAAAATAGAAGGGAAGGACCGAATTACAATTATATAATATTTATAAAAAAAATGTTCTACTATTTATAAGTTATGAATCATGTAAATAGGGGTTGGCATTAAAATATAATTTTAATAATGATGTGACTAAATATCAATAATACATAAAAATAAAAAATTATGAGTCATTAAATTAAAACAGAATTTATACTACTTTTAATTTTTAAAGGAATTATACAAAGAAGTACCTTAGGACCCTTGACAGGCAAGTAATCACCTTCTTTCATCTCCCTAAAATGGTGGGACATCTTTCCACTTGGATACATCTGCAAAGTTATGTTTAAATTTAAATTTAAATTTCAATTCTAACTTATATTTAAGATGATATCATTTTTATTTTTATTATCTTCATTTTTAAATAAATAAATTATACACCTTTTTTAAGTTTTGATAAATTTATATTTTATCACTTAAAATAAAAATTATTTTACACTTTAGCTCCATATAATTTTCAAAATCAAATTCAATTTTTGTATTCGATTAACATAAATATGAATTTGGACCAAAAACTAAAAATATATTTAACTAAAAATATTTGTATTGAGGACATCATAATAAAAAAATCAAAAATTAGATTAAATAGTAAGGTACCTTTTTTTGCAAAAGATATTTAAAAACATTATAAATTTAGTAATATTGAAAATAAATATAATTTATTCTGAGTTTATTAATTTTATTTAAAATTATCCAAAATAAATTAAAATAAAACTAGACTTAAATGAAAAATTAAAATAAATTATGTACTCCTCTTGTCCATTTATAAAGCATAAGGAGAATATTATTTTTAATATTATTTATAAGTCATATTATTAAATTTTTTATATAAATATATAAATTTTTCCCATCATTATTATTGCATAGATTTTTTCGCAAGTGATGTAATTTATATTAAATAGAGATAAAATTTAAAAATTATTAAATTTTAAAATAGACTAATAAAGTTTAAGTTTCTTTTATTGTAGTAAAATATGTTAAAAGTAATTTATAAATTGAATCACATAAGATACCTTAGCCACCAACTCAAAGTAGCCAACATCTGAATCCAAAGTGACTGGGGTATATGATCTAATGACTTCTTCTCCTTGGCTATCTCTTCCCCTACTTACACCAAAATGAAACATTCGAGCTTTATATTTTATTTGGATAACAAGTTTAAAAGAAAAATGGGGAATAGTCCCCAATCAGAAATTAATTGGTGATAGAAAAACATAAATTAGAGAATTGATACATTACATGTATAAAATTTATACGGTACAAACATTTTGTATGTATAAAAATTTATCATATCATTTTAACTAATTTTTTTAATCAGAGACTTTTTCCTAATTCTCCTAAATTTCAAAATATATTTCATCTCTAATGTAAATATGATTTATTTTATTTCTGGAAAATAAAAGAAAATGTAGAGAACTGCTGTTTAAAACTCTAATGTAATTTCTTAAACTGGATATTTACATATTTTAATAAATATATTCCAAAATGTTAAAAAATATGATATCTTAAAAGGAAATTAACACCACCTAAGATCAAATATAAATTACAAAAAAAAAATTGATTGAAAAACTAGATTGGAAAGTAAAAATTAGATTAATTATTAACTACTCATCCAATCCTAAATATAATAGTTAGTTGACATTTTAGGATATATTGAGGAAACCAAATAAATTAGTTAATTATACTTAATATACTACCACTGTTCCTTAATATAAAATTCAGTTGATTTTTTTTTGATAGAATAAGGAAATTAAATAAATCAGTTAATTATAAATAATATCAGAGTTAATTGATTGATTTAGGTATATTAAGGAGTATATAATATGAATTCATTTTGAAGAGTTAGATTTAATCATAATGAATTGATTAATTTAGGTTCCTTAATCTACCAAAAAAGTCAATTGGATCTTATATTAACGAACATAGAGAGTAAGAGGTATGAGACTAATTTAGATAAACTAAATAGTATATAATATGAGTTCATATCGAAATGTTAGATTTGATCAAAATAAACTGATTTGTTTCGCTTCCTTAATTTTTTTAAAATAATCAATTAACTCTTATATTTAAGATAAGAGGAGTAATTTTTTTAACTTTAATTTCTGTTTCCTAATTTCTCATTTCAAGACAAACAGGGCCTAAAAGAAAATTGATTCAATGGAATAAATAATGAATACAAATCCTCCAAATAAAAGTCTTGTTTAAAAAAGAAAAAATAAAATAAATGACCTGCATTTAATATGTTTTCCAACAGGAAGGCCCAGAATTGAAGTTGGTGTAGGGAGAGCAAATCTAAATCTTGCAGAATTCTGATTCAGCCTTGTCTTCTTCACAAGCTTGAATTCTTTGAAATTCTGAGGATCCAAACAACCTGAAATAAATCATCAATTAATTAATACATATATAAAATATCATTAGACTTATACAAAAAGAGCCTTATTAATTGGAGTATATTTAAATGATACAATTTATCTATAAATATATAATAATTAAAAAAAAGAAAAAGAAAACAGAGAGAGATCGATGAATCATCACCCTTGGGTTTAAGCAACAAGTTGTAGCAGTAGAAATATGCAGCAGAAAGGGCAATGGCGACAAGAGCAACAGCAACATAAGGCAAGTGCTTGAAATCCAAATTCAACAACTCAAGTATTGATGTAACACTATTGAAAAGAAATTCCACCATTTTTTGCGATTTATCAAGAAAATATTAACTAATATAATGATAACCACATGAATGAAATGAAGGCATAACTCCAAATACAAGTGTTCATTTATATTCTTTACGTCTTCTTCTCATCATTCTTGTTTCTCTGTGAAGCCAAGAATCATTCCAAGCTCTTCTACCAGGTCCAAAGATTCGTTACTTTTACATTTTTTAAGAAAAGTTAATATATATATATATATATATATATATTAGGATAATATAATTTTTTGTCCCTAAACTCTCTCAATTATTGATTTAGTCATTGAATTTTAACTTAATACAATTTAATCTTTATAATTTATTGAGTTAAGATTTTGTAAAAATTAAATTGTATTGAATCAAAAAAATACTAAGGACCGAATTGTTTAAAGTCAAAATACTATAATGACTAAATTGTTTCAACACAAAGTTTAGAGGTTAAATTGATAATTGGGGACATGTTTAGAGACCAAAAGTTATATTTTTTATATATATTTTATAATTCCTTCCCATATTTTATTTGGTCTCATAATTTAAAAAGTTATGATTAGGAATATAGGATTGGATCTTTAATAGTACAAATAATTTTTAATTAATTATTATATAATATTCTTTTATCAATATTTTGTTTTATGGCATTATTTGTATTTATATCGCTTTCGTTGTTATATATCACATGCATTTAGAATATTAAAATAAATTTAAAAAAATATATCATGGATATTTAACAACTATATTGAAGGTTTAGCAATTCGGATTGATAATTTTTTTTTTTATAAATTACAAGGATTCATTTGTAGATATCAACTAGCATGTATCTTCTTTAGAGGTCAGAAACGAGTAGACAAATTCTGGTACTTCAGTGACAGAAAAAAGGGATTGCAGAACAGCATATTTTTTTATGTTACCCACTTAGTTTACAGGAGTTTTACCCTAACTATATCTAAATCTAATCCGCATCGTGTACCTGACTCTTGTAGGTGAGTCTCCTAACAGATTTTTTATATATGCTAAAACTCGAATTCAAGATTTTGTTTAAGTGATATCAAGCTGCTTATCACTCAGACACCATTAATTACATAACATCATGTTGTTACTTTTGCCGTAGGTCTGTCTTGTGAGGGCCTCAAGCCTTTCTATGCCATTTACTCATCATTCATGTAAAGGGCCTATGACTAGGTGGTCTATCACATAGAGTTGCAAAATCTGCCAATAAGATTTACAATAGATAGAGCTGGACTAGTTGGGGCATATGGTCCTACGGTGGATGCTAGGAAAAAAGATTTAATAGAAATTAGACTTTCTAACATGCTTTTGTACCATCTAGATTTAAAGAGAAATAAATATTAATATTTTATTAATATTTAGAAGAGATATATATATACAATAGAGAATTTTAGATAATTCTAGATACTAATAAAATAATATTATATTTTATCTTATATAAATTATAGAATATTTATAATCTCCTAATATCTCTATAGTAAACTAAGTTAGTTTCTCTCAAATCCAACAACAAAACACTTGAAAAACAGTGAAACAAGTACTGAGGTATCTTAGGGAACCATTCATTATGGTATTCACATCAAACCAGCAACTTTTCCTGATATTGTTGCCTATTCTGATGTTGATTGTGTAATGACCCTAAATTACAATAGGAATATATAAATAATAGCACTGTAATAATATATATATATATATATATATATTATTTCTTATAGTTGTGAGCTAAGAGAATTAGTGGTTGAGTGGTGGAATAAAGTGAAAGGTTCAGTTCGAATCTGGGCTTACTCCGAAAGGAAATTTTATTCTCAGCCATTTGTGTGAAATTACTAGAGTGCCATTCTGCCCTTTATATTAGCACTTTTCCTTCTTTGTTTCAAGACAGCACGGCAGAACAGAGAGAAGAAGCTTCACGATTTTGGCCGAGACCACACTACTGTGATTTCGTTTGCCTCCAAAATGAAATTTAATTTTCTCAGCCATTTGTGTGAAATTACTAGAGTGCCATTCTGTCCTTTATATTTGCACTTTTCCTTCTTTGTTTCAAGACAGCACGGCAGACCAGAGAGAAGAAGCTTCACGATTTTGGCCGAGATCCACACTACTGTGATTTCGTTTGCCTCCGTCGACAGCGCTGCTGTCGCCGTGACTGTGTCGTCATTTTTCTTCTGTAGCACAGTTGCCGTCATTCTTCTTTCCTATTCAGATCTCGGTGGAAACTCTTCCCCTTTTCTCTATGATCTGCAGCTCCGTGGCATTTTGTCTCTTCAATCCATCGCCGATGAATGCGCGTAAATCTCCGCCGTCGACGCGTACTCAGTAGCCTCTGACCGTCGCTGCCATCGAATTACATGCCACTGTTACTGTAGCAGCCTCCGACGTCCCTCTCCCTTGTTGTTGCAGAATGCCGCCGTGTCTGGGTGTATGGTAAGTCTAACACCTCTCCTTCTCCATTGCTTGTTTCTAGCATTGAGTTGGGTGATTTGGATTTTTCCTCTTGTCACCGAGAATGTGAAGGAATTGAAGATTATTATTTTTTTTAAAAAAAATAATAATAAACCTACTCTGTATGGAGCTTAACCAGAGTGTATATGGGTGTTTTGCCATTTTGGACTGTGATCTCCAAGAGTAGAAACCTATGTTTTGTGTGGTAATCTTGTTATGGGTTTCAATGGATTTAAACAAATTCAGAAAGGTTTACGGGATTGTGGGTGCTGTCAAGCTTTACAACATGGAAAAATCATTTCACTCGTATTTAATCAGACTTGGGTTTTGAGGGATGAATTTCGTGCAGACAATATGATAATTATATATGTGAAATGCTCTCATATAGATTATGCACAAAAGCTTTTCAATGAAATGCAAGACCAAAAAAAATCATTACATGGACAACATATGCGCGACCCCGCGCGCGCGCGCGCGCGCACGTACACACACATATATATGGAAGCTTGCTGTTGTGTGCAGGTGTGGTCCCTGTTCTGGGAAGAATTTTTCTAAATTGTTCAGTGGGCTTGGTTGGGGTTTTGGAGGGATAAATTGATGATGTCTGAAAAATTATGCTTAAGAAAGGGTTTCTATATATGATTATATGATGTGATTTAAGATGCTATCTGAAAGTAATTGTAGAGCAAAGTTGAGGTTGGTTATACCCCAATGTTTGTGATATATTATATATTGATAATAAAGCTTAGGTGGGCTATATATCATGTTAATTGTGAGGAAATGATGCTGTTAAATGTTGAGTTTTCTTTGGGAGATAATTTCGAGAAATCTGAAAAATATTTTCCAGATTACTAAGGAGAATACATGAGACTCTCTTGAAGAATAAATGATGATTATATGCTTGCATGATGTGAGATATTGAAATGAAGATTAACATTTCATATTTGAAATAAAGAAAATGATAATGTAAAATATTTGGAATTATCAAGTGTTACTAAGTGTATATGTGTGAGTTGATGCTATTGCATCAAGTAAAAGGGTAATGGATATATAAAGTGATGAATGATATTTCTCATGGATTATGGAGATGAAAAGTGAAATAAAAGGTGAAATTTTTAGGAGGTTATTAATTATAATTGCATGTTTGATGTTTGCTAGAAAAGAAATTTATGTGGGCAAGTGTCCTATTTTCATTAATGAAAATAAATAGTACTTAGTATTAAAGAGATAAATGGTATTTTCAGATAGAATGTTTTATTTTAAGAAATCTAGGAAAATAAAGAGAGACTGATATTTTGAAATTTAAAGTAAGGATAAACTATATCAGAATATTGTAGGTGATTGAATAACGTCCCTTAAAAATAATATTTTTATTAATAACTTGTTATTTGATATATTTCATTTAAAGTGTTAAATTTTAAATATGATTTACGAAAAGCAAGTTATACAAATTTATGGTTTTAATTGTTAGAAATGGTTTTCTTTCAATTGGTTTATAAAATAATTATGGTTATGTATGAAAAGGGATAAAGAAGTTTTAGAAAAGACTTTGACAAATATTATATTGAGTTGATTTTCTTCATGAAATATGCTTACGAGAATTTTATTATTTGAATAATTATTCATATGAATGGAAGAAATCTTTTGATAAGTTATTTCAATGTTCATGCTGGGGTTTCATGATTATGAGTATTTTTAGTGAAAATTGTTGTGTTGGAAAGTGTTGTAATTATTAAATGTCAAATGGACTCTATGCATGCTGGAAAGGTTTTTCAGAAAGGACAAAATACAGAACGCTAGTTACTAACAGCATACTGTTAGTCCTTGGTGCACCATGGTTAAACTCAAACTCGATGGATATTCGTGAGTCTCGTATTCGCGCCGGTTATTCGTGGGATTTATTCTTGCGCCTGTTATTCGTATGTCTCATACTTGTGCTTGTTATTCGTGAGTCTCGTACCTGCACCTGTTTTCGTGGCTTCAAGCTATGCCGGATTGGTTAGTTACCCTCGTGGACTGTGTGTTCATGCCTGTTTTGTGGCCTCGTGTTACGCGTGGTTATTTATCCTCGTGGACTGTATGTCTACGCCTATTTTTGTGGCTTCGAGTCGCACCAAATTAGTTAGTTACCCTCATGGATTGTGTGTCCAGGCCTGTCTTCGTTATGTTGAAGTTATACGGAAAAATGACTGTTTTGAAATGATTGTTTTAAATGGTTTTCCTGGAATAAAATATTTATCGAAATATTTGTTTTGAATTACAAAATGTTATGATTTACATTTAAATATGTTGATACATTGTTTATTCACGAGTAGATTATTTTGGCTTCAGATAGTGCAGTTGACCCTATTCCTCCAGCTGAGCAGTGAAGAGGCTCATGTTCGATCCGAAGCGTTGATTTTGTGACATCTATTTTGATATAATTATACTTCATGGAATACTTGTATTATTTTATTGAAAGGATATATGCTCTACCTAGTTTATAGATAGGATTTTGGTCATTTTGAAAAAAATGTTATAGATGAATTGAAACATTTGCAATCTGATGTAGGATTGACGGGATATCAGTTATACAACGATGATCATACTGAAATTCCTATAGAGGACTTGCCTTTTTATTTTAAATCGTAATAGATTATGACTTTCGTTTCAAACGGTTTATTCAAGGTTTTAGGGTTAAGTAATATGAATTTATTCATATTCTGTGCCAGTCACGGCTCAAATTTTGGGACGTGACAGATTGAGCATCATGCCTGATGATAGAAGATCAATTGGTGGATATTGTGTCTTCCTTGGAGAGTTACTTGTAACTTGGTTGTCTAAGAAACAGAAATTGTTGTCAGTTCAAGCAGAGTTAGAATACTGCTCCTTGGCGAATGATCCTGAAGATAATCCAAAACTCAGAGAAGTTGATCATATCAACTATGTGCATCTGCCTGAAGATCATTAAGATTCTATCCCTAGGGGGAGATCTGAGCTTGATTCTTCAGGATTGAATGATCACAGGGCATTTATCTGTTAATCCACCAAGTGACAATAAGGTGTATCACTAGTGCAGAAAAGGTTTTTGGCAGTTTTTGGGGTGCCGTGAATGTTGTTGACGTAAAAAATTGAAGATTTCACGGCAGTGTTTTTTGGGGTGCCGTGAATGTTGTTGACGTAAACCATTGAAGATTTCACGGCAGTTACACAACCGCCGTGGAAAGTCCTCCATAAGTGCTGTTTATGGCTAACTTTCCATGGTAGTTGGGCTAATAATTCAGATTCGCACAAAGAAGATAGGGATGGAAATGCTAAGATGATGAGGCTGGAGAAAGGCAAAATGAATAAAATCTATTCAAGAACTTGGAAACGAAGGTGAAGCTAGGCTTCAAAGATCTTAATGAAAATGCTTCAGATGATGATAAGAGTGATTCAATAAACTTGTAGCATTTTCCTGATGAAGGTCTCTAAAGAGAGGGAAAAGTTATTTATTATTCCCAAACGAAAGCGCGCGAGAATCAATAGCATGAAATGTTCATGGTTGAAGATGAGCAATATGAGATTGATGTGCTCATAGCGACTTTGTTATCAACGTTACTTTTTAAGGGAGAATTTTTCTGGATGATCTGCTTCAAATTGAACAACACTTTAGTGATACACATTTGACATTTATGGCGCATTAAGGGCATGTACATAGATTGTGGTCTTGAAGTTCTATATGGCATATGCAAGGATCCAACTAATGCTTTATATAACCTATCGTCCGTGGGTTCAACTAATAAAGGGGTGAGATATATTACTATTTGAAGTGTGTTCGATCTTTGAGAAGTACTACTTTATTGTAGTTCCAGTCGCGGCGTTTAGAGAGGTATCCTAACTCCTAGATACCTATGTTTACATCTGAGGGTAATAGACGGTCTATCTTGCCCGATATTGGTATCGCTTAGGAGGAAGGGATATTTCGCTCTACCCTTAGATTGTGGGTGAATTCAACTCATTTTCAAAAATTTTTGTAATAAAAAAAACTAAGGCTTTATAAAACTCCTAAAACATAAATAGAAAGGTTTCAGCTCAAGAGCTTATGCTGAAAACCACTTCAAATATTTTTCTCCTCGTGTAAGTAAGCATTGGATTTTGGGATATTTGTAGATGGAATTCATGTTTTTAGAAAAAAGTTAAGGTGTTATATTTTGAATGACATAAATATGCCATTAAGAATCTTGACATGAATACCACCAAATCATTAGATGAGGTGGTACAAATAATAATAAGAGAGAAAGACAAAAAAAAACCCATTTAAATTTTAAGAGGATAAATTGGGCCTCTGAATATTGAAAATGATAGATTGGGCAGGAGGCCCAATCTGTCATTTGCAAATTTGTGTGCAAAGACCAAATTACCCTTCATTTTCTCAATGTTTTGACAATACGATTTATAAATTTGCCAATGATATTTACAACTCTGACAAAGATATTTGCAACTCCTATAATAATATTTATAAATTTGACAATAATATTTGTAATTTTGACAATAGTGTTTGTAACTTTTCCAATAGTATTTGTAACTCCTATAGTGGTATTTGCAATTTCAACAATGATATTTGTAACTCTCGCAATGGTATTTTTAACTCCCACAATAGAAAAGAAGCAACTTTGACAATACGATTTATAACTTTGCCAATGGCATTTACAACTCTGACAATGGTATTTACAACTAGGAGAAATCTAATTTATGCAATTGGGAGAAACACTGTAGCTTCGACTAAGTGGAGTTGCAAATCCTATTATAAGAAGTTGTAAATTTTGCAGGTAAAGTTACAAACCCATTTGGTGAAGTTGCAAATCCCCTAGGAAAAGTTGCAAATCCCATTGGAAGAGTTACAAATATTATTGTCAAAGTTATAAATACTATTTTCAATATTTAATTTTTGTAAAGTTCCCTTGAAGAATGAGATTTATAACAGTATTTTAGTATTCAATTTGGCTAATATTATTTGTAGCTCTTCCAATAGGATTTGCAACTTTATCAATGTGATTTGTAACTTTTCTTAGGGGATTTGCAACTTCACCAAATGGGTTTATGACTTCACCTATAAGATTTACAACTTCTTATAATGGGATTTGCAGTTCTACTTAGTCGAAGCTATAGTGTCATCTACAGTATTTCTTCCAATTACCAAAATTGAATTTCTCCCAATTACAAATACTATTGTCAGAGTTGTAAATACCATTGGCAAAGTTGTAAATCGTATTGTTAAAGTTGCTTCTGCTCTATTGTGAGAGTTACAAATATCATTGCGGGAGTTGTAAATATCATTGTTGAAATTGTAAATACCACTATGGGAGTTACAAATACCATTAGTAAAGTTACAAACACCATTGTTAAAATTACAAATACTATTGTCAAATTTATAAATACTATCATAGGCGTTGTAAATATCATTGTCAGAGTTATAAATATCATTAGCAAACTTATAAATCGTATTGTCAAAATATTGGAAAAGTGAAGGGTAATTTGGTCTTTACACACAAATTTACAAATGACAGATTGGGCCTCCTGCCCAATCTGTCATTTTCAATATTTAGAGGCCTAATTTAGCATTTTAAAATTCAAATGGGCATTTTTTATCTTTCTCCCATTATATAAACTTGCATGATTAAAATGAAAAATTATATAAATATAATATCACTTCACAAACACAAATATAAGTATATAATTTTATACTCTACAAACACACGTATAAATATCTATATATACACAATTTAATATATTATTAAATACTTATATTTCTAGTTAAATATTTATTAATAATTAATATACTTTTATAAAAATTGAGAAAAGAATATTTATATTGCATTTTTATTTTTATTTATATGTAATATTATTAACATTTAAAAATATTATATTATAATTTCAATTATAAATTTGACAAATAATATTTATATATTAATATTATTATTGATATGATAATTTTAATTATAATCCAGAAATAATAAGTACAAATGAAATAAATTTTAAATTTTAAAACTTAAGTTATTTTCCTATAAATATAGTTTTCTAGCCAATATTTAAATTTTACTTTTTATGTTTCAAATAAGAATAATTAAGTATATAATTTATATATAAGCAGTTATCACACACATATGTATTATATTATGTTATATATTTTTCTATGAATAAGATTATTTAAAAATAAATAATATTTTTTAAAATATTATAAATTTATAAGTAGATCACTAGCTTGTAAAATGAAATTACATTTTTGACCAAGCTATTCTACCATTATATAATTATATAATTAGAAAATAGAAAATTCAAAATTTCCTCCAACATTTAGCTTGGTCAATAATCATAAATGCAAGTGTGTGCTTACAACTGTATTTGTTCGTTATAGATTTATATCTTGCATTACATCTTTCAATATATTGTATAGATATAATTATTTCTTTGTTATATTACTTTTTATAAAAGAGTTGTTAATATTCTTATCTTATTTAGTTATTAGTCAAGCTCAAGTCATTAGGAAGATATACTACTAATAGTCAACCCACCCATGCAATTTTGGGTGCTCCAAGCCTTTCAAAGTTCCAACGATCCAGAGTGAATTCTTTGATGGATGATTTGTGAAAATTTTCTGCTGATTATGCGCTTCTTAGAGGTTTAGTAGATACATATTAGTAAGGTTAAAGAGGAATAGATTTTAATGAAACATAAAAATGAGTTTTCTGAGAATTCATCTTTCTATCTTAAGAAGGGTTTAATGAAGAAATTAATGGTGATGCCCTATTTCACACCTACCCCATAAAATAATTCAATTTATTTTATAATTAAAAATTTATTTAAATCCATATTTATTAATTACGTTATTATATAAGTTGTCCTAGGATTATAATCTAAAATAATCAAATTTAAAATTAGCGACAAAATTTGATTAGTGACAGAATTAGCAACAAAAATGTTCAGTCCTTTATTGCATGCAAAAATGTTTGTGCCAAAAATTAGTGACGGGAATTGGTGGTGGAAATCAAAATTCCGTCGCAAATTCGGTCACTAAACCTTTTGCGATATATTAGCAACACAATAAAATTATGTTGATAATTTAGTAACGAGAATATAAATTCAAATTTTACGTTCCCTATATATTTTTGGGAAATAATTTTTGCATTTAAAAAATTTTCTACAAATTTCCCATTTTTTTCATTTTGGAAAGAGAGACGTGCCAAACTAGAAACAAAATCCACCTAATAATTTACTAAAAACAGTAAACAAAAAGAAAACTTATTGAGATATTTGCACTTTCACAGTGCAAAAACACGAGATAGATTAGAATTGGGGAGAATTATTTAGAAGTGCCATGAAATATAATTAATTATTCTAAAGTCTAATAATAACTGAGCTACCTATAATGTCAATACATACCACAAAGAATAACATGTTTATACTACCTGGCCGTTATTAAGAATTTTTAGGAACTAAAATTCTTTCTATGAGACCTAGTAATTCTCCCTTAGAAAGAATTAGGTACCCGTGAAGTCCCAAGGAGATGGTAAGGCCTACAATACCAGCTCTCACAATCCCAATATCTTCATCTCTTATTGATTTCATCTTCTCACAATAAATTACGTCATTAATTTAGTGATGAGAACATAAGTTTAAATTTTAGAAAATATTTTTGTTGGGAGAGATAAAAATCCTTTGCAATACAAAATTCAAAAGAAATTATACTCTTGATCAAATTAAAGAAGAAGAAGAAGAATTTTGATAGGAACTACAAGAAATCCAATTTTGATAGGAACTACAAGGACTTCCATTTGATGTTTAACACTATTGATTTTGAATTGTGTGGCTTTGTCTTCTTGGGATTTTTTTGAATGAAAATCTTCATGGGATTTTAAATGCATGAAATGTGAATTTCACACTGTCATTCAAATTTTTTTAGAATTATTTGTTTGTGTTTATAATTATTATGTGTGCGCGCATGTGTTTACTCACACTTATATATTGTGTGTAATCTATTTTATAGTTATCCTCCAAAGTCCAAACCATTTCTCCCTCTATATATATAATTATATAAAAAGGAGAATTTAATATTATATAATAATAATTACAATAATCCCACAAAAAGAACCTAGAAATTGATAAAAGATAAAATGGGTTTCTAAATATTGGTAACCCCACTGAAGTGTGAGAACCCAAAGTGGGATGTTGAAATTCAAACAAAAAAACTAAAATACCCATTGATTCCATTACCATTAAACGTCCATAGTGTTTTAGTTGATCACAAAAAAGTTTTAGGCATTCAGTTACATGTGAGAGCACTTTCATTTCCCCAAATTTTAACTCCAAATACTCACTTGTTATTATTATTCCATTCTCATTAATGCCTATCTTGTTTTAGTCAATCCTAAAAGGGTTTGTCATTCAGTTACATGTGAGAGCACTTTCATTTCACCAAGTTTGAAATCCAAATTGTGACTTGTTATTATCAATTTCATTCTCATTAATATCTATCTCGTTTTAGTCAATTCAAAAGAATTTTAGTCATTCAAGTACATGTGATAGCACTCTCATTTCCCTAAGTTTGAACTCTAAATACTGATCCTTGTTATTATTGATTACATTCTCATTAACACCTATTACGTTTCAGTTAATAGTGAAAGAGTTTTAGTCATTTAGTTACATGTGAGAGTACTCTCATTTCACCAAGTTTGAACTCCAAATTGTGACTTGTTATTGTTGATTCCATTTTGTTAACTCCTATCGCGTTTTAGTCAATCTAGTACTCATTCAGTTACATGTGATATCTAGTACTCTCATTTCACCAATTTTAAAATCAGAATTATGATTTGTTATTATCAATTCCATTCTCATTAATGCTTATATCCTTTTAGTCAATCGTGAAAGAATTTTATTAATTTAGTTACATGTGAGAGCGCTCTCATTTCTCCAAGCTAAGTTTGAACTCTAAGTATGAGTTCAAACTTGGGGAATGAGAGTGTCTGTTGTGTCTTGGGACATGATTTTGTTCCCAGCATCAAGTTATATTTTAATGCAGGATCTTTCATATGTCTGCAGAATATAACTATTTATAAATAACCTTAACAAATACTGACACGGCTATCTCACAAACAAAACAATCTCACATGTCCAGTAAAGATAATTAAAGGATTTTTCATTAGTTCAAGAGATATTGGACTTCTAAAATCATCTAGAATTATAGGAGATCTATGCTCCATTGAAATTTTCTCACCCTCATGAGGGTCAACTTTAGGGTTTTCATTAAGCACACAGTTCCTCATTCTCTTAAGAAGAAATGACATCATCTCAATAGAGTCCCCTAGTTCTCTGTCACGTGTAATCACCAATTCATGTAATTCAACTTATTCTTTCTTAAGGTCATTTATAGTCTTTTGATACAACTTCTTAGAAAGCCTATTGAATATTTCAAGATCTATCTTTTTCTTGTTTGATGCGATACAATAAGATGATTCTTCAACTTCTAAAGATCCTTTGCATAGTTCAACTATACCAATCATAGGAGCAAGAGCTAAAAGAATTAAGAAAGCATTGAATGAGCTAATGCAAGATGTATTTACAAACCAAATGACAATTGGATTAAACAAATAAGAATAAGTTTTAGTATTTACTATTTTGAGTCCCTAGGTTACTTTTATTGCTTTTTATTTCAGATTTAAATTTATCTCTTAAAATATATTGAATGGCTCATTTTGGAATCAGATTGAATTTTTGAATGAAAAGTTATATTTTTGCACTTTGTTTCTTGATAGTGGATTCTCTCTAGGGTTCTTCATGAAACCAACAGACTTATCAAGGCTCGATCAATCTTGTAGCATCTTCTAACACTTCGGGTCTTTATTCATTTGTGTTAAAGGGTTTAAGTGGATCATCAGATCTCTGTTTAGTGTTCTTGGGGTACGTATATTTAGATTGGTTGTGGATTCGTGAGATTTTTCCTTGTGTGTTCACACCATCTTGGTATCAAAGCTTCATATCTAAATTCAGTTCATATCTTTATGTTCTTTGTTTATATTTTCGTTCAATATTTTGTATCTTTTCTTGTGTCTATTTATCTTCTTCATTTTTGTCCATCTCCAAAATCTTTGTCTATGTTCTACCAATTTTCCTTTGAGCTTTTCGACTTTTAGTAGGTCATTTTCATAGTTTAAAATATATTTTTTCTGTTCATTTTAGAATCACTTCAATCTGACTTTTTTTTTATAAAGAGTTACAGACATTTTACAAATAATGTGTTTTCTAGAATTTCTGGGTTTATATTGCTCATTTGAATTTTTGGGTTCAAATTGCCCATTTTGTTCTATTTGTTATATTTTGTGATTTTTTCATATTTCAATTGAAAAAAGAGTATAAAAATAAGAAGAAAAAAAGACGTATTGAAAAAATACAGAAATTAAAAAAAGAGTTGTGTTGGAAGTATGTTTTGAGCAAGTCCATCTTTATATCCAGAATTTGCTTTTTAACATTTGCAATCTTTGTGTTAAAGTAAACTCTTGATTTCTTTAAACTCCAATCTCAACATCCATTTTTGTCTTTTTCAAAACTCCTAGGTGCTGGTTGATTCTGCAACTTGTGACTGCTTTGATTAACTTGCTAGTTCTTTAAAGAGCCTCAAGAGGAATTGTTGAGTGGAAAAAGAGATTAATAGAGTAAATGGAAACCTTGTGAGCATCAAAATGAAAAGAGATTCCTATAATAAATTGCAAGAGTTGAAACAAGGCTCTATGAGTATTGAGGATTACTTCAAGATGCAGTTAGCTATGATAAGAGCTTGTGTGAAGGAAACTCCAAAAGCTACAAATGATCGATTTATACATGGGCTTAGTCATGAGATAGTCACTTTTGCAAAGATGTGGAGCCTCATGGATATTGACATTTTGGTCCCATTAGTTTCTAAGCATGAGTAAGAAATCAATCAAAATAGAGGTTCAGGAAGTAGCTCTAATTCAAAGAAGATTGAAACTATGACTGCTACTGTTCTTGACACTAAGCTAGAAGTTGAGCCAAACAAGGAGGAGGAAGAAGAATTCAATGTTGAAAATGAAGTTGACAAATGTGTAGAAGAAGACCTCCTCATTGAAAGTACCAATATTGTGGTTGAAGAAAATTCCCTCAATGTGGAAAAGAAAAATGAAAATGAGAGTGAGAGTTCTTTTAGTGAAATTGTTCTGGAGAGAAAATTTGAAATAGGGGGAGAAAAAGATATTAAGAGCATAGTGTTTTCAAAATAAATAAAGTAAAAATGGGAGTGTTGATTTGAATGAAATAAAATATAAAGAGTTGTGAGAAAAATGAGGTTAAGAGTGATTATAAGGACACTTCTTTGGTTAGTAATGATCTTAATCATTCTTTCCTTGTGATTTTGGTGTGTTGTAGGTATTAGGAGATTTTTTCCCCTAAGAAGCCACCTGATGGATTCTTATCCCTAAGAATCATTTTAACCTTTATCTCATTCAATTGACATTGAAAAATATTCTGGTGGCCTAAAGTTTGCTATTCTTGATATCATACTATCTCTTAGATGGTTTGAACTACACACATTGAATTTTTATTGTTACATGAATTTTGTGGTTCATAGGTGTTCATATAATGCGAATGTTGTTGTTTGTTTTGATGATATTTTGATTGATAACAAGAAACTTGATAAGAACTTGAATCATTTACATTTTGTGCTTGCTGTTTTGGGAAAGAAAAAATTGTTTGCAAATCTAAAAAATTGTGACTTTTGCATGGATAAATGGTGTTATGCTCATGTGTTAGTTTTGCCTAACTTTAATAAAACTTTTGAAATTGAATGCGTTGCATCTAGAGTTGGAATATGAGCTATTTTAATGCAAAAAGGAAAGTCCATTGCTTATTTTAGTGAAATGATAAATAGAGCAGCCTTGAACAATATCCAACATATGATAAGGAGCTTTATGCACTCAAAAGAGCATTGGGGAATTGACAATACTACTTTTGGCCTAAACAATTTGTTATTCACACTGATCATCAATCTTTGAAGCATATCAAGGGTCAAGGTAAACTAAACAAAAGACATGCAAGGTGGCTAGAATTTATTGAGACATTTCTTTAGGTCATCAAATACAAGAAATGTAAGAAAAATATGGTGGTTGATGCATTGTCAAGAAGTTGATGATTTGATAATGAATCCTTTTGAGTAGGGAAGAAATGATGTGATACAACAAGATGACTCTTCAACTTCCAAATATCATTTTTCATATTTCAACTGGACCAATCATAGGAGTAAAAGCTAACAAAATTAAGGAAGCATTGAATGGGCTAGTGCAAGAAGCATTGACAAAGCAAATGACAATTGGAGCAACAAATCAGATTAAAAATGCTATGGACGTCACTAATTTCATTTGTACTGAAAATAGAGCTGTTAAACCTATTTAGTCTTGGAGACATCAATTTAAAGGTATTGGACCAAGTAGTACACATGGGAAGACTCATTTGAGTCTAAATAATTACTTTTTAGGCTTAAAATGCTGATTCTATTTTTATTATTGTATTTGTACGAAAATTATTAATTAGTTGGCAGATTTAACTTTTAGGTTTCCAAGTTACTTGAATTAAGTCTTTATTATTTTATTTAAGTTGGTATTTACTATTTTGAGTACCTAGGTTGCATTTATTACTTTTTATTTTAGATTTGAAATGTATCTCATAAAATACATTGTCTGACTTATTTTGGAATCAGATTGGATTTTTTAATGAAAAATTACAATTTTGCACTTTGTTTCTTGAGAGTAGATTCTCTTTAGCATTTTTCATAAAACTGAAAGACTTATCAAGGTTTGATCAACCTTGTGGCATCTTCCAACATTTTAGGTCCTTATTCGTTTGTGTCAAGGGTTCAAGTGGATCATCAGACCTCTATTTAGTGTTCTTGGACTGTGTATATTCAGATTGGTTATGAGCTTGTGGGACTTTCCCTTGTGGGTTTGCACAATTATTGTGCTATAGCTAAATCCAAATCTAGTTGTAAATCAACTGATTACATTTTAGCATTTGCTCTTTTAAATGACCAACATAAAATTGATCTAACAATATAATATCTCACTAAATCTCTCTAGGTCTCGAGTACATTTCCTAGAGAAAACACCTATATTGGAAGGAGTAACTACAGACCGTGAAACTATGGATACCTATATTAGAAGGAGCAACTATAGACCATGAAACTATGATACATGATAATAAATCCCAATTAAATTGTTTATGTATATAGTCAAATTTCTGGCAAAGTTTAACGAAAATACCTATGCTCGAACTTTGATATCTCAAGTTTATAATATTGAAGTACACTAATTGTTGCTTCAATCGGGTCATTTAGTTGTTGGAACTTTCTGCCATTTCATTCCTTTGCAAAGCCTGTGAAATGCAAATAGCCTACTACATTAATATCAGAATGAATCAACTAACTTGCTTCATAAGCAAAATTGAACTAGAGGACTAAGATTTGAATAAAATTAAAATTGGAGCACTGCCCAAGATGAGTTGTGTTGTGCGATAGTGAAATAATCATTAGACAGATGAGGCTATAAAATATTGAACTGTAAACACTTGTTTTATGTCTTTTATAAGGGTTTTCTCACAGTTTATTAAAAATGGTAAAACTTAGAATTTGAAGGTAATAGTGCACATCACCACCAAATATGCACATGCTGTAACTAACGAAGAATGGTATTTTTAAAAAATAAGTTATACTTTTTACCATTTATGCATCATTCTTGTAGTTTATAGAAAATGGTAAAAAATGGATAAGTCATTTGTGAATGATTTATAACCACATCTATTTTTTTTCTCTCAAGTACTTTTATAAAATATAAATAACTAAATTACATATATAAAAGTTTAGTTAAAATTAAAGACAATAAATATATAAAAATATAATTTATTTTTTGAAAACACCATTATTTATAGGGAGACTAATCAATAATTAATAAAATAATACTAACCAACATTTTCTAATTCTCAAAATGGTAGAAATACTCTTGACTATTTTTTTTGTACAATTTTTTTTTTAAAAATGGGTTAGATTTACCCATAATAAAAAATAGGATAAACTCTTATTTTTTCTTAGATGATACTGATATTGGACAAGACGAGTTATCAATTATCATGAGATATTAACTTAAACATTTAGAAATTATGATATCTCCCCAAGCGTTGTGACTGGAATCACAATAAAATAGTACTCCCTAAAGATTGAACACACTCTAAATAGTTATATCTCTTATTCTTTTATCAGATAAATTTACATATGATAGATATATCCCTTTGACTAAAGAAAAAAAAGTAGAGTATGTGAAATTTTATTTCAATTTTCTTACCCAAGTGCGCTTCACCCTGTCTAAATATCTGGACATATAGCTGTCCTTATGATTGGATTGAAGTCCATAATTTTTTATTGATTTCCCATTAGGGACACACATGCCGCCCCGTGCAAAGAGAAAACAAAGTAATAGCTTGCACCAAGTACAATCACACAATTATCCTCCAAACACAAGATAGGAAGGAACAATTTTGATACATGGGGACCACAATACAAAAAGTTGTACTACAACCCAACACTACCAGAGATATATTTCAACGTCATACCAAAACGACCAGACGGATTAATATGTCAGACTAAATAACTCGGTCCTACCTGGTAATTATAAATATTATAGTGTTATGTTTATTTTATATATTTATATATATAAATATATTATCTCATAATATTATAATAATATTATTTATACTGAGAATTTCACTCTAAGTCCCAACTAAAAAACTTTATCCTTACATAGCCCCACAAAATCATTAAATTATTAATAAGTCCCATGAGACTTCTAGGATGAAGATTTCAATTATAAAACAATCATTTTTTACTAGTTCATTAAAAAGGGCACAAATGATAAATTCATATGTTACCATTGATAAGTGAGGGAGATGAAGACTCTATTATTCTCAAAATATTAGATCTAAATTATGAGTTATTATTTATTATTATCTAACTTATTAATTGCACCATATAAATTTATTATTTGTGTCTTTCACTTATTATTTTTTAATGAAAGAATGCAAAATTGTCATGTCATAATTAAAATCTTTTCCTCTGAAATCCCACAGGATTTGTCAATGATTTACTGATTTTCGATGACCTTATAGGGATAAGTTTTTTTTATGTGAGACTTAAATAGGATTCTCCTATATTATATTATATTATATACAAGACCAAACTACATGTTAATGCTTTGCCTAGCCCTATGTGCAGCCTTACTATTTTCGACACTTACCGAATAAAAATGACCCTTAAACCCTTCTTAATTTAAAAGTTGTAGTTACTCTCCCATTAATACTTTAGAGATAAACCTAAAGTAGTTTAGGGTCAATATCAATATCCAATGGCCAAAGGAAAACTTTACAACGATTTTGACATTTAAGGAGCCACATTACACTAATGAACAATTTAAGCAAACCAGTGCTCTTTGCAAAATAGTTCAGGGCAACAATGCTCTTTTACCCTTTAGAATATATCAAAATCATAAGAGACAACAACAAAAATCCGAATGTTGAACTAAAAGGGGTTGATACAACTTTTGGTTCCTTAACTATGATTTTTTTTTTAGTTTTGATCTCTCAACTTTTAAAGTACGAGTTTTGGTTTTCCCTTATTAACACCTTTAAATTTGTCCATGTGACATTAACACTGTTTAAATGCTTATCTTTGCTAATCTGTCTTCTTTGTTGCTATATTGTTACCCTCTCACTCCAACAATTCTAAGATTGATTGGAAATCCAATGCACTATTCTTTAAGCTTTGTTTTAAAGCATTGTGTGGAGATGGCATTTGGAGTTGATCCTTTTCCCTCTAGCTGTAAGACCCTAGAGCTGACTATTGATACCTTTACTTAAAAGTGGCACTGAATGTTCAATTCAATAATGATTAGTTCACAATGGAGACTCTCTGAACTTCATATGTAAAGAAATAAAACTTAACATATATCTTGTATTAATGAGAAGTATACACAGCGTACACAACCCCATATTTATAGGCATACACATGACTAATTACTCTACCTACTAACAATCCACGTAATAACTAATTATTATTATTACATTTTACTGTCCTATAATCCCCCTTAAGTTTGTAACTATAAAGATCTATAGTCCCTAACTTGTACAGAATTCTACTATTGTCTTCTTTTTCAAGAGTTTTAGTAAGTATATCTATTTGTTGATCTTTACTTCTGACATGTTCAAGGCTAATTACTCCTTCTTTTAGTTTCTCCTGAACAAAGTTACAGTCCACCTCTATATGCTTTGTGCGCTCATGAAATACAGGGTTTGTTGCAATATAGATAGCGGATTGACTATTACAAAACACTTGTATAGGTTCTAAATTATGTACTTCCAGATCTCTAAGCATTCTTGAGGTCCAGACCACTTCAGATACAGCCTGACTTAGTGCTCTATATTCGGCTTCTGCTGAAGACTTCAAAAATGTTGCCTGCTTCTTTGATTTCTAGCATATTAATGATCCTGCGAACTTCAACAAATAACCAGTTATGGATCTGCCTGTGTCAGGACATGTTCCCCAATCTGAATTCACAAAACATTCTAACTTTGTAGGCTGTCCTGATGCCAATAATATCCCAAGTCCCGATTGATTCTTGAGATATCTAACCACCCTTACTGCTACATTATAGTGAGATCTTCACGGCATATTCATAAACTGACTAAGCCCCTGCACCACAAAACACAAATCAGGTCTTGTCATGGACAAATAGGATAATCTCTCTACCAATCTCATATATACAACAGGTTTGGGCAGCAATGGATCATCAGCTTCCTGTTTGGGATTTGCCATTAATCTCATATTCTTTTCCATTGGTATTGTAAGGGGCTTAGTTGTAGACAATCCCATATCAGTAATAATATCAAGAGCATACTTTCTTTGATTAAGAACTATACCTTTGTTTGACCTTGCCACTTCTATTCCTAAGAAATATTTAAGCCCTCCCAAATCCTTTATTCTAAACTTACTATGCATAAATTACTTTACCTCATTGATTTTGTCAAGTCTATTTCCAATAATGATTAAATCATCAACATAAGCCAATAATAAAGTTATTTCAGATTCACTTTTTCTAATAAATAAGGAATAATCATACTTATTATGTTTAAAATCTCCCTCCAATAATGTATTAGTGAGCTTAATGTTCCATTGCTGTGAAGCTTGTTTAAGCCCATACAAGGATTTTATTAATTTACATACTTTGTTTTCTGTCAAATTCCTAAAATCTTAAGGTATTTGCATGTATACTTCTTCCTCCAAGTCACCTTGAAGAAAAGCATTGTATACATCCATTTGAAAGAGGACCCAATCATTCTGGATAGCAAGATCAAGCACAATTCTAATGGTAACCATTTTAATCACAGGGAAAAAGGTTTCAAAGTAATCAATTCCTTCTTGTTGACTGTACCCTTTAGCAATCAATCTAGCTTTAAATCTATCAATATTTCCATTATAATCATATTTTACCTTAAAAATCCACCTATACCCAATTGGTGTTTTGTCTTTAGGTAAATCAACTAACTACCACGTGCCATTTTCTTCTAATGCCTATATTTCTTTCTACATTGCATCTATCCATCTAGGGTCTTATGCAGCTTCCTGAAAGCTATGAGGCTCAACAATACTATTAATCTTAGATAAGAATACTCTATAATATGAAGAAATATTTGAATAGCACAAGTGTGACTCCAAAGGATACTTTACCTTCCTTTTACCTGTCACTGGATGTTGTTGTGAATCTATTATGCATGCATATCCGAACTGAGCCTTCTTTGAAGTCTGCATGGCACAATGATAGTCTTGCATCCATGCAAGTGCCCTTCTTTCACGTATTGGTCTGACACTCTCATATCCATTTCATGTCCATTATCTTCTTCCTGAGTTTGAGGGTGTGTGTCATGTGTGTGCGCCTTATGTCTCATGTGTGGTTGAGTGCTCTATGTGTTGAGATTCAAGTTCAGTTTCTGATATATGGGTTAGAGGTATGTTAAACTCATCATATGTAAATGATTCAAGTTTGAATGGATCAATCATGGTGTCATCATTAATCCCCCCTTGATTAATGCATAGAGAATCTAAAAAAGGATACTTGGATTCAATGAAAACAACATGTCGATTAACACACATCGATGCAATTTTAATGTTATTTAATAGAAACCCCTTTTGAGCATCTAAGTAGCCTATAAAAATATAAGGATATGATCTGGGACCAAATTTATCATGAGCATGCAAGTTAGTAGCATATGCAAGGCATCCAAAAACTCTAATCATAGATAGGTTCGGTTGATAACCATACAACAGTTCATATGGGGTTTTATAACCTAGAATGCGAGGAGTGCGATTAATAAGAAATGTAGCAGTAGTAATACACTCACCCCAAAACTTCAAGGGCACTCCTGATTGGAAAATTAAACTCCTTGCAACTTCTAAGAGTTGTCTATGTTTTCGTTCAACTACCCCATTTTGTTGAGGAGTGTATGGGCATGTGGTCTCATGAATAACTCCTTTAGTGCATAAATAAGACCGAAAATCATGACTAGCAAACTCAAGGCCGTGCTTATCTTCTTGATTAAACCCGAAAATTGAGTAGAGACAAAGGCAAAGAAATTCTTTAAATGGAAAATGACATCACTTTTATTAATCATCAACAATGTCCATGTACATCATGAAAAATCATCAACAATAGTAAGAAAGTAACGATAGCCCTTATATGTGGGTTTTCTATAAGGTTCCCAAACATCAACATAAAGCAATTCAAAACAACAACTAGTCTTAGAAGAACTAGAGGTGAAAGGTAAGTGAGTTTGCTTGGAACGGGCACAAACATCACATTTATGAGGGTAAACAACAGAGACCTCTGCCTTAATCAAATCTAGGTGTTTCAACTTATCTATAGATGCATGACCTAGCCGCTTATGCCAAATATCTTGTGGGAAACTAATAGGCTCTTGCTGTTCAACATGCATAAGAGTGTCATTCTTGTTATTCCTAGTTATTACATATAATCCAGAGTTCTTTCTACCAATCAGTCTTTCCTTCCCACTTAAGATTTCCTGCAAGATGCAACAATCAGAATGGAAAGACACTATGCATTCCATGTCAGCAATTAAGCATGAAACATATATGAGATTGAAACAGCAACCAGGAGCAAAATAAACATGTCTAAGAACAATTCCATCTCTAATATGAACTGTGCCAGTGTGTGTGACTACCATTATTTCACTATTTGGCATAGTGATTCTCTATGAACACTATCAAACATAGTGATACTATTGGCAACATGACAAGTTGCCTCCTAAATCAATAATCCGATCAATTTCAAATAAGGAATTAGGGACAGCACTAATAATACCTGAGGTGCAATCATCAATATAATCAGTGAAAGGAATTGGAAGACACGCAGCAGAAATTAATTTAAAAATTTTTCCATTCCTTGCCAGGATCTACCGTATGTGTTTAAGCCAAGTGGGAAGAAGTATTACCCTCAGTGTTCCTCAGCGACTTCCATAGCTTCGGGTCACGATGATCACAGCTTCTCTCCACGGCTCGTGCTCCCTTTCTGATCGCAAGAAGTCAACGACTCAAGTCGGCTTCCTCTACTGGTATCCACACGAACAACGTTCTAACCAGAATGACGTGCTACCGTCTCTTGTCCCTCCAGGGCTTTCTCAAGAATTCGTCATCTCCATCTCTATTTCGGCAGTTTCTTATCTGCAAACCTTTTACAGATTCCCTTTCGGCCTTTCTTTGTTCTCTTTGTGTATCACTGAAAATGCAGCTCCTAAAATCAGATATATAGGATGCTATATGCGTTTTCTCTCTCTCTATCGAATTGGATTTTGGAGTTAATCTTATATTAATTCTGAAATTAATACAATATCATATATTGTATAATTTTATAAGAAACTAATTAAATAAATAATATTAAATCCGTCCCACAGATTTAATTACCTATTTATTTAACTTTAAATAAAGATAAGACTGAACTATATTTGATTTATTCTCATAAATCAAATTTGAGATATCCTATCAATTTGAATTTTAAATTCAAACGTGATAGGGATTTAATTTATCCCTATAAATTAAATCTTATAAATATCTCTTATATGAGATATTCTATCAATTTGAATTTTAAATTCAAACGTGATAGAGATTTAATTTATCCTTATAAATTAAATCTTATATATCTCTTATATAATATATATACGAATATATATATATATATACGAATATAAATATAAATAAATATATACATCCACCCTAGATCTTTCATTGAATCTGGACATGTCTTAGATTCAATGAATTTGGACATCATAGCTCGTGTTGGGCTATTTTGTGTGCGACCCTGTAGGCCCATATGAAGTTGGCAGTGGGCCATTTGTTATACTAGCCCACAAGTTGTAAGTGGTCTCTAGCAAGACATAACGACTACCCAAATTATATGAGGATCGTTAAACGATGTAACCTTTTATACAACCATATCATGTCCCTTTTGTCACGCAATATTTTGGTCATGGTTGAGGTATGGATAATGTCATCCTCCTATTTTTGACCATTACTTTCTTGATCCCTGAGTAGTCTGACTGTAGAAATGGAACTACCTTTCCATTACAGTATGGCCATACATTTCTCAGACTCACTCTCGAGGGGCCCAGTAATATCTCTCTACGAATGTGAGGGAAAAATTCCATCTTGACCATTCACATTCCTCCGCATGAAAAACCACTAAACTCGAACATAGTCTTTATGATCACTCGGTCAAAAGTGACTTTTGACTAGGTCAAAGCTGAGCGTTTGTCATGTAGAAATCCATGATGATCTCAGGTCAAAGGGCATATTGATATAGTTTGTATATGAGAGAAGCTTATGATGTTACCTATGCAGTTCTCTCATAGCGGGTCGGTCCAACACCTTGTACTCTTACATGTGCCTATGGCTCTGATTTATATCTCTATATATCATCAAAGTCATACTGGTCTTATTTCATCTGTGCTCCCGTATAGATGACGGACCAGGGACATTTAGGATAAGATCATGTATTATCCAAGGATGGTCATCATAGTAAACATGCAAATAATATGATAACACAAATTCATAAATCAATAATGTTCATGAGACAATGATTGGCCCCTAGGGCACAATTTCCAACAATCAGCTGCCACTCCCACAGCGATGTCATCTGGCTTCCTTTTAAGATATGAAGGATATGATCATACTGTAACTGTGAGATAAGCCCATGCTCAAAGACTACAGCAACAGGTGATGCTTAAGTATATGATGAGGTAGCGAGTCTCTCACGTTGTCCAGCTTAGTTGATAGAAGCTTCAGTGGTTTGCTTCCCTCGAAAATTGGGAAGAAAACTAACCAAATGATAACATGTTTCCCTCTTATGTCCCTTATGGTGACAATATGAACATTCATCCTGACTCCTCCCATGACCTCATCCTCTTCCCTGTCGTCCCCCCTGAGTCACCATAACGGATCCTTCCAATGGATGATTGGGTGATCGAGAGAAAATTTTCCTTTGTGACTCGTCTTGAGAAATAAGAGAGAAGGCCTGGTTAAGCGAAGGAAGAGGTGTTTGGAGAAGAATATGAGTCCTCGCATGATCAAAGTTGTCATTAAGACCAAGGAGAAATTGTAGTAACCTCTATTGATGTTGCGCTTTGGAATATTCTTGTGTGAATAAGCATTGACAGGATGGTGAAGGAACTAAATAGTCATACTCGTCCCAAAGATCTCTCAATTTTGTGTAGTACATTGATATACTCATAGTCCCTTGAGTCTGAGTTGTTATTGACTTGTGTAAGGAGAAAATTCTAGTCCCATAAGTTTTATGGTAACGTTCCTTAAGATCATCCCAAACCATATGTGCACTCATAGAAAAGACCAGTCCATTGGAAATGCTCCTTTCAATAGAATTAATCAACCAAGAAAGCACAACTGAATTACAGCGATCCCACATACCTTGAAAGGCTGGCTCTTGTATCTCGCGAGCACATGATCCATCTATAAAGCCCAATTTGTTCTTTCCATGAAGAGCTAATCATATCGTCCGACTCCATAGCTCATAGTTATCGAACCCACGCAGCAGTTGTGGAACAAGTGTGGTCACTTGGGTATCGGATGGATGCAAATATAAGGGATATGAGAAATCAAAAGTTGGGGAAATATAATCAACTTTCCCCATTGAACCAAATTCTCCTAACAATAAGAAATAGTTGGTGGAAGCCCAGTGAACTTCCTAAACTATAGTGGCGAGTCAGATGCAACAACGTCCTCAGCAAAAAGATGCCCAATAAATACAAATGGATGTGAAATACTGTGGTGGAATTACCTACTCTTTGCTGCTAACGGATGAAACTTCTAGAATCATGTTTAAGATTGTAACAGTTCTTCGCCTATACTCTATCTCATAACACTCAAGAGTTCTAACAGCAATGAGCTCTGATTTGTAGCGGTTATGCGTCCAAGAAATCACAATAGCGATGGGCTGAGATCTCGCGAGTCGGTGTTGCTGTGAGTAAATATTCTTCCAACCAAGAAATCAAGATGGCGATGGGCTGAGTCCTCCTTCACTATCTCACTAATTCTATTTCCTATTATAGTGAGGGCTTCTTCATCATAGTATTCCAAAAGTATTTTTGGCATTCTAACCCAAATTACCACTTTATTAATAGTGGTTATCTCATGTCTAAATTTTGGTTCCCAGGGTCCTACAGTCAAGTAATGATCATATATCATCCAAGGACCCCATGTCAATACATTAAAGCAATCTTCTCTACTTGACAATTTAACCACATAAAAACCATATCCAATGTTAATTAAATTTATGACTCCTTTTTTACCCACATTGATTATCATCTAGCTTGCAAAGCTTTATAGCCAATACCTCTATCAAGTAGCTCGATAATCACCACTTTACGCCATGCTCTATAAAGTTTCTTCTTCATCTTCCCTGAAAAGGAGAATGTCAGGAAATTCTTTATGGGGTCCTCTATGGTGTTACATAATAGTTCCTTGTCCTCTAATGGCTCTATTTTTGAGAATATGATATTTCATCTTCAGATTCCATCTCATCACCTCCACCCAAGTCACCCTCAGCTTGCTAACTCTAGCTATTAACGCCCTTGAGCTTCTTAGCAAACATAGGACATCCATAAGCATACACTGAGCCCTTTAATCCTAACATTGGCCAATGTCCTTGCAACACATTCTCAACCCTATTCTTGTTTCAATCATTCTTGACTTTCTTATAATTTCTTAGTAGCAAATCATCTTCCTTTTGAGATAGAGGAATAGTAAACATAGATGAACCAGAGAGAATCATCATCTTTTATTATAGAATCATATTGAAGCAGGAAGGAATCAAAAGACCAATGCACATACAAGTATGGTTGAACTACAGCTAAGACTAGGAAAGCTTCCACTAACATGAATCATGTTTAAAAAGGAAGAAATCATGCTTTCAAACACTACATGAAGATGTAAATTTTTTAAAACTTTTGGCTTTCAATCTAAACAATATAGCCATAGAAAATGCAATCTATGACTACAAAAAAGTTCACCATCCCCCTACACTCGATCTCGCTGCCTTCTTTGCTCTCTACCACGCCCTCACCGTTGCCACCTCTAATAAAGACGACAATGATATCCTCTTCTTATCGTGCTATGACGATGATAAGAAAAGATTAGTGAAGACGAGGAGAAGAATCTGAGGATCATTTGACAAGAATAATACTTCAACATATGTCTTAAAAGAAGAACTTGTCAAAATTTTAATAGATAATTTAATATCCCATATTCTATAAAAATAATTTATAAAATATTATTGAGATTAAACATATTTTTCAAAATTTAAAAATATCAAAAGTAAAATTTTAAGAAAAACATAAAAAATAATCATTAAAAATAATTTGAAACCCAAAAAAATTATAAAATTATAAAATGAGTATTTAGGACTTAAAAATTATGAAAGAATTTATTTGTTAAAAAAGATTTAAAAGATTTAATAACTATTTTAGGATTTTAACGACATATGTTTTAGAAAAATTAAGAAAAAAATAGCTATGATTTATTATTTGTTCTCAAAATTTTATGAAAATTATTCCATGAGATAGAGAAACTATTGGAGGAAGAAAATATATATTCTATTTTAAGAATTTATTTTTAAAATTTTTTAATACTTTAAAAATAGTTAGGGTTAAAATAAATAAAATTGAAGGGCAAAATCAATATGCTAATATTTCCCTCTCCCTCATGTTGAGCCTCTAACAAGTGAGAGAGAGAGTAGGAACAAATCATTAGAAAGTGAAGGCAGAAGGCAAGAAAGACAATAAGAGTCTGTTTAGAAAAGAGTTTAAAAAATAGTTTATGAAAGAAAATGACTTTTGGACAGCTTTTAGAAAATAACTTTTGGAGAAGAGTTTAAGAAAAAAATATTTCTAAATAAATGAGTGTTTGGGTAATTATTACCAGAAAGACTTTTATAATTAGAAAATTACTATAAATGGTATGATTTTATTAAAAATAGGAGAGAGGAGAGAAGGTGAAGAAAAGAAAGAAGATGGTGTAAAAATAGTAAAGGTAAAATAGTAATTAGATAGTTCATAAGCTCTTTTACTGTTCCAGAAGCTAGGCTCAATAGCTTATCCAAAACCTTGGTTTTAACTCATGATTTAGTCAAAAAGTCCTTTTGGATAAATATGGCTACTTATTTTAAAATTTCTCTAAACCAAGGTTTGGGCTAGAAGCCCTTTTAAAACCAAGGTTTTAGAGATTACCAAACACGCACTAAGTCGGCATGAGTACGAGAGAGAGTGAAAGAAAGAAGCAGAGCAAGCTAGAGTACAAGCGAGAGAGCAAGATGGAGATAGAGAGTGAGAGAGCAACGGTGACAGAGCAAGAAAGGTGCAGTGATGGTGACGATAAACTTGAGAGGCAATGGCGGGGGCTTAAGAGAGAGAGAGTCACAACAAAGAAGGAGGTAGTGGAAGACATCAAATAATGTACGTCGAAGTGGATCCGATTGAGGTAAGCTTCCTTAACATCTTTCCACCATTTTTTTCTGGCAACCTTTAATTTTTTGGGTCACAAGTTACTATAGCTTTCTGAAAAATAAAGCAAAGAGAGAGAAGTAGAGTTGACTATCGGGTTTTAGGGTCTTTGGACTAAGTGGAAATAATATGTGTGTGTTAATTAGTTTTTGTTTTGGTACAAAAATTTTTGAAAAATGGTTGGGCTCACCCACGATCCAAGGGCAAGGCGAAGTCTCCCTTCCTCTTAGGCGATACTAATATCGAGTAGGACGAGTCATCTATTACCTTCAGGCGTAAACCTAGGCACCTAGGAGCTAGGATGCCTCCCTAAGCGCCACGACTGGAACCACAACAAAGTGGTACTCCCCAGAGATCGAACACGCTCTAAATAGTGGTATGTCTCACCCTTTTTCCCGTTGAACCCATGGACTATAGGTTGTGTAAATTAGTTGTATATGTTATGGATTCATTAAAAAAAAGGAAGAACACAGTATTACGCTACTACCATAAGGAGAGAGAGATGAATAAAAGTCATAATAGTGATATATATATGTACAATAACTTGTTGCTCTGAGTTTAAATTGGACATGAAGTGTATATATATATGGAGATTTATTAAGAGATTATAAGTTGACATTTCCAGATGATAATTAACCCTACGAGATATTTAAGTTATTTCTAGAACTATTACAAGGGTTAATTATATTTGATGGAAATTGAGATGAGAAAAAGAATAAAAAATTGAATAAATGGGCTAATTAATCTTATGAGGGTAGAGCTTGAAAAGAGATAAGATTTTTAAGTGAATTAAAATTTTCTAAATAAAATAGAGTTAGAAGAGGAATGTGAGTTTTTATTTAAAAATATATGTTGTGTCAAATTAACAACTTATTGATGCACATTTATAAAAATTATGTAGATTGACTAAAGAATTGTGAACTAAACATAATGCTCTTTATTTATGATACTTTTATTAACTTTGGCTAGAGGTAACTATTTTCCATTTATTATACATGCTAATGTTATTTGTTAGTAGTTTTGGTTTCTTGAACTTGTAAAATGATATGGATTATATTTTGATCTATAATGAAATTAATTGAACTGAAATAGTCTTCTGGGACTTGTGTTTTTAAAAATATAGTCATTGAAACTTATATAATTATGTTTGAATTATAAGAATTTGATTTGTAAATGAAATATGGATATTGAAATTGACAACTTGTTTAGCTTTTGAGCATGGTGCATATTATGGAAATTGGTGAATGGATAGTGTGTATTACCTTCACGTGATGAGGCCTCTATTAATGCATGATATTTGGCTTTATCGCCTCTTGCATGGGGTAAGCCCTAGTGGCTTATTTCGTCCTCATGAGTGGGGATATATCTTTTATAGCTCTTTGTGTTGGTTACCGTCATGTGATGAGGCCTCCATTAATGCTGATAGTTGGCTTTATCGCCTCCTACGTGGAGTAGGCCTTAGTGACTCTTTTCGTCCTCCTGCGTGGGGATAGGCCTTTCATGGCTCCTTTCATCCCCTACATGAGGATAGGCCTTTATGGCTTTTGGATTGTGGTTATAGGATTGTATTTGCATCTTGGCATTGGCATTGGAAATTATTTATTTACTATTAATTATAATATTATTGTATATTTGTCCTATTTGGCACCTCACGAGTACATATTGGTATGTATGATGAGTATGAACTATTGGTTACTAAGACGTTTATCTCACCCCGTGGTTATTAATATTTTGCAAGTGATAGTTTCTTGCTAAAACTTCAGGGAAGGATTTAGAGACATGTTTAGTACTATATCAATTGTATAGCATCCTCCCTTTGATTTATGTGTAGAATAATTGTATATTACCACAGTAAAGATCATTTTGGATAATCTAATATAAAGTGATATTTTATTTAGATTTGATACTGGGAATCCTTACCGGTAGTGGGTTTGAGGCCCTAGGTTGTTTCTTGTGATTTATTGATTGTGGATCCACTTTTGGAATGTGTGATATTGATAATTTATTTATGAATAAGTATTATACAGGATTTTGGTTGTGAAATAGGCTTATTTGATGTCATTTATGGGTTTGATGCCTATGGCCCATTTGAGATGATTGTGAGGAGAACTGTCATAATGATATTAATTGGGGGCTTGAACCCTATAACAATGTTAGTGGAGTCAAATATTTTATAGCATGATTTTATATATGAATGTTATATAGAGCTCTAATATCCATGATAGTAACATGATGTAAATTTTCCTATCTTCTATCATGGATATTTTTTTAAAAAAAGTTGAACTCTTTTAACTATGATAGTGGTTGAAAGTGGTTTTGTTATTTTCTATCATGGTTAATGTCATATCCTGATTTTTAGCCATAGAGGCCCAATATGTAGCTTGAAAGAAGGTATGCTACCAGGCTCTATTGAGCAGAAGTCCTGGAAGTATACATATGATGTTCAGGAACTAAACTGCAAGTAATTGAAAGATCAGGGATTAAATTGTAAATAGTGAAAGTCTCTGGGGGCATAATGGTTATTTTGAAGAAAGAGAGGGATTAAATTGAAAAGTCTAAAAGTCTCAAGGCCAAAAATGAAAGTAGATACAAGTTGTGAGCCATTAAGTGTAATTATGAAAAGTTGAGGGACTAAAGTGTAATTTGTAAAAGTTTCCAAGGGCAAAATTGTAATTATAGAAAGTTTAGTCAAAAAAGGCTTAGAACTGCCCAGAAGCATTTCAGTCCCAAAACTCATCAGTAGATAGATAAAATTGTGCTAGTTAATCTACCATAATACATGAATTTTATCAGAGTTCCAGATAACCAGTATTTATCTGACAGTCTAAAAGATTATATGATATTTTATCAGATCTTATAGACCTCAAATATAAGTGAAAAGTTATAGGAAGGTGTGCCTATGACACCATATGTCATGGATCTCACAGAACCTCGAAAGGAGTTCTATAGAGAAAGTTATTCACGTTTTAGTGAATTTTGATGGGAGTTTGTGAACACCCGAGATCTGATTATGAAATTTAGCAGTAAGCAAGTTATGAATGAATAAGATTATATGATGTCACAGAGAGGCCCATAATGACGCCAAGTGAGGCTCAAACCCATGATACAAGTTCATCGGTCAAAAGGGCCAGTGTCCAGAAAAAGTGTAAAATGACAAAGATACCCCTATGTTGTAAAATAATTAAGTAATGGGTTAAGGGTATTTTGGTCATTTGATTAAGGTTAGACAGTCGAGGAAGGTTATTTGGATAGTTCACTAGGGTCAGAAAATACTTTAACAAAGTATGAAAAGATAATAATGCCCCTAGAATTATTCAAGGAAATAAAGAGTAGCCAATGTCATTTTGGTAATTTGCTAAAGGATATTTCTTGAGAATCGAGCCACCAGAGTGCTTGAGCTTGATTAGAGGTAAATATAGCATTCCAAGGGTCTAAAAACGTGGCCCAATGATTATGCTAGGTTTAAGTGGCATTAAAGTAGTAGTTTAATACTTTTTCATAAAGTAAAGTTATCCGATTAAAGATATAACTGGGAAAAGTGATTAGATAGAGCTTTAAACTCATCTAGAACCATGAGGTGGCATGAAAGGTGTCCTCATGGGACCCACAAGGTTCCACATGGCATGAGTATAGGGAAAGAAGAAAAAGCTAAGAACACGTGGCACAATCTTATCTGTTCATTCTAGGAAAAAACTCTAGAATTCTCTGGAAGCACTGAGTCAGCTGGTGAAGTGTCCCAAGGGCCCCACCATTGTGCCACCTAAGCATGTGAGGTGTCCCTTGATGATGTCACTTTTGATGAGTTATTGAGGATGATGATGTCATCGTGATGACGCAGGCAAAGCTTCTTGAGAAAGCTAAGCGATCTGAGCCGTTCATCGCGATTCGATCTGATCTGTCTATTCCACCTCCTTCCACCTATAAATACCCCACCCCCTTCCATTCAAGGCACTCCATGGCCAAGCAAGAAATAAGAGAGAAAAAGAGAAAGAGAGAAAGAAAGAAAGGAAGGAAAAAGAAGGAGTTCTGGCAGAGCTAGCAGCAATCTAATGAGTTTAGGGACTTGGCAAGCTTAGGAATAAGGTAAGAAATTTATTCTAGTCTCTACTCTAATAAATTAGAGGTTTGTTCTTATGAAGTTAATAGTTATAATAGAGAAATATCTCTCTTGATAAGATTAGCCCTGGATAGAAAGAAAGTTAGGGGATTGTCAGATTAAAGGTATTACCTCAAGTTAAATTTGAGATAAGTAAAGCTATACTGGATAGAGTAAAAATAAAGATATTATTATGCTATGTATAGGCTATGAACTATGTAAAGAAGGAACCTCAGAGCAAAGGTTAAGGACTAAGGAAAGGCTACACGCCAGATAGTAAACTTATCCTAAACTTGTATGCATTGAATGTTATGCTTGGTTGTACTATGGCTTTGTTAAAATGTGTTGCATATGTGCTTATGTTTGAAGCTTTGTTTCTATGATTACTTTGGCCAATTGTATTTCATATGTAACATGGAAGCATGCACATTACATAATGTTAACACTTTCACAAGCAAGTACCAGTATTTACATTAATGCATGCATTGTTTAGTACTGTTTGTTACTGAAATTTCTCTAAAAATCTCATCCACTTCTATGTAATCCCAATCCCACATGTTTGTTAATGATGAAAGATGATTGAAGAATCATAGAGAGAAGCTAGGGATTATATAGTACAAAGTTGGGACCAAAATACTGGAATCAAGAGAAAAACACTGGATGAACAGTAAAATTGAAACGTTGATCGACGTTGACTTGTTCAAGGCGTATTCAACGAGTTATTTTTCCCTGAAAGAGCATTAAGTTAGTTTCGTGAAACAATTTGAACCACTTCATTTCAATTTTCTAGATTTAGTTATGATTTTTTGAAGTCAGATCACTTCTCTAGAATTTATACAGTGAATAGTACTCAATAGAGTAAAATTCCAGGTTATGTAATTTGACTTTAATGACCTTAAAAGTGGTTCTAGATTCTACAATTTGGTCCCTGAGATGTAAGAAAAGAAGGATGTTTTAATTAACTCTTTAGAAGTAAAATTTTTCTCTATATCCATGATAGCTCTCAAATAATTGACAAAACTTATTTTTATCATAGTTAGTTTGTAGCCAATTTTGGTAAAATGATATAAGGTGTTTAATTATTGTTATTATAAGGAGAATTATTACATATGACATTTGATCATAAGGTTTTTTACTTTTTTAGAATTGAACTATTTCCTTGATCAACAATGAGATATAGTTTCATTTGAAAGTTTTAGTTGAATTTTTAAAAATGTTGGTTTACCAATTTGGATTTTGGAATTTTTTTTATTGGGTCTATTTAGATAGGCTTTTGGAAAAAGGCTTATAAAAAAAATAATTTTTAGACAGTTTTTAGAAAAAGGTTTTTAGAGAATAATTTATAAAAAAATAATAATTATAAATAAATAAGTATTTAGATGATTATTATTAGAAAGATTTTTATAATTAATAAATTACTAGAAAATATACGAGATAAAAAAAATAAATATTCTACCATCACTATTCACTCATCATATTCATCTTATTCTCTCTCCTTCCTCCCTCCTCCCTCCTCCAATATTGTCCCTTCTCCTTTACCGCCGTCTTGAAACCCAATAGATGCTGCAAGAGCAGTTACTGTTGTTGAATGAGATGATGGCATTCCAAGAGAATCCACAAGTTGCTTAAAATCCCATCTTCTTTCCTTGTACCTGCGTATCTATGAAATCCTAAGACCTCTGGGAAGAGCTAAATGGCATATATAAAGACCACAAAAGCTATTTATTCTGTCCATGGAGAAGTTCAAACATTGGGATAACATTGCCGGCATTATCAAATTGCAACTTGAAACTCAATGATTATGTCAACAATAAAAGAAACAGCACTCAGGTCATTGACAAAGATTTATACATATATAATTGATGTACACTTCATTGTTGTTGGATGCATAATTTTTGAAAAAGGTTAAAAGATATTTATCAATAGTCTTGTAAACATTGAAGATTACAATGATGACAAAGGCATTGAAGTGCGCATCACCGATGCCGATGTGGCAGCAACCTCATCCATGGCTCTCGGATCTTTCCAGAATAATATGAATCGCTGATTTCTTTTACGCTGTAGAGAACTGTGATTCAAAGGAAAGAATACGAATATGGAGAATGATGACGAAGCTACTGAGCTCAAACTTTCTCTCTCTCGTAGATTCGAAGATCCTCCTGCTCTTGCTCTTGCTCTTGACTCTAGAGAGAGAAGTGCTTTCATTGTTTGGGGAGCAAGACGGCGCCGGCATTTGAACCATAACCAGCGGCGACGGTGTCAAAAATAATCAACTATCACGATGTGGCATGGTGATATTATTATTTTATTACTGTAAAAGTAGATTTGAGATTAAAAAAGGAGGATTATTAGATATTATTTATTATATAGTTTTGTGAGGGAGGAAAGGAGAATCGTCAATCATCAATCATCTATCAATTATTCTCTTAAAATATTATAATATCTAGATTAAAATAGATATAAATAAACTTAACTTAATACTTTTAATTTATTTATTTGTAAGTCATAATTAAAATCTCAATCAGTAATCTACTTTACTTTTTAAAAAATTTTAAACATTTTTTTAATTTAATATAATTACTGATTAATTATTATCATGAGATTTAATTTTTTTTTCAAAATCAAAATAAGAGCTCTAAATCTTTCCAGGATAAAATGTTAAATTTCTATAATATTTTAAATTTAATTTATAATAATAATAAATAAATAATAATTATAAATTATTAATTATAAGGGAGAAATCTCTAGTTTAATAAAAACTCTCCTGGAAATTGCAACTTCATATTTGTGTGTGTATATTGATTTATTTTTATTGAGTAATATATTTTGTAAAGCACATTTGATATTATTATGTTATACCTAATCCGCTCTTGATAATTAGGATATAAGCTTCTTTTGATTGCGACACAAATACGAATAATAGAAAAGTAATATACTTGTGATACACCCATTTTATTTTAGTATTAATGGGAACAATTACATATATGTGGATTAACAGATAAAATCAATCAAAGTTATAACAATCTTAATCCAATATGTTAACCCCATTCAAAATATTCTGATTCTAGAAACATGATATTTTTTTAATTTTATTTACTATTTTACTCCATTCTAATAAATCCCTAGTTATAGTATTGTCTTTACTGTTTAACACTTGATTAGATAGTTAATATTTGAATAAATATATAATTGACTATATGTGTTTTAAATGTTGGGTAGAAAAAATGTGTTGAAAAATTTTAAATTATAAATTTAAATAATTTACACAATCTCTAAAACTTAAATCAAGTTATTAATTATAATGAATAAAAATATGTGTTTGATATATATTTTTAGCCATTTAAAAAATAAAAGAATTTAAAAAATATGATGAAAAATTAAAATTATAAAATAAATTCAAAAATAATAAATTTTATAATATATTATAAGTTATAAAATCCATATCTTATAAGTATTTTTTGGTTTAATAATTATTTTTGGGAATATAAATGTTTAATTAATTCTTATAATAAAGGGGATATATTGATAAAAAAAAATTGAAAGTCAAACTTAACGTTTATTAATGGTTTGAATGGATGGAAATTGAATGTTAAATATATTAGGAAGGTTAATGTAATATATATTTTAATTTTAAGAATGGTCCATATAATTTTTTTAAAATAGAGAGGTGATCCATGTAATTAAGGTAAAAGTAAAAAAATCATTAGAATATTATACTCTATAATAAATGGTTTAGCTTTAGTTTTTGATAATATTAACTAAATTTTATTATTAGTTATCTCAATTTTAGAGTTTGTTGTTTTATTTTAAAAATGGTTTGGCGTATAAATATTGTTTTAACAGGCGACCTTAATAGGCCAACCTGACCGTTTCGTAACTCTAGCGTAAGATATGAAATGAATTAAAGAATACCAAATAGAGGATAAAAGGCTAAGAGAGAGTTAGCCGATGTTTATTGGGGAAATTTCTCAAAAATACCTTTTAAATTTTAAAATTTTAAAATATCACCCTAACTTTTAAATTCTTAAATTTATACTAATGACTAAATAGAGATTTTATAATTTCTCTATATTATTATATAAAAAATTTATCCTTTTAAATATTCATTTTTAAAATGATAAAAATCTAAAAATCTTAATTTTAGTAGCCAGTGAAAGTCAAATTGATATATCTAGTAAGGTAACAAGTTGTCACACCTCCTAAGTTGTCACTAAAATATTACTTATGATTTTGAGTGATGGGACTAAAAAGTTATTACTACAAGTGGTGTCGATGTCAAAAATTGTCATTAGGTATAGAAATAGGTTAAGTGGTCTATTAAGGACTTGTATAAAAACTTGTTTTTTTAAGAGATCAAGTTTAAACTCTTTAAAAAAATATATTAGGTTTGTAAAAAATTACTTAAGTATGTTATTAAAATATATTTAATATAAAAATATAATAAATAAATATCGAATATATTATCTATTGAATATGATATAAGAATCAAGTGAATAAATTAACACATCTTATTTATTGTTGATATTATTTTTATGTTATAAATTTAAACATACTTCTAATTTGAACAATAACACTAATTCAGATCCCCTTCCTCAGTTCCTTGCTCTCGATCGCGCGCGGCTCTCCACTCTCTAGTCTCGTTACGCCATCAGCCACGGTCCCTCTTGTTGCAGCTGTCTCATTTTTTTTTCTCCTTCTAGTTGTTCTTCTCTTCTAGTTCAATGTCTCCTTTCCCACCAAAGATCAATGCCGTCGCCATTCCCTGCTTCTTCCATGTTTGCTCTGCTTGTGTGACCTTCTGTTCCGGATAACTCATGTTGCCTCCTTTGATTTGCTTTCCTTCGCCCCGTAGTTGTTGTTCTTCATTCTTGCACTGTGGTTGCTGCACTTTCTCCTCGTCGTTGCTTTCTATTTTGTTGTTCTTTTGCTACTCAGAAGGTATTCCTCTAGACTTGTTTACTTTTGGTTTTGGTTTTGTGCTGGATTAGAGTTGGAAAGCTGAATTTTTTAGCGAGAAGTTATGATTGTTGGGATTTGTAATATGATTTGGGGTGTAGACTTGTGTAAAATAGTTTTTAACTGAACCTTGTTAAATGAATTTTTAGAGCATGAATTCAGAATATTTTATTGTTGTGGCTGTGTAATTAACAACTTGATCTTTTGCACAGTGGTGGAACGTTGGTTTTAGGGAAGGTTGTGAGTGATGAAAATTATCGTTGACGATTGGAGCTGATAAAAGTTCTTTTGGATTAGAAATTAAATTTTTAGGTTGGAAGCTTGTTTTGTTTTGTTTTAAAAAAAATCAACCTTTTGATTTGAATAATTAATCTTGAACAATTTGAATGTTTGATGGAATAGATTTTGAACAATGAATTGAATCTTTATTGAATTTTAATTTGTTAGGACTTTTGAATTGTTTGAGTCTATCATTTGGAGTTTAGAATTGAATTTAACTGAGTTTATGCCAAGCTAAATTTGAAGATATAATGATGTTTAAATTTGACTAGTAGTTATACTTTAATTTAACCTAGATTGTTATACTTATATTATTATAATTACCTTTATTATGTTTGTTTGGTATTATCTTATTGGTTAATTAAATATTTTTTATAATTTAGATTGAGTTAATTTTTAATTTTAGACTGATTAATGTTATGAAAAAATTGTTTGAATTTTTTTAAAAATGCTAGCCATAAAAAAGCCCCTAACAAGATCTATTAAGGGGTCTATTTCGAAGATATGTTAGGGACCTATTACAAATAATTGTTATGAAGATCAGTTAGGGGCTTGTCAGTAGAATTAAAATAATCAAGCTTTCTTAGGACTTGTTTGGATTAGCTTTTAGAGAATAGATTTTGGAAAGAATATATTTTAGATAATATATATTTTGGGAAGAATAGATTTTGAAAATTAAAATGTTTGGATGATTAGTAGTATAATAACTTTTTATATTGTTAAATTATCAAAAAGGGTATAATTTGATTAAAAGCAGGAGAGAGAAGAGAGGGTAAAGAAGAGATAGGAGAGAGGAGAGAGGGTGAAGAAGAGATATGAGAGAGGAGATATGGTAGAGAAGAGAGATGAGAAGGGAGAGAGAATATAAGAAAAATAGGATAAAATAGTAATTGGATAGTCCATAAACTCTTTTACTGTTTCAAAAACTAGTTTCAGTAGTTTATTTAAAATCATGATTTTAAACTATGATTTTAGTTAAAATTACTTCTGGACAAATATAGCTATTTGTTTAAATTTTTTTCAAATTAAAATTTTACCCAAAAGAACTTTTCAAACTAAGGTGGCAAACATGCACTTAATAGATTTCAGAATATGCCAAATATTTGTACAAGACATATTTATGCCAAAATAATAGCTTATAACAGACTATAAGTTAGGCTCAAATCGAATTGTCACTTAATAAGTTTAACTTGTTAAGGCCAAGGCCTAATCTAACTTTGCCTATTTCTATATATCTAGCGGTCATTGAAAGCCATCACAAAACTTTTTTTTTTAAGTGAAGTAATTAAATTAAATTGATTTTATTACTAACAAAATATTAAAAGTAAATCGATTTTCCTATACTCCGTTTCATGATTTGAAAGATAAAATTTAAACATAATGGACATATATATTTTTCGTTTATGCCTGAAACAATAGGTTTTTTTTATTATTATAATCATTCAAAATGAATTAGAGTATTTGTTGTGGAAGATCATCGACTTTTAAAATTTGAAAACATCTTAAAATATTATAATAATTTAAACATTGAAAATGATACGTATATATTTACTGCCACTTCTCACGGCCCTTTCTTCAATCTCATTGCTTGCAGTAGCACCCTCCTCCAATCGAATCCACTACTTTAACTTCTTTACTTATTATTACCAACTTTTTTTAAATTTAACTAGAGATTTCTCGAGGTTGCACAAGTGAAAAATATATTATAATTGATTATTATTTATTATTATAAATTTTTATTATAGTTAAATATTTAAAATTTAATTTTTAAAAAATTTTGAGTCTCATAATAATAATTAATCAATAATTCTATGAAAATCTGACTTTTTAATGTTCAAAAATCGAAGTAAGATTACTGATTACAATTTGTATATAGAAGAATTAAAAGTACTAAATTAAAGTTGACTCAAATATATATTTACTTGAATTGAGTATTATAAAATTTTAAAAGTATAGTTAATATTTATTGAATTTAATTTTTAATATTTTTAACACCTTAGATCTGGGAGCATTAAATACAATACACACATATTGATTATAACTTGGTATGTTTTTGATCCAAACTTTAATAAAATATTCTGTTATAATACTTTGGAGTTTGGAGGACGGTTAATATATTTCCTTCTGATTTCTTAATGTTTATATGTTAGGAAATTTATAATTACTGTGAAATAATTTGCTATAGATTCTCAACTTAAAAGATTTAGATATATCTATCTATATTTAGATATAATTATTATAAAATCACTTGACTTCCTATTTGAATTAAAAATTTTCCCGTGCTTTATATGAGAAATATTAAAAATATATTATAATTGATTAATTATTATAATTTTTTATTATGGTTAAAAATTTAAAATATCATAAAAATTTAAAATTTGATCTTCTAAAATTTGAGTTCCCACTTTGATCTTTAAAGGATTAATTATTAATTGCTATCATATAGTTTAAAATCTTTTAAAGATCAAAATAAGATTACTAATTGAGATTATTAATTGCTATTTATAAATAAAAGAATTGAAAGTGTTCAATCGAATCAATTTAAATCTTTTTAATTGAATTGAATATTACAATATTTTATAGAATATAGTTGATTATTTTTAAATTGACATGAATACTAATTCTAAAAGGGAAAAATTGATTAAAAGTTAATATTTAAAAAATTGTCAATGGATGAAAATATATCAAATCTTTCTATCCAATAAATTTTTTAAAATTAGAATTTTTACCCATTTTCTCTTCCAAAAATCACAAAAACTAAAATTCATATCTATAATTCTATATCCCACTTCCCAAGGCAGATGCAAAATCTTTGCTCTTTTGATTCTTATATAAATTAAAAAAAAGTTAGATTTCATATCTTTATCAAATTATATAAATTTATGCATTCATATGATATTGAAATAAAATAATGTATATATATTTATTTATAAATTTTAAACGAAAATCATAATGTTGCAGTGTATCTAGAAGATCATTTGAAGATACATTTGTTATTTTGATTGCTATATGAAAATTAAGTCTTACTTATTAAAATTGTTTTTCATAATTGAACTCAAATATTAAACTATTTCATAAGAGCTAACCTTGATCAATAATAAATATCTATTAAAAAGTATATGATTAAATAATTTTAGGATGGAGGATGATTGAAATAGATCAAAATTTTAGGATATAACGAGAGATCAGTAATTGAAAGTTATTGTGATCCCAATTTAAATTAGCAAAAAATATTTTTAAACAAAATTTCTAACAAAATATTTTGAAGTGAAGAGGACAATGTCTTTTATTATAACTTTAATATATATGCGTGTGTTATGAAATTTCAAATTAAGGTGAAATAGTAAACGATAGATTCTTAATTAAGAAGATTTAGATTAGATATATCTATCTCTTTTTCCTTTTAGTTTATAGTATTAGAAAATCACTTGGTTGATATACTATTTGAATCCTTGAATATTTCAATTGACATAGTTAGGATTTAGGAATCATTCAAATAACAAGATAAAAACAAATATGTATATCCCTAGTCTCATAGCAGATGCGAAATTTCCGTTATTTATTTTATGTATTAATTAAAAAAATTATATTGTATACAAATGTAGATATGAAATAATCTTTCTGAAATAATATTAATTTACGAATTTATATAAATTTTAAACATTTTATTGTATCGTTTTTAATTTTATAATGAAACATAATAAATTTATTTATATTTATTTGTAGAATTTTTAACAAAGATTCTGATCTCGCAGTTAGTAGATTGGATATATATTTATTATTTTTATTTATATATAAATAAAAAAATCGATAACTAAATTTTTTTAATAATTGTCATGTAAGAATTTAATTTATTTTACTTTAATTGCACAATCATAAATTTGATATTTAATAACAATAATAATAATGGGTAGAAGATTTGATAAGTGTATGATTGGTATATTATTATGTTTAAATTGGTGAATCTGAAACAAAAATTCAGAAAAAATGATATGATTATGATTAATTTGTCGTGCGTTAATGACTTAATTTAGCTTCCACATATAAAATTTGAATTAATTTAAATTAAATATATTTTATTAAATGTTAGAAACATATCCATTTTCTTATATCGAAATCATCTAAATATATTTTTTGAATCATGGTTTATAATATACAACTGATATAATTGACATAATTGATAATAATTGAAACCGAATAAAACTATTTTTTATGCATGATAATATGTATATCTTTTATTCATATAATAATTCAAACTAAATTAAATTATCTATTATGGAGGATTATATGGAGTTTTTAAATTTCAAAACATCACGTCAAATTTGTCTCTTTAAATCTTAAATCTTAAAAAAAATCTTTATCATCCACAAAATATGATTTTAAAGATTAAATATTTAAATTTTCTTTATATCTTTCCTTATCACAAAAAATTACCCTTTGTTATTATTTTTTAGGGGCCTAATAAACTCATATTTGTAGTAACTTTTAGTATGTTTAAAGTAACTTTTATAATTGATTTTATCTCCATTTACCAATATGATGAGCAATTAATTAACAAAATTAAAATAGAACAAGTGGAAATTAATTGATTTAATTTTAGTGATTAATTGAATAAATAATCTATTAAATTTCTATTATGTAGTGATCAATCAGTAGATTAGATTAATTGACAGCTGGATAGGAAATTAGGCATGTGCTGGATTGAAGAAGCTGATAATAAATTTAAGCACATGGCAAATAGGAACAAGTGGGTTAATAAAATCACATGGACATGGTGCTAGATTGAAAAAGCAAGTGTGGATCACAGCACATATGCAGCACAATAGAAGCAAGTTGGTGATTCACACATGTTTTATAACATATTCATACAGCTGCCATTCAATCCATTCATTCCACTTTACTCACCCACACTACTATAGATGGTGCCATCTATCAACATTGAAGGGGACTTTATGCAAATATCACATGCACAACACACTCTGATTCTCTCTCCCACATTCACACATTCATTCCATGCACCATTCCATATCAGATCTACATACACAGACTCCACTCCACATAACCAATCACACGCCATCTTCACTCTCCTTCTTCATCTCCATTTTTATTCTCTCTCATATGCAACTTTCCTCTATTCTAGACAATAGAATCAGAGGAAAGTTCAGCTGTCATCTTCATCTTCTTCTTCTTCTTTTACTATGACTACTGCTGTGTTTTCTATTGCTGCTAAAGTTCATATGGCAATACAAGGCTAAGTTGTTGTACTCTCTTGGAGATGATGCTGAACTAGAATCTTTGAGATGAACAGGGAGTTTCATTGTGTCTTAAGTCAGATTTAATTATGTCAAGTTCATGTAGTTACTTCTGATTTATTGATTCAATTAGAGTTAGTAGATGACAAAGAAACAAGGAATCGAACTAGATTTTTTATTTCTACATAATTGATCTTTGATTTATTCTCATCATTGCACTAGTTGGACATAGTTGTGAATAATTAGAGTGATAATATAACATAGTATAACTATATCTATCTAATCTATCTTCTTCTATCTCTGAGTTGGATGATTCATAATCTCTATTAAATATCTGTGAGATGTAGTTTTGATTGAGATTTAGCTGGCGAGTTGTTAGCTAACATATTCTAATTCAACTGATTAACTTCTCATATTCTATGGATAATGAAGGTAAGGTAATCTCTAAGGGAACACGCTTGTCATTAATTCATCTCATCATCATAAACACTTAAAATCACAAACAATAGCATAGGATTTACATTCATAATTAGTTTAAACACCTTATCTCACAATTCATCTAATTAATTTGTTAATTTGTGGCTCATTAGATTAATTAGGTACCTTAGCATCCATCTAATAGCATCCATCTAAACTCCTTGTGAATCAACCTAGGTTAGCCTCCACTTTACTATTTGTTAGCTTAGTTTTGTGTGATAATTAAAATGACATTTATCAAAATGGTACCATTGCTAGGGAGCCTTATTTGTCAAGGTTTCCTAAGCAATTAGCTAGGCCTAAAAATCATAAAAAGTATATAAATTTAATATTTTGTGTTGTTGAGTCATGACCATAGTGCTTAAAATTAATTTTTGAGTGTCTTTGTGAACTCTAGTTGCGACCAGAAACACATTTGGTCGTAACTAAAAATTTGTTTTCAAGTCATTTTGCTCTCTGTTATATTTAGTCGCGACTGGAGTGCTTTGTGGGAACAACAAAAAATATTTTTCATCAAGTTTTTTTCTCTATGATTTCTAGTCACAACCAGATTGACACTTAGTCATGACAAAAAATTAGTGTTTCAATCATATTTACTCTTTGTGATTTTTAGTCGCGACTTGATAATTGGTCATAATCAGAAACTGAAAACTTCAAGTATTTTGATGTCTGTAATTTTTAGTCAAAATACTTCAAGTATTTTGATTTTCTTCACCTGATTGAAGTTTATTTTTGTCATGATCTCTGTTCTATGTGATTATTAGTCACGACCTAGTGACCTTTTAGTCGTGACCTAATTGTTTTAAACTATGATTACTTGATCTGAATTTCTAAAATTGTCGCATCTGTGATATATTTGATATCCTGCATCATTGTTGAGTGTGATTTACATGAACAAAAGCTCTACATTCTTTCCTTTGGACATAGAAATCAATAGAACACTTAGGCAAATTAAGAAGAATAAAATCTTAAATCAAGCTAGTGTTGTATCTATTGTTAAACTTAGTTCTTTTGGTGAATCTATTGCAGCTGAGACTGAATTTACATCTGGTGCTATATTAGATAACCATTTTATCATGCAGCATGTTAATGAAAGTAAAGCTCATACTCATAATCAGAATATTTAAAATGAGCAATATGGAGAGAATAACATGAATAATAGAAGAGCACATAGGAGGATAAAAGAACTCACTTCATCTAATACAAACTTTGATCCTTTTCGCACTTGTCCTGCTTTGGATGTTAATTTTGAATTGAAAGGTCCTTTATTAAGTAACTTATCAAAGTTTTATGGATTGGTAGGTGATGATCCTTTCAAGTATTTGAAGACTATGCAGTGAGTTTGCTCATCCATGAAACCTATAGGTGCTGACATGGATGCTGTGCAGAGACAAGTATTCCATTTTACACTTAAAGGGAAGGCAAATAAATGATTTTATATGCTGCCACTTCATACACCTCAAGCCTTGGACTCTTGGAATAACTTGAGGACTACCTTGAGAATTCTAAAAGTAAGAAAGAAGCATAACTACTTGGGAAGAAAAAAGGTTACAAAAAGTCAAATCATTTCTGCACCAGATTCAAAAGGTTATGGACAGCAAAACAGTAAGGAAACTGAGCTACTTGAAGCTATGGATTCTGATTTAAAAAATCCTAGAGTAAACACAATTGAAGAAACACAACCGGTAATAAATTCAAAGCTCAAGCAGCAAGAAACAACCTTTGGTTTAGCTGAGAAAAAGGTGAATATAAAGGAATTACCTGTCCCAAGGGAATTCATGAGCAGCAAGAAGAAAGCCTTAGAGGAGCAGAACAAGGAAGTTATTGATTCTTTTAGCAAGATTGAAGTAAATATGCATATGTTGGAGAGAGTTCAAAGTATTCCAGACTATGCAAAGTGTTTGAAAGATAGTTGCACACACAGGAAAGATATAAACCTAATGAACTGGTGCAAGTGGGACCTAAAGCTTCTGTGCTCTTCAACTCTCAACTTCTAGTGAAGTGTAAAGATCCAGGTGTATTTTCTATTCATTGTAGAATTGGAAAGATAACTGTTCCTAGAGCATTGCTAGATTTAGTTGCTGCTATTAATGTGATACCAAGTTTCATTTATCACGCCTTAGTAGTAAATTTGATTAAACCAAATTGGTTGATAAGAGAATTATAAATCCTAAAGGAATTTTAGAAGACATTTTAGTTCAAGTTAAGGAACTTGTTTTTCCTATGGACTTTTATGTTTTGGATATTTTAGGAAGGCTATTCTTGAGAACGTCTAACACCATGATTTGTATGAAAGATGGAATTATTAAAATAGAATTTGGTATGCACATAATTCAGTTTAACATGTATAGACACACACATTATGGTAATTCTCTCCTAAGACTTAACATGATTGATGCATCACTTGAAAATGAGTGTGATAATATTCATGAGTTTGATAATGATGATGAAGTTAAAGAACCTTTCATTTCTCACTCCTCCAATGATTTCTCTAATTTTTCTTCATCTAATGGTGATATGTTATGCATTAATTATAAAGTTGATGGTTGGCTTTCCACTCTAGGTGATTTTTCTTCGTCTTTATCTACTATTTTTTCTATTGGAACTAACCTTACTGTTTCTAGTGATGAACAATATCCAGAAAGGTTTGTAACATATTTAACAGAGTTGTAGGATAAGGATTATGTAGCAGACCTTGAGAGACAAGGAGCTAGAATCTCTGAGCTAGGGAGTTTTCAATTCAATACTTATAATATCCTAAATTCTAACCCTATTCAAGAGAGCTTCAACTTGGAATTTGTATACATTTCAGGGTTGCAACAATTGAAGGATATTATCCAACATCAATAGAATTTTATGGCAAGGACAAATCTGGATAATACAGTAGTTACATCATCAAGACCATTCCTACTATCTTTTGGACATGCCTATATTCTGCTAGCTGTGGATTATCTCTTAAGATGGGTAAAGGCTATACCAACAAGACAGAATGAAGTATATGGTACAACATTTCATGTTAATGGCCACTTATTCAAGCTGTACAAGGAGAACTTCAAACCCTCATGATACTCAGGTTGTCTTTTTCCTTATTTTTCCACTTACAATAGTCTACTTTAATCAGTTTACTTATATACTTGAGCTGTTAATTGTTCATTAAGTGTGGGGGAGGAGACCAAATTAGTAGGGGTAGATAAAAATTAATAAATTCATCTTAATATCTAATTCAGCTTTGACCTCCTCATTACTTCAGCCTTTGCATGTGCTTCATTACTTCTTCACATTGAGGATAATGTAGAAATTAAGTATAGGGGAGTAATTTGTGAAATGGGGTAAATAAAATTAGATAATATGATTTTGTATTTTGGTCGTGACCTTGTGCTATTCCCGTTGCAACTAATATGTACGAATATATCAAATTTCTTCTCTGTGATACTTAGTCACCACCATTGATCATAGTTTTCACGACTAGTAATTCCTATTTTCTAATGTTTACCTACTTGTGATGTATATCATAATTTGTGCTTATATTTGTCGCAATTGTAAATCTCTGTGAATTTTGATCGTGACTAGATTGACACTGGTGTCGCGACCTGAGCTTTTGTGTTTGGCAAGATTATTCTCTGTGACCATGAGTCGCGACCAGTGTCCATGCATGTCATGACCAATATTCCCTATTTTCTAAAAAAAAATTCATGTAAAATAGTCACGACCTAAAGTCCCTTTTGTCGTGACTAAAATTGATCTTCTACATAGAAATTCTTCTGTTTCATCTTATTGTTGTTTAGTCTAATAGAATTTAATTTCATGGATTTAAAATTAAATTTTGACACATACTTTTGAACATTGGCATGCTTGATGAAGTATGAGTTGTTTCATTGATTGATTACTAAAAATTGTGCATCATGAATTATTGATCTCATTGTTTAGTTCAATATGTAAGGAATTGGAAGACACGCATCAGAAATTAACTTAAAATTTTTTCCATTCCCTACCAGGATCTACCGTATGTGTTTAAGTCAAGTGGAAAGAAGTATTACCCTCAGTATTTAGTCGTGACTTTCTTAGCTTCTGGTTACGACGTCCATAGCTTCTTTCCGCGGCTTGTGATCTCTTTTCGATCGCAAGAAGTCGACGACTCAGGTCGGCTTCCTCTACTGGTATCCACACGAATAGCGTTCCAACCACGAACGATGTGCTAGCGCCTCCTGTCCCTCCAGGTCTTACTCAAGAATTCGTCCTCTCCATCTCTATTTTGGCAGTTTCTTATTTGCAAACCTTTTTACGGATTCTCATTCATCCTTTTTTTGTCCCAACTGTAGCTCGTAAATATCAGATATATCAGATGCTATGCCTGTTACCACAGACTTGGATTTTTGGAATTAATCTTATATTAATTCTGAAATTAATACAATATCATATATTATATAATTTGATAAGAAACTAATTAAATAAATAGTGTTTGTATTAAATCCATCCCACAGATTTAATTCACCCATTTATTTAATTTAAAATAAAGATAAGACAAAATTACATTTGATTTATTCTCATAAATCAAATTTGAGATATCATATCAATTTAAATTTCAAATTCAAACGTGATAGAGATTTAATTTTATCCTGTTAAATTAAATCTTATAAATATCTCTTATATGAGATATTATATCAATTTGAATTTTAAATTCAAACGTGATAGAGATTTAATTTATCCTTATAAATTAAATCTTGTAAATATCTCTTATATATAATATATATACAAATTTATATATATATATATGAATATAAATATAAATAAATATATACATCCACCCTAGATTATTCATTGAATATGGACATCATAGCTCATGTTGGGTTATTTTGTGTGCGACTCTGTAAGCCCATATGAAGTTGGCAGTGGGCCATTTACTATATTGACTCACAAGTCATAAGCGGTCTCTAGCAAGATATCATGACCACCCAAATCATATGAGGATCGATGAACGATGTAACCTTTTATACAACCATATCATGTCCCTTTTGTCACACGATATTTTGGTCATGGATGAGGCATAGAGAATGTCATCCCCCTATTTCTGACTGTTACTTTCTCGATCCCTGAGTAGTCTGACTAAAGAAATGGAACTACCTTTCCATTACAGTATGGCCATACATTTCTCAGACTCACTCATCGAGGGGCCCAGTAATATCTCTCTACAAATGTGAGGGACAAATTTCATCTTGACCATTCACATTCCTCTGCACGGAAAACCACTAAGCCCGAACATAGTCTTTATGATCACTTGGCTAAAAGTGACTTTTGACTAGGTCAAAGCTGAGCGTTTGTCATGTAGGAATCTATGATGATCTCAGGTCAAAGGGCATAGTGACATGGTTTATATATGGGGGAATCTTATAACTTAACTCATACAGCTCTCTCATAGCGGGTCGGTCCAACACCTTGTACTCTTACATGTGCCTATGACTCTGATTTATATCTCTATATATCATCAAAGTTATACTGGTCTTATTTCATCTGTGCTCCCGTATAGATGACAGACCAGGGATATTTAGGATAAGATCATGAGTTATCCAAGGATGGTCATCACAGTAAACATGCAAATAATATGATAATACAATTAATAAATTCATAAATCAACAATATTCATAAGACAATGATTGGCCCCTAATTTCCAACAACCTCCCACTTGCACTAGGTATAATAATTAATTTAACTAATTCCCATTGACCTAACATGACACTCATACTTTGCCTGTACAAGTGGTTTTGTTAGAGGATAAGCAACATTATCTTCTCCTGCTACTTTGCATATTTTTATATCACCTTTATCGTTGATTTCTCTGATGAGATGAAATTGCCTGAGTATATGCTTGGTCCTTCGATGTGACGTAGGCTCTTTGGCCTGTGCAATGGCACCGCTATTGTCACAGAGTAAAGTTATTAGATATAAGATGGTAGATATCACCCCTAGTTCCGTGATGAACTTCCTTATCCAAACAGCTTCCTTAGCTGCATCAGATGCTATTATATACTTAGCTTCCATTGCAGAATATGCTACAATGCCCTGTTTAGAGCTCTTCCAGCTTACTGCTTCATTATTGAGGAGGAATATATATCCAGACTGCAATTTTTGGTCATCTTGGTCAGTTTGGAAACTCACATATGTGTAACCAGTTACATAGAGTTTATCATTCAATCCACCATAAACAAAAAATAAGTCCTTAGTCCTTCTTAAGTACTTAAGGATATTCTTGACAGCAGTCCAATGGCCCTCACCAGGGTCCTATTGATATCTGCTAGTCATATTTAAGGCAAATAAGACATCCGGTCGAGTACATAATATGGCGTACATGATAGATCCTATGGCCGAGGCATATGAAACTTTACTCATGTGTGACCTCGCTGATCAGTGTACTAGGACACAGATCTTTGCTGAGGTGAATACCATGAGACATGGGTATGAAACCCCTCTTTGATTCGTGCATACTGAACCTATGCAGTATTTTGTCTATGTATGTACTCTGACTGAGTCCTAGAAGTCTTTTAGATCTATCTCTATAGATCTTGATTCCTAGGATGTAGGTGGCTTCACCCAAGTCTTTCATCGAGAAAGACTTTCCTAACCAAGACTTGACAATCTACAAGGTAGGAATATCATTTCCAATAAGTAAGATGTCATCGACATAGAGTATCAAAAATACAACTGTGCTCCCACTAACCTTATTGTACACACAAGGTTCATCAATATTTTGAAGAAATCCAAACTCTTTGACTACTTCATCAAAACGATGATTCCAACTCCGAGAGACTTGCTTCAGTCCATAAATGGACCTTTGAAGCTTGCACACTTTACCAGAGTCCTCAGAATGCACAAACCCTTTAGGTTGTATCATGTACACATCCTCAAGGAGTTTTCTATTAAGGAAGGCTGTCTTGACGTCCATCTGCCATATTTCATAGTCATAATATGCTATTATGGCAAAGAGGATTATGATTGATTTAGCCATTACAACTGGGGAAAAGGTCTCATCATAGTCCATACCATGAGTTTGAGTAAATCCTTTTGCAACCAGTCGTGCCTTGAAGACATTTACATTGCCATCCATGTCAGTTTTCTCCTTAAAAATCCACTTGCACCCGATAGTTTTTACACATTCAGGTGGGTCGACTAAGGTCCAAACCTGATTGTCGTACATGGATTGCATCTCAGACTTCATGGCATTAAGCCATTTTTCAGAGTTTGGTCCCACTATAACTTCTCGATAGGTAGTTGGCTCATTATGCTCAATGAGCAACACATCACTACTGTCAGAAATCAGAAATCCATATCTCTGAGGCTGAAGTCGTGTCCTATTAGATTTCTGTGGACCTTGCATAACTTGAGGAGTCTCAACAACTTGTTGTGAGTCTTCTTTATTTTCCATCTGTACTTTTGTAGTGTCTTGTGGCTCTCAAACTTATTCATGGTGTACCTTTCTCCCACCGGTTCTTTTAGAGATAAATTCTCGTTCGAGAAAGATACCATTTCTGATAACAAACACTTTGTTATCAACAGGGTTGTAGACATAGTATCCCTTGGTTTCCTTAGGATATCCCACAAAAAGGTACTTTGAGGACTTGGGCACTAATTTGTTTGAGGCTTATTGCTTAACATAGACCTCGCATCCCCAAATCTTGAGAAAAGACAAACTAGGTGTCCTCCCAGTCCATATCTTATACGGAGTCTTTTCAATTGCCTTAGATAGAATACGATTGAGTGTGAACGTAGCTGTCTCTAGGGCATGGCCCTAAAAGGAGGGTGGAAGATCTATTTGACTCATCATAGATTGAACCATATCTAATAGTGTTCGATTCATCCATTCAGAAACGTCATTCCATTGTGGTGTCCCTGGAGGAGTCAATTGTGAGATTATCCCACAACTCCTAAGATGATCAATGAACTGTTGCCTCAAATATTCACCACCCCGATCAGATCGAAGGGCTTTAATTGTTTTAGGGGTGTGCATGGGCAGGGCTGGGCAGGACAGCCCCCTGCCCGGTGCCCTGCCCAGAAAAAACCATGGGCTGCATTTTGCAGCCTAATGCCCGGCCATACCCGGTAAAAGCCCTAACTAATTTGGGCTGGGCATGGGCGGGCTGGATATGCCCAAATAGTGATGTCCTGCTCATATTATAGGAAAAAAAATCTACAATCATAAATTTATAAAATAATACCATATGTCTTAAAGACTTAAAAAATAGCAACAATCAACTTAAAACAAGGCGACAATAAGATAATAATTAAAGTTTTCAAATCTATTACAATTAAAATGATCTTCATTCATCAGTAGTAATCATATTCTCTCTTCCAAGTGTAGCATCGATAAGAAGAAATCAAAGAAAACCTGTTACATATTATGAAGTAAAATATATAATGGAATTTATGAGCTTCAAAATAAAAAATTACCTGCAAGTTGAATGACATTTTCCATTTTATCAAAATTATCTAACTCCTGAAGCTTGTCAGCTAAATCATTGATAGATTGGCCAGCTTGTAGCCAATTTTGACTACAAATTAGTGCTTCTGTCATTTTGTAAGACAAAGAACTCCTATAATGATCAACTATACATCCCCCAGTGCTAAAAGCGGACTCAGAAGCAACTGTAGAAATCGGAATAGCTAATACATCTCGTGCCATATGGGAGAGAACTTTATATTTTTGAGAATTAGCTTTCCACCATAATAATATGTCAAACTCAGATGCAGAAGGAATTTCATCTCTTGAGTCAGTTACAATATATCTATCTAACTTAGTTTGAGGATCTGTAGAAGTTCTTATTTTCATAGATTTTAACCACTTATGACCTGGATCCTCAGTATCATCATCATCATTATCATCATCAAAAGATGGCAATGAAATTGCACTTGTTGTACCTGTTGAAACAATCCCTAATTCAGTTGAAACCCTTGTAGAGTACTCATCAAACAACCGATACAGACAATCTTTAACCCTCTTCTTCATAAGTGAACATACTTCAGGATCAATGTAAAGGATGTCAAACATATGATTGACATAGGCTAATTTATAGCGAGGATCCAAAATTACAGCCATAAATAGTAACAGATTCATATTATCTGCTTGACCCCAATACTTGTCATACTTTGCCTGCATACTGATGCTCATGTCTCCTAAAAAATTATTAGCTCTGTTCGTAATATTCTTTTGCAACATTTTCTGAACACGTGCAATATGGTGGAAACATTCATTTGATGTTACAGAAAGAGAGCTTGAAAATTTCAATGTAATGTCATAAAATACCTTCAAGAATTTGATAAAGATCTTAGCATTATCCCAATCATCACTAATAGGACCAAAGAAGTCATCTTGGCCATGCCTAGCTCCACGCTTAGAGCTTGAAGTGCTTGAGATGAAGTGGAAAATATAGTCATTATCTTCATCGCAGCTTCCAACATCAAGTATGATGAGTTCCATCGAGTGTTTATATCAAGGCAAACAAGGCTTTTAGTGTCTATTTTTTCAGCTTCAGCCCAAGTTTTGAATTTCAAAAAGTGTGAAGGAGAAGAACGAACATATCTAACAGCACTTCGAATGGCTTTAAAACTATCCTTTATCTCTTTAATACCTTCATTAACCACCAAGTTAAGGACATGGGCACAACACCTTAATTGAATATAATCCCCATCACAAAGTAACCCTTTCTAACTCCTTAAATGCCTCTTCAGATATACCAAAGCTGTGTCATTAGCCGAGGCATTATCCATAGTTATGGTGAAGATATTTTCAATCCCCCACTGCAACAAGCATTGCTCAATAGTCTTCCCTATAGTATCACCTCTATGATTTTCAATCATAACAAAATTTAAGATTCTCTTGTGAAGCTTCCAATCCTCATCAATAAAATGTGCTGTCAAACACATATAATTAAAATTTTGGCATGATGTCCAGTAGTCTGTGGTAAGGCAAACACGCTTAGTACTTTATTGTAAAAATTTCTTCAATAATTTGACTTCTCTAAGATATAACTGCCACACATCCCTTCCAATTGTTGTTCTTGAAGGGATTGGAAAGCGGGGCTCAAACTCATTCAGTAATTTCTTAAATGCAGGCATCTCAACAATTCTGAATGGTTGCTCATCCGATATAATAAATTCAACTAAAGCTCTTCTACATCGCTTCTCATTATATAGATGTGCCACCACTAATCTTCCTTGACCACTTGACCCCCAGACAATAGAGTTAACATAGATTGCCTTATATCTGTAGTGGCCTTGTTTGGGTTTTGTTTACATTTTGGGATATGCCTCAACAAAGAATGTGTCTCATGGCAATTTGGATCAGCCTTATAAGTCATATGGCAATGCTTGCAAGCTGCTAAGTGCTCCCCATTAGTTTCTTCTAATGGCAATTTAACAAAGTGATCCCACACCTCTGATGTGTGCTTGGATTCGCTTTGTTTTCTCTTTATACCCCCACCTTCAACATTTGTTTCTTGTGTGACAAATTCTGTTTGTGTTTGGGTGGTGGGAGTGGGAGCATGAGAAGTAGGAGGGTGGGGAGGGGGAGGAGAGATTGAGAGGTAAGTGGAGGAGGAGGTGGAGGCGTATGAGTATTAAGACCTTCACTTGGTGATGCATTAGAATTTTTAAAAGAGGTTAAAGTTGAAGTATCTTCAGTAGATAATGGCGAGACATTAGAAGCTTCATCGTCCATTTAACCTGAAATTAACTATTAAAATATTAAAATACATAATAACAAGAACATAACATAACATGCAAGGATATATATAGAAATAGGATAGCTTGCCCGTAAAAGACATTATCATCCTCTGTGTGTGTGTGACCAGAAACTTCTCTCCCACAAATTTTGTTTCCAAAATCGCTAAATAATGGCCACAACCAATATAATATGACAGTGGAGTTGACAGGATATATATATTATATAGAAATAGGATGGGTTGCCCGTAAAAGACATTATCATGCAAGGAGACATGCGCACACACACACATAAAAGGAAAGATTGAATGTCATGGCTCCCTATCTGTCTTTCTACATATTCAGAATCAGAATCTATGGCTATGTGTGACCTGTCTATCTAGTGTGTATCATTTTGGAAGCTTTCATATCCATAGAAAACACGTGGAGTTTCACTTTTTGTTTCTTTAATCATAGACATTCTTTTATCTTGTTTTGGAGAGTTAAGCAAGTAAATAGGAGGCTAGTTTGTTTAGTTGCCACGGACTTGCCAAAGCAAGTTGAAGAACCTAACATGGAGACTTCGAGAGAAATATTCTTGAAGGACTATAAGATGCCTGATTACTACTTTGATACAGTGAGTCAGGAGGAGTTATACAGTCATGTTTCATTTGAGGTGTTGCAATTTTTAAACGTTCAAACTTTCCTTATGTTCATGCGTATACTTGGAATTAATACAGGTGGATCTGAGATTTTGCTTGGGTGAGGAGAGCACAATAGTTAGCTCAAAAATTACTGTATTTCCTCGTATTGAAGGTAGAGCATAGTGGTTCTTGATCATGTTCAGCAAAAGCATATGCATTATTCTTATCAATAAGTTAGGAGTACTTAATTTACAAGAATTCCTTTTATATTTTGAATTGATCTATTTTATGGAACAGGTTCTTCTGCCCCACTTGTTTTGGATGGACAGGACCTCAAATTTATTTCAGTTCAGCTGAATGGCAAAGTACTGAAGGTATATATAGACAATTTTTGCCACTTCTTATGGTTACAAAGATCTTATGAAAATGTAATGCCTACTAACAGAATTATGTTTGTATATATATAACATGGAAAGAATGAATGAAAAGTTAATTGAAAACATGAAGGATATTCATAAGTACAGAATTATTGGCTTTTAGATATGAATCTAAGTTTTGGTGGAATCCTTCATGCCTACTAACGGAATGTTCAATGCCCCTACTAATGAATCTAAGTTTTTACTTTGCTAAGCACTTTTGGTGGAATCCTTCATGCCTTTTAGATATGTTATGCAGAATGATGAATGTAGTTATTCAATTACCAGACATTTATAGCTTTTTGCTTTACTTATAATATCATGCTGTCTTATTTTCTTTCAAAGTTGGGTATACAGTAATTTAGATATGTTTTACATATGATGAGCATGTTTACATTTTAGAAATCCCCAATCCACACTATCTTCTCCCCCAACTCCAACTCTTCTCTTCTCCACTCTGATTTTCTTCACCACAATGACCGACTACCAGAATGGCATCATTGACAAACAATCAAGCATGGGTCCAAGATGCTTGCTTGTTCTTAGGTAGATAGTACACAAAAATCGGGACACAAAAATCTTGAACATCCAATTAATCCCTAAAAGCTAAAACAGAACATGCCACACAGCCACAGTATTGGATAAATGAATAAAGAAGAAGAAGGAAATAACAAGAAAAAGTTGACCAACCGGATGCAGAAGTGAATATGGACGGAGAACAGAGAATGTCGGTGAAGCGAATATCGATGAATTTCTGATGGTCGAGTCGTCTGAATTTCTGTGGAACCGATGAGTCATCGACTGGTGTTTGGTGGTGGTAGCCGGAGTCTGAAAGGTGCATGACGAGTCAACGACACAGCAAAAGAGCAACTCCTCAGTCCTCACTTCAACTCTGAATTTCTGATGGTCGAAGACGGCAAGACGCAAGTCGCAAAAGCAATCCCTAGGGGAGGGCAAATGGCAAACAGCAAACTTAATACCCCAAACGTAATCCCTAGTCACAAAGTAAAATATATATATATATATAATATACATCGGGCCGGGCCAAACGGGCAAGGCAGCACATCTAGCCCGGTGCCCGGCCCTGCCTGACATTTGGCCCAGACTGAAACAGCCCATTCATATATTGGGCTACTTTTTTTAGGCCGGGCAGGGCTATTTTTTCTTAGGCTCGGGTAGGCAAAATGGGCTATCGGGCATCATGCACACCCCTAAATTGTTTTGCTAAGCTGGTTTTATACTTTATTTTGAAATATTTTGAACATTTCAAAAGATTCAGATTTATGATTTATCATATAGATGTACCCATATCTACTAAAATCATCTATGAATGTTATGAAGTACAAATAACCTCCTCTGGTATTTGTGTTCATCGGTCCACACACATCTGTATGTATGAGGCCCAATAAATCAGTGGTCCTCTCACTGTGCCCTGTGAAAGGTGACTTTGTCATCTTTCCTAACAAGTAAGACTCGCAAGTGTCATATGATTCAAAATCAAATGAGTTGAGAAATCCATCTTGATGGAGTTTAGAAATGCGTTTCTCATTTATGTGGCTCAGACGACAGTGCCAGAGGTATGTCAGATTCAAATCATTTGGTTTGACCCTTTTGGCGGTTATGTTATAGATATTTCCATGATTGGGTTGTTCCAAATTTAATATGTAATAATCAACATGCAAATCACCATGAGCATAGAAAATATTATTACGATAAATAGAACATCTACTATTCCCAGCAATGGAAGTGAAACCTTCCTTATCCAAATAAGAAAGTGAAACTATGTTACTACTTAAAGCAGGAACATAATAGCAATTGTTCAAAACTAACAAAAGCCCAGTGAGCAGAACTAATTCATAAGTGCCTACAGCTAACGCAGCAACCCTTGCCCTGTTTCCAACTCGTAGGTCAACTTCGCCCTTTTTCAGCTTCCTACTGACCTTTAGTCCCTACACATTTGTACAAATGTGATAACCACATGCGGTATCTAATACCCATGTGGTGGAAGTAGAAAGATGAATGTCTATAACATAAATACCTGAAGCGATAGCCCTGCTATCCTTCTTGTTCTTTTTTAGATCTTTGAGGTATAGTTTACAATTCCTCTTCCAATGACCAGGTTCATTGTAGAAGAAGCAGACTCCTTCCTTCGGAGGCTTTTCCTTCTTTAGTGCAGGCTTGGTTTCGGGTTTGCCTGACTCTTTGGTCTTACCTGATGAGCCATGACCCTTCCCCTTGCCTTTGCCTTTCTTTTTCATACCCTTTCCTTTTTGAACCATCAAAACAGTACTGGGCTTCTTCTTAAGACTCACCTCAGCAGTTTTAAGCATCTCATGCAGCTCAGAAATAGATTTCTCCATGTTATTGATGTTGTAGTTCATGACAAACTGGTCATAACTTTCTGGGAGTGAGTTCAAGACCAAATTTGTAGCTAACTTCTGGCTCATGGGAAATCCAAGCCTCTCAAGGTAATCAATGTACCCTTTCATCTTTAAGACATGAGTACTAACTGATGCACCTTCAGCTATCTTGTAAGAATGTAAGGCCTTAGTGGTCTCATACCTCTCTTGCCTTGCCTGTTGCTGGAATATTTCCTTGAGATGCACAATTATCTCATAAGCCTCCATGTGTTTTAGATCTCTTTGGAGCTCCAGAACCATGGTGGCTAGCATCAAGCATCCTACATTGACAGAGTCTTCCTTATGCTTCGTGTAAGCATCTCTCTAAGCTCTAGGAGCATTGGCTACTGGCTCCTTAGGAATAGGTTGATCTAGGACATGTGCCTTTCTTTCCTGCTTGAGAACAATTCTCAGGTTCCTAAACCAGTTAAGAAAGTTTGTCCCATTGAGTTTGTCCTTCTCAAGGATAGATCGCAGCGATAATGTAGCAGTATTACTAGTCGTCATGATTCTACAATTAAAATATGGAATTGAATTATCAATCTCCCACTAAATAAACAACTCTTAATGCAATAGTTAGTGGGCTAAGATCCATATTTGGCTCAAACTTAAATTTGCTTTGTCATGACGCTTAAATTAAGTTATTTAGGTAGGTAAAACCTTTACCAATTACATCAAATGTAACTCTTAGATGTTCATGGGATTCTATCATCATATGATCTGGCATGTTTTTAATCCCATCTAATGCCTTGAGACCCAAAACCATTTTGTTAATCTCAATTACGTCAAACAATAATAAACATGTGAGAGTAGCACCATTACTCTTGGTTATCTCCCCAAGATAACTCAAATGCACCCACTTTGGCAGAGTCCACAATTGAGCGATCGAGGTTTTGACAAGTGTTCATAAATTGATGGCATTATGACTTAAGATTTCATTTAGAGGGCTTAATTTAACTATCTGGTTTATAAGAATGCATGTTTCTCTGTTTGTATCTCATACAAGTAATATGCATGTGCTTATATAATCATAAGATGCATAATTTAAACGTGATACAATATGGCTCACCTATCCTAAGTCTACTCAAGCTAATGAGAGGAGCTTTCTAGTAAGAAAAGGGAAATTACATATAGAAACCTCTTTTAACATTCGAGGGGAGTGAGATGAGAAGAGAAGGTACATTAAGAGTATATAGAGGAAGGCACAACATGCCGGCCGTATTTAAAAATTACAATACTTGCAATCTAGAGCCATATTGTTCACTATATCCAAACATTCAAGAATCAATATTTAGATTTAATTGAAGGGTAATTAATATTTCAAAACTAAAACATTCACAAATTAGTATATGTTACGGTTATATTGCGCTATGAACAGATAGCCATGGCAGTTCCGCTAGCCAGTTAGTGGGCGGTGGTCCTGCTAGCTAGTTAGCGGGCGGGGTCTGGGGCAGCGGCCTGAGATTTTTTTTGTTTCATAAATAATCATGAATCTGAATTCGTTTTTCTTAGACCCCATCAATGTTAATTGATCAAATCAAAACGCATGCACCACCGATTTCAATTCCCTTTCAAATTCCTTATATGTCATACATAAAACGGATTCCTTATATGTCACACATAAAATGCATGTTATCATATAACCGTCTACGACTAACACATATCATATGAATCAACAATCAAGCCTAACTTAAATACAAAATGGCATGGCTCTGATACCACTGTAAGGAATTGGAAGACATGCAATAGAAATTAACTTAAATTATTTTTCATTCCCTGCCAGGATCTACCGTATGTGTTTAAGTCAAGTGGAAAGAAGTATTACCCTCAGTATTCAGTTGCGACTTTCTCAGCTTTTGGTTGCGACGTCCACAGCTTCTCTCCGCGGCTCGTGATCTCTTTTTGATCGCAAGAAGTCGATGACTCAGGTCGGCTTCCTCTACTGGTATCCACACGAACAATGTTCCAACCACGAACGACGTGCTAGCGCCTCCTGTCCCTCCAGGGCTTACTCAAGAATTCGTCCTCTCCGTCTCTATTTTGGTAGTTTCTTATCTGCAAACATTTTTACAGATTCCCGTTCACCCTTTTTTTTTTGTCCCAACCGTAGCTCCTAAATATCAGATATATCGGATGCTATGCGTGTTACCACATACTTGGATTTTTGGAATTAATCTTATATTAATTTTGAAATTAATACAATATCATATATTGTATAATTTGATAAGAAACTAATTAAATAAATAGTGTTTGTATTAAATCCGTCCCACAGATTTAATTCACCCATTTATTTAATTTAAAATAAAGATAAGATGGAATTACATTTAATTTATTCTCATAAATCAAATTCAAACGTGGTAGAGATTTAATTTATCCTTATAAATTAAATCTTATAAATATCTCTTATATATAATATATATATATACGAATTTATATATATATATATACGAATATAAATATAAATAAATATATACATCCACCCTGGATCATTCATTGAATCTGGACATGTCTTAGATTTAATGAATTTGGACATCATAGCTCGTGTTGGGCTATTTTATGTGCGACCCTGTAGGCCCATATGAAGTTGGTAGTGGGCCATTTACTATACTGACTCATAAGTCGCAAGCGGTCTCTAGCAAGACATCACAACTACCCAAATCATATGAGAATCGATAAACGATGTAACCTTTTATACAACCATATCATGTCCCTTTTGATAACAGTAAATATCATTCATCGATCCTCATATGATTTGGGTAAGATTTGGGTAAGATCATGAGTTATCCAAGGATGGTCATCACAGTAAACATGCAAATAATATGATAACACAATTAATAAATTCAAAAATCAACAATATTTATAAGATAATGATTGACCCCTATGGCACAATTTCCAACACAATATTCATGCAATTTTGTAATATTGAGTTGATTAGAGTGAGTAAGCTAGATGAAAAAAAGTTAAACCTCAAACATATACTCATTTACATTGTGTGACACCATCTAGTTTGGTAACTTTACAGAACTTGTCTCAATCCTTGATGTAAAATCACATTAGCTTCTTGGAATTGTGAATATAATAAGGGCATTTATTTCAAAACCCTCTTTACCAAACAGTAGCCACATGAAAATTAAATCATTCACTTATCCTTTCGAGGCCTTCACTTTCTTTTAAAATTTCATCCTTGATTAATGAATGTTGTACAGGATATTTGCTATTTTAGTAAGTCTTAAATTGTGAAATAACTGATAAATTGCACCACTTGTTGAATATCTGACAAGATAGAGTAGTAGCGGAAGACTTGAATGAATACCTCTCACCATGTTTATTGATCTAAAGCAGAAAATCATAAGGCTCCATCTTTGATATAACAAATATATAAATATAAAGCACAAATTTTTCTTTCTGGAAGATAGACACAATGATGATCTGGGAGTAACCATCACCAGTCAGTAAACTCAAGGTATCTATTTTATGATTTTTATTCAATATCACTAACTCCAATCCTAAATTAGTTTATCCTATTTATAACCTCCCATCAAGGTTAATAATAATAGTTAATTTGAGATTTGAAATAATTGAGTCATGAGTCACAATCAAGAGATATTTTATTTAACATATGAAAATATAATATCTGCAATATATTATAATTATTATAATATTTAGAATATCTAGATTTGATAAACTAACAAATCTAGAATTTCTAATTTCTAAATATATCACAATAAATCCAAATACAAACCATCTATTTGAATTAACAACATATTTCATAAAAATAATTAATAAAATATATAACATTCTCATACTTAACCCACACAATGAAGTCAATCGTCATGTCTAGGTTAATTTAAGCAATACTACAGGAATTATGGTGATGAGTCATTTTCATTTGAGTATTACCTTACCACCATTAAAAGTAGTACCATTACTTAATGGATCAAAACCATATGAATAAACTTGAATACGTATTTGGTTTATATATCAATATTTATCAATCTCAAACAACATAAATAAATACAAAATTGAAATGTAAAAATGATAAATTATGAATTTAATGCAGTAAGGGCTCTTGCCCCATATGAAACACATGTTAAACAAAATCTTTTGGTGGCATCCCTTTAGTCAAAGGATTAACTAGCATTTCCTTTGATATGTTCAACATAATTTTGGCTATCCATTATCCTTCAAAAATATTTTTAGTTCAAAGAACTTACTTTTACTCCAACTTCTTTTGTTATTGCAGCTACCCAATGAACTTCCTCAGGATTACTTTAATATCTTCCTAATATACCTATAGTAAAAACTATATCTAGTCTCATACAACTTGTACATACATCAAATTTCTACTGCTGAAGCAATGGGACATTTTCTATTTCTTTCCTTTTAAGATCATCTTTGGGACATTGGTCTAAACTGAATATATCTCCTTTATCAATAGGTGTTATATTAGGTAAACATTTTTTCATCCTAAATTTCAAGAATTACATTGATATATGTTTCTTGCAATAGGCCTAGAAGGCCTTAAATCCTATCTCTATAGATATTAATGCCAATGACATAAGATGCCTCACCCATATCTTTCATATTAAAACTCTTGAACAAAATAGTTTCACCTCTCTCAGTAGCCCTAGATCATTTATTGCAAGCAATATGTCATCCACATACAAAATCAAGAATATAAGCTTACTCCTAACAACCTTATGGTATATGCATTTATCCATCATGTTCTCAATGAAGCCAAAAGATGAGATAATCTTTGCCATTTGTAATGAATCAATCCTTTAGGCTACCTCATGTAGACTTCTTCCTCAAGTTAACCATTGAGAAATACAGTCTTAATATATATTTGGTACAACTCTAGATCAAAATGTGTAACTAATGCCATGATGAATGATCAGCTCTAAAACATGATGAATGATCTGCTCCTTTTTTGGCAAGCGTACAACCATTTATCTTCATGACGTATTAGAGATGGGGAAGTGATAGTAGCATCAGACTCAACAGCCTCTTCCAGCCTCTTCCTCTTGGCCCCCAACAAGCTTTTTCAGCCTTCGCGTAACCCCCTTGAGACATTGTGTGGGGGCAATCATTCTTGAGAGCGTGTTCAATGGCTTTTGCTCTTTTTTCCTACAAGACTTGAAGTAGTTTATCCCCAATACATACAAAAGGAAGAAACATGGGAAATACAAGATTCCTTTTTTACAACATATCAACTCAGCATAGCTTCTGTAGTAGTCTGAAGCCTAACAAATTTTTTCTAAGTAGCTTCGTCAATGAATTGATACTTGCTACATGGAGAAAGATTAGGCTGACCATCTTTGTCCCATCCATGCACATACTGATGAGCTAGTTGTGTCTTGAATGCCCTCCAATGCTCAGCGCAATAAGACAACGTCTTCTTCTTCAAGACTTCATTGTTGGGAACATCGTAAGTGAGCTGCAATAATTTCCATTCAAAGTAGAGTTATCAATAAATAGTTGTATTTTTGGGTATTGTTCTACATACAATATACAATAGGCAGTTCTTATACCTAGATAGAGTCCAAAATTTGATTCTTCACACGATTATCAACATCATCCCAAGTTTGTATGGCGATATTAGTCTTGTTGCATGCTAGGAGGCTGACATAACTCATGTACTTTGTCCTGTGTTCACCAATTGGGTTCCAACGTGTGTCAAACTCAATCAGTAGTAATTTTACTTTCATCCTATCTTTTGAAATGTCTTTCAATCGCGTCGTACTTCTGCACCTCCTATGCTTAGAGTCGCTTGGAGCATCGCTAGCCTCATTCTGATTACCACTACCCCTCATATTTCTATATACGAAATAACAAAAACAAACATGGTAAGTAGAGAAGAACAACTGACCATAGTGAAAGAAGTACAATCATTTATTGATGAAAAAAAGTGCAAGCATTTATCGCAGAAAACTACAAAACCTAGAATCAATGAACACATAAAAGGTGAAGCACGAACACGAGAAAATAAGTGTCCATAACAAGTACATGGCAAAGCACAACGAGTGAAGCAAGACAAAAATCACAGAGCACGACGACTGGTGTAATGATAGAAGACATGAAAACTAAAAATGCATACAACTTGAGAAATGAGAAGGAAGAGACGCGCTAAGGGGCGGGCTTTGATAAAGTGTTTTCATTCAAGACTTTTTACACCAGTTAACATGAAAATCCAGTGTAAAAATCATATTTTTTAGACCGTCTCCGTAAGGACCAGTTTAAAAATGACGTTTTAAAAAGTATATTTTGTACCAGTGTGAAATGGAGGATGACATTGATGACTTCGAGAATGAGTTTAATTTCAATGGAGGAAGAAGACAAGAGGATACGCAGATCCGCGTTTATCCTCAGGTAAAGCTTTTGATTTGTTTATAGCTTCTCTCTATATAAATTAAAGTGACTCTACCAAAAGTACTCTCCTTCTCCTTCATATAAAAACTATTTAATTAAATTAAAAAAATTAGTTAAATTAGTTAATATGAAGTATTTTTCTAAAACACTCTAATTATTTTCTTTAACTATTTCTCTATCTTATTTAATTATTATTGAGAAAATAATAATAGGGGTAATTGAGAAAAATTTAATAAATATAGAAAATATATCTTATATTTAAGATCAAAATTAACCCACCCTGAATTCGGATCCTTATTGACAAAAAAGATTGCAATTAGTTTAATAATAATAGAGTGGCATTGCTTCTTCAGCCCCCAGTGAAGGAATATCTTAAATATGATTTAAAATAGATCTTGTTCTATTGCTGATAAGAATTTCTCTATGAAAAATATAAATTGTAAGTCCTAAATTAAAAACTGGAATACCATATATGGTTTGGAATTGAAAACTCTGACCACATCGATCCAACCATAGCCTTTGAATATCTCAAAATATTACATAATGGTAAAGTACATTAATTATACCTTATTTATTTATATTTTTAAAAAATCATAATGTATTAATTACAATAAAAGCATATATATTTTTATAGGGATTGAACAATAAAAAAATTAGAAGAAGTTTCCCATTAAAATTTTATCAGTGATAAGTACTTAAATCAAAGTATCGGTATTCTATGTGTATAAAATTTATAAAATACTGGTACTCTCTATATATAAAAATTTATGAGATCATTACAAATAAAAGTTTTACTGGTAAATTTTCCCTTGCTGCCTGAAAATGAATTAAATTATAGGAGGAATACAATCAGACAAAACTATATTAATTTATTTAATTTTAATATGCATAACACAGGTTGAAATGGATGATGAAATGGGAGAAGGGCATAATAATATGTAATTTCAGTGCACAAGACCTATGGATCCTTCCAAGCTTAAGACTTCGATTGGTAAAATGGAAGAGTTTTTTTATGGAAGTAAAAGTGGAAGTAAAAATAGAATTAGGTTAAAAATATAGTTTAAAAGTTTATTTGGTAGGATGGAAATGAGTATGAAATTAATGTATATTTCTTTTTTTTAATTTGATAAAGGTTAAAATTGTCTAGAAATTTTATAACTTGGGGTAAAAAGTCAAAAATATTTCATTTCTACTTCCATTATCTCATTTTCAACTTTTTTATGGAACTAAAATAGTCTAAAATATTAGAAATGGAAGAGGAAGTAGCTTCTATTATACTAAGTAAAAAAAGTGCAAAATTACACTTCTACTTCCCCATTTCTACTTCCATTGTACCCAATATACCCTTGCTAAAGCTGAGAATGCGGGCTAGCCCACCCAACCCACGAGATGAGGGGTTTTGCTAGCCCGAACTCATGCCCACCACTCTTTTTTTAATTATTAATATTTTTAAAAAAATATTTTTAAATTTTTAAAACACTAATAAAAATTTTTTAATGTTATATTAATATAATAAAAAATTGTTAATATTATACTCTTAAAAATATTTTAAATTTTATAATTATAAATTTAAATAAATATTAATATAATATTAATCAATTATAATATGTTAATATATATTATTAAATAAGTAATTATATTTATTAGTATTCAATAATAAAAATATTTAAAATTATATTTTAATAAAATAAATAATAATATTAATAATTAAAAAAAAGGTTGATAAGATGGGGGTGAGTTACACCACACGAGCCCGCCCCTTTTTGGTTGGAAAATGGGCTCTACCCTTGGCTGCTTATGGCTTTGGAAGTGTTGCTTGGAAGGAGAGAATGGAAATTTGGGAGCAAAAACAAGAGAAGCTGCGTCTCCTGAGAATTGAAAATACTAGCACTCATGAAGAACATCAACACAGTTTTCCCGATGATGGCACCGATTTTCCTCTGTAAGTACTAGCGTTTAATTAGGGGATATTAATCAGGATAAATGTGCATCTAATATCCCAAAATAATTTTGGATATAAAATAAGTATCATACAATTTTAAATTTGTACAATTTTATCCATTCATTAAAAGAAATGTGAACCTCTCTGTATGATATATTCATGCTACATAAATTTTTTATTTTAACATATCATTATGTAAAAGGTCATATGCGTAATATTATTTAGAAAAATTACATCAAATAAACTATAAAAATTTTCAATTTTTACATTTGAGTTGTCTATAATATCAATTTTAGAGTTTATTCGGTGCTATTTTTAAACAATTTTATACATGCGGCCTTCTAAATAAGAGTTAATATAAACTTTAGTCCCTCATGTTTTCTCTCATTTTGATTTTAGCACCTCAAGTTTTAAACAATATAATTTAGTCATTTAAATTTCTTTCCGCCTAAAATATTGATCCATATAACTAAATAAAAATTTAGATTATTTTACCCTTTTAGGGATCAGAACTTATTATTTAAAATTTTAGGGACTAAAATTGAAATGAGTACAAATTTAAAGAATCAAAGTTTGTATTAACCCTTTAAATAGATGTGTCAAAGACAAAAGCTTATGTGACAGATCAAATTTAAGTTTGTGTTTTTGTCAGGGAATGTGTAAAATTGTATTAATTTAAATATTTTAAAGTATTGATTGCATATCCAAAATTAGTTTATATATTGATTTTACTCTTAGATACCTTAGGATGCTGATTGTATCTTCAAAATTAATTCGGGGTACTAGATACATGTTTACCCTATTAATTAATTATCTTATTTATTTAATTGATTGGATTCAAACTCCATAATTAATTCTTAAAAATCAATTCACAAAAATAAAATTTCTCATTCAACAGAATGGACGAGGCAAGACAAGCTTTATGAAGAAAGATGGAAATTCCATCAAGCAATATAAACCCTTACAGAATAATGATAATAATTCGAGCAGTGTTTTTGGGATTCTTCTTCCATTATAGAGTAACACATCCTGTGGACAATGCTTTTGCTTTATGGCTCGTAGACGTTATCTGTGAGCTTTCTTTTGGTTTTTCATGGATTCTTGATCAGTCCCTTAGCGGTTCCCTGTTAAGAGAGAAACCTATCTAGATAGGCTCTCCTTAAGGCAAGTATATATTCTCCTTATATGTTTTCTTTTATGTGTTAATTATGGTGGTGAATCTTAACAAGTTTAACTTTCTTAATTTTTAAACACTTTAAAAATGAATTTCAATTGTCAAATGACCATGTAGCTTAATAACAAGTAAATTTTTCTGAGTTAAATATCATAGGTTCTATCTTATTCATCAGGTGGGTTTGGAAACCATATAAATTGTGGTTTTATAAACACTTTTAGGCAAAATCTAAATTTAAATTTTTTTTAAAACAAACAGTCATATTTGTTTAAAAGGGCTTTTAGACAAAACTATAGTTTAAAACTAAGATTTTAAGCAAGGTAATGAGACTAGCTTCTAGAACAGTAAAAGAGTTTATGAACTATCCAATTACTATTTTACTCTTAATTTTTCTTACACAATATTTCCTCTCTCCTCTCTCTTTTCCATCCTCTCTCCTTCTCCTATCTATTCTCTATCATATCTCCCCTCTCTTCTCTCATCTCTCATATTTTTAATAAAATCATATACTTTCAGATAATTTTTCAATTACAAAAGTCTTTCTGGTAATAACTATTCAAGCACTCAATTATTCATAACTACTTTTTTCTATAAGTTCTTCTCCAAAAACCCATGTCTAAAAGCTGTCTATTTTTTTTTATAAATTCTTTTATAAACTCTTATCTAAATAGGCTCATCGTGTTGTTAATATCTACTTTTTTTATTTTAATTTTTGAGCCCACAAATCTCTTATTCTGTGACCGGTTTATTTTTGATCCCACAAATCACTTCTGTATCAAGTATGCACATGTTCGGCTCATAGTGGTCTTACTGCAATTATTTTGAACTTGAGAAATAAATTTCTTTGACCAAAATTTTTGCAACTTGTACAAATACATGTAATACTTAGCTACAAATTCTAACGTTTTAAAAAATTAATATAGATTTAATTTCTTTCACCATTTTAATAACGGCATTTTTGCTTGAGTAAAAAGTTTATTACTGTTTGGTAAGAGGGGAATGGGGGGAAGGGAATGGAAAAGAATATTTGAATGAGTTCAATTTAAAAATAAATTGGACAGGTGATATTAAAAGCTTTCAATTATTCTTTTTACTATTTTATCTTACATATTTTTTATTAAAATTTTAATAACTCCACTTATTCATTTCTTTTAAATTCAACTCATTAAAATTTCCCACACCCCTCCACTTCCCTCTTACGAGCCAGCCTATCACAATCCATAGGCTGAATGAGGGAGGTTGCTGCAATCCACACCTTAACAAGCTAGAATATCAACCCGAACTCTCTTCCTATTGGCGAGTTTAGCCCGTATGCTCATTCTGTTTTACGGGCTCTACTATATGAAAATAAATTTTGTAGAATGAAAAATGAAATTTGAGACATATAACGTGTGTCCATGAACACGCCCTTAATTACTTACAAATTAATTATACATAATTTTGTACGTTCAGGTATGAGATGTGCAATTGATATATTTGTGACCACAAGGGACCCATTAAAAGAACCTCCATTGGTGACTGCAAACACAATTCTTTCTATTCTTGCAGGGGATTACCCTCCCGAGAAGGTCTCATGCTATGTATCTGATGATGGTGCTGTTATGTTAACATTCGAGGCCTTATCTGAAACTTGTGAATTTGCAAGGAAATAGGTCCCTTTTTGTAAGAAATTCAACATTGGGCCCCGTGTTCGAGTGGTATTTTGTAGAGAAGATCAATTACTTGAAAGATAAGGCACACCCGTCGTTTGTTAAAGAGAGAAGAGCTATGAAGGTATGGCAAAAATCTTTCTTATCTCTCCCTCTCCCTCGCACTCTCTCCCCCTCCTTCCTCCTTCCCTCCCTCCCTCTCTCTCTTCTTTAAGTCTCATATGGTCATCACTTGTATTTGTTATTAATTTACAGAGAGAGTACGAAGAGTTTTGAGTTCAAATTAATTCTTTGGTTGCAAAGGCTCAAAAGGTCCCCATATTAGAAAATAAATATCTCAAATGCAATATAATCAATCTAGATTATAACATACTCAAATATAAAACTTATATGAGATGCAGCGGAATACTTAGAGTTACCTCTAGCTATTAACTTGATTGATCTGAGAAGAACTATGATATACAAGGATACTTATCAAATAGAGAACAATGTCAGATAAATAACAACTCTTACAGCTAATGATTAGGCACAATGATGTCAACTTGTATACTGTTGTTACCAGTGGGGAACTTTCAGAAAAGAGCTGAGAACTAGATTTCGCTCTGGACTCAGAAAGTGATCACAAGATAAAACTGAATTGTTAATTTCCACCATCAGAAAATTAATTTTAAATAAACCGAGTCAATAATCTACATTTGACTAGACCCAATGACTATGGGTCACACTCAGAAATATTTATTAATTATCCTAATTAATATCTAAATAGGTTATAATAAATAATAATTATCTCACATTCTCCCACTTAGCCCGTATACTCAATGTCATTGCCCTGTCTAGATAAACTGATGTCGTGCTACAAGAATCAAGGTGATAAGTCCCCTTTTATCAGGTATTACTTTCCATGTATTATAGGTACACCATCACTTAATGGGTATCACAATATACATGAACTCAATGTTCATCGGTTCCTGTCTCAATGTTTATCAATTTCAATAACACAAATGTATACAATTATAGTTTGAAATGATAAACCATAAAATACAATTTCATTGCTCATATCTCCAATAATCAAAAGTAGGACGAAGTTCCATATGAGGTACATATGTGACAAAGATGTTCGGTTTTAACCCTTTCGTCAAAGGATCAGCCAACATATCCAATGTACTGATGCTTTCAACAGAAACTTGGTCATCCTGAACCCTTTCTCTTAAGCAAAGGAATTTAAGTTCAACAAAGTTGCTGCAACTTTTATTCCTTTTGTTGTTCACTATGGCTACTGCAGCTGCGTTATCACAGTACATTTTGATTGGCTTAGAGACTGAATCTACAATCTTAAGCCCAAAAATGAAATTCCTTATCCAAATAGCTTGTGACCTTGCTCAAAACACGCAATATACTCAGCATCACCGATAGAATGAGCTGTTTGAAACATCCTCCTTTTCATACATCTTAGGGACTAAACGGCAGCATATAGAACCACTTTTAAGGCTATTGAAGTTAAATTACTCAATCTGAAATTTTACTCTTAGCGAGTACTGTTCACTGTGCAAATTCCAGAGGAGTAACCTGACTTCAAAAAATCATAACTAATTCTAGAAAAATCAAAACGAAGTGGTTCAAATTGCTACACAAAGATAACTTAATTCTCTTTCAGGAAAAAATAAGTCATTGACCACGCTTTGACCAGGTCAACATTAGAAAACATCCAAAATTTCCTATTTATCTTACATTTTTCCCTGATTCCAGCATTTTGGTCCCAACATTTGCACTATCCAATCCCCAGCTTCTCTTCATGCTTCTTCAATCTTTCCTTATCTTAAACCTATGGGATTGGAATTACATGGAAGGGGGATGAGATTTCTGGAGAAATCTCAGTAGCAAACGGAAACTATACAATGTATGCAACTATATGCTTGATGTTACTATGTGTGTACTTAATGATCATGCTTGCATCATGATAACATACATGCTTCTATGTTACTTAAATATAACATATGGCCATAGTATAAAAAGAAACAGAGCATTACTTAATCATACATGCTTCACACTATCAAGGTAAGAAAACATCACATAAAACATCCAAGCAGTATAAGCATACAAGTAGGTAAGTCTACTACCTGGCGTTTAGCCTTTCCTTCCTGCTATTACCCTTGTCTCTAAGGTCCCTTCTTCTTATAAGTTAGAGCCTATACATAGCATAATAATATCTTCATTATTATCCAGTATAGCTCTACTTATCTCATGCATAACTAGGGGTAATATCCTTACTCTGACATTCCCCTAACTTTCTTTCTCTCTTTAGCTACCTTTATTAATAGAGATATTTCTCTAGTCTAAATATTAAGAACAATCCTATACTTATTAGAGCAGAGACTAGATAACTTACTTACCTCATTCCTAAGCTCTGTCCAGTCCCCAAGCTCCTTTGATTGCTCCTGGTTCTACCAGAACTCCTTCCTTCTTTCTCTTCCTTCCTTTCTTTCTCTTCCTTCCTTCCTTTCTCTCTTTCTCTCTTCTTTCTCTATTTTTCCTTGCTCTTGACCATGGCTTCCTTGGAGGGAGGAGTGTCCTATTTATAGGTGGAGGGAGGTGGAATGGATGGCTCAGATCGAATCGTGATGAATGGCCCAGATCACTTAGCTTCCTCAAGAAGCTTCACCTGCATCATCACGATGACATCACCCTCCTTAATGGATTACCATTATGACATCATCAAAGGACACCTCAGGGCATATGTGGCATAATTAGTGGGGCCCTTGGGACACCTCACCAGCTGACTTAGCCTCTCTAGAGAATTCCAGAGCCTTTTTGTGGAATGAGCGACTGAGATTGTGCCACGTGTACTCTTTACTTTTTCTCCTTTTTCCTATCTCATGACATGTGTCCTTAACTTTTCTTCTTTTCCTGTAATCATGCCATATGGCACCTTTTGGGTCCCTTTTATGCCACCTCATGATTCCAGATCACATTCCCCAGTTCTATCTTTGACCGGGTCACTTTACTTTATTAAAAAGTACTAAAATATTATTTTAATGCCTCTCAAACTCCTATAACTACTGGGCCTACGTTTTTAGGCTTTGGATTGCTATCTTGGGTTTCTAACTAAGCCCAAGCACTCTGGTGGCTTAGTTCCCAAGAAACACTTCTAACTTATTCTTTATGCCCACAGGGACTTTCACTATTTTTCCTGAATTTTCACTTTCTTACAGTTTAGTCCCTGAACATCATCTGTACACTTCTGGGACTCCTGCATAATAGGGTCTAGTAGCCTTCCTCTTTTAGGCTATATACTGGGCTTCTAGGCCTAAAAATTGGGATATGACACTGTTTGAGTTTGCTTAGAGCTTCTCCACGTTGTAGTTCCTTCTGCCAATAGGAGGATATAGCTAGACGTAGACTTGTTCATTTTGAAGCATCCTCCAAGATCAGAATCTGAGTATCTAATTACGTCTAAACTGTCTATTCTCCTATATGTGAGCATGTAGTGTTTAGTGCCTTGTAGGTATCTAAACACCTTATTTGCATCTATCCAATGTGCTTCTCCAGGATTACTTTGGTATATTCCCAACATACCCACAGCAAAAGCGATGTCAGGTTTTGTACAAACTTGTGCATACATCAAACTTCCTACCGCTGAGGTATATGGGACCCTTTCCATCTGTTTTTAATCAAGCTCATTTTTAGGACATTGACTTAGACTAAACTTGTCTCCCTTTTCAATAGGAGCCACATTAGATGAACAGTTTTGCATTCTGAATCGTTCAAGAATTTTGACAATGTAAGCCTCTTAGACAAGCCTACAAAACATTGGATTCTATCTCTATGGATCTTTATGCCAATGACATAAGAAGCCTCACCCATGTCTTTCATATCAAAGCTCTCAAACAGAAACTGCTTAACCTCACGCAATAGTCCCAGATCATTGGTAGCAAGTAGTATGTCATCCACATACAAAGTCAAGAATATGATTTTACTCCCACTAGCCTTGTGGTATATACAGTCATCCATGATTTCTCAACAAAACCAAATGACGTGATCACTTCATGGAACTTCAAGTATCACTGCCGTGAAGCCTATTTCAAACCATATATTGATTTTTTCAGCTTGCATACCAATTGATCTTTACCTTCTGCAACAAATCCCTCAGGTTGTTTCATGTAGACTTTTTACTCCAGTTCACCATTGAGAAAATCAGTCTTAACATTCATCTAGTGTAACTCCAGATCAAAATGGGCAACCAATGCCATGATAATATGGAATGAATCTTTCTTAGATACAGGTGAAAATATTTCACTGTAATTGATTTCTTTCAATTGAGTGAATCCCTTAGCAACCAACCTAGCCTTGTATCTATCAATATTACCTTGTGAGTCTTTCTTGGTTTTGTAAACCCACTTATAGCCAATGACCTTAGACCCACTAGGCAAGTCTACAAGTTCCCAAACATGGTTGTTTGCCATAAAATTCATTTCATCAACCATAGCATCATGTCACAACTTAGAGTTCACATTTTTCCCAGCTTGAGTAAATGACAAATGATTATTCTCAATACTTACATCACAGTCAACCTCAGCAAAATACACTACATAGTCATCAGGTAATATCGATCTTCTTTCTCTAGTTGACCTCCTTAGTTCAACCTCTTGGATTGAACTAGGTTGCTGAACAATGACATCCTCTATCACATTTTGTGGTGATTCCAATTGTGTGATAGGTTGACCGTCAGGTATGTGTCCGTCTTATTTAGCACCATCAACTTGAGCCACGGGGTCTAGATCATGTTCAATGTCAATCACAACAGTAGGATAATCATTAACTATTGATGTCCCCTCATGAATAATATCAGTGGTTCACCCTATGTGGTCATCTAATAGACAATCACTCCCACTAATCATATCATTATCAAGAAACTTAGCATTTCTAGACTTTATAAACCTTGTAAAAGGTGGAAGACAATAAAACTTATAACCCTTAGACCTCTCTGTATAGCCTACAAAGTAAGCTCTAATGGTCTTAGGGTCTAACTTCTTTTTCTATGGATTATATACTCTTACTTCCGAGGATAACCCCATACCTTGAAATAATTTAAACTGGGTTTCTATCATTTCCAGATTTCAAAGGGTGTCTTATACACTGCCTTTGTTGGAACCCTGTTTGTCTTGAGTGCTTCTTTCCACAGAGAAGATGACAGTTTAGAGCTACTCATCATGCTCCTAACTATATCTAGCAAGGTTCTATTTCTTCTTTCAACTACACCATTCATGTCAGGTGATCCAGGTATAGTATATTGAGCCATTATACCTTGCTCTTAAAGAAAATCAGCAAATGGACCTGCTGCTTGTCCTTCACTAGTGTATCTGCCATAATACTCACCACTACGATCTAATCTCGTAATCTTGATTGGTTTCCCAATCTATTTTTCTACTTCTACTTTATATTCCTTGAAAGCAACTAGTACCTTGCTTTGATTATAAAGCATATAGACATACATATATCGTGATTGATCATCAATAAATGTGATAAAGTACTTTTGACCATGTGCAGTCAAATCAGGGCAACAAATATTCGTGTGTATAATTTCTAGCAACTCAGAACTTCTTTTAGCCCCCTTATGTGACTTATTGGTCTGCTTTCCCTTTATACAGTCCACACAAAAATCAAACTCTGAATGGTTTAAAGATAGAAGAGTTTCGTCTTTATTTAACCTTTTGATTCTGTCAATAGAGAAATGACCCAATCTCCTATGCCACAGGCTATAAGAATTCTCATCGATGACACTTCTCTTAGTACCATGTGAAACAGAAAGAGATTTAGGGGAATCAAAAATAATTTTAAACAAGCCATCAATTATAACCAAATTCATAATTAAACTCAATTCTTTGTCAAAGTCATAGGTTTCTTAGAAAGAACTATATGATAATCAAATGGAATGAGCTTTGACATAGAAATCAAGTTCCTTTTATAAGAGGGAACGTAAAAGACATCAAAAGTTCTAAAACATGGTTGTTTGAAAAAGTCATGCGAAAAGTTCCAACAACTTTCACAGGATCTCCTCTCCCATTGTCTAAAAGGGCAATTTCCTCATTGGGATGTGGAGACTTACTTGACAGAAAGCCCAGCATGGTAGTCAAAATATGGATCATCAAACCAGTGTCAATCCACCAAGTATCATCATTAACGCTAGAAAAGTTAGACTTAAAAGTAACACATGATGAAAGCATACATCTCATCTCTAAAATATGTTGCCTCACACTTCCAATACCTCTAACCCTCACAGCACATAATTCAGACATGATGGCCCACCCATATGCTCGTCTATCAGCTTAAATTGCTTATCTAAGGCTTCTAGGTATCCTTTGGCTATGCTACACCTAGGGACTGCTCCCCTAATGCTCCTAGTGATCCTTTATTTTATAAGCAGAAGAGATAAGCGGTTACTCTACTCCCACATATTATACCTTTCCTTTGCCTTTCTGTCATCGGAGGCATTATCAAGTCTCAGAGGTTTATCAAACCTCAAGGCATAATCTAAGTCCAAGAAACTGAGCTGTAACAAAATATCGTCTCTCTAGTCAGCATAATTGATGTTGTCATCTAAGATTATTTTGTTGCTTACATCAGCCATAATCCTGGGGGCAGCAATTGGATCTGCAAAATGAGAACAGACAAATGTATAAAAAAGCTCACAGTAATAATTTGAAGTAATCATAAGTCACTGTGCCATGTATGCATGCTCAGCTCAAATGCAGCATGCAAGCAATATAAATACATATCACCAATGTCTACCTGTGGGCAAAGACATTAGCATAGCCATGTATTTATCTCAAATTTCACCATTTGAGATAAATACATTAGCATTAGGGTGTGATAGAATGACCTTGTTATTTTCTAATTAAATGTATAATTATGAAATATCTACCTGTGAGCAAAGATAAATCATAGTTATATATTTAATTATAAATGATATTTTAAATCCATATGTGACTAATGAATACATGTAACCATTTCAATAAACAAGGATGTTGTGGCTACTCAGAATTGCACACCAATCACAAATATCATTCATGTGCATTGAAAATCTAAATATGCACACCTTAATGGAGAAATTAATTCTCCCCTAATTAAATGTACAATCATGAGATATCTATCTGTGGGTAAAGATAAATCAATACTATACATTTAATTATTATTGATATTTTAAATCTATATGTGATTAATTAATACACGTAACAAAATTAAATAAGGATACTGTGGCTACTCCTCACAAAATTGCATGTTAATCACAAATATCAATAACGTGCATATAAATCCAAATATGCACAACATAATGGAGCATTTAATAAATTAATTTAATAAAAAAAAGTGACTAAATAATTTAATTTAAATTCTCCCACTATGTCATGCACCCAAAAATGTCTAATAAATTAATTTTAACTCAAAAGGTCTTTACAAAATTAAATAGTTAATTTAATTGCCAAGGGAGAAATTAATGTACAAAATAGGCAATTAAATAACATAAATTAAGATTTTATAAATACCTTTTTTTAAAATTAAAATAATAGAAAAATTAATTTAAACATTTATCTTGTATGTAATAGCAATTAAAATATTCTAGAAAAATAAATTAATTGGCCAAAATAATTTCCAGAAATTAAAAACTAAAAATTTAGGCCTAGTTTATTTTTAAAAAAATATTCTGCAAGTTCAAAAATGCAGGGCCCAATCTGCCCAAAAATGAATAAATAAACAGTGTTTGCAACCCAAAATCTGACACTCCAGCAGAACCACCCCTTTTTTCTTTTTTAAATGAATTTTTATTCAGGCCCAAAAGCGTCGATGGCCCATAAACGATTTTTCAAAGAAACTGTTTCTGAAGGCCCAAATTAGCATCAGCCCAATCTACTTCTAAAATTATACAGATGGCCCAAAAAAAATAGACCTAGAAAGTGAACCTTTTAAGGCACGGAGATCCGATATCTCCGCTCCTATTTGTTTTGTGTATGGACAAATTGTCTCATTTGATTACTAACATGGTAAGTGATGGTTCATGGAATCCTATTAAGGTGACCTCAAGTGGGCCTAATATTTCCCATTTAATGTTTGCTGATGATTTGCTCCTTTTTGGAGAGGCATCGAAGGACCAAGCTAATTACATGATGGAATGCTTGAACAAATTCTGTGTGGCTTCTGGGGCTCGGGTTAGCAATGATAAATCCCATTTTTTTTCTCTCCAAGGGTGAATTCTGATGCTTTGAGGGTAATTACAGGAATTACTGGAATGGAAGTGTCTACAGAGATAGGAAAATATATGAGGTTTCCAATCTCTAGAAGGAGGAGACCAACAGAAACTTTTCATTACATTGTTGATAGAGTTAAAGCTAAACTTGCATCTTGGAAGGAGAATAGTTTATCCATGGCAGGGAGAATTATATTGGCTAAATTGGTTTTGAGTTCTATTCCTTTGTATCCAATGCAAGTGGCAAAGATACCAGAGTCTATTTGTCATGAAATTGAAAGATTGTAAAGAAACTTCATCTGGGAAAGAGTTAAATCTCTCAAGCTTTTCACCCTATTGGTTAGGATCAGGTGATTCAACTAAAGGCACAGGGAGGGCTTGGTTTCAAAAGGTTGTCATCTATGAACAGGGCTTTTGGTGTGAAAATTGCATGGACTTTAATTTCAGGTTCTAATGGTCTTTGGGCTAATGTGTTATGGCATAAATATATGATAAGAAATAAAGAAAATTTGTTTACATCGCGTGAGGAGATTCTACTTTATGGAAATTTATATCACAACAACAGGATATTGTGACCAAAGGAATCAAGTGGACAGTTAGAGATGGGAGTTCAACTAATTTCTTTGAGGACCATTGGCTATTTCCTGATAAAACAATTAGAGAAGATTGTCTTAGACCTCTAACGATTGATGAGAAAGTAACTACAGTTGCAGATTGGGTTATGAATGGATCATGGGATTTTCAACGACTGGCCACCATAGTTCCAAGTAATGTTTTCCAAAGGCTCATTACGATGCTACCACCATGGCTTGATGCTGGTCCTAATATTATGACTTGGAATGCTACTGCTGATGGGGCTTTCACAGTAAGGAGTGCTTACTCCCTCATCGAGGATAATTGCTCGTTTGCTCATAATACAGTATATAAGGCTATCTAGAAGTGGCAAGGTGCTGAGAGAATTAAAGTTTTCATATGAATAGCTATCAATGATAGGCTCCCTACCAATGTTTGGCAGAGTAGGTGGTCTTCCACTTCTCCTATTTGCCCATGTTGCAATTTAGCAGGTGAGGATACTTTACATATATTGAGAGATTGTAATTATGCAAAGCGAATATGTCTCACATTGTTGTTACCACATCAATACTCTTCATTTTTTACTGCACAACCTTCTGATTGGTTTGCCTTAAATTTGAAGAGACAATTGGGTAATATGGGGACCAATTGGAAACTAATCTAGGGAGTAACTATCTGGAAACTATGGCTTTGGAGGAACATGATGGTATTTAATTCAGATGCCAAAAAACCTGAGCAACCAGAGATGATTATTCTGCAAGTATGGAAGTATTATGTTCATCTTTAGGATGATACTACTTTACAATATTTTTCTCTGACAGAAAATTTGAACTGGCAACTGCCGCCTATGGGCTGGGTTAAACTTAATGTAGATGGGGCGATGTCTTTATCCAGTAATAAAGCTGGATGTGGTGTTCGAAATTGTACCCTATGGGCCAATCATTGTCTTATGAATATTGTTAATTTGTGAATTTATTAATTGTGTTATCATATTATTTGCATGTTTACTGTGATGACCATCCTTGGATAACTCATGATCTTATTCTAAATATCCATGGTCGGTCATCTATGCGGGAGCAGAGATGAAATAAGACCAGTATGACTTTGAAGATGTATAGAGATATAAATCAAAGTCATAGACACATGTAAGAGTACAAGGTGTTGGACCGACCCGCTATGAGAGAGCTACATGGGTTAAGTCATAAGCTTCTCTCATATATAAACCATGTCACTATGCCCTTTGACCTGAGATCATCATGGACTCCTACATGACAAATGCTCAGCTTTGACCTAGTCAAAAGTCATTTTTGACTGAGTGATCATAAAGACTATGTTCAGGCTTAGTGGTTTTCCGTGCGGAGGAATGTGAATGGTCAAGATGGAATTTGTCCCTCACATTCGTAAAGAGATATTACTGGGCCCCTCGATGAGTGAGTCTGAGAAATGTATGACCATACTGTAATAGAAAGGTAGTTCCATTTCTATAGTCAGACTACTCAGGGATTGAGAAAGTAACGGTCAGGAATAGGAGGATGACATTCTCTATGCCTCATCCATGATCAAAATATCGTGTGACAAAAGGGACATGATTTGGTTGTATAAAAGGTTACATCGTTCATCGATCCTCATATGATTTGGGTAGTCATGATATCTTGCTAGAGACTGCTTGTTACTTGTGAGTCAGTATAGTAAATGGCCCACTGCCAACTTCATATGGGCCTACAGGGTCGCACACAAAATAGCCCAACACGAGCTATGATGTCCAGATTCATTGAATCTAAGACATATCCAGATTCAATGAATGATCCAGAGTGGATGTATATATTTATTTATATTTATATTCGTATATATATAAATTCGTATATATATATATTATATATAAGAGATATTTACAAGATTTAATTTATAAGGATAAATTAAATCTCTATCATGTTTGAATTTGAAATTCAAATTGATATGATATCTCATATAAGAGATATTTACAAGATTTAATTTATAAGGATAAATTAAATCTCTATCACATTTGAATTTGAAATTCAAATTGATATGATATCTCATATAAGAGATATTTACAAGATTTAATTTATAAGGATAAAATTAAATCTCTATTACGTTTGAATTTAAAATTCAAATTGATATGATATCTCAAATTTGATTTATGAGAATAAATCAAATATAATTTCATCTTATCTTTATTTTAAATTAAATAAATGGGTGAATTAAATCTGTAGGACAGATTTAATATAAACACTATTTATTTAATTAGTTTCTTATCAAATTATACAATATATGATATTGTATTAATTTCAGAATTAATATAAGATTAATTCCAAAAAAATCTAAGTCTATGGTAACACGCATAGTATCCGATATATCTGATATTTAGGAGCTATGGTTGGGAAAGAAAAAAAGGGTGAACGGGAATCCACAAAAAGATTTGCAGATAAGAAACTGCCGAAATAGAGATAGAGAGGACGAATTCTTGAGTAAGCCTTGGAGGGATAGGAGGCGCTAGCACATCGTTCGTGGTTGGAACGCTGTTCGTGTAGATAATAGTAGAGGAAGTTGACCTGAGTCGTCGACTTCTTACGGTCGAAAGGAGATCACGAGCCACGGAGAGAAGCTGTGGACGTCACAACCAGAAGCTGAGAAAGTCGCGACTGAATACTGAGGGTAATACTTCTTTCCACTTGACTTAAACACATATGATAGATCCTGGCAGAGAATGGAAAAATTTTTAAGTTAATTTCTGCTGCGTGTCTTCCAATTCCTTACATGTGGAGGCGTACTTAGAGACCATAATGGTAGGTGGATATATAGGTTCACCCATTTTATTGGATCATGCAGTGCAGAAGAAGCTGAGGAATGGGCTATTTTTAAGGGGTTGCAAAGTGCCTAGAATAACGGATATAAAAAAAATATCCTTCAGTCCGATGCAAAGTTTATCATTCAGTTGTTGAGGGACATTAATTCAAGGAGAAGTGGAAGTTTGTTATTCTTGCAGATCGATAATTTCTTGTGTAAGCAATGGGATTTAAAAATGCAGTTTATACCAAGACAAGCTAATAGGATAGCATATGCGCTTGTAAAAGAAGGGCTTACTAGAACTACTATATTGAGCACGTGTCCTAGAAGATTGCAACAAGTACTGGCTTTTGAGAGTTTAGGATTTAATTCCTCGATAGTTTAATTAGTTATTTTAACTTTGGGCTCCGCTCTCTCTTGCATAAAAAAAATGTATATATATATTTTCACATAGCCCAAGGAAAAGGAAAAAATAGAAAAAAAATGGAATATTGACAGCCCAATGCTTTCCCCAAGCTCTTCTTAGCAAAAATAATATAATAATAATAGTAATTCGACCCCAGAACATGCAGCAGCCAACCAAAATAATATATATATATATATATATATATAACGATGGCCAAAAGTCAATATTGCCCATGTTTTTTTCTTGGGCCACTCACAGTGCTTGGAAATTTAGGTTTAGAAGATGAAGCTGCCATGCCAATGCCACAAGAGATGATATCTCACTACAAATCGCAAGGCCTTCCCCATCAAAGAAACTGGAGCTGTAATGCCTCAAATTCTTGAAGGTCTCTCTAGATAATCACACAATAAATAGTTAAAAAATCCAAATAAAATGAATTATATCTCTAGAGTTCTATATATCTCATATTTTATCCCATGTTGCTACTCATGAGGATTAGAGATCAATAAGTAAGGCAAGAGAGATCTTAAACTATGCTCTGATGCCACATGTTAGAAAATAAACATCTCAAATACAATATAATCAATCCAAATTATAACATACTCAAATATAAAATCTATATAAGATGCAGCAGAAGATTTAGAGTTACCTCTCGCCATTAGCTTGATTGATATGAGAAGAACTGGGATCTACAAGGATATATGTCAAACAGATAATACTGTCAGATAAACAACAGGCTCTTCTAGCTAATGATTAGGCATAGTGATGGCAACTTGTGTACTGCCGTCGCCAGTGGGGAACCTTTAGAAGAGAGCTGAGAACTAGGTTTTGCTCTGGACTCAGGAAATGATCGCATGATAAAACTGAATTGTTAATTTCTACGATAAAATTAACCTTAAATAAATTGAGTCAATAACCCACCTTGGACTGGGCCCAATGACTACGGGCCACACTTATAAATATTTATTAATTATCCTAATTAATATCTAAATATATTATAAAAAATAATAAATATCTCACACCCTGAAGAAGTATGGACAATGTAGGATGAGGCAATGTGGTATAAAAATAATGTCCACGATCATCCGATGATCCAGGTTTGTAAATAAAAAATGGGTTAAGGTTCCTATTCTCGAAAGTTTTTATATAAGAACTATTGATGTCTAATTTTTTTTAAAAAAAAATTAATATTATCTCAAAAATATTTAAAAAAAATAACAATGTAAATTTTGCCTATTAAAAATATTAGCGGTTGGTGTTAATATTTTAATAATTAAGACAATTTTATTTATTTTTTAATATTTATGAGTCAATATATTGATCCAAAAAAAGTTATTGGATATATCCATAGTTTCTATACAAAACTTCTAAAACTAATTTATACCTTAGTTCACACATAATTTATGAAGCATTATTCACACTTCGCAAGGAAAAACATTGTTCATGTCTGTTACATTCATTAATTAGTTGTATTATCACTATAAGTAATTATTGTTAGATTTTATGTCAACAGGTTTTTCTTGGACAATATGGAGGACATGACATGGATGGAAATGAATTACCATGCTTGGTTTATGTTTATAGGAAAAGAGACCTAAATTCAAACACCATAAGAAAGCAGGAGCATTGAATGCATTGGTAAGTAATGTGTAATTAATAAATCAAATACAAATCAATCGCTGCCACGGAATTCAAATTGTCCCTCGGTCGTATGGTAAGATCCCTTCTAAAAGCTATTTTTTATCCTTTCTATAAAACCCTTTAATATTTTCAATATGCACATTAATTTTTTTCCATGTATCCCCCACATTTAATAATAAAGGCACCGAGAATGGAGAAATTAAAATGATGATAAAATTTAGTATAGTTAATGAAAATAATATTAGAAATTATTTAAATTTTATGACAAATTTAATTATTTTAATTGTTTTTATTGGTAAGTGTAAATTAATTAAAAGGACTTTATAATATGGATAAGAGGGAGTACCTTCAAATAATGAGCGAGAAAAGTTGTTAGAAACTAAGACTTGTTGCATCTAATTTTTAATATACTCCTTAAGTCTTTAATATATAACTTAACTAGAGAATTGATTTTGGTCCTAAATAATATATTTCTTATATTTATTAATTTTTTTAAATTATCTTTATTGATACTCTATCAACAATAATTAAGTAAGAGAATAAGGGAAAAAGTTAAGGAAGACGATTATAATATTTTATAAAAAAAAAAGATATGCATATTAACTAGCTTAATTAAATTTTTTAATCTAATAAATTAGTTAAATATATTATATATTAATGATAAGAAAGATGAGTAGTATTTCATTGTTGATGATTTCCATGTGAAAACAGGTCAGAGTGTATGCTGTGCTTTCAAATGCTCCTTATGTGTTAAACTTGGACTATGATCATTACATCAACAATAGCAAAGCTACGAGGGGAAGAGTGCTTCATGATGGACCCATCACATGGCAAAAGGGTATGCTTTGTTCAGTTCCCTCACAGGTTTGATGGAGATGATATTAATAATGACACATGTAGTAGTCCAAGTATTGCATTCCTTGATGTAAGAGATATAACATCTTACTTTTATATACCTTAGGGACCATTCAGTAGCATTTAAAACCACTTATATTGAAATTCAATATCAAAATCTTAAATTTCTAAATTTACGGTACTGTTCATTTGGTAATTCCAGATTTAGTAATAAACTTTAAAAAATCATAACTAATTCTAGAAAAATCAAAATGAAGTGGTTTAAAAGACTACTTGAATATAACATAATGAACTATAAATTAAAAATACTTTCTTGGATCAATTGATTAGTCAATTGAGTCAACTCTGATGTCAATATTTACTATTTATTGGGTCAAAAATTCTAGAAATAAATTCTAGTCTCTAACTTTAGAAAAATCTTTCTCTTTGTATAGAAATTGAAATAAGGCGTTCTTGGTGTCAAAAAAAAATTAAAATGTTAACTAAATACAAGTAAAATATTGTGCATTTATTCCATCATTTACTATTTTTAATTATAGACTACCAGTTACTGCTCAAAACTAGTATTTGTTCAAGTACAAAATTTTCATCAACTAACTTTACATAAATACAATCCACAACTTGTTCATAACATAGTCTACAAACATACTATAACTTCATCCTCTAATCTTGACCTCCCATGCTTGATGGTCATGCTATATGGAATTATAGATTAGGGTGAGATTTATAGGGAAATCTCAATAGTAAACACTACTAAACAATATTTGCATCAATGTTTGGTCTTTGTACTTACTTATGATTGTGTGAACATAATGTATTATGTATAATTCCATGTAAAATATGAAATATAATTGGCTAAAGTAATCATAACATAGAGCTTCAACAATTACATATGAATAACATCAATCAATCAAGTCATAACACAATCAACCATACATTCAACACATATAAGTTTAGGTAAGTTCACTAACTTGATGCTTTACTTTTCTTTTATCCTCTTCTTTGGCACCTTTCCTTGATGTGAGGTGGTCTTCTTGAACACACATAGCAAATCCTAAACATTTCATATTCATACATGTATCACAATCTCATTTCAACTAAGATTTAAAAACCTTAAACTTGGTTAACTAACTAACCCCTAACTTTCTTTATTTGTAGTTAATTGCCTTATCCTTTGAACTAACTTGCATCTTAACTTTAACCTACATAATTTTTCCTTCTAAATTTATTTATGAACTTAGAATTACAAAATTCTAACTCTTACCTACCCTATTGGATAGAACTGAAAGAGTGCACATAATTCTTTAAAAATTCTCATTTTGATTCTAATGCTTCCAATTCTTATTTTTTTACTTTATCTTACACAATTTTTTTTATTTTAAAACCATAGGAAGCATCAAAATTATGAAATTTAAATCAATGTTCATGTGTATAAACAGTAACATAGAAGATCTAAAAATTATAACTTTTAATTCCAATACTTCCAAAGTTTCAATCCTATACAAAATCATCATTTGAATCCAATGAAAACATTAGATCATTGAAATTCATTCTTCTTGGTCAGAAAAGCCCTCGGCCGAATGACCTTCATCAATAGCAAAGTCAAGAGCACAACTTAATTCAATAACCAATCACTAAATTTAACTTATCTAAGTGCTAATTACATGATTCTAACTTCAATTTCTTTTTCCCCTTACTTCCTTGAATTTTGGTCAGCACATGATCCAAGAGAATAATTCATTTTCTAACCCTTAAAACCTAATTTTTATCCTTCTAAAACATATATAAATAAACTATAAAGGATTACATACCTTAAGCCTTAGCTAACTGATCAAATCCCATTAAACTTCCTCTTGGAATTGCCTTAGAAAGATTGAGTTTTGAAACTACAAGAGTTTCCCCTTGGTTCACAAGCACTCACGGTTTTATGCAAGACAAGGGGGTATTTATAGCCAAAACTTTGGCACTATAAATCCACAATATCCCCACTTTTTGATTATAACAATGACTTAATCTTAGATTTGATTGATTAGTTTTTGGATTAATTAACCTTAATCATACTTAGGTTAATTCCTATATTATTTTAATATAATTGAGCGCATGGCATAACCCTTTCTTCCTTCTTCTTGGCGCCATATGGCTTTAGTGTGGGTCTCACAAAACACTTCATATGCTACCTTGCACCTTCTTATATTTTTCTTTCTTTTTCTATTTTAAAAATTCCTAAAATATAATAAAAAAAATCCATTTAATCATATGACAATTTATAGAGCTCCTTGGACACCTATATGACACCATGTTAAGCTTGTTTAGACTCAAACCATAATTTTGGACACACAACTCAAGGTATTTTCTATACGACATCCTTAAATTTTTCTGATATTGAGATAAATCCTAAGCACCACTTTTATTGGTTCTGACATTTTTAAAAATTTATTCTAATATAAAATAATTTTTTTATAGAGTCTCATAATTTTTTGAGAGTCAGAGGTTCTATTAAAATTTACATACAATTCTTTTAATCATTTATTGATGTCATTTTCATCTTAAATTCTCCAATTATTTCTACATGACTCCCTTTTAACTTTTGTTAGTTTCATAAATTCTTATATTAATTATAAGAATTTACTACCAAATTTTATCTTATTATGAGGTCTAGAAAATACTATAATAATTTTTAGACTTATGAAATGTATATCAATTTATCGGTACCTCAAATCAAAAGTTTGTATTACGTTAAATTGATCAGAATAATTTTTTCTATTTATTGGTAAAATTTGAGACATACCATTTTTGGGTAGTTTTACACATTTTCTAGTTCAACTTTCTATAATTACCAATTTACCCATAAACTTTTAAAAATTGTACTTTAAGCCCTCAACTTTTTATAATTACACTTAATGGCTCAAAGTTTATCTCTGCTTTTATTTTGCACCATGAAACTTTTAAAGTTTTTGCTTTAATCCCTCTTCTTTATACCCTTTTCTGCTCATCATCTTTATTTCTGTTTATCATCACAATCATTTCCAAACATTTTCTTTTATCAGTCTTATATAGATAGGGAAAATTAGGATGTGACGAGTAAAATCTTCTCACATTCTCATTATTAAGTACTTCATATTGGATTTTTAGAAGTAAAGAATAGGCGTCGTCTTTTTGTCAAAATGATTTAAGTCAATTTGATAGAAATTTCCTTAACATTATATACTCTTAACCTCTTATTTAATTATGTAATGTAGGACTATATTCTAATATTCTCTCTACCACTTTGTTTTTATTTTTTTACCTAGCTTGTATTTCATTTTGATTCTTAGACCCCTTAGGTCTACAAATCTTCATTTTTTTTCTCTTTCCTAGAGCTTGTACTATTTTATTTTTAATCTTAGGGCCCAGGTCCACAATCTTCAAAGTTTTTTTTTTCTTTCTTTTCTTTTCTATTATGTCCTCATATTGAATCACTACAAAAAAAATACTTATTTTAGGAGAAGTTAATTTGTAGTGGTTAACATGAATCGCTAGAAATGCATGTGATTACTAGCGGTTGATCCTAAACTGCTAGAAATGTACTTATTATTTTATATTGTTTTATTTATTTATTTATTGTTTTTTAAAATTATTATTGTTTTATATTATTTATTGTGTTTTTGAAATCATTTATTTATTGTATCAGGATGAGTCGACGACCTGAGAAGGAGTTGCTTAATCCTATTACACCCACTAGTGATCCTTTTTCTGCAGAGGATATTTTTATGGGTGACTCGTGTCATGGCCTAGATATCAGCATCGAAGACTATGATTTTAACAATGAGGAAATAATAGTGTTCATGACAGATGATTTAGCTCCTCATTAGGAGTAGTAGGCCCAAGAGGAGGACGAGGAAGATAGGGGTATGGGTGGCTCCAAAGAGGAGGAGGATTAGTAGGCCCAGCATGAGCCACGACATGCTTGAAGGCGCCAGGGCAACTTTGATGTGGAGTTTGTAGGCAATTATTTTATATATACAAAATTTTGTTTATATTTAATTTATACATAATTAAATTTTAAAATTATACTTGGTGCTGACTCCCAGGGCCACAGGTCTGACATGACGCTCATTGTTAAGGAGTTATTTAGATAAACAAAGGATGCATGCTACTACCGTTGAGCAATTTTGGCCAACTGACTTGGGGTAGAGCCAACTATTTAGCAAGTATGTGTGCCTAGTCTGCAGCCAATGGACCCTACTACCAATTCACGTGAAAGATAGCGGATGTACTCGATAGAGTCTTGGAGCAAGATTGAGTCCACTATATTTATTTTAGGATCTTGCCTGAGCAGTAGGTACATTGGATATTAATAATATTGCATTAATTTGATTTTTTTTAAATATTTCTTGATATTATTGTTGAATCTAGTTATATCACCTAATATGGGAGTGAATTGGGTAATTTTAAAACTTTTGAAAACTCTAAAGATATTAAAACAAATTTAAAGAGTAGAGTTCATAATGATATTATCCAATGAAGAAGTTGATAAAAAAAGATTGTACAAGATGATTTATACTACTTAGGCCCAATATACTTGGCTTAGTCCAATCCCCATAGATCTCCTCTAAGTGTTCCATTATACCCAAGATTTAGTGGGCTCTTTGCGCCTCAGTACAATTAGCATGTGAATCTATCACACTCCCCCTTACAACTCATAAGGTTACAATTAGTGAAAATTTCTCTCACTCCTCCTTATGCCCATAAAGTTACAACACTCAAGAATTCCACTTGAGAAAATTGTAAAAATGATTGTTATAAATAAATTCTCTCTCTATAGAGTAGATAGGATAATCACTTAAGCTCACTATCTAAATTTCTCTCTTCTAATGAATATGCATGCTCTAAATCAAAAGAAGAGAAACATAGTAAAATAGAGACCTAATGAATATGATCAAAATGTATTATAAACCTCTCTAGTTAAGTCTCTCAACTTCTTCCGCTTTCTCACTTTAACTTATTCTTCTTTTATACTTCGTTCTTCATAAATATGTTGAAGCATTAAAGTAGTTGTTGAGATAGTTGTTGTTAAATATAATTGTTATTATTGATGTGTGAATTTGCCTCTTTTAGTTGATCTCTTGTTAATCTTGATGATGCAGCTTGTAAATGATCCTTAAACATATTTTAGTGAATATATATAATTAGTGTAAGCATATAGCAAGTGCTTTCAAATGATTTATAATCAAATATCAAAATCTGATAAAGTCTAATTTAAAATTGTTTTCACAAAATGACTTAACTTATCAAATAGCGTATTGAAGAACTCTCTTATTGAAAATATCTTCAATAAATTGTTAAAGAATTGCATTTGAAATAGTTCAAATATTATTGAGCAATTCTTTGATAATCAGCTTTATCAAAAAGGACTTCAATAAATCTTAAATAATTTACAAAGAGATAGTTCATAATTTATCGAATAATTCTTTGATAAACATTCTTATCGAAAATCTCTTTGAAAAATGTTCTTTTAAAACATATGCTTTGAGGATTATCGATATATTTTATAACTTATCATTTATCAAAGTATTCTTTGATAAATGGATTGTTTGGATAGATTATCGATAAATACTAAGCGCATCTTTTTAATCCTTTCAAAAATAGACTTTCCAACACATATTTATCTTCGTAATATTGTCACATAGTTAGAAACAATCAAAACACAACTTAAAGAGGTTTATGTTAGACAAGTCATCAGCATATAATCTCAACAATATCATTCATTCATGAAGATCATCCATTCAATCAAAATCAGGTAATTCATAATCTCAACAATATCATTCGCAGACTATTAATCAAATATCAATTTAATCTTGTTATAAGGATCTTATTGAAGATCTCTTTGATAAATATCCAATGGAGTAGTTTATTGATAAGAGCATAATGAATCACACTTTGACATTCATAAATAATCTTTCTAAATTATAGATAGATGATTCAAACAACTCAATCAAATATTATAGGAACTAAATCATCATCAAAACATTTAAGACAATCAAATCACCATCAGAATATTTATCAAGTCAAGATCACAATTATTTGAATTTGAAACAATTTATTTCTTCTTTCTCAAACTTGATCTTATATAATTATAACTTAAAGTTCCAAAGATCAATTATGAGAAGAGAGCAACTCAATTTGGTTAGATCACTTAGAGATTATTAATCAAAAGAGAAGCTAAGTAATTAGGACTTTTCTAAAAGCATTTTGAATTATCAGATTCTAAACCTATAAATCTTTCTATCTCTGATCATAAGATTTTACAAAACATATTGTCAAAAGCAAATGGTTAAATATATAAAAAATCATTTATCAGTGCTTTTGAATAATCAATTTTTTTTCTTATTTATTAAAGAGTTATTCGATAAATCCCCTTATTGAATAGTCCTTCAATAATGTGTATTTGAAAATAACTTCTTTTGAAAATTAGAGATGATTTATCAAATATCTTATCGATAAATCCTCTATTCGATTAATTCTTCGATAAACATTTCATAAAGTACTTTTTACAAAATATTTCACAAACTAAGTCTTTGCAAAGATTTATTGACGTCTTCTTCAATAAATATTATCGAAATAGAGTTTCGAATAATTCCAGTTTCATAACACTCAACTCAGAATTTGATTTATCTAAGTCATTATCAATGAGATACCTTATCAAGTAAGTCTTTGATAAATGTATTTCAGAAAATTTATTTTCTTTTAAAAATTCTTTCTCATTTATCAAATAATTGTCTTATCAATAAGCTTATCGATAAATGTTCTTTGTCAATTAAGTTTTCTTTCTGAAATCTTTTGAAGTATTTTCTCAATTATTTGTCATCATCAAAACACATTAAAGTCTAACAATTATTACATTTTGTTTCAGGAACTCGCTCGTAGGAATGTGGGCAGTGTACGACAGCAGAAAGTACGGCACAGGGTGGCACAAGAGCATAACAATTAATTGGCATATGTTAGTTTTTATAGGCCCATTGGCTTAGGTGGATATGTAGTTGCGGGAATCACAGGGGTCAGTGGTTTAGGAACATTTTTTGGCTAGAATATACATACTGGGTTGGCCTATCCAGAGTGTAACTTTAACTCCGTACCATATCACCTTCCGCACAGTCACAAGTGATGCTTCACGGGATATCAACGATTCCTCTATTCCAAACACATATTTATATTGCAACGGATTTGCTTCGATGGAAACCAAGAAAAGAGAGATCATCTTGTTACCTTGTATGGTTAGGATGTCCTGCAGCAGTTACAAGATGTTCATGTCAAATTTGTCGTGAACGAGGATCTCGAATGACTGGGACGACAGTCTCAAGAAACATGTGGTGCTCAGACTATGCAGTGGAGGAAGAGAATCATATTTTTAACTCTTCCTTATTAGGAATCTAATTTATTGTGCCACCATTTGGACGTGATGCACATTAAAAAGAATGTGTGCAATAATATGATTTATACTTTGTTAAATGAAGCTGGAAAGTCCAAAGACAATCTCGTAGCCATAAAAGATTTATGGGCTTGGGGAATTCGTGAAGAGGCTTGGGCTTATGAAAATGATAAGTTCCATCCATCTAAATTCACCTTGACAAAGCATAACAATGATATCTTCCTTATGACATTGAAGAGCATAAAAGTACGTTATGGATATTCTAGCAATATCTCAAGGTGCATCAATTTGCAGGCTCAAAAGGTTACTAGGCTAAAGAGTCATGACTTCCATATCCTTATACAAACGTTACTCCCATTGGCTTTATGAAACACATTTCCTTCTGATGTTTCAGTCATTTTGGTGGGAAAGTCTTGGTATCTGAAAAGCTTGATTAGCTACAAAGTTAAATAATTCTTACACTTTATCATTTAGAGATGATATTTCCTCCATTATTCTTTACTATCATGGTTTTTCACTTAATTATTCACCTTTTATAAGAAGCAAAGGTCATTGGGCCGGTTCAATATCAATGGATGTACCCTATAGAGAGGTACTAAATTATCTTTTATCCATGATTTTCAATTCCATTTTTTTTCTATTTTGATTGCTCAAATTAAATTTTTAATGGAATGTTAACCTGCAAGTACTGGGGGAAATTAAAATCATATGTTAAAAATAAGGCGTAGCCAGAGGGGTCAATATCATAAGGTTATTCAGAAGATGAGGTCCTAACTTTCTGTTCAAAGTACTTTGATGATGACATAGAACATCTTTTAACTGGCCATGCATATTGATGATTACCCTCCTAGTCCTTCCACGTCAACTTTATTTCCTTCTGTGGGAAAACCAGTTGGCAGATGTGAATTCTTCACACTTACTCCTAGGAAGAAACTCTAGGAACACATGCATGTTTTGATAAATTGTAGCCAAGTCAAACCTTTCATGCAGTAATATTATGTGCTCACCAACTTTTACACTTTATATGTATTCCTCACTAACTTTAACAAGTTACCCTTCATTATAGTGAGTTTAGAAATTATCTCAAGTAGCAGCTACAAGGACGCACGCGTTCTACTGAGATTGATAAGAAATTCCACGAGAGTTCCCTAGATAGTTCACACGTCGAATACGTAATGATATCAGCCCTTACGCAGATAAACTTAGAACACTTTCTCTCAGTCTATTAGACCATGCAAGAAGGTATACAACGTATAATGTCAACAGTTTTAAGTTTTATATAGTTATCGTGATTAGGGATTGCTCACACAAAACTCTGAATTTTGTGGCATATTTGGGATGAGATGTTACGCTAATAATAGTGATACCGACATGCTTTTTGGAGGTGTCACCTACTAAGGAAAGCTGAGGACTTATTTAATATTATAATAGGTGTCACCTATTATAAAATATTATAATACTTCACATGTCCTTAATATATGACTTATTTAATTAATTTGATAAAATTAAGAAAGCAGGTTAAGTTATTTAATATAATATATATTTTTTAAAGCACTTCATCATCTTCCTTAACTCCCTCTCTTACTTGATTATTCTTGAGAGAGTATCGATGGAGATAATTTGAAAAAAACTTGATAAATATATGAAATATGTCTTATATTTAGGATCAAAATTAACTCCACAATTAGATCCTATATTAAGGATTGGATGAGTAATAGTTTTATAAAATATTAAATATGAACCATCAATTTTTTTATCCAAGAATGAAGATACGATTTTGAAAAGAAAAGGATAAATAGGAATAGGCTTGGATCTACTTCCCTAATTCATATGTTGGTGTTGACTATTTCTTGCCGAAATCCAATGGTCCAATCATGGAGGAGTGTGGATTGAACTATGATTAGCTTCATCCTCTGCCTTTTATAAGATCACTGACATGGATGTCGATGAAATAGTTAACTAAATGTTGATTAGTTATTGGGGTGCAGAAGGAAAGAAAGCGTGTTTAGCTTGATTATTTATGAGATTTCTAACAGGAGTTGGTGAGAAAAATTTTTGTGACCTACTAATTAGCTTTTATTATTTACCTAATGTATTATGATTGAGTTTCAGACTGATTATTTTATTTATATGTATAATATTTACACGTTTCATGAACATATATAATGTCATTAAACAATTTTTGTGATCCACCTATTTTGAAATATTCATAAATTGAGCCAATTCTTGCCGAGTTTTCAACCTATCTATGGGTTGGGTTAAGTTGGAGAAAAAGTAATTTAATGAGGCTTGGTTGAGTGTAGCTGTGTTGACTACTTTGCGCTTGAGGCAATGATACAGTTAGTGAGGTTCTAACCGAGGAGTGTCTATTGCTGGTTGAAAACTATTTCTAAACCCCTTATCGAACCTTAAGATTATATGAAGAATTAACACTTCAAAGAAAGTATTTTTAGTAGCATTTATCTAATAACGATTCTTTAATTAAATGTTATGACTCTTTATTTAATTAATTTTAAAAAAAATTATGATAGAACTGTAGCACTTTGCCAACAAAGCTCTACAGCTAGTGTTTATTATTTTTCAAAGGAGCTGTAGCACTTCTTCCACCAAGTGTTTTTAGATAGGCGTCAAGCGTACTTGAAGGAAAGTGCAAGAGCTTGACCCCGTTCGTGCACTTTGTCTCCATCATTTCTTCTTCTTCTTCTTCTCACATAGCATAAGTCATTGTTCAATAGAGTGTTGCCGTGTTGGGCACTCAACCTACCAAAAATGATGGGTTTAGATGGATAAAAAAAATAGGCCTATGTTAAAGCGGGTTTATTCAGCTTGAGACGGTTTCAAGTTTGGCATGCTAACATGTTTTTTTTTGTTTTTTTTAATTGTTATTTTTTTTATTTCGGCTCACTTGTAAAAGAAAAAACACCTAAACCCTACTACCTTATGCCTTTGCCCTTAGCCTTTTTTAATTAGGCATTGTTTAGTTGGGGAGTTTTGGGGGAGAGAGGAGGGGAGATATAAATATGTTTAGTTGGGAAAACTAAAGGGGATGGGAGGTAAAAAATTTTGTCTTTATTTGCTCAACTCCCCTCCCTTACCTCCCCTATAAAAGTGAGGGCTTTTAGAGGAGAGATAATTTTTTACTCAATTTTGACTAAATTGTCTTTTATATATTTTTAATATTCTAATTGTACCCTCATGAGTTGAAACCTTTTTTTTAATTCTCCTCACACATGATTTTTGTTTTGATTGCTAAAACCTAATAAGTGTAGTAAATAATTTATATATTATATTAAAATATATAATAATTATAAAATTAATCAGAAACAACGTTAAAATTTTATCATATTTTTTTTAATTTTATTATATATATAAATGAGATAAAAAAATTTAAGATTTATAAATTAAAAAATAATAATTTTGATATGAATATTATAAATAATAAATAAATAAATTTAAATAAAGAAATAAGAGTATATTTGTTAATTTTTAATTAACTCCCCTCTCCTCCTTTTCTAAACCAAACAAAAAACACCATTTTCTTTTCCTTTACCTTTACACCCACAACTTCTCCTACTCTTCCTTACTCTCTCTTAAATTAACTTAACCTACCTCCCTTAAGCTAAACCAAACAATGCCTTAGATTCTCATTCACCCCTAAGTGGCTCACTAGTCACCTCCCTCTCTCGATTGCTCGTTGGCCGTTGCTCACCTCACGTCGCTCTAGTCCGCCAGTCATCGTAGCCTTAGTCGCTCTTGGTCTCTCGCTCTTCCCATACGCGGCCTTAGTCTCTGTCGGCGTGAGCCACCACCATCTCCTATGTTCCTTAGTCGCCATTCGAGCCTCTTCATTTGGGCTCTATTGCTATACCTCTCAGCTACCTCACATCTTTAAATCCGACCAGATTTGTGTATTGTCTGAAGATTCTTCTAGATCTGGTTTATAAGTTGAAGTGTTGAACACCCATGTTGATCTCTTGAAGTTATTGTCGTCTGTAACTTAAAGGATTAGGTTTAACTATTCAAGGGAGAGCGTTGATCTTTCTTTTTCTTCCTTACCGTTTGTTTGTTTTGTGAATTGTGATGATTTTGAGTTGTGAATTTTCTTCTTTGATGTCTTCTGAGTTATGAATTGTGATGATTTATAATAGGAAAAAGACAATAAATAACTATATGAATTTAGAAAAGACAATTTGGGCATATGAATATCTAAAAAGACAGATTGGGCAGGAGGCTCAATTTGTATTTTGCAAATTTAGGTATAAAGACCAAATTACCCCTAAAAGTTTTCAAAGAAAAAGTTGAAGAATTACACTTGAGAACATATAGCATCTCTTTCCCAAAGTTGGAGCATGATTTACACCTCTCCGAAGCTACGGTCACCTCATTGCCGTCAAAGAGTATAAAAAATTTGGGTCTCTAATGAATCTGTTTATCTTAACCATATTTACTTTGTTTTTCAGTTTTCTTCTCGAATCAAGATTTTCCTGTTCCTGACTAGTTTGAATCTCAAAACACTTAAACTCATATATATGAAAATTCCAAGATTTGTCTTTAATGTATTACAAGAATTGATTGCTTGAAGCTGGTTTTTTTTATAATTTATTGATTTTAGGGGGGGAAAGTACAATGGGAATAAGAAATTTAAGGGTTTAGCATCTTACTCTTTTTATTAATGGGTTTCATTGAATTCTTTGAAGGTAAGAATGAGATCTTGATGAGGGTCCTCAGAACCAGTTTCTTTCTACTGCTCTTATTGACATGTCTTCTTTCTCTTCAATTTCTACTGATCTTGATGAATTTAGCACGCTCATTGAATTCCATTCTTGAGGACTATGCTTTTAGGGCCTTCATTTGGCCAAGAACTGGGGTACATTACGATGGGAAAGCACCCTCTAACCTAACAGGAATTAATATTGCGGCATTAAGGCTTAAGAATTAACTTTCAGGTTTGCAACTTCTCTAATAGGATTTGCAACTTAAAAAATGTTATTTACAACTTTCCCTAAGATATTTAAAGAGATAGAATGTAGCCTATGTGAAGATCATGCTCAGTATTTATGCTATGGAATCGGATTAGTTTAGGTCTGTTAACACTTTTGACCCTCTGATTGCGCAGTGTATTTGTATCCCTATCAATTTTATTCTCTAATGCTTATGCAATTTGACTTAAATATTTATATTGAATTTCTAGGTGTCAGATTTAGAGTTCAATTTTTGTAAATTTTAACCATTGACAGACTGATATTCTGACTTAAAGAATAACTTTTCAATATTCAACTTTTATAATGTTCAACTTTGTAAGGACTTATGGCCACATTTTGCAATGAATATGTATAAATTTTCCCTTAGACATATTTGGAATTCATGCTTTTCACTTAAACAATGAGATTTGCAACAGTATTTCATTGTTCAACTCAGATAATGGTGTTTACAAGTACTCTAATAGGATTGACAACTTTTCTTAAGACATTTACAACTTCGATGATAGGATTTGCAACTTTCCCTAAGACATTGGTAAATCCCTTAATACTTCTTGTTTGGTGCAGCAAAGGTATTCACATTTATAGGGCAGCTCAAGTTCTTCTACTATCAATCTCCAGATACGATTCGAAGTTTATACAATGCCCTATCTTTACTGACTACTTCCTTGAGAAATTATCTGAGCTTTTTCATTATTACAATGATATCTTACTTAACAACATAAGGAGGACAACCTGGATAGATTCCCGATAACTTGAATGAGGGTCATCTCCATTACTTTTTATGTCTTATTGTTGGAACTAGTCTCTTAAATTTGTTGATTTACCTAGTATGTGCTACATAGTACAAGCAGAAGAAGGCCTTTTGATGTTTATGTCATTTGTATTGTACAGAGATCTTGTTATATATATGTTAATAAAGATATGGCATATTAGGATTAGAAGTATATTTCTGAATTCTGGTAAGTTTCTATGATAGTTATATGATTGGTATGTTTATGAGTTCAAGATGAATGCTCAACAGTTGTATTAAAACTTCAGCAGTTGCTTGTTGTACGTAAATATTGTAAGTAGTATATTCTGTAGGTCTTTCATTTGATATAAGGTTAATTCAAGAAGAATATTCACAAAAATACTTGACTAAAATAATGTTTTGCTAATGGGATTTGCAACTTCAACAATGAGATTTGCAACTCGTCTAATGGGATTTGCAACTCCTGTAATGACTTACAACTAAAATTGTAACATATTGCTAATGGGGTATGTAACTCCTGTAATGGTATCTACAACTTGTCTAATGAAATTTGTAACTTCTGTAATGATATTTACAACTAAAATTGCAATCTATTACTAATATGATTTGCAACTTCTATAATGGCATTTACAACTCGCTAATAGGAATTGCAACATAAACAATGGGATTTATAACTCCTGTAATGATATTTATAACTGAAATTATAACCTATTGTTAATGAGAATTGCAACTTTTGTAATGGTATTTGCAACTCATCTAATGGGATTTGCAAATCCTATAATGACATTTACAACTGAAATTATAACCTATTGCCAATGGGGTTTTTAATTCCTGTAATGATATTTACAACTTGTCTAATGTGATTTATAACTTGAACAATAGGATTGTAACTCCTGTAATGATATTTACAACTAAAATTATAACCTATTGCTAATGGGATTTGCAACTCCTGCAATGGCATTTGCAATTTCAACTATGGGATTTGCAATTTCAACAATGGGAGTTGTAACTTCAACATTAGGATTTGCAACTTTAGTAATGGGATTTACAATTCCTGCAATGGGATTTACAACTCCAATGGTATATGCAACTTCATCAATAGGATTTGCAACTCCTCCAATGTGATTTACAACTCATCTAATGAGATTTACTACTCCCTTACACATTTATAATTGAAATCGCAACTTATTACTAAAGAGATTTGCAACTCTTGCAATTGAATTTGTAACTCATCTAATGATAAATACAACTTCAACAATGAGATTTATAACTTCCCATCAGACATCTATAACTCTGAAATTGTAACTCATAAATAGTCATAATGTACAATTTCATTCAATGACATAAGCCACTTATGGCATTTACAAAAAATATCCTACCTATGATAGCAATTCATTACATATAATTAAATGACAAGTGAAGATTAAGATTCCATGTGTGCTTAATGTTTTCTTGTCAATAACACTAGATACTATATTATTAGCACTATACATTTGCAAAATATACCTTAAACATTATACCCCAAAAGAATCAGTTGTATATCACAACCCGTGTCAAAAAATATTACGAAGGTATTGCTTATACTCCTATAAACTTTTATCCTGCATTTTGCTAGAGGCATAAGGAGTTATCATCTTTTATCTATATGGCTATCTGAATTTTTTGAGCAATGAGCCTCCAGCACATTACTATTGTTAGAGTCATCATCTTACCCCAAATAATAGGAAAGTCTTCATCTCTCTTATAAGCAAGGGGAGTTGAGTCAAAGCAATTCTGTTATTGAATCTGAATATGTCTACAAGAGTAAGAAATCACAAAGTTGCAGAGCTAGTTGTAATCAAAACACTAAAGTTTTATAGAAGTCATCAAATGACATATACTAATTTAGGTTTCAACTTTTCATAGAGAAAGAAAGAAAAAATTAGGTAAATATTTGGTTGATTATGTATCCTAACATAGCCATCATTCTTCTCATTGCAGAGCTATCAAATTATTAAGGCACAAAACAATGCTACTGAATAAAAAATATCCTCTATATTGTCTGGAGCAAGGTATTTAACAGTTGGATTTGACTATATTAATAGAAACTAGTATATATTTAGTTAATTTACAAAAAAATATTAAAGATATCTAGTGACATAAGTCGTTGCTATAAACCCCCATTCCAATAACAGGTGGCTTTAAACATTTAAGCATATAAGCACTGAAAAGCTAAGAATTCAGAAACAAATGCACTTAGCAACCACAAGTTTTAATATATACCCATCTAGGAAAGCATAATAGCTCAAGAATCAAATTCCTGTAAGATCAGCTAAAAGGACTTAACAAATGTAACATTGCAAGAAACTGAAAACAAATGGCACGTCCCATATAGCAAGAACCTAAGGGATTAACAACTTTTCCAATGGTATTAACAACTTTACCAATGGTATTTACAACTCCCATAATTATATTTGCAACTTTGTCAATATTATTTGCAAGTTTGTCAATGGTATTTGTAACTCCTACTGGTATTTGCCACTTTCACAATAGGATTTGAAAATTTGCCAATGGTATTTGTAACTCCCACAATGGTATTTGCAACTCCCATAATGGTATTGGTCGACTAATGGTCTGACTTAGCTAATCACTTTTCAATATTCAATTTTTGTAAAGTTCCCTTAAAGAATGATATTTGCAACAGTATTTTAGTGTTCAACTTGGCTAATAGTATTTGCAACTCTCCCAATGGGATTTGCAATTTTATCAATAGGATTTACAACTTTTTCTATGGGATTTGTAACTACACAAATGGGTTTGTAACTTCACCTATAGGATTTGCAACTTCTTACAATGGGATTTGTAACTTCACCTAGTCGAAGCTACAGTGTCAGTTATAGTCTTTCTCCCAATTGCCAAAATTGGATTTCTAACTCTGATAATGAGATTTGTATCTACCATAATATGATTTGCAACTTCCCCAATGGTATGTGCAACTCTGACAATGGTATTTTTAATTTCTATAATAAGATTTGTAACTCTTTAATGAGGCCTGCAACTAATGCAGTTGGTTTGTCACTCTTCTGATGAGTTTGTATCTCTTGCTATGGTATTTATAACTTATAGCCATAACATACTGTACAATTTCATTGATTATATTGACCACTTATGACACATACAACAAATATCCTACCCATGACAGCATTTATATTACATATGAATAAATGACAAGCAAACATTAACACTATACATCATATTCCATGCACTATACATCATATTCCATGAACTTTCCAAAAATAAAACATTACAAAAGTTAGACATTACAACAATTTAAACATCATCCAGATTAGGTTCTGGCATGTCTATGGGAGGTGTGCTAAGGATTCTTGCTTTCATTTTCCATTCTTCACAATAAACATCATTCTTAGTCCCCATGACTGGAAAGATAAAGAAGTAAAAAAAGAATAATGTTAAACTACTACAAGTGATTGATTTGATATTTGCATCCTTGATGCAAGGTAAGACAGATAAAACTTAACTAACTTCCATTCAACATGTATTTTGTTAAAGAACACATAAACAGAAACATGTTGAATAATACAAAGATTTTAAGTGACCAAGTTTCCTAAGCTCTGTGCCTAATGTCCCTTCCAAAGATAAGGAGTTTAAGTCACTACAAAAAATATCAGAAGAGATATCCTGTAAGTATTAATGAGTGTTATATTACTCTTAAAAGATGAATTGTATTGGATATGATAAGTATCAAAAGCAATTTTCATACAACATTAAGAACAAGTACAATTACAAATATTTGTCTTTCAGTAAAGTAGCAATTATGCTCTGATGGATTGTGTCTGAGGAAAACTAAAGAGAAACTTATAGAATTTGAATTTTATTGTCAATACAATGAACACCTAACCAGTTGCAGGGGCTACCATCGTTTGGATTCCAATTCATCAAAGCTCCATAAAGATCAAACGTTATTCTACCTCGAAACTCCAACAAGGCTAACCATACATTTTCATTGGGATTATTCATCAAAGTACAACAAATAGCTCGCACATGTAAAAAAAAAAGAAAGAAGACAAATTGTTGGGATCACCTTTGTTGTTCAGTGACCAACATACTTAAAATTCCCATAAAGAAATCAAGGACATATATATTTGACCCACAATCTAAATCGGTTCCATTTAACCCCCATAGCTTTCTGAAGCTAATGCAAGAGTAATTAAAGCAATATCTATATCCCTTGACCGAGGGAATACAATAAAATACAAAAATGGCCAGGTTTTATGTTTTCTATGAACAAAAACAAACTTTAATCTTCAATCTACTGAACTTCACAATATGCAAAAAAACTTTCGCTAGCTATACACATGAATATGAAAAGCAAGGGAATGAAATCACTGGGGTCCGAAGATCAAATTAGGGACCCTCATTCTTTGTAACTCAACATCTTGTCTACAACCTCTTGCTTAACATAGCCATAAACAACCTCAGTATTTTCCCTTAAATAATCCTCAGTGACAATGGCTAGATTGCAAAATGAATGCTAGTGAATAAAAAGAGGAGGAATAACCTAACATTTAAGAAAGGAAAAAAACATAATAAAGAACCAAATGCAACAATAAAGTAGCCATTCACAGAAAGAGTGAGAGAATGTACCTTGAAGAAGGGATAAAATGAACGAATGTGCAGGAAAATGAATGCCTTCTACAATGTTTGATGACGTAAAGGAAGAAAATGAACTGCAAGGTTGGGGGTAGAAGGGTTGGGTATCGGTGGGGTTGATAGAGGAGACTAAGACTTTTTTTAGAAAAAAAAGGTAGCAAAAATTTTTTGGAAAATTAGTTATTATAACTTCTAGCAAAATGCCCACTAGTACTGCTAAGATTTGGTGGCTCTGCATCCAAGTGGTTCCAACGGAGAAAAGAGTGAAGGAAGAACAATTCCTTCCTCACATTCATGGCGTAATATACTCTTCATTTGGCCTAGGGTAATTTGGTAATTTTATCTAAATTTACAAAAGACAGATTGGGCTTCCTGTCCAATATGTCTTTTTAAATATTTAAATCCCAAATTGTCATTTTAAAATTCACATGGACTTTTCTTGTCTTTTTCCCTTTATAATAGTAGTTTGATTTTTGAGTTATGAACTTTCTAGAAGAAACTGAAGAAGTAAAGTAAATGTCATTTTCTAAATTAGATCCCACTTCTCCTTTCATCTTCTTCAAAACAATTTTTTAAAAACAAATAAAAAATAGGCAGGTTTTGGCTCCCCAACACTTGCCACATCGGTCACCAACTTGGAAGAAGACATTTTTTTGGAGAATTACAGTCTTATGTATGGAAATGGCATAATAAATTGAAATTATATGTGATATGAGATTTTTTTTTAATTGTAAAAGGATATAGCTATTTTTCTGGATTTTTTTGCCTAGTAAATATTTTATTCTAAAATACTTTCTCCTATAGTATTATGTTCTAGAGAAAGAAATCAATCACATTTTTTCTATCCCACTAAAACTCCCATAAGATAAATCTTCCTTCTCATCCTCATTCTTCTTCCTTATTATAATATCTAAAATACTCAATCCACAGATACTCAGAGCCCCTAGATTTTTTATCCATTGCTCCATTGACATCTAAATTTAGCATGCTCTATTATAGGAAGGAAACATAAGTAGTTATTATAGCACGTTATAATTATTAATATATGTGGTTGAGTTATTATTTTAATCAATTTGTTAATGTGTTATTATAGGATTCTTAACTCTAAATTTGACGTCTAATGGAAATATATATATTCTTATTTAGCTCTTCAAGAAGCATATATGTAGAAATGGGAGTTGATACTCTCTTTGGTATTCTTTTTTTGGGTTAAGATTAGTTTGTATTTGCTAGCATGCAAAAGTCATTGTTGATAATCACTTCTAAAATTTGCAAGCTCCATTTCCAATTATTTCTGTGCACATTGAAAAGGAGTAATTTCTTGTTTGCACGCGTTGATGTGGTATGCACATGATTTTCCTTAATTGAAAAATAAACTAATATTATGCTAATTTATTTAGCTTTTTTAATTTGATACATAATTAAATGATAGTTTCTTCCTTTGAAGAAAAATAGGGCCTTAGATGATGCTAAAGAAGAAAAAAAAGACTTATTTAGATATTTTGTGATCTGATGGCTCATTTTTCTTTGGATTTCTCTTTCTATTGTGATATACTAAGCCTTAAACACATAAGCAACTCATTCTTTTAGTTTTACTTGAATGTAGTAATAAAGAATGAGCATTATAAATATTATTGTAAAATGTGAATGACAGAGTATAGTCTAATATGGGAGGAGAATAAGTTGTTATTATAGCATGCAATAATTATTAATATGAGTGGTTGAGTTGTTAATAATCGGTGTTTGGTGCATATTGTCATTACTGATGGACAGATTATATAGAAAGCATATTTTATGTTCATGTTGTTTGTGAAGAGTAATTTACTCAACATATTTTCTCTGTTTATGTTAATTTAGGACAAAAAATATATTAAAAGGACACTCGAATAGGAAGTAAGGAGGTGCCAGTGGCTTGATTGTGATATAGAGGGTGAAAACATTTCATTTGAAGCAATAGAAGTCTGCATTATAGTAAATTGCCATCTTACTTCAACATTACATATATGGTTTGATAGAGATTTGAGTGTTACTGGAAGAGTCCTTGTGAGGAACTGCAATAACACTTATGTGCTCAAGCTTATTAAAGTAACACTTGTTAGTTAGATCACCAAAGATTCCTTTTCCCATGAAGAAGCTAATAGGTTTTGCCTTGGTTGTGTGTATATTTTCTTGTGTAAATGCATTGTACACTCTCTTTTTTATCTTGTAAATAGTTGTGCAAAGTCATTTTATTAATTTTTTATAATTTTTTACATTCCTACCCAGAGTCCTATTTTTTATTCATCCCAGGTGTTGGCTTGGTATGCCTAATGTATTTTGGGTCTCCCAATTAGCTAGGAAAGAATGTGGACAAGTTTCTACTAGAAAAAATTAGATGTTATTTTTCTACCCCAAACAGTGATTTTTTAGTTCATTCATAGGAAAAATGTGTTCGAGTTGTTATTCTTTTATGACGAAGTTGTTATTTCTTAGATGTGGAGTTGTTATTTTTTTCACTCATACTAAGATCTCTTTGGTCCATACTAGGTATTGGGCAGGAGTGTTCAGTGTATTTTGGGTCATCTAAATTGATGGGTTATATTGTAATTGAAAATAACAACACAAGAAATAACAATCCCACAACTAGAAAAATAACAACTGCACTACTAAGAAATAATCACTCCATGATGAATGTAATAACAATTCTACCAGTGGAAAAAAACTAAACCAATAGTAGGAAAAATAATAACTCTACCACTTCTAAATAATGACATCTTTATAATTCTTCCTAGGATTGGAATAGACAGAAAGTGAACTAGGGATGCAAGCACAATACCTGGACTGAACCAAAAAGAACATACTATGTATGAAATAATAACTCCACCAATAACAAATGACAACTCTATTGTATAAAAATAATAACTTTAGCACAAAACTTTCCAACACTACTCTGGTGATAATATAACTTCATATATACACTTTACAGTTACAACAATAATGAGAAGCAAATGTAAAAAAGTATAATATACATAGTCATTTCATCAAGATTTACCCTATCATCTAAAAGGTGGAGCTTAATGAAGATTACAAAAAAATAATATTATCACTTTGCTTGGCTATTTACAGAGTGAAAATTAGTGTGCTCTGTATTTATACATAAAATTATACAACTCAGCACTATTTCTCAGTTCGAATTTGGATTATGGCGAGTATTGACTGTGTATCTAGGCTCATGGCATCTTCCACAGTGATAAATCTTTTTGTTCTGAAATTGATACTCAATCCTTTTTTTCTCACTTGCCACTAACATATGTCAACTTCATCCATCATTTCCAATAGTAATGACAGCTTGTACCAGACACAAATTATTAACAACTCAACCACTTATATTAATAACTATCGCGTGTTATAATAACAACTCACGTTCCCCTCCCATATCAAATAATGTTTTGTCATTTACATTTTACAACAATGTTTCTAATGCTCATTCTTTCTTATTACACTCTAAGTAAAGTTGAAAGAATTAGTTGCTTGTATGTCTAAGGTTTAATATAACACAATGAAAAGAGGAATTTGAAGAAGAGTCAGCCCATCAGACCACACAATATTTAAATAAGTATATTTTTCCTCCTTAGCATCATTTAAAGCCCTATTATTCTTCAAAGGAAGAAACTATCATTTAGTTTTGTATCAAATTCAAAAAGCTAAATAAATTAGCATAATATTAGTTTAGTTTTGAATCAAAGAAAATTATGTGCAGAAGACAGAACCACATGCAAACAAGAAATTGCTCCTTTCCAATATACTAAAATATAATAGGAAATGGAGCTTGCAAATTTTGGAAGTGATTAACATCAATGACTTTTTCATGCTAGCAAATGCAAACTAATCTTAACCCTAAAAAAGAATACCAAAGAGAGTATCAATTTCTATTTCCGCATATATACTTCTTGAAGAGCTAAACAAGAATATGTATTTCTATTATAAGTAAAATTTAGGATTGAGGATCCCATAATAAGACGTTAACAAATTGACTAAAATAATAACTCATTTACTCATATTAATAATTATCATGTGCTATAATAACAACTAATATCCTCCTCCTATAACAGAGCATTCTACAAATTTTGGGTGACTGTGGAAGAAGAATGAGGATAAGGAAGGGACAAAAAATTCTAGATGTTAGCGGTGGAGCAAGGGACAAAAAAGTTAGGAAGCTCTAGGTGACCTTGGAATGAATGTTTTAAAGATTGGAATAGGGAAGAAGAATGAGGAAGAGGAAGAATATTTATGTTATAGGAGTTTTTGTGGGATAGAGAAGGTGAGAGAGTGAGTTACAAGAAGCTCACTTCCTTCTACAAAATAGAATATTATGGGAGGTGTTTCATACACGAGAAAGTAAAAGAAGGTGTTTATGCATAATAGAATGTTATAGGAGAAGGTGTTTCAAAATTGAATGTCTACTGGGCACAAAAAATCTATATGGATAGTTATATCTTTTTATTATTGAAAAAATTAATCTTAAATCTTATAGGATTTCGTATTTATTATGCTATTTTTTTATATTTATTTACAATTTGATTCTATTCATGTTATTTAGCTGCAATTCTCCTAGTTGTTTTAGCCTAACCTGTCGAATTGCCAACCCGTGGTAGACTAGCTCATAACTGGCGAGCTAGTTTGCATTACTACCTCTACTGTTCAATGGCGTCCTTGTCACCTTTTTTGTCAAAAGTTTCCATTACACGGTCAACATTGTTCAATTGAAAAACGATAACTTCATAGGACCCTTTTCGATTCATCATAAATATTTTTGCATGATGACCACCGTTTTTTTATGGTGCCAATTGCTAGGTGCTTTATTTGGGAAAAACTTATAGGTATATTTATACATTAATCCCATATATATTAAAAAAAATCGCATTTGAACACAAAGACCCTGAACGAATGGTCAATTGATGGGATTTAGATCCTCTCTTAATACTTTCTCGTTTTCTCTTATAATCCTTTCTCTACCATTAGATAAAAAATGAATGGTTCAAATGTAATATTTTATGAAATATTATTATAATATTACTAAAATACAAATAAATAAATTTAAACTATTAAAATTTAATTTGCACAGTTCATGTTTGCAACGTAAACATATGTTAATTTATAAAATATAATAATAAAGAAAAATTAATATTTTTGTCTGTCAACTTTTAACTCAATTATAATTTAATCCCCCAATTATAGGCCCATTTGGTTTAGCTTCTAGAGAAGAGTTTATATAGAAAAAATAATTTAAAAGTAATTATAGAAAAAAGTTTTTAGAATAAAAGTGATTATAAAGAAATAATAATTTGAATAATTATTATTAAAATAATTTTATTGATAAATAAATTACTAGCAAGGGTATGGGGTAAAATAATAGAGAAAAACATTGGGTAAATTGGGTTATTACATATCCCAAAAGTCATTTTTTCTACCCAAAAACTATTTTTATAAATTTATCTGAAATTGTAATTTAGTCTAAAAACTCTTCTAAATATTTGATGACTATTTATTTAATTTTTAATTAAAATTATAGTTTGATTAAAATGTACTTTTTAAACTATAGTTTAAAGGTAACTGAATAGGCATTATTTATACATTAAATAGTACTTCGTCCTTTTGATATTTTGGTGATGCATCATGATGGTAGGTCCTAAAGTGGGATGATGTGGAAATTGGAGAACCAAAAGAAGGGGAGGTTCGGTTAATAAAGCAGCTGGGGTTAACTTTATTGACGTCTCTTTCAGAAAGGAGTTTACAAAGCACCCTCATTGCCCTTCACTCCAGGTTTGCTAGTCTAATTTATTTCTGTGGGATTGTTCCGCCCTTCAATATTCCTAGTCCTTACGGTAAGGAAAGGAAAAAAAAGATGGATAGAGGAAACTTCTTGTTCTGTAATGTTGTCAGTGGCTTAGTAATACGCTTGGTCAAGATCCCACTTGGTATTTGTAGAAATTCACAGTTTAGAATAGTTCTCAGAAATGAATTTGTTAAAAGAAAGATGTACATATATAGGTGTCATGGCAGCTAGTTTATCACTCAAATGTCTTGATATTAGCAAAGAGGTAATGGCCTTCAATGTACGGTTTTATGGTGACAATTTGGTTGTTTTCTCTGGATAGTGTAGTGCTTTTCAGAACCTAGTTCCATTGCTCTCCTCATGGGGAATGCTGTAAAGATCATTTGAATCTGATTGTTAAATTTTTAAAGCCTTTTAATTACTTCTAATGTTTAAATGCTTGATGTTATGTTGAAGTTATACAAAGCCAGGAGTGGTACTCTAATTTGCTTGCAAATTAAATGTATGTATGCTTTTCTCAAAATTGAATTAGAAATCTTCCATTGTGGTGGGTGTTGTAGGACAGTGACACTTGTCGCCTGCCTCATCTATTGTGTCCCAAATCCTCCTTCCTCCTTATTATTGTGCTTCTTTTTTATTTTCTTTTGAGGACTAAACTGAGATATTATGCATTGCATTTCCCCCACTCTTTTAATGTGGTAGGTATGGAGGCTGTGGTGGTTGTGACAGCTGTGGGTCCTGGGCTAACTGGTAGGCAGGTTGGAGATGCTGTAGCTTACGCTGGTCAACCAATGGCCTCATATGCTGGGGAGCAGATTCTTCCTGTAAATAAAGTAGTCCCTGTGCCTCTTCTATTGACCCAGTTATTGGAGCAGCTATCTTACTAAAGGGAATGACCGCCCTTTTTCTAGTCTGACGTTGTTTTAAGGTAGGTTTATGTATTATCTAATGCATTTTAGCTTAAGCAAGGACCTCTTATTTTACATCCTTTTTTGGCTGGTGAACAATAAGTTATTTATGAGACATAATTACCTAGAGTAAAACTCATTATGGTCCTCCAGAGATAATTCTAGCATAAACTAGCTTACTCTATTTTTTTTTTTTTTGCATTTTATTTTTTTGGGCATCTGGTAGTGTGGAAAAGTACGGAAAAAACAGAGACATTTTGTCCCTTTTTAATTGTGTTATTCCCAGGAACAAAGAGCCGTCACAGGTAAAGAGATGTTGGGAAGAACCGTTAGCCAATCTAGCTCCTCTTATATATGTTGACAAATCTAGATATATAACTAATACTAATATTTGAAAGTTAGCTGAGCAGAAAATAGTAGGATTAATCTGAACAATCTAAACAAATCAATAAATGACCATTGGAGTTTCTAGAAGAACATGAAATATACTTTCCTTAAAGTTAAGGAGTAGAGAGTATATGTTAATCATGCCCAGCATGGAGCTCAACTCAAATTTGACAAGCTTTATTCTTTGTTAGCATATCTGCCACTTGAGGATTGGTTGGAATGTGATTCAGTTCTGATATACTCAATTCAATCTCCTCTTTTATAAAATGTTCATCAATCTATGTTTAGTCCTTTCATAGTGGATAGGATTTTTGGCAATACCACTGTTAGCCAAGTTATTGCAACAATCCATTAGGCAGAACATGGACAAAAAGAAAAATCCATCATAGGCAAAACAACTTTGATTTTGAGTTACTTGAGATGCCTCATCAACCACATCTGCCAGAGTATCAAATTTAGCTTCAGCAAGTTGCTTCTTGCTCCTGAATGTAGCTAGGTTGCCTCACAATAGGTAGAATAACTTTTGATAGTTCCTTAGATACATGCATGACTCAATGAAGATTGAGTAAACTTGTACTTATCATATAGTCCCTTTCTTAAAGAACAACCTTCTACGCCAAGTATAAGATACTTTTGAATTCTATGCAGAGCTTAAGTTTTCGTTGTTTGGTTTATCCATGAATGGACATACCGCAGTTATTGGAAAGCAAAAGAGTAGTCAACAGTCTGATAAGCATATCAACATTAGAATTAGTCTCCAGTACCTTCTTGTATCCACTAGAAACCTAAACCCTAAACCATAGTATACTTGTTTCTTCTTGAAGATCTAGAGCATACTTGATTTGTAAGATGGTGAACAATTTGATGCTAGAATTGCATATATTATTCAGATTGATCAGTAACTTAAATAGATATCATGATGTCTATCAAGGGAGAATAATATCCCGAGATTCTAGGCTACAAACTCGGGATATATTTACAATAATGAAATCGCATAAAATAAGAGGAATTAAATGAGAGATAAGATATTTAACTGATTGATTCAGATATTTGACCTAGATGTAAATCTAGGGTATTCGACCAAAAAGGCCCAATAGGTCCATCACTAACACTCTCCCTCAAGCTCGTAGGTAGTTATCCAACATGCCTAGCTTGGCTTTATAGGGGTTTTGTAAGAACATCAACTACTTGTAGATTAAACCTTATGTGTGATAGGTTTATTTCTCTTGACTCAATTTTCTGCTTGATAAAGTGTCTGTCAATGTCCACATGTTTGGTTCTGTCATGATGAACAGGATTGTGGACCATTTGTAGGGTTGTCATGCTATCACACTAAATCTTTATAGGAGAATGAACTGGAATCCTTAAGTCTTTTAAAACTCAAATAAATCACATGCCCTCATAAACTCCATTTGCTAGGGCCCTTAGCTCTGCTTAGGCACTACTTCTTGACACAACCATATGTTTATTACTTCTCCATGTCACTAGATTTCCTCACATAAAGGTGACGTAACCTCTAATTGACCTTCTGTCGTCTATATCTGTAGCATGATCCGCATCTGTATAAATGACTACATCCCTTGATTCCCTTTTGACAAAGAAGACTCCACTTCTAGGTGTCATTTTTAAGTAGCTTAGAATAGTATATATAGCTTCCATGTGTTGTTCCTGGGGTTGTGCTGTGAATTGACTCACCACCACTATTGCATAGCATATATCCAGTCTAGTGTGAAACAAATAGATGAGTTTCCCAACTAGCCGTTTATATCTTTCAGCATCAATCGGTACACCATCCTTTTTGTACTCAAGATTGACGGAGGGATCCATGGGAGTTGGAAAAGGCTTAGCTCTTTAACATCCCGGTTTCTTTAAGCAAATCAAGAGTGTATTTCCTTTGTGAAACAGAGATTCCCTTCTTGGATCTCCTAATTTCCATGCCCAAGAAATACCTAAGTCACCCGAGGCCTTTCACTTCAAAAGTTGCTGCTAATGTCTTCTTGAGTTGGCTTAATTCCTCGATATCATCTCCTATCACTACTATGTCATCAACATATACAATTAAGATAGCCATTGTCTTTCCAGAGTATTTCACAAAGAGTGTATGGTCAGCTTGACATTGAATATATCCTAAGTTTTTTTACCACATTAGTGATTCACTCAAGCTAGGCCCGGGGTGATTGCTTTAACCCCTAAAGGGATTTATACAACCTACAAGCCATGTCTATGTTACCAAACTCAGCAACACCTTTGAGAATACTCATATGAACTTCTTCAAGATCTTCGTTTAGGAACGTATTCTTCACATCTAGTTGATGTAATGGCCAATCAATCTTTACAGCAGGAGAAAGTAGTACTCTTATGGTATTTAACTTTGCTACTAGAGCAAAGTTTTCCTAGTAATCAATACCTTGGGTCTAAGAATACCCTTTTGCTACCAATCGAGTTTTAAATTTATTTACTGTACCATTAGCATTATATTTGATGGTAAAATCCCAGTTGCAACCCACTGCCTTCTTTTCTATTGGTAATCTCATAATCTTCCATGTTTGATTCTTAGCTAAAGCCTCAAGTTCCTCATTAAAGGCCTTTCTCCACCTAGGGTTTTTTATTGCCTCTTGGAACGTTTCTGGAATTTTCTCCTCATTCACCTTGGCAACAAAATTTTTCATACATTGCTACATGTTTTTGTATGAGACAAAATTGATAATATGGTGCAATGTATATTGTCTTACCCCCTTTTTCAAGGCAATAGGTCATCTGAGATCGCTTTGGAGTTGAAGTGGACTTTTGTTCATGCTGTGAACTACCTCCATTATTTGAAATTTTGTTTGTCTCCCCATCTTGTGCCTTAGATTCTTGTGAATCTTCTTTGATTATCCAGAACTTTCAAACTCCACCTCTAGTGATCCCTGCAGTGTGTTATTGGGCACAATTTTAGGTCTGGTTGGACTAGATTCAGGGTTGTTTTGGGTAGACAGTGGTTCAGGGTAGTTGATATCAAGTCTGTTTGTAATTTTTGGTGTTGTTTCAAGTCTGATAACAGTGTTTTCTAGCTCAATTATGGGGTTTTCAGGTTTGATTTCTGTTGTCAAGAACTCCCATTCCCTTTTTGTGGTGTTCTCCCCTTAAATGGGAGGCTTCATATAATATCCTTTGGTTTCTTCAAATGTGACATCCATAGTAAAAAAAAACTTCTTAAGGGTGGATGATTAACACTTATACCCCTTTTGAGACGTGGAGTAGCCAAGAAAAATGCATTTAAGTGCTCATGGGTCAAGTTTCCCCCTATGTTGCTATGAACATAGGCTAGACACCCAAAAACTTTCATGAGAGTGTTTGTTGCAAGGGAAGTATTCGGATAGCTTTTGGTTAGGATGTTCATAGGGGTTTGAAAATTGAGAGTTTTGGATGGCATTCGATTAATAAGATGAACAACAGTGAGAACAACCTATCCCCAATAATGTTTAGGGACATTGTAAGTGAACATTAGGGCACGAGTCACTTCTAGAAGGTGTTTATTTTTGTGTTCGGCTGTCCCATTTTGTTGAGTTGCATAGACATAGCTAGTTTGATCAAGTATACCATTTTCTCTCAAGTAATCTTGTAGGGTTGCACTCATGTATTCCCTCCCATTGTCACTTCTCAAGGTTCGGATGGATGTTTGAAATTGGGTTGACACCATTTTAAATCAGATTTTTCTTTCATTAGGAAAACCCAAGTCAAGCGAGTATAGTCATCAATGAAGGTGGAAAACCATTTGGCATTAGAAAGAGATGTAACCCGAGAAGGACTCCAAAGGTCACTATGGACAAGATTAAAGGGTTGAGAGAATTGGTGAGCATGAATTTTATATGAAGTTTCACTGTGTTTTGCGATTTGGCACACTTCACAAGTAAAAGGAGAGGCATTTTTATTCATCAGTTGAGTAAACGTTTTTGACATATAACAAATTGGGATGGCCTAGTTGTAGTGCCACAATAGCACATCTTTATTTTCTGCATTAGAAGAAAAACAAAGGAAATCTTTACTGTTGACAGGGCTTGCATCTCCTTGTGACTGGCTTCCAAACAAAAAAGGCCTCCTACAATCTTAATAGTCCTAATCGTCTTTAAATCCAGATCCTGGAAAGTACAAACAGCAGAAGAGAAGTGAACATCACAGTTTTGGCTGAGTTATCGTCCTCATAGAGAGTAAACAACAATTTAGTTCTGGAGCATAGAAAACATTATACAAAATTAGGTCTTCATTCATCCGAGTAGTGCCAAACCCCTCAACTTTAATACATTTTCCATTGGCCACTCTAAAAAAACAATTACCATACAAGGTCTAATATCAATCAGTAGGTTACAGTTACCCGTCATGTGATCTATAGCTTTAGAATTCACAATCCATAATGCTTGGTGATAAACATTAGTTTTCAAGGCTAGGATTGTTTTAAATGTATGAGTGATATAACCTGAGGCTACTGTTTTCCCTTTAGAGTCATGTTTTTCTAGTAACTTCCTCAGAAACTCTGCCTCTTTATTTAATTCTGACTCAGACTTCAGTGGTGCCAGCATTTCCTTTACTCTCATTTCTGCCCTTCGTAGGAGGTTTTCTATGCAGTTCCTAGCAAACCTCTCTGGTATACCCCTTCTTTTGGCAATAGTCACACCATCTTGTTTGCTTGGGCTTATTTTCATCATGAGATCCTCCCTTGGACAACAATGCATTTGGTTGTAGATCATTGTTGTTGCTTGGCACACTGGTAAGTTTCTTTCGGCTCTCTTCATTTGGAATAGTGAAGAACACTTCTTGCAGTGAGGGTAAGTTGTCTAAGTCCATGATCCTAGCTCTTGCCTCTTGGTAAGCCGAATCCAAGCTAAGAAGAAATTTAAAATTTCTTTTTTCTTCTTTGACCTACGCATAGAGAGTAGCATCTCTGGGATCCTTCCAATCGTAGGTTTCATACAAGTCCAGCTGCTGCCACTTCACAAATAAGTTAGCATAATATAGAGTAACATAAATATTACCTTTTTTGAAATCATAAAGAAAGCCTTTTATCTCCAACACTGCAGCTTTGTTCTTTAAGGAAGAAAACATGTCACGAGCGGCTTCCCAAACTTCAAAAGCATATTCAAAGATGGAGAATTGACTGCTGATTTTGGTAGTCATGGAATTTATGAGCCGTGCTTACACTATGGAGTTTTCTGCTTCCTAGTTGGCATGTTTATCATCCGTCACATCAGGTTTCTTCATTGTATTAGCGAGATACCCATATTTTCCTTTTCCCATGGCGTATAAACGTACTTTGGCTACACACAGAATGTAGTTCTGACCATTCAGACGATGAATGGTTATAGAGGCAAGATTAACATTTTTCTGCTCTTGGGGACTTGAGGAACTTTCTGTGGTCATACTTAAGTGAATGGCTGCCATACTCCTCTGGTCACCTTGGCCATCTGCGTTGAGCCCAAATCCAAATTGAATCATGGAGGTTTTGATACCATGAACAATTTGATGCTAGAATTGCATATATTATTCAGATTGATCAGTAACTTAAATAGATATAATGATGTCTATGAAGGGAGAATAATATCCCGAGATTCTAGGCTACAAATTAGGGATATATTTACAATAATGAAATCGCATAAAATAAGAGGAATTAAATGAGAGATAAGATCTCAAATTGATTGATTCGTATATTTAACCTAGAAGTAAATCTAGGGTATTAGACCCAAAAGGCCCAATAGATCTATCACTAATAGATGGTAATAGTAATAATGCTCTTGCTTATGGCCATTTCCATGACGAGGACATGCTTCAAACTGCCAAACTTTTATACCGTTATTGTAATAATGTTCAATTGTCATTACAATAATATCCGCATATAACCAAGTTGCTATCAGAGGTAGTCTTAGCAAACAGAGTATGTTCATTATGACATTGATTGCACCCAAAGCTTTTCAAACAAGTTACCTGGTGGAGATCGTTTAAGACCCTTCAAGGATTTATATAGTTTCATGCATACCTTGGTTTATTTTTTCATACTCCAGACTTGGTGGTATCTTCAATGATTAAATCATTAATATACTCCAACAGTATTCAGAAGATACTCTGAATGATTCCTTCATGTATTGTGATGAGATTAACTAAATCACTTGATATGATTGTTGCTACAACTACCGATTTTTTATACTTTTATATCTGGCTCCAATATCCTGTTAGTGGAAATGTATGCTTTTTCCGAAGGCCTTGTACCTGTTCATAATTTTTCCCTAGCTTTAATGATGATATGGGACTCATTGATGGAACAAATTTTAACAGGTTGAACCTGGTCACAAAGTTCTTGTTCATGCTACAGCGGGTGAAGTTGGATCACTATTGTGCCAATGGGCAAATGCTCTTGGTGCAACTGTAATAGGACTTGTATCAAACAAGGAGAAGGCAGTTCAGGCCAAGGAGGATGGGTGCCATCATGTTATAATCTATACAGAAGAGGACTATGTTGCTCGTGTCAATGAAGTTACTTCTGGCAATGGAGTTGATATGGTTTATGATTCTGTAGGAAAGGACACATTTGAGGTAATACCCCAAAAGTTGTCCCATTTTCAATTCGAATGAAATTTCATTATTTTATTTTTGAGTACATTTTTTCTTTTATGTAATCAAACTCAGTGGCTTGTTTCATTTTTTATGCAAAATTGAGTTATCTTGTTTTTCTCTCTCTATTCTTCACGGATGCAGAATTTGGATTTTAAAAAATATTAAGGTGCAAATTTGCCTTGAAAGTATTTACTAAGGAGCAATATTGCCTTAGAATCTTTTTGAGTTTAATGTCACTCTAGAAGTTTCAAAACATAACAATATTATCCCACCCTATTAAAAAATTGATATTAACTATTAATATTTTAATAGTAAAGAGTAACATTGCTCTATTTTAATACTTCTGAGGCAATCTTTAACTAAAAAAAAAATTCTGGGCAATAGTGTTCTTAAGTAAAAAATTTTAAGACAAATTTGCCTCTTAACCCTTTTAAGAATCTTATGATTTTATTTTTTAAAAAAAATGCATTATAAAAATAAAACAATGCAAATAGTGGCTTTTGTGATTAAAGGGGACGTTATGGTTTTTGTAAAGGGATCATTGGCATGCTTAACGCTGAGAGGGTATATGGTAAGTTTAGGCCAGTCCTCAGGCACACCTGACGTGTCCCATTAGAGGCTGCTGGAGAGGTAATTTGCTAACGTGGCTTCAGGCATCTTGAAGGTGAGAGTCAATCATACTCATTGTCTGAGGCAGCCAAAGCACAGGCAGACCTGGAAAGTAGGAAGACATCAGGTTCTTTTGTGCTCGCACTCTAAATCTATTGAAGCTCCTGCTGTGCTACTCCTGTTTATTTTCTTATGAATGTCAGTTGTTATTAAAGATTTAATTGTTGATAATGATACCTTGTGATCCATGTAGCAAATCCTTGTATTTTATTCTACTTAGTTATATAAGTAGAATAAGACCTATTGTTATTCTACTTAGTTATCTAAGTAGAATAAGACGGATTGTTGTAGGTGTAGTATTATGTTAGTCGTTGTAAATATGGTCTCACTGTACTCTCGTGTTTTTGTGGCATTTCTTATGAAATTTAAACATATGGCTTATGTTCTTTGGTGATGTTGCTGCTGCACTCTGTTCATGCGATTTTTAATTCCATTCTTGATGCTATCTTTGGAGAATAACAGGTTGGTTTCAACAATATATACTCATTTTATCTTTAATATAAGATTTAATTAGAAAATTAATTTTAATTCTAAATATAAGATATATTTTCTGTATTTATTAATTTTTTTTTTCAAATTATCTCTATTAATACTCTCTTAATAATAATTAAATAAGAAAGGGGGGACAGAGTTAAAAAAAATAATTAAGATATTTTAAAAAAATTATATTAATCAACTTAATTATTTTTTTAATATAATTAAATTAGTTAAATATAATGTATATTAACGATTAGAGAAATATATTTTTCTTTTTACCAACATTAATAGACGCATTAAATCCCTATTATATATCACGTTCAATTACCTCATCCAAATTAAGGGGAAGTTGATAGGTTATTAATTTTTTTAAAAAGGAAAATAATTTCTAAATGTACCCGTATTTAAATCTAGAAGTGGATAGAAAGGGAAGAGAAACAGAGGTGGAAAGAATCCTGAGATGGAATGTTGCTACTCTTCCTTTGTTCGGGTTTAGCGAGTGGATAGAAAGGGGAGCTTGCAAGACTATATTATTGTGACTAATTTTTCCTCATAATTATGGTACTTAAAGTTTGTATTTTAGCCAACTTATATATATAATTAAATTTAAAAGATTACTAAATATATAAGATTACGTAGGTAAAAAAATTTAAAATGTGATAAAAATAGTTTAAATATATACATCAAAATTACTTTTTAACCTAAATTATTTTCTATTATAGTAATATCTTTTTTACTATGAAAATGTATTGATATTATTAGAAATTGTAAATTATTTCTTTTTAACCATATAGTTTTTAACTGATTGTTTTGTTTTTATTTTATCCACAGTATCCTATTATTAGGTATATAGTTTTAGGCTTTATTTGGTTAAGAGTTTTGGAGCGGAGGAGAGATAAAAGTGTTTTTGGTTAAAAAAATGAATGAGGGGTTAAAATTTTTGTCTTTTAGTATTAACCTACCCTCCCTACCTCCCCTCTAAAATTGAAGGTTTTTATAGGGGAGAAAAATTAATAACATAATTACCCATAATGATATTTTAATATTTCAATCATACCCTCCTCTTCTTCGCACACATAAAGCAGCTGTTGGACGTAAGGCAACAATTTTTTTTTTCTTGGTATAAACGTAAGGCACTGTTGAGCATTCATATGATTTTTTATAAATCAAGCACAACACTAATGACAAAAAGAGATGACATGTATACGCATATATATATAATAATATATATGTAAATGATATATAATGTTAAAATTTATCAATATTTTTTAATTTTATTATATATATAAATAAGATAATTTTTTTTGAAATTTATAAATTAAGAAATAATAATTTTAATATAAATATTGTAAATAAAGAATAAATAAATTTAAATAAAGAGATAAGGGTATATTTGTTAACTTCTAATTAACTCACCTTCTCTCCCCTTCTAAACCAAATAAAAAACATCATTAATTAATCTCCCCTATCTTTCTCTCCCCTCCTTCAAATTAACCTAACCTACCCTCCCCACAGCTAAACGAAACAAATCCTTATGGTTTGGGGTTACCTCTCAGCATAGATGCCTTCTTTGGAATAATTTTTTTAAACAAGACTTTTAATCAATTTTTCTTTTTTCTTAAATTTTTTTTAGAATAATACGGGCCAGAGCCCATAACAGAATGAAAACAAGATGCTTCTTGGGCCAGTAAGTCCCAATTTATCTCTATAGAAGTCTAACTGGCCATCAGGTGGTTCTGTTGTGTGTTTTTTTTTATTAGTATTGTTGATATTCAAATGAGACGGAGTCCTTGGCAATACTAGCTACTGAGCTCTTTTTCTTCTTGCGCAAGGACGGCCAGAGATATTGCAATTGCAAATAGTGATTACAAAGTTCGAGAATATTGAGGGCTACACAAATTGAGCTGCAGAACTCGGTTGTGGAAATGTGCTCCTCACGACGAGATGTCTAGAGTAGAGGACATGGAAGACGTGGAGAAGCGTCGTCAATTGAAGCTTGAAGAAGCCCTGGAAATCAAATCCCTCAGGCGTATAATCAGTGCTTACCTCAAGTGCGATTCATTCCTTCCATTTTTGTTCGTAAAATTTTCTAGCAGGTTATTCAATGTTATTTTTCTTTGTTTGGAAGAAAATATATTTCTCCCAGTTTAATTAGCGATAATCTGGGTAATTTTGGGATGTTGTTATTTAACTGGAATCAATTTGTGCTAACGAAGACATCGTTGGCGACAAAGACTGGGTTGGCACTTCAGGGCCGTTAGTTATTTGAAATGACCAATGAGGGTTTTTCATAGAATGAGAGTGGAGTAGTGGACTGATATGGGTTTGACTCAAATGAAGTGTTTACCTGAATGATGATATTTGCATCGAACAACAACTAGATGTCATTTGGAATAGGTATTTAAAATTTCTAGTCTTTGATTTTCTGGAAATTGTACAAGTTTGAGATTGTTTTTCACGGTTTTTTTCTTTGGTACTTGAAACTAATATTTCTTGTTTGGTCACCAAGATTTAAGATAAAATATCGTCTGAAAGATATACCTTTCTTGTTAAAAGTTGATTTGAAGAGAAGCATGGAACTGTATTTTTAGAGAGATAAATGAAGCCTCACTTGTATTATATTCCAATGATATGTCTTCTTTCTATTGAAATTAAGTGTGTTGTTAATTTAAATTACTTCCATAATATTTTACTACACTACAATCTTCTCTAAAACATGGTTCAATTTTGAAAAGGATGAGATTCTTTTCTTTGGAATCATTTTTGATGGTAGGGACAGGATGCTCATGATATAGAGAAAGGTTTTAATACTCAAGGGAAAATATTAGTGAAGTGCTGAGTTAGAAATTAATTAGGTGAGAGAGATTAAAGAAGAGTGTTGGAGACTTGGTAGTAAGGGATACTAAATTCCACGTTGATTAGCATGGGATGCTCAATAGAGTTTTAAGTGGGGTTGTTTCTCCCATCTCAATAGCTAGCTTTTAAGGTAGGGTTACCCATTACCCATCAAAGAGTCCAGTTAGTTAAGAGTAACTAGCCTTTTTGTAATATACTCATACTACTATTAACAAGGACCCCTGCATATACTTTGGTTCTTTGGGATGTTTTAGTATAATACAGAAGCTGACCTCTCATCTATACAAGCTGACAGTCATATCTGGTTTCTTTATGAAAAGTGATTTTTTCTTTCTACTTTTTCTTTTTTCATTTTTATATGCTTCATTGCGATAACAGTGTGATTGCATTGAAGTGACTCCCATGTGTTATAAATTTACAAATAAATATACTTGTATGAAACTGGCAGAGCATTACTTTAAATTGTGCCCCTTTATCGTAGGCATATTTTTTTCATGATGAAAATGCAGGCTAATATAATTTGAAATTTGGGTAGTATTCTTTTCACATCTTATTATGCCATCATAATTTTTTAAACTTGATTTTTTACCTACTATTTGCAATTTGACTACCCTTTTCATTGACTTTGATGCAGCTATCCTGATGCTTCAGAAGAGGATGTCAGAAGATACGAAAGATCTTTCAGGAAACTCCCACCTGCACATAAGGTATTTGTTGTAGAACACTAGCAAGAATATAGAGAAAGTGGGTGAGAGTGAAGAAGAAAGAGTGAGGTACAGAAGAAATAAAGGGGGAGAAGGAAACTGTTGATAATCTGAAATCTTTGTCATCAAATCAATAGCTAAGTTAACCCTAGTAGCCTAGTACAACTAATGGCGTTACATATAGCTCATAAGATAACTTCTAATATAAAATAAAAGACAATATTTAATCCTAATCCCTGCAAAAGATAAGCTAAATGAAGAGGATAATATTAAGACGATAATATTGAAAGTAAAACAAAAGTAATATAAAATATTATTTTCTAATTCAAATCCTAATATATTATTAATTTTACCTTTATTTTTGAACCTGAATTTACAAATAATATATCTTTTTGTTCTCTTCCCATTCTTCATTATTCTTGCTTGTTTGGAGAAAACTTGATCTTGAGTTTTAAAGTGTGGAAGCATTAAGAGGAGAATCCATCATGGAGCATTTGCTAGGACCCATAACCCTACTTCAAAATCCGTTAAGTAAGGAAGCTTTTGGGCTCTCTTCAATTATATAAGTTTGGTTGGCTGAAATAATGTGATGGTGATAATTTTCGTCATAAGGCTTAACATCTAATCATTGTTCAAAATCATTATGGGCTTCCCATCCTAAATTACTCCTGTCTTCTCTTTATAATCTACAATATTTCTTTCATCATCCATGATTGATGGGCAATTGAAGGGTTCCAAAATGATAACAGTATTGCATGGAGATCTCAAAGACATTTTTCTTCTGCCTTTAGCCCTTCCAACATTTTCCTGGGATTTGTATACCTAAATAAGAGAACTCCTTACTCTATCCAAAATGATTATCAAGCCAGTCAAAGGAAACACGGGAATGCTTTGAGTCTAATTTGGACGAGTCCCATGTGCTAGGAGTCTCACTGTTGCGCAATGCATGTGCTTCTCTTTTGGGACAGGTTTCATTTGGTAGTGCATCCAACAGTGTGGTAAACTTCCTGATTTTGTGGTTGGAGTATATTCTTGCTCCAATATTACTTAATGAGAACAGTAGCAAGACTATGGAGGAAGAGAGGGAAAGAGAAGAGGAAAGAGGCTGTTACATAAGCAATAAAGGGTGGGAAGGAAATTTTCAGAGAATCTAGAAATATCATTATCAAATCAAAGGCTTGCCCTAGAGCAATATCCTTTTAATTCTCTTTCCATTTTCTGTTAATATTTTCCCATGATCATGAGGCTGTTTCGCCACTGTATCTTGATGTCTTTTGTAATTTTTACTTGATTGAGCTACCAATGTGTGGATGTTCTCTACCAAGAGCATAAAGTTGGGGTAGTTGAGATGAGGATGTTGAGATGGATGTATGGGCACACAAGAAAAGATAAGATTCGTAATAAACAAATACGGGGAAGAATTGAAGTGGCACCTATTAAAGAGAAATTGGTAGAGAACTGTCTTAGGTGGTTTGGATACGTGCAAAGAAGGCCAAGGGATGGGCCAGTGAGGAGGGTGGATCAAACAGTATGAACTCCGGTTAAAAGGAGTAGAGGAAGGCCAAAGAGAACGTTCAACGAGGTCATTGAGCGGAATCTCTTAGTCAATAACCTATCAAAGGATTTAATTTTTAATAGAGTACAATGGCATTGTATGATCCATATAGCTAACCCCATTTAATGGGATAAGGCTTGTTGTTGTTTTGAGCTACCAATGTGTCCTATCTGATTTCTGTTTTTTTATTATTTCTTAATTGGCTATTTTTTATGCTGTTCTGATTAAATGTGTTTTTTTTTGTTTATTCTAATGTTTCCTCTTGCACCTAACTTTCTTATTTATGTTTTTTAGGCTTTATTATCCCATTATCCTCTAAAGATTCAAAAACTGTGCCGGTAAATTTACTTTGCCTTCTATTTTTTATATCCTTTCTTAATTTATCTTAATTTTCTTTTAAAGAATTTCCTGAGTTGTTTTGGAGTAGATGCCAATGGCCCTTGGGTTCAGTGGCACTTTCTTCCATGAAGGGAACATGTAGAAAATATGGAGGTTCTACACTTGTTGCTGAAATGGATCTTCATTTTTTGGAATTACTGATAAGCTAAATGGTCCTAAATTATGTTTGTCCTGTGCATATAATCTGATGAGGATAACGATTAGCCTTCAGTTTGGATATGCTTTTATTTTAGCTGCCCATATTTGGACTTGAAAGGCACAGTGTCGTTATTGATTATTAGGTTGGGGTGATTCTATATGCCTATGGCATTGTAAAACTTGTGGAAACAAATATCTTTTAAAAGTGAACATTTAGAATAAAATCATATTGAACAGACAATATTCTAACCTTTAAGGGAGAATTTGGACAAACACACTTGCAACCACCATGGAATTTAAGTTAAACTATTAGCAAGTGCCAGGAATTAAAATTCTTTATTACCTTTTAAATAGAACTTAAATTGGATTGGAGTGATATAAGTACATTTCTAGTGGTTAATGTAAATTGTAAACTTAAACTAACATAATCTAGTGATAACATGACAACAGGTGTATCTCCGTAAATTCTTATTTCATATTCAACATGCTTCAGGTCAGAGCTAACTCTTGTGGTGGTGAAATCCTTTATCATCTTTTAATGTTGTTTTGATATTGATATAACAAACTTTTGCAGGCATTTGAACCTCCACTAGATATGAGCCAGGACTTAGATATGGATGAAAACCTGGACCCTGGACATTGCCAACATGCCACAAAAGATAATAATGCTTGCTTGTGTGAATCTACCTCAAGAACAGAAATATGTTCTTCAGCAAATGATCAACAGGATTATGTGGAATGTTGCATTGATACATGTAGATCATCAGTACCAGTCCATGTTAATGAGGTTTCTGGAACATTTTGGTCCTCTTATTGATTCAATAAATAAGAATTGTGATGTTTGGTTGGTTCAATCGTTGTTTCGTTTTTTTTTTCATTGAGAAATTTAAGTAGATAACAACAGGAGGTTGACGTTGAGGGTCACCATCTCTTAAGTACTGGGAGCCAGTCTCCATGTTCAGTACATACCAAAGAGACGGACAAATATGGTGGAAACTTAGATGGTTGATTCCAATGGAAATGTAATTACTGTTTGTTTTAATATCTCTAAATTTCAGTTGCCATTTAAATTTACAAGTTTCAGTAGGTCTATATTTTGCAGGTTCCTTAGTGGTGAATTGATGTTAATGATTTTATGATTCTTGTATCAATTTCAAGTGATACATGTTTGAGCAACTAGATAAAGACAAAACTTAAATTGATGTTATCTCTTTCTCTAGGACACTTTAAAAGTGATAGATGGAACATTTTGTGATTAAGGTGGATTGATTAGTTGAGACAGTTAGTTAGAATTAGTTAGGTGATCAGATTCTGCTATGTTCTATAAATAAAAAATACATTTCAATAGAAGATGTGAATGAAATGAAGTAATTGCTCTTCTTCTAGTTGCTCGTGTATTTGATATCAAAAGGCTGTTATGTGCCTGAGATGTTGCCATTCATTTCTTGGGAAAAAAAGCCCTCTCTTTGTGCTGAACTTGGTGGATATCTATTAGGAACCTAAGCTGGAAAGATGACATATCTGATGCAAGTTCCTCTAAATTTTATTTATCTATATATATACATATTAAGTGATGGTATGATGAAACCAACTGGACGGCAATCATAAGTTGTGCGTATATGTATTCCCCCTTGATCTCCTTTATGGCTGTGTGTTCTGCCCTGGACTGCCATTCTGGATCACTTGCTGGCTGTTCTATTATATGCTAGTTGTTTTTCTTATATGTTTTATAGAGGATATGGAGTTCCTTTTAATTGTCACCTTGTTTTCCCACTGTTATCTCCACCCCCCCCCTACTTGACACTTCTTTTTCAAGTTCAAACTTCACTGCATTTTTTATTAGAATTCTGAATGTTTTCTAGTTCAATTGTAGAAAAATTATTTGGATATATGTATCAATAAGCTTTTCCTTGGTATGTTTCAGCTATCCTCATTGCGACAAGAATGGTTGGACCCATCTTTTCAATTGAAGGTTCCTTTAGTTGATGTAGATAAGGTAGGTATTTCCTTGTTACTCCTTTCCTCTCTCTCTTTAAACCTAGATGGTTGTTCAGATGTCACTTAGCACTGATTCTGTGATTCTTAGATGTTTCTGCGCTTATCTTCATGGTTGGTGAAGATGTCACTGAGTCATGAAATTATGTAATTTTACATTTCATATAAAAATAGCAATTTTAGGCACTTTGGATAGGATAGTTGGAAGTTTAATTCCATATTCTTTTTTAATTGTATTGTAAGGATGAGAATCCTGTTACAATTAATTGGGAACGTCTGGATTTGGAGAATCTCTACATTGTTTTTCTAGTGTATTGGTGATCTTTGAAGATAAAAATTCAATATTGTTTTTATCTTTTATCTATTTTGATATTGTCTTGGCCTCAGGTGCGTTGTATAATAAGGAATATAGTAAGAGACTGGGCAGCAGAGGTACTGCTTATTTGTTTATTGAATTTGAAATGTAATTATTGAATTAAAAACTTGATGTAGATTTCCATTTTATCTTCTGTATTTGGTATTATGTCAGGGTCAAAAGGAACGTGATCAGTGCTACAAGCCTATACTTGAAGAACTCGATGCCTTGTTTCCTAATCGTAGTAAAGAGAGGTACACCGATAATATTTCTATCTAAAGTTTTTATCGTCTGCAGAAAGTTCTTATCCAATTTGAAGTTTATTTGAATAATTTGTAGCTCACTAAAATCTTGAAAATTTTCAAACAGTCCACCTGCCTGTTTAGTTCCTGGTGCTGGACTTGGTCGGTTGGCTCTGGAGATTTCATGCTTAGGTATGTGCGTATCACTAGAATCTTGTAGGATTTATGTTATATGCTTTTACCATGTCTGTTATTTCATGCTACAATGCAGGATTTATCAGCCAGGGAAATGAATTTTCATACTACATGATGATATGCTCAAGTTTTATTCTTAACCAGTAAGGACATTGAACTGTCACTTTCCTTGTTCATCTCTGAGTTATAAATTTTTGTTTGTTTTTAATTCACTATAAGTGAGTTTTTGTTTTTAATTCACTATAAATGAGTTATGTTCTGATACCATTTTTTCTTTCTCTGATTTTTTTGTTATTAATAAATTGGCTTGATGGATCATATAAGCACCCAAACTGCTGGCGAATGGACAATATACCCTTGGATACACAGCAATTGTAATTCTTTGTCAGATAGTGATCAACTTCGTCCTGTTTCAATTCCAGATATTCACCCTGCCAGGTACTTACATTGGTTTGTAATTTAGGCCGTCCTATTTTCTCCTTTTTTAAAAGCTATTGTAAGTTTCAATACTGCTTTATCCTCACCTGTTAAAGATTCTCATCACCATATGAGGTTTAGTATTGCTGACAATTAAGTTGATGAATGTATAAGCAAGATGGACATAATTAATATATATGATCCAATTTGAGGGGGAGTATTGAAATATCTTTTGTTTTATTGTAGTGTTATTAGCATTGATTAGCCTCTTTTATTAGCTTGTATCTCTCTATGCGTATATATTTTGGATGTGTCCTAGCTTTCATATGAATGATCAACAATTTTTCTCTCAAATTACAGCACATTTATCTTGTTGACATGTTTCTTTTGTAATTCTTTGGTTAGTTTTCTGTGTCCTGGCTCCTGAGTATGCAAATTAATGGCTTTAGCTATCATTGTTTCTGTTCACATTCAGAATAAAAAATTATTTTGATGGGTAAGTCATTATCTTGTAAGCAGGATAGCTTTCTATTCTAAATTTTTTCAAGTTGGATCCGAACAGTGAACTCCAAGTTCTTGAATTGTGTCTTTGTCTCTTTGTTCTAGAAAAGAAATGACATTTTTTTTGGGTGAAAATTCAATTTCTTTCTCAAGGCCAAGGGAGCAAAGTTTTGAAATTCAACCCAGACATTGACTTACAGGTGTCAAGAATAGGCAATTGGATCAACTTGTTCAATTAGATAGAGGCCCATCATTTTCACCAAATGGCATTATAAATATATATAAAATTAATAATTGGTTAGTCTTAATATATAATTAATGTGCTACATGCTAAGTGAGAAAAATTATGTTCAAATAATTATGGCTTTAAATTAAAATGGCCAACAGGAATCGTATGTTTCGAATAAAAAACATTTTTTTTAACATGGCTGATTTTCTAGAGACTAAGTTAGGCCCCTTTCAGCTCCCTAATCTAATGCGGCACCTGTGTTTGTTGGTGTGACATCAAACACAAGAAAAATGTCTTGACTAATAGCAATGCTAAAATTAAAGTGTTTAGTTACCTATCATCTGTTTGAAATCGTGCATTCCTATGGTCACATGATGAAAATGAAGACATAGTTTCCTTGTACAAGTATCTTAATACAAGTACATTTTCTGTTTTATTTTTATAATTATAACCTTGTTGATTGCATTTTTTTTCATATCAACTGGGAGCAGTGCAGGAATCACTGAAGGCTTTTCCATGTGTGGTGGTGACTTTGTTGAAGTCTACAGTGATCCAAGCCAAATAGGTAAGATAGATGGCATTACTCAAAAGAGTAAGTGTGCGTGTGTGTGAATGTGTAGAACCTTGAGATTTGGGTATTCTCAACCATGCGGGCATCAGGCTCTCCCTTTTAGTGTTTTTGTTAGAATTGTTAGTTTATCTCCTTTTTCTTAATAAACAGGTTATTTCGTTTCTTTATATGGGTAAACTATAGTTCCCACATCGATTATATTGCAAGCTAAACAATCTTAACTCTGTTATTAAGTGACAGAACGCTAGTATCAGGGCTGTACAAAATATTCTCTCCTTTTAGTTTTCATTGTTGACTTCATTTCAAAGGAAGCCGAAACATAGACACAGAAATATTTCTTATGTAATCGTCATTGAACTTGTAGTCTTCAGGAGTAGTAAATAATTTGCTGGCTGCCATTTTTGTTGAATGCCACATAATACAAATTTATGTATCTTCCCTGTTCGATTTCTAGACCCCTGTTGATGCTTATTTATTAGGCTTAAGCTAGTGCTGAGGAACTGTGACATTAACTACGAATGCATTGTCCTAGGAAAAGAAATGAATGCTTATTTATTAGGCTTAAGCTAGTGCTGAGGAACTGTGACATTAACTACGAATGCATTGTCCTAGGAAAAGAAATGAAACTACTTTTAAATTTCTACGGGGAACTCAAGTGACTGTACTTTCTTTTTTACTTTTTTTTTTTAATTCTGTCAGTGAATATAAGATTTTAAAACCAGTTTTCTTATTAGTTGTTAGAGGTGAGATCTTAAATATATGAAGAAGAGCTTTGTTGTTTGGAGATACAAATCCAAATTTCTGTAGATCTTACGTATAAATTGAACTTGAGATTATAGTTCTAATTCATATCATATCAATATTAAAATGGAAGACTACCATATAATTTTTCAATTCCTTATGGTGCTTACATTGCTGTACAGGTGCTTGGGATGCAGTCGTGACCTGTTTCTTTATTGATACTGCTCATAATATAGTTGAATATATTGGAATAATATCTCAAATTTTGAGAAACGGGGGAGTAAGTTCCTACCTACTGTTAATATCTATTGTATTTCCTCCGTTCCTTTTTGCGAGAAAAATTTACCTACTTTACACAAGCCAAGAAAATTAGTTGATTTCTTTAGACTTACCTCATCATTCCACAAGTACCCTACATTAAATACCCCCCCCCCTCACACACACTGCCCTAATTAATTGAAAACACCCTTTTTTATGAGCATTTTTGGAGAGGAAAAAATTATTTTGCAAAACATCTTATAAATAGGAACATCAAAGCCTTTCAAAAGATATCTTCTGAAAAGGAACGGAAGGAGTATATTCTCTCTGCTATTCCATTTGTTCTCATTTGATGTCATGATCGTATAATTGGTTTCCTTCCTACTGGGTAACATCATGACAGGTTTGGATTAATTTAGGTCCTCTCCTTTATCACTTTGCGGACATGTATGGACAAGAAGATGTAAGATTTTTTTTTACCATTGTTGACTTCCTCTTATTGTTTCGAGGCCGCTTTTTGACTTGCACATGTTATCACATGCGTGGAATATATTGCCATTCGGATATTTATCTGTAGGACATGTCCATTGAATTGAGTTTGGAAGATGTTAAAAGGGTCGCTTTGCATTATGGATTTGAATTAGAGGTATGCTCAACCAATTTGGTTATTGCTCCTTTTACTTCTACAAATGGCTAACCATGCTTCCATTGTATTACCATGGACTGCAGAAAGAAAGTACCACTGAAACAACCTACACTACAAATCCTAGATCAATGATGCAAGTAAGCTTCTATATAACTACTTGCTCTGTCCCTCACTCTAGTGGTCTTTTCTAAAATGAGGCTAACATCATTATAGATCTTTACATGGGTCAATTGAAGGCTTTTTTTGTTCTTTTAATAGCTTGGTGTCTCAACCACAAATTTCCCAATTGCTTTATTGATAATAATATTTGTTCGAAATTTCTATCTATTAAAGATAAGTTACAGTTTATCACCTGTCGCTTTATAGCATTTCATTCGACATCCTTGTGGTTTGTCTGCTTACTCCTTTGCAACATAGTGTGTTAGTGGTAGTTTAACTCTTTTACAAAAATATGCATGTGAATATTAAGTTGATTTATCAGTTTCAATATTAACTGCCTATTTTGACTCCTTACTTCTGTGTTGTCAGCCAATCATTGGAATAGAGTAGAACATTTCCATTTGAAATGTCAGTTTATAAACGTGAGATTTAAGATTAAAATGTTCTCATCATTTTGAGTTTTACATGATTATTTTTGACAAAATTAAGCGGCTATGTATGTAACCTGAGAAGCTGGATAGTATGCTTTAAATCACGGGATAAACAGTAATTTACCAAATATTAAATTCATCAATAAGTTAATTTTTTTTAAAGCTGTATTATGCTCAAAGGGTAAAACCATATAGGTGTCTTTTAGCAGAAAACAAAAGAATGTAGATCTATCATTTAACTTTGAAAATTTCAATTAGGGCAAGCTCAAATGAAGACCTTAGGCAATGGCTTACATTTTGCATTTATTGCCATCCACTCTGAAAATTATAACTATTCATCAATATTGCATCTATTAAAAACCTTAGTTTGATGATCTCTGCAGAACCGTTATTTTGCTGCTTTTTGGGTTATGAGGAAAAAATCAGCACCGCAGCAAGTGCCGGATAATAACGGATTCGTAACTTCTGGAATAGAAACTTAGTCCACTTCGGCTTTCTACTTCTATTTGCCAATGGTGAATACCTATGTGCATTTATGAAATCTATCATGCCAAGATGAATTTTGATATATTTGGTATTAAGTTGTTGCAGAAGACACAAGTTTCTGTATCAATTGAAAATGAATGCATTTGCAGAAGATTTTTTTTACAGTAATTTGATTGATCAATATGCATTGTTTTACATACTATATGAAGAAACATGTTTACTTGTTGAAGATTTCAGTGATTTGCTGGGGATATGCAGGATTTTATATGCCATGTTGTAATTTTAGAATTTATAGAATTTATAGCGTGCTGCAAAATTTATATTTGCAGAACCATTCTATGCAACATGGCCGACCTACTTCAACGCATATAAAATTGTTAATTGCTGGTATTTTAAGTGTATTTTTTTTTAAAATAAGGATGTGAAGGTAATTTTATGTAGTGAAAATTGCCCCCCTTTTCATTTCATTTTGTGTATCAAATAGGGTCTTAAAATATAAGGAAAAGTAAGGGAAAAGTTATCTATTAAAAATTTTATTGGGGAGGAGCTAAATCAGAGTTCGGATACGTTATGTATAAAATTTGCTAAGTAAAAATTTGTTAGGCATTTTTACTAATAGGGGAACTTTATCAATTTTCCCAAAATAGAGTCAATAGGTAGTTCATGCATGACACTAATGGCCCGGAATTTGGAAAGAATGCAATAGAATGTGATGATAGGGAATGTGATGTAATGATGATTTTGGTAAGATGTTGGGAATGTTAAAACTAAATTAATTTTTTATATTTATTTTAATAATTTTAAAAACAAAAATACTGTAATACCCCCTTCAAAAAAATTCCTTTCCCATTCCATTCGATTCAAACAATTTCTTTCCTTTCCTTCAATGTTTCTTTCTCTAACTACCAAACGCAAAACACAAGAACATTAAAATTGAATCTGAAGATGCACATTTTTTTTCAAGTACTATTTGCATATTTTACGCTAAGGCACCAAAATTTGGTTACACGTGGACCTCCTCCTGTAATAAATTGTGGTTCAACATTGTCTCCTTTGTACAATAATTTAGACAACAACTAATAGGGGTTGATTCGAGTAGTAAGCGACTTGATATTGTTTAAATGAGGTCTTAAGTTTGAACTATAACGTATGTAAAAAAATTTCTGTTGGGATACTCATCCACAATAGTTAGGTGCATGACGCGGGTCAGACCTAGATATAGTTTAAGTAAACTTCTGGTTAAATGGGTGGACAACTAAAAAAAAACTTAGACAACACAGTTTTAGAAAATTCACAATGCTTTTTGTGGATCCACCGAGTGCTTCACTTATTTCTCACCCAATAATATTACTGAAACCCTGAAACAAACGAAGTGGAGCCTATATGAGTTTATAATACTATCAAATATAGATACTTAGGTTTGGGAAGAGTGAGGGGCATTTGAGGAAAAGGGTAAATTGCAACATGTGGGAATGGGGATTATATAGCCCTGTTAAAGAATTTAAGGGAATCATAATAGTATTTGCATCAGAATCATAAACATATAAAGATGCACGAGGATCACAGGTAATCTGTTATGGAATCGAACCAAACAAGTCATAAATGTTAAAATCATATTCACTCTAGATTTTTTTTTTCCTGTCAAGTTATCTCATGGGTAAAAGTAGGGGCATTCATCTTATCCTATTATGGCAGTCTATTCTGGTGCTATTTTAATTAGGATGAGATAAACCACAATATGACATAGGTTATCTCCATCCTATCATGTCTTAAATATAGGGATGTGCATAAGTAGGATTAGGTAGAATAGTCCTCTGTCTAGTGTCCTACTCAAAAAAATATATGGATTATATTTTACAGCCTGATGCCTGACTCCTCGGTAAAAATCTTAACAATTTTGGGCTGGACATGAGTAGGTTGGGCATGAGTGGACTGAACATGCCCAAGTCGTGATGTCATGCTCATGTGAAAAAAATATGCAATTATGAAATTCTAAAATAATACCATATTCATGTGTCTTCAAGAGTTAAATAATATCTATAATCCACTAAGAATAAGAAAATAGAGATAATAATTAAAATATTGAGATCTGGCATATAAAAAATAAGCGTTGAAATTTAAATAGTTTATAATTATAACTTTGTATCAATCTCCTACATATTAACAAAGATAAAGCATCTAAAAAATAAAATAAATAATTATAATTTATAATGTAATCATATGATAATTAACAAAGTTAAAAAAAGAAAAAAAATAGTATAGTTATAAATATTAAAAGATACAACTTACATACTTAATTACTTATATTTCTAACATTATCTTACAGTTACTAGTAGCTATCATATTCTTCCTTCTAAGATAGAGAAAAAATAAAAAAAATAAAAAAAGGGGTGCTCATGGATAGGGTATGGTAAGGCAACCCATGTACCCAATGTCCAGCCCAAAAAATGCATGGGTTGTATTTTGCAGCCCGATGCCCAGCCATGCCCTATATTTATTGGGCTGGGCAGGACAATTTTATTGCAGGCTGGGCAGGGCATACTGGTCGTGGGCTTTATGCACAACCCTACTTAAATATATTTATTTATTTTAATTTTTTAAATTATTTATCTATATATTAACATATATTTTATAATATTAGTATATTATAATCTATTTTTTAAGTTGATGTCAAAAAATTATCAAAGAATGTATTTTTATGATCTATTTGCTTCATTTTTCTCTCTCTCTCTTAAAAAAATTGATGGGGATATCCTAGTCCCATCTTATCTCAACTAGGATCGAGACACCTTTAGAATAGAACAGGATACCGGATAAAAAATCTACTCTATCCTTGTTTATCAAAATAGGATCGAATAACAACAGAGATACATAAAGGAAAGTAAACATGTCCCTACCACTCAAGTCAAAGAAAATCAACTCAAAAATGCATCGATAAAAAAAAATATCACTTACATATATACATACATACATACATACATATATATATATATATATATATATATATACCTAACCACAGTCCAGTAATCTCCTGCATATACTTTTGGAAAAAGAAGTTTGCAACAATCTAGAATACGAAAATCTCCAATAATTTTAAATAATTAATTAGTCCAATGTTTAAAATAAAAATTATTTAACTAATTTAAATAAATTAAATAAATAAGATAAATTAGTTAATTATATTAAATGTAATATGGTATCTTTAAAATATATTTATATAACATTATATTATATATTAATTTTTAAATTATTTAAACTAGTTTAGATAAAAATAATAAATATAGCAAATAATTATTTAATTTAGGTAATTATTTTTTTAAAAAATTACATAAATAAAAAATAAAAATATGTAATATAATCCAATTCACAAAACAGGGGCGTCAGTTTGACAAAAGAAAGAAAGAAAAAAACATTGTCTAAAATGCATAAATGAAAACTAGAAAAGAAATTAGTCAAAGCAATAATATTTGTTGCAATAACTTTCGAATAGACAAGAGACTGCCATTTGCCTTGGCAAGGAATTTTCTGGAAGCCTATTACTTTAATCAAGGCTGGTTATGATAAGAGTTTGAAAAAAAATTTATAAAAAAAAAATTTTGGATAATTTTTAAAAAATAAATTTTAAAGAAGAGTTAATAAAAAAAATAATTATGAATAAATGAGTGTTTAGATAATTATTACTAAAAAAAATTATAATTGAAAAATTACCATAAAGTGTCACTGCTAGAAAATAGACTTTTTAAACCAGTTGAAAATAGGCGAAACTCCTGTGTAGAAAGTATGATATTCTACAGCGGTTATTTCATACAACCAGTTTAAAAAGTAATATAAAAATAAAAAAATCCAGGATAAAAAAGCTCTACATTTATATCAGAGAAGCTTCTAAACTAATTTTCCCATTAATGTACCAAAATTCTTTCATTCTTCATCACAAATATGAAGGAGGAAGAGAGATAGGTACATGTAAAAAGTAAGTAGATAACAAAAAAGAGGAAGAAAGAAAACACCAAAGAACCTATAAACGAAAGAAACAGAAAATCATATATATACACAAAAAAGAAAATCTAATTGAAGACATCACAAAAACATTATCACAATTCCTTTGGATTACCTCCTCAAAAGCAAACATAAATCTATTTAAACAGAACTCAGAAGTGAATGAAACAAAAATCCAAATATATATACAGAAACAAAAACCCATAAACACTGTCACCTAATTGAATATATCACAGAAATGCAATCATAATTCCTCTGGCTTACCTAGTCAAAAGTGAACATAAATATATTTAAACAAAACCTATAAAAAAAGAAATAAAAAATAGACATTCACCATTGCAAATCTGAGTCTTCTTCTTTGGTGAGCTTATAGATAAGAACAATAAACTTTAACAATAGAGAACGACGAGTACAGGTATGGGTCATCGCATATCTAGATCTTCTTCTTTGGCGAGCTTTAGACGATGTGTTACGAAGGCGGAGCTTCCTGTCACCATGTGTTCTCCCTTGGCTAGTTTTCTCCATGGTTAACGATGTTATTTGTGAAGATAGAGAAGTACAAAAAACTAAGACTTTTTGTTAGATTTTTAATAGCAAGAACATTCTACACCAGATGTCATTCCATCAAGTGTAGAATATTTTATCTTTTACACTAGTCACATGTACATCAGGTCTAAATATTTATATAAGGATATTCTACACTGGATGTTATTCTATCAGGTGTATAATTTTTTATCTTTTACACCGGTCACATGTACATCACGTGTAGAATATTTTATCTTTTACACTAGTCAAGTGGACATTAGGTGTAAATATTTGGCAGAAGAGAAAGGATAGATGGTGGAGAATAGTGAGGAGCGAGGAGAGAAGGTGTAAGAAAAAGTAAGGGTAAAATAGTAATTGAGTAGTCCTTAAATTCTTTTACTATTCTAGAAGCTAGTCTCAATAACTTATCCAAAATCTTAGTTTTTGTTTAGTCCAAAAATCCTTTTGAACAAATATGGCTATTTATTTTGAATTTTTTTTCAACTAAAATTTAGGTCTAAAGCTCTTTTAAAATATTAATTTGGGGATTTTCCAAAGGTACCAAATCTCTTGGATTGTTCCTTGAGGAGTTAACTCAAGATTTTCCAAAGGTAAGGGATAAAATTTTGGAGACGAGGAAGCTAATTATTTGCCATGACAAGTCTTAAATCAAATTCCCATATATCATTAATGAGAAAAGGTGTAGATTTCCTTCCCTTAATCTTTCTAATCTAAATAGCCCAACATAGTATAAAGTCATTAGAAGGGGAGCTGATATTGACCAAAGCATACGAAGGGTAGGACTTCAGGTAGTGAGAAGTACCCATGAATCCATTCATTAAAGAATAAGGATCTAACTTAACCTTTGAGTGTATAGTTAGTTAGTTTCCTTTTCCTCCAAACTAGATTTAGAAAAAATAATCATTTGTTTTAATAAAAGGTAGTTCAAATATACATGATTAAAATATGTATTTTAGAAAAACTAATACATAATCATTACAATTAAGTAACTTAACTAATACCATTAATCTACCTAAATTAGTTAAAGCATACATGCATATGAATATAGGTTACTAAATGTATAATCTAGTTTATAGGCTTATTTTGACATAAATATAATATCTTAATCAACTTTATTTATTATATTTATAATTTTATCAAACTATCGATATTAAATAGTATTTCCTATCTATGATAATACTTTTAAGGGAAAATTATATCTAGGTTCTGTGGAAAGAATTAAATTGTAACAAAATCCTAGGAAATGATAAAATGATTGTGAAGTCCTATGAGACTTGAGATTACTTTTTCTAATTGTAAAAAAAGATAACTACCCCAAGTGTTTAAAACTATGCCACAGTGTTATTATTCTTTTACTATGGAGTTATTATCTATAGTAATGTAGTTGTCATTTTTGCACCAAGCTAACTTTTTTGAAGCTATATTTGTTTCATTTTTCCCTTTCTAGTTTCATCCAGCCTGAATCTTTTCGTCATCAAACAATGTTTGCCGGAATATGCTTCCTTCTCAGCCGTAACATAGTCATTGGTCGAATTGCTTTATGAACTTTTATTCTATTTTCGATTGGCGAAAGCACTTCTGAGAAGAAACCAGCCACGATTTTGACTTTAACCTTCTGGTAACCTTCTTCCTTTTACTTATTTATATATGGGAAATACTTGATGCAGTTAATGATTATGTACCATGGTTTCGACTTAGTTTATGGTCCTTTATCTTTCTTCTTTCCTTTCCTCGGATAATTCGCACTTCCTTTTAGTTTGGGGAAAAATGGATCTAAGAATTATGTTTAACATATAAAATACAGGGCATGAAGATAATTTTTTTGTTTGGCCAATTGATGATGCTCATTCAAAAATCAACAATACAAGTCAACTTGAACATGGGGGAAAGCAACAAGCTTGGAATACAACGAAGAAGGAAATTAAAGCAATAATCAAGTGAAACACAATACTAGAATGTATATTTAAATTTGGAAAAACAAGGATGAGGGAAATTTTTTGGAAAATCTTCAGTACTTGTTATGCCCTTGCCTGAATAAGAAAAATCTCATGAAAATGTCACTTAGGATTTAGCAGATAGTATTTTAAATTTTACATATAGAATTGTTGTGTACAGTTATGTTAACGTATTCCATTTATAGAAGGAATATAGATAATTAGGGGTTAATACCTTAATGTGTGAAATAATATTCTCAATGTCTGGGCACATGACTTCTTGAGTAATTAATTTAATTCCAATTATTTGAACTTCTAAACTTCTGACTATAGTTTATGATTGCTACTGAGTATAGGTTTTTTTATTGTCTTTTTCCTTTTTTGTTGGGTTTTTATGATTCATGGTTGAATAATTAAATGGTTTTAGATTTAGCTATGTATATGCTGTCAAGATTATTTGGTGGTGCTGTATAATGTTGTCATATTTCTCTAGTTATCCTGATAATGAAATAATCACGTGTCCTTATCATACGTGTGAAGCGAACATTCTAGTTTTGGAGATGAGGAGTACTAGTATATATTTCAAGAAGCTTATGTTGCTCCATGCATTATCTTTATATGCTTCCCTGTAATTACAGTTGATTTTTCTCTTGTAATTCTTTAAAACTCTCATGCTTGTTTGTAATTAACTTCCTAAAAATTCAGGCAAAGTTAGGGAGAAATGAAAAAGGCTAAATAATTATGTGTACATATCTCAAATGTATTCAGCAATCAACTTAGTAATTTGAGCTATTAATATTCTTGTTATTGATATCCTCAGCATTTGAAACACTCTTGCCATTTTCAATGTGATCATCGATTAGAGAGATCTTTGATTGTGACCATCTCCTTAATAACTCTTATCCCAAGTTTGAAACCTAGATTTTGCCTTATATTTGCATGCATGTAGAAGTGAATATGGATTCTGTTGCTACTGTCTAACTATTATTTGTTTGATTTCTTTGACTTTTGTTTTTCTTAGTCATAGGAATACTCTAACTGAATTGCTAAATTGTGATAATGGAAATATACCCATCATGTCCCTTCTTGCACTAGGAAATTATTGCTCATACAAGAAAGCAGCAACAGTGAATTGGTTGTTTATGGGTTGCTTATCATTCACATGCCAACCTATTCCAATTCCATTCATAACGGGTTACTACAATCATGGTTTCATACTCCAGTTGGAATAGGGGTGAAGGCCACTAGGAAGGCTAAAGAGAAAAATAATTAAATCTCAATTTTAGCAGAAAAAGACTTATTATTATGGAAGATGCCATAGGGCTAGACATAGTGAAGACGTGTAAGAATACAAATCCAAGCTGAAAAATTTTAGTTGCTTGTATATTTTTTTGTATAAATGCATTGCACAATCTTTTATATTTTGTACATAGATGTGCAAAGTGATTATAGTAAATTTTTGTAACCTTGATCTATCTTCACCTTTTGAAAAATAGGATGGATCTTGATAAAAATGACTGTGTGTTGTATTGCTATTATGTTTGATGCAAACAACATATATAATTGTAAAGTGTATATAATGAAGATATATTCTTGCCTAAATAGTGTTAGGAACCAATGTACTAAAGTTGTTATTCCTTGCCCAATGAGTTATCATTTGTAGTGATGGAGTTGTTATTTTAATACCCATCTTGTTGGTTTTTTTGGTCAATCCAGGTCTTATGCATTTTTGTGTATCCCAGATTCCTGGTAGGAAATATGCCTAGATTGTTATTCCTTCACCATGTACTTTTCATTCCTATTTATAGAGTTGTTATTCTGCTACCTATAGTGCTGGTTTTGCTAGTTCATTCCAAGCGTTCTATTGGTGTGCCCAGTGCATTTTGGGTCTCCAAATTCATGGGGAAAAAATATGCTCCAATTGTTATTAATTCACCATAGAGTTGTTATTCGTAGTGATGTAGTTATTATTTTTTCACCCAAACTAACTTTTTTGATTCATTCTTAGGAAAAAGGTTACCGAAGTTGTTATTCTTGCAACGACGAAGTTGTTATTTCATAGTGATTGAATTGTTATTTTTTCACCTAGAATGTAACTGTATTGGTTCATTCCTGGGGAAAAAGGTGCCCCAAGTTGTTATTCTTTTACCATGTAATTGTTATTTCCTAGTAGTAAAGGTGTCATTCCTTCTTATGGTTGAAGTGTAATATATGAAAGGTAACCCACGAAATGCAAATATTGTGTTGATAGCATGATGCTTTGTTCATCTTAATTGTGGTTTCACTATGTTTATTTAGGGTTTTAAAACTTGTGATGGGTTTATAGGAATTTGTGGTATGTTTACTTGAGTTAGTAAGAACAAATAAACATTAGAAATATTGCCATAAAGTGTGAATGATAGAGCATGCTCTATTATGGGAGGGGAACATGTGTTGTTATGATAATAATCAATAGTTATTAATGAATAGTTGAGTTATTAATAATATGTATTTAGCGCATGTTGTTTTTTACCATTGGTAGAGTTGTAAGACAAACTGCTGCTATTGGATTACCACTTCTTTATGTTGTCATATATTGCAATTCAATAGTAAAAAAATAACAACTTGAGCATATTTATTTCTATATATTTGGGAGACTTAAAAGGCATTGCCCACGTTATTCTAACACCAAGAATGAACTAAAAAAATATGAATTTGAGTGAAAAAATAACAAGTCCATGGTGAAGAAATAATAACTTGGGTATAATTCTGCCTGACACCTGGAATGAGTAAAAAAAATAAGATTCTGTGTAGGAAAATAATAATTCCACCACCAACCAATGACAACTCATTAGGGAAAAAATAATAACTTGTAAACATTTTTGCCTAATACTATTCAGGTAAGAATATAACTTCATATATATATATATATATATATATATAAGTGTGTGTGTGTATTTTACAATTTACAAAACAAAAAGTAGAATGTGCAATGCATTTTACACAAGTATGATTGCATTGTGTATGGTATTGTATATATCATTGTGAGATACAAGTATGATTGCATTGGACTAAAATGAGCTTCAACATCTAAAATGATCTTCAAGATCACAAACTACAGCAACTTTGATTGCATTTTCGTATAAAATGCCTGCAATGAAGTTCCAAAAAAAAAAGAGAGATTTTAAGAACTAGGATACAATGACCATGGCACCATGATACAAGTCGATCACAAATTCCTTGCTTCTAATGAATGTCCAGTTCACTTTTCTCAAAAACTTTATATAATAAAATTTTCATCTTGCATAATATATTCATCATACTAATGGTTGAACCACTAATTGTTATCATATTTTTTCAATGCAAGATAAATACTATTGAAACTCAAAATCAGTTATTACAAAAGGTACAACAGAAAGCAAGAAAAACATTATTCTACAATCATCAATTTTGATGAAATAAAATCACAATCATTTTAAGCATATAGTATTTAAATCCAAAGATATGCATCATGTTTAAAGAAACCCTCCCATCAAGCGGAATAAATGGAAACCAGCTGTGCCTTATTCTGCCAGATAAGAATAGTAAGTCAAATACCAGGGATGAGAATGACATTGTCATGCATCTTTTAACTTATATTATTTTGTTTATATTATCATTTATAACTTACAGAAAATAGTTACAACTTAATGACTCAAATTAAATCCAACAATGAAACCGTGTAAATCAAATTACAATACATACCCCGGAAAGTCTGAGCTCCTTTGTTCTTTTCTACTGTTTTCAGTCCTCCCATCTTCTTACCCTGCAAAACACAACAAGCTTCATCACACTTCATCACAGTCTGAATTCTTTGCCATCTTTTCACTTGCCAAAATAACCACCACTTTCATCACATTACGGAAGTTTTTATGTATTGTTACTATTCTGTTCAATACTTGTAACTCATGGCTTCATAACTTGTTAATGACAACAGGTACATCCAAATCTTCCTCAATAAAAATCAAATATGAAACTCAAATCAAACAAACAAACTTGAGCAATTAGTACCTAAGTCCAAAGCTTTTCAATTGACAGTTATAACAACACAAATATATTACTCCCTATAATAATTTACATATTCATTATTTATTTACGAAAATCTAAAAGGAATGAATGGGAAAAAAATCAGGTGTAAATAAATTGCTTCATCAATTAAATTGACCACACTGCTCAGAAGTTGCGCCGCAAATTCTAAATCATCGACTACAATTGCTAGTTAACATCCCTTGGAAAAGCCAATAGATGATCTAAAATGTTTCGGTGGCATGTGCTATCCATCCATAGAGAAAATAATATATTTTTTCAGAACAATTGAGTGATATTACTAGGTTGATTAAAAAATTAACCATTGATAAAAATATAAAATCTATTATCCATGATCTATCTATTATACATATAATAGAAAATAGCATAACAGCCAAACTAGAGTGTCACGTGTCTGCGCCTCTACCGAAATAAATTGGCCTCTTTAATTTTTTATTATTTAATTAATAATAAATAATTACTACTACTTTTTCTATATTTAATCATTATTAAATTACGTTTCGATTTTTTTTTGTGTAGTTATCATTGAAATTAAGAAGTATTCATTGGTAACAATTTGTAATTGGCGATCGTATATTTAGCTTTATTATGTGTACCTGAGAGGTGAATTGAACATAGATTTGGAAGTAAGAAAATGAGCATAAACAACTTTAGATATAAACTTGGTTATTTTCAATGGCTCAGGTTTATAGCCAAAAATATTTGATTAACTTGATAATTAATCAAGAGATAATATTAATTAAGCATAATTAAGTAGAACCTGTAGGTTGATGGATAATAGGATAAAATTAAAATGACTGCCATTATAAGAGTCCAAACTAAAAAATTATAATTAGTTGATTCAACCCATATTTACTACGCAACAATATTTAGAATATGATTACCTCCAGTATAAAGATACATGTTCTTAAAGAAAAAGTTGTCTATCAATATTATAATCCTTAATGACTTCAGCGCTTCATTCTTGGTTTTTTATAGTGACTATTTACTTCACTTACTTTTTATAAACATTTTGGCTAGCAACCTAGGCAACCTCTTACTATGTTTACAACAGTTAAAGTTGCAAAGAAACCTCATGCCAAAATACTTGTATGATCATGGCGATGGAGGATGAAGTTCTTTTTAACGAAAGAAAAGTTTATGAGTTACGTCTGGATTGTTTTGCTTTATTATGATCAGGATATACATCCGAGTTCATAACATTTATAAAAATATTTATAGAACATCTACTAATAAAATTCTTATATAAAAAAAATTTTGATCTTATAATTTTATAGGTTATAAATCAAATTATTACCAAGCTAATAGCTATAAGATGAAGTTGCTAAGTTGTAAGAAAGTGAATGTGTTATAAGCCCATGAAGAGCAGTACTTTGCCCACTTTATTTAACATTATAGTGCGTTAATCTCAGCTTACTGGTGAAAAGAATGGTTGGAATGGGTAAATATTTAGGTTCAAATTTATCTAATATAACAAAAAAATAGAGTAAAATACATCAACCTCCCCTCTATTTACCCTAAATTATATATACACTACTATAAAAAAGGCTTTCTAAATAGGTTGAAAATAATATTCTACATCGGACAATGATCCGGTATAGAAACTGACTGTGTAGAAAGCGTACACTTTTTAAATCGAGTGATTCACCGGTATAAAATATGTAGAATTTAAATTTGTCCCTTTTAAAATTAGGAGTAAAATTTACTAATATCTCCATGGGTTATGTGAATGGGAGTTGTAGATTAATGAATTTTTTACATCGATTGTATTTACACCCAGTGTAGAATAATCCATTTTCTACACCTCACCATCAAGACAACATGTGTAGATATTGTAATATTTACATATTGTTTCTAAACCTACAGTATTCTTTATCTAGTTTAAATGTATTTTTAAAAAATGACTCCTTTAATGTTTTATTAACCTCATTCCCTGAAACTTAATGAATAAACTGCCTAAATATACAAACTTAAAGAGACAACAGTAGAGGCAGAGTTCAATATGGCATATACAAATCTTCAATTGCTCATTAGATTATTCATTTAATAAAATTCAATAAAAAATGCAACAATTGAACAGAAAAATAAAAAAAAATGTATTCAATTAATAACAAATAATATTGAGAATGAGTGAATTGAAAAAAAAAACTCAGCCATTTAGTAATACTTACAATTTTTCCACAATCATGTGAGCTTGATCACTTGTAAATAATCCGCTCCTTGTTTGGTGAGCGTACAACCATTTATCTTCATGATGTATTGGAGATGGGGAGCAAAAGTAACACTAGGATCTGACTCAACATTTTCTTCCATCCTCTTCTTCTTGGCCTTTAATAAGTCTCTTTCTGCATTCGCGTAACTCCCTCGAGACATTGGTGTGGCCAATCATTCTTAAGAGTGTGTTCAATGGCTTTTGCTCTTTTTTCCTACAAGATTTGAAGTAATTAAAATCAATATATACAAAAGGAAGAAACATGGGAAATGCAAGTAGCTTCATCAACTCACCATAGCTGCTGGCATAGTCTGAACCCTAACAAATTCAAGTAGCTTTGTTAATGAATTAATACTTGCTACATGGAGAAGGATGAGGCTGACTATCTTTGTCCCTACCATACACATATTGACGAGCTCGTTGTGTCTTGAATGCCCTCCAATGCTCAGCACAATAATACGACATCTTCTTTTTCAAGACTTCATTATTAGGAACATAATAAGTGAGCTGCAATAATTACCATTGAAAGCAGATTTATCAACAAACAGTTGTGATTTTTGGTGTTACTCTGCATACAATATACAAGAGTCAGTTTCTATACCCGGATAGAGTCCCAAATTTGATTATTCACGCAATTAACAATAGCATCCCAAGTCTCTATGGCGATATTAGTCTTGTTGCATGCTAAAAGGCTGACATAACTCATGTACTTAGTCATATGTTCACCAATTGGGTTCCTACGTGTGTCAAACTCAATCAATAGTAATTTTTCTTCCTCCCTGTCTTTCGTAATGTCTTTCAATCACGTCACACTTCTGCCCTTCTTTTTCTTAAAGTCGTTTGGAGCATCGCTAGCCTCAGTCTAATTACCACTACCTCCATATTCTTATATACGCAATAACAGAATCAAACATAGTAAATAGACTTAACCCTTTTACCTTCTGTTAGAATACACAAAACTTGTTCCTTTAACATTTATCCATGGAAAGAAGTGCAAGCATTTATCGCAGGAAAACAACAAAACCTAGATTAAACAAACATGTAAACGGCTAAGTACGTACACGAGAAAATAAGTGTCGAGAACACGTACATGGCAAAGCACAACGAGAGCGAGAATAGAGAAGAATGATTGATCAGCATAGTGAAGCCTAATGAAAACTATAGAGCACGAGTGGAGTAATGATAGAAGTAAAAAATAAGACTAAAGAAAATCTGAGAAATGAGAAATGAGAGACGCGCCAAGGGGCAAGCTTCAAAAATATTTTATGAGGAAGACTTTTTACATTGGTTGACAGATAAATCTGGTGTAGTAAATCATATTTCTAAACCTAACTAATATAATAACCGGTTTAAAAAGATGTCTACTTATTTTCAAAAAATGACACGACTAATATTTTAAATTTTAGAAGACTTTTCTACACTAGATAAAATGTAAATCCGGTGTAGTAAATCATATTTCTAAACATGACTAACATAATAATCGATTTTAAAAGATGTCTGCTTATTTTCAAAAATATCATGACTAATATTTTAAATTTTAGAAGACTTTCTACATCGAATAAAATAGAAATCTGGTGTAAAAGATTTTAATTTATTTTAAAAAATTGCACATTAAGTTTTTCACATCACTTTTTACATTAGATAACATGTACAACCAGTTTAAATATTGGAGTTATTTTTCCCCACCTACCTTATTACCCCATCACTTGAAGTTACAACATATATATGCAATTAGAACAATATACTTGTGTTATTATTACATCAAAACAATGTATCCAATCAGAATAATAAACATAATCGTATTAGTGACTCAAAACCATAAAACACTCATATACAAATCAATCAGAATCCACTTCTTCTTCATTCAATTTTGGTAAACCTACTGAAAAAGAAAGGGTGTCACAAATTGAATCATCATCGTCAACAACCCTTTTTCCTTAGAGAGCGACATATCATCTTTTATTTGTTGGACTAGTGCTATAGAACACTTGCTTTGCTTAGTCTGCCATAATGAAAGGCTCATTCCCAAAACTTGTACTATTCAAATGAACTAGTATAAATCCTAACCGATCTACCATAACACTGTTTATTTACATTAGCCCACTTGCATTTGAATATGGGAACTGTGAATCTGGTATAGTCCATCTCCCAAATATCTTCAACAACACCATAATAAGGGATGACTGTTAATTTAGGATTGTTGTCTTTTGAAGTAAAGAAGTGCATAACTTTATCCAATAACATAACACCACTATTTTGCATGCTACTTTTATCATCTAGGGACTTCATATAAAAGGAATACCTATTGATATCAAATAAATTCCAACACACATTTAATTCAATACCATATGCCAACCATCTAACTGAAGTAGATACATAATCAACATTTTCAACCTTCTCTTTGAACCGATATATAAAAGATTTATTGTGTTCTCTAATTAGGTTTTGCTTTGTCATTCTATTATTTTGTTTACAGACAAACTCTTTATGAATAGCTATATAGTATTGAACTTCATCAATGTTATTCAAGATGTGTAAGTTTATTTACTACAATTCATTACGATCAACACTCTTCACTGACTTTCCACGTTGACCCTCTATTTGGCACAGGGTTTAGCGAGACCGGTTACTTTAGACAGGTAGTGTTGATCGTAACTTTTTAGTCTCAAAGCCAGGAAGAAACCGTTTTTTAAGATGGCACAAAATAACATAACTCTCGTGCTCCAATTCATCCAACTTTTTAGTCTCAAAGACTTTTCCACATATAGCATTGAAGAAAAAGCAAAGTCGGGTTATAATGTGTCTCAAATCATCTTGAAGGATTCCTCGAACAACTATGGGAGTAATTGTTGCATCAAGACATAACAATCGTGAGACTTTTGGCCTACTAATTTTAAATCTTTCATCAATACAATCTTTTTAGGATTATATGAGTAACCAGAGGGAACTTTGATTCCTTGCAAACATCCACAAATACTTCTTCTCTCATCCTTGTATAAATATTAATCTCTTCAACACAATAACTCTCCTCACCATCTGGCTTTAGATGTAAATCCTCACGTATTCCCATTTCTTGCAAATCTAATCTTGCCTTCAAACATCTTTAGAACTACCATGTATGTTAAGAAGTGTTCTAACAATGCTATCACACACATTTTTCTCCACATGCATGACATCAATACAATACCTTACATGAATATGTTATCAATACGGAAGCTCAAAGAAGACATATCTTTTTTTCCATATATTTTTCTCACTTCTCTTGGTAGTCTTACTGAAAGTAACGTTGATATCTTTCACCTTTTTATAAACTTGTTCTCTAATCAATGGCTCCAGAGCATTTTCAAATTCTTGGCTGCCAAAATTGTTTTTTCTTCAGTCGACGGTATGAGTGGCCTTATCTTAGAAATCTCTTATAATTTAGGTATACTGTCTTTCTTCTATGATAAAGTTGATAGTAACAAGTCCCTTCCTCATAAATCGGACATGTTTTATGACCCTTAACACTATACCTTGACAAATTTCTGTATGTAAAAAAGTCATTAATTGTACAAAAGATTATGGCCCGCATATTGAATACCTCCTTCTTATCGCATAAAAAACATCCATACCTTCCCACAACTTCTTCAAATCTTCGAACAAAGGCATTAGGTAAACGTCTATATCATTTCCTGGTTGTTTTAGTCCTGGGATCAATATATACAATATTCCATACTTGTGTCTCATATACAACAAGGAAGATAGGCTATAAATCACCAAGAGGACATGCCATGAACTATGTATACTACTAAGGTTACCATAAGGGTTCATGCTATCTGTATTAATTTCAAAAATTAGGTTTCGTGGTTTATTGCCAAACTCAGAAAATAAGTCATGAATCTTCTTCCATTTCAAAGAATAAGCCGGATGACAAAACTTTCCATCATAAATCCTTTCAGTCACATGCCATAATATTTTTTTTTAATTATCTTCATTAGCAAAAAGCCGCTTAAACCTTATTATAATTGGAAGATACTATAATACCTTTACAAGAGGCTTGTTTAATTTGTACCTTGGTGTCTTATATATTGGACATTTCTCCTCATCTTCAAAATCTTTCCTGTACAATATGCAATTATTTGGGCATACATGAATCTTTCTATAGTGCATGCCTAAAGGACATATTATTTTCTTAGCATCATAGGAGCGTTTGGGTAACACATTTTCTTCTAGAAACATGTCTTGCAACAACTCAAGCAATTATGAAAAACCACCCATGCCGTGCTTTCACACTTACCAATCTCAACATCGCATTCAACAGGTTGTATTTTCTGCACCCTAGGTATAGACGTTTTTCTGTATCATTGTACATATTACCATATGCATGTGACCGCATAAAAGCATATTCTCCAACATCATGAATCATGTCCTCTATCCGATCATCAGTATCCATGTCATCATCAAAGGTTCATTCCAACTATTTAGATGTACTCGACCTTTCCATATTTTCACCATGTCATACCCATACTGTGTAACTCTTGCAAAACCCCTCACAAATTAGATGAGTTTACATATCTATAGAACTTTGTTTCATCTCATTCAAACAACTCACATAAGGACAATAAAACCTTCCATTGTTATCATTACCATTTTGTTTAACAAAATCCAAAAACTCCTTCACCCCCTCAGCATACTCAATACTTATTTGTTTAGCATTTATCCAACTAAGACCTATATTTGCAGAAGACTAAAAAACTAAAAAAAAATAGAAAACAACAAAACCTAGCTTGCAGCTAATTATAGGAGAGAATATATCACACAAGTGGAAGAACTCACTAAATGAAACAAGTAAATGACAACAATGAATCTAGCAAATAACAGCAAAAGCTACTGCCAGTAGTGTATAAATCTTCAATTTTTGAGACAAGGAGTTCAAAACAAAATTCACCGGCTATGAAAGGTCGAGAAGACTTAAACGCGCGAACCAATAAAGAATGACAGATGGAAGGCACAAAGGGGGTTTTGATTAAATTAAAGTGTATTTCATAAGCAAATATACACCGGATAAAATGCAATACTGGTGTAGAAATAACTTTTAGAAACCAGACATTATATTCTACACCAGTCATTTTTACAGTGTAAAATATTATAAAGTGCACAAATTCACATCAGATGAAATGGAATACCAGTGTATAAATAATTTTTTCTAAACCAGATATTATATTATACGCTTGATATTGACATGTCCGGTTTCAATCTGTTGATTTTTTTTTTGTTTTTGAAAAATAAAAGAACACCATGTCATCAGAATAAGAAACTTCATTCATTCAACTTTACTAATAACTTTACATCAAAAGTTTAAAATTTTCAAAATAATATCTATCAAAATATATAATATATTCTCTCTTTTTGTCTTTTTGTAAAAAAATAAAATAAGAAAGACAGATAAAGGTTGCAGACTTTCACTCCTCATCAGACTCGAAGGTCTGGGATTCATCAGAGTCGGTAGGATCAATAGGATTATACAAGCTATCATTCTGTTGATGGCGGTGAACTTTTGAGCATAAAGCTTTGAAATTGTCTTTCAGTATGTTAACTTTCTGAGTCAATTCTTCCACTGAGTCCTCTAGGCTATTGAAGAGTATGATGATTTCCTCAAGGTGCTTTATCAGAGTGTCAACCAAAGGAAGAAGAGAAGGAACTACAGGGTGAAGGTCAGGATGTTTGTCTTTAAATTCTTCTCGATTTCTTTTGTGTGACAGAGAAGGAGGTGTGTGTAAGAAATAAGCCATTGGAGGATTCATATAGAAGAAAAGAAAATAAAACAGAGAGATAAAGTGATAAAACAAAAAGTACTGATAATAAGAATAGAATATATATATGGCTGAGGAATAAGAACGATTTTAGAAAAGAATATTGAAGAATGCAATTGGCCTTCTATCATAATAAGTACAAAAGTTGGGAACCGAAAAAGTGAAATGAATGGTCTGAGAAGGTACAGAGAAAAGAAGCAGGAGAGCATAGACATAAAATTGAAGAATCATAATAGAAAGTATATTTAACACCAGTTATATGTAAATCAAATATAAATATTTTATCTTATGTACAAAAATGTCACCTATCATTTTTTTAAAAGCAACTCCGCAAGGTCTGAAAAAGTTACATAAAAGAAGCGGGAAAGCATAGGCAAGAAGCTGGTGAAGAGTCAGGATATGACATAACTAATCTACACATATTGATATTAGCATTCGGTGTAGTAATTATCTTTTACACCGATTATGTGTATATCTAGTGTAAATACTTTATCTTATTTATAAAAATGCCACCGGTCATTTTTTGTAAACCATCTCTATAATGACAGCTTTAAAACTGGGGCTTTAAAAAGTATATTTTACAATAGTAATACCTCACTTCTATTTTGAAAACCTATATGTTACATACATGTCCCCCTCAAAATCAAAATATATGTTGTCTAAGAATTTGTTTGGATTAATTTTTGGAGAATAACTTATAGAAAAAAATGATTACAATAAAGAATAACTTCTGAAAAAGTAAAAAGAAAAAAATTAGTTTAATTGAAAACTATGTTTCTAGATTTGAAACCATGGTTTTGACATAGATTATCAATTATTGAATTTGATGAGGTGTTTAGGTGATTTTTCTAAAACTACAGTTTTATCTCTAAAACTACAGTTTTAAGAAGTATCCAAACACACTCTAAACCTCCATCCTACTTTTGATATTCAACTTCTATCTACCCAACCGATAGTTGACTGTTAAATCACAATATTGACCTATCATTTTGACCAAAATGTCTCTCCTTAACATAAATATTTTCACATAAAAAATTACTTAATTTTGTCTAAATTTAGTAGAAGTATTAAATGATCATTAGTAAATATTAATGTTAAAAGATAAATTAGAGATTTGGTATTAGGGATGTTCCCAGGACAGGTTGGGACCAAGACACCCCTATTCCATATTCTATCACAATCTTGTCATTGGGCAGGATGGAAATTCCCGATTTTTTGCTATATATATAAAAAAAGGAATCAAGTTTCAGTGGCGATGACTTGTAGTGGCATATGTTGTCAGAATTCTACTAGACTCGCAAGACACTATTTTTAGATCTTAGTGGCATGTTAGCACGAGAGTAACACGCTAGCTAATCCCAAGTGAAGCATTCCATACCTTAAAGAAAAGCGAACACGATTTGAGAAACAACTGATTCTATAACAGAGACACCACCGTAAAGAATCGAACAAATCACATTCAGGGAATCAAGCATAAATGATGAAATAGAGTAAAAAGATCAGAGGATCTAGATATCAAGTGCTTCCTTGGATCATGATAGAAATTTTTACTGCAAGTGAACAACTTAAACTTTGGAAGGGGTGTGTAATCAACACTCAAATTTGAATATGAGTTTATTGCCGCATCATGTGAAAAGGACAAAAAAAGGACAAAGACGGAAGTTCTCAGTATTTACACATTTGCTTTGCTATGAAGAATTGCTCTCGGTCATACTGAGCTTCATGTTTTTCTCTGCCTGTCTCTCTCTGGTCATGGTTGATCAGAGAAGCGTGCGAGTGTGGTTGCTGAGCAATGGCAGAGTAGCTAGCGAGTGAGGCCGTGAGGGGGACTAGGGGGAGTGAGCGTTTGCTTGATAGCGGAGGCCATGAGGGGGACTAAGGCTACTGTGGAAACTGAGTAAGAGAGACTGTGCATCTGAGCTGATTACCATCAATTAAAAACTAATAAATGTATTGAAATATCCTCGGGACAAGATGAGATGTATCGAGGGTCATTCTGAGACTTGTCCCATCTCAATACTTCATATTGTCCCAACTAGAGATTGTCCCGTCCTGGTCATTCTTAGGACGGGACAGACCTATCCCAAAACCATTGGGACTAGGTCGGAATAGCCGTGATGTGATGAAAATGAACACTCTTATTTGATATAATGAGGGGTAAATTAGTAAACCAGATTTATTCTAATATGGCTTTCAATTAAAAAATATACTTCAAAAATCTTTTAGAATATTCTTTAACAATGTTAATGGTGTAGACTAAAATTTATATTTTCAAAATATTGGGAATGTCTATATAATTAAGGAAAAATAGAAGGATACTTAAGAGTATTTTACTCCAAAAAATATTGGGTATTATTTTTTTAAAAAAATGAAGAGATGTGTGTAAATTTGAGAAAAGAAAAAATCGTATAATTTTATCAAATTTTTATAAATCTTTATCCTAATTTTAAAAATAGAAAATTTTGTCAGAAAAAACTCTACTAGATCTCTATAGGTTAAGTTTGTATCCCAAATGAGACATCTATACTCAGAGGGACAATCATGAAACCTAGAACTGAAGTAATTGGTTACTCATTAGTAATAGAATTTAGAAAACATATTTTTTTTAATCAAAGCAAACAACTAAAATCTTCTTAGAGAAGCAATAAAGAAAAATGCCGATAAGCAGTTAGCTCAATGGCATGACCCGAACACCTCATTGAGGAGGTTGGGGGATGAAATCCCCAAGTTGTCAGGGGAAGTGTGTAGGTGTGTTGTGTTCTGTGGTGTGTGTGTGAGGGGGGTGTTGAAGTAGTCCCTCCTATAATGAGGTCTAGGGGTAAAAAAAGCAATAAGAAAGTTACGAAATTATCCTTTATGAAATATCTATCAATTGTCATCTATAAAAGATTTCATTCAGCCCAAGTTCAATCTAATGACATAAAAAAATATTATGCATTCCGCACTAATATGCCTTTTTACTTGTGATATCCAATTCAACATGAAGTTGTTTATATTTGCTTGATTATTAACATGAAAAAAAATGTTTTTGGGTGTTGAATATACATAATACTAAAAAATAATTTAGCGGATACAATGTAATCTAAAAAAATAAGAAAAAATTAATAAAAAAGAATAATTCATCATAGCGTTTGGGGGATGAGCATGCCTTGCTCATAGATTTGATAAGCAGGTCATGCGGACTCAACAATTAATAATTGATCATATTAATGCATTTGATTTGCCTCTTTGGGTATGCACAATCATATACTAATATATATATATATACATATATACTTATATAATATATGATATATTTAACTAATTTATTTAGATTAAAAAAATTAGTTAAAATAATATATTTTTCCAAAATACCCTTATTATTTTTTAATTCAATACTCTTTTTCTTTCTTAATTATTATTGAGGTAGTATTAATAGGGTAATTTTAAAAAAAATAATAAATATAAAAAATAGGTCTAAAAATTCTTTAGTATTCATAAAAAATGTGTAAATAGTACTATTGACGGTTATATCAATTAACTTCATTATACAAGACTAAATTATATATATGTATGTATATTCTGAATTGTCAAATAAATGGTGCTTCACTGTAATTACATTATTTTTATTTCATTTATATTTTTTGTAAAGAAATTTTTAAAAAGGGGTTGGGTTCACCTATGATTCAAAGATAGGGTAAAGTCTTCATTTCTCCTAGGTGATACTAATGTCGGGTAAGGTGAGCAATGATTACCTTAGATATAAACCTAGGCACTCAAGAGTTATGATACTTTTCCAAGTGCCACAATTAGAACCATAACAAAGTGATACTCTCCATAAATTGAATATGCTCTAAAAGGTCACATGCCTCATCTTTTACTATTTGAACCTTAAGACAATAATATATATTTCATTTATGATTTATAGTTTCATCCATGTTTCCTATTTACCATCCTCAAGTAAAGTTGCTGATTGTTTCACAAAAGCTTTGACACCCACATTCAGTTTTAACATTTGAAAAATCAAAAGCAAAGAAGGAATAAGGATTGAAGATGTTTACTACATGGATGATTATGCCATAACTTGCTGAGTGTCAATCAAAGTGCTAATAAAGTCAATTGGGGCATCTTTGATTCAGAAGAATGCATGACCATCAACAAGAAAGACTTAACACTCAACAAAGACGAACTAAAAACAAAACTCAAAGCACCAAAGGAAGGTAACTACTATACTATTTATATTAATTTAAATCTTTCTCAAAATTGCTTTGTGGGTAAAACTAATAAAAGTTGGCTTTGGCATAAAAAATTAACTCATGTTAATATAGGCCAAGTATCAAAATTGATTAGAAAAGATTTAGCAATTGGTTTACCCAAAATTAAGTTTAGAAATGATGTTGTTTGTGATGCCTATCAAAAGGGGAAACAAACACAACCTTCTATCAAATCAAAGAAATAGTCTCAACTGAAAGATCACTCTAATTGCTTCATATGGACTTGGTTGGTCTAGCGAGAGTCAAAAGTTTCAAAGGAAACTTATATTCTCTATCGTAGATAACTATTCTATATTTATTTGGACTTTATTTCTTTCTTCTAAAAATAAAACTATTCTATTGTGTTTATCAGGACTGATCATGGAGGAGAAATTGAGAACCATGAGTTTTGCAACTTCTGTGAGGAACATGGAATTGATCACAACTTCTCAGCTCTACACACACCTCAACAAAATAGAGTTGTAGAGAGAAAGAACAAAGTCCTCACTAACATGACCAGAGCTATGCTCAACAAGAAAGAGATATCTTAAGTCATATCGGCAGAGGTAATGAGCACAACTTGCTGCATATCCAATAGAGACTACATCAAAAGCTTGCTTGAGAAGACTCCTTACAAGTTGTACAAAGGAGGAAAGCCAAACATAGCTCATCTGAGAATCTTTGGAAGTAAATGTTTTATCCACAACAACAACAAAGACAACTTGGGTAAATTTGAACCTAAATCTAATGAATGTTTATTTCTATGTTAATATAGTTGTAGTAAAAAATATAGTTTTTTACAAAAGAACTATTACAAAAAGAACTATTACAAAAAGAACTATTACCATAGAAGAGTCAGTACATGTTGTTTTTGCTAAAACAGTTAGTTTCAAAATCCTCTTCTGAAGATGATACTAAGATTATTAAAAAATTTGAAAACTCAAGTCTTAACAAAAATCAAGCATAATCAAATCTTAAAAAAAATCCAATAAAACATTTTTCTAAGTAGATGATAGTCAACCTAAAACCTGGAACCACATCAAGGATCATCATCCCTTAGACTAGGCCATTGATGAGTTTAATAAAAGGGTAAAAACCCAAAGACAGTTTGTTCAATGAAGTGTGTTTCTCAGCATTCATTTCAAACATTGAACCCACGTATATTGTTGAAGCTCTATCATATGCATTCTGGATAGAACCAATTTGAATGTAATCAAGTTTGGGACTTGGACCCAGGCCTAATTATCATCTAGTTACAAGCACTAAATGGGTATTCAAGAATAAGCTTGATGAATATGTAATCATCATAAGAAACAAAGCTAGGCATATTACAAAATGCTATAATTAGGAAGAGGGGATTGATAATAAGGAAACCTATGCTTCAGTGGCTAGATTAGGAGCTATACGAGTATTCTTAGCCTTTGCAAGCATAAAGATTTCAAACTTTATCAAATAGATGTCAAAAGTGCTTTTCTAAAATGGTTACATCATGGAAGAAGTTTATGTTGAACAACCCCTAGTTTTGAAAGTTATAAATATCCTGATCACGTTTACAAACTGAAAAAGGCTTTATATAGTTTAAAGCAAGCTCCAAGAGCTTGGTATGAATGACTCAGTAATTTACTTTTAAAAAAAATGGAAGAGAAAAAGTAGATATAACACTTTTCATAAACAGGAATAAACAAGATTTATTAGTAGTTCAATTTATGTTGATAATATAATATTTGGTTCAATTTATGTTGATGATTTAATATGTCAATGATGGGTGAAATCAGCTTCTTTCTTGGGTTATGATAACCGTCATTTAAATTACCAAAAGAAATTAAGCTAACTAATAGTAGAGTGAACCTAACCAAGGTTGATTCACAAGAAGCCTAAATGGATGCTAAAATCCCTCATTAATCCAATGAACCACAAATTAACAAATTAATCACATGAATTGTGAGATGATATATTGACTAAATTTTGAATGCAAATTCTATGCTATTGTTTACGATTTTAGGTGTTTGTGATAATAAGATGAATCAATGACAAGTGTGTTCCCTTAGAGATTACCTTACCTTCATTATCCATATAGTATGGGAGTTAATTAGTTAAATTAGAATATGTTAGCTAACAACTCGCCAGCTAAATCTAAATCAAAGCTACAACTCGCAGATATTGAATATAGAATTATGAATTATTCAACTTAAGAGATAGAAAAAAATGAATTAAAAGATGAGAATCAATTAAAGCATCAATTATGTAGAAATAGAAAATCCAACTCGGTTCCTTAATCATTAATCATTTACTAACTCTAATTGAATCAATAAAGCTATAATTAACTGTATCAACTCGATATAGATTGAAGACACAGTAAATTCCTTGTTTTAAATCAAGGATTCTAGTTTAACATTATCTTCAAGAGAGCAAAGCAACTCTAGCCTTCCATTTCTGTCAAGACTTCAACAACAACAGTAAAACTAGCAGCATTTATAGTGAATGTAAAAGGAGAAAATGAAGATGGAGATAAAACTTTGCTCTAGTTCTATTGCTTAGAACAGAGGAAAGTTGCATATGGAAAGAGAAAGAATAAGATGGCGTGAGAGAGATGGGAGATAGAGTGGAGAGAAATGGAAGCAATCTGAATGAAATGTCCTAGTGTGTGATGATGAGTGGGGAAAGGAGTTGTGATACATGTGTGATAAAACATATTTTGTATATAGTTTCTGTGACATTTTTAAAAACTTTATAACAACTTTACCATCATTTTATGCCTTAAATTGTACTTTTGTGGTAATACATGATTGTGCATGGCAATGTGTTAATTAAAGGATAAAATGGTAAATTAACTATTTAAAAATGCATATATTCTGTTATTTATGATTTGGACTCTTACAGTGAGCTTTTATATTGGATTGCAGGTATTTTGGAAGAGAGCAAGGACTAGGAAAGAAATCACAAGTTAATGAAAGTGAAATCACGCCCCTGCACCTTTTAGTCGTGACTAAAGAGTTCGTCGGTCGCAACCTTGATTCTTTTGGAAGTCTCTCTATGTTTACAGGTCATGACCAAAACATAGATATAGTCGCGACTGACATACAAAATCGCTAAAACTGCGCGTTTTGAATTAGGTCATGCAGAAATAAAAGGGGAGAAAGGTTACCGTCAAGGGGGGAGGCTAGTTTTTGACCTGCTTATGCTAAGAAGTAGTACTCTAGCACTCTCTGATCACCTTCTTGACCTTTTCCATCATTCTACACCTTTCCACAGATTTCTCCACATCTCTACACCACTAATTTACCATCTTTCCATTGTTTCATCATGGCATCTCAACTGAATAGCGATTGTAGCAATAGGAGTTATGAGAGGCTAAACCTTTAGCCTCTTAGTGATGAATCAGATATCTTGAGCTCATGGACTCAAATGGGGAGTTTCTACTATTCTAATTTGTATTTTCTCATGTTATGATTGCTGCTAGATCTAGGGTTTTCATTTTATGAGCAAGTTTTGAATATCGATTGATCATTCTCATATTAGACTTTGTAATTGAATTCAGATGATTTGAACATTTGCTTTTAATATAATATTTCAATTTCAATTGCAAGAGAGTTGTGTTATTATTCAGCAATCGTTGTTAATTAATTCAATTGCTTGAAATCTAGGGTTTTCAATTGATGACCATTCGAGGCCATTTTCATTATCTAAATTCAATTTACACGCTAAGTAGTTTAGGATAGTTCACTAATAGTTCTTAGACCATCTTTGATCAAAGGGGTTTAAGGAAAATTAGGGTTTTGGACTCAATCGATCGACTGAGGTTTTCTTTGAGATTTAGTGACTTTAAAACTCCAATTTTTATGTGAGAGCAAGGATAGATACGTTTTCATCATCAAGAGTCTTTTATAAGATATTTCTCAACAAACTAACTCATTTTCATCTTAATCGAAAATCTAAAAAAATATTTACCTTTCTACACTGTACTTTTATCGCATCAATCTCTAAAAGCCCAAAACCATTTTATCCCTGCTCAGGTTTTTCATTAATTTTGATATCCAATCTGCTAGGTTTCCACATAAAAGGCTCCTTGAGAAGAACGATAGGGTTATGCCCTATACTATATTATATTGGGTGCAATAAACTTTATTTTGATGGATTAGACCATGATAATCCGACCTCATTAATGGCGTCATTGCCGGGGAGGCAAGTAATTGGTTTCCTAGTAATTGATTATCAATTTTATTAGCTACCTGAGTCATTTTTCTTGTTTTTGTTTGCATATTGTTTTTTAGTAGTTTTTTAAAATTGTATTACATTATGCACTTTTCTGAGTTTCAACAAAATCAGCCTCTATAACTGTGGGTCGTGACCTAAACTCACCTGCATTGCGATAACTACTCTCTGTGACTTTGAGTCATGACCAAACACCATTTGTGTCACGACCTGATTGCTTCCCTGTGAAATTTGACAATTCTGCGAAAACCAGTAGTGAAGTTTGACACCTTCAATCGTGACTTCTTTTCTCTGTGATATTGTGTCTTGACTAAACACACTTTAGTCGCGACTAACTGAAAATTTTCTGCTGTGCAACTTCCGTGACTGACTCTGACTAATTACATTGATTATTTTCTATCTTTTTTGCATTGCATGCATAAAAGAGCTAAACCATTAGTGCCTTTTGAACCTGAAATTGAGAGAAGACTTAGGAAACTAAAGAGAGAATTTAGAGAAGAAGAAGCAAAATCTAGTTCCTCCTCTAGTATTCTAGAGTTTGAAATTGAACCGAATATGGATGATATTAATCATAATGGGCCGAATGGGTATGGAGAAAATGGAATACTAATGAATCCAGAAGGTAATAGAAGTGTGAGGGAAATTAATGATTCGCATGTAAATTATGATCCTTATGGTTTCTATACTGAAAAAGCTAATTTTGATATTAAAGGATCTTTGATTGCAGCCTTACCTAAATTTCATAGTTTTACAGGAGAATGTCCACACAGGCACTTACAAACCATGCATATGATATGTTCCTCAATGAAGCCTCTAATTACTGCACTAGATGACGTCTTAAGGAGGTGTTTCCATTTTACCTTAGAAAGGAAGGCTAAGGAGTGGCTATACAATTTGCTCACCGATTTCTCCACTCTTACATGGAATCAACTGAAGTCAATGTATCTTGAATAGTTTTTCCCAACTTCAAAGACCACTCGAATAAAAAAGGAGATCATTAATATTCTGTAACATGATAGAGAATCTTTACATGAGTATTGGACAAGGTTTCTTAACCTGTTGGCTCGATACCTCACCACAACATGACCAAGGTTGATTTAGTAGACATTTTCTTTGATGGTCTACTTCCTCATAATCAGGTTTCCTTAAATACTATAGTAAATAGATCCTTGAGAGATAAGACTCCACAAGCAAGTTGGGAGTTATTCCAGAAAATGGCCAATGAAGACCATCAGACAGGGGATCCAAGGAGAATACCCACATCGTCTTCGGGTAATTCAAAAAAGATATTATCAAAAATAGCAGCCATGGGAAAAAGAATGGAGAAGAGGATGAATTTGATTGAAAGAGAGCTACATTCCACAAAACAAGTTCATGCAGTGGATTCCTCATAAGCCTTGGTTGCAGGATGTGAATCGTGTAGTTCTTTGATGCATGCTACCAGTACATGTGACAGACAGTATGAAGAAGTAGCAACAATGTATCAAGGGAGAGATAATCAATACCAGAAAAGAGACACATACTTTAACACATACAACCCTGGTTAGAGAGACCACCCAAACTTTAGGTGGGGGTGATAGGCCAAATCAATTCCAAGGAGGTGGTGCTTACTCAAGCAACTACCAAAATAATGCAAGGTCTATAACTCCAACTCACCCTATGACCTTATTAACATCAAGGCCAGATGAGACTTCTCAATTGTTGAAGAGTATGGCTATGCAGATGAATAATATGAACGGTAGAATGACCAATATAGATAACAAGCTCAAAGAAAATGACAGTCAATTCACCTCCACAGCTTCAATCCTTCAAAGTATGCAGAAGGATAATGCTGATGTACACAGGAAACTTGAGGAGTTAAGTTATAAGAATACAGATACCATAATTCACTTAACTCAAGTCTCGAATACAGTAAGTGACATTCAAGGAAAGAATAGTGGTAGCATACCGTCGAATACTGTCATCAATCCGAGGGGTTTGAACATTATATCCCTCAGAAGTGGCAAAAAGTTGCATTTTAAGGAGAATGATACACCGAAGCAAGATGTGAAAGAAGCTAAATTTGATAAATCATCTCTTCCACAGGTACAAATTGGTAAATCTGAAAGTGCTAAAGAATAGTAGCTTATGATGAAGAAGCTAACCCAAGAGGAGGACTCATAAGCCTAAGTGGAGATACAAGAGCTCCAGGAAGAAGCAACAATAGTACTAAGTCCAGCCTACAAAGGAAAGCAACATGAGTAGAAGCCAGAGTCAAGCAAGCAAGGAGTCTCTATGCACAAAGGTAAGGAGGTAAGTATAAAAGATCTCCCTTTTCCTAACTCTTACTTTGCCAGAAAGAAACAAATTGACCCTGACTTTACAAAAGGTACTTATACTCTGTTCAACAAGTTAGAAATAAATGTCCTGTTGGTTGAGTTATCAAGAGAAACCCTAAATATGCAAAATTTTTGAAAGAAATGTGCTGATAAAAAGAAGTTTATGCCTCTTGAGAGAATCCAGGTGAGTGCTAATGTGAAATCACTATTTAAGGCTGAACTACCTATCAAGTGCCAAGACTCAGGATCCTACACAATCCCATGCACCATAGGAAATATTCCTATTAAGGGAGCATTACTAGATCTAGGGGCAACCATTAATATAATGCCTTGGTCGGTGGTATTTCAAACCTTAGGTATCAACAACCTTAGAGACATAAACGTAGTGCTCCAATTAGCTGATAGGTCAATTAGGTTTCCTAAGAGAATCCTTGAGGATATTCTAGTATAGGTCAAGGACTTAGTATTCCCAGCTGATTTTTATGTTTTTAACATGTCTAATGAGTTAGTAAATGACAACACTCTGATCCTAGGATAACCTTTCCTCCAAACTTCTAATACCATCATTAATATGAAGCATAGTTCCATCACAATAGAAGTTGGAGAACATGTGGTAACCTTTAACATGAATGAAGCAATGAAATTTCCTCCTAATAATTCTACTTTTACCACTTTGAATGCCATTGATTATGCTATTGAAGAGACTAGGGATAAACATGAACTGAGTTTACATGATAATAATAGAGATAACGCATTTGCAAAATATTTGTTGAGTGATCTTGTAGGATCCCAAGACATTCTAAAAGCTAGAAGTGCAACAATTGAAGAAGGGTCGAGTTTTTGTGACCCAAGGTCGCTACCAAATGACCTCCTCGTCGTAACTGAACATCAATATGAGACACACTATGAAACTGAGTCATGACCAAATGGCATTATGGTCATGACACAAAACTCCAGAGACTATCAGCCCTGACATAAAGATGAAGATGTCGTGACTAAATATCAATCTGCTGAGGGAGAGCCTTTCTACAACCCAAAGTTGCGATTAAAAGATGAACATGTCGTGACAACAACTTCCAGAGACATACCCTATCAACTGGAATCACAATGAGAAGCTGAAAGGTCGCGACTAGAAATGCCAGACGCAACTAGAAAACTCTAAACTCCGTCAATTCTACATTCCACTGCTTTGGATAAAGGGCCAATACTTCTAACTCTTCGCACCCTCATTCTCATTCCAAAATTACATCTCATACCTTAAGATTTTTAATTGATTTAATCTCTAATAATAATGTAGGTATAGAAAAAAATGATCCCAAGTATGTTGCAGTCGTAGACCAACCTCACCTTGGTGCGACACTTGGGGAAGCACATGGTAAATTGGAGGAGCTACACAAACTAGAGAAGAGCAACTGTAGGGAATATAAGAAGGAGGCAAAAGAAATATTTCCTAAGTCTGTTGCTGTGACATGCCAACCACAGTTGGGTAAGTTCAAGTTTAAACAGGGAGAATTCAAGACGAGGTTGGACGAATCTCAGTATAAGATGCGTGATTGTGGAATGCTGAAGTGGAAAGAGAGGGCAATGGGGAAAACCTTCCAATCAAATAGCCATCTCTTAAAGTTTTATGATTTTCCACTGCCGCCTTGAGGGCAGGTTGTCCCTTTCCTATCTCTTACCTTTTATAAATTTATATATGCTTGATATATTGGTTTAGTGATTGGAAAGGGATGAACCAGTAGAAGTAATAGTTAATTTTTTTGCCTGATGTTTCAGTAAGATAGTTTCATTTTCTATTTATTTATGTTTATTCTAGGTGTCTTTCTATTTTGAACAATAACCTGTTACTATCCATGTGTCGTTTACTCATTGATTGTTCTCTGTGGAACTTACACACCCACATGCATGATTTTAGCTTACCCATCTTATCATCTCTGTCTTACTAGTATTGCTTTACATGACCTGAATGTCACTATATGCTAAACTGTTAATTTACATGGAGTGATTAGGCTACTTGCTATTTTAAAGCTATATGTGACTGAATTTACAGAGTGATTGTGATATTTTCTGCTTTAGTTATGTTGACAGTGAGGACACTGTCAAGTTTAAGTATGGGGAGATGTCTTTGCTTCTGTGCTACTCAATGTGTGTTCTGTGCCACTCAATTTGACATTCTTCGAGTACTCCAATCTTTCATTCTAAATTTTTATTTTTTGATCTTAATGCGTGATGAATTGCCAAAAATTGGATCCCCACTTTAAACTTTGTTGATAACTGGAAAGGTTTTAGCATGAAAAATCATTTTGGGACATTGAAAATTATTACTCGGTAGTCTCTACAAAAAATGGTCACAACATACTGGTTATTGGGTCGCGACCTGTAATGAAACTTTGGACTTGACATGCTCTCTATGACCTACAGTTGTGACCTATGTACATATTAGTCGTGACAATAACTCTCTATTGATTTGAGTCGCGACATGTGTACCTACCTTATCGCGACTGTTCCTCTCTGTGTTTGCGTTGTGAAAGATACATCCCATGGATACAGCTAAATGTTTTGAAAATCCTAAGCATGCACTTTTGTGACAAGTGGTTGTGACCTTCACTATTCTACGTCGCGACCAATGTTTGAAAAATGTCCAACTACCTTCTCTTTGCCTTTTGCAAAGTTGTATAGAAGGATTCCTTTTAAACTACTGAGATTCTTTCACAAATGATTCATTGTTCCCTTATTTTAAAACCTTTTCAACTCCTAGAAACCATTTCCTCGCTTGAATTTTTTGGAAAATCTTGGAAAGTGAATTTGAAAACAACTAAGCTTTTGTTGTTATATTGGATTATCACATGGTTCTAAGTGATTACTTGGAAACTTTTAAATCATCGTTTAGAGGGTTTGTAGTTATGATAAGTGTTTTAATGTCTAGTGAATGATGAATATTGTTTGAGACTTTAGGTTATGAGCAATCAAGATCAAAACCTTTATTAGAAGGATTTTCGGCCTTAAATTCTATACTGAGTGATTATTCAATTAGTTTATATTCTCTAGAACAGTAGAACTTGTCTTGGCTCTGAGTTTAGAATTACTTGCGCATTTATGAATTGAACATGATAGAGGTATTATTTCTAAACTTTTTTATCCCAAACACAAGCCCACTACATATTAAATCCTTAGTTACCCCTCTTGAAATAAAATTTTTATTCATGTCAAAAATTCATTATTATTGTGTTATTATGTTGTAGCTCCCATGACTAAGGTGCTAAATAAAAGAAGAGGAAAGAAGCATATTGCACTGAAAAAAGAAAAGAAAAGAGAAGATGGCACATTATCAATTCTTATTAGCATAATTACTAAAGTTACATCCCTAAAGACATGAATTCATGCTACATATGCATTGTTTAATGCATATAGTACTTTATATTCTTCATATTCCATTCCATGTGGCCCATCTCCATTATTTCAACCCTAAAAGACCTCTTGATTATTTGCATAAGTGCTATATAGTTACTGAGATTTAGAGCCATTACAAGCATATGGTAGGGTGTTCTCCAATTTGAATATGAGTGAAAGAACCCTAACAATAAGAGGAAATAGAGAGCTAAACACTTACACCCTTGAGAAGATTTATTGCGCTCATACAATTGAGGTTGATTTCACTTAGTAGTTGATTGCTTGGCATTGCTCAGATTATCACCGTTGTGTTCCCAAAAGATGACGAATTATTTGTTTTCAAGGTACACTATGGATTATGTTGTTATCTTGAATTTAATAGTATTGCTCTAGGTGTGATTCATTTCTTTGTCCACGAGTACAAAGGTTCAAGTGTGGGAGAATTGATAAGACACATTTTGTATATGGTTTATGTGACATTTTTAAGAGCTTATAACAACTTTATTATCATTTTATGCCTTAAATTGTATTTTTCTGATAATACTCATGATTGTGCTTGGTAATATGCTAATTAAAGGATAAAATGGTAAATTAACTCTTCCAAACTGCATATATTCTATTATTTACTGATTTGGACTTTTATAGTGAGCTTTTATGTTGGATTGCAGGTATTTTAGAAGAGAGCAAGGACTAGGAAAGAAATCACAAGTCAATGAAAGTGAAATCACGATCTTGCACCTTTTAATCGCGACCAAAGAGTCCGCTGGTCGCGACCTTGATTCTTCTGGAAGTCTCTCTGTGTTTACAGGTCACGACCACAACATGGATCTGATTAGGCTAAGAAGCAGTACTCTAGCGCTCTTTAATCAATTTCTCGACCTCTTTCGTCGTTCTACACCTTTTCACGTATTTGTCCACATCTCTACACCACCAATCTACTATATTTCCATTGTTTCTTCATGGCATCTCAACTGAACAGCTATTGTAGTACAACAGGAGTCATGAGAGACTAAACCTTTAGCCTCTTAGAGATGAATAAGATGAGCTCATGGAGTTTTTATTATTCTAATTTGCATCTTCTCGTGTTATGATTGCTGCTAGATCTAGGGTTTTTATTTTATGAGCAAGTTTTGAATATCGATTGACCATTCTCAGATTAGACTTTGTAATTGAATTCGAATGATTTGAACATTTACTTTTAATAGAATACTTCAGTTTTGATTTCAAGAGAGTTGGGTTATTATTTAACGATCATTGTTAATTAATTCAATTGCTTGAAATTTAGGGTTTTTGATCGATGACCATTCGAGGGTATTTTCATCATCTAAATTCAATTTACATGCTAAGTGGTTTAGGATAGTTCCCTAATAGTTCTTAGACCATCTTTGATCAAAGGGGTTTAAGGAAAATTAGGGTTCTAGACTCAATCGATCGATTGAGATTTTCTTTGAGACTTAGTGACTTCAAAACTCCAATTTTTATGTGAGACCAAGGATAGATACATTTTTATCATCAAGAGTCTTTTATAAGATATTTCTCAACAAACCAACTTGTTTTCATCTTAATCAAAAATAAAAAAAATATTTACCTTTCTGCACCCTACTTTTATCGCATCAATCTCTAAAACCCAAAATCATTTTATCCCTGCTTAGGTTTTTAATTGATTTTGACATCCAATCTACTAGGTTTCCACATAAAAGGCTCATCGAGAAGAAAGATAGGGTTGTGTCCTATACTATATTATATTGGGTGCAATACTTTATTTTGATGGATCAGATCACGACAATCTGACCTCAACAGTATGATATATAGAAGTGTGGAATGAGTGACTTTAGATTTGAATTGGACTCCCTCTAGCTATCAACACATGCCCAATCTGTTACAGCACATGTGTCAATATGTAAATCTGTTCTACATGGATTTAGATCTTCATTGTGTTTCCTTAGCATGTGCATGAATAAAAGCCTCCCTTCCAGCATGTGATTCTGTTAGCCCACTTGTTCAATCCAGCATGTACTTCTCTTGTCCAACTATTAATTAACCTCCATCTAATCTATTGATTGATCACTACATTGACCTATAATGGAAATTTAATAGATTATTTATTCAATTAATCTCTAAAATCATATCGATTAATTTTGACTTGTTCCACTTTTATTTTATTTATTAATTGATCAACATATTGATAAATGGGAACAAAAAATCAATAATAAAACCCTCTTTAAACATACTAAAATTAATACAAATAAAAGTTTATCAGGATACAAAATAAACAAAAGAAGAATGGCATATGCATCTCACATACAAAGTATTATTTGAAGGAACTCTTGAAGAAATTTGAAATAGATCAAGCCAAAAACATGGCCACACCAATGAGTTCAACCATTTAGCTGGATGTAGATGAGAAAGAAAAATATTTTGCTATTAGAAAGTATCAAGCAATAATTGGGTCTCTGCTATATCTAACTGTAATTAGACCAGACATTTAGTACAATGTAGGCATATGTGCAAGATATCAAGCTACACCTAAAGAATCTCATGCTGAAGCTGTGAAGAGGATATTCATATATCTTTCTAGAACTATCAACCTTAGAATTTTCTAAAGGAGGTGGAGAATTTATGGTCACTTACTTAGCCTCAAATCATGTTGGTTGCAAAACTAATAGGAAGAGTACCAGTAGACAATGCCAATTTCTGTGTTGGATTGTCTTGTTTATTGGTTTAGCAAGAAGCAAAACACTATTTCTATATGGTCAATTGAAGTTGAGTATATAGTTGTAGGGAGTTTCTATGCACAAGTGTTATAGTTAAAGCAGCAACTACAAGACTTGAGAATTTAATTCAAAGAAATATTGATTCTTTGTGGTAACACAAGCACTATCAATTTGTTAAAGAATATGGTACTTCATTCAAGAACCAATCATATTGACATAAGGCATCACTTCATCAGAGATCATGTGCAAAAGAAGGATATTAGTAGAGTTTATTTTAACTCATCTAAAGCTGGCTAACATCTTTACAAAGCCTATATCTAAGGACCAATTCAATTATATCAGAAGAGAACTGAGAATGGTAAATTCCAATGAGTTGTAAAAAAATTCTAAACTTGAGTCTCTTTTTTTTAATTCATATTTCATGTCTTGATTATTAACTAACTTAAGCATCAGAGTATCTAGAATTTTGTTTTAGAGGAAAGTTATTGATAATTGATTGAATGATACTTCTATAAAAGGGTTAATTGAAGAAGACTTTGATAAATAGAAGCATGGATTGTTGAAAGAAGTCAAAAATTCATCGAAGAAGTAATCGATAAAGGGTCTTATCGATCAAACCTTCAAAAAATGAAGTAACTTCTTCAATTAGCTGAATGGTAAGATTTATGGAGGAAATTAAAAGAAAAGGAAGTAGAGAACTAGAAGGGCAGTTAATGCATAACAGAAATTAAAGACGCATGCAGAGGTAATGCTTTAGAATGAACTAAAAGGCAGTAAAATCAGCCAACCTTAACTTATCAGAGGAGTCAATGATAAGAGAAGAATTAAAAGAAAAGATTAAAACTGAAGTAAATATATAATTAAAACATAAAACTTACAAAATGAGAGGGAATACAATAAGAGAAGGAGAAAAGGGAAGAGAAGGCTCTCTCTCTAATCTCAGAGTATCTCTCTCTAACCCCTAATATGATATGGTCTCTCCCCATACAACAACATAATCAAACAGCTCAATCTTCTGACTTACAAACAACAACAGATAAACTTTTTAAATGAAGAGATTTCTTTTCAATATTTATAAAGGCAATTATGTCAAAAATATATTCCAAAGAAAATACAAAACTGCCTCGAACAAATTCATAAAAACATTTGTTCTAATTTACCAAATGCTTTTTGGAATAGAAAGTAACGTGGTAGATTTACCATATGAAAAAGATTTTTCTGAAAAGAAAATCCTGATAAAGGCCAGGCCCATTCAGATGAGCCCAGAGCTTTTGGAAACTTGTAAAACAGAGATTCAAGATCTCTTAAACAAAAAATTAATTTGCAAGTCAAGAAGTCCATGGTCTTGTATTGCTTTTTATGTCAATAAATATGCATAAATTGAACGTGGAGCTCCTAGGCTTGTAATTAATTACAAACCCTTAAACGAAGCTTTGCAATGGATCATATATCCAATCCCAAACAAATCTGATATACTAAAATATTTGTATTATGCAAAAATCTTTTCAAAATTTGATATGAAATCTAGTTTTTGACAAATACAAATTTTTGAAAATGATAGGTATAAAATTGCTTTTACTATGCCTTTTGGTCATATGAGTAGATTGTTATGCCTTTTGTTTAAAAGATGCTCCTTCTAAATTCTAGAGAATTATGAATGAGATCTTTAATGATTATAGTCAATACATTATTATTTATATTGATGATATATTAGTCTATAGTCATTTTATATATCAACCTTTTAAACATATCTCCAAATTTGTGAGAATTGCATAAACAAATGGGTTAGTGGTTTTCAAACCTAAGATTAGTTTACTTCAAACTAAAATAAGGTTTTTTAGGTCATTGGATATATGAAGGATCCATCATACCAATTGAAAGAGCAATTCAGTTAGTTTGCTGACAAATTTCCCAATCAAATCATTGATAAAACACAACTTCAATAATTTTTGGGATGTTTAAACTATGTTACAAATTTTATTCCTCATCTTAGCAACTTCATTAAACCCCTTCACTAGCGACTAAAGGATAATCTGCCTTCGTGGACTGACTTTCATTTAAACATCGTTAGTTTCTCTAAATATTATAACTTCCCCTAATTGGGAGTTTCATTTTGAACTATCTTATGATGCATCAAATTTCTTTGTGGGAGCATAAAGATGGGACTATGTCTAAAGTTATTGCTTATGCGTCTATACTCTTGATTCTGATCAATGCAATTATACAACCATTAAAAAGTAATAGTTTGCTATTGTGTTTGCTTTCAACAAATTTAGGTCTTATCAGATTAATTCTAAGGTTATTATTTAACTGATCATACAGCTATGAAGTATCTCCTCTCTTCACCAAGCCCCAATCTAAGCCTAGATTATTGAGATAGATGCTCTTATTATAGGAGTTTGAAATATAGATCAAGGATAGGGCTGGCAAAGTCAATTTAGTTGCTTACCATCTAAGTACTTTGCTGGATGAAGTAAGAGGAGTAACTGACTCTTTTATTGTGTGTGATTCATTTCCAGATGCATCATTGTGTATTGCTTGCATTGATGATCCCTGGTTTGCCAATATGGTGAATTATTAGGTTATCAGACTAACTCCTAATTTGTCTTTAGCACAGGTTTAGAAGCTCAAGTTTGAGTCTGCCTACTACTACTGGGATGAGCCATATTTGGGGAAAAGTTAAGCTAACCAAGTTATAAGGCGGTGTGTCTGTGTTGCCCAAACAAGGTATATTTTGGAGGCATATCACACTTTGGTATGAGGACATTTTAGAGGGAAGCAGACTGCTGGGAAACTGTTAGACTCCAGTTTCTTTTTGTCAAGCTTATTCAATGATTATCATCATTTCTGTAAGACTTGTAACACTTTGAAATAATGCACATCAGGGTTTTGTCACGATCCTGGCATTTCAAAATAAAGATTCAACCCAATAAATTAGTATAAGGCATAACCCTATCGTTCTTCTCAAGGAGCCTTAAAGTGGAATCCTAATAATTGGTGAACAATTTCATTGAAAACCTTAGTAAAAAAATGGGTTCTTGGTTTGGTTCAAACATTGGTGCAATAGAAATAAAGTGCAATAAAAACAACTATTTTTAAATTTTTGATTAACATGAAAATGGTTTGGATTGTAAAAGAAATATGATAGTGAAGACTCTTGACGATGAAAACATAGCTATCCTTGCTCTTGATGTGAAATGAGAGTAATGAATTCACTAAGTCATATATAAAATCTCAATCAATCGATCAAGTCCAGTTCATTACTGAGTTGAAACTCCCTTTTATCAAAGCTAAACTAAAATCCTTCAATGAACTGTTAGAAACCACTTAGTGTGTAGATTGACTTGGATAATGCAAAAACCCACTGTTAATTACCAATCGATAGATAAAGACTCTAATCAATTGAATTAATTACTAACAATTGCTAAACTGAAATATATATATATATATGTAAATAGATAATCACATCATCCAAATTAATTACAAGTATCTAATATGAGAATAATCAATCGATATTCAATTCTCAAACTATTATGAAATCCCTAAATTAAATCCCAAAACATGCAATGAAAATAGACTAAGACAGAATAACTCCCTATTGTAGTCCATGAGCTTAAGCTTAGTTGTCTATCACCAAGAGGCTAAAAATATAGCCTCTTAACTCTTATTATGCTACAATCATTACCAAAAGTGATGCCATAAGATGCAGAAAAAGATTATGCAAAAGTAAGGAGAAAGCTTGTAAAAATGGGAAATTAAGTGAAAAGATCAAGAAAAATAAAAGATTTGAATGAAGGTTCTTGAGAGGATCAGAGTAGCTTCAACTTGGCCAAATCTGGCAAAAATCCAGCCCCTCTTTGTCTTAAAAGAAAAATGCTGACCCTTTCCTTAACTGCAGAGTAACATAAATGAAAATATACAACTTTACGACCTAGCTATTCTAGTCGTGACCATATCCACATTTAGGTCGCGATCGAAGAACACAGAGAATCTCCCAGAATAAAATAAGGTCGTGACCAGGGACTTTAAGGTTGCGACTAAACATCACATAAGCTGACTTTCACAATTCAGGTCCTCTTTGTCTTGTATTCCTTCTCTACTTCACATTAGGTCCTTGAATATCTTCTAAAATACCTACAAATCAAAATCAAAGTTCATTGTAAAGGCTAAGCTACTTGAAGAACAAAATATATGCATTTGGGAAGAATTAATTGACAATTTTATTGTTTAATAAGCATATTGCCATACACAATAATCTGTTGCCAAAAAAGCACAATTACAGGCATAAAATGAATGGTAAAAGTGTCACAAAGCCATTGAAAATGTCAAAGAAACCATATACAATTTGTACCTTATTAATTCCCCCACACTTGAACCTTTGTACTCCTAGACAAAGAAATAAATCACACCTAAACTAGAGTTGGTAAATCTGAGAGAACATCATAATCAACAATAAAACATTGAGACAATTAATCAACCATCTTTTGGGAATAAAAAAATGATAATATGAGTAATGCTAAGTAATTAACTACTCGATGAAATCAACCTTTAATGTATGAGCGCAATAGATTCTTTATAGGGATACAAGTGTTTAGCTCTCTAACATCTTATTGTTAGGGTTCTTTCACTCTAATTCAATTTGGCAAACTGATAAACTCATATTTGTAGTGATTTTTAGGATGTTTAAAGTGAGTTTATTATTGAATTTTATTCCTATTTATCAATATATTGAGCAATTATTAAATAAATAATATTCAAAAAAGTTGAGAATTAATTGATATCAATTTAGTGTTTAAAGTGAACAAATAATCTGTTCATTCTAATTTTCTATCACAGATCAATAGATTAAAGGAGAATGATAGCTAGACTTAAGGAGTTGATAACATGTGACAGCACATGGGCTAGATCTAGGAATTGAGAAACAGATTGCAAGTAGGAGCTCATGCATATGCTGGCACATGGAGAAGCATTGTTCATGCACATAGCATTGTTCATGCACACAAACTGCAGAGAATCAGTCACATGCTTGATCTGAACAGAATCACACATTTTAGCAGTAGCTCATGCACTCCACAGATCATTCACACCATTTCAGCTACCCTTCACATCCTTCCACACCTATATATACACACCATTCCATATCATAGGGAAGACGCCTAGACACTGTTTCCTGCTCCATTCAGACATTCCATATCAGATATGCACCCACCCCATCCTTCCATTCCATTCACACGATTCTTCTCCTTCCATTCCTTTTCCATTTCCATCTCTAAAGTCTCTTCTGCAACTTTCCTCTATTCTAGACAATAGAACAGAGGAAAGTTCTGCATCTTATCTCTATTTTCTTCTATCATTTTCACCATGACTGATGCTATATTTTCTGTTACTGCTGATGTTCAGATGGCAATGCAAGGCTAAGCTGCTATGCTCTTTTGGAGATATTGCTGAACCTAAATCCTTGAGCTGAATAAGGAGTTTATTGTTCTTTAATTTAGAGTTAATTGTATCGAGTTGATGTAGTTAATTATGTAATTAATGATGCAATTAGAGTAGTAGAGGATAAAGAAGTAGGGAACTGAGTTGGATCTCTTATTTATGCATAACTATCCTTTGATTGATTTTCATCTTTGATCGAGTTTAACATAGTTATGATTAATTGAAATGATTCTATTTAATTCATATTCTACTATCTCTAAGTTGAATGATTCATAATATCTTTTAATGTGTGAGTTGTAGCTTTGATTAAGATTTAGCTAACGAGTTGTTAGCTAACATATTCTAATTCAACTTACCTACTCCTCATACTCTATGGATAATGAAGGTAAGGTAATCTCCAAGGGAACACGCTTGTCATTCATTCATCTCATCATCATAAATACTTAAAAGCATAAACAATAGCATAGAATTTACTTTCGGTAGTTAGATTGAAACTCATCAAATACTATCTCTTTAATTTGTTGATTTATGGCTCATTAGATTAATTAGGAACTTCTACATCCATTTAGGCTCCTTGAGAATCGACCTAGGTTAGCCTCTATTTTACTATTGGTTAGCTTAGTTTTGTTTAATAATTAAAACGACGGTTATAAAAAATGGTGCAGTTGCCGAGGAGCCTTGTTAAGGTTTCCTAAGCAATCTCCTGGGCCTAAAATCATAAAAAGTAGATAGGTATTTCTGTTTTTTTTACATATTTAGTGTTTTGTCTTGTTGAGTCGCGACCACTTGCCTTTCTAGTTGTGACCAAAGTGCTTCAAATTGATTTATGAGCATCTTTGTGAACTTTAGTCGCGACCAGAAGCACATTTGGTCACAACTAAAAATTTGTTTTCAACTCATTTTGCTCTTTGTTACCTTTAGGCGTGACCTTATTGCTTTATCGCAACCAAAAATATTTTTAATTGAGTTTTCTTTTTTGTGATTTCTAGTCGCAACCAAAAATCATTGTTTCAATCAAATTTACTCTGTAATTTTTAGTCACGACCTGAGTGACAATTGGTCACAACTAGAAACTGAAAACTTCAAGCATTTTACTGTCTATGGTTTTTAGTTGCAACCAAAGTGACATTTGGTCGATACCAAAAATCTTGATTCAGAATTTTCCTCTCTGTAACTGATTGACGCGACATGAAGTTCATTTTTGTCGCGATCTCTATTCTTTGTGCTTATTAGTCGAGACCTTATGACCTTTTAGTCGTAACCTGACTGTTTTAAACATTGATTATTTGATCTGAATTGCTGGAATTGCTGGATTTGTGACATATTTGATATCCTGCATCATTATGAAGTTTTATTTGTATGAACAGAAGCTCTGAATTCTTTCCTTTGGATAGAGAAATCAATAGAACACTTAGACAAATTAAGAAGGCTAAGGTTTTAAATGAAGCAAGTGTTGCATATGTTGTTGAGCTTAGTTCTCTTGGTGAATCTGTTACAACAGAGACTGATTTTGCATCTGGTGCTATATTAGATAATCATTTTGTCATGGAGCATGTGAATGAAGATGAAGCTCATACTCATAATCAAAATATTTAAAATGAGCAACATTGAGAGAATAACATGAACAATAAAAAGCACGTAGGAGCATAAAAGAATTGAATTCTTCTTATGCAAACTTTGATCATTTCACACTAGGCTTTGGATGTTAATTTTGAGTTGAAATGTCCTTTGTTAAGTAACTTACCAAAATTTTATGGATTGGCAGCTGATCCTTTCAAACACTTGAAGACTATATAGTAGGTTTGCTCATCCATGAAACCTGTAGGTGCTGACATGGATGCTGTACAAAGACAAGTATTCCACTTTACACTTAAAGGAAAAGCAAAGGAATGGTTTTATATGCCGCCACATCATACACCTCAAGCATTGGATTCTTGGAACAACTTGAGGACTGCTTTCCTAGAGAGATACTTCCCTACTTCAAAGATAGCTACGTTGAGGAAGGAGATTTTTGCTGCAAAATAGTATGATCATGAATCTTTCCATGAGTTTTGGGGAAGATTTCAAGAGCTGCTAGTTAGATGTCCATACCACCAGATTCTAACTGAACATTTGGTGCAGTATTTCCATTCAGGATTATGCTATGCATGCAGAAAGAATTTGGATGCAGCTACTGGAGGATTCATTGATGATTTAACTCCAGATGAAGTATTGAACCTTATTGACAAAATAGCAAGCAATGATCAGCAGTCTAGGGGCTATGATGCTAGGGAAGTCCATGAGGTTTCTGTAAGGCCCTCTCAAGATTATAATAGTTTATGCTCTCAAGTTGTTGCCATGAATGCTCATATCAACAATGAGAAGTAGAAGTAGATGTCCATACCAGAATTGGGGTACTTTACCTTCAAACACAGTTGTTAACCCAAAATCTGTAAATACTATAAGCTTGAGAAGTAGAAAAATAGTAAGAAAAGCAGACACAAAAGAGGATACAAAGGATAAGGAAGTAATAGAGCAGCAAAACAGATCTGGTTCTGCAGAAGAGATTGGAGAAAAGCTTTTTTCCACACCTGAATTAGAAAGTAGCAAAGAGCAGAACATGTTGCAGCAGAATATTGAGCAAACTACATTAAAGGAAGTTACACAATCATCTGTTGTGCTGGAAACAGTGGCTACTTCCAGCAGTATAAATCAGAAACCAAGTAGAAATCAAACTAAGAAGGAGCATGACAATGCAAAATAGAAGGACAGAGAAGTAAGCATTAAACACCTACCATTCCCTAATGCATACATGTGCCCAAAAAAGGTTTTGAAAGATAAACAGGAATAAGATATTATGAATATTATAGGGAAATTAGAAGTTAATGCTTATAGATCTGATTATAAGCATACCCAAGTATGAAAAATTCATGAAAGAACTCTGCACTAATAAAAGAATCTGTAAACCAAATGAAAGTGTTCAAGTAGGATCTAGTGTATCAGCTTTATTTAAGCCACAAATTCCTATTAAATGTGATGATCCAGGTTCCTTTGTAATCCCAATCACCATTGGTAAGTTTCAGTGTGCTAATGCTCTGTTAGATCTTTGTGCAGCCATTTATGTGATGTCAACTTCTAATTATACATCATTAGGCATAGGCATTGGCTCACTTAAGAAAACATCCATGATAGTACAACTTGCTGATCCAACCACTAGGAAATCTGAGGGGTTGTTAGAAGACATATTGGTTAAGGTCAAAGATTTGATTATACCTGCAGATTTTTATGTCTTGGATATGTCACATGAATCAAATTCATAAGGACCAATTATCTTAGGTAGGCCATTCCTTATAACAGCCAACACTGTGATAAGTATGAAAAATGGGAGCATCACAATGGAAGTGGGTGATAATGTCATAACTTTTAATGTCTATGAAACCATGAGACATCCATTTGAAAATTACTCACTGTTAGGCTTAAATACAATTGATACATACATGGAAGAGGCTAAAGAGGAACATGAAAAGCATATGCTGAAATATGATAGAGCTGAATGTGAATTGCTTGAATCTGAAATTTCTTCTTCTTCTGTATTTTCTATGGATAGTAGTAGTGATGTGTCAAGTATTAACCATATCTTAGTTGGCAGCTTACTTTCCATCCTACAATCTTTTTCTTTATCTGTTAGTAACTGTTTCAATGGAGGATTTGGAGAGACATAGCAGGATGAAATGTAGGAGAAATCACAGTTGCTAGAACTCTCAGTACAGGGATAGAACTGAACAACACATAATCTATTAGGACAGACTTGATAAAGCATGTTATAGCTCAGGAAACTAAGAAGTTGGTTCCATCAATTGGCCAACCACCTGGGTTGGACCTCAAACTACTTCCTAGTAACCTTAAATATGTGTTTTTAGCTAGAAATAATACATTACCTGTTATAATTGCCAACTCACTTTCTATTTTTGAGGAAGAAAAGCTTATTTCAATTTTAAAAATACATAAGAGAGTAATAGGATGGGCTCTAGCTGATATACCTAGTATAGATGCATCTGTATACACACATAAAATTCTCTTGAAGGAAGGAACCAAGCCTATTAAATAGCAATAAAGAAAGTTAAACTCCTTGATATATGATGTGGTCAAGAAAGAGATAACTGAGCTGTTGAATGCTGGCATTATTTACCAAATTTTAGACAGTGAATGGGTAAGTGATAAACTCATTTGTAGTGATTTTTAGTGTGTTTAAAGTGAATTTATTATTGATTTTATCCCCATTTATCAATATATCAAGCAATTATTAAATAAATAATATTTAGAACAGTTGAGAATTAATTGATATCAATTTAGTGCTTAAGTGAATAAATAATCTGTTTATTCTAATTTTCTATCACAAATCAATGCATTAAGGGGACGCCTGGAGCTGAACACACAGACCCATTCTGCATTAATCTACACTCACTTCATTCTCACTTTCCATTCCATTAAACTGACATGCACACACTCATTTCATTGCTACTCCATTTCCATCTCCAATTTCTCTTCTGTAACTTTCCTCTATTTTAGTCAATAGAATTAGAGGAAAGTTTTGCAGTTCATCTTCATCTTCTCCTATCATTTTCACCATGACTGTTGCTGCATTTTTTGTTGCTGCTGAAGTTCATATAGCAATGCAAGGCTAAGCTACTGTGCTCTTTTGGAGATGATGCTGAACCATAATCCTTGAGCTTAATAGGGAGTTCATTGTATCTTTAATTAAGAGTTAATTGTATTGAGTTGATGTAGTTAATTATGTAATTAATGATGCAATTAGAGTAGTAGAGGACAAAGAAGTAGGGAACTGAGTTGGATCTCTTATTTTTGAATAACTATCCTTTGATTGATTTTCATCTTTGATCGAGTTTAACATAGTTGTGATTAACTGAAATGATTCTGTTTAATTCATATTTTACTATCTCTGAGTTGAATGATTCTTAATCTCTTTTAATGTTTGCGAGTTGTAGCTTTGATTGAGATTTAGCTAGCACGTTGTTAGCTAACATATTCTAATTCAACTTATCTAATCCTCATTCTATAGATAATGAAGGTAAGGTAATCTCTAAGGAAACACGCTTGTCATTCATTCATCTCATTATCATAAATACTAAAAACATAAACAATAGCATAGAATTTACTTTTAGTAGTTAGATTAAAACTCATCAAACACCATCTCTTTAACTTTTTAATTTGTGGCTCATTAGATTAATTAGGAACTTCTATATCCAATTATGCTCCTTATGAATCGACCTAGGTTAGCCTCCACTTACTATTGTTAGCTTAGTTTTGTTTGATAATTATAATTACAGTTATCAAAATGGCGTTATTGCCGGGAACGCCTTACTTGTTAAGATTTCCTAAGCAATCTCTTGGGCCTAAAATCATAAAAGGTAGACAAGTGTTTTAGTTTGTTTGCTTATTCAGTGTTTTGTCTTGTTGAGTCACAAGGAATTGCCTTTCTTGTCGCGACCAAAGTACTTAAAATTGATTTATGAGCATCTTTGTGAACTTTAGTCATGACCAGAAGCACATTTGGTCACAACAAAAAAGTTTGTTTTCAAGTCATTTTGCTTTTTGCTACTTTTAGTCGTAAGTTGACTGCTTTTTAGTCGCAACCAAAAATATTTTTTCATCCAGTTTTATTCTCTAAGATTTCTAGTCGTAAACAGTTTGGCACTTAGTCGCAACCAAAAATATCGTTTCAAACAGATTTACTTTCTGTGATTTTTAGTCGCCACCTAAGTGACAATTGGTCGCAACCAGAAATTGAAAATTGTAAGCATTTTACTATCTGTGATTTTTAGTCACAACCAAAGTGATATTTGCTCACGACCAGAAATCCTGATTAAGAATTTTTCCTCTCTATGACTAATAGTCATGTCGTGAAGTTTATTTTTGTCATGATCTCTATTCTCTGTGCTTATTAGTCACAACCTGGCAACCTTTTGGTCGTGACCTGACTGTTTTAAATTGAGATTATTTGATATGAATTCTTGAAATTGCTGCATCTGACATATTTGACATTCTGCATCATTGTTGAGCTTGATTTGCATGAACAGAATCTTTGAATTCTTTCCTTTAGATAGAGAAATCAATAGAATATTTAGGCAACTTAAAAAGAATAAAATCTTAAATCAAGCTAGTGTTGCATCTGTTCTTGAGCTTAGTTCTTATGGTGAATCTGTTGCAGCTGAAATTGATTATGCGTCTGGTGCTATATTAGATAATCATTTAGTCATAGAGCATGTTAATAAAGCTGAAACTCATACTCATAACGAGAATATTCAAAATGAGCAACATGGATAGAAGAACATGAACAATAGAATAGCATGTAGGAGAATAAGAGAATTGACTACTTCTTATGCAAACTTTGATCCTTTCCATACTTGTCCTGCTTTAGATGTTTATTTTGAGTTGAAATGTCCTTTGTTAAGTAACTTACCAAAATTTTATGGATTGGTAGGTGAAGATACTTTCAAACATTTGAAGACTATGCAGTGTATTTGCTTATCCATGAAACTTGTATGTGCTGACATAGATACTATGCAAAGATAAGTATTCCACTTTACACTTGAAGGAAAGACAAATGAATGGTTTTATATGCTGTCACATCATACACCTCAAGCACTGGATTCTTGGAACAACTTGAGGACTGTTTTCCTAGAGAGATACTTCCTTACTTCAAAGATAGCTGCATTTAGGAAGGAGATTTTCGCTGCAAAATAGTATGATTAGGAATCTTTCCATGAGTTTTGGGGAAGATTTCAAGAAATGCTAGCTAGATGTCCATACCACCAGATTCTAGTTGAGCATTTGGTGCGGTATTTCCATTCAGGATTGCGCTATATACATGCAAAAAGAATTTGGATGCAGCTGCTGGAGGCTCAATTGATGATTTAACTCCAGATAAAGCTTTGAACCTGATTGAGAAAATAGCAAGCAATGATCAGCAGTCTGGGGATGCTAGGCAAGTCCATGAGGTTTTTACAAGGCCTCTCAAGATTGTAATTGTTTATCCTCTCAAGTTGCTACCATGAATGCTCAGATCAACAACCTAGCTACTCAATTGGGAAATTCACATATTCAAAGCCCATACTCTCAAACTCTTGTTGCTCTTAGTTGTCAATTTGCTATCCTCCTGTGCACACCACTATCAATTGCCCTACGCAATATGAAGATGTATTAGCTATCTATCAAAACAAACAGAATCAATACCCACAAAGGAATCCATACTCCAACACATATAATGAAGGATGGAGAGATCATCCAAATTTCAAATGGAGGGATGGAGGTAGAGACAGAAATTTTGTACAGAATAGTTTCAACAATGATAAGCAAGTAGCTGAGTCTTCTAGAGCTGTGAAAGTACCTTATGCTATAAAGAATGATGGAATATCTGAGATAATGAACATTATTGATGTGATGAATTCAAATATAAACTCCATCAACACAAATTTCTGCGCTAACTTCAAGGACTTGAGATCCACTATGAAGAATAACCAAGCAATAATAGAAGCTAAATTTGCTGCATTAGAGGGTAAAATAGAATAATGGGAGACAAAAGCAGCAAACTTGTGATAACTATCATTTGAATTATCAATAAAACTAAACTAACTAATAGTAAAGCAGAGGCTAACCTAGGTTGATTCACAAGGAGCCAAGATGGATGCTAAGATGCCTAATTAATCTAATGAGCCACAAATTAACAACTTAAAGAGATGGTGTTTTATGAATTTTGATCTAACTACTGAAAGTAAATTTTATGCTATTGTTTAACTTTTAAGTGTTTATGATTATGAGGTGAATGATTGACAAGCCTATTCCCTTGGAGATTACTTTACCTTTATTATCCATATAATATGAGACTTAGATAAGTTGAATTAGAATATGTTAGCTAACAACTTGCTAACTAAATCTCAATCAAAGCTACAACTCGTAGACATTAAAAGAGATTAAGAATTGTTCAACTCAGAGATAATGGAATATGAATTAAACAAAATCACTTCAATTAATCATAACTATGTTCAACTTGATCAAAGATGCAAATCAATCAAAGGATAGTTATGTAAAAATAAGAAATCCAACTCGGTTCCCTACTTCTTTGTCCTCTACTACTCTAATTGCATCATTATTACAGAATTAACTACATCAACTCTATACAATTAACTCTAAATTAAAGACACAATGAACTCCCTGTTCAACTCAAGGATTTTGGTTCAACATCATTTCCAAGAGAGCACAGCAGCTTAGCCTTCCATTGCTATGTGAACTTCAGTAGCAACAGAAAATGCAGTAGCAGTCATGGTGAAAATGATAGAAGAAGATGAAGATGAACTGCAGAACTTTCCTCTAATTCTATTGTCTAGAATAGAGGAAAGTGCATAATGGAAATGGAAAGGAATTGGATATGGAATAGTGTCTGGTGTTGTGGAATGGGATGGATGTGAAGTGATGAATGATGTAGAATGTATATGAGTTAGAATATGGCAGAAGCATACCCCTTGATATGGAATAGTATGGATGTATATATAGGTGTGAAAGGATGTGAAGGGTAACTGAAATGGTGTGATGATATGTGGAGTGCTTGAGCTGCTGCTAAAATGTGTACTTCTATTATGTGTGCGTGAACAATATCAGATATGTGTGAACAGTACTATGTACGTTATAGTACTTTTCCAAGTGCCAGCATATGCATGAGATCCCACTTGCAATATGTTCCTCAATTCCTAGATCTGGCCCATATGCTGTCACATGTCATTAACTTCTTAAGTCCAGCTGTCATTCTCCCTTAATCCATTGATCTGTGATAGAAAATTATAATAAACAGATTATTTGTTCACTTTAAGCACTAAATTGATATCAATTAATTCTCAACTATTTTGAATATTATTTATTTAATAATTGCTCAATATATTGATAAATGGGGATAAAATCAATAATAAACTCACTTTAAACACACTAAAAATAACTACAAATATGAAACTTTTGCACTTCGAGCAAAATTATGGATCAAAATTGAAATTCAAACCCACATGTTTAGTATATTTGGCAAAATAGATTCAGCATAAGCACTTGTCGTCATCAATCTTTTCCTTTCAATTGCAGCAGTCCAAACAAATCTCATATCAATCAAAGAATCCCAATCATGCAATGACATAGTAAGCCACTAGGTTGAGATTTCCTCACAAGGTGTAGTGTTTCACTCATTCTCTTATCAAGGTAATTTCACTCAACCATCTAGCTTAGACTTGTAACCATCCTATATCTCCACCACTAACTGCCACAAGGGTTGTGAATCAAAGGGTCTTTATTAGGTTGTAATGTTGGAGAGGCTAAGTGATGAAATGGAAATAAATGTCAATGATTAATGAAATACTACACATGATCTTAATTCTCCAATCTAATTTGAACTTGTAACTGTAGAGAGTACCAAATATTTTCCTTTCATTCAAGTTGAATATCACTTTTGTTCTCTCTAGTCTATCTCTTCTTTCTTTCTTTCTTTTTCTCTTTTCTGTACTATTTCTTTTTGCTTTTCTTTTCTTTCACTATTGAACCATATAGCAAATAAATTGAAGTTCAAATATCCAATAAGTGGTATAATTTATCAGTTATTTCATAGCAGCAAGTACCCTGTACTACATTCATTAATCAAGGATGGAATTTGAAAAGAAAGTGAAGGTCTCAAAAAGGTTAAGCAAATGATTTAATTTTTTATGTGGTTACTATTTGGGCAAAAGGTTTTTGAAAGAAATGCCCTTATCATATTCACAATTCCAAGAGGCTAATGTGGTTTTGAATCAAGGATTGAGACAAGTTCTGTAAAGTTACTAAACTAGATGGTGTCATACAATGTAATGAGTATCTGTTAGAGGCTCAAAAATCCTTCCATCTGGCTTACTCACCCTAATCAACTCACTATGACAAGATTGCATGAATATCAAACAAAATATATGAGATCAATCATCATACTGCATAATGTCTAATAGTAAATCAATGAAACAAGCAACTCATACTTCATCAAACTTGCCAATGTTAAAAAGTATGTGTTCAAAATTCAATTTTAAATACAAGATAGTCAGTTCAATCAGCCAAGCAACAAGCAGATGAAACAAGAGAATTTGTTTCTGCTGAAGTTCACGTATAGTCGTGACAAAAAGGTCTTCAGGTCGCGACTATTTTATATAGAGAAGAAATTTTTAGAAAACAGGGAATTTGGTCGTGAGTAACAAGTACACTAGTCACGACGCATGATCACAGCGAGTAATACTGACAAACACACAAGCACAGGTCACGACTAAGTGTCCATCCAGTCATGACCAAAATTCACAGCGAGTTACAGTCGCGATAAAGATAATCACAGAACACGACTAAAACATCATAGACAAGTAAGCATCAGAAAATAAGAATTACTGGTCGTGACAAACAAGTTCATATGTCGTGACTACTTTGCACAGAGAGAATTGGTCACGACAAAAGTATGCAAAAGTCACAACTAATTTTTCACAGAAATAAAACCTGACATATGTGCACACATTAGTCACGACAATAAAAGCACCAGGTTGTGACCAGCATATCGAATCTCAGCAGTTATCTGATTTTTATTTACCTATTTTTTACACTAAAGTTCATACTCCCCCACACTTAAATTATACATTGTCCTCAATGTGAGGAAGTAATGAAACACATACAAGGCTGAAATGATAAAGATAAAGCAAATCCAAAATCCAAGATGAACTTATTACTTTTTACCTACCCTTACTTACTTGGTCTCCTCCCCCACACTTAATCAACAATTTACATCTCAAGTATATAAGTAAAACAATATAAACCAGACTATTGTAAGTGAGAAAACAAGGAAGGAGACAACCTGAGTATCATGGGGGCTTGAAGTTCTCCTTGTACAGCTTGAATAATTGGCCACTAACCTGGGATGCTATACCATCTACTTCACCTTGTGTTGTTGGTATAACATTTATCCATCTTAAAAGATAATCCATAGCTTGCAAAATATAGGCATATCCAACAAATAGTGGGAATGATCTTGATGATATAATCACTGCATTATCCATCTTTGTCCCTACCAAGTAATTATGTTGATGTTGGACCATATCTTTCAATTGTTGCAGTCCTAAAATGTCTAAAAATTTCAATATGAAGCTCTCATGAACAGGGTTAGAATACAGTATATAATTATTGAATTGAAAATTTCCAAGCTCAGAGGTCCCAATTCCTTCTCTCTTAAAGTATGCTGCATAAACCTTGTCCTGCAACTTTGTTAACTCTACTACAAACCTTCCTGGATATTGCTCATCACTTGAAACAGTGAGGTTAGTTCCAATAGAAAAAATATTAGATGAAGATGAAGAAAAATCATGCACAGTGGTAAGCCAACCATCAATTTTAGAATTAATGCATAACACATCACCATTGGATGAAGAAAAATCAGAGAAATCAGTGATGGGGTTAGAAATGGAAGATTCTTCAACTTCATTATCATTTTCAAGCTCATGAATATTATGACACTCATTTCTAGTGATGCACCAATGATGTTAAGTCCTACGAGAGAATGATCCTGATATGGGCGTCTATATATGTTAAACTGAATTATGTGCCCCTGAATTCCCTTGAAATAGGTAGTTCCTTCATATGCACCTTTTCTTCAGCTACATCAGAGGTCGTTTCTTGCTGCTTGAGCTCTAAATTTACTGCTAGTTATGTTTCATCAGTTATGTCCACTCTAAGATTCCTTAAATCAGAATCCATAGCTTCAGGTAGTGCAGTTTCCTTGCTGTTAAGCTATCCACAACCTTTTAAATTTGGGGCACAGCATCCATATCAGCACCTACAGGTTTCATGGATGAACAAACCCACTGTATAGTCCTCAAGTACTTGAAAGGATCTTTCCCTACTAATCCATAAAATTTTGGTAAGTTACTTAACAAAGGATCTTTCAACTCAAAATTAACATCCAAAGCAGGACAAGTACAAAAATGATCAAAGTTGGAATGAGAAGAAGTTAATTCTCTTATGCTCCTACGTGCTCTTCTATTATTCATGTTATTCTCTCCATGTTGCTCATTTTGAATATGTAAACTTCAGCAGCAATAGAAAATGTAGTAGCAGTTATGGTTAAAATGATAGAAGAAGATGAAGATAAACTGCAGAACTTTTCTCTGGTTCTATTGTCTAGAACAGAGGAAAGTGCATAATGGAAATGAAATGGCGTCTGGTGTGGTGGAATGGGATAGATATGGAGTGATGAATGATGTAGAATGTATGTGAGCTGGAATATGCCAGAAGCATACCCCCTTAATATGGAATGGTGTGGATGTATATATAGGTGTGGAAGGATGTGAAGGGTAGCTGAAATGGTGTGAATGATGTGTGGAGTGCATGAGCTGCTACTAAAATGTGTGATTATGTTGTGTGTGCGTAAATAGTGGTAGATATACGTGAACAATGATGTGTGTGTGAACAGTGCTTCTCCATATGCCAGCATATGCATGAGCTCCCACTTGCAATATTTTCCTCAATTTCTGGATCTAGCCCATGTGCTATCACATGTCATTAACTCTTAAAACCCAGCTGTCATTCTCCCTTAATCCATTGATCTGTGAAAGAAAATTATAATAAACAGATTATTTGTTCACTTTAAGCACTAAATTGATATCAATTAATTATTAACTCTTCTAAATATTATTTATTTAATAATTGCTCAATATATTGATAAATAAAGATAAAATCAATAATAAACTCACTTTAAACACACTAAAAATACTACAAATATGAGTTGATCAACATGAATGGCTATGCATCATAGCTAGCAAACTCAGTGAATGATGTCCAAGCCAGAATTGGGGGAAATTTACCTTTAAACACAGTTGTTAACCCCAAATCTATAAATGCTAGAAGCTTGAGAGTGGGAAAACAATAGGGAAAATAGATACAGTAGAGGATACAAAGGATAAGGACGAAATTGAGCAGCAAAATAGATATGGAGTTGCAGAAGAGATTGTAGAAAAGATTTCACCCATACTCGAATTATAAAGTAGCAAAGAGCAGAACATGTTGCAGCAGAATATTGAGCAAATTACATTAAAGGAAGCTGCACAATCATCTGTTGTGTTGGAAACAATGGCTACTTCCAACAGTGCAAATCAGAAACCAAGCATAAATCATAATAAGAAGGAGCATGAAGATGCAGAATAGAAGGATAGAGAAGTAAGCATTAAACACCTACATTTCCTTAATGCATACATGTGTCCAAAGAAGGTTTTGAAAGATAAATAGGAATAAGATATTATGAATCTGTTTGGAAAATTAGAAGTTAATGTGCCACTTATATATCTGATTAGAAGCATATCCAAGTATGGAAAATTCATGAAAGAACTCTGCACTAATAAAAGAATATGCAAATCAAATGAAAGAATTCAAGTAGGATCTAGTGTGTCAGCTTTGTTTAAACCACAACTCCTATTAAATGTGATGATCCAGGATACTTACAATCCCAATCACTATTGATAAATTTCAGTGTGATAGTGCTTTGTTAGATCTTGGTGTAGTCATTAATGTGATGCCAACTTCTATTTATACATCATTAGGCATAGGCACATGCTCATTTAAGGAAACATCCATGATAGTACAACTTGCTGATCCAACCACTAGGAAACCTGAGGGGCTGTTAGAAGACATATTGGTTAAGGTCAAAGATTTGATTATACCTGCAGATTTTTATGTCTTGGATATGTCACATGAATCAAATTCATAAGGACCTATTATCTTAGGTAGGCCATTCCTTATAACAGCCAACACTGTGATAAGTATGAAAAATGGGAGCATCACAATGGAAGTGGGTGATAATGTCATAACTTTTAATGTCTATGAAGCCATGAGACATCCATTTGAAAATTACTCACTGTTAGCTTAAATACAATTGATACATACATGGAAGAGGCTAAAGAGGAACATGAAAAGCATATGCTGAAATATGATAGAGCTGAATGTGAATTGTTTGAATATGAAATTTCTTCTTCTTCTGTATTTTCTTTGGATAGTAGTAGTGATGTGTCAAGTATTAACCATATCTTAGTTGGCAGCTTACTTTCCATCCTACAATCTTTTTCTTTATCTATTACTAACTTTTTGAATGAAGGATTTAAAGAGAAACAATAGGATAAATTACAGGAGAACTAGTTGCTGGAACTCTCAGTACAGGGACAAAACTGAACAACGCAGAACCTATGAGGATAAACTTGATAAAGTATGTTACAGCTTTAGAAACTAAGAAGTTGGTTCCATCAATTGACTAACCACCTAAGTTGGAACTCAAACCACTTCCTTATTTTTAGTTGGAAATAATACATTACATGTTATTATTGCCAACTCACTTTCTATTTATGAAGAATAAAAGTTGATTTCAGTTTTAGAAACACATAAGAGAGCAATAAGAGGGGCTCTAGCTGATATACCTGGTATAGATACATCTATATGCACATATAAAATTCGGTTGAAAGAAGGAGCCAAGACTATTAAACAGCAACAAAGAAGGTTAAACCCCTTGATATTTGATTTGGTCAAGAAAGAGGTAACTAAGATGTTGAATACTGGTATTATTTACCCAATTTCCGATAGTGAATGGGTAAGTCCAGTTTATGTTGTGCCAAAGAAGAGTGGAATAACTGTGGTAAGGAATGAAAAAATGAACTAATTCCTACTAGAATGTAGAATTCCTAGAGAGTATGCATTGATTACAGGAAATTGAATGATGCAACGAGGAAAGACCATTTTCCTTTACAATTCATAGATCAAATGCTAGAAAGACTTGTTGGGAAATCCCATTACTTTATTTCTTGATGGTTTTTCAGGATATTTTCAGGTTCCAATTGCACTAGAAGATCAAGAGAAGACCATATTCACGTGCCCATTTGGTACCTATGTTTATAGGAGGATGCCTTTTGGCTTGTGCAATGCTCTTGGAACATTTTAAAGAGCTATGATGTCTATATTCAGTGAATTCTTGGAAAACATGGAGGTATTCATGGATGATTTTACAGTGTATGGTAAGGACTTTGATGAATGTTTAGAAAGTTTGGAGAAAATTCTTGCAAGATGCATTGAGAAAAAGCTTGTACTGAATTTTGAAAAATGTCACTTCATGGAAGATAAAGGCATAATTCTAGGACATTTGATATCTAAAGATGGGATCATGGTAAATAAAGCTAAGATTGAGGTTATTTCTTCTCTTCCTTATCCCAAATATTTGAAGGAACTAAGGTCATTTCTAGGACATGCTGGATTCTATAGAAAGTTCATTAAAGACTTTAGCAAGATTGCATCTCCACTTTCTAAACTCATGCCAAAAGATAGAGTTTTGTTTTGATGATACTTGCAAGAGAGCATTTAACACTATTAAAGTTATACTTATCACACCACCTATACTTGCTGCACCTAATTGGTATTTAGATTTTGAGCTTTCATGTGATGCATCAAATGAAGTTGTACGTGCAATGTTAGGGCAGAAAGATGATAAGCTGTCTAAAGTCATTTCATATGCCTCTAAGACATTAGATAATGTTCAATAGAACTACACTACCACAGAAAAAGAACTCTTTGCAATTGTGTTTGCATTGGATAAATTTAGATCTTATCTTTTGAGTTCTAACATGATTATATACACTGACCATGATGCTGTTAAGTTCTTGTTTAAGAAGCCACAATCCAAACCTAGACTCTTGAGGTGGATGATGTTAATCTAAGAATTTAATGTGGAGATAAGGGATAAACTTGGAGCAGAAAATGTGATAGCTGATCATTTGAGCAGGTTGCCTGAAAATACAATAGGATTATTAGATTCTGACCTTATTTGTGATACATTTAGAGATTGTTCTATTTTTGTAATTTATATAGTTACACCTTGGTACTGCCACATAGTGAATTATATTGTTACTGGTTTAATTTCACCTTCCTTATCTCATTTTTAGGGCTAGAAGATCAAGCATGAGGTGAAATTTTACATTTGGAAACCACCTATTTTATGCAAAATGTGTAGTGATCAAGTTGTAAGATGTGTGCCAAGTGAAGAAGTGGACAACATTCTTACAGCTTGTCATTCTTCTATTTGTGGAGGTCATTTCAGCACAAAGAAGACATCAAAGAAGACTCTTGATGCTGGTTTTTATTGGCCATAATTATTCAAAGACTGCTATGAATTTTGCAAGGCTTGTGAGAGGTGCTAACTATTCGGTGGACTGACCAAAAGGCATGGAATGCCTCAGAACCCTATGCTGTTTTGTGAGGTGTTTGAAGTATGGGGCATTGACTTCATGGGACCATTTGCACTATCTTTTAGATATACATATATTCTACTTGCTGTGGACTATCTTTCAAGATGGGTGGAGGCTATACCAACAAGGAAAGATGATGCTATAATAGTTTCTAAATTTCTCAAGTCACACATCTTCTCAAGGTTTGGTGTGCCAAGGGCTATAGTGAGTGATCAAGGCTCTCATTTTTGTAATCAAATTCTAGGAATGTTATTTATCAAGTTTGGGATAAAGCACAAGGTTTCCATTGCTTATCATCCCTAAATGAATGGTCAATCTGAAAGTTTCAACAAAGCTATCAAGAGGATTCTGGAGAGGATAGTAAAACCCTCAAGGAAGTATTAGATTACAAGGTTAAATAAAGCTTTGTGGGCATACATAACAGCTCATAAAACCCTATTTGAGATGTGCCCATACATAATGGTCTATGGTAAATCATGCCATCTCCAGTGGAAGTTGAGCACAAAGCATTCTGGGCAGTCAAGGCTTGCAACATGGATTTTGACACGACTGGAGAAGAAATAATGTTACAGATTCAAGAGTTAGAAGAAATAAGGCTAGATGCTTATGAGAATTCCAGGATATACAAGGAAAGAGCCAAGTTTCTTCATGATAAACAGATTATGCGTAAGGAATTTTAGGTTAGAGATAAGGTTTTAAGATTTAAAGCTAGATATGCTTTCAAGCTTGGAGAACTTGCTACAATATGGGTGGTCCGTATGTGGTGCCAAGGTGCATGACTATGGAATAATTCAATTAATGGATGAGGCAGATCGTACAACATTTCAAGTCAATGGCCACCTATTGAAGCTGTACAAGGAGAACTTCAAACCCTCATGATGCTCAGGTTGTCTCCTTCCTTGTTTTCTCACTTACAATAGTCTATTTTACTATATACTGGAGCTGATATTTGTTGATTAAGTGTGGGGGAGAAGACCAAGTTAGTAGGGATAGGTAAAAATTAATAAATTTATCTTGGATTATAGATTTGCTTTATCCTTATCACTTCAGCCTTGCATGTTTTAATTACTTCTTCACATTGACGATAATGTAAAATTTAAGTGTGGGGGAGTATGAACTTTAGTGTGAAAAATGGGTAAATAAAAATTAGATAAATGCTGAGATTTTATATTCTGGTTGTGACCTTGTGCTTTTCTTGTCGCGACTAATGTGTGCATATATGTCAAGTTTCATTTCTGTGAAAATTAGTCACAACTTTTGCATACTTTTGTTGCTACCTCTTTTCTCTATGCAAAGTAGTCGCGACATATGAACATGCTCGTTGAACCCATTAATTCTTATTTTCTGATGCTTACTTATCTGTAATGTTTTAATCACACTCTGTGCTTATCTTTGTCACGACTGTAACTCTCTATGAATTTTGGTCGTGACTGGATGGATACTTAGTCACAACTTGTGCTTGTGTGTTTGTCAGGATCACTCTCTGTGATGATGAGTTACGACCAGTGTACATGTTAGTCGCAACCAATATTCTTTATTTTCTGAAAATTTCTTCTCTGTATAAAATAGTCATGACCTGAAGACCCTTTTGTCACGACTAGACATGAACTTCAGCTGAAAAATTTTCTTGTTTCATCTGATTGTTGCTTGGTCTGATTGAACTTATTGTCATGAATTTAAAATTGAATTTTGAAGACATACTTTTGAACATTGGTAAGCTTGATGAAGTATTAGTTGCTTATTTCATTGATTTACTATTGGAAATTATGTAGTATAAATGATTAATCTCATGCATTTTGTTTAAAATTCATGCAATCTTGTCATAATGAGTGGATCGGGGTGAGTAAGCCAGATGGAAGGAATTTGAGCCTCCAATAGATACTCATTTATATTGTGTGACACCATCTAGTTTGGTAAACTTTGGAGAACTTGTCTCAATCCTTGATTCAAAATCACATTAGTTTCTTGGAATTGTGAATATGATAAGGGCATTTCTTTCAAAACCCTTTTTGCCCAAAATAATAGCCACATAAAAATTAAATCCTTTGCTTAACCCCTTTGAGACCTTCATTTTCTTTTAAAATTCTATCATTGATTAATGAATGTTGTACAGGGTACTTACTGCTGTGAAATAACTTTTAAAATTGTACCACTTGTTGGATATTTGAACTTCGACTTATTTGTTATCTGGTTCAATAGTGAAAGAAAAGAAAAGCAAAAAGAAAAAAGTACAGAAAAGAGAAAAAGAAAGAAATAAGAGATAGACCAGAAAGAACAAAAGTGATATTCAACTTGAATAAAAGGAAAATGTTTGGTACTCTCTGCAGTGCAAGTTCAGATTAGATTGAAGAATTAAGTTTATGTGTAGTATTTTATTAATCATTGACATGTATTTCCATTTCATCACTTAGCCTTTCCAACATTACAACCTAATAAAGACCCTTTGATTCACAATCCTTACAGCAGTTAGTGGTGGAGATGTAGGATGGTTATAAGCCTATGGGAAGCTTAAGCTAGATGGTTGAGTGAAATTACCATGATAAGAGAGTGAGTGAAACACTACACCTTGTGAGAAAATCTTAACCTAGTTGCTTACTATGATTTAATTGCATAATTTGAATTCTTTGATTGATATGAAATTAGTTTGGATTGCTACCAATTAAAGGGAAAATGTTGATGACTACAAGTGTTTATACTGAATCTCTTGCCAAATATGCTGAACATGTGTGTTTGAATTGCAATTTTGATCTATAATTTTGGTCGGAGTGTAAAAGCTAAGTGTGGGGAGTTAATAAACTCATATTTGTAGTGATTTTTAGGGTATTTAAAGTAAGTTTATTATTGATTTTTATCCCCATTTAACAATATATTGAGCAATTATTAAATAAATAATATTAATAATAGTTGAAAATTAATTGATATCAATTTAGTGCTTAAAGTGAACAAATAATTTATTTATTCTAATTTTCTATCACAGATCAATGGATTAAAAGAGAATGACAACTGGACTTAAGGAGTTGATGACATATGACAGCACATGGGCTAGATCTAGGAATTGAGGAACATATTGCAAGTGGGAGCTCATACATATGCTAGCACATGGAGAAGGACTGCTCACGCACACACACTACACAGAATCACACAAATGCTTGATTTAAACAGAATCACACATTTTAATAGCAGCTCATGTACTCCACACATCATTCACACTATTTCAGCTACCCTTCACATCCTTCCACACCTATATATACACACCATTCCAGATCATAGGGAGGATGCCTAGACATTATTACCTACTCTATTCAGACATTCCATATCAGATCTGCATTCACCCCATTCTTCCATTCCATTCACGCCATTCGTCTCGTTCCATTCCTTCTCCATTTCCATCTCCCAAGTCTCTTCTGCAACTTTTCTCTGTTATGGACAATAGAACATAGGAAAGTTCTACAGCTCAACTCCATCTTCTTCTATCATTTTCACCATGACTGCTACTATATTTTTTGTTGCTGCTTATGTTCAGATGGCAATGCAAGGCTAAGCTGCTATGCTCTCTTAGAGATATTGTTGAACCTGAATCCTTGAGTTGAACAGGGAGTTCATTGTGTCTTTAATTTAGAGTTAATTGTATCGAGTTGATGTAGTTAATTCTGTAATTAATGATGCAATTAGAGTAGTAAAGGACAAAGAAGTAGGAACTGAGTTAGATTTGTTATTTCTGCATAACTATCCTTTGATTGATTTGCATCTTTGATCGAGTTGAACATAGTTATGATTAACCAAAGTGATTCTGTTTAATTCATATTCTATTATCTCTTAGTTGAATGATTTATAATTTCTTTTAACGTCTGTGAGTTGCAGCTTTAATTGAGATTTAGCTAGCAAGTTGTTAGCTAACATATTCTAATTCAACTAATCTACTCCACATACTCTGTACATAATGAGGTAAGGTAATATCCAAGGGAACACACTTGTCATTCATTCATCTCATCATCATAAACACTTAAAAGCATAAACAATAGCATAGAATTTACTTTCGGTAGTTAGATTGAAACTCATCAAACACCATCTCTTTAACTTGTTAATTTATGGCTTATTAGATTGATTAGGAACTTCTATATCCATTTAGGCTCATTGAGAATCGACCTAGGTTAGCCTCCATTTTACTATTGATTAGCTTAGTTTTGTTTTATAATTAAAATGATAGTTATCACAAACACCCTACCATAGGTTTGTAATGGCTCTTAAATCTCCTCTACTATACAACACTCATGGAAAGAATTAAGAGGACTTTTGGGGTTGAAATGATGGAAATATCAAGTGGCAAAATGAAATGTAGTTAAGTGTCTGAATTAAAGATAATGCAGTCAAATTTCATATGAATCAGCTTAAACCATAACCTTCTCTTACAAGGAAGTTTTTTTTCAACTTTATTCTTTTGCTATAGCTCCTTGACAATGCTACAACTTTATACTTTTTAAACCAGAAATCAGTAATCAGGGATATATACAACACTTCCCACAAGCTCCTTGAAAGTTATATGGTTTCAAATAGAAGGATGAAATTTACTTAATTTATGATGCAGTTTAGACATACGAACAAATAATGGATAATAATGGAAGACATGAAGATCCAATGGGTAAACAATGGATCAGTATTTATGGCTTGTGTTTAGGCCAAATGTTTAGAAATGAATGCCTCTATCATATTCAATAACATGAATGCACAAATAATTTTCAACTCAGAGCCAAGATAGTTCTAGAATATGCAAACCAAATAAATAATCACTCAATATAGGAATTAAGGATGAGAATCCTTGCAACTAAAGTTTACATCTAAATTGATCATACACTAAAGTGTCAAACAATGCTCATTATTCACTAGGCATTAAAATACTTGTCACAATTGAAAACCTTCTAAAATGACCATTAAAAGTATCAAGATAATCGCTCGAGATCATGTATAAATGTCAGGATTAATAGTTAAAACTTAGGTGTTTCCAATTCAATTTACAAGATTTTTTTAAAAAGCTAAAGTTTGAAGATAGTTTCTATAAAATTGTTTATGCAAAAAGGTTAGAAAAATAGAGTAATGATTCACTTAATAAAAGCACCATGGTAGTCCAAAAGACATCATTCTATACAAAATTGCACAGAGCAAAGAGATGGAAGATGGAAATTTTCATAGTTCAACCTAGTCGTGATTAAACACAGTGTAGGTCACAACTAAATTTCTCAGTGAGCAATTCTTCTGAACTTAAGAAATTTAGTCGCAACCAAAAGACATATAGTTAGCGACCATAAAACATAGGGAGTACATTAAGTCTAGAATTCCATCTTCAGTTGCAATTAAGAAACACGTAGGCCACAACTAGTAATCATATAGACTACCAAATGAAAACTTTTAAGGCCCCAAACATTGTTTACATGCAAACCTTTTTAGCAAGCAAGAAAGCAATCGAAAGTGACAATCCAATTTTTAGCAATTCATCACATCAAAAACCGAAAGTTTTATGATGAAAGATTGGATTAATCAGAAATTTTAGCATTCATTAGCACAGAAAAAAGAAAAATATCTCCCCTATAGTTAAATTAGAAAGTGTCCTCACTGTCAGTAAAAATGTAGTGACAAAATCTCAAAGAGAAGCAATGAAAGACAAGGGTATATATAGATTAAAATCAATGAAAAGTAATGATAATGTCATCTCATCCTTGTTTAAATACAACACAATCAAAAATAAAAACAAAAATTACAAAACAATCATCTTTAAGACTAATTATTTCTCTGCTCTTTCGCGCCACCAACAACACGTTCTTCCTCATTTACTCCAGCAGAAGCCCTATGATCATCGTTAGTATCTACAACTCTTGCACCTGATGTTTCACCTGGTCCCTCTTGAAAGAAAGCAGAGGCAGGAATATTACCTTTAAAGAAAGCCTCTCTAAATGCTTGAGGCAAAGCTATATGAAGGGATTAGGCTATTTTAAGAACTAATGGATCCAAAAATCGTTGCCTTCTAAATTCTTAGTTCATAGTGATAGCCCTTGCTGATATGATATAGCTACAAGTTATTCATGAAGAGCATAATCACCTTCAGCTGCCTCCTCTGGAGTTTGCTCTTTTTCTAGTCAACCTCTGCTACCCTTTTTCCTATTTTTACAACTAGCCTTGTTGTTATCTTTAGATACACTATAACACTTGGTGATAGAAGGGTCGAGAAAAATGTCAATTTTGAGGATAGTTAACCTATGAATCTTACATAAATCTGTGATCAAGTGTGGGAAAACCAGAAAAGCTATGGCAGAATTTACATAATGGTAGATGAAATTATAGACAATGTGAGGAACGTCTATAGGCTACTAAGTCATCAATAGATAAAGCATATAGCTCTTTCTTTGTTATGAGTCATAAAATTTATCCAAACTCGTGCTTCATCATTCATGAACTTCCTCTCCAAATATCTCTTTGTTTGATCCTAATGGTCCATTCATCTCCTTCTCCTCCCAAAATAGCCAAAATTGTATCCCAAGGGATCTCATCCAAATGAGTTTTCAAATGATGAAATTAACACTCAGATAAAGTTGGTAATTTTTAGAATGCTTTAATGTCGAAATCATAAATGAAAAATTTTTTGTTTATAAACTCCAGTCCTAAGACTCCTAAGGCAGAAGTTATATAAAATTCCCTGACCAATGTGACATTATCTTTAGATCTCATTTTCATCAACTCCTTATATCACTAGTCTATAGCTAATTTATAGAAATCCACCTGATCAGATTGAGAATTCCTTCTCTTGAACAATGCCTTTGTTGAACATTTCTTCTGCCATTTTTCCAGTTAGTTTTATAGGGGCTCTTGATTGAGACCTCTTGTTAACTTTGGGATTCTTTGTATAAGCCATCTAATTGATAACTGTCATTTTAATTATCAAACAAAATTAAGCTAACCAATAGTAAAGTGGAGGCTAACCTAAGTCGATTCACAAGGAGCCTAAATGGATGTAGAAGTTGCTAATTAATCTAATGAGCCACACATTAACAAGTTAAAGAGATGGTTTTTGATGAGTTTCAATGTAACTACTGAAAGCAAATCCTATACTATTGTTTATGCTTTTAGGTGTTTATAATGGTGAGATGAATGAATGACAAGTGTGTTCCCTTGGAGATTACCTTACATTCATTATCCATAGAATATAAGGAGTAGATAAGTTGAATTAGAATATATTAGCTAACAACTCGCTAGCTAAATCTCAATCAATTCAATTAATCACAAGTATGTTTAACTCAATCATAGATGAGAATCAATCAAAGGCCAGTTATGCAGAAATAAGAAATCTAAATCGGTTCCCTACTTTGTCATCTACTACTCTAATTGTATTAGTAATTATAGAGCTAACTATATCAACTTGATATATTTAACTCTGAATTAAAAACACAATGAACTCTTTATATAGCTCAAGGATTCTAGTTCAGCATCATCTCTAAGAGAGCAAAATAGCTTAGCCTTGCATTACCATCTGAACTTCAGTAGTAACAGAAAATATAGCAACAGTCATGGTAAAAATGATAGAATAAGATGAAGATGATAGCTGCACTTTTCTCTAGTTTTATTGTCTAGATAGAGGAAAGTTGCAGATGAGAGAGAATATAAATGGAGAAGGAATGAATGGAGAAGAAAGGCACGAATGGAATGGAAGAATGGATGAGTGTGTGAATGGAATGGGGTGATGGTTGATGCAGAATTGGATCTCAACTCTCAATTGTACGTGAATCCCAGGCGTATCTAATATGATATGTGATGGTGTGTGTATATAGGTGTGGAAGGATGTGAAGGGTAGCTGAAATGGTGTGAATGATGTATGGAATGCATGAGCTATTGCTGAAATGTGTGATTATGTTCAGATGAGGTGTGTGTGCATGAACAGTGCCAAATGTGTGGAATTCTGTTATGTTATAGCACATGCTTGATCTCCCACTTGCAATCTGTTATGAGATTTGGATCCAGCACATGTTCCATGTGATTCTATAGCTCTTGAATTCAGCACATGCTTACATATCCTGATGTCATTTGGTCTAACATGCTGATTAATCACTACAAAGTGAAAATTTAATAGATTATTTATCAAATTAATCACTAAAATCAAATCAATTAATTTCCACTTGCTCCATTTTAATTTTATTTATTAATTGCTCATCATATTGGTAAATGGGGATAAAATCAATAATAAAACTCACTTAAAGCACACTAAAAATCACTACAAATATGAGTTTATCACTAATCAAGCATATAAGTCAAACAACTAATCAATACAAAGATATCCTCTACCCTTGATAAATCCCTCTCACTAAGACTGAGGTGACATTGGCTGCCTTTTACAAAATTAGTTCCAAAAATACTGGTTTGAGATGTATAGCCGCAACTCGATGATACTCAAGTTGCAACCTTAAGCCTCTGTGGCTTTTGGCTATGACTAAAACACTCTATGGTCACGATTAAACATAAATTTCAAATCAACCTAGATTTCAGCACATATCCATCAATCTTAAACAAAACCCAACAAAGTTCAACCTAGATAGATATAAACCATGAAAAATACTTAGCCATTGCAACACTAACATTTCCAAATTCCCAAATGTCCCTAAAAAACTAAATAAAACTTAGAAACTACATAAAAAATATCATAAAGCTAAAGTAAAATCCAGAGGGAACAGAGATCTACCTTGAATAAATGTAGCAAAAGAGTGGTAAGCTCTGAACTTTGTCTAAGGAGGAAATGCAAACTGCTAGGGCACATAAATGGAAGACGTGTCCCTTGAGAGCAAGAAGGAGAAATGATGTGATATAGCAAGATGACTCTTCAACTTCTAGAGATCTCTTGCATATTCCAACCAGACCAATCACAAGAGCAAGAACTAAAAGAATTAAGGAGGCATTGAAGCTAGTGCATGACGCATTGACAAAGGAAATGGCAATTGGAGCAACAAATCAAATTAAAAATGCTGAAGATGTCATTAATTTCATTTGTCCTAAAAATAGAGCTACTGAACCTATTTTAGGCTTGGAGATATCAATTTAAAGGCCTTGGATCAAGCAATACATATGGGAAGACTCATTTAGGCCTAAATAATTACTTTTTGGCTTAAAATACTTATTCTACTTTTATTATTGTATTTGTGTGAAAATTAATATTAGTTGACAGATTTGACTTTTGGATTTCCAAGTTGCTTGAATTAAATCCTTGTTATTTTATTTAAGTTGGTATTTTCTCTAGGTCCCATTTATTTCTTTTTATTTTATATTTCAAATGTATCTCTTAAAATAGATTGTATGACTCATTTTGGAATCAGATTGGATTGTTGAATAAAAAGTTGTATTTATGCACTTTGTCTCTTGGGAGTGGATTCTCTTTAGGTTTTCTATAGAACTAACAGACTTATCAAGGTTTAGATCAACCTTGTGGCATCTTCCAATACTTTGGGTCCTTATTCTTTTGTGTTTAAGATTCAAGTGGATCACCAGATCTTTGTTTAGCATTCTTGGAGTGCATATATTTGGATTGTTTATGGGTTCATAGGATTTTCCCTTGTTGGTTCACACTATCTTGGATAGTGAAGGGTCTCTAACTTGCACTGTAGTCTTCTCAATAGTGGATGGTGAAGAAGTAACTTGTGGAGGAACAATAGAAGATCACTTAAGCCTATATCTTCTCCTTTCTTCTTCTTGATGTTAAGTGGTGGGCTATATTCAGAGGTACTTTTAGCAAGAAAAGATAACCGAGCTTGTAATGTCTTAATCTCTCGAAATAAGTCAATTGAAGGATCAAGTTCTTCTGTAGATATCTCTTGATTACCTGTAACACCAGTAGAGACAGGACCTTTTTTCAGGCCATGGTTAGCAAGCATAGTATCTTGAATGGAATGATGACATGGAATGGTAAGATTGGACTCTAAGTATGAAATATTAGACCAATTTACATCACTGCCATGCAAGGGAGGGATAGAAGATTGGGTGGGGAAGAAGAATAATGTGGTAGAATATGGGTGGGCATATATCATAATTTGGAGAAGTCGGTGGTGATAAACTAAATAAAGGTGAAGAAGGAAATGAATAAAATTCATCTGCATGAACAAAAGATAATGCATGCTCATTAGAAGCTACTTCAATTTTAGCATCAATCATGTTAACACCAAGCAAATAACCATGGATATGCTCTTGACTAATGGGTTCATTAAAATCAAAATACACTCATGTTTACCCATACTCATAGTAACTAACCCATGTATGTAGTAACAATGAAAGGCATTTCTACTAGAATCCTTGGACATGTATGAAACAATGAAATAAGTAGGGAACACAAAATCCTAAACCTTAACTACAACAACCTCAAGTATCCCATAAGGGTATGTCAATTTGGTCGGCAGTATGAAGGACTGTCCTAATAGGCTTCCTATTGTTTAAACTTAGGGTATCACGCATTGATTTAGGCATCATGTTAATAGTAGCCCATAAGTCAAGCAATGCATAAGGAATAGTAGTGTTTCCTATTGTGCATGGAATACTAAACCCAACATGCACTTTATTATAAATTTGAAATTGACCTTTTTGTTACACAACTCTTTCAAAAAAAGTTTGTACTGAGGTGCTCTTTCAATCACAGGAATTTAACTTCAAGTTTACTAAACAAATCAAGCTTTTCCCTATGAAAATTCTTTTGATGCATCAAGTATGAATTAAGAAAGTGTAAGTCAGAAATTTTTACCTCTACCTTTTTGCATTAAGGCTCCATGTGTGCTTGATTCACCATGGTCCTTTGTTGGTTGAATCCTTTTCAACAACTCTCAAAAGTGGTTGTGACTCCACTTGAGGTTAGGACTCATCAATAACCTTCTTCAATTGCCTCTCATTAGCACTTTCAGAGTGCTTCAAATCCATTGTTCTTAATGGAGGGCTCTGTACTTCAATTTCTTTATCAAGATCTTCATCATCAACCTTTTAAGGGCCTTTGGGTTAATCACTGGATCATAACAAATACCATAGGATTTATATTAGATATCACTCACTATATTGGATACTTGAGTTAAATGAGTTGAAATGTTGGCATTCTTCAAACTCAACTCATCAAATTTTGTTATGCAAATTAAAATTAGCTTTTTGCATGCTTTGATTAATCAAAGCTATGGAAGTGGATTAACCTTCGTTATTCTTTTTATCACTATATCATTGACCTTCCAAAGCATTGAACCTAGAATCATATCTAGTGGACTGGTCATGAAGTTTTGTAAAGGTAAAATCCAACTTGCCTCACTCCCATCTTACAAATTCACCATTTGATTTTGTTTAGATCAATAGGGCACCACTTGAGTTAATGAGCCTTCTCCACTTCACCCCCAAAACTTGGGATTTTGCCTCTAGTCCTCTTTAAAGGTATTTGAATTGGAATCCCATCTTTGAGGCCTTCCTTGATAAAGAGTGGACACTTCCTCATATTTATGTGGGCAAGAAGCAGTGATATGCAAAATGGAACAATAGTGCTCACATGAAGTGGTGCGATATAGCAAGATGACTATTTAACTTCCAATGATCCCTTTGCATATTCCAACTAGACAAATCACAAGAGCAAGAGTTACAAGAATTCATGAAGCGCTGAATGGGTTAGTACAAGAGGCATTGACAAAGCAAATGACAATTGGAGTAACAAATCATATTAAAAATACTGAGAACATCATTAATTTCATTTGTGTTGAAAATGTAGCTGCTGAACATATTTTGGGCTTGGAGACATTAATTTAAAGACCTTGGACCAAGTAGTACACATGGGAAGAATCATTTGGGCCTAAATAATCACATTTTGGGGCTTAAAATGCTGATTCTATTTTTATTATTGTATTTGTGTGAAAATTAGTTAGTAGTTGGCAGACTTAACTTTTAGGTTTTCAAGTTATTTGCATCAAGTCCTTGTTATTGTATTTACTATTTTGAGTTCCTAGGTTGCATGTAATATTTATTAGGTAAGATTTGAAATGATCTCTTCAAAAATATTGTATGACTCATTTTAGAATTAGATTGGATTATTGATTGAAAGTTGTTTTTTCTGTACTTTGTTTCTTGAGAGTAGATTCTCTCTAGGGTAAAGAACTAATAGACTTATCAAGGCTTGGTCAACTTTGTAGCTTCTTCCAAAACTTCAAGTCCTTGTTCTTCTATGTTCAAGGTTCAAGTGGATCACTACCTCTATTTAGTGTTCTTAGGGGAGTATATTTGGATTGGTTGTACGTTTGTGTGATTTTCTCTAGTGACTTTGCGCCCTCCCTCCCATTTCACCAAGGCACCATTTGATTTTGATTAGATCTATAGGGCATTACTTGAGTTAATGAGCCTTCTACACTCCTATCTCCAAACTTGGGATTTTCCCTCCAACGCTCACTAAAGGTATTTGAATTAGAATCCCATCTTTGAGGCCTTCATTGATAAAAAGCAAAGACTTCCTTATAGTGTGTCGACAATAAGAAGTGATATGCAAAATAGAACAATAGTGCTCACTTAAAGGAGCAACTAAGGCTTGACAGGAGTTAGTAAAGGGAGATCCTGAGGAATTGACTTGTTTCAGATGAATAGTAGTTTCCAACTCATTTATCCTTTTCTCCATTCGGTTACCCAATGAGGAAATCTCAACAAGTATCTCTTGAGAGGTAAAAAAAGATGTCTTAGAAACTCTCCTTGGGTCTTAGGACTGTTGGTCATTAGTGGCTATTTCTATAAGAAGTCCCAACTAGCTTGAGGAGTCTTATCTCTTAATGAACCGTTGGTCGAGGCATTGATTGAAACCCTATTGTGAGGTAATAGCCCTTCATAGAAAACCAAGTTAGCCTTACTAATACTATGATGAGGACACTTGGCTAACAAACCAATAATCATATAGAGACTCATCGTCATGTTAGAGTATGTTTGTTATTTCCTTCTTGAGTCTTGTGGTATTTGAAACTGGGAAGAGTGCTCAAGGAATGTTCCTTTTAATTAATCCCATGTTAATGTGGTGAAATGATGAGGCAGATTATGCAGCCATTCCTTGGCTTTTCCCTCATGTGTAAAATGGAAGGATACTCTTAAAACATCATCCAAGTTGGCATGTTGAGGCTTCATAGAGGAACAAATCATATGCATCGCTTAGTGGTGCTGATGTGGGCATTCACCTGAAAAACTATGGAACTAAGGTAAGGCTGAAAGCAAAGTATCTTAAATCTCAAAATTAACTTCATCAGTTATAAGCCATAAGAATCATAATTGACATTTGAATGGTTGATCTCCTTAACACTCCTATTTTCCCCTACATTGTGTTGGCCATTGGTACCTTATTTATTCTCTCTATGCCCATTAGTCCCATTAGCACTAGGATTAACTGCAGCCATGTTGGAAATATCTAAAGGAATTTCTAAATTAAGCTCTATTTCAGAATCACTAGAAGAAGTAGAAGAAGTATTAGATTATATCAAATTGTTTTTCTCTTCAACCAAAGTTTGACTAGATTCACCTAATCTGCTCTTCTAATTTTTGTAAGTTCTCTTTCAATTTTAGGGTTATAAGGCACTAAAGGTTCAGACCTCCTATGCATAAACCAAAAGAACAAACAAGTAAACAAAATAAATCTAAAAATAAGAAATCAGAAACCATGAAATTCGCCGAGACCAAGGGAATGGCTCGACAACAATCATAGAGAGCAATATTCACATAACAGAGCAACCTTTGTCGTGGCCAAAAAAATAATTTGTCATGATGAAGAGTCATAGAGACAAAATTGTGCAGAACACGGCAACACAGAAAAATGTAAAGTGTTCGAACTCAAACAAATTTGTTTAAAACTCTTGTGAATACTTCAAAACATCAAAAACAAGTGAAAATATATTCTAACCAAGAAATTCACATGATTAAGCTCAATGATGGATCATAATTTAATGAATGCCCATAAGAGTTTCAAACATTTCAAATCTTGAATCTATAAGTTCCAACTCTTTACACTTAAGTTCAAAACACCAAAATTGATTTCCAACCACTTGAATGAACAAGAAACTTTTTCAATACTCAAAATTGATGTGGAGATGTGTGTATGCATAAAGAATAAGCTTAATGCTCCAAAAATCTCAATGCAACAAACATGTAGCACCAACCACTCAATTTGATAGCAACAAATTGAATTTCACCACCTATACACTCTCAGTTCAGTCCAAAACAGAGCAATAATACAAGTATGAGCATAACACAAATATAGCAAGGGAAATGGTTGAATCACTTGAGAAAATGAGCAACAACTAATTATACAGCAGCAACCAAATCTAAATGACATAATCCACAATTCAAATCAAGCAAATACCACACCAAAAACAGTGAATATGCTAGTGTGGATTGTAATCAAGCAAGAACTCACAAGTATATTATGAAAAATGCAAAATCAAGAGAAAATAATATCTTTTATAGGTTTACCTCAAAATTGTGATGCAACTAGTCTTAGAATGCAAAAAAAAAAATGAAACATACAGACTTGAAACCCAAAGTCAATGTCTCAATTGACACTAGTTAGTATAGGGAGTAAAAAATGAGTCTCTGACAATGGTACCATTGATTCAATCGTGTCCTTGTATGCCTTGGGGTCAAGATGAATTTACCAAGAGAAGCACTATAGTGGTGTAACTCTAGATCATTTCACTACAGAGCCTTGTTGACTATTGTAGGAAAATGCAATTGGAAGCAATAAAACATATGAGGGTTTTGAGAATTCATTAGAAAACAATTCAAGACAATGCAATGAAAATAGATATTTTTGTGTTTTTATAAAAATAAGTGGAATTGATAGAAAATTGATTTGAAAATGCAAATGATTAAAAGCTCTTGAGAATGGACTTTGGCTATCATAGTTCAACAACTATGAGAGTTAATTAATGGCCATGGGATTTGTTCAATGAAGGTAACTCCTTTTTAATAAATCAATGCAAGGACTTGACACTAATGTAATTTTAGATGCAAAAGCAATCTCAACTCACAACACATAGACATATTGGAATTGAAATTAACATAACACCAAGAGAAGGAATAATCACATTCATAATCATAATAAACAAACCAAAAGCTCCAAAATCAGTCCTCATTAAAATATGTTCAACTAAAATAGGTAATCTTATTAAGAAACTATAAATCTAACCATGAATGTCTCAGAGTAGGTGATATCACCACTATCTCACAAAGTGTAGAAGCCATGGAAGGAAATGGAAAAATATGGAAGGGAATGGTGAATGAGAGTGAAGGAGGTGTGAGAATGTGTGTGCTAGGGTTAGGAATTATGTAGAGAGTGAATGAATAATGAATGAGTGAATTGGTAGCTAAATATTAAGGGTTTGGGTTGAATTTAGGTTAGGAATGAGGCCTAAGTGTAAAAGTTCGAGTTAGAGTCGAGTCCAAGCCAAAATCTAAGCTAAAACACAATTATGCATATTCTATTCCTGTTCGTCGTGACCAAGGACACATTCATCGCAACTAATTGAGTCTTTTTCTGACATTAATTTGGGTCCTTCCTTGGTACTTATTTGGTCCTTTGGCAGCTTTTCCTTAGGTTCTTTTTTTGCATTCTTCAAATTCGCTCACAACTTCAATTAATCTCCAATTTCCTACAATTAAGATCACAAATTTTTAATACCAAATATCTTAGAAATCAATATAAATTGTAAAGTAAAAGTAAATTACCAAAATGCTCTTTTAAGCACAGGATCACATATATAGACCTAGGAGTCAATATAATCAAACGATATACAATAAAGCTAAAATACTCTATAAAATGACCCTAAATTGATATAAAATCAATATGAAATATTAGTCTCATCATTATGCCTTCTTACAACAACTCTGAGCTGTACAAGTTGAAGACCAAGTTGATCCATGTTGTAAAATTCTCATAAAACAATTCAAGTAGGGCAACAAGGTATTAAAGTTTCAAGCCTGCTACTGGTTCAAGCATGGTAAGCTCAAGACTTCTTGGAAAGGACCATTTGTAGTCACAAAGGTTCATGATTTTTACGTGATTGAGATCTAGGAGGAAGCTACTAGCAAGGTTTCACAAGCCAATAGGCACATTCTTAAGCTTTATAAGGAGTTGGCTAAGCCTCCATGAGGTCAAGTTATCCCTTTCCTTTATTCTTTACTTTTCACATGTTGTTTGGCTGATGATGTAAAATTCATGTGATTGATTGTTAGGGAAGGGGAAATTTCAGTAGATTTAGTTGCTTATTAGTTATTAATAACACTTTCATGTTCTGATTTCTTCAAGTCTTTATGCCATCACTTTGCTCTTTTGTGTAGACCATATTTTCTCTATATTGCATTATTTATCTTACCTATCTCAATTCATTTTAACCCTCAACTTTTCTTCTTCCTTGTAAGGGTGATATGTTGTGCTTTAATCTAGAATTGGACTTCACAACTTCCATCCTTAATTGATGAATTATGATGGATTACCGAGTTAGAGTGCATAAGTGCATTGCTTGAGTTATAAGTTGGCCAAGGAAAGGGGGTTTGCAGAAATGATGAAGCCTAAGAAGAAGGGAAATGAGACCTTAGTGAGAGATTTTATGCCTGCTCTAAGGTGGATGATAAGCTTATGATTGATTTTAGGGGAAAGAGGATATATCTTGAAGTGGATGATATCAAGAAACATTATAAGCTAAAGAATATGACACATTGTCAGTTTTACAGGCTTGAGTAAAGTTTGGATAAAGTGAATTGCGATAATATTTTGAAGACTCTAGCGGTTGAAGGTGCTAGGTGGACTAAGAAAGAAATGCAATTCTATTTGGTGAGGTCAAACATGATGGAGAAGCTTAGGTGTGGTTGAATTTCATGGTTATAATGCGATGCCATCTGCTCACATTTTTTATGTTACCAAAGAAGGAGCTTTTCTTCTATACTTGTTGATGGAAACCCCAATCTTAGCATTCCTCATTTTGTGTACAATGCATTTACGATTATGCTAGGTCTCCTTTAGCATCGCTCATTTTTCCAATATTTGATCTCAAAGTTGTTTATCAAGATGAAGGTGCCTGCATTAGACTCGGATCAAATTTTCCATCCTACTCAACCTATCAAGTATAAAGGAATTGGAGAGCTTGTGAACAAGAAACTTAAGAGGCCTTCGGTTGAGTTTAAGCATGAATAAGTGGTGCAAACCCACAAGGGAAAACCCATTAACCCACAACTAATCCAAATATACGTACCCCAAGAACGTTAAACAAAGGTCTTGTGATCCACTTGAATCCTTGAACACAAAAGAATAAGGACCTCAAGTATTGGAAGACACCACAAGGTTGATCAAGCCTTGATAACTCAGTTCTATGAAGAACCCTAGAGCAAATCTAATCTGATTCTAAAATGAGTCATACAATATATTTTAAGAGATACATTTCAATCTTAAATAAAAAGTAATAAATGCAACTAGGGACTCAAAATAGTAAAAAGATAAATAAATAAAATAACAATGACTTAATTTAAGTAACTTGAAAACACAAAAGTCAAGTATGCCAACTAATTACTAATTTTTGAACAAATACAATAATAAAAGTAGAATCATAATTTTAAACCCAAAAAGTGATTATTTAGATCCAAATGAGTCTTCCCATGTGTACTACTTGGTTCAAGGCCTTTAAATTGTTGTCTCCAAACCTAAAATAGGTTCAGCAGCCCTATTTTCAGCACAAATAAAATTAGTGACATTCTCAGCATTTTTAATATAATTTTTTTACTCCAATTGTCATTTTCTTTGTCAATACCTCTTGCATTAGCCTATTCAATGCTTCCTTAATTCTTTTAGCTGTTTCTCTCATTATTGGTCCAGTTGGAATATGCAAAGAATTTTTGAAAGTTGAATAGCCATCTTGCTGTATTGCATTATTCCCTCTCTCCTCAAAAGGATTCGTCCTTGAATTATCACCTGCATCGAAAAGAGATAAATTAGCCATGTTGAAAGTAGTATTAACAGTATATTCACCAGTTAAATCAATTTTATAAGCATTACCATTAATTCTTTCAATAACTTGAAAGGGACTATCTCCTCTTGGAGCTAGATTGGACTTTCTTTGAGCTAAAAATCTTTCTTTCCTCATATGCACTACACCCAATCACCACGTTAAAAAAGAACACACTCTTTCTTTGTTAACCTTGGATTCATATTGCTCTTTTTTTCAATTTGTTGTTTCAATTTTTTATGAAGTTGCTTCAATGTTTCAGCCTTCTTTTTCCCATCAAGCCTTGCTCTCTCATCAATAGGTTGTTGGAAATTGTGCCCTAGGGGCCAATCATTATCTTATGAACATTATTGATTTATGAATTTATTAATTGTGTTATCATATTATTTGCATGTTTACTATGATGACCATCCTTGGATAATACATGATCTTATCCTAAAACCAGTATGACTTTGATGATATATAGAGATATAAATCAGAGTCATGGGCACATGTAAGAGTATAAGGTGTTAGACTGACCCGCTATGAGAGAATTGCATGGGTAACGTCATATCATATACAAACCATGTCAATATGCCCTTTGACCTGAGATCATCATGGATTCCTATATGACAAACGCTCAGCTTTGACCTAGTCAAAAGTCACTTTTGACCGAGTGATCATAAAGACTATGTTCGGGTTTAGTGGTTTTTAATGCGGAGGAATGTGAATTGTCAAGATAGAATTTGTCCCTCACATTCGTAGAGAGATATTACTGGGCCCCTCGATGAGTGAGTTTGAGAAATATATGGCCATACTGTAATAAAAATGTAGTTCCATTTCTACAGTCAGACTACTCAGGGATTGAGAAAGTAACAGTCAGGAATAGGAGGATGACATTATCCATGCCTCAACCATGATCAAAATATCGCGTGACAAAAGGGACATGATATGGTTGTATAAAAGGTTACATCGTTTAATGATCCTCATATAATTTGGGTAGTCGTTATGTCTTGCTAGAGACCGCTTACGACTTGTGGGCCAGTATAGCAAATGGCCCACTGCCAACTTCATATGGGCCTACAGTGTAGCACACAAAATAGCCCAACACGAGCTATAATGTCCAGATTCATTGAATCTAAAACATGTCCAGATTCAATGAAAGATCTAGGGTGGATGTATATATTTATTTATATTTATATTCGTATATATATATTATATAAGAGATATATAAGATTTAATTTATAAGGATAAATTAAATCTCTATCACGTTTGAATTTGAAATTCAAATTGATAGAATATCTCATATAAGAGATATTTATAAGATTTAATTTATAAGGATAAATTAAATTTCTATCACGTTTGAATTTGAAATTTAAATTGATAGGATATCTCATATAAGAGATATTTATAAGATTTAATTTATAGGGATAAATTAAATCCCTATCACGTTTGAATTTGAAATTCAAATTGATAGGATATCTCAAATTTGATTTATGAGAATAAATCAAATATAGTTCAGTCTCATCTTTATTTAAAGTTAAATAAATAGGTAATTAAATCTGTGGGACATATTTAATATTATTTATTTAATTAGTTTCTTATAAAATTATACAATATATGATATTGTATTAATTTCAGAATTAATATAAGATTAACTCCAAAATCCAATTCGGTAGAGAGAAAAACACATATAGCATCCTATATATCTGATTTTAGGAGCTGCGTTTTCAGTCATACACACAGAGAACACAGAAAGGCCGAAGGGGAATCTACAAAAGGTTTGCAGATAAGAAACTGTCGAAATAGAGATGGAGAGGATGGATTCTTGAGAAAGCCCTGGAGGGACAAGAGACGCTAGCACGTCGTTTGTGGTTGGAACGCTGTTCGTGTGGATACCAGTAGAGGAAGCCGACCTGAGTCGTCGACTTCTTGCGATCGAAAAGGGAACATGAGCTGCAGAGAGAAGCTGTGAATGTTGTGACCAGAAGCTATGGAAGTCACTGAGGAACACTAAGGGCAATGCTTCTTCCCACTTGACTTAAACACATACGGCAGATCCTGGCAAGGAATGGAAAAATTTTTAAATTAATTTCCCCTACGTGTCTTCCAATTCCTTTCATAGGTAACGGTAATAAATCCAAATGAGTTAGTGGATGAAAAGCATACACAATCTCAAAAGGAAAAAAATCAGTAGATGAATGTATACTCCTATAAACAAATTCAATGAATGGAAAGCAATCTTCCCAATTTTTCAAATTCGTTTGAATCACAATTTTAAGCAATTGAGACAAAGTTCTATTAACAACTTCAGTTGGTGGATGGCATACAATAGAAAATAACAATTTAGTACTAAGCTTTCCCCACGAAACTGTCTAAAAATGACTCTCAAACTTTGTATCCCTATCAAAAACAATACTTTTAGGAACACCATAAGGTCTCACAATTTCTTTAAAGAACAAAATCAAAATATATTCGTCATCATAGTTTTATGACTGCAATGAAATGTGCAATTTTAGAAAATCTATCAATAACCACAAATATTGAATCCATCTCTCTATTTGACCTAGGTAAACCCAAAGTAAAGTCCATTGAAATATCTACCCAAAGTTCACTAGGTATAGGTAATGGGGCATACATAAACCATGTGGCAAGACTATAGACTTGTCTTTTTTACATGTTATGAATTTATAACATATTCTTTCCACATCATGTTTCATTTTAGGACAAAAGAAATATTCATGTAAAAATCCAAAGTCTTCTTCACACACAATCTATTTTCTTTAAACAACTAGCTATCAATTCTATTACACTTGTCAAAAAAGTCAGCATCATTGGCATACAACTCCTTGATATATTCAAAAAAACAATCTAGTATTTAGAGAAGTAAGAGTATACATTCTTGACAATGCATTAGCCACGACATTTTTCTTAGCTTTCTTGTATTTGAAGACATAAGGAAATGTCTCAATAAATTCCAGCCACCTTGCAGATCAGTGTGAATCACAAATTATGTAGGGCAAAGGTAGTGTTGCCAATTCTCCAATGCTCTTTTGAGTGCATAAAGCTACTTTTCATATATTGGATATTTTAAGGCTACTACATTTAGCTTTTCCCTAAAATAAGCATTTGTCTTTCCTTCTTGTATTAAAACTACTCCTATTCCAACTCCAGATGCATCACATTCAATTTCAAAAGTTTTATTAAAGTCAGACAAAACTAACATAGGTGCAGAACACAATTTATCCTTAAGTTCATTAAATGCATCATCTTGTGCTTTATCCCATTTAAAAACCAACAGATTGTTTATGACCTCAGTCAGTGGTGCAGCAAGTATACTAAAATCTTTTACAAAGTACCTATAAAAGCTAGCCAAATCATGAAAAATCCTTATCTTAGTTATGCTTGTGGGGTGTTGGCCATTCTTTTATAGCTCTTATCTTTTCATCATCAACTTTTGTGCCTTTAGCATTCACCACAAAACTAAGAAAAACAATTTCATCCATGTAAAAATCACATTTTTTCATATTTGCAAACAATTTTTCCTTTCTTAAAACAACAAGTACACAATTCAAATGATTCAAATGATCATCAAGATTCTTGCTACATATCAGAATGTCATCAAAATAAACCACAACAAATTTCCCAATGAAAGCACACAAAATATGATTCATTAATCTCATGAATGGGCTAGGTACATTAGTTAATCCAAATAGTATGACTAAGCACTAATACAAATCATGTTTTATTTTGAAAGCAGTTTTCCACTCATCCCCTTCTCTCGTTCTAATTTGATGGTATCCAGATTTCAATTCAATTTTAGAAAAGATAATGGAACCATGAAATTCACAAGCATATTATCTAATCTAGGAATGGGATGGCGATACTTTACAATGATATTATTTATAGTTCTGTAATCAATACAATCCTCTATGTTCTATCTTTCATTGGAACTAAAAGTATTTCAATAGCACAAGAACTTAAAATTTCTCTAAATATCCCTTTGCAATGAGCTCTTCCACTTGCCTTTGAAGTTCCTTTGTTTCTTCTAGATTGCCTCTATAGGCTGGCCTATTAGGAATTGTTGCTCCTAGAATGAAATCAATTTGATGTTCAACTCCTCTAATAGGTGGTAAACTAGATGGAATTTCTTTAGGAAATACATCTTCAAATTCCTGCAACAAAGAACCAAAAACACTTGGAAAGGAAGAGTCAATGTTGTTAGTGTTAAAAAATGATTCCTTGTGAACAAGGAGAAGTAATTCCTATTGAGCCAAGAAATCACTCATCACTCACTTTCTTTTGCATAAAATCTCACTTTCTTCTTTTATTTTCTCTCTTTATTCTATTTTTGATCTCTCAACTTTTCTCTCCTTTTATTTTTATGTCTCTCTCATTTTTCTCATTTTATACATCACTCTCATTTTTACCTCTCTATTTTCATCTTGAGTTGCTCCTCCTCATACACTTGCTTTGGAGTCCATGGTACAAGAGTAATGTGTCTATTGTTCATTAAAAATAATATCTATTTGTAAACCCATCCTTCGTCACTTTTTTATCAAGCTCCCAAGGTTTCCTAATAGTATATGTCCATCATGCGTAGGAACAACATCACACAATAATTCATCACAATATTTTTCAATTGAGAAAGAAATCAGAATTTGCTTATGAATTTTAATTTCCCACATTCATTCAACCATTACAGTAAAGGCAGGGAATCATGTTCACTATCACTTTTAGTCATAACTTCATTATTTTTTAGAACCATGACTCTCTTGTTAGGACATTGAGAATCTATATAACCTGTGCCCAAACACTTGAAACATTTTATATCTCTATTTCTAGAAGTTTAGGAATTAGATTTACCTTTACTCTTTGATGAATCTTCTTCTTTGCCTTTAGTGGTCTCCTTTTGGATAGTTTTTTTCCTTCTGCCATTTCTATTTCAATGAAGAACTTGATCCAAGAAAGAATTTTGAAGGACCTTTACATGCTTGAGTTGTTTTTCCACCTAATTGCCATGTGTACCATGTCTTCCAAGTCCACATAATGATGCAATTCCACTATGTCAGCTGTCTTTGTTTAGCCCATTAAGAAACTAAGTCATTGTGGCCTCCCTATCTTCTTGCAGATTAGCTCTTATCAAAGCTAATTCTATATCCTTATAATACTTTGGTAAAGTTTTTGTAGTCTTTATTTCTCCTCATTAGTCTTCATTTCTCTTCAAGTTGCTACCGGCCTCTCACCATTATTCCTCCTACTTAAACCCAATTTATCTCACCAAACAGGAGTATATTCAGTGAATTCTATTACTACCAACTTCACTCTTCTAGCTTCAGAGTAATTATGGTACTAAAAAATTATTTCTATTTTCTTTTCCCAATCTAAATAGGATTTAGGGTCATTTCTACTTTCTAAAGATGGTATGTTCATTTTAATGCTACCAAGGTTCCCATCTACTCTATTTCTTCCTCTTAGAATATTTCTGCCATGTCTCCTCCCATGCCTATCTCTTATAGGATTAGGTATAGCTCCTTGCATATTTATAATTCTTTCCTCTTACCTCTATAACCTATCCCTTATCTCCCCATAAACCACTACCATGCATACAAAATGTTGCTCCATTGCCTTGAATCTGTCATCATCATTCATCAAATTTCTTCTACCACTATTAGATAATGTTTTATCTACATTAGACATTATGACTAAAAGAAAATATGTTAATAAAATAAAGTTTCTCATAAATTTTCTCACTTGTTTCCCTCAAGAATATCACTTAACACTCATGTTTCACTCAAACTTGGCTTTTAAGTTGATGTATATCGTTCTTGTCTTTTCCACTAAGAAGTTTCCTCTCTAGGCTCTTGAAAGAAATAAGCAAGTTAATCAAAGCAATCACAATTTGCAGAATCAACTAACACTTACGAATTGAGAATGACAAAAATGGATGTTGAGATTGGAGTTAAAGGAAAATCAAGAATTCAATTTAACACGAAGGTTGCAAATATTAAAAAATAAAATCTGGATATGCAGATTGACTTTCTTATAACACACTTCCAGCATAACTCTTTGTTTTTCCTTTCAGTATTTTTTCAGTACTCCTTTTTTTGGTTTTTTCTCTTATTTTTATACTCTTTTTTAACTAAAATATCAAGAAAAACACAAAATATAACAAACAGAACAAAATGAGCTATCTAAACCTAAAAATTCTAGAAAACATGTTATTTTTAAAATGGTTATAACTCTTTGTAGAAAACTCGGATAGAAGAGATTCTAAATAAATAGAAAGAATAGATTTTGAACTATAAATATGACCTACTAAATTTCAAAAAACACAAAGGAAACTGGTAGAACATGGACAAAGATTTCATTGATGAACATAAATGAAGAAGATGAACAGATACAAGAAAAGTCACAAAACAATGAACAAAAATAGAAACAATGAACAGAAAGATGACCTGAGTTTAGATCTAAAGCTCTAATACCAAGATGGGGTTAACCCATAAAGGAACATCCCACAAACCCACAATCAATCCAAATATACACACCATAAGAATGCTAAATAAAGGTCTAGTGATCCACTTGAACTCTTGAATGCAGAAGAACAAGGACCCAAAGTGTTAGAAGATACCAAAATATTGATCAAGCCTCGATAACTCTGTTAGTTCTATAAAGAACCCTATAGAGAATCCACTCTCAAGAGACAATGTAGAAATGCAACTTTTCATTCAACAATCCAATCTGATTCTAAAATGAGTATACGATGTATTTTAAGAGAAACATTTCAAATTTAAAATAAAAAGTATTAAATGTAACCTAAGGACTCATAATAGTAAATACTAACTTAAATAAAATAACAAGGATTTAATTCAAGTAACTTAGAAACCCAAAAGTCAAGTTTGCTAACTAATTATTAATTTTCACACAAATATAATAATAAAAATAGAATCAACATTTTAAGCACAAAAAGTGTTATTTATGACCAATTGAGTCTTCCCATGTGTATTACTTGGTTCAATGCCTTTAAACTAATGTCTTTAAGCCTAAAATAGGTTCAGTAGATCTATCTTCAGTACAAATGAAATTAGTGATGTCCTCAGCATTTTTAATCTTATTTATTGCTCCAATTGTCATTTGCTTTGTCAATACCTCTTGTACTAGCCCTTTCAATACTTCCTTAATTCTTTTAGCTTAGCTCTTGTGATTGGTCCAGTTAGAATATGCAAAGGATCTTTAGAAGTTGAAGAGTCATCTTACTGTATCGCATCATTCCCTCTCTCCTCAAAAGATTTTTTCCCTAATTATAACTGTCATTTTAATTATCAAATAAGAAACTAAGCTAACTAATAGTAGAGTGAAACTAACCTAGGTCAATTCACAATGAGCCTAAATTAAATGCTAAAGTACCTAGTTAATCTAATGAGCTACAAATTAACAAATTAATCAGATGATTTGTGAGATGAGATATTGACTAAATTTTGAATATAAATCCTATGCTACTATTTATAATTTTAGGTGTTTGTGATGATGAAATACATCAATGACAAGTGTTCCCTTGAAGATTACCTTACCTTCATTATCCACAAAGTATTTGGAGTTAATTAGTTGAATTAGAATGTGTTAGCTAACAACTCACCAGCTAAATATCAATCAAAGCTATAACTCAAACATTGAATAGAGAAATATGAATCATTCAACTCAAAAGATAAAAGAAGATGAATTAAATAGATACAACTGTACTTTATTATATAATTACCGCAATTAACTATAACCATATCCAACTAGTTGAAGGATGAGAATCAATCAAAGCATCTATTATGTATAAATAAGAAATCCAACTCAGTTCCCTAATTATTAATCATCTACTAACTCTAATTGAATCAATAATTTTACAATTAACTACAACAACTCGATACAATCAAATCTGAATTAAAGATACAATGAACTCCCTATTTCAAATCAAGGGTTATGGTTCAACATCGTCTCAAGAGAACACAATGGATATAGCCTTCCATTTCCGTCAAGATTTCAACATCAACAGTAAAACTAGCAACAATCATGCTAAATGCAAAAGGAGAAGATAAAGACGTAGACAAAACTTTCTTCTAGTTTTATTGCTTAGAACAGAGGGAAGTTATAGATGGAAAGAGAGAGAATAAGATGGTATATGATATAGAATGAGAGAATTGAGTGGCATCTGTGTATGGTCTATAGGAGAGAAACTGGGAGAGATGGAGTAGTGATAGAAGCTCAAAGGGGGTGTGATATGTGCTGTGATAATGAGTGAACTGATAGATAATTGGAGAAGTATGTAATGAGTGTGACAAACCTGAAGTGATGGGTTGTTCAGATGTGTGGGATTATGTTCTGTTACAGCACATGTGTGAACTCCCCCACTTGCTTTTGTCATTAGCTCCTTCCAGCATGTGATTATGTTAGCCTACTTGTTCAATTCAGCATATGCTTCTCTTTTCTAGATGTCAACTAACCTCCATCTAATCTATTGATTGATCATTATATTGACCTGTAATATAGATTTAATAGATTATTTATCCAATTAATCACTAAAATCATATCAATTCATTTCCACTTTTTCCACTTTTATTTTATTTATTAATTGCTCAATATATTGATAAATGGGGATAAAAATCAATAATAAAACCCTCTTTAAACATACTAAAATTAGTACAAATAAGAGTTTATCAATTTTTCCACACTTAGCTTTTGCACTCTGAGCAAAATTATGGATCAAAATTAAAATTCAAATACATGTTTAAAATTCAATATTTTCCCTTCAATTGGCACATCCTACATTGATCTCATATTAGCCAAAGAATCTAACTCATGCAATTAAATTATAATAAGCAACTAGGTGACATTTCCTCACAAGGTGTAATGTTTTACTCATTCTCTTATCAAGGTAATTTCACTCAACTATCTAGCTTAGGCTTCCCATAGGCTTGTGACCATCATACATCTCCACCACTGCACGCCACAGGCTTTGTGAATTCAGCACAAATTGTTTCTCAATGTATCATGCTAAGACTTTCTTTAAATTTTCTAAATATTCATCAAAGTCCTTACCATACACACTATAAAATCATCCATGAATACCTCCATGTTACTTTCCAATAATTCTCTAAATGTAGACATCATAGCTCTTTAAAATGTTCTAGGAGCATTACACAAGCCAAATGGCATCTTCCCATAAGCATAGGTACCAAATGAACATGTGAATATGGTCTTCTCTTGGTCTTGTGGTGCAATTGGAAGCTAAAAATATCCTGAAAAACCATCAAGAGCTTTCTAGCAAGTCTTTAAAACATTTGATGAATAAATGGTAAAAGAAAAATGGTCCTTCCTAGTTGCATCATTCAATTTCATATAATTAATACACACTCTCCATGAGTTTTGTACTTTGTAGGGATTAGTTCATTCTTTTCATTACTTATCACAGTTATACCACTTTTTTTGGGCATCATATGAACTGGACTTACCCATTCACTATCTAAAATTGGGTAAATAATGCTAGGATTCAACAACTTAATTACCTCTTTCTTGACCACATCAAAAATCAAGCAATTTAGCCTTCTTTGTTGATGTTTAATAGGTTTACCTCCATCATTTAACTAAATTTTATGTGTATATATAGATGCATTTATACTAGGTATATCAGTTAAAGCCCAACCTATTGCTCTCTTATGTGTTTTTAAAACTTAAATCAGCCTTTCTTCTTCATAAACAGAAAGTGAGTTAGCAATTATAACAAGTAATATATCATTTTTAGCTAAAACACATATTTATGGTTACTAAGAAGTGGTTTGAGTTCCAACTCAGGTGGCTGGATAATTGATAAAACTAACTTCTTAGTTTCCAAAGCTACAACAGGCCTTACCAATTATGTCCTCATAGATTCTATCTTGTCCAGTTCTCTCCCTGTAATGAGATTTTCAGTTTTATCCTACCGTTTCTCTCCAAAGCCTTAATTCAAAAGGTCATTAATAGATAAAGAAAAAGATTGTAGGGTAGAAAGTAAGCTATCCACTGAAATATGGTTAATACTTGACACATCACCCACTAACATCCAAAGAAAATTCAGAAGAAGAAGAAATTTCATATTTAAACAATTCACATTCAGCCTTATTAGAATTTTGCAGCAACAGCAATTCATGTTCCTCTTTAGCTTCTTCAATGTATGCATCAATTGTGCTTAAGCCTAATAGTGAGTAATATTTAAATGGATTCTTCATTACTTTATAGTCATTAAAAGTTGACATTATCACCTACTTCCATTGTGATGCTCCTATTTTGCATGCTTATCATAGTGTTTGCTGCTCTAAGGAATGACCTACCCGAGATAATAGGTCCCTCTGAGTTTGACTCAGTGACATATTCAAGACATAAAATTCTACAAGTATAATCAAGTCTTTAACTTTCAATAATATGTCCCTTAGTAGTTCCTCAGGTTCCCTAGTCATTCAATAAGCAAGTTACACTATTATTGATGTTTCTTTAAGTAAGCCTATACATATACCTAATGATATATAAATGAAAGTTGGCATTACATTAAAGGCTCCACCAAGATCTAATAAAGTACTAGCACACTGAAACTTACCAATAGTGATCGAGACTGTAAAGGAACCTAGATCATCACATTTAATGGTAGCTATGGCTTAAGTAAAGCTGACACACTATATCCTACTTAAACCCTTTCAATTGGTTTATAGATTCTCTTATTAGTGTAAAGTTCTTTCATAACAGATTTAGAGTTGTAACTCACAAACATTAAAACAGGTAGCAGAATATGAATTAAACAGATACAACTATACTCTATTATAGAATCACTTCAATTAATTATAACTATGTTCAACTTGATCAAAGATGAGAATCAATCAAAGGTCAGTTATGCAGAAATAAGAAAGCCAACTCGGTTCTCTACTTCTTTGTCATTTACTACTATAATTGCATCAGTAATTATAGAATTACATCAATTCAATGCATTTAACTCTGAATTAAAAACACAATGAACTCCCTATTCAACTCAAGGATTCTGGTTCAGTATCATCTCCAAGAGAGCACGATAGCTTAGTCTTGCATTGCCATATGAACTTCAGCAGCAATAGAAAACACAGCATCAGTCATGGTGAAAATGATAGATGAAGATGAAGATGAACTGCAAAACTTTCCTCTGGTTCTATTGACTAGAATAGAGGAAAGTTATAGAATAGAAATAGAGAATGGAGAGAGAGAATGAGAATGAATAGTGAAGATTTACGTGAAGGTGTGAGCTGAATGGAATGGAAGGTGAAGTAAAATGAGTGCAGTGATGATTCCTCCTAATGGGTGTGATTTGCATGGAATATATATGAGGGTGTGTGAATGGTGTGAGTGTCAGCTGATTGGAGTGAATGATGTGTGGAGTGCATGAGCTATTGTTGAAATGAGAGATTCTGTTCAGATGAGGTGTATGTGCGTGAACAGTGCTAGATGTGTGGAATTCTATTATGTTACAGCACATGCTTGATCTCTCACTTATAATCTATTATCATATTTGGATCCAACATATGTCCAATCTATTGCAGCACATGCTCCATGTGATTCTATTAGCCCTATTCTTCTGTTGGCAGCTCTTGGATCTAGCACATGTCCAATCTATTCTCCTCAGCCATATTCCCATGTGAATGCTCCTTAATTCCTAGATTTAGCAATGTGCTATCACATGTCACCCGCTCCTTTAGTCCAACTATCATTCTTCCTTAATCCATTATGTTAGTACATTGGCCTGTAATAGAAAATGAGAAGAAACAGATTATTTATCCAATTAATCACTAAAATCACTTTAATTAATTTTCACTTATTCCATTTTATTTTTATTAATGAATTGCTCATTATACTGGTAAATAGGGATAAAATCAATAATAAAACTCACTGTAAACACACTAAAAATCACTACAAATATGAGTTTATCAGTTTCCCACTGTTCTATTTTACTCTCCAAGCCAGCAAAGTTGAAATTTGTCATTGCTAGGTTGTTCTCCACTGTAGATCTCAAGTCCTTGAAGTTGGAGCTAAAGTTTGTGTTTATGGAGTTTATATTTGAGTTTCTCATATTAATGCTATTCATTATCTCAGATATTCCATCATTCTTTACAACTATAAGTACTTCCATAGCTCTAGAAGATTCAACACTTGCTTGTCATATCTTTTTGGCCAAAAATTCCTATCTCCACCTCCATCCCTCCATCTAAAATTAGAATGATCTCTCCATCCTTCATTATATGTGTTGGAGTATGGATTACTTTGTAGATACTAATTTGGTTTGCCTTGATAGATAGTTGATACATCTTTATAGTGTGTAGGACAATTAACTCTAGTGTGCATAGGAGAATAACAAAGCTGACAACTAAGAACAATAAGAGCTTGAGAGTATGGGCTTTGAACATGTGAATTGCTCAATTGAGCAGCTAAATTGTTGATATGAGCATTTATAGCAGTAACTTGAGAAGATAAGCTATTATAATCTTCAAAAGACCTTAAAAAAATCTCATAGACTTACCTAGCATCATAGCCCCTATACTGCTAGTCATTGCTTACTATCTTCTCAATCAAGTTTCATGCTTCATCTAGTGTTAAATCATCAATAGAACCCTTAGCAGCTGCATCCAAATTCTTTCTGCATGCAAAGCGTAATCCTAAATGAGAATACTACACCAAATGCTCACTTGGAATCTGGTGGTATGGACATATAGCTAGCAGCTCTTGAAACCTTCCCCAAACTCATAGAAAGACTCTATGATTATACTATTTTACAGCAAAAATCTCTGTTCTCAATATAGCAGTCTTAGAAGTAGGGAAGTATCTCTCTAAGAAAGTAGTCCTCAAGTTATTCCAGTGTAAAATGAAATACTTGTCCCTGCATAGCATCTATGTCAGCACCTACAAGTTTCATGGATGAGCAAATCCACTGCATAGTCTTCAAATACTTGAAAGGATCTTCACCTGTAAATCCATAAAACTTTAGTAATTTACTTAACAAAGGACCTTTCAACTCAATTAACATCTAAAGTAGGACAAGTGTAAAAATGATCAAAGTTTACATTAGAAGAAGTGACTTCTCTTATGTTCCTACTTGCCCTTCTATTATTCATGTTATTCTCTCCATGTTGCTTATTTTGATTATTCTAATTATGAGTATGAGATTTTCCCTCATTAACTTGTTCCATGACAAAATGATTATCGAAGATATCACCTGATACAAATTCAGTTTCAGCTGTAATAGATTCACCAAAAGAACTGAGCTCAATAACATATGCAACACTATTTTAATTTAAGATTTTAGTTTTCTTAATTTGCCTAAGTGTTATATTTATTTCTTTGCCTAAGATATCACCTGATACAAATTCAGTTTCAGCTGTAATAGATTCACCAAAAGAACTGAACTCAACAATAGATCAACACTATTTTAATTTAAGATTTTAGTTTTCTTAATTTGCCTAAGTGTTCTACTGATTTCTTTGTCCAAAGGAAAGAATTCAAGCTTTTGGTCATGCAAATCACACTCAATAATTATCCAAGTTATCAAGTATATCACAGATGCAACAATTTCAGAAATTTAGATTAAGTAATCGTAGTTTAAAACACTCAAGTTGCGACTAAAAATCACAGAAAGTAGATATTGAGACAAAAATAAACTTCAAGTCGCGACTATTAGTCAAATAAAGTAAAATTTGGTAATTAGAATTCTTGGTCATGACCAAATGTTACTTTGGTTGTGAATAAAAATCACAGAGAGTAAATGCTTGAAATTTGAAGATTCTAGTTGCGACCAAAAGTGACTCCTATTGCGACTAAAAATCACATATAGTAATTCTGAAGCAAACATTGATTTTTGGACGTGACTTAGTATCAATTTGGTTGCGACTAGAAATCATAGAGAAGAAAACTTGATAAAAAAGATTTTTGGTTGCGACCAAAAAGCACTCAGGTCATGACTAAAAGTTACAGAGAACAAATCTGAGTTAAAAACTAATTTTAGGTTGCAACCAAATGTATTTTTGGTTGTGACTAAAATTCACAAAGACTCTCAAAAATTAATTTCTTGCAATCCAGTCACGACTAAAATGGCAATTGGTCGTGATGCAAAAAAACAAAACACTAAATTTACATAAAACTAAAATACCTATATTCTTTGTAACATTTTGAGGCCTAATAGATTGCATAGGAAACCTTAACAAGTAAGGATCCTTGGCAACAACACCATTTTGATAACTGTCATTTTAATTATCAAACAAGAAACTAAGCTAACAAATAGTAAAGTGAAGCTAACCTAGATCGATTCACAAGGACCCTAAATGGATTCTAAAGTACCTAATTAATCTAATAAGTCACAAATTAGCAAATTAATCAAATGATTTGTGAGATGAGATATTGACTAAATTTTGAATGTAAATTCTATGTTATTGTTTATGATTTTAGGTGTTTGTGATGATGAAATGTATCAATGACAAGTGTGTTCCTTTAGAAATCCTTACCTTCATTATCCACAAAGTATCTAGAGTTAATTAGTTGAACTAGAATGTGTTAGCTAACAAGTCACAGCTAAATCTCAATCAAAGCTACAACTCGCAGACATTGAATAAAGAAATATGAATCATTCAACTCAAGAGATAGAAGATGAATTAAATAAATACAACTGTACTATATTATATAATTACTCCAATTAACCACAATTATGTCCAACTAGTTCAAGGATGAGAATCAATCAAAGCATCTATTATGTATAAATAAGAAATCCAACTCGGTTCCCTAATTATTAATCATCTACTAACTCTAATTGAATAAATAATTCTAGAATTAACTACATCAACTTGATACAATCAAATTTGAATCAAAGACACAATGAACTCCTTATTTTAAATTAAGGATTCTGGTCCAGTATCATCTCCAAGAGAACACAATGGATCTAGTCTTCCATTGCCATCAAGACTTCAACAGCAGCAGTAAAACTATCAGTAGTCATAGTGAATGTAGAAGGAGAAAATGAACATGGAGATAGAATTTTCCTCTAGTTCTAGTCATAGTGAATGTAGATAGAAAGAGAGAGAATGAGATGGTATCTGATATTAGAATGAGAGAATGGAGTGGCAGTTGTGTATAGCGTATGGGAGAGAGATTGGGAGAGATAGAGTGCACACAGAAGCTCCAAGGGCATGTGATATGTGATGTGATGATGAGTGAGCTGATGGATATATAGGAGAAATGTGTAATGAGTGTGACAGATATGAAGTGACGAGTTGCCCAAATGTGTGGCATTATGTTTTGTTACAACATGTATGTGAACTCCCCAACTTGCATATGTTACTAGCTCTTTCCAGCATGTGATTATGTTAGCCTACTTGTCCAATCTAGAACATGCTTCTCTTGTCTAGCTATCAACTAACCTTCATCTAATCTATTGATTGGTCACTGTATTGACCTGTAATAGAAATTTAATAGATTATTTATCAAATTAATCACTAAAATCATATCAATTAATTTCCATTTATTCCACTTTTATTTTACTTCTTAATTGCTCAATATATTGATAAATGGGGACAAAAATTAATAATAAAACCCTCTTTAAACATATTTAAATCAATACAAATAAGAGTTTATCACTCGAATCATCACCTACACCAAAAAGAGACAAATCAGCCACATTGAAAGTAGCACTGACAGCATACTAGGTAAATCAATTTTATAAACATTATCATTAATTCTTTCAAAAACTTGAAAGGGATCATCTCTTCTTGGAGCTAATTTGGACTTTCTTTAAGCTAAAAGTCTTTCTTTCCTCATATGCTCCCACGCCCAATCACGAGGTTAAAAAAGGACACACTTATTCCTTTGTTAGCCTTGGACGCATATTGCTCATTTTTATTTTCAATATGTTGTTTTACATTTTCATGAAGTTGTTTCAGAATCAAGACTTGCTCTGTCATCAATAGCTAACATAATAAATTCAAAGGAGTTAGTGGATTAAAACCATACACAATCTCAAAAGGAGAATAATTAATAGATGAATTCATACTCCTATTATAAGAAATTCAATGAATGACAAGCAATCTTTTTAATTTTTATAAATTCTTTTGAATCATAGTTCTAAGGAATTGAAATAAAGGTCTATTATTAACTTTAGTTTGTTGATGACATATAGTAGAAAACAATAATTTAGTACCAAGTTTTCCACATAAAACTCTCCAAAAATGACTTAAAACTTTGTATCCCTATCAGAAATAATACTTTTAGGAACACCATGAAGTCTAACAATTTGTTTAAAGAACAAGTTAGAAATATATGTGGCATCAACAATTTTATGACATGCAATAAAATGTGACATTTTAGAAAATCTATCAATAACCATAAATATTGAATTCATCCCTCTTTTTGACCTATACAAACCTAAAACAAAGTCTATTGAAATATCTACCCAAGGTTCTCTAGGCACAGGTAATGGGGTATACAAACTATGTGGCAAGACTCTAGACTTAACCCTTATACATGTTATACATTTAGAACTCTTTCCATATCATGTTTCATTTTAGGCCAAAAGAAATATTCATGTAAAACATCCAAAGTCTTCTTCACATAGAAGTTTCCTATTAGTCTTCCCCCATGTGCTTCTCTCACAAGCACACTATTAGGAAAAACACTTCTCACGGCACTACTTCACGGCGGTTATAAGTAAAAATGCTATGAAAAAATATAGTGGTATTTTCATAAATAAGTTTTATTTTAAAATACTTTTCACGGCAATTTTTATCAAAACCGTCATGAAAGAATCTTTAATGGTAGTTCTATGAAAAATCGCTGTTAAAAGTATTCTATATGAGCTACATATAATATATAAAAATAAGGCACATATACCTAGAAGTACAAAACTTCTCTCTCACACTCTTGCAATAAAAAGAAGGCGCCTTTTCAATTCAATAGGTAACTTTAGTTGCATATAATATATAAAAGGAAGGCACATATATCTAGAAGTACAAAACTTCCCCTCTCTCGCAATAAAAATAAGACGCCTTTTTAGTTCAATAGGTAACTTTAGTTGCATATAATATATAAAAAGAAGGCACATATATCTAGAAGTATAAAACTCCCTCCCTCTCTCTCTTTTGTAATAAAAAGAAGGCATGTAATATTCTTAATGAACTGCGTAAATTATATATATAATATTCCTCTTTCTTTCTCTCTACTTCTGGAAACAAATTTGCCTACTCACATATTAATTGTGAATTTGACAGTTGTATGTCTTCCTTTTCACTTGTAATGGTGGTCCTTTAAAAAATTGCCATTAAAAGTATTATACACGAGTTTTTTTTACTTAGGTGGAATAAAAGTACTAAAAGTTAAGGACTTTTAATGCGTTTTTTAAAAAATCGCTGTTAAAAGCATCCCAAACATTTAAAAACTCTGCCTTAATTATAGTTTCACTTTTATTTTTTAAAATAGTTTGAGGTCCTGTTCCTCTACCCCACCATGATAGACTTGTATGAAGGTCATTTTCCATCATTTTCCTCCTATTTTTAGAGATAATCTCCGTTATCCTCTGTCGTGAAACCCTAAGTAACCATTTAATTTCATCATTTTCTCATTTTTATTTCTATTTTAGTTGTTTGTTGTTTATAAACTATAATACATCATATGCATAAACTATCATCCTTTTATTTAAAGACTTATATGTTTTCTTTTCTATTCACTATCTTTCTAGATCTTCAACTTTTTTGCTAGATCTGCAACTTCTTCTTTAGATCCGGCCTAATTCTTTTAGTGAGGCTAATCATGGTGTTTAACAATGGTTCATGGTAGATGGATCTTGTTGGAAGGAGCTCGAAGAGTTTTAATAGAAGAAGCTTCTGGGTCTTCAATTTTTTCACCAAATATTTGACTTCTTCTCTCCAAATCTAGTATGATGCTTTTAATGAGTATGATTGAGGTTAATGATGGTGGGTGTAGGTCAAGAAAAGCAAAAAAAAAACAAGAAATCTTTCCACGGTAGTTTAATGGCGGTTATAAAATGCCGTTAAAATATAGACTTAAATGTAGTAGAAATCGTGCCACTTTAAAACTGCCGTGAAAGGCCACTTTTAACTGTCGTTGAAAGCCTTTTTCTAGTAGTGGTAGTTCCCACAAAGAACATTGAGGCACACACGATCTATTTTCTAAAACAAGTAGTCATTAATTCTATAACACTTGTTAAATGCTTTATTTTCACTAGCAATAAACAATTTAAAAAATCAGCATCATGCCATACAACTCTTTGATATATTCAAAACCAATCAATCTAGCATTTAGAGAAGTAAGAAGAGTATACCTTCTTGAAAATGCATCAGCCACCATATTTTCCTTACCTTTCTTGCATCATATGAAATAAGGAAATGTCTCAATAAATTCTAGACACCTTGCATGTCTTTTGTTCATTTTACCTTGACCCTTTATGTGCTTCAAAGATTGATGATTAGTGTGAATCACAAATTTCTTATGCCAAAGGTAGTGTTGCCAATTCTCCAATGCTCTTTTAAATTCATAAAGCTCTTTGTCATATGTTGGATATTTCAAGGCTGCTAAATTTAGCTTTTCACTAAAATAAGCATTTGTCTTTCCTTCCTGCAATAAAACAACTTATATTCCAACTCTAAATGTATCACATTCAATTTCAAAATTTTTATTAAAGTCAACCAAAACTAACATAGGTGCCTTAAGTTCATTAAATGCATCATCTTGTGTGCTTTATCCAATTTACTACTAACATATTGTTTATGACCTCAGTGGATAGTGCAACAAGTGTACTAAAAATTTTTTATGCTGGCACCTATAAAAGCTAGCCAAACCATGAAAGCTTCTTATCTCAATTATGCTTTTGGGTGGTGGTCATTCTTTTATATCTCTTATCTTTTCCTCATCAACTTCTATGCCTTTAGTACTCACCACAAAACTAAGAAAAACAATGTTATCAATGTGAAAATCACACACTTTCAATTTTACAAACAAATTTTCCTTTCTTAAAACATCAAGCACACAATGCAAATGATTCAAATGCTCATCAATATTCTTGCTATATATAAGAATGTCATCAAAATAAACCACAACAAATTTTTGAATGAAAAATGTAAAAAATAATTCATTAATCTCATGAATAGGCTAGGTATATTAGTTAATCCAAATTTCATGACTAACCACTCATACAAACCATGTTTTGTTTTAAAAGAAGTTTTCCGCTCATCCCCTTCCCTCATTCTAATTTGATGGTATCCAGATTTCAAATCAATTTTAGAGAAGACAAGGGGACCATGCAATTGATCAGGTATATAATCTAGTCTAGGAATGGGATTGATATGACACAAATTGTGTATAGTTTCTATAATATTTTAAGGGTTTTGTGATAACTTTACCATTCATTTTATGCTTGCAATTTTGCTTTTGTGGTAATACATGGTTATGCTTAACGGTATACTGATTTAAGGGTAAAATGGTAAATTGACTCCTTCAAACTGCATATATGTTGTTCTTTACTAACTACTTGGACTTTTGCAGTGAGCTTTAATATTAAATTGCAAGTATTTTATAGGAGAACTAAGGATTAATGTGGGCAGAGAAGAGATATTAAGACAAAGAACTAAATCAAGGATGACAGCCTCTGCGTACTTTAGTCATGACCAAAGTGTCCACAGGTCGTGACCTCACTTCTTATAGGAAACTTTTCTACGCTCACAGCTGATAATTGTTGTTTTAATTATCAAACAAAACAAAGCTAACTAACAATAAAGTAGAGGTTAACCTAGGTCAGTTTACATGGAGCCTAAGTAGATGTAGAAGTTCCTAATTAATCTAATGAGTCAAAAATTAACAAGTTAAAAAGATGGTGTTTGACGAATTTTAATCTAACTACTGAAAGTAAAACCTATACTATTGTTTATGCTTTTAAGTATTTATGATGACGAGATGAATGAATGACAAGTGTGTTCTCTTGGAGATTACCTTACCTTCATTATCCACAGAATATGAGAAGTTAATCAGCTAAATTAGAATATGTTAGCTAATAACTCGCTAGCTAAATCTCAATCAAAGCTATAACTCACACACATTAAAAGAGATTATGAATCATTCAACTTAGAGATAGCATAAGATAAATTAAATAGATACAATTGTACTTTGTTATAGAATTACTTCAATTAATCACAAGTATGTTCAACTCGATCAAATATGAGAATCAATCAAAGGTCAGTTATGCAGAAATAAGAAATCCAACTCGATTCCTTACTTATTTGTCATCTACTACTCTAATTGCATCAGTAATTACATAATTAACTACATCAACTCAATACATTTAACTATAAATTAAAAACATAATGAACTCCCTATTCAGCTCGAGGATTCTGGTTCAGTATCATCTCTAAGAGAGCACATTAGCTTAGCCTTGCATTGCCATATGAACTTCAGCAATAACAGAAAACACAGTAGTAGTCATGGTGAAAATGATAGAAGAAGTGAAGATGAACTGCAGAACTTACCTCTAGTTCTATTGACTAGAATAGAGGGAAGTTGCAGAACAGAAATGGAGAATGGATAGAGAGCATAAGAATGGATAGTGAAGATTTGCGTGAAGATGTCAACTGAATGGAATGGAAGGTGAAGTGGAATGAGTGCTATGATGATTGATGTAGAATGGGTGTGATCTGTGTGAATGGAAGGTGATGAATGATCAGAATGGGTATGCCCTGATCCTGGAAACTACGCATGACTCCTATATAGAAGTGTCAATCAGTAGAGCTATGATGTGCTGTGTGCGTGTGTGAGGTATGGGAAAGCTTGGGATCTGTTCTGATATGCTAACACATGCATTTCAGACAGCTGTTGGCCTACTTGCTTCTGTTATTAACTTCTTCTAGCATGTAATTTTGTTAGCCCACTTGCTCTATTATTAACTGAGTGATTATGTTCAGATGAGGTGTATGTACGTGAACAGTGCCAGATGTGTGGAATTCTATTCTGTTACAGTATATGCTTCAATATCCAGCTGTCAATTGATCTAACATGCTCATAGGTCACTGCAAAATGGGAATTTAATAGATTATTTATCCAATTAATCACTAAAATCAAATTAATTAATTTCCACTTGCTCTATTTTAATTTTATTAATTAATTGCTCATCATATTAGTAAATGGGGATAAAATCAATAATAAAACTCAATGTAAACACACTAAAAATCACTACAAATATGCGTTTATCAACTCCCCCACACTTATATTTTGCACTCCGAGCAAAATTATGGATCAAAATTGAAGTTCAAACACTTATGCTCATAAATTTGGCAAAAGATTCAGCATAAGCACTTGTAGTCATCAATCTCTTCCCATCAATTGGCAACAGTCCAAACTAATCTCATATCAATCAAATCATCAAAATCATGCAATGAAATCATAGTAAGCAACTAGGTTGAGATTTCCTTATAGAGTGTAGTGTTTCACTCATTCTCTTATCAAGATAATTTCACTCAACTATCTAGGTTCGACTTCCCTTAGACTTGTAACCGTCCTACATCTCCATCACTAAATGCTACAAGGTTTGTCAATCAAATGGTCTTTATTAGGTTATAATGTTAGAAATGTTAAGGTTAAGTGATAAAATAGAAATACATGTTAATGACTAATGAAATACTACACATAATCTTAATTCTTCAATCCAATTCAACATTTTTTCATCATCTGAACTTGCAACTGCAAAAAGTATCACAAATCACCAAATATTTTCCTTTCATTCAAGTTGAATATCACTTTTTTTCTGTTCTATCTCCTCTTTCTTTCCTTCTTTTTCTCTTTTCTATACATTTTTTCTTATTGTTTTTCTTTTCTTTCACTATTGAAACAGATAGAAAATACATTGAAGTTCAAATATCCAACAAGTGGTACAATTTACCAGTTTTTTCACAAGTTTAAGACGGTAACAAATATCCTGTACAGTATTAACTAATCAAGGATGGAATTTTAAAAGAAAGTGAAGGTTTCAAAGGGGTTAAGCAAAAAATTTAATTTTTATGTGGCTACTGTTTGGGCAAAAGGGTTTTAAAAGAAATTCCCTTATCATATTCGCAATTCCAAGAAGCTAATGTGGTTTTGAGTCAATGATTAAAACAAGTTTTGCAAAGTTACTAAACTAGATTGTGTCACACAATATAAATGAGTATCTATTAGAGGTTCAAATTCCTTCCATATCACTTACTCACCCTAATCAACTCACAATGATAAGATTGCATGAATATTAAGCAAAATACATGAGATTAATCATTCAAGCTGCACAATTTCCAGTAGTAAGTCAATGAAACAAGTAACTCATACTTCATCAAGCTTGCCAATGTTCAAAAGGTATGTGTTCAAACTTCAATTTTAAATCCATGACAGTAAGTTCCATTAAACCAAGCAACAATCAAATATAATAGAAGAATTTTTCAGCAGAAGATCAAGTCCAATTGTGACAAAAGGGTCTTCAGGTCGAGACTATTTTACACAGAGAAGAAATTTTTTGAAAAGATAGAATATCGATCATGACATAAATGGTCATTGGTTATGACTCATGATCACAGAGAATAATCCTGCCAAACATACAGGCTTAGGTCGTGACCCATGTGTCAATCCAATCATGACCAACATTCACAGAGAGTAACAATCATGACAATGATAAGCACAAATCACGATTACACATCACATAGAGGTAAACATATGAAAATATAAAATCCTAGTCGTGACTAAAATTATCAGACGTCGCGACTACCTTTTTACAAAGAGAAGAGGTTGTGACAAAGATATGTAAAGGTCACGACTAATGTTTACAAAGAAGAAACTTGACATATATGCACACATTAGTCACGATAGGAACAGCAAAAGGTCGCGACCAAAATATAGAATCTCAACAGTTATCTAATTTTTATTTACCCATTTTTCACACTAAAGTTCATACTCCCCCACACTTAAATTCTACATTGTCCTTAATGTAAAGAAGTAATTAAACACATGCAAAGGTTGAAATGATAAAGACAAAGCAAAACCAGAATCCTATATGAACTTATTAACTTTTATCTACCCCTATTGACTTGGTCTCCTCCCTTACACTTGATCAACAATGAATAGCTCAAATATATAAGTAAATTGATTAAAGCATACTATTGTAAGTAGGGAAACAAGGAAGGAGACAACCTGAATATCATGGGGGTTTGAAGTTCTCCTTGTACAGCTTGAATAATTGGCCATTAACCTAGAATACTATACCATCTGTTTCATCCTTTCTTGTTGATATAGCCTTTATCCATCTTAAGAGATAATCCACAGCTTGCAGAATATATGCATATCCAAAAGATATTAGAGATGGTCTTATTGATATAACTGCTGCATTATCTAGTTTTATCCTTGCCATGAAATGCAGTTGATAATGGATAATATCCTTCAATTGTTGCAATCCTGAAATGTCTAAAAATTCCAAGTTGAACTTCTCATGAACAGGGTTAGAATGTAAGATATAATTATTGAATTGAAAACTCCCTAGCTCAGAGGTTCTAGCTCCTTATCTCTCAAAGTATGCTTTAATATCCTTGCCCTGTAATTCTGTTAAATCTGCTACAAACCTTTCTAGAAATTGTTCATCATTTGAAATAGTGGGGTAAGTTCCAATAAAAGAAATCGTAGATGAAGATGAAGAAAAATCACCTATAGTGGTAAGCCAGCCATCAACTTTAGAATTGATCCATAACACATCACTATTGGATGAAGAAATAGTAGAGAAATCAGTGGAGGAGTAAGAAATGGAAGGTTCTTCAACTTCATCGTCATATCAAGCTAATGAATATTATCACATTCATTTTCAAGTGATTTATCAATCATATTAAGTTCTATGAGAGAATGGTCCTGATGTAGGTGTCTATACATGTTAAACTAAATTATGTGCCCACCAAATTCAATTTTAATAATTCTATCTTTCATGCAAATCATGGTGTTAGCTATTTTTAGGAATGACCTTCCTAGAATTAGAGTGCTATCATTAAGAGACTTATTTGACATGTCCAAAACATAGAAGTCCATAGGAAAAATAAGTTCCTTACCTTGAATTAAAATGTCTTCTAAAATTCCCCTAAGGTTTATAATTCTCTTATCAGCCAATTGAGCTAAGACACTAGTTGGTTTAACCAGATTCACTCCTAAGGCATGATAAATGGAATTTGGCATTACATTAATAGCAGCACCTAAATCTAGTAATGCTTTAGGAATAGTTATCTTGCCAATTGTACAAGGAATAAAAAATGTACCTGGATCTTAACACTTCTCTGGAATAGTTATCTTGCCAATTATACAAGGAATAGTTATTTTGCATATTCTGACATTCTTTGAATTCTCTCTAGTATAGGCACATTCAGTTCAATCTTGTTGAAAGAATTAAGCACTTCCTTGTTTTGCTCCTCTAAGTCTTTCTTCTCGTTGCTCATGAATTCCCTTGGGACATGCAAATCCTTCATAGTCACTTCCTTCTCAGCTAAACCAGAAGCTATTTCTTTTTGTTTGAGCTCTGAATTCATTGCTAATTGTGTCTCTTCAGTTGTGTCCACTTTAGGATTTCTTAACTTAGAATCTTGTACATACTCAATATGACATTTTGTACCCTTTTTCTCCCCAAGTAGTTGTGCTTCTTTCTTACCTTCAGACTTCTCAATGCTAATTATCATTAGACTGCTAGAATCAGTGTCTACCTCACATTCCTCTTCACTTTTTAGCTTCTATCACTTGTTCCCCAACTTGTTCTTCACTTATCAAACTTATAACATTCACAGATTTGGGGTTAACAACTGTATTTGAAGGTATATCTCCCCTGATTCTTGCCTGAACATCATTTATTGAATAGGTTAGCTGTGAAATATAACCATTCATGTTAGAAGATTTGGTTTTCCATTGCTCTATTCTATTCTCCAAGGAAGCAAACTTGGACTCTGCTATTGCTTGGTTGTTCTCCATAGTAGATATCAAGTCCTTGAAGTTAGAGCAGAAATTTATGTTGATGGAGTTTATATTTGAATTCATTATATTAATGGTCTTCATTATCTCAGATATTCCATCATTCTTCGCAGCAGAAGGTACTTCGACAACACTAGAAGACTCAGTCACTTGCTTATCATTGTTGAATCTATTCTACCCAAAATTCATGTCTCTACTTCTATCCCTCCATCTATAATTACGATAATCTCTCCATCCTTCATTATATGTGTTGGAGTATGGATTCCTTTATGGGTACTGATTCTATTTGCCTTGATAGATAGCTGATACATCTTCAGTGTGTAGGACAACTGATAGTGGTGTGTATAGGAGAATAACAAAGTTGATAACTAGGAGCAACAAAAGCTTGAGAGTAAGGGCTTTGAATATATGAATTGCCCAATTGAGTAACTAGGTTGTTGATCTGAGTATTCATGGCAGCAACTTGGAAGGATAAATTATTATAATCTTGAAAAGGCCTTGTTGAAACCTCATGGACTTGCCTAGCATCATAGTCCCCATACTGCTGGTCATTGCTTGCTATTTTCTCAATCAGGTTCCATGCTTCATCTAGAGTTAAATCATCAATAGAGCCTCCAGTAGGTGCATCCAAATTCTTCCTGCATGTATAGCGCAATCCTGAATGGAAATGCTACACCAAATGCTCACTTGGAATATGGTGGTATAGACATCTAGCTAGCAGCTATTGAAATCTTCCCTAAAACTCATAGAAAGATTCTTGATCATACTATTTTGTAGTAAAAAGCTCGCTGTCTTTAAAGTAGGGAAGTATCCCTCTAGGAAAGCAGTCCTCAAGTTGTTCCAGGAATCCAATGCTTAAGGTGTATGATATGGCAGCATATAAAACCATTTATTTGCCTTTCCTTTAAGTGTAAAGTGGAATACTTATCTTTGCATAGCATCCATGTCAGCACCTATAGGTTTCCAACCCACTATATAATCTTCAAGTGCTTGAAAGGATCTTTACCTGCCAATCCATAAAATTTTCGTAAGTAACTTAACAAATGACCTTTCAACTTAAAATTAACATCCAAAGCAAGACAAGTGTGGAAAGGATCAAATTTTGCTTTAGGAGAAGTCAATTCTCTTATGCTCCTACATGCTCTTCTATTGTTCATGTTATTCTCTCCATGTAGCTCATTTTGAATATTCTGATTATGAGTATGAGTTTCAGCTTAATTAACATGCTCTATGACAAAATGATTATCTAATATAGCACCAGATGCAAGGTCAGTCTTAATTACAATAGATTTACTAGAAGAACTAGGCTCAACAAAAAATGCAACACTAGTTTGATTTAAGATCTTAGACTTCTTAATTTACCCAAGTGTTCTATTAATTTTTCTATCCAAAGGAAAGAATTTAGAGCTGTTGGTCATGCAAATCAAACTTCAATCATGATGCAAGATATCAAATATATCAATAATGCAGCAATTTTAGCAATGGGATCAATAATCGCAGTACAAAATAGTCAAGTCGCAACTAAAAGGTCTCTAAGTCATGACTAAAAATCACAGAAAGCAGAGGTCACAATAACAATGAACTTCACATCGCGACTAACAGTCACATAGAGCTATGTTTTTGAAATTTAAAGTTTTTTGTTGTGACCAAATGTCACTCCAGGTGCGACTCACAAAGACAGAGATATGGTTGTGACTAAGTGTCAATTTGGTTGCGACTGGATATCACAGAGAATAAAACTTTGTTGAAAAATATTTTTTGGTTGCGACAATAAGGAACTACGATCGCGACTAGTAGTTATAGAGAGCAAAATCAAATTAAAGGTTACTATCAAATGTGTTTCTAGTCACAACTAGAGTTCACAGGGACATTCAGAAATCAATTTTAATTTCTTTGGTTGCGACTAAAAAGGCGAGTGGTTGCAACTTGACAAGACAAAACACTAAGTTCGCAGAAAAACTGAAACACCTATGTACTTTTTTATGATTTTTAGGCCCAGGAAATTGCTTAGGAAAGCTTAACAAGTAAGGCTCCTTGGCAATGTTACCATTTTGATAATTGTCATTTTAATTATCAAACAAAATGAAGCTAACTAATAGTAAAGTGGAGGCTAACCTAGGTTAGTTCACAAGGAGTCTAAGTGGATGTAGAAGTTCCTAATTAATCTAATGAGCCACAAATTTACAAGTTAAAGAGATGGTGTTTGATGAGTTTTTATCTAACTACTAAAAGTAAAACATATGCTATTGTTTATACTTTTAAGTATTTATGATGATGAAATGAATGAATGATAAGTGCGTCTCTTGGAACCTTACCTTCATTATCCACATAATATGAGAAGTTAATAAGCTGAATTAGAATATGTTAGCTAACAACTGGCTAACTAAATCTCAATCAAAGCTATAACTAGCAAATATTAAAAGAGATTATGAATCATTCAATCTTTCATCGCAAAAGTTTTTGTAATATGTGATGAATTGCTGAAAATTGGATCCCCACTTTAAACAATTTTTATGGTTAGGCAAAAAAAGGTTTTAGTGCAAACTATGTTTTAGGGTTTGAAAAGCATCAAGTGGTAGTCTCTGTAATTTTTAGTCACGACCTATGTGTTACATGGTCGTGACTTTACATGGATCTTTGGACTTAATATGCTCTGTGAAAATCAGTCATGACACGAGTGCAATCAAGTCGCGACAATATCTCTTTATGTATCTTTGTCACGACTTAATCATTCCTAGTCGCGACTAGTTGTTGTAAGTTCTGGGAAAATACTCACTATGAAATTTGGTCGCGACCTTCACTGCTTTCAATAGCGACTTGAGTTTGAAATTGTCCATTTGCCTTCTTTTTGCTTTGTGCAATACTGTATAGAAGGATTCCTTTTGAGGTACTAAAGTTTTTATGAATGATTCATTGCCTTCTTATTTTCAACCTTTTGCATGAAATAGTTTATGGAAACCATTGTCACACTTGAAGTTTTGGGTAATGGAAATTGAATTGAAAACACTTAAGTTTTTACTATTAGATTTGGAACCATTACATGATTCTGAGTGATTACTTTGGAAATTTTAATCTATCATTTGATAAACTCATATTTGTAGTGATTTTTAGTGTGTTTAAAGTGAGTATATTATTGATTTTATCCCCTTTTATCTATATATTGAGCAATTATTAAATAAATAATATTTAGAACAGTTAAGAATTAATTGATATCAGTTTAGTTCTTAAAGTGAACAAATAATCTATTTATTATAATTTTCTATCACAGATCAATGGATTAAGGGAGAGTGACAACTAGACTTAAGGAGTTGATAACATGTGACAGCATATGGGCCAAATCCAGGAATTGAGAAAAAGATTGCAAGTAGGAGCTCATGCATATGCTGGAACATGGAGAAGCACTGTTCACGCACATAGCACTGTTCACACATATCTACACTATTCAACAAACACACAACAAAATCACACATTTCAGTAGCAGCTCATGCACTCCACACATCACTCACACCATTTCAGCTACCCTTCACATCTTTCCACACCTATATATACATCCACACCATTCCATATTAAGGGGGTATGCTTTTGCCATATTCCAGCTCACACACATTATGCATCATTCATCACTCCACATCCATCCCATTCCACCACACCAGATGCCATTCCATTTCCAATTCCTTTCCATTTCCATTATGTACTTTCCTCTGTTCTGGACAATAGAACCAGAAGAAAGTTCTGCAGTTCATCTTTATCTTCTATCATTTTAACCATGACTGCTGCTGTATTTTCTGTTGCTGCTAAAGTCTAGATATTCAAAATGAGAAACATGGAGAGAATAACATAAAGAATAGAAGAGCACGTAGGAGCATAAGAGAATTGACTTCTTCTCATGCCAACTTTGATCCTTTCCGCACTTGTTCTGCTTTGAATGTTAATTTTGAATTGAAATGTCATTTGTTAAGTAACTTACCAAAATTTTATGGATTAGGAGGGGAAGATCCTTTTAAGCACTTGAAGACTATGCAGTAGGTTTGCTCATCCATGAAACCCGTAGGTGCTGACATGGATGATGTGCACAGACAAGTATTCCACTTTACACTTGAAGGAAAGGCAAAGGAATGTGATGTGAAAATAGCAAGCAATGACTAGCAGTATGGGGGATATGATGTTAGGTAAGTCCATGAGGTATGTGCAAGGCCTTCTCAAGATTATAATTATTTATCATCTCAAGTTGTTGCCATGAATGCTTAGATCAACAACCTAGCTGCTCAATTGGGAAATTCACATATTCAAAGCCCATACTCTCAACCTCTTGTTACTCCTAGTTGTCAACTTTGCTATTATCCTATGCACACCACTATCAATTGCCCACACTGTAAAGATGTATCAGCTATCTATCAAGGCAAACAGAATTAGTACCCATAAAGGAATCCATACTCCAACACATATAATGAAGGATGGAGAGATTATCCTAATTACAGATGGAGGGATGGAGGTAGAGACATAAATTTTGGGTAGAATAGATTCAATAATGATAAGCAAGTGACTGAGTCTTCTAGGGTTGTCAAAGTACCTTCTGCTGCAAAGAACGATGGAATATCTGAGATAATGAAGAGTATTGCTATGATGAATTCAAATATAAACTCCAACATAAATTTTTGCTCTAACTTCAAGGACTTGAGATCTACTGTGGAGAATAACCAAGCAACAACAGAGCCAAATTTGCTATATTAGAGAGCAAAATGGAACAATGGGAGACAAAAGCAGCAAACATGAATACTATAAGCTTGAGAAGTGGGAAAACAGTAGGGAAATCAGCTACAGTAGAGGATACAATGGATAAGGACAAAATTGAGCTGTAAAACAGATCTGGAGCTGCAAAAGAGATTGGAGAAAAGCTTTCACCCATACTCGAATCAAAAAGTAGCAAAGAGCATAACATGTTGCAGTAGAATATTGAGCAAACTACATTAAATGAAGCTGCACAATCATTTGCTATGCTAGAAACAGTGGCTACTTCCAGCAGTGCAAATTAGAAACTAAGTAGAAATCAGAATAAAGAGCATGAAGATGCAGAACAACACAGAGCAGAACAGAAGGACATAGAAGTAAGCATTAAACACCTACCTTTCCCTAATGCATACATGTGTCCAAAGAAGGTTTTGAAAGATAAACAGGAACAAGATATTCTGAATCTGTTAGGGAAATTAGAAGTTAATGTTCCACTTGGAGATCTGATTAGAAGAATACCCAAGTATGAAAAAGTCATGAAAGAACTCTGCATTAATAAAAGAATCTGCAAACCAAATGAAAGGGTCCAAGTAGGATCTAGTGTGTCAGCTTTGTTTAAGCCACAACTTCCTATTAAATATGATGATCTAGGTTTCTTTACAATTCCAAGCACCATTGGTAAATTTCAGTGTGCTAGTGCTCTATTAGATCTTGGTGCAGCCATCAATGTGATGCCAACTATTTATACATCATTAGACATAGGCATAGGCTCATTTAAGGAAATATCCATGATAGTACAACTTGCTGATTGAACCACTAGGAACCAGAGGGACTGTTAAAGGATATATTGGTTAAGGTCAAAGACTTGATTATACCTACAGATTTTTATGTCTTAGATATGTCACATGAGTCAAATTCAGAAGGATATACTATCTTAGGTAGGCCATTCCTTAGAACATCTAACACTGTGATAAGTATGAAAAATGGGAGTATCACAATGGAAGTGGGTGATAATGTCATAACTTTTAATGTCTAAGAAGCAATGAGACATCCATTTAAAGATTACTCACTATTAGGTTTAAGTGAAATTGATGCATACATTGAAGAGGCTAAAGAGGAACATGAAAAGCTTATGCTGAAATCTGATAAAACTGAATGTGAATTGCTTGAATCTAAAATTTCTTCTTCTGTATTTTCTTTGGATAGTAGTAGTGATGTGTCAAGCATTAACTATATTTCAGTTGATCGCTTACTTTCCACCCTACAATCTTTTTCTTTATATATTATTAACTTTTTGAATGAAGGATTTGAAGAGAAATAGCAGGATAAAATTACAGGAGAACTAGTTGCCAGAACTATCATTATGGGGATAGAACTAAACAACACAGAACCTATGAGAACAGACTTGATAAAGCATGTTGAGCTCTGGAAACTAAGAAGTTGGTTCCATCAATGGACCAACCACCTGAGTTGGAACTCAAACCACTTCCTAGTAACCTTAAATATCTATTTTTAGCTGGAAATAATATATTACTGATTATAATTGCTAACTCACTTTCTATTTTTGAGGAAGACAAGTTTATTTCAGTTTTAAAAACACATAAGAGAGCAATAGGATAAGCTCTAGCTGATATACCTAGTATAGATGCATCTATATGCACACATAAAATTCTGTTGAAGGAAGGAGCCAAGTCTATTAAACAGCAACAAAGAAGGTTAAACCCCTTGATATCTGATGTGGTCAAGAAAGAGGTAACTAAGCTGTTGAATGTTGGCATTATTTACCCAATTTCAGATAATGAATGGGTAAATCCAGTTCATGTTGTGCCAAAGAAGAGTGGAAAATTATGGTAAAGAATGAAAAAAATAAACTAATCCCTACTAGAGTGCAGAATTTATGGAGAGTGTGTATTGATTATAGGAAACTGAATGATGCAACTAGGAAGGACCATTTTCCTTTACCATTCATAGATCAAATGCTAGATAGACTTGCTGGGAAATCGCATTACTGTTTTCTTGATGTTTTTCAGGATATTTTCAGTTCCAATTGCACCGGAAGATCAAGAGAAGACCACATTCATGTGCCCATTTAGTACTTATGTTTATAGGAGGATGCCTTTTACCTTGTGCAATGCTCCTGGAATATTTCAAAGAGCTATGATGTCTATATTTAGTGAATTCTTGGAAAACAACATGAAGGTATTCATGGATGATTTTACAGTGTATGGTAAGGACTTTGATGAATGTTTAGAAAGTTTAGAGAAAATTCTAGCAAGATGTATTGAGAAAAAGCTTGTACTAAATTTTGAAAAATGTCACTTCATGGTAGATGAAGGTATAGTTTATGGACATTTGATATCTAAAGATGGGAGATCATGGTAGATAAAGCTAAAATTGAGGTTATTTCTTCTCTTCCTTATCCCAAAACTTTGAAGGAACTAAGGTCATTTCTAGAACATGTTGGATTCTATAGAAGGTTCATTAAAGACTTTAGCAAGATTGCAGCCCCACTTTCTAAACTCATGCAAAAAGATATGGAGTTTTGTTTTGATAATACTTGTAAGAGAGCATTTGACACTATTAAAGCTATACTTGCTACACCTAATTGGCATTTAGATTTTGAGCTTTCATGTGATGCATCAAATGAAGCTGTAGGTGCAATGTTATGATAGAAAGATGGTAAGCTGTCTGAAGTCATTTCATATGCCTCTAAGACATCAGATAATGCTCAAAAGAACTACACTACCATAGAAAAAGAACTCTTTGCCATTGTGTTTACTTTGGATAAATTCAAATCTTATCTTTTGAGTTCTAAAGTGATTATATACACTGACCATACTGCTGTTAAGTTCTTGTTTAAGAAGCCACAGTCCAAACCTAGACTCTTGAGGTGGATGCTATTAATTTGAGAATTTGATGTGGAGATAAGGGATAAAATTGGAGCAAAAAATGTGGTAGCTGATCATTTGAGTAGGTTGCCAAAAAATACAAGGGGAGTATTAGATTCTAACCTTATTTGTGATACATTTAGATATTATTCTGTTTTTGTAATTTCTATAGTTACACTTTGGTACTACCACATAGTGAATTAAATTGTTACTGGTTTAATTTTACCTTCCTTATGTCATTTTCAGGGCTAGAAGATCAAGCATGAGGCAAAATTTTACATTTGGGAACCATCCATTCTATCGAAAATATGCAGTGATCAAGTTATAAGAAGGTGTGTGCCAAGTGAAGAAGTGGACAACATTCTTGTAGCTTATCATTCTTCTATTTGTGGAGGCCATTTCAGTGCAAAGAAGACATCAAGGAAGATTCTTGATGCTGGATTTTATTGGCCATAATTATTCAAAGACTGCTATGAATTTTATAAAGCTTGTGACAGGCGCTAATGGTTTGGTGGACTTACCAAGAGGCATGAAATGTCTCAGCAACCTATACTATTTTGTGAGGGATTTGAAGTATGGGGCATTGACTTCATGGGACCATTTTCACTAGCTTTTGGATATACATATATTCTGCTAGCTATAGACTACATTTCTAAATAGGTGGAGGCTATACCAACAAGGAAAGATGATGTAGTAACAGTTTCCAAATTTCTCAAGTCGCACATCTTCTCAAGGTTTGGGGTACCAAGAGCTATAGTGAGTGATCAAGGCTCTCATTTCTATAATCAAAATTTAGGAAAGTTATTTGCCAAGTTTGGGATCAAGACAAGGTTTCCACCGCTTATCATCCACAAACAAATGGTCAAGCTGAAAATTCTAACAAAGCTATCAAGAGGATTCTGGAGAGGCTAGTAAGACCCTCAAGGAAGGATTAGAGTACGAGGTTAAATGAAGCTTTGTGGGCATACATAATAGCTCATAAAACCCCACTTAAGATGTCCCTATATAGAATGGTCTATGGTAAATCATGCCATTTGCCAGTGCAAGTTGAGGACAAAGCATTATGGGCAGTCAAGGTTTGCAACATGGATTTTGACACTGCTGGAGAAGAAAAAATGTTACAAATTCAAGAGTTAGAAGAAATAAGGCTAGATGCTTATGAGAATTCTAGGATATACAAGGAAAAAGCCAAATTTCTTCAAGATAAACAGATTCTGCATAAGAAATTTTAGGTTGGAGATAAGGTTCTGAGATTTAAAGCTAGATATGCTTTCAAACCTGGAAAACTTGCTGTAAGATGGGATGGTCCATATGTGGTGACCAAGGTGCATGACTACGGAACAATTCAATTAATGGATGAGGTAGATGGTATAACATTTCAGGTCAATGGCTACCTATTGAAGCTGTACAAGGAGCCCATGATGCTCAGGTTGTCTCTTTCCTTGTTTCCTACTTACAATAAGTCAATTTTATAGTGTTTACTATATACTGGAGCTGATATTTGTTGATTATGTGTGGGGGAGGAGACCAAGTCAGTAGGGGTAGGTAAAAATTAATAAGTTCATCTTGGATTTTGGATTTATTTTGTCTTTATCACTTCAGCCTTGTATGTGTTTCATTGCTTCTTCACATTGAGGACAATGTAGAATTTAAGTGTGGGGCAGTATGAACTTTAGTGTGAAAAATGGCCAAATAAAAATCAGATAACTGCTGAGATTCGATATTCTGGTTGTGACCTTGTGCTTTTCTTGTCGCGACTAATGTGTGCATATATGTCAAGTTTCGTTTCTGTGAAAATTAGTCACGAATTTTGCATACTTTTGTTGCAACCTCTTCTCTCTGTGCAAAGTAGTCGCAACATATAAACATGTTCATTGCGACTCGTAATTCCTATTTTCTAATGCTTACTTATCTGTAATGTTTTAGTAGCACTATGTGCTTATCTTGGTACTCTCTACAGTGCAAGTTTAGATTATATTGGAGAATTAAGATTATGTGCAGTATTTCATTAATCATTGACATTTATTTCCATTTCATCACTTAGCCTTTCTAACATTACAACCTAATAAAGACCCTTTGATTCACAATCCTTGCAGTAGTTAGTGGTAGAGATGTAGGATAGTTACAAGCCTATGGGAAGCCTAAGCTAGATGGTTGAGTGAAATTACCTTGATAAGAAAATGAGTGAAACACTACACCTTGTGAGGAAATCCCAACCTAATTGCTTACTATGATTTTATTGCATGATTTGGATTCTTTGATTGATATAAGATTCGTTTGGACTGCTACCAATTAAAGGGAAAAGGTTGATGACTACACGTGTTTATGCTGAATCTCTTGCCAAATATGCTGACCATGTGTGTTTGAATTTCAATTTTGATCCATAATTTTGCTCAGAGTGTAAAAGCTAATTATGGGGGAGTTGATAAACTCATATTTATAGTGATTTTTAGTGTGTTTAAAGTGAGTTTATTATTGATTTTATCCCCATTTATCAATATATCGAGTAATTATTAAATAAATAATATTTAGAACAGTTGAGAATTAATCGATATCGATTTAGTACTTAAAGTGAACAAATAATCTATTTATTATAATTTTCTATCACAGATCAATGGATTAAGGGAGAATGATAGCTAGACTTAAGGAGTTGATGACATGTGATAACACATGGGCTAGATCCAAGAATTGAAGAACAGATTGCAAGTGGGGAGCTCATACATATGATGGCACATAGAGAAGCACTGTTCCCGTGACACAGCACTATTCACACACACACACACACTGTACAGAATTACACACATGCTTGATCTGAACAGAATCACATATTTCAAGAGTAGCTCATGGACTCCACACATCATTCACACCATTTCAGCAGTAGCTTATGCACTCCACACATTATTCACACCATTTCAGCTACCCTTCACATCCTTCCACACCTATATATACACATTATTCCATATCATAGGGGACACACCCAGATACTTTGTTTCCTTCCGCATTTAGACATTCCAATTCAGATATGCACTCACCCTATTCTTCCATTCACGCCATTCTTCTCCCTCCATTCCTTCTCCATTTCTATTATGCACTTTCCTCTGTTATGGACAATAGAACTAGAGAAAAGTTCTACAGTTCATCTTCATCTTCTTCTAACATTTTTACCATGACTGTTGCTGCATTTTATGTTGCTGCTGAAGTTTAAGATAGCAATGCAAGGCTAACCTGCTGTACTCTCTTAGAGATGATGCTGAACCAAAATCCTTGAGCTGAAAAGGGAGTTCATTGTGTCTTTAATTCAGAGTTAATTGTATTAAGTTGATGTAGTTAATTCTGTAATTAATGATGCAATTAGAGTAGTAGAGAACAAACAAGTAGGGAACTGAGTTGGATCTCTTATTTATGATTAACTATCCTTTGATTGATTTGTGAAACATCCTCCTTTTCATACATCTTAGGGACCAAATGGTAGCATATGGAACCACTTTTAAGGCTATTGAAGTCAAATTACTCAATCTAGAATTTTACTCTTAGAGAGTACTATTCACTATGTAAATTCCAGTGAAGTAACTTGACTTTGAAAAATCATAACAAATTCTAGAAAAATTGAAATGAAATTGTTACATGAAGCCAACTTAATACTCTTTCAGGAAAAAATAACTCGTTGACCATGCCTTGACCAGGTTAACGTCAGTCAACGTCTGAAGTTTACTGTTCATCTTGCAGTTTTCCCTGATTTCAGAATTTTGGTCCCAACTTTGTACTCTCTAATCCCTAGCTTCTCTCCATGCTTCTTTAATCCTCTTCTAATATACCTGTGGGATTGGGATTTCATGGAAGGGGATGAGATTTCTGGGAAAATCTCAGTAGCAAATGGAAATCATACAATGTATGCAACTATATGCTTGATGTTACTATGTGTGTACTTAATGATCATTCTTGCATAATGATAATTTACATGCTTCCATATCCCTTAATTATAACATATGGCCAGAGCATAAAAAGAAACAGAGCATTACTTAATCATACATGCCTCACATCATCAAGGTAAGAAAATATCACCTAAAACATCCAAGCAGTATAAGCATACAAGTAGGTAAGTTTACTACCTGGCGTGAAGCCTTTCCTTCCAGCTCTTAGCCTCGCCTCTAAGGTCCTTTCTTTTCATAATTCAGAGCCTACACATAGCATAATAATATCTTTATTATTATACAGTATAGCTCTACTTAACTCATGCTTAACTAGGGGTAATATTCTTATTTGACATTCCCTTGGCTTTCTTTCTACCTTTACTTACCTCTATTAATAGAGATATTTCTCTATTCTAACTATTAAGAGCAATCCTCTACTTTATTAGAGCAGGGACTAGATAACTTTCTTACCTCATTCCTAAGCTCTACCCAGTCCCTAAGCTGCTTGGACTGCTCCTGGCTCTGTCAGAACTCCTTCCTTTCTTTCTCTTCCTTCCTTTCTTTCTCTCTTTCTCTTCTTTATGCCATGCTTGGCTGTGGCTTTCCTTGAGGGAGGGGTGGCCTATTTATAGGTGAAAAGAGGTGGAATGAATGGTCCATATTAAATCCTGATGAATGACCTAGATTGCTTACCTTCCTCATGAAGCTTTGCCTACATCATCACGTTGACATCCTCCTCCTCCATGACTCACCATGATGACATCATCCAAGGACACCTCAGGGGGTATGTAGGACAATAGTGGGGCCCTTGGGACACCTCACCTGCTGACTCAGCCTTTTCAGAGGATTCTAGAGCCTTTTCTTAGAATGAACGGTCGAGATTGTGCCACGTGTCCTATTTACTTTTTCTCCCTTTTCTAATCTCATGACATGTGTCATTAACTTTTCTTCTTTTCCTATAATCATGCCATGTGGTGCCTTGTGGGTCCCATGAGGATACCTTTCATGCCACCTCATAGTCTACAGTCATATCTGATCACTTTTCCCAGTTCTATCTTTAACCGGGTAACCTTACTTTATGGAAAAGTACTAAAATATTATTTTAATGCCTCTTAAACTCCATAATCCTTGGGCTTACGTTTTTGGACTTTTAAATGTCATCTTGGGTTTCTAACCAAGCCCAAGTACTCTGGTGGCTCAGTTCCCAAGAAACACCTCTTACTTTTCTATTATGCCCACAGGGACTTTCACTATTTTCCCTAAATTTTTACTTTCTTGCAGTTTAGTCCCTAAACATCATTTGTATACTTCTGGGACTTATGCATATAGTAGCCTTCCTTTTTCAGGCTACATACTGGGCTTCCAGGCCTAAAAATTTGGATATGACATTTCTCCTCCCCTTAAAATAAATTTTGTCCTCCAAATTTGAGGGTCAAACCTCTATTCATTCTTTTATGAATAGTTTTCTCTGAGGAGAATGTCCCTTTCCTCTCATAGCATTTTCTGAACTTTCTTAGCTCTTCTTAACTTTTCTTACTATCTTACATAACTTTGTGTATTTATGCCAAACTTTTGTGGTATTTATACCATATATAATTGTATTCTATCTCTACTCTACCTTAGACCCTTTTCTTTGGGTCTTTACTAGCCTCTTCATCTCTTGATCCTTATCTGAAGGATCTATCTACTCATACTTTTTCATTCTCAAAATATATGGGGTTATCTTCTCTATTCCTCAAGCATACTTCTACAAAACTTTTTGAATATCAGCACTCAGATTTGAACTTGGACTCCTTCTTTGTTTAAGAGAAAACTAAGTTTAGTCTATATAATATAGGCTATCTGAGGAAAATCATTATAAATAGGTTTTCTAAAGGAGTTAATCAATTTGTGAAGCTCCTTACCTTAACTTTGTCTTTGGTACTCATCTTTCTAGAGAGATACTGTATTGTTCTCCTTTCTTCATGGCTCCTTACTTTCCTTAGGCTAGGTCTAATTGTGACCTCGAGATCTAACTGTGATCAACCGTAAGCCTCTTTAGAATTTAACTGAGACTCTGAAGCTGTTAGGATCTAACTGCGACCCTTGAGCCATGCTAGGATCTAATTGCGACCCTCCAGAATCCTCTGTGATTCTATTGTACTGTATCATCATCTCTGAAAGATCTCATCCAACAGACTAAGTTATAAATTTAACTACTTCCACTTGTTGATAACTCAATAAAAATTTTAAAATACCATATTATTTACCAAGACTTTAGTTATTTTTCCTCTTACTCAGGAGTTCCTTCTCATATTTCTTACTCTATTGTGGTTTACCAATCATGGTCTAACCACCTGCCATTGCATTCTATTGCTATGGCCTCATTATAACTTCTCATTTTAATCTGTGCTCTAATTGCGAGCATTTAAACTATGCTCTAACTGTGAGCAATCTATATAAGATCTAACTCTTACATGAAGAGTAATATGAACTCATTTGAATCTAGCTCTATCTGAGAGCTATCTGTTTCATATCCAACTCTTATATGAAGAGTGATATGGAAACAATTTCTTTACTACTATCTTTTACTCTTTCTGTATACCATTTCTTTTAATAGAGTTATAACACTACCACCTTCTTGGTACTTGCTGTAACCCTAACATAAGAAATAGCCCTGAGTACTGTATTCGCAAGTCTATAGAAATATCTGAGTAACCCTAATCATACTATAACACTTGTCCTACTTACTGAGACTGTCTACCATTCTGGGTACATTCTTATTGCATGTCGTATGGTATAGGAGCAACATAACTTTCTCATCATAAACTCTACCCTGCATGTACTGCATGAGGGGAGTATTCATAGCATACTCTAACATACGTGTCATCATATAACAACTGCTAGGAGATGTAACTATTTATCATAACTCATGGCAACATAAGCCATATTATCATCACATAAATTTGCTCAACCATCCATCATACGTACATTGCAATTAAACATTCTTTTCTCTATCACCTTATCTTCCAGATCCCAAACATTCATTTAGGAATCTGAAATGACTACTCATTTAACTTAGGCTGCCATATTACCCTCTTACTAGGGTATAGACTCAACCCTTCATTACTTTATCTTACTCTTGCTCATTACTCTTTCTTAAATTAGGGAGTCTCTTTATCTTTGAAACTGTGGCTACCTTTCTCTCTATCAGTCTTAGTCTACGTTAGACTAGACTGTGGTTCCTCTATCTTGGGAACATCATCTCTCTCTATCTATTAATCATCTCGTCTCTAACTTTAGGCCATATGCTAAGATCATTCCTAGGTAAGCCTCATTCTAACTTTTAATTCTTTTGTTCAGGAAACACTAACTGAATAAATTCTTTCATAATGTAGATCTACCCACATAAATGATCTACTTCTGAACATCGTCTAATCTTTCATAGCTCCTTACTTTATACTATATGGCTTAATTATGCTTTATACCAATCCTCTAGTTGATTAACTTCAACCAGGTTGGTACCTTCATTATTATTGCAACTGTAACGTCTGGCAGCTTCCCTTGACCTGGGACTGGTCAGTTTTTGTCTTTATCCATAGAGGAAACTGCTCCCCAGACATTATCCTACTTAGTCCAGCCACATCGTGCTAAGAAACATGAGACCTTGGCGGTAACAACTGACTAAGATTAACTACTTCCTTGAAGATTACCTTGCACCGCTGTAAGATATGGGGTACTGTTCTATCTATCTGGGTGTCACTGTCTCTAAGTAGTAAACACCATCCCCATATCTTATACTAGGGGGAGAACCTCTTAGTTCAAATCTCTAACTATACCAGAGCATCAGTGAGCCAGAACCTTCAGTTCTGTGCCAGAATCTTATGCTCTGTGCCAGAACCCTTTGCTCTGTACTAGAACCCTCTTGATTCTAACCAAAACCTTATGCTCTGAGCCAAAATCCTCCATATTCCTTCTATTGGTTGGCTCCTGGAATGAAATCAATTTGATATGTAATTCCCTTAATGGGCGGTAAACCAGGTGAAAATTCTTTAAGAAATACATCTTCAAATTCTTACAACAAAGAACTAAAAACACTTGGAAAGGAAGAGTCAATGTTGTTAATGTTAAAAAAGGATGCCTTGTAAACAAGGAGAAGTAATTGCTGTTCAGCCTTGAAAGAATATTTCTTTTGTATAAAAACTTTCTTCTTTTCTTTTCTCTCTTCATTCTTTTTCTAGATTTCTGTTTTTGAGCTCTCATCTTGCCTCTCCTTTTCAATTTTATTTCTTTTTTATATCTCTATCATTTTTCTTATTATTTAGATCACTCTCATTTTTACCTCACTCTCTTTTCATTTTGAGTTGATCCTCATACACTTACTTTGGAGTCAATGGTACAAGAGTAATGGTCTGTTATTCACTACAAAAGAATATCTATTTATAGAATGTGTACTACAACTATAACTAGGACATTTTGCCAATGAGTGTCTGCAAAGTTGAGGCATAGACACAAGGAAGATTATTTGCCTTTAGTCAAGAGGAGGCACAGTTATCACCTTACATGATACAAGGTACGATCAGAGTGAATGATTGTGTTATGAATGCTATGTTTGATTCATGCGCCAGCTATTCATTCATATCATATAACTATGCTGGGCAATTAGGTCTCCCTATCAGTACTCTGCCATATGATATATGTGTTTATACTCCTACTGGCTTTAGAGCAATCAATTACAGCACAAGCATGTTTGAATTGTTTTATCTTGTATGAGCATTGTTTCACTATCTTAGACCTTATATCAATTCCATTCCGTGATATTGATGTCATTACTGGTCTAAACTGGTTGTCTTCCCAAAATGTACTCCTTAATTGCAAGAACAAAACCCTAATGTTAAACTTTAAAACTGAAGCCCAAGCGGACAAATGGCTACGTAGGGATTGTCAAGGGTATGTAGTATTTTTCTTAGTGCAAGTTAAGGTTGAAGAAGGGATTCAGGATATTCTGATAGTAAGTGAATTTCTTGAAGTATTTCCCAAATATATTAAAGGACTACCACTTGAATGTGAGATTTTGCAATTGATATCATATCTAAAGCCCCTTACAGAATGGCTCCTAATAAGATGCGGAGCTTAAGAATCAGATTTAAGAATTGGTTTCATCATACTAGTATCTCGCCATGGGGTGTTCCAATACTATTTGTCAAGAAGAAAGATGGTAGTACAAACTAAGCTTAACTAGGTGTCATATCCTAAATTTTCCCTATCTGTATAGTACTAATAGTGGAAAGGCTTAGAAAGGATTATGATGAAGATCAGACGAGATAATAAAGGTTAGATAAGTCTTAAAGGAAGAGAAGGACCTAAACACAAATTGGAAAAGGTTAAAGGCCAAAAGTTAAAGTAGAAATAAATGTTGGGCCAAAAGTGGTAATTTCTAAAAGTTTATGTACCTAAATGTAATTAAGTAAAAAGTCAGGGACCCAAATGTAATTATGGAAAAGTTGAGCCAAAACAGGCCAAAAATGCCCAGAATTATATCAGACTCAAATTTTACTAGTAGATAGACATAATTATTCCGGTCAGTTTAATGTAACACATAATTTTGATTTGAGGTCCCGATTAATTGATATAAATTCCTAAAGTCAACAGGAATTATTGCAGTATTTTTCATATCTTAGAATCAGATGAAACTTTACTGTAAATTCTTATATTTAATATAAGAATTTATAAAGTTGACAGAGTCAGAAAAGGAATCCTGTAGAAGCCTTACGGGATTTTACGGTAAAATAAAGTACCCGATAAATAGGATCGGGTGAGATTTATTGTGAATTGTGCCATAAAGGTAATGAGGCTAATGAGCCCATACCAAGGCCCAATGGCGCCATAGTAGGCCTAATGTGATGACTAGACAGTTAAGTGGGCTAGAGTACAGAGCAGTCCAGGATAAGTGCGAAATTACGAAAATACCCCTAGACGCCCATACTGTACCAGTGATGGATGGAGGTCATTTTGGTCATTCTGGACAGGACAAAAACGTGGGACATAGTATAAATATGATTATATAGAGTTAATATATGCCCTGAGGCAGTACAAGAAGGGGTGAAATGACAATTATGCCCTTAGGGTCAGTATAGTGCAAGAAAGGACACCAAGGGTATTTTGGTCATTTCCCAAGGGATCTATAATTAAGTTGTGGCTAGTACAAGTATGTCAATGGTGTGGGAAGCCTAGAAATTGATTTCTAGGACAGAATACATATCCTGGTATATTATAAAAAATTAGGAACAGAAAACAGTCTAGTTGCTGTGAAACTGCATCGATCGGTACCGGATTGGACTGAAATTTCTCCAGAAGGTTCCTTACACTATGAGCACGCCACCTAACCCCTTGAGGTGTCCCTTGATGGGTCCAACATGATGTCATAATTATTATTTTATGAAAAAGTTAAATCCAATATTAAATGTGGGCCTTTAGATCAAATAGTAACCAAATCAATCTTGGCCATTCATTTTTCTTGGATTTTGTCTATAAATACCCCTCCAATTCTGCAGCAAACCGTAGCTTCATGGAACCTTGGGGAAACTCTTGCAAAATGAAAACTCAAGCCAAGATAAAGAAGATTCAAGGTTCCAAAGTTCAAGCAAGCTAGAGCTTAAAGGTAAGCAATCTTTCCTAGCTTATTCTCCTTTGATTTGGGAGCTTGAACTTAGGGTTTTGATGGGAGAAAAGTTGAGTTTTCTCTAAGGGGTAGTGCTGCCCAAAGACCTTAAAGGAAAGGGGAAAGAAGAAATTAAAGTTAGAACCATATGATTGAAGCTTAAACAAGCTAGTTAAGTGATTGGTTGTTGAATCAAATTGATATTCTTGACTTTGCCATGGTGTGCCCTGTTCGGTATGCACTGTTCATGAGGGAAGGAAATTGAATTTCAATGATTTAATGCTTCCATTGAGTTTGTATGATGATTTTGTGTAGGATTGGAAAGGTTTTGAACCTTGGAAACACTAAAATCTCAAGGTTGTAGTCTTTGAGATTCCTTACGGGTACTGTTCACTCGTGTGAACAGTGATTGGAATTTCATTATTTTGATGGTTCCAATGGTTTTAAAATGAAAAGTTGTGTGGGATAAAGTGGAGAAACAAGTATGGGAAGCATTAGAATCAAAATGAGAATTTTTGAAAGAATTGTGTGCTTATGTTCAATTCTGTACAGCATGCCATGAAGGAGATGGAATTTTATGATTCTAAGCTCATAAATGAGTTCAAAATATGAAATTGTGTAGGGTAAAGTCAATACATCAATTGAGTCAAGAGCCAAGTGGATTAGTGAATATTAGGGAAAGTTATGACAATAAAGAGTGTAACAGAGTTAATCTTGAACATGGATGGAGTTCATGAGTCCTAGTAAATTATGTGATGAATATGAATGTGTTTAGGACCTTGAAACATCCAAGAACATGTTGGGAGGTGATTGACATAAAGGCTTATTGGTTGGAAAGCTAGAGAGCAAATGCTAAAGATCAAGAGGAAAGCTTAAGTGCAAGGTAGTGAACTTATCTCTTTATGTGCTTGATGTGGTATGCTTATGTGTTGACATGTATGTGATATTTGAATGATGTTGTGACATGATTAATGATGTTCAATGTATTGTAAATAACATGTTTTCCATGGCCATGCACTTTATGTAAAAGTATATAGCATGATAGCATGTCACTAACCAAAGAAAGTTTAATGAAATTACATATCATGCATTAGCATCCATCTTGCATATTTAAGTGGTAATGTTTGCTACCGAGATTCCCTAGAATCTCACTCTTCCATAACCAACCAATTTAGGTCAAGCATGAAGGAAAATGTATACATGGAGAAGAGCTAAAGCATGGAAGAAGGAAAGTGAAGTATTAAGATTCTAGCATAGGCTATGAATTATCCATGTATGTAAATGCTATGTAAGGTGTGTATTTATGTGATGAAGCTATTTGAAATAATTATGGCATATGTAAATGATGTATATGAATGTTAAGAAGCTTATTTGATGGCTTGTGCATGCTGAAACAACTATTGGAAATGAAAGAAAAGAAACTGAAATGGTAAAAACGTAGGTCCTGAAGCAGTTTTGTTGTGGCTTCAGTTTGACCTAGCAAATGAAGGAATTAGTTCAAGAAATTTTATGAGCATGTAGTACACATCCAGATATTTAAGTGCATAGGTAGAACGTTTCATTTGGATGTGTATATCAAGATAAATGATTTTCCAAAGTAAGGGACCAGAATCTGTTTCCAGAGTTTTTGACCAAATGAACAGTAAACTTCAACGAATAAACTGTATCAATTGGCTAATCATTTGGTCTAGAAATTATTTTTTCCTTAAATTTTAAGATGTTATATTCATGTATATTTTTGAACCACCTCATTTTGAGTTTTCTAGAATTAATTATGATTTTTTGAAGTTTGTTGCGTAATCTGGAATACTATATGAACAGTAACCCGAGAAAGAGTAAAATTCCAGATTTGGTTAATGGACTTCCAAGGTCTTGTAAGTGGTTCTAAATGCTACTGAATGGTCCCTATGAAGTATAAAAGTAAGGACGTTACACTAGGTACTACAGACAATTTATTAAGAACTTTTCTTTGACTGCTCTTCTATTAACCAAGCTTACTAGAAAGGGCCAACCATTTTAGTGGAATGAGAAATATGAGGCAAGTTTTCAAGAAGTAAAATAGAAGTTAACGTCTACTCCTGTGCTAATTATTCTTGATCCTACTCTAACTTATGTAGTTTACACTGATACTAGTAAGCAAGGATTGGGATGTGTTATGATGCAGCAAAGTCAAGTAGTAGCATATGCTTCACAGCAGCTTGAACCTCATGAAGAAAGTTACCCTACTCACGATCTAGCATTGGCAGCAATAGTTTATGCCATCAAAATATGAAGGCATTATTTGTATAGGACAACCATTGGTTGTATTATGATCACAAAAGTATCAAGTATCTGCTGATTAGAAGGAGTTAAATATGAGACAACATAGATGGATGGAGTTACTAAAAGATTATGATCTGTAAATCAAGTACCATCCAGGTAAGGCCAATGTGGTGGCAGATGCTTTGAGTAGGAAAGTTGTACAAGTAGCTTCACTAATGGTTAAAGAGTAGGAACTATTAGAGAAATCCAGATATTGGTGTTCTCTGTACTAGATGCAAGTAATGGATACACGAGGAGAAACCCAAGTAACTGCTATACTTGATGAAGAGATCAGAGAAGCACAAAAATATGATTGTTTTGCAGAGATTTTTAAAGACAAAATATTGAAAGTAGAAATAAAGAACTTTGGAACCTCTAAGAGTGGATTGCTGCAGTTTAGAGGTAGAACGTATATTCCTAAAGTAGTTGGCTTAAGAGAAAAGATTTTAGATGAGGCTCACAAGAGCAAGTATGCAATTCATCATCTAGGCATGACTAAAATGTATCATGATCTTAAGAATTTATTCTAGGGGCCTAGGATGGAGAAAGATGTAGTAAAATATGTTGCAAAGTGCCTTACTTGTCAAAAGGTTAAAGTTGAGCATCAAAACCAGCGAAAAACTATAACCGTTTGATATTCCATAGTGGAAATGGGATAGCATTACAATGGATTTTGTAGTAAGTTTGCCAATAACCTTAACAAAACATGATGCTATATGGGTAGTAGTTGATTGGTTAACTATGTTGTCTATTTCCTAGCAATTAATGTAAAGGTTTTTCTCAAAAAGCTGGCCAAACTCTACATAAAGGAGATTGTTAGGCTACACGATGTCTTGTACATTATTATTTCAGACAGAGATCTTTGATTTATAACAAATATTTATAGGGCTCTGCATAAAGAAATTGACACTACTTTCAGATTTAGCATAGCCTTATCACCCACAAACAGATGGACAGTTAAAAAGGATGATTCAAACACTGTAGCACAGATTGATTTGATTAAAAAAATGTTGTTAGTGGCACAAACCAGACAAAAAAGTTATGCATATATTAGAAGAAAGCCGCTAGAATTTAAGGAAGATGACCATGTATTCCTCAAAGTTACATAAACTATAAGAGCTGGATGATCTATTAAAGCTAAGAAGCTTAACCCGAAGTATATTGAACAATTTTATCTCTCTAAAGTTGGACCAATAGCTTATAAGCTATCTCTTCCTCTAAACCTCAGCTAGATTCATGACATATTTCGTGTTTCCCAGTTGAAGAAGTATATACCAGACTCATCACATGTGATTAAACAATATGATATCACGTTGCATAATAACCTTGTAAGGAATTGGAAGACACGCAGCGGAAATTAATTTAAAAATTTGTCCATTCCTTGCCAGGATCTACCGTATGTGTTTAAGTCAAGTGGGAAGAAGTATTACCCTTAGTGTGCCTCAGTGACTTCCACAGCTTTCGGTCATGACGTTCACAGCTTCTCTCTGCGGCTCGTGCTCCCTTTCTGATCACAAGAAGTCGATGACTCAGGTTGGCTTCCTCTACTGGTATCCACACGAACAGCGTTCTAACCACGAACGACGTGCTAGCGTCTCATGTCCCTCCAGGGCTTTCTCAAGAGTTCGTCCTCTCCGTCTCTATTTCGGTAGTTTCTTATCTGCAAACCTTTTGCAGAGTCCCCTTCGGCCTTTCTATGTTCTATATGTTTCTCTGTGCAAAATGCAGCTCCTAAAATCAGATATATAGGATACTATGCGTTTTTTTTTTCTGTCAACCGAATTGGATTTTAGAGTTAATCTTATATTAATTCCAAAATTAATACAATATCATATATTGTATAATTTTATAAGAAACTAATTAAATAAATAATATCAAATCCGTCCCACAGATTTAATTACCCATTTATTTAATTTTAAATAAAGATGAGACTGAACTATTTTTGATTTATTCTCATAAATCAAATTTGAGATATCCTATCAGTTTGAATTTCGAATTTCAAACGTGATAGAGATTTAATTTATCCTTATAAATTAAATCTTATAACATCTCTTATATGAGATATCCTATCAATTTGAATTTTGAATTTCAAATATGATAGAGATTTAATTTATCCTTATAAATTAAATCTTATAAATATCTCTTATATGAGATATCCTATCAATTTGAATTTCGAATTTCAAACATGATAGAGATTTAATTTATCCTTATAAATTAAATCTTATAAATATCTCTTATATGAGATATCCTATCAATTTGAATTTCAAATTTCAAACGTGATAGAGATTTAATTTATCCTTATAAATTAAATCTCATATATACATATAATGTATATATACGAATTTATATATATATATATACGAATATAAATATAAATAAATATATATACATCTATCCTGGATCATTCATTGAATCTGGACATGTCTTAGATTCAATGAATCTGGACATCATAGCTCGTGTTGGGCTATTTTGTGTGCGACCCTGTAGGCCCATATGAAGTTGGCAGTGGGCCATTTGCTATACTAGCCCACAAGTCGCAAGCGGTCTCTAGCAAGACATAATGACTACCCAAATCATATGAGGAACGATAAACGATATAACCTTTTATACAACCATATCATGTCCCTTCTATCACGCGATATTTTGGTCATGGATGAGGCATGGATAATGTCATCCTCCTATTCCTGACCATTACTTTCTCAATCCCTGAGTAGTCTGACTATAGAAATGGAACTACCTTTCTATTACAGTATGGCCATACATTTCTCAGACTCACTCATCGAGGGGCCTAGTAATATCTCTCTACGAATGTGAGGGACAAATTCCATCTTGATCATTCACATTCCTCTGCATGAAAAACCACTAAGGCCGAACATAGTCTTTATGATCACTCGGTCAAAAGTGACTTTTGACTAGGTCAAAGCTGAGCGTTTTGTCATGTAGGAATTCATGATGATCTCAGGTCAAAGGGCGTATTGACATGGTTTGTATATGAGAGAAGCTTATGACGTTACCCATGCAGTTCTCTCATAGCGGGTCAGTCCAGCACCTTGTACTCTTACATGTGCTTATGAGTTTGATTTATATCTCTATACATCTTCAAAGTCATACTGGTCTTATTTCATCTGTGCTCCCGCATAGATGATCGACCAGGGACATTTAGGATAATATCATGAATTATCCAAGGATGATCATCATAGTAAACATGCAAATAATATGATAACTCAATTAATAAATTCATAAATCAATAATGTTCATAAGACAATGATTAGCCCCTAGGGCACGATTTCCAATAAACCTGACATATGATGTTGGACTAGTATGAATTATTGATCAAAAGACTAAATAGCTATGAAATAAGCATATTCCTTTGGTTCAGAGGTCTAGAAAGGATTGACAGAAAATGAAGCTATTTGGGAACCAATAGAAAGGATGAGGGAAAAGTATCATGAGTTATTTCCTTAGTATGTATATATTGTCAATTTTGAGGACAAAATTTTTTTTAAGGGGGAGAGAAATTTCATATCCCTAGTTTTCTTGTCCAATAAGTATGTAAAGTCTATATTTAATATACATGGAGTTTTGCAAAGAAAAGGTTGCAATTCAATGGAAGAGAAGGACTAAATTGTAATATAGAAAAGTATTAAGAAAAGGAAAGGCCTTAGGGACCAAATTGGAGTTTTGAAATTAGAAGGGACCAAAATGTAATTTTATAAATTTAGGGACTAAAGTAGAATTTGTCAAATTCATGGGCAAATTTGTAATTATGAGAAAATTGAGTAGATAGAGCCCAGAAATGCCTGAAAATGTTATAGTCCCAAATTTTATCAGTAAATAGACAATGGTAATTGGGCTAGGCATATTTTTCAGAATTTCAATGTAATTTCCTAAATAATTGATATTAATTTTTAGAGTCTAGAGGTTATTATAGGATCTTCTGGACATCATAATCAGATAAAATTTTACAAAAAAATCTCATAATTAATATAAGAATTTATGAAATTGAGAGTACTCAAAAAGGAATTATGTAAAATTTATAATAGAATTTACAGTGCAATAAGACACTCCGATAAATACTTTTAGGGGAAATTTCTTGGGAATTGGGCCAATATAAAAGGGTTAGACCTAGCAAAAGGCCCAAGTTGGAATCTCAAAGGCCCAATATGGTGCTCTAATAGTTATATGGGCCAGTGTTCAGAAAGACCGTAAAAAGTACAAAATTACAAAAATACCCCTATGTCGTAATATTGAACAAGAGATGGATGGAGTGTATTTTGGTCCTATAGACACGGTTAAAAGGTCAAAAGAGACACATGAATGATGGACCAGAGTTAGAACATATTCTTATGAAATGTAAAATGATAATTATGCCCTTAGGGATAATATAGTATAAAAGAGGGAATTAAGGGCATTTTAGTCATTTTTCAATGGATAGTAATAAGATAAATACTTAGTCTAACAATGTCAATGGTAGAAAAAATCCATATACTAGATCTGATGACAGAATGCATATTTTAGAATATTATAAAAATTAGAATTATAAAACAGTTTGATTTTTGTAAAATCTTACTAGGCTAGTACCGGATTAGATTGAAATTTTTCCTATCAATACTTTGCCTTATCTTTCAACACACAAAACCTTATTTGATGTCATGGATGATGTCACATTTTGTCTTGGTGAGCAAGCAAGTATCAAGATTCAATATAAACCCTTAGATTAAATAGTGTTTGGATTAATCTTACCCTTCTATTTCTACCCAAACTTTTCTATAAATACCCCCTTATAGTCCATTTCAACAGCCACTAGGAACCTTAGGGAAACTCGGCCAAAATTAATTGAGCTAGGAGAAAGCATATAACTTAGAGCAAACATAAAAGGTAATTGTTTCCTTTAATCTTGAGCTTTATTCTAGGAAGTTTGCTCTTAGTTTTAAGTGGTTTTTATAGCAATTTCCCTTTGTTATTGCTGCTTGACGTGCTTATTTTAGGTGATAGGAATATGAATTTTACGTTATAGATAATTTAGATAAGCTCAAACAATCTAGCATCAAGTAGTCTTGGTTTAGAAATTCAAGTGTGCATGAAATTAATGTTGTGTTCTTAGCTGCCACTATATGAATCACTGTTCATATATAAGAATTTTATGATTTTGATATTTCCAATAGGTTTAAAATAGAAAATTGTGTAGAGCCAAGTAGAGAAACAAGATTGGAAACATTAAAATTAAAATGAGAATTTTTTAAAATAAAGAGAGATGGTTTCAATTATGTACAGTAACCAAGGAAAGAGTTTGAATTTGGAAATTATAACTTCATATTTAGATTATACATGAAACGTGATGTGGAAATAGACCATCAGATTTATTTTGAAAAGATGAAAGAATAAGACATAAAATGGACGAAGAATGGAACCTAGTCTTGGAATTGTATTAGAATTAAGTTATAACTTGCTATTGATTTATAATGGCTAGGTTTTGACATTGTTTGGAAAGAAGACCATTTCAAGGAAATCTTAACAAGGATAGCATAAGAGTTAACAAGAATACCTAACTATAATCTTATGGTTATTTGACTTTATGCTTAGCTTGTTAGTTATGATTTTTAGTTCAGTTTAAGATGATGCTATGATGACGATGTATGAATAGATGCAACTCCTTGTAATAAATGTCATGATAATATACGTGTTAGAGTTTACTTATGTATGATCATGAAGTAGCTCCCATTTCATGATAACATGTTAGGCATTTAATTAAACATGCATGATATTATAGTTTGTATGACTTGCTATTAGAATTTCAATGAAATCTATTTTTTTTCTATATGAATAACCATGTTATAGGTGCTGGAACCTCAAAGGGGAAAAAGTTAAATGTGAATGAATAAACTTGTATTTTAAAATAATTTGGTTATATGACATTATATGATGTAATAGTGTATTATGACATTATATAATATAAGGGAGTGACCTTATAACGATATTTTTGGTGACTTAACGTATGAGTTATGATATGAGCTATGATATAGAGTTTTAAATGGAAACAAAAAATGCCTTAATTGGTTAAGTTTACAATTTACTATAATTTTTTAAAATTAGAAATAAAATTTGGAATGAGGTAAAACAATTGTCCAAAGGCAGTGAGGTTCAGCCAATGATTTAAAGTAACAAATGAAAGAACTTTCCACAAAATGTTATGATCTCAAAGAACACATCTGGATCTTTAAATCTATAGGTAACACGCCTCATTTGGATAAGTAAGCAAGGAGAAATAAAATTTTGAACTTAAGGCAAGAAAACTGAAATTTCCATATTTACCAACTAAATAGTAGTATTTAACAAATAAGTTCTATTCATTTGGACAATGAAACCTCAATTTTATATTTTCCCTCAAATTTTAATGAGAGATTTTAATATAAATTTGAACTACTTTATTTCAATTTTTCTAGATTTAATTATAAATTTTCAAAGTTAGGTATATAATATATAATTACCAAATGAACAGTACCTACAGATCTAACTACTTATAATTGAGCATAACTGAGAGTAAAATTAAGGACACGACAATATAAGTCTGAGTAGGTGACTAGGAATTCCCTACCTCCTTTAGGAAACCATATTCCTAGGTTGATAATTCCAAAAAGATATCTGAATATCCTCTTCATAGCTTCAAAATGTAATTCCTTGGGTATGGCTTGATATCTTGCACACATGTCTACATTGTATTGGATGTCTAGTCTACTTGCTATCATATATAGCATAAACCCAATCATAACTCAATATTTACTGATATCAAAGTCTCTTCCTTTCTCATATATATCCAGTTGAATGGTGGAACTCATTGGCATAGCCATGCTCTTGGCTTGATCCATCTTAAATTTCTTCAAAAGCTCCTCAAATACTTCATCTATGAGATGAATATGCTATTCTTCTTCTTTTTGTTCAAATTGTTTCAGCTCTTCCTACATAGCTTCTATCCATAATGTATCTAATAGAGCTTCATCAATATTGCTGGGTTTAATATTTGAAATGAATGTTGCAAATCGTACTTTTTTTAACACTTGCTTCGAGGTTTTTACCCCTTCATTGACTTTATCAATAGCATGGTCTAAAGGATTACCCTTAATATGATGCCAGGCTTTAGGTTGACTATCATCTACTTGAGAAAATATTTTACAAGGTTTTTTAGAATATGATGATGCTTTTGTTAAGATTCATATTTTTGAATTTTTTTAATAATTTCAGCATCATCTTCAGAAGAGGGTTTCAAAATTGACTCTATTTTAGGAAAAATAACATGTATTGACTTTTCTATAGTAAAAGTTCTTTCATTGAAAACTCTAAACTTTACTATGATTTGAATAACCCAATAATATACCCTTCGTTAGATTTATGATCGAATTTATCCAGGTTATTTTTGTTGTTGTTGTAGATGAAATATTTGCTTCTAAAGATCCTTAAATGAGCCATATTTGGCTTTCTTCCTTTATATAGCTCATAAGGTATCTTCTCAAGTAAACTTATGATGTAGGCTCTATTTCAAATATAGCCTACGGTGCTCATTGCCTCTACCCAGAAGACTTGAGAAATCCCATTTTCGTTGAGCATAACTCTAGCTATGTCAATGAGTACTCTATTTTTCCTTTCGATAACTAATAAACTTATTTTTATATTAATTTTAGTTTATTTAAAGAGAGTTTTATTATTGATTTTGTCCTCATTTATCAATATGTTGAGCAATTAATAAATAATATAAAATTAGAAAAGTTAGGAATTAATTGATGTAATTTTGGTCATGTATTGGAATATTATCTTGTTAGACAAATAATTTGTATCTTTTAAATTTTCATTGTAGGAAAATGTTCATTTATCACCAAATCAGCTTGATGTTATAACTAAAATGGAAAAGATGAGTTAGAATTAACAGAAATGATTAGTGACAGCTGGATTTAGGAATTCAAGAGCTGCTAACAGAAATCACATAGGAAAATGTATTAGGAGATGCATGCATGTGCTGAGCAAGAGTGATTCACTATGAGCAGATCACACATATCAGAACACTCTCATGCAGAATAGACTTCATGACATCTCAATTGACATTCACTCATATCTCAAATGCCATCACACACTCTCTCTCTTTCATTTGTACTCTTCCTATGTTCTGGGTAGGAGAATCAGACATATATCCAACATTCCATCTTTATCTTCTCCTTTTACATTTACCATGATTGCTGTTGGTCTTGCCACTGCTGTTAAGGTCTTGACAGCAGTGGAAGGCTAGATCTATTGTGCTCTCTTGGAGATGAAGCTAAACCAGAGTCCTTGATCTGAACAAAGAGTTAATTGTGTTTTTAATTCCAGATATGATTATATCAATTGATGTAGTTAATTCTAGTTTTATTGATTCAATTAGAGTTAATATATTATAAATGATTAGGAAACAGGGTTAGATTCCCTATGTCTGTATAATTGAGCTTTAATTGATCTTCATCCTTGAACTAATTGGACATGACTGTGGTTAATTAGAGCAATTCTATAATAGAGTAAGTTATACCATTTAATTCATCTTCTTCTACCTATTTAGTTAAATGAATCATGTTTCTCTATTCAATATTTGTGAGTTTTAGCTTTGATAGATATTTAGCTAACAAGTTGTTGGCTAACACATTTTAATTTAACTAATTAACTCTTCATATTCTATGGACAATGAAGGTAAGGTAATCGTCATGGGAACAAACTTGTTATTAACTCATAACATCATCATTAACACCTAAAATAATAAACAGTAGCATATGATTTACATGCAAAAGTTATTCATACATTTCATCTCACAGATCATTGCATTAATTTGTTAAATTATGGCTCATTTGATTAGTTCAAAACTTTAGCATCCATTTAGGATCCTTGTGAATCGACCTAGGTTAGCTTCACTTTACTATTAGTTAGCTTAGTTTCTTTTGATAATTAGAACGACAGTTATTAATAACTCCATTTTGTTGAGGTGTGCGTGGAACTAAGAAGTTGTGATTATTTTGTGCTCTTCATAGAAGCTATCAAATTCATGGTTCTCAAATTCTCCTCTTTGATTAGTCCTATTGGACACAATAGAGATACATTTCTCATTTTAGACCTTTTTGGCAAAAATAATGAATGCTTCAAATGTTTCATCTTTAGAAGAAAGAAACAAAGTCTAAGTAAATCTAGAATAGTCATAGACTATCACAAGAGTATGCAAGTTTTCTCCAAAACTTTTGACTCTTTCTACACCAATCAAATCCATATGAAGCATTTGAAGTGTTCTTTTAGTTGAGACTATATTCTTTAATTTAAAAAAGACTTTGTTTGTTTCCCCTTTAGAACGCATCACAAACAACATTTTCAAACTTGATTTTTAGTAATCTAACTACTAAATCTTTTCTAATTAACTTTGAAACTTGACTCATATTAACATGAGCTATTCTTTTATGTCAAACCAGCATTCATTGATTTTTCCCATAAAACAATTTTCATATGGCTTTGAATTAATGGAAATAGTATAGCAGTTACCATCTCTTGGTGTTGAGTTTAGTCTTTAATTATTCTTTGTTGAGTGGTAAGTCTTTCTTCTTAATCATCATGTATTCTTCTTAATTGAATATAACCCATTTATCTTTGTCCACACTTGATAGACACTCAGCATTATGATTAATCCATCTACATAGTAGATATCTTTAATTCTCATGGCCTCTTTGCTTCCAATTTCACCTATTCCAGCTATCGTTCAGACTGATTTCTACCAAAAATTGACTTTTCCTCCTTCTTTAGGTGTAAGCTTGAAGAACTTGTTAGCATCTCTGGTCATATGTCTTGAGCATTTGCTATCAATGTATCACTTAGTTGTCTTGGATGCTTTGAGACACACCTATGAAACAGATCATCAGGTTTTATGTACTTATGGGTTAGTCTGACACACTTTAGACTCATAAGTACCTTTAGGTACACATTAAATGTTCTGTTAGTTCCTTTCCTCTTGTGATAACAAGATGTATTGTGACCCTTATATGGTTATATATGTACATTTAGTAAAAGGATTAGACGTTTGAACAGAAGTTCTAAAATAATATAAATATGATTTTCCCCATTTTTCTTCTTCACTTTTCTTTTGCCTAGACTTGGATCATCTCCAATTCTAGATTTATCAAAGATGTATCTCTAATTTCCTAAGATCACTTTAAGCATCTCACTACCTTTAGTAAATCTTTCACAATGTTTAGTTAACTCTTGCATTTCCTTTTCAGCAATTTCACATTTAGTGCAAGATTGCACTGATTTGATTTGAATAAATTGAGCATTTGTCTCAATTTGTTCTTCTAATGCTTTTACTTTCTTTTTGGAGTTTACTAATTTCTTAGCTATTCTAAAGAATTCACTTTGGAAATCATTATACTTAAGTAGTAAATCATCATACATGGGTTAGAGATTAATTACCTCATCTCCTTCAAAATCTTCTTGTTCTTGAGCAATAAGAGATATGTTGGCCACTTCGTCTTGATCACTGCCTTCATATGTCTTGTCACTTTGAAATTTTGCTTTGATTGAAATGTTGTTTCTGGAGAAAACCCATCTCTTTATCTTCTAGCTCATTTTCTTACTCATCGCTCTCCTGAACTTTGAGAGCAATTCCTTTACAATATTTCTCTTTTAAATCATTTATGTACTTTTACTTGCTCTTAAACTCTAATAAGCTTCCAAAGAGTGTAGTAACTGATCTCATTGACTCTCCTTTAGACTATTCAATGGCTGTCACCTTTGGATCCCACTCTCTAGTTAGACTATCGAGAATCTTTCTCACTTGATCCTCTTGGCCATACTTTTTGCCAAGTGCGATTAAGTGATTCATTATATGGGAGAATCTGACTTCCATATCTATGATGCTCTCTTTCGGGTTCATCTAAAATAACTTAAACTCAGTGGTCAGAGTGTTTATTCTACTTTACTTCACTCCAGATGTGAGCAATCTCTAATGCTTCCCATATTTCCTTTATTATCTCTAGGCTAGACACTCTAAAGTACTCTTTTTGACTAAGAGCACAAGTGAGTATATTGACTGTCTTGTAGTTTAGCATGATCTACTTCTTATCTTTATCATCAAACTCACTTGGAGTCTTTGGAACCTTCTAGCCATTACTATCTTCATCAAATGTAGTTTCCTTCTTAGATTACATTCCTTATCCCGTACCCTGAAGCCTTGATGAATGTCTTCATTCTCATATTCCATAATATGAAATATTCTCTGTTATATCTCAAAGGCTTCATTATAGACCCCTTCAAGTAGAACACTATCACCAAATTATGCCATTAATATGCTCTTCAGACTGGTAAGTCATTTCCAAGAGACATGCTTTTATTCCAAATATTAGTTTGGTAGTTACAAAATTTAAAACTTTAGTGAAATTAAATAGACAAGTAAAGAGCAATTTGACCAAAAGAGGTTGAAGGGAAAAGGTTGCACAATAGATTTATATTGATTTGACCCAACCACTTGGCCTATGTCTAGTCCTCATATTCTGTCTAAGTATTTTACTATTTTTTCAAGATTATTTGGGCTCTTGGGGCCTTAATACTGTTGGAAATCGTGCCCTAGGGGCCAATCATTGTCTTATGAACATTATTGATTTATGAATTTATTAATTGAGTTATCATATTATTTGCATGTTTACTATGATGACCATCCTTGGATAATTCATGATATTATCCTAAATGTCCCTGGTCGATCATCTATGTGGGAGCACAGATGAAATAAGACCAGTATGACTTTGAAGATGTATAGAGATATAAATCAAAGTCATAAGCACATGTAAGAGTACAGGGTGTTGGACCGACCCGCTATGAGAGAACTGCATGGGTAACGTCATAAGCTTCTCTCATATACAAACCATGTCAATATGCCCTTTGACCTGAGATCATCATGGATTCCTACATGACAAAACGCTCAGCTTTGACCTAGTCAAAAGTCACTTTTGACCGAGTGATCATAAAGACTATGTTTGGGCTTAGTGGTTTTTCATGCGGAGGAATGTGAATGGTCAAGATGGAATTTGTCCCTCACATTCGTGGAGAGATATTACTGGGCCCCTCGATGAGTGAGTCTGAGAAATGTATGGCCATACTGTAATGGAAAGGTAGTTCCATTTCTATAGTCAGACTACTCAGGGATCGAGAAAGTAACGGTCGGGAATAGGAGGATGACATTATCCATGCCTCATCCATGACCAAAATATCGCGTGACAGAAGGGACATGATATGGTTGTATAAAAGGTTACATCGTTTATCGATCCTCATATGATTTGGGTAGTTGTTATGTCTTGCTAGAGACCGCTTGCGACTTGTGGGCTAGTATAGCAAATGGCCCACTGCCAACTTCATATGGGCCTACAGGGTCGCACACAAAATAGCCCAACACGAGCTATGATGTCCAGATTCATTGAATCTAAGACATGTCCAGATTCAATGAAAGATCCAGGTGAATGTATATATATATTTATTTATATTTATATTCGTATATATATAAATTCGTATATATATATATTATATATATGAGATATATGAGATTTAATTTATAAGGATAAATTAAATCTCTATCACGTTTGAAATTCGAAATTCAAATTGATAGGATATCTCATATAAGAGATATTTATAAGATTTAATTTATAAGGATAAATTAAATCTCTATCACATTTGAAATTCGAAATTCAAATTGATAGGATATCTCATATAAGAGATATTTATAAGATTTAATTTATAAGGATAAATTAAATCTCTATCACGTTTGAAATTCGAAATTTAAATTGATAGGATATCTCAAATTTGATTTATGGGAATAAATCAAATATAACTCAGTCTCATCTTTATTTAAAGTTAAATAAATAAGTAATTAAATCTGTGGGACGGATTTAATATTATTTTATTTAATTAGTTTCTTATAAAATTATACAATATATGATATTGTATCAATTCGGAATTAATATAAGATTAACTCCAAAATCCAATTAGGTCAGGTGGAAAAACGCATAGCATCCTCTATATCTGATTGGAGGAGCTACGTTTGAAAATAACATAGAACACAAAAGGCCGAACGGAATCTGCAAAAGGTTTGCAGACAAGAAACTGCCGAAATAGAGACGGAGACTTGTGAAAGCCTTGGAGGGACAGGAGACGCTAGCACGTCGTTCGTGGTTGGAACGCTGTTCGTGTGGATACCAGTAGAGGAAGCCGACCTGAGGCGTCGACTTCTTGTGATCGGAAAGAGACCACCGTCCGCGGAGAGAATCTGTGAAGGTCGCTGAGGAACACTCCGTCGATTTCTTGCGATCAGAAAGAGATCACCACCCACGTAGAGAAGCTGTGAAATTCGCTGAGCAACACTAAGGGTAAGGATTCTTTCCACTTGACTTAAACACATACGGCAGATCCTGGCAAGGAATGGAAAATTTTTAAAGTTTATTTCCGCTGCGTGTCTTCCAATTCCTTACAAATACATCGATCAGTGAGTTTCTCTCACTACCCCTTACAACTTGTAAGGTGATCACCCACCAAGTGATCACTCATGAGTATCTCAGTAAATGAATAGTGTAACATCCTAATTTTGTTATGTCTTAGAGACCAAACAGTAGTATTTAGAATCACTTTTAAGGTCATTGAAGTCAAATTACACAATCTAGAATTTTACTCTCTTAAGTACTGTTCACTGTGTAAATTCTAGAGGAGTGATCTGACTTCAAAAAATCATAACTAAACCTAAAAAAATCGAAATGAAGTATTTCAAATTGCTACACAAAGCTAACTTAATGATATTTTAGGGAAAAATAACTAGTTGACCACACCTTGACCAAGTCAACATCGGTCAATGCTCAAAGTTTACTGTTCATTCAGCGTCTTCCCCTAATTCCAGCATTTCTGGTCCCAAATTTGAAAAATCATATCTCCATGTATAGACATCCAAATAAGACATTCTATATATCAAATAAAAGCTTGGCATGTCTACTATTTATTAAAAAAATATCTTACATTTATTCAACCGTTTACTATTACTTATTACAGCTCAAATGTCACTGTCTCATCAAGATTTACTGTTTATAGTGACAATTTCCAGCAATCAATATTACATACATCAATCACATATCAATCATACTAAATAATCATGAACTTATCTTCATATATATTTATCTCCTCCATCTTGAGAAGACCTGCTGTAATCAGATTGATATGGAATTGGTGAAATTTTTGAGAAAATCTCAGTAGCAAACAGAAACCATACCATGTATGCAACTATATGCTTGATGTTACTATGTGTGCACTTAATGATCATGCTTACAAAATGATAACTTACATGCTTCCATGTCCCTTAATTATAACATATGGCAATAGCATAAAAAGAAACAGAGCATTACTTAATCATACATGCTTCACATCATCAAAGTAAGTAAACATCACATAAAACATCTAAGGAACATAAGCATATAAGTAAATAAGTTTACTACCTGACGTGGAGCATTCCTCTAGTCCTTTTAACCTTTGCTCTAAGGTTCCTTCTTTTTATAGGTCAGAGCCTTATTCCTAAGCTGGCCAAATCCCTAAGCTCCTTAGATTGCTTCTAGCTCCACCAGAACTTCTCCTTTTTCCTTCCTTTCCTTCTCTTTCTTTCTCTTCCTCTCTTTTCTTGCTCTTGGTTGTGGGAATGAAGTGAGGGGGAATAGGGTATTTATAGTTGAGTGGAGGTGAAATGGATGGTCCAGATCGAATCACAATGAATGGCTTAAATATCTTAGCTTATTCAAGAAGCTTTGCCTGCATCATCACGATGACATCATCATCCTCAATGACTCATCAAAGTGACATCATCTATGGGATATCTCACATGCTAGGTGGCACACTGGTGGGGCCCTTGGGACATCTTACCAGCTGACTCAGTGCTTCTAGAGAATTCCAGAGTCTTTTCTTGGAATAAACGGCTGAGATTATGCCACGTGTCCTTAGCGTTTTCTCCTTCTTTTAGACTTATGACATGATTTAGTCCCTAAACTCTCATTATTTGCAGTTTAGTCCCTAAAAATCATTTGTATACTTCTAGGACTTCCGCTCAATAGGGCCTAGTAGCATACTTTTTTTAGGCTACATACTAGGCTTCTAGGCCTAAAAATTGGGTATGACAAATAGAGATTTATAGAACTCTCTTGACTATAGGGGTTATGCTAAACACTAAAGTATAAAATATCTCATAATCTCTTACAAGAAAATTCCTTAGTTAACTATTTGTGAACTATTGATATTTTATATAAGAATGTATATAAGAATGTAAGAGTAAAAGCTTGAACAAATGCACTATCGATATTTCATGGTAAAGTCTCACTATTTATCAAATAACTTATCAATAAATTGACAAGTTCTTTTTGTTTAGAATAAAGAGAAACTGAATGACTATATTTATCGAATACATTATCGATAACTCCATTTATCGATTAATGCTTCAATAAATGTATTTTGAAAAACAAGTTTCAAAAAGTTTACTAATAAATGTCATTATCGAAGTCTTTATCGATCAATACTTTGATAAATCTGTTCATATAAATTTATTTCACAACTCAGTCTATGTCTTACTTATCGATAGCTTATTCAATAAATATCCTTATCGAATAAGTGTTCGAAAAATTCTAGTTCAAAAATAGTGACTTAAACTTTTCATAAACTAAGTTTATATTCATTTATCAAAGACCTTATCAATAACTTTCCTTATAGAAACTGGCTTCAAAAAACACCTTTCAGAAATTATAGTTTCTTTACATGTTTCTTTCTTTTTTATCAAAGAGCTTATCAATCAATATACTTATCGGTAAGCTTATCAAAATAATCAGTTAAAACAGTTCTTGAAAATCATTTGTCATCATCAAAACAACATTAGAGTATAACATCCTCAATATCCAACATCTTAATTTAATAAAGGGATAATAGATAAGGGTGTTATCTTTCACTATTTTATTCTTGAAAATGAAGTTGTCAATCAACATTAGAATTTTGTAAATATCCTTGAGTGACAATGATGATCCTTTCACATAATCATTAGTCCTAGGGAGAAGATTAATCATATCACCATCCACCCTCAATTCCCTGGCCTCTTAACTCAGCAGTGAGGTGACTCTTTACCAACTCTCTATCCTCATTAACCTTATCATGAATCTTTATATTGTAGTATAATCTCCTTACTACCTCAGTACTATAAGGAAGATTAATTCCTAACCAGTTTTCATAGTACTTAATGGGATTAGATAAATATAACTGGGTCTTATCATAGTACTTCAAGTAGTCTAAGTCTATATAGACTACAAAATAGAAATCCCTTTTAGCAAATTCAAGTTTGAATTTTTCCTTATTTACTCCTATGTCTATATGACCTATTGGTAATCATTAGAAGTAGGAGTAGAGGAGATATTTTGAAAGGCACCAGCTTTTCCTTTTCCAGCAACTTGTTTCTTACTCTGAATAGATGGAGGAGGTTGAGAGAAGATTCCCATACTGAGGGCAGCATTTTTGGCTTGGTTGATAATGTCATCATAATGAGTGTCCTCTAACCTAGATTCCTCAGACACGTAGGCAAAATGTGCCTTTTCCTCTTTCAAGTGGGCTGATGTGAATTTTGCCTCTATCAATCTATGGAGTTACTGAATATTGTGGTGGAGGAATGCGATATTTCTTTACTTTGGGTCTGAATGAGGGTGCTTTCAAGTGGGTCTGAATGAAGGAGTTATTGCCTTCTTCTCTATCGCTATAGCAGAGAATAGAGAATGTAGGGAAATTTGTTAGTTTAGAGAGGTTTGAGAAGTTGGGGAGGAGGTTTTGGAAGCTTTAAAGTAGGAATTTAATATAAGAAAATGGTTAGAGGGATATCAGTTACAAAGAGTAGAGAGATTTTTCCAAATGGGGTTCAATGAATTTGATAAGGACCATTTTCAAAGTGTTTATACATAAATACTGGAAAAAATATTTCACACATTCTACTTATTTATCAAAGGAATTTTCGATAAGTGCTCTTATTGAAGAACTTTTTTGATAAATGTATGTATTTATCGAAGACAAGTAAAGCCTTTTACCTCTCATTTATTGAAACTTACATGGATAAGATGGTTTTATTGATAAGTGGTTCAATAAATCTTACCATATAGGACAAAAAATTATATAGAAGAATTGGCTGCATTTTTTGAAGTCCTTATCAAAAAGACCATTTATCGAAGTCTTCTTCGATAAATCTTACTTCTATAATTCTTCCAAACTACCATTTATTAAAATCTTCTTCGATCAACCCTCTTATCGAAGTGTTAATGGATCAATATCCTACAAAACAAAATTCTACATACTCTGATGCTTGAGCTAGTTAATCATCAAAACATGAATATGAATTTTAAAAAAATAATTAAATTTAGAGACACTTACAATTCATTGGGATTTACCATTCTCAATTCTCTTCTTATATAATTGAATTGTTCTTTTGTCAGAGGTTTTGTGAAAATATCAACTAGTTGCATATGAGTAGGGATGAATAATATGATATCTTTCTTTTGAACAAGATCTTTGTTAAAGTGGTGTCTTTTATCAATGTGCTTGGTTCTTGAGTGGAGTAATTGATTCTTTGATAAGCTGATAGTGTATGTATTATCACAAATAATTGGTATCTCGTTTAAGTGTTTCTCAAGTCTTGTAGTTGCTGCTTTAATCATAAAAGTTGAGCACAACAACTTCCCATAACTACATACTCAGCTTCAACTGAAGAAACAACAACAGTGTATTGCTTCTTAATGAATCAAGAAACAAGACAATACCAAGAAATTGTTGTTATCCATTGGTGCTTTTTCTATCAGTCTTGCAACCATCATGATCTAAATTTGAGTAGGCTACCAAGATTTCTCCACCTCCTTTAGGAAACCATATTCCAAGGCTGATGGTTCCAGAAATATATCTAAATATTCTCTTCACAGCTTCAACATGTGATTCTTTAGGTACAGCTTGATATATTGCACACATGCCTACACTGAATTAAATGTCTAGCTGGGTTACTATCAGATATAAGAGAGATCCAATCATTATTCGATATCTAGTGATATAGAATTATTTTCCTTCCTCATCTACATCAAGCTGGATTGTTCAGCACATTGATGCCTATGCTTTTGGCTTGATCTATCTTAAACTTGTTCAAAATTTCCTTAAGATACTTTATTTGATATGACATTCTTCTTTTGCTTGATTTATAATCTAAGAAAGAAGTTGAGTTCTCCCTATTGGAAAATATGTTTTGATTATGACAAAATAGCAAAACGTTTTTAGTAAAATGTCAAAATGAAGTGTTTTTTTATACAAGATTATTGAATTACATGTTTTAATCATATCAAATGATGTTTAAAACAATCAAAAAGTATTTATGCTTAAATAGTATTAAAAGAAGAAGTTAGTCCAAATTAATTGATTAGATAGTTGATTAATGATAACTAATCAATTAGTTCATAGATTAATGTAAAGGCAGCAAGTTATTTTACAAAGGAAAATCAATTAATCGATTAAAGAGTGACTATTAATCGATTAAGTGTTTGATTATTATCGAGAGCCTACCTTATGGAATTGAATTCATAAGCCCATTAATTGATTGGTTAATCGATTAATTTTAATTAATCGATTAGTTAATAGATTAATGTGTTTAAAACATATTTGTCTCTTAAACAAAGATATTGCTATTACTCTATTGATCAATCGGTTAATTTATATTAATTTGTTAACTATTTAATTAATATATGAAGTTTTAATTTTGTGAAATTTAAATATAAACCAATTAATCGATTGATTAATTGATTAATTTTTACTAACATATTAAATTGTTTGATTAATTTGTATTAAAATCTTTTCTATTTCAAATCTTTCAGACACATTAATCGATTAAGTGTTCGATTAATATCAGAAACTTCAAAAGTTTGATATATATATGTTTGAAGCTACAAACCGATATCCTATTTTATATAATTGATTCAAGTAATAACTTACATATATTTCTCATTATTCTTCATGACAAATCATTTAAGATATTTACCTTTATAAATTTACATCTTATATGCATGAACAATCCAAGGATGCATGATGCTCTGTTTTTTGTTTTACTTGTTAGCACTAATTAATTTATTAACATAGCATAATCTTGAAAACAAGTAGAATTCTTTATTGATCTTAAAGTTTTTTATCATTGATTGGGCTATCAAATATTATTTCATATGATTGAGTACATATTATTCTCTTATCATTCTTGTTGTGATTAATTCCATTTAAGTTTAAATTTATCAATCCTTACTTCACATATTTATAGACTATGATTAAATCTTGAAGTGTTTACAAGATTACTAATAGAAGATCAGACTAAGTTGAGTTCAAAGCTAAGAGATGAGAATAGACAGATATAAAATCCAACGGATGTTCAAAGACAAAAAGACAAAAAGTTTCAACTTCTACAACAGCTAGTTCAATGGTCATATTTCTAATTGGAAGAAAACTCAACAAAAATAATGCTCAACAGTCATAAACATCAACTATAAATAAAAGAGTATTCAAAGTTAAGAGGTTAATGATTATGAATGATAATACAATGATTAGATATCAACTATAACAATACTCAGCCATGAAAGCATTAAATAGTTTGTAACCCAGAAAATATTCAAACTCTCCACTCTTCATGTATTATTCCTTGAGAGAGAGATTTACAATGAACTTTAATGTTTATCTATTTACTCTATCTAAGATTTAGATTTACCCTCTATATTTTTCTTATATGAGAGCAGTACCTTGGAATTAGGGGATTCAGGGTTGGGATTTGCTCGTATCTGTTTGAGGAGGAGTATTGCCACAAGAGTATGGTGTAATATCAAGTTTGAGGTGGTTCTCAATTAACCGTAAAAATTGAATTTGTAAGGGCTACCAAGAGCCCATTGTAATCATGGTGTGTATAGTGGATTTAAATATCTTAGTGGGGAGTTGAGGACTAGATGTAGGTTGAGGAATGACCAAATTAGGATAAATCTTGTGTGCAATTTCTTTCTTCTTTAACTCTTTTATTTCCAATCAAAGTTTTCAAGTTTATTTATTTAACTGATCAAGTTTCAAAAGAGTTGAGAAAAAATTTTAATCATCGTCAAACACCCAATTCACCCCTTCTTTGGCAATCCAGCCTAGCTCCTAGAACTAACACTCCCATAATAAACATTTCAAATTCTCCCTACATCATCTTGGTAAACTCTTGAAAAAGGCCTTCATTAGTAGCACCGAATATTATATCATTAACATAAATATGGACTACTAATAAATCTTGTATATTTCTTTTTATAGAGAGTGTTGTATACACTTTTCCGCTTTCAAAGCGTTTCTCTAAAATAAAGTTGCTAACAAGTTCATACCAAGCTATTGGAGCTTTTTTTAAACCATATAAGCCATTTATAAACTTGATCAGGATTGTTTAAACTTTCAAAAATAGGGAGTTGCTCAACATAAACTTCCTCCATAATATAACCATTTAGAAATGCACTTCCTTTGTACAAAGGCATGGTTTATCATAGGCATGTCCTTTGAAAAATAAATTTAAAGTTATAAAGGCATGGCTCAAGCTATCAAAATACTTATCAAGAAGAAGTTTGTTCAACGTGTTTATTTCATAGACTATAAAAGGTAACTTATCGAAGTAATCTTCGATAAGTAGGCTTATCAAATAACTATTCGATAAAATCCTGATATTTTATAACAATGGTCTATCTGAGAGTTTCTTTAATTATTGTAATCATCACCACAAATACTATTTAAAAGATTTTCAAATCAAGATTTTATATCATTTTCTAAAGCAATCATAAGATCATTGATCAAATAATTATAGATTTTAAAAATCGCTTAACTGTTGCAGAAACTGGTTTAAAACCTAAAACTTCTCTATTTATCAAAGTGTTTATTGATAAACTACCTTATCAATCAATACTTCAACAAATGAACTTTAGAAATTGATTTCCTAAATAAAATTTTTTCTCCTTTATCGAAGGACTTAGAACCTTATCGATAAATGCCTTTTAGAAATAGATTTTGCAAATTAAGTTTTATTCTTGTTTATCGAAGGGTTTATTGATAAATACTTCAATAAATTCATTTTAGAAACTGATTTCTCAAGCTAGATTTTGTTCTTATTTATCAAAGGACTTATCGATAAACACCATTATTGATAAGCTTATTTTGAAATGTTAAAGCTCGGTGTCCTTCGAGATGATTTTTTTTGGTGACAAAGGAAATGGAGCTTAAAAGGTCTAATCCACTTGGCTCATCTCTCATTGGTAGAACTGGTATATTCTTGAAGCAAAGCCATCACTTTCTCACTAACTTTGATTTGGTTAGCCTCTTTAACCAAGGAAAGAATAGGTCTTCATACCACACATCAATGATTTGGAAATGTGAAAGTTGAAAGGTGTGTAGTGTAGGCTTGCATTTTGTCTTCTTCTTGAACTAATGTTTTAGAGGGATTGGTTCTTTAAGTTTATCCTTGTCCTCCCCTTTGTAGATGTCCATAGTAATAACCACTTCCTCTTCTTTGATTGACTTACTTGAAGGTAGAGGTGAAGTGGAGTAGACAATACAAGGCACTACAACCAGTCCATTTGTAGAATTCAAGGCTCCAGCTCCTTGGATTTCTTGTGAGGCTTCTTCTTATCAATCTTATGGGGGTCAGTAGGAGAGTTCTAAAGTATAGAATGAATAATAATATAATTAAATAGGATGGAAAGATTGTAACCCAACTGTGAAGTGTTAGGACATCTTACATCATCACCATGTTCAAGGGAGAAAGAATAATCATTAAATGAAAAAGTGGGTGAAGTGATCATATCGTTATCATTATCATGCTCAGAAACAAGCAAACCGTCAATAAAGTTCACATCACACAGAATAATCTTGATTAGGTTGCTTCATTTGTTTGTTCATGTTAAAATACACTTCTCTATCACCAATAGACATAGTTGTGGTCCCGTTTTTCATGCTAATGTCTGTACTAGCAGTCCATAAAAAAGTATTCCCAATATCAAAGTATCATCTCCCATATATTCATCAAACATATCCAAAACATAGTAATCAACAAGAATGATAAGATCTTTTACTTTGACAAGCCCATCTTCTAAGATTCCATAAGGGATTCTAGTTGTCTTATCAGGAAATTGGAGGATTGTACTAGTTTGCTTAACAGCACGAGGCATAACATTAATAGTAGCACTAAGATCAAGCAAATCTTTAGAAATAGTAGTTCTTCCAATAGTACAAGGAATAGTAATACACCAGGGTCTTGACACTTAGTAGGCAATTGAGACTTAAACAAAGTAGAGATGTTAGGTCTTAATTGAACCATACCATTAGTTTTGAACATCCTTTTATGAGTGCACAATTCTTTCAAAAACTTGACATATTTTGGCACTTTAATCAAATCAAGAAAAGGAATGTTCACTTCAAGCTTCCTAAACAAATCAAGTAATTCATTATCATGTTTCTTTTCAACCATTTTTTGTTACCAAGATAAGAATGAGCAAAAGGTATGTGTTTGAGATTTACCTTATTACCTTTCTTGCTCAAGGCTCCTTGTTGACTTGACTCGCAATGAGATGGCATTCACTTGTTTGGGATTTATTACAATATTTGAAGGCAATCTTCCGTACTTGGATTGGTTCATCTTCTTCATCACTAGCTGATATGAACCTATTTATCTTGGATTTGATCTCCTTTATGCCCATGTTAAAATTGAAGCTCATAGTATTTATGCTTCAAGTGAGCTCATATCTCACTGTTGCTTGTAGAAGATTATACTGGTGTAATAGATTGAGAATTTACTCTTTCCCAGTTAGAGTTAGAATGATCTCTTATTGGATATGGGAGAGTCTTCCTTGGTAAATTGTAGCAACTTCTTTATATCGTTTAGCACAAGTTTTAGAAGAGTGCACCATAGACCCACCAAAATCACAACTAGTGACAAGAGTTTAAGAAGTACCCACTACATTTATTTTCTTATAATTTAAGTCTCTCTACAAGATATTCATCATTCTGTCTATAACTTGTTCATGTTAGAATGCCAGTTTCACCTAAGATGGGGTAAATTGAGTGATAATTAAAAATTTTAAAAAGTTTAAAACAATAAATTAAATTGAATTAATAGGTTAGAGTTAAGAGGGATATCACTGAGATTAGAAACAATGAAAAAAAAAATAAATGCACAGAGGTTTATATTGGTTCAGTCTAACCACTTGGCCTATGTCCAATTCCTAAAGAGCTTCTATGAGTTTCCACTATAATCCAACATTCACTGGGCTCTTAATGGCTTAGTACATCAAGAGATTACCTCTCTCACTCCCCATTACTTCCCATAAGCTTACAATCTACCAACTCGAGAGATCCACTTTCAATATCTTAGAAGAATGAATAAAATGTTTCTAAGTCTCACTCAAGTAGACTAATAATGACAAATACTGATGAAGATCAAATGCTATGTTTTAGAATATGAAAAATAAACTAAAACATAATAGAAATGAATGCAATAGTCAATGCTAAATAAATGTTGTTTGTTGTTCTTTATCTTCAACATTTATTGTAGCTCTTTTTATAGTTGAGCCTGAAGATTATTTCATTGAGTAGCCATTAGACTCATTGAAGTAGCTGTTTAAGAATAGAGCCGTTGTTGCTGCTAACAGTTTAAGAATAGAGCCAGTGGACTCATTGCTGTAATTGATCTTGAAATGTGTAGAATAAGTGTTTAAGCAAAGATCAATTAGTTTCTAATGTTTTGAGTTGAAATAGAAAAGTCTGATTTGAAAATCATTTTGAAGAAAAGATGGATTTATCGAAGTGTTTAATATAAAAATAGTCTTATCAAAAAGAGTTTTGATAAATATACCAACAATGTGTATTCAAACAATTCAACTATTATTAAATAATACTTTGAAAACTAGCCTTATCAAAATATCCTTTAAAAAATAATCTTTTAGTTACAAAGACTTGATTCAAGCTTTTTGAAATACTTACCAAAAATAAGTCTTTTTTAAATGTTTATTTCATAGACTATAATAGGTATAGCGAATAACTATTCGATAAATACCTGATGTTTTAGAATAATGATCTATCTTTGAAACTTTAGTTGATTATTCTAACTTCATCTCAAATTCTATGTAAAACATTTTCAACTCAAGATTTTATAAGATCATTTTCTAAATCATAAGATCATTGTTCAAATAATTACAGATTCTAAAAATTACTTAATAGGTTTCAGAAACTATTTTATAAACTAAAATTTAACTATTTATTGAAGTGTTTATTGATAAATTACCTTATCAATTAATGCATCACAAACGAAATTTTGAAACTGGTTTCATAAACAGACTATGTTTTCATTTACCAAAGGACTTATCGATAAAAACGCTTATGGATAAATTCTTTGATAAATGACTTTTAGAAACAGATTTCACAAACCGAGTTTTGTTCTTGTTTTTCAAAAGGTTTATCGCTAAACACCTTTATCGATAAATGCTTTGATAAATTCATTTTAGAAACTGATTTTCAAATTGAATTTTGTTCTTATTTATCGAAAGAGCTTATCAATAAACACCCTTATTGATAAGCTTATTGAAAAATAAGCTATCTAAATTAGAATATCTAAATTAGAATTGAACATTTAATTAGTATGTCATCGTCAAAACATGGAGTTTAACATTTTCCCCTTTCTTGATAATGGCAAAACTGAAGTGATAAGAATAAGATTATTTAACATAAACAAGCATAAAAACTTACGAATAAGGCAAACTAAATTTAATTTATGAAATGACAGTAATGTAAATTGAGACAGTAAAGTAAACTGATAAATGTCAGAGTAATCGAAAACAACATAGTAAATTCATTAACACTTGTTCAAAAATATAAGATATGACTATAATACTTATCAGTTCTCTCCCCCTTTTGACATTATCGAAAAGAAACAATTATGGCTAAGATAAGTGGGTTTGGATGCAGAAGGTACAGAAGTTAAGGGGACAAGGGGTCTAGGAGTAGAGGGAGGACTTAGTTAGGCAAGTAACTCTTCAACGGTGAAGGTGGTTTGTGAATTGTTGACCTTGGCCCTTAAATCTACCACCATTTATCTCAAAGCCTCAAGTGCTCGAGTCTAAATATCAATTATATTGTAAAGAATCTGAAACTAATTCTTTAAAGCTTTATGAATTTTAGATTTCTTAGAAACTAATTTTTCTTCACGTGACTGTCCAAAGTCATTGAACATCTCAAGAATCCCTTGAAAGGATGCTTAACCAACTTTTGAACTCTAGCCATCATTCTCTCCTTATAATTTCTTAACTTTTATTGCAGCACATGTTGGAGAGATGCTTGAGCAATAGATGGAATATATGGTTGCGTAGGTCCTACTGAAGATTGAGCATCATCTTGCTGCCTTGAGCTTGATGCAATAGGTTGCTTCCTTTTTTCCCTTCTGAGCTTGCATGCCTCCAAATGGCAAGGGCAATAAGATTCTTATCTTATGTATCTGCTCAACCCCAAATCTCAGAATATTTACATCTTTATCTCCTTTCTCCAGATAGTCAATGTTATTGTGATGAAGAATGAAGGAGACCAATTGCGGATAGGAGTGACCTGACTTGTCATAGTGGAAGTTTATGATTTCACTGTACATCAAAGTACCTGTGTTAATCTTCTATATATTGATAATTTTTGCCAGCAGTAGATAATCATCTTAATTTAGGTAAATCTCCCTAACTTGTTCACCATGCTTCTTGAGTAGATGTAGTGAATTATTGATAAACTTATTTTTATTGACTTTAGTGTGTTTAAAGAATTTTTATTATTGATTTTTGTTCCCATTTATCAATATGTTGAGCAACTAATAAATAAAATAAAATTAGAACAAGTGGAAATTAATGATATGATTCTAGTAATTAATTGGATAAATAATCTATTTTTTTAAATTTCCATTACAGGCCAATGCAGTAACCAAGTCAACTTATGGCTATAACTTAATTGGATAGGATTAATTAGAATGTAATGGGAAGGAAGGGACAGCTGGACTGAACAGAGTGGAAAACAAATTGGGACATGGCTAACAGAAACAAGTGGGCTAAAAGACTGTTAGACACATGTGCTGCACTAGATCTGACAGGGGATATATCACACTGGTCACGCCATCATTCAGGAAAGTAGCTCATCCATGACGCACATCTCCTATATCAGCTCACTCATCCCCATCCACACTCCACACTTAATGCATCCATCAGCTCAGCACACACACAAGCCATCTCTCACTTTCGCACTCTCTCATTCCATCTAGATCCATCTCTCTCCATCGCCTCTCTATCTCCGTTCTCTCTTTTATCTGCAACTTTCCTCTATTCTAAGCAATAGAACTAGAGGAAAGTTCTTCTTCTATCTTCATATCCTCTTTCTACATTCAGCATGATTGCCGCAGTTTTGTTGCTGCTGTTAAAGTCTTGTAGCAATGGAAGGCTAGAGTTACTGTACTCTCTTGGAGATAATGTTGAACTAGAATCCTTGATCTAAAACTAGGAGTTCATTATGTCTTCAATTCATATTTAATTGTATCGAGTTGATGTAGTTAATTCTGCTATTACTGATTCAATTAGAGTTAATAGATGATAAAAGATTAAGGAACCGAGTTGAATTTCTTGTTTTTACATAATTGAGCTTTGATTAATTCTCATCCTTAAACTAGTTAGACATGTTTATAGTTAATTAGAGCAATTTATAACAGATTATATTTATATCTATTTAATATCTGCTAGTTTGAGATTTAGCTGGCGAATTGTTAGTTAACACATTCTAATTCAACTTGTTAACTCCTCACACTCTGTAGATAATGAAGGTAAGGTAATCTCTAAGGGAACACACTTGTCATTGATTCATATCATCATCACTAACACTTAAAATCATAAACAATATAGCAGCACATGATTTATGTTCAGAATTTGTTCAAACATCTCATCTCACATATCATTGCATTAATTTGTTAATTTATGACTCATTGGGTTAATTAGGTACTTTAGCATCCCTTTAGGATCCTTGTGAATCGACCTTGTGAATCAAAATGATGTCGTTGTTGGGGAGCCTTACTGTTAAGGTTTCCTCAGCAATCTACAGGGCCTAAAAATCATAAAAAGAATATAGGTATTTTAGTTTTTCTACGAATTTAGTGTTTTGTCTTTTTGAGTCGCGACCAATTGCCTGTTTTGACTATAGTGCAAAAATTGATTTATGAGAGTCTTTGTGAATTTTAGTCATGACCAAATACATATTTGGTCACAACCTAAAATTATTTTTTAACTTAGAGTTGCTCTCCGTAACTTTTAGTCGCGACCGGAGTGCTTTTTGGTCGCAATAAAAACTTTTTATGTATCAAATTTTTTTCTCTGTGATTTTTAGTCGCAACTAAAGTAACATTTGGTCACAACCAAAAATCCTGATCACAAAATTTTACTCTCTGTGACTAACTTAAAGTTCATTTTTGTTGTGATCTCTGTTCTCTGTGATTGTTAGTCGCGATCTAAGACCTTTTTGTTGCCACCTGACTATTTTATACTGCGATTACTTCATTTCAATTTCTAAAATTATTGTATTTGTGATATACTTAATATCCTGCATAATTATTAAGTGTGAATTGCATGACCAAAAGCTCTGAATTATTTCCTTTGGACAAAGAAATCAATAGAACATTTGGACAAATTAAGAAAACTAAAATCTTAAATCAAGCTAGTGTTGTATCTATTGTTGAGCTTAGTTCTTATGGTGAATCTATTGTAGCTGAAACAGAATTTAAATTTGGTGATATCTTAGATAATCATTTTGTCATGGAGTATGTTAATGAGAGAGAAGCTCATACTCATAATCAGAATAGTCAAGATGAGCAACATGGAGAGAATAACATGAATAATATAATAGCACGTAGGAGCATAAGATAACTCACTTCTTCTAATGCAAATTTTGATCATTTTCACACTTGTCCTGCTTTAGATGTTAATTTTGAATTGAAAGGTCCTTTATTATGTAACTCACCAAAGTTTTATGGATTGGTAGGTGAGGATCCTTTCAAGCACTTAAAGACTATATAGTGGGTTTGCTTATCCATGAAACCTATAGGTGCTGACATGGATGTTGTGCAGGGACAAGTATTGCATTTTACACTTGAAAGAAAGGAAAATGAATGGTTCTATATGCTGCCACATCATACACCTAAAGGTTTAGACTCCTAAAATAACTTAAGGAATGCTTTCTTAGAGAGATACTTCCCCACTTTCAAGACTGCTACATTGAGAAAAGAAATCTTTGCTGCAAAATAGTATGCTCAAGAGTCTTTTTATGAGTTTTGGAGGAGGTTTCAAGGGCTGCTAGGTAGATGTTCATACTACCAGATTCCAAGTGAGCATTCAGTGCAGTATTTTCATTCAGGATTGCGCTTTGCATGTAGAAAGAATTTGGATGCTGCTGGGAGTTCTATTAATGATTTAACTCCTTATGAAGCATGGAACTTGATTGAGAAGATATCAACCAATGACCAGTAGTATGGGGTCTATATGCTAGGCAAGTCTATGAGGTTTTTGTAAGGTCTTCTCAATATTATAATAGCTTATCTTCTTAAGTTACTACTATGAATGCTCAGATCAATAATTTAGCTGCTCAATTGAGCAATTCAAATATCCAAAGCCCATACTCTCAAGCTCTTGTTACTCCTAGTTGTCATATTTGTTCTTTTCTAATGCATACCAATGTCAACTATCATATACACTATGAAGATGTATCATCTATCTATCAAGGCAAACAAAACTAGTATACACAAATGAATTCATACTCCAACACATGTAATGAAGGATAAAGAGATCATCCCAATTTCATATGGAGGGGTAGAGGTGGAGACAGGAATTTTGGGCCAAATAGATTCAATAATAACAAGCAAGTGGCTAAATCTCTAGAGCTATGGAAGTACCTACTGCTACAAAAGATGATGAAATATCTGAGATAATCAAGAGCATTAATGTGATGAACTCAAATATAAACTCTGTAAACACAAACTTCAGCTCTAACCTCAAGGACTTAAGATCTACAATGGAGAGCAACCTAGCTTTAATTAATTCCAAGTTTGCTGCCTTAGAAAGTAAAATAGAACAGTAGAAAACCAAAGCTTCAACATGAATCACTATATATCATAGCTAGCCAATTCAATAAGTGATGTTAAGGCAAGTATAAGTGGAAATCTATCTTTAAATACAATTGTTAACCCCAAATCTATGAACGCTATAAATTTGAAAAGTGGAACACAAGTTAGGGAACAAGTTATAAATGCTAAAAATGAAGAGGAATGTCAGGTAGACACTGATTCCAGCAGTCTAATAAGGAATAACATTGAGAAGTTTGAAAGCAAGAAGGAAGCATAACTCCTTGGTTACATTTAATCTTATAAAAAGTAAAATCGATTCTGCATAAGATTCTGAAGGTTGTGGATATCCAAATAGCAAGGAAATTGAACTACTTGAGGATTTGGATTATAGGTTAAGAAATCCTAGAGTTGACATAACTAAAGAAACTCAATCAACAGTAAATTCAGAGCTCAAGCAGAAAGAAAAAAAATTCTAGTTCCAGCAAGAAAGAAGTTAATCTGAAGAATTTACCTATCACAAGGGAATTCATGAGTAGTAAGATGAAAACTTTAGAGGAGTAGGACAAGGAAGTACTTGGTTTTTTTAGTAAGATTAAAGTAAATGTGCCTATGCTAGAGAGGGTTCACAGAGTTCCATAATATACAAAGTGTTTGAAGGAACTGGTGCAAGTGAGACCTAAAGCTTCTGTACGTTTCAAATCTTAACTTCCAGTGGAGTGTCAAGATCCAGGTGAATTTTCTATTCCTTGTACAATTGGCAAGATAACTATTCCTAGAACATTATTAGATTTAGGTGCTGCTATTAATATGATACCTAGTTCTATTTATCATACTTTATGAGTGAATTTGATTAAATCAACTAGTGTGTTAGCTCAATTGGCTGATAAGAGTATTATAAATCCTAAGGGACTCTTATAAAACATTTTAGTCAAGTTAAGGCCTCATTTTTCCTATTGAATTTTATATTTTTGATATGTCAAATGAGTCTCTTAATGATAATACTCTTATTATAGGAAGGACATTATTGAAGACAGCTAACACCATGATTTGCATAAAAGATAGAATTATTAAAATAGAATTTGGGGGGCACATAATTCAGTTTAACATGTATGAACCCACATCAGGATTATTCTCTCCTAGAACTAAACATGATTGACGCATTACTTGAAAATGAGTGTGATGATATTTGTGAGCTTGATAATGATGATGAAGTTCAAGAACTTTCCGTTTCTTACTCCTCCACTTATTTCCCTTCTTTTTCTTCATCCAATGGTAATATGTTATATAATAATTCTAAAATTGATGGCTAGCTTCCCACTATGGGTGATTTTTCTTCATCTTCATCTATTATTTCTTCCATTGGAACTAACCACACTATTTCAAGTAATGAATAATATCTAGACAGGTCTATGGTAGATTTAACAGAATTACAAGGGGAAGGATATTGTAGCATACTTTGAGAGACAAGAAACTGGAATTTATGAGTTAGGGAGTTCTCAATTTAATAGTTATAATATCTTGCATTCTAACCCTATTCATAGGGGATTCAACTTGGAATTCTTAGACATTTTAGGGATGAAGAAATTGAAGGATATTATCTAACATCAATAAATTGCATTGCTAGAACTTCAAAGCTTAAACCATCATAAGTTGTTGAAATATACAATACAGGGAGTATTGGTTTTAATTCTAAATTTACTTATGAATTGGGAATTTATAAGGATTATTATGCACCTAACATTGATTTCCATTTCTTTTTCAAAGGTGTTTTGGGAGCACTCTTGCTAATCAACTTATGGAACCCAAATTGAACTGTAATAGAGGAGTTACTACTACGTGTGGTGCTGGGTTGATGCAGATATCAGAGAACAATGCATCTATAGTAGAGCCTAAGAAGTTAATTACTTCAGTGATTCAACTTATAGGGAATCTAAAATATGTATGTCTTGTTGAAAACAATAAATTGCCATTGTGGAGCAAAAATTAGAAAAGTCTCTCATGTTATTTCTTATGCATCAACAACAATTCAAGGTGAATGGCAATTTGCTGAAGTTGTATAAAGAAAACTTTAAACCACCCTAAATTTCAGGTTGTCTCTTTCCTTGTTTTCCTCTTACAATAGTCTGTTTTACACAGTTTTACTTATATACTTGAGATATTAATAGTTTATTAAGTGTGGGGGAGGAGACCAAGTCGGTAGGGTAGATAGAAACCCTCATGAATTCATCTTAGATTTTAGTTCAATTTTGTTCTCATTACATCTATCTTTGCATGTGTTTCATTAGTTTTTCACATTGAGGACAATGAATAAATTAAGTGTGGGAGAGGATGAACTTTAGTGTGTGAAATTGGTGAATAAAAATAAGATAATTTCTATGATTCTGTGTCTTTTGATCGTGACCTTATGTTGTTCTTATCGTGACTAATGTGTGCAAATATGTCAAGTTTCTTCTCTATTAAAATTAGTCGTGACCAATACCTATTTTTTTGTCATGACTAGGAGTTCCTCTTATATAATGTTTACTTATCTGTGATGTATATTCATGATCTATACTTATCTTTGTCACGACTATAACTTTGTGAATTTTGGTCGGACTAGATTGACATTGGGGTTGTGACCATAGCATGTGTGGTTATCAAGTTTACTCTCAATGATTATGAGTCACGACCAGTATCCATTTATATATCACACTAATATTCCTTGTTTTTTGAAGATTTATTCTCTGTGTAAAATAGTGGCAACTTAATGACCTTTTTGTCAACATTGATCCTCTATTGAAAAAAATTCTTCTATTTCATTATGATTGTTACTTAGTCTTTTGGAATTGACTGTCATGGAATCAAAATTGAATTTTGAACATATACTTTTGAACATTGGCAAACTTGACGTAGTGTGAGTTGTTCATTTCATTGATGCATTACTGGAAATTGTGCATCATGAATAATTAGGGTGAGTAAGCTAGATGGAAGAATTTTGAGTCCCCAACATATACTCATTTATATTGTGTGACACCATCTAGTTTGGTAACTTTACAGAACTTATCTCAATCCTTAATTCAAAACCACATTAGCTTCTTGGAATTGTGAATATGATAAGGGCATTTCTTTCAAAACCCTTTGACCAAACAGCAGCCACATAAAAATTAAATCCTTTGCTTACACACCTTTGAGACCTTTACTTTCTTTTAAAATTCCATCCTTGATTAATGAATGATGTACAAGATATTTGTTGCTACAATAAGTCTTTAATTTTGAAATAACTGTTAAGTTACACCAATTGTTGAATATATGAATTTCAATATATTTGTTATCTGGTTCAATAGTTGAAAGAAAAAATAAAGAAAGAGTACATGGAAAAAAGAAGAAATAAAAGAGAAAGAAGAGATAGACCAGATGACAAGATGTGATATTCAACTTGTATAAAGGAAGTTATTTTGTGGCTTGTGATTTTCTGCAATTACACAATTGGAATTGTGATGAAAAATTAAAATAGTTTGAAGAAGTAAGATCATGTGCAATATTTTATTAATCATTCACATTAATTTTCATTTCATCATTTAGCCATTATAGCCAAATAAAGACCATTTGATTCAAAATCCTTGTGGCATTTTAGTGGTAGAGATGTAGGATGGTCATAAGCCTATGGAAAGCCTAAGCTAGATGGTTGAGTGAAATTACCTTGATAAGAGAGTGAGTGAAACACTAAACCCTGAGAGAAAATCTCAACCTAGTTGCTAACTATAATTTAATTGCATGAGTTAGATTCTTTGATTGATATGAGATCAGTTTGGATTGTTTCCAATTTGATAGGATTAATCAGAATGTAATGGCAAGAAAGGGACAGCTGGATTGAACAAAGTGGAAAACAGATTGGGTACATGGCTAACAGAAACAAGTGGGTGATAAACTCATATTTGTAGTAACTTTTAGTATGTTTTAAGTGAGTTTTATTATTGATTTTATCCCCATTTACCAATATGATGAGCAATTAATTAATAAAATTAAAGATTTGATTTGAGTGATTAATTTGATAAAGAATCTATCAAATTTCCACTTTATAGTGACCAATCAGCATGTTAGACCAACTGACAGCTGGATATGTAAGCTTGTCAAAGATCCAAGAGCTGCAGAATCACATAGAACATGTACTGGATCCATATCTGATAACAGATTGCAAGTGGGAGATCAAACATGTGCTGTAACATAACAGAATTCTACACATCTGGTACTATTCATGCTCACACACCTCATCTAAATAAAATCACATTTCAGCAGTAGCTCAAGTATTCCACACATGATTCACACCATTTCAGCTACCTTTCACATCCTTTCACACCTATATATACACACCATCACATATCATATGGGATACGTTGGGGGAGCTGACTGAATTCTGCATCAATCATCATTACACTCATTCCACTCCATTCTCACTTCCCATTCCATCCATCACAGATCTTGATGCCATTCTCCTTTCATCTCCATTTCTCTCTCCATATTCATTTTCTCTTCTACAACTTTCCTCTATTCTAGTCAATAGAACCAAGAGAAAGTTCTGCAGTACATCTTCATCTTCTTCTATCATTTTCACCATGACTATTGCTGTATTTTCTGTTGCTGCTGAAGTTCAGATGGTAATGCAAAGCTAAGCTACTGTGCTCTCTTGGAGATGATGCTAAACCATAATCCTTGGGCTAAACATGGAGATCATTGTGTCTTTAATTTAGAGTTAAATGTATCGAGTTGATATAGTTAATTCTGTAATTACTGATGCAATTAGAGCAGTAGATGATAAAGAAATAGGGAATCGAGTTATATTTCTTATTTTTGCATTACTCATCTTTGATCGAGTTGAACATAGTTGTGATTGGTTGAAATGATTATGTTTAATTCATATTCTACTATCTCTGAATTGAATGATTCATAATCTCTTTTAATGTCTGCAAGTTGTAACTTTGATTGAGATTTAGCTAGCGAGTTGTTAGCTAACATATTCTAATTCAACTGATCTACTCATATTCTATGGATAATGAAGATAAGGTAATCTCCAAGGGAACACACTTGTCATTCATTCATCTCATCATCATAAACACTTAAAAGCATAAACAATAGCATAGGATTTATTTTCAGTAGTTAGATTGAAACTCATCAAACACCATCTCTTTAACTTATTAATTTGTGGCTCATTAGATTAATTATGAACTTCTACATCCATTTAGACTCCTTGTAAATTGACCTAGGTTAGCCTCCCTTTTACTATTAGTTAGCTTAGCTTTGTATGATAATTAAAATGATAATGATCAAAATAGCACCGTTGCCAAGGAGCCTTACTTGTTAAGGTTTCCTAAGGATTCTCCTGAGCCTAAAAATTATAAAAAGTATATAGGTGTTTCAGTTTTTCTACATATTTAGTGTTTTGTCTTTTTGAGTCGTGACAAATTGCCTTTCTAGTCACGATCAATGTGCTTAAAATTGATTTTTGAGTATCTCTATGAACTTTAGTCACGACAAGAAGCATATTTGGTCGCAACCAAAAATTTGTTTTCAACTCATTTTGCTTTTTGTTACTTTTAGCCGTGACCTTACTGCTCTGTGGTCACATCAAAAATATTTTTCATCCAATTTTCTTTGTAACTTCTAATCGCAACCCGTTTGACACTTAGTCACAACAAAAAATCAGTGTGTCAATCAGATTTACTCTTTGTGATTTTTAATCGTGACCTAAGTGACAATTGGTCACGACTAGAAACTCAAAACTTCAAGCATTTTGCATTTTGTGATTTCTAGTGGCACCAAAGTGATATTTGGTCGTGACCAAAAATCTTGATTTAGAATTTTTCCTCTCTATGACTAAAATTCGTAACCTGAAGTTCATTTTTGTCGTGATCTCTATTCTGTGTGCTTATTTGTCACGACCTGTTGACCTTTTTGTTGCGACCTGACTGTTTTAAATTGTGATTATTGTTGGAAAATATGCCCTAGGGGCCAATCATTGTCTTATGAACATTATTGATTTATGAATTTATTAATTGTGTTATCATATTATTTGCATGTTTATTGTGATGACCATCCTTGGATAATTCATGATCTTATCCTAAATGTCCCTGGTCGGTCATCTATGTGGGAGCAGAGATGAAATAAGGCCAGTATGACTTTGAAGATGTATAGAGATATAAATCAAAGTTATAGGCACATGTAAGAGTACAAGGTGTTGGACCGACCTGTTATGAGAGAGCTGCATGGGTTATGTCATAAGCTTCTCTCATATACAAACCATGTCACTATGCCCTTTGACCAGAGATCATCATGGATTCCTACATGATAAATGCTCAGCTTTGACCTAGTCAAAAGTCACTTTTGACCAAGTGATCATGAAGACTATGTTCAGGTTTAGTGGTTTTTAATGCGGAGGAATGTGAATGGTCAAGATGGAATTTGTCCCTCACATTCGTAGAGAGATATTACTGGGCCCCTCGATGAGTGAGTCTGAGAAATATATGGCCATACTGTAATGGAAAGGTAGTTCCATTTCTATAGTCTGACTACTCAGGGATCGAGAAAATAACGGTCAGGAATAGGAGGATGACATTATCCATGCCTTATCCATGACCAAAATATCGCGTGACAGAAGGGACATGATATGGTTGTATAAAAGGTTACATTATTTATCGATCCTCATATGATTTGGGTAGTCGTTATGTCTTGCTAGAGACCGCTTGTGACTTATGGGCCAGTATAGCAAATGGCCCACTGTCAACTTCATATGGGCCTACAGGGTCGCACATAAAATAGCCCAACACGAGCTATGATTTCCAGATTCATTGAATCTAAGACGTGTCCAGATTCAATGAATGATCCAAGGTTGATGTATATATTTATTTATATCTATATTTGTATATATATATAAATTCATATATATACAATATATATAAGGAATATATAGGATTTAATTTATAAGGATAAATTAAATCTCTATCATATTTGAATTTGAAATTCAAATGGATAGAATATCTCATATAAGAGATATTTACAATATTTAATTTATAAGGATAAATTAAATCTCTATCACGTTTGAATTTGAAATTCAAATTGATAGAATATCTCATATAAGAGATATTTACAAGATTTAATTTATAAGGATAAATTAAATCTCTATCACGTTTGAATTTGAAATTCAAATTGACATGATATCTCAAATTTGATTTATGAGAATAAATCAAATATAGTCCCGTCTTATCTTTATTTTAAATTAAATAAATAGGTGAATTAAATCTGTGGGACGGATTTAATATAAAGATTATTTATTTAATTAGTTTCTTATAATCATACAATATATGATATTGTATTAATTTCAGAATTAATATAGATTAATTATAAAATCCAATTCGGTTGAGAAAGACGAAGAGCATCCTATATATCCGATTTTAGGAGCTACATTTTTGAACACACATAACATAAAAGGCCGAAAGGAATCTGCAAAAGGTTTACAGATAAGAAACTGCTGAAGTAGAGACGAAGAGGACGAATTGTTGAGAGAGCCTTGGAGGGACAGGAGACGCTAGCACGTCGTTCGTGGTTGGAATGCTGTTCGTGTGGATACCAGTAGAGGAAGCCAACTTGAGGCGTCGACTTCTTGCGATCGGAAAGAGAGCACGAGCCACGGAGAGAAGCTGTGGACATCTTGTGATCGGAAAGAGATCACCAGCCGTGGAGAGAAGCTGTGGAAGTCACTGAGAAACACTGAGGGTAATGCTTCTTCCCACTTGACTTAAACACATACGGTAGATCCTGGCAAGGAATGAAATTTTTTTAATTAATTTCCACTGTGTGTCTTCCAATTCCTTACAATTATTTGATATGAATTCCTGGAATTGCTACATCTGTGACATATTTGACATTTTGCATCATTATTGAACGTAATATGCATGAACAAAAGCTCTGAATTTTTCCCTTTGGATAGAGAAATCAATAGAGCACTTAGGAAAATTAAGAAGGCTAAGATCTTAAATCAAACTAGTGTTGTATCTTCTGTTGAGCCTAGTTCTTCTGGTGAATCTATTGCAATTGAAACTGATTATGCATCTGGTGCTATACTAGATAATCATTTGGTCATGGAGCATGTTAATGAAGTTGAAACTCATACTCATAATCAGAATATTCAAAAAGAGCAACATGAAGAGAATAACATGAACAATAGAAGAGCACATAAGAGCATAAGAGAATTGATTTCTTCTCATGCAAACTTTGATCCTTTCTGTACTTGTCATGCTTTAGATGTTAATTTTGAGTTGAAAGGTCCTTTGTTAAGTAACTTACCAAAATTTTATGCATTAGCAGGAGAAGATCCTTTCAAGCACTTGAAGACTAAGCAATGGGTTTGCTCATCCATGAAACCTGTAGTTACTAACATGGATGCTGTGCAGAGACAAGTATTCCACTTTACACTTGAAGGAAAGGCAAAGGAATGGTTTTACATATTGCCACATCATACACCTCAAGCATTGGATTTCTGGAACAACTTGAGAATTACTTTCCTAAAGAGATACTTCTCTACTTCAAAGACAGTTACATTGAGGAAGGAGATTTTTGCTGTAAAATAGTATGATCAAGAATATTTCCATGAGTTTTGGGAAAGATTTCAAGAGCTGCTAGCTAGATGTCCATACCACCATATTCTAACTTAGCATTTGGTGCAGTATTTCCATTTAGGATTCTGCTATACATGCAGAAAGAATTTAGATGCAGCTATTGGAGGCTCCATTGATGATTTAACTCCAGATGAAGCATGGAACCTTATTGAGAAAATAACAAGCAATGACCAGCAGTATGGGGCTATGATGATAGGCAAGTATATAAGGTTTCTGCAAGGCCTTCTCAAGATTATAATAGTTTATCTCCCAAGTTACTGCCATGAATGCTCAAATCAACAACCTAGCTGCTCAATTGGGCTATTCGCATATTCAAAGCCTATACTCTCAAAGTCTTGTTACTCTTAGTTGTCAACTTTGTTATTCTCCTATGCATACCATTGTCAATTGTCCTACACATTGTGTAGGTGTATTAGCTACTATCAAGGTAAACCAAACCAGTATCTATAAAGGAATCCATACTCCAACACATATAATGAAGGATGGAGATATCATCCTAATTTTAGATGGAGGGATAGAGATGGAGACAGGAATTTTGAGCAGAATAGATTCAACAATAATAAACAAGTGGTTGAATCTTCTAGAGCTATAGAAATACCCTCTGCTGCAAAAGATGATGGAATATATGAGATAATGAAAATTATTAATATGATGAATTCAAATATAAACTCTATCAACACAAACTTCTGCTCTAATTTTAAGGACTTGAGATTTACTGTGGAGAACAATCAAGCAATGACAGAGTCCAGGTTTGCTACCTTGGATAATAAGATAGAATAGTGGGAAATAAAAGCTGCAAATATGAATGGCTATGTATCACAACTAGCCAATTCAATTAATGATGTTTAGGCAAGAATCAGTGGAGATATACCTTCAAACACAGTTGTTAACCTAAAATCTGTGAATGTCATAATTTTGATAAATGAAGAACAAGTTGGGAAACAAGTTACAAATGTTAACAGTAAAAGGAATGTGAGGTAGACAATGATTTCAACAGTAACATTAAGAAGTCTGAAAATACAAAAGAAGCACAATCACTAGGGAAGGACAAGGTTACAAAAAGTCAAATAAATTATTCCCCAGATTCAGAAGGTTGTGGACAGCTAATTAGCAAGGACACTGTACTACCTGAAACTATGGATTATAATTTAAGGAATCTTAGAATGGACATAATTGATGAAACACAACCAGTAGTAAATTTAGAGCTCAAGCAGCAAGAAACAACCTCTGGTGTAGCGGAGAAAAAGGCGCATATGAAGGAACTAGCTATCCCAAGGGAATTTATGAGCAGCAAGAAGAAAGCCTTAGAGCAGCAAGACAGGAAAGTGCTTAATTATTTCAACAAGATTGAAGTAAATGTGCCTATGCTAGAGAGAATTCAAAGAATGTCATAATATGCAAAATGTTTGCAAGATAGTTGCACACAAAAGGAAAGACATAAACCTGACCTAAAGCTTATGCCCTCTTCAACTCTCAACTTCCAGTAAATTGTAAAGATCCAGGTGTATTTTCTATTCCTTGTACAATTGGGAAATAAACTATTCCAAAAGCATTGATAGATTTAGGTGCTATTATCAGTGTTATGTCAAGTTCCATTTATCATGCCTTAGGAGTAAATCTGATCAAACTAACTAGTGTGTTAGCTCAATTGGCTGATAAGAGAATTATTAATCCTAAGGAAATTTTAGAGGACATTTTAGTTCATGTTAAGGAATTTGTTTTTCCTGTAGACTTTTATATTTTGGATATGTCAAATAAATTTCTTGATGATAGTACTCTTATTCTAGGAAGGGTATTCTTGAAGACAGCTAATACCATGGTTTGCATAAAAAATAGAATTATTAAAATGAAATTTGGTGGGCACATAATTCAGTTAACATGTATAGACCCCCACATTAGGATCATTCTCTCCTAGGACTTAACATGATTGGTGCATCATTTAGAAATGAGTGTGATAATATTTATGATATTGAAATGATGATGAAGTTGAAGAATCTTCCATTTCTAACTACTCTACTGATTTCTCTCTTTTTTCTTCATCCAATGGTGATGTGTTATGCATTAATTCTAAAATTGATGGCTGGCTTACCACTGTGGGTGATTTCTCTTCATCTTCATCTAATATTTTCTCTATTGGAACTAACCTCACTATTTCAAGTGATGAACAATATCTAGGAAGGTTTGTAGCAAATTTAATAGAGTTGCAGGATAAGGCTTATGCACCATACTTTGAGAGACATGGAATTGGAACCTCTGACTAGGGAGTTTTTCATTCAATAATTATATATTGCATTCTAACCCTATTCATGAGAGCTTCAAATTGAAATTTTTAGACATTTTAGGGCTGCAACAATTGAAGGATATGGTCCAACATAAACAGAATTGCATTGCAAGGAAAAAGATGGATAATACAACAGTTATATCATCAAGACCATTCCCACTATCTTTTAGATATGCATATATTCTGCAAGCTATGGATTATCTCTTAAGATAGGATAAAGGCTATATCAACAATATAGGATAAAGTATATGGTACAGCATCTCAGGTTAATGGCTAATTGGTCAAACTATACAAGGAGAATTTCAAGCCCCCATGATACTCAGGTTGCCTCCTTCCTAGTTTTCCCACTTACAATAGTCTGGTTTACATTGTTTTACTTATATACTTGAGCTGTAAAATGTTGATTAAGTCCTAGATTAAGTCAGTAGGGATAGATAAAAATTTAATAAGTTCATCTTGGATTCTAATTCATCTTTGTCCTATTTATTACTTCAGCCTTTGCATGTATTTCTCTACTTGTTCACATTGAGGACAATCTAGAAATTAAGTATGGGGGAGTAGTTTGTGAAATTGGTAAATAAAAATAAGATAATTGTTATAATTCTGTATTCTGGTCATGACCTTGAGATTTTATTGTCGCGACTAATATGTGCAAAAATGTCATGTTTCTTCTCTGTGAAAATTAGTTACGACCAATTAACATGTTTGTCATGACTAATGATTCTTACTTTCTAATGATTACTTGTTTGTGATGTTTTAGTTGTAATATATGCTTATCTTTATCTTGACTGTAACTTTCTATAAATTTTGGTCATGACTAAATGGACACTTGGTCGTGACCTGAGCTTGTGTGTTTGTCAGATTACTCTCTGTGATCATGAGTCACACCAATGTACATGTTCGTCACGACCAATATTCCATGTTTTTTGAAAATGTCTTCTCTGTGTAAAACAGTTACGACCTGAAGACCCTTTTGTCGTGACCAGACTTGAACTTCTCTGCTGAAAAATTCTCTTATTTCATCTGATTGTTGCTTGGTCTAATTGAACTTACTTTCATGGATTTAAAATTGAATTTTGAACACATATTTGTGAACATTTACAAGCTTGATGAAGTATGAGTTGCTTGTTTTATTGGTTGATTACTGGAAATTGTACAACATGAATGATTGATCTCATGTATTCTGTTTAATATTCATGTAATCTTGTCATAGTGAGTTGATTAGGGTGAGTAAGCCAAACAGAAGGGGAAGTGGATTCTGAAGGTTTAAACAACGAATCTAAAATTGGAAAATGCTTACATGAGTATCAGTTATAGAGAGATGAGATATTTTTTGAAATGGGGTTCGATGAACTGACACAGTAATGATCACCTTTTGCCTTTATAACTGATCATTTTTCAATAAGCACTTCAATAAGGACCTTTTTTGAAGCTTTTATTGATAAATATCGATAAAAATCTTTTACACACTCTACTTATTTATCGAATGGCTTTTCTGTAAGTATCTATAGTTATCAAAGATTAACACTTAAAATTGAAAATTTTACCTCTCATTTATCGAAGCCCTTATCGATAATTGGTTAGATAAATCTTACCATATAGTATATCAAAGAATTGGCTGCATTTTTTGAAGTCCTTATCGAAAAAACCCTTTATCAAATTCTTCTTCAATAAATCGATGAATCCCTATTTTATCATATTATCTTCTATCTATTTCAAAAAATATATCATGTTTAATATGCATTATTTTAGTAGCTATGGCTATTTTGTGTTTTAATTGATTATATGGATTAAATGATTAAAAAAAATATAATTTTCTTATGTTTTTATTAATTTTATTATTTCTCTTGATTAAATTGATTTACATGAAGGTATTTTGCTTTTATGTTTTCAGAAAATTAAGAAAAATAAATAATGACTAGGACCCACATCAATTATTACATAATATATTATATAAGGTTAATTGAGGAATTGCCAAATTGGAGGAGAAAGTTATAATATCTAATTAGAGAAAATTAAAATACCTCTAATAATATAATATTATATTAATATTAAATTTTATTATATTAAGTCATTCCTTTAATATAATATTATATTATATTAGTACTATGTTATATTATATTAATTAATATCATTTGAATTAATTCAAAGATAATTCTTCAATATCTAACATTCAAATTTAATCAAATGATGATTGATCAATGTGTTATATTTTCCTATTTTCTTATTAACTATTTTGTCATGATCAAATTCTTGTTAATATATTTGGTTTCCTCTTATAATTATTTATGTTGGATTCACATATTTAGTTATAGGATTTCAGTTGAATATCCATATTAGAGGAACAAATCATCTATTGTTTAACTTGTCATATGCTAAGTGTATATTTACTAATCATTCTTGATACAATTGTATACTAAATATAGGTATCATTGTGGATTGTTTGATTATGAGTAGGTAGTTTTCTAGGGTTCTGCATGATAAGGCTTAGAATATATAATTATTATAACTCTAATATATTATTGAATGATGATAATCATGTATCAATCCTTAGAAGAGCTAGTCTTATTGGTGATATCATTATACACTATTGCTTTTATTTTATTTTTGTTATTATCTCTTTTTACTTTCTAAAATTTATTAATCAAGTTCTCTTCTATTACTCTTTATTCTCACACTTAGTCTAATCTACAATTAAGTCATGCATTGACTTCAAGTAAAGAATAAGTACTAGATTGACCTATATACTATATAGAGATTAATTTAATAATTAATTTGAGCGCTAACAACAGGCGATATCAATCTCTGACTTCTCTAATTCTTCCAATCTCCCATTTATCAAATTCTTCTTTGATCAATCATCCTCTTATCAAAGTGTTAATCGATCAATGTCTAGTAAAACAATAATCTACATACTCAGATGCTTAAGTTTGTCAATCAACAAAACATGAATATGAAATTTAATAAAAGAATCAAAATTTAGAGACACTTAAAACTCATTGGGATTTACTATTCCCTATTCTCTTCTTATATAATTGAATTGTTCTTTTACTAGAGGTTAAGAAAACATCAGCTAGTTGCAAATGAGTGAGGATGAAATTCTACATTGATATCTTTCTTTTGAACATGATCTCTAATGAAGTAGTGGCTTATTCAATGTTCTTGGTTCTTGAGTGTAGTACTGGATTATTTGATAAGCTCATAGTGCTTGTATTATAATAAAGAATTGGTATCCCTTTGAATTGGATTCCCAAGTCTTGTAGCTACTGCTTAAACCATAAAGAAATTGAGTTCTCCCATCGTAGACATTTCAATTTTTCTCTTCATCATCTTGGCAAACTCTTAACAAAGATCTTCATTAGTAACCCCAAATATTATATCACCAACATAAATTTAAACTACTAGTAACTTGTTTATTTCTTTTTATAAAAAGTGTTGTATCTACTTTTCCTCTTTCAAAACTTTTCTTTAAAATAAAATCGCTAAGGTATTCATACCAAGCTCTTCGAGCTTGTTTTAAACCATATAAAGCCTTTTTCAATTTATAAACATGACAGGATATTTAAACTTTCAAAACCAGGGGTTATTCCACATAAACTTTCTCCATAATATAACTATTTATAAAAATACTTTTAACATCCATTTGAAAAAAGTTTCAAATCTTTCATACTTGCAAAAGCTAAGAGTATTTGTATAGCTTCCAATCTAGCCACTGAAGCATATGTTTCCTCATAATCAACTCATTGTTCCTAATTGTAGCCTCTGGTAACAAGTCTAGCCTTATTTTTTATAATTATTGTAAATTGATCGAGTGTATTCTTAAATACACATTTAGTACCTATAACTGCTAGTCATTAGGCTTTGATACCAAGTTCCACACTTGATTATGCTTAAATTGTATAAGCTCTTCTTGAATGGCTTCTATCCAAAATGCATCTTTTAGATCTTCATCAATGTTGGCGGGTTCAAAGTTTGAAATAAATACAAAGAATCACACCTCATTGAACACTTGTCTGAGGGTTTTTACCCCTTCAGTGACTTCACCAGAGCTTTGGTCCAAAGGATGATCCTTGATATGATTCTAAGCTTTAGTTTGGCCATCATCTATTTGAGAAAATGTTTCATTGGGTTTCTATAGATTTTCAAAATCCGATGATGGTTTGTTTTTGTTAAGACTCAAAATTTCAAATTTCTAAACAATCTTAGCATCATCCTTAGAAGGTTTTGAAATTGACTCTATTTTAGCAAAAATAACATGAATAGACTCTTCTATAGTAAAAGATCTTTTGTTGAAAATTATATAAGATTTTCTACTATTAGAATATCTAAGAAATAAACCTTCATCATACTTAGGATCAAATTTACCTAGATTCTCCTTGTTGTTGTGAATGAAACATTTGCTTCCAAAAATCTTTAGATGGGCTATGTTTGGCTTTCTTCCTTTATAAATCTCATTGGGAGTTTTGTTAAGCATTGCTTCTGCCCAAAAAACTTAAATATGCCATTTTCATTCAATATAACTCTAGCCATGTTAATGAGGACTCTATTCTTCCTTTCTACTACTCTATTTTGTTGAGGTGTTCGTGGACATGATAAATTATGATTGATTCCATGCTCCTCACAGTACTCAGCAAACTAATGATTTTCAAATTCTCTTCCATGGTCAGTCCTAATAGACATAATAGAAATACTTTTCATATTTTAGACCTTTTTATCAAATACAACAAATACTTGAAATGTTTCATCTTTAGATGAAAGAAACAAAGTCCAAGTAAATCTTGAATAGTCATCAACTATTACAAGAGTATACAAGTTTTCTCTAAAACTTTTAACTCTTGATGGACCAACTAAATCCATATAAAGCATTTGGAGTGGCTTTTAAGTTGAGGTTGTCTTCTTTGATTTGAATGAAGACTTTGTTCGTTTCTCCTTTTGACATGCATCACAAACAATATCATTTTCAAATTTGATTTTGGGTAAACCAATCACTATTTATGTTTGTTTATACTTCTATTTGATGGCTTTTCCTTCTCAACAAAATTGATTTTGAGGTCCTTAGTATTTCATATTTTGAGGTCCTTGGTATTTCATCAGAAGGTTTGAACTGAACTCTAATTGTGTTTTCTAGAGAGGGCACAAAAACGCAATAGCAAGATGAAAAAAGCTTAGGCATTTAGAACCCTTGGCTTGAAATGATGATTCAAATGAGGTTCAAGGCTACACAGATCATGTATGATGAAGGAATTAGATTTGAAACTTAAGTGATGGGAAACTTGGAATATGGCTTTATAAGATTATAGAACTTAATCTGTGTTCATGTAATTTAAATGGTTATTTTCAGTTATAGGGTCAACCTTAAACGACAAACCAGATGATGTGCTATATAAATGGTTAGTAACATATTCATGGTGAAGAATTCTAAAAGAATGCAAGTCCAAGCATTTAAGCCTTCAAAATAAAACCAAATGAATCGTAAAAAGTATGTTTGCACTTGAAACCCTTCAAGGTTGACTTTATAGATGACATTTAGTATGTATTTAGAGGACACATAGAAGTTTCATTAGACCAAGGATAGTAATGTTTGGAGCTCTAGAGAATATTTTATGAATTTTTAAATTTAGTCTAAAAAGGTTTTCATGAACCAGCTGCTTTGCTTCTTTTGCATCAGATTTGATGTTTTATTATTTTCCTAGACCAAAAATGGACTCCAATTACTCTTAAATTTTGACAGTAGCTAGTAAATGAGTATAACTTTACAGAAAGTTCTAATTTGCTTCATTTGGAGGCCTTTTGCTTGAGTTATGATTTTTGAAAGTTTTGGGTTAATTATATTTTAAAGGATGTTAAAGCAAAATAGAGAGACTAAAAACTTCATTATTTTTAACTACTATATTTTCGAGAACAGCAAAATGAGCAAAGGAGGAGAAACAAAATATGTTAGCAAGAGAAAAGTACTAGTGCTTATAGATTTTTTTTCTTTTCTAGCAAAGGTGTTCAAATTATAATTGATAACTTATGGTCATATCAAATAATTCAATGCCTCTTTCATAGATTTGGTCCTTGCTCTCGTCATTGGGCCTGCAATGCCTTGTAATGGGCCTTTTAGAGTGTTGGACTTCCATCTTTTTGCTTGGGCTCTAAGCTCTGTGTTTTGGTCTTCCTTTGATGCTTGATCCTTCCATGGTCCTCTATCATATATCCATTGTGCTCTCTTAGAGATGATGCTAAACCAGAATCCTTAAGCTGAATAGGGAGTTCATTGTGTCTCTAATTCAGATGTAATTGTATCAAGTTAATGTAGTTAATTCTACAATTATTTATGCAAATAGAGTTAGTAGATAATTAATAATTAGGGAACTGAGTTAGATTTTCTATTTCTATATAATTGATGCTTTGATTGATTTTCATTTTTAGACCAAGTTAGACATGGCTGTAATTAACTAGAATAATCTACAACAGTGTACAATTATATTTGTTTACTTCATCTTCTTCTATCTCAAGTTGAATGATTCTTATTTCTCTATTCAATATCTGCCAGTTGTAGCTTTGATTGAGAATTTAGCTGGCGAGTTGTTAATTAACCTATTCTAATTCAACTAATTAATTCCAAATATTCTATGGATAATGAAGGTGAGGTAGTCTCCAAGGGAACACACTTGTCATTGATTCATTTTATCATCATAAACACCTAAATTCATAAACAAGTTGCATAGGATTTACATTCAGAATAAGTTCAAACACCTTATCTTAAAACAATCTGATTAATTTGTTAACTTGTAGCTCATTTGATTAATTAGGAACTTTTACATCCATTTAGGCTCTTGTGAATTGACCTAGGTTAGCTTCACTCTATTATTAGTTAGGTTAGTTTTATTTGATAATTAAAATGACAATTATCAAAATGGCGACGTTGTCGGGGAATCTTTCTTGTTAAGATTTCCTAAGCAATCTACTGGGCCTAAAAATTATAAAAAGTATATAGGTATTTTTTTTTGTGAATTTAGTATTATATCTTGTTGAGTCGTGACCACTTGCCTTTTTAGTTGCTACCAAAGTGCTTAAAATTGATTTTTAAGTGTCTATGTGAACTCTAGCCGCGACTAGAAACACATTTGGTCACAACCTTAAATTTGTTTTTAACTCATTTTACTCTATGTAACTTTTAGCTGCGACCAGAGTGCTTATTGGTCGCAAACAAAAATATTTTTCATCAAGTTTTCTTCTCTGTGATTTCTATTTACAATCAGATTGACACTTAGTCATGACAAAAAATTAGTGTTTAAATCAGATTTACTTTATGATTTTTAGTTACGACCAAAGTGACAATTTGTTGCAACCAGAAATTGAAAACTTCAAGCATTTGCTCTCTCTAATTTTTTGTCACAACCATAGTGACATTTGGTCACAACCAAAAATCCTAATTCAAAATTTTTTTTGCTCTATATGACTGACAATCATGACATAAAGTTTATTTTTGTCGCGATATTTGTTCTTTATGATTATTGGTCGTGACCTACAGACTTTCTAGTCGTGACCTGAGTGTTTTAAACTACGATTATTTCATTTGGATTCTTTCATTTGGACATAGAAATCAATAGAATACTTAGGCAAATTAAGAAGGCTAAAATCTTAAATCAAACTAGTGTTGCACCTGTTGTTAAACTTAGTTCTTTTACTGAATCTATTATAGCTGAAACTGAATTTATATCTGGTGCTATCTTAGATAATCATTTTGTCATGGAGCATGTTAATAAAAAAAGCTTATACTCATAATCAGAATATTCAAAATGAGCAATATGGAGAGAATAACATGAATAATAGAAGAGCATGTAGGAGCATAAAAGAACTCATTCTAATGCAAACTTTGATCATTTTCTCACTTGTCCTACTTTAAATGTTAACTTTGAACTAAAAGGTCCTTTATTAAGTAACTTACCAAAGTTTTATAGATTGGTAGATGAGGATCCTTTCAAGCATTTGAAGACTATGCAGTGGGTTTGCTCATCCATGAAACCTGTAGGTGCTGACATAAATGCTATGTAGAGACAAGTATTCCATTTTACACTTGAAGAAAAGGGGAAAAATTGTTTTATTGCTGCCATATCATACACCTCAGCCCATGGACTATTGGAATAACTTGAGGACTACTTACTTAGAGAGATATTTCCCTACTTCAAATACTACTACATTGAGAAAGGAGATTTTTGCTACAAAATAATATGATCAAGAGTTTTTCCATGAGTTTTGGAAAAGGTTTCAAGAGCTGCTAGTTAGATGTTTATACCATCAAATTCCATGTGAGCATTTAGTGCTGTATTTTTATTCAGGATTGCGCTATGCATGAAAAAAAAATTGGATGTAGCTGTTGGGGGTTCCATTGATGATTTAACTCCAGATAAAGCATGGAACTTGATTGAGAAAATAACAAGCAATGACTAGCAGTATGGGGCTATGATGCTACTCAGGTCAATAATCTAGCTACTCAACTGAGTAATGCACATGTTCAAAGCTCATACTCTCAAGCTATTGTTGCTCCTAGTTGTCAGCTACGCACACCACTGTCAATTGTCCTACACACTGTGAAAATGTGTCAGCCATCTATCAAGGCAAACAAAGCCAATATCCATAAAGGAATCCATACTCTAACACATATAATGAAGGATCGAGAGATCATCCTAATCTCATATGGAGGGATGGAGGTTCAGACAGGAATTTTGGATAGAATATATTCAACAATGATAGAAAAGTGGCTAAATCTTCTAGAGCTATAGAATTACCTACTACTGCAAAGATGATGGTATATCTGAGATAATCAAGAGTATTAATGTGATGAAGCAAATATAAAACTCCATAAACAAATTTTTGGTCTAACTTCAAGGACTTGAGATCTACTGTGGAGACTAACCAAGGAATGACAGAGTCCAAGTTTGTTGCATTGGAGAGTAAAATAAAATAGTGGGAAACAAAAGCTGTAAATATGAATGACTATGTATCATTGTTAGTCAATTCAGTAAGTGATGTTTAGGCAAGAATTGGTGGGAATTTACCTAGAAATAGGGGTGTTCACGGGATTGGACGGGACTGGGACAACCCCGTCCTGAGATAGGACAAGGGACGTAAAATGCGTCCCGTGTCCCGTCCCTTCCCGACTATGTCCTGGTCCCTTTTGGGACCGGGATGGGTCGGGAATTCCTAAACTCAATTTTAAAAAAAATAAAATATTAAATATTTTATGTGCATCCTGTATATTAGTAACATATAATCAAAATACAAAAAATAATAAAAGAAATTAAATTCTCTTTATTATGATTAGCAACTTAAAATAATAAATACTATTAATTATACTACAAATACTATTACTTTTTCAATTTTTTCACTTCACCAACTGAAGTTACTGCTTCATCTATAAAGAAATAAATACATATAAGAGAAAAATACAATCATCTAATAAATAATATGATATAACCAATACTATTTTCTATTTTTATTTTTTATAAAAATAAATAAATAAAAATATTTTTTATTTTTTTTAAAAAATATTCAGGATGGGACGAGAATCCCTAGGGTCAGGCCGAGACTCATCCCGCCCTGACCCTCTTCCTTATCCCGTCCCGACCCTTCACGGGACGGGATGAACCCATCCCGAATTTCCAGGGACCGGGTCAGGATAACCTAGGATGGGATAAAATGAACACCCCTACCTTGAAACAAAGTTATTAATCCCAAATTTGTAAAAGCTATAAGCTTGGAAGTGGAAAAATAGTGGAGAAAGATGATGATTAAGATAAAAAGGATAATGAAGTAAGTGAGTAGCATAATAGATCTGGAACTTAAGGGTTGATTGAAGAAAAAACTTCATTCATTACAAAATCAGAAAGTAGCAAATAGGAGGATATGTTGTAGCAGAAAAATGAGCAAACAATATTGAATGAGGCTGAACAACCATATGCTATACATGAGGTAGTTGCTAGTTCCAGCAGTACAAGTTTGAAATCCAACAAGAGCTAGAATCAAAAGAAGCATGAAGATACATAACAGAAGGACAAAGAGGTAAGTATTAAATGCCTACCTTTTCCTAATGTATACATGTGTCCAAAGAAATTTTTAAAGGATAAACAGGAACAATATAATCTAAATCTGTTGGGTAAATTGGAAGTAAATGTGCCATTGGGGTATCTTATTAGAAGTATACCTAAGTATGTGAAATTTATGAAAGAACTCTGTACTAGTGAAAGAATCTACAAGCCAAATGAAAGGGTTCAAGTAGGATCTAGCGTGTCAGCTTTACTTAAGCCTCAGCTTCCTATTAAATGTAATGATCCAAGTTCCTTTACAATCCCACTCACCATTGGTAAGTTTTAATATGCTAGTGCTCTGTTAGATCTTGGTGCAGCCATTAATGTAATGTCAACTTGCATTTATACATAATTAGGCATTGACATAATAGGCTCACTTAAGGGAACCTCTATCATAGTTAAACTTACTGATTTGACCATTAGGAAACCTGAGGGAATTCTAAAGGACATATTAGTGAAGGTCAAAGACTTGATTATACCTACAGATTTCTATATCTTGGATATGTCAAATGAGTCAACCTCAGAGGGTGCTAATATTTTAGGGAGGTTATTCCTTAGAACAGCTAACACTATCATAAACATGGAAATGGGAGCATACAATGGAAGTGGGTGATAATGTCATAACTTTTAATGTCTATGAAGTAATGAGACATCCATTTGAAGATTACTCATTGTTAAGCTTAAGTGCAGTTGATATATACAAAGAAGAAGGCTAAAGAGGAACATGAATTGTTCCTCTAAAATTATGATAAGGCTGAAAATGATATGCTTGAATCTGAAATTTTTTTTGTCTATTACTAACCTTTTGAATGAAGGCTTTGGAAAGAACCAACAGACAAATATATAGGTAAAGATATAGTTGTTGAGAATTTCACTGCAGGGACAAAAATGGATAATGCAACAGTTGGTGGAGGCTATACTAACAAGACAGGATGAAGCAGATGGTAAATCATTTTAGGTCAATGGCCACTTATTCAAGATGTACAAGGAGAACTTCAAACCCCTGTGATACTCAAGTTGTCTCCTTCCTTGTTTCCCCACTTATAATAGTCTACTTTAATCAGTTTACTTATAAACTTGAGCTATTAATTGTTGATTAAGTGTGGGGAGACCAAGTCAGTAAGGGTAGATAGAAACTAATAAGTTTATCTTAGATTTTGATTAATCTTTGTCCTCCTCATTACTTCAGCCTTTGCATGTGCTTCATTACTTCTTCATAATGAGGACAATGTAGAAATAAAGTGTGGAGGAGTAGTGTGTGAAATGGGTAAATAAAATTAGATAATTGCTGTGATTCTATTTCTGGGCGCAACCTTGTGTTGTTCTTATCGTGACTAATATGTGTGAATATGTCAAATTTCTTCTCTATGACAATTAGTCATGACCATTGATCATTTTTGTCGCGACCAAAAATTCCTATTTTCTTATGTTTACATATATGTGATGTTTAGTCATGATATATGTGCTTATCTTTGTCACAACTATAACTCTGTGAATTTTGGTCATGATTGGATTAACACTTGGGTCGCGACCTGAGTATGTGTGTTTGGCAAGATTACTCTCTGTGATCATGAGTTGCGAGGTGTCCATGTATGTCGTGACCAATATTCCCTATTTTCTGAAAATTTCTCCTCTGCGTAAACAGTCATGACTAAAATTGATCTTCTATTGAAAAATCCTTCTGTTTCATCTGATTATTGCTTGGTTTAATGGAACTCACTGTCATAGATTTAAAATTTAATTTTAAATATATACTTTTGAACATTGGCAAGCTTGATGAAGTATGAGTTATTTGTTTCATTGATTAACTATTGAAAATTGTGCAGCATGAATTATTGATCTCATGTATTTAGTTAATATTCATACAATCTTATCATTGTGAGTTGATTAACGTGAGTAAGCCAGATGGAAAGATTTTGAGCCTCCAACATATACTCATTTATATTGTGTGACACCATCTAGTTTGATAACTTTGCAAAACTTGTCTCAATCCTTAATTCAAAACCACATTAGCTTCTTGGAATTGTGAATATGATAAGGGTTGTTCTTTCAAAACCCTTTTGACCAAACAGTAGCCACATAAAATTTAAATCCTTTGAGTCCTTCACTTTCTTTTAAAATTTCATCATTAATTAATGAATGTTGTACAGGATATTTGCTGCTATAGTAAGTTTCTTAAATTGTAAAATAACTAATAAATTGCACCACTTGTTGGATATCTGAACTTCAATATATTTAATATCTAGTTCAATAGTTGAAAGAAAAGAAAAGCAAAAAGAAAAAGTATAGAAAAGAGAGAAAAAGAAAGAAAGAAGGGATAGACCAAATGAACAAAATGTGATATTCAACTTGTATGAAAGAAAATTATTTGGTGATTTGAGATTCTCTGCAGCTGCACAATTGAAACTATGATTAAGAATTGAAAAAGTTTGAAGTCAGACCATGTGTAGTATTTCATTAATCATTGATATGCATTTCTATTTCATCACTTAGCCTTTCCAATATTGCAACTTAATAAAGACCCTTAGATTCACAACCCTTGTGGCATGCAGTGGTGGAGATGTAGGATGGTTATAAGCCTGTGTGAAGTTTAAGTTACATGATTGATTGAAATTACCTTGATAAGAGAATGAGTGAAATAATACACCCTACGAGGAAATATGAAATATCCTTACTTTCGTACATCTTAGGGACCATTCAGTAGCTTTTAGAACCTTTTACAAGACTTTGGAAGTCCATTGGCTAAATCTGAAAATTTTCTCTTTCTTGAGTTATTGTTTATATGGCATTCCAGATTACGTGATGAACTTCAAAAAATCATAATTAATTTTAAAAAAATTGAAATGAAGTGGTTCAAAAAGCTACATGAAGATAACATATTAAAATTTAAGGAAAAAATAATTTCTAAACCAAATGCTTAGCCAATTAATACAGTTTATTCCTCAAACATTACTGTTCATTTAGTCAAAAATTCTGAAAATAGATTCTGGTCCCTTATTTTGAAAAATTAGTTCTCTTTGTACATACATCAAAATAAGGCATTCTTGGTGTCAAAATGAAGCTTGACATGTTAAATAAATGTTTGTAAAATTTTATACATTTATCTCATCATTTACTATTTTTCATTACATCATGATCATCACTACTTTCATTGGTCAAATAGCAACATTACATATAACAATTCTTCACATAACATTTATACTATCTAATCCCTAGCTTCTCTTCATGCTTCATCAATCCTCTTTCATCATTAACAACCTGTGGGATTGAGATTACATGAAATGGGATGAGATTTATGGGGAAAATCTCAGTAGCAAACGGTACTAAATAATTCATGCATTAATGTAAATACTTGTGCTTGCTTGTGAAAGTGTTAACATTATGTAATGTGCATGCTTCCATATAACATATGAAATACAATTGGCCAAAGTAATCATAGAAACAAAGCTTCATACATAAGCACATATGCAACATAATTCAACAAAGCCATAGCACAATCAAGTATAATATTCAATACATACAAGTTTAGGATAAGTTTATTACCTCATATACTTGACTTTCTTTCACTTTCTCTTGCTTCTTTCTTCTCACTTCTCTTGGATATATGGCTGCCTCTTTTGGAGCATACCAATAAATTCCTAATATCACATAATCATTCATTCATCACAATCTAACTCCCTTGAGCATTAAACTCACTTTAACTAACATAACTTCCTCTTGAACATTAAGTTCATTTAACTACATTAACTTTCCTTAATCTTAACTAATGGACTTAACCCTTTAATCAATTGATGTATTAATTTTACCCTACACAATTTCATATTTTGAATCCATTTATGAGTTTAGAATCATGAAATTCCAACTTCTTCATGGTCTGCTGGGCAAAACTGAACATATGCACACAATTTCTTCAAAAATTCTCATTTTGATTCTAATGCTTCCCATACTTGTTTCTTCACTTTATCCCACACAAATTTTCATTTTGAAACCATTGGAAACATCAAAATCATGAAATTCTAATTACTGTTCATGCGAGTGAACAGTAATAAAGGAGAATTTTAAAAACTACAATCTTGAAATTTCAATGTTTCCAAGGTTCAAAACCTATCCAATCCTACACAAAATCATCATATAAATTCAGTGGAAGTATCAAATCGTTGAAATTCCATTTCCTTCCATCATGAACAGTGCAAACTGAACTGGTTCAACCATGGCAAAGTCAAGATCAACTTGATTCAACAACCAATTACTTAACTAGCTTGTTTAAGCTTCAATCATAAATCTCTAACTTTAATTTCTTATTTTCCCTTTCATCTAAGATTTTTGGACAGCATAACACCTTAGAGAAAACTAAACTTTCTTCCATGAAAACCCTAAGTTCAAGCTCCCAAATCAAAGGAAAATAAGTTATGATAGATTGTTTACCTTTAATTTCTAACTTGCTTGAATTTTGGTATCTTGAATATTCTTTGTCATGGCTTGAGTTTTCATTTTACAAGAGTTTCCCCAAAGTTCTTATGCTCACGGTTTGGCTTCAGATTTGAGGGGTATTTATAAAAAAATCTCATGAAAAATTAATGGCCAAGATTACTTTGTGCACTATTTAATCTAATGGCTCACATTTAATCTTGGATTTAATTTTTTTAAAAAGGAGAATTATGACATCATCCATGACATCATCAAGGGACACTTCATAGGGCTAGGTGACAAAATTCCATTGGGGGGAAGTTTCTAGAAAATTTTTAGTTCAATCCAATACGGGCTCAATCTGATTCCCAAAAAACCAGACTATTTTATAAATCTAACTTTACTGAGATTTTATAATATGCTTTCTGACCTTAAATCTAGTATATGGATTCTTCTACCATTGACATTCTTGTACTGGGCCAGTACTTAATTACAGATCCCTTGGAACCTCTCCTGACCGTATTTATTGGGTATTTTATTCCACTATAAAATCCCATAAGAATTATACGGGATTCCTTTTCTGACTCTGTCAATTTTATAAATCTTATATTAATTATAGAAATTTACTGTAAGGTTTCATATGATTCTGAGGTTCAAAAATACTGTAATAATTCTTCCTGACTTTAGGAATTTATATCAATTAATCGGGATCTCAAATCAAAATTATGTATTGCGTTAAACTGATCAAAATAATTTTGTGTATCTATTGAAAACTTTTTGGACCAATCTGATTCTGGGCATTTTTTAGCCTTTTTCGGTTCAACTTTCTCATAATTCCATTTAGGTCCCTTAACTTTTGGCTAATTGCATTTAGGTCTCTATACTTTTGGTTAATTACATTTAGGTCCCTACTTTTATTTCTACTTTCACTTTTGGCCTCTAACCTTTTCTATTTTGCATTTAGGTCCCTCTCTTCATTCAAGACTCATTTAACCTTTATTATTTCTTTTGATCATCGTCATAATCCTTTCCAAACCTCTTTCCACTATCAGTATTGTATATATAGGGAAAAATTAGGATATGACAAAATCTCACCTTGTTGCTTACTATGATCTAATTGCATGAGTTAGATTTTTTGATTGATATGAGATTAGTTTAGACTGTTGCCAATTGAAGGGACAATATTGATGTCTAAAAGTACTTATGCTGAATCTTTTACCAAATTTGCTGAACATGAGTGTTTAAATTTCAATTTTGATCTATAACTTTGCTCAAAGTACAAAAGCTAAGTGTGGGAGAGTTGATAAACTCATATTTGTAGTAAGTTTTAGTATATTTAAAGAAAATTTTATTATTGATTTTATCCCTACTTATCAATATAATGAGTAATTAATTAATAAAATAAAATTAAAATAGTTGATAATTAATTGACGTGATTTTAGTGATTAATTGAGTAAATAATCTGTTTATTTTAATTTTCTATTTTAGAAAAATATTTATTAATTACTAAGACAACTTGCTGCTGTGAGAATTAAACATAAATGATTGACAAGCTGGACAAGAGAAGGATGTGTTGGATTGAACAAGTGGGCTCACAAGATCACGTGTTGGTAGGAGCAAATAACAAGTGGGGGATTCAGCACATGTGAATCATAATAGAAGTAAGTGGGAGATTTAAGACATGTTCTGTAACATATTCATGTACATGCTGTCATCACATACTTCACACAGCTCATCACTTAAGATCTGTCACACTCATTACACATTTCTCTTATATATTCATGTCATTCACGCACACTTGGGGGATCACCTCATATATCAATCACTGGACGCACTTCGCTCTTCTTCTGATCACTCATCTCTGAACACTTCATGCCACACTCCATCCAGATTCCACATACCATATTCCACTCCATATAGCTCACATCTACAAGCCATCTTCTCTCTCTCCATCTCTATTTCCATTCACTCTTATCTACAACTTTCCTCTGTTCTAGACAATATAACCAAAGGAAAGTTCAATCTTCATCTTTATCTTCTTCTTTCATATTCACCATGACTACTGATCTGTTTGCTGCTGCTATTAAAGTCTTGACAGCAATGGAAGGCTAGATCCATTATGCTCTCTTGGAGATGATGCTAAACTAGAATCATTGATCTCAACAGGGAGTTTATTGTGTCTCTAATTTAGATTTAATTGTATTAAGTTGATATAGTTAATTATGTAATTACTTATGCAAATAGAGTTAGTAGATGATTAATGATTAAGGAATAGAGTTGGATTTCCTATTTCTGCATAATTGATAATTTGATTGATTTTTATCCTTGATTGAGTTGGACATGGCTATAGTTAAATAGAGTAATCTATAACAAAGTACAGTTATATTTGTTTACTTCATCTTCTTCTATCTCAAGTTGAATGATTATTATTTCTCTATTCAACGTCTACGAGTTGTAGCTTTTATTGAAAATTTAGCTGGTAAGTTGTTAGCTAACCTATTCAAATTCAACTAATTAACTCTAAATATTCTGTAGATAATGAAGGTAAGATCGTCTCCAAGGGAACACACTTGTCATTGATTCATTTCATAATCATAAACACTTAAATTCATAAACAAGTAGCATACGATTTACATTCATAATTAGTTCAAACACCTTATCTCAACCATATGATTAATTTGTTAACTTGTGCCTCATTTGATTAATTATGAACTTTTATATCTATTTCGGATCCATATGAATCAACTTAGGTTAGATTCACTCTACTATTAGTTAGGTTAGTTTTGTTTGATAATTAAAATGATAGTTGTCACAGATGTGCAGAGGAAACTTGAAGAGTTAAATTCTTAGAATGTTGATATTACTAGTTATCTAACTCAAGTCTTTAACACTGTGAGTGATATTCAAACAAAGAGCAGTGGTAGCATACATTTGAATATTGTTATTAATCTAAAGGATCTGAATGTTATTTCATTAAGAAGTGGTAGAAAGGTTCATTTCAATGAAGAAGATGCAACCAAGAAAGATATTGAAAACTTTGAAGTTGAAAATCTATTACTGTCACCGATGACAAATGAGCAACAGATCAAAATTCACAAGTACAAGAAGTGCAAGAGATTCAAGAAGAGGAAGAGATAATGGAAAGTCTAGCGTATAAGGAACAAATTGAGAAGAAAGCATAGTCAAGCAAACAAGCCTTTATGCATATAAGTAAGGAGGTAAATATTAAGGATCTCCCTTTTCTTCAAGCCTATTTAGCTAGAAAGAAAAAGATTGAACCTGATTTTACAAATGATGCTTATACTATATTCAATAAATTAGAAATAAATATCCCTATGGTTAAATTTCTCAACAGGAATCCTAAGTATGATAAATTTTTGAAAGAGTCGTGTGCTGATAAGAAAACTTTTAGGCCTATTAAGAGAAATCAGGTGAGTACTAATATGTCATCTCTTTTTAAGGCTGAATTATAGGTCAAATGCAAAGACCTAGGATCTTACACTATACTATGCACAATAGAAAAGGTTCATATAAAGGGAGCGTTATTAGATCTAGGGGCTTCCATTAATGTAATGCCTTAGTCAGTATATTTAGCCTTAGGTATTAATATCTTAGAGACACAAGCGTAGTACTCCAATTAGCTGATAGATCAATTAGGCACCCCAAGGGAATTCTTAAGGATATTCTAGTGTAGGTCAAGGGCTTAGTATTCTCAGCTGATTTTTATGTCCTACATATGTCTAGTGAGCTAGTGAATAAGAGAACATTGATCATAGGTAGACCTTTTCTCCAAACTTCCAAGACAATTATTAGTATGAAGCATAATTCTACTATAATGGAAGTTAGAGAACATTAGTTACTTTTAATATGAATGAAGCCGTGAAATATCCTTTTGACAATTCTACTTTTAGTGGGTTAAATGCTATTGATTTTGTTGTTTAAAAGACTCGAGGTGAGCATGAATTGAGTTTGCATGATAGGCATAATTCGGTGCTACATCAATTTCATAATTCTCATGAAGCATCTCAGGAGCATGTTGATTCAAATTCATCTTTCAGTATTTATGATGATTATTTTGTATCTCTTTCTTCTACTTATTCCTTTTCCTGTTCTTGTGGAAGCAATACACCATGTTTCAATTGCCTAGATATAAATAGCATACTTTCAGTTTCTCAAAATTTCTCATTCTCATCAAATTTTAATTATATTTCATCATTTGAGAGTGACATTGCTTTTGGAAAGAAATTGTTGAGTGACTTTACAGTATTGCAAGATTTTTTAAAAGCTAGAACTGGAACAAATGCTAAAGGATCGAGCTTAGGTGATCAAAAGTCGTGACTTGATCATCTTCACATCGTGACTGAATATCAACCTCTTGAGGGGGAGGAGCCTCTGTGATAATGATTCGCGATTAAATGATTGTTTGATCTTATAAAGAGCATAATGACCAGAGGAAAATACTGTGTATCCCAGTCATGACTAAAGGATGTACAATCATGACTACAAACTCTAGAGACGCTCTCTATGAACTTGAGTCGCGAAGAGAAGCTGAAGACAAGAAAGAAAGGTCACGACTTAGAATCCCATATACAACAAGTGAACTTCAAGTTTCTTTAGTTCCACAGTCCAATGTTTTGGTTAAAGGACCAATATATTTTCTAACTCTACTTTTCCTTACTCGCATTCTAAAATTACATCTCATACCTTAAGGTTTATGAATGACTTAATCTTTAATAATGATATAGGTATGAAGGACGATGAACCCAAGTACATTGCAACTATAGACCAACCTGAGCTTAGTGAAACACTTGAGGAAATTAATAGCAAAATGGAGAATCTGAATTAACTAGACAAGGGCAGCCTCTAATAATCTACAAAAGGGAGTATTTCTAATTGCGTTGATCCCCTATCTGATTCCTTTTATTGTTCAACCCCCAGAATTAGAATTAAAAGATTTACCCTTTAATCTTAAGTATGCTTATCTTGAGCCATACTTGAAATTGCCTGTGATAATTTCTAGTTCTTTAATTGAAAATAAAGAGTCTAGGTTCTTAAGTGTGCTTAGGAAGAATAGAGAGGCTTTGGGTTGGCAACTGGCTAACATAAAAGGAATAGAGGTTGTATTCATAGGATTTTGTTAAATGAAGATTATAAATCAATTAAACAAACCCCAACAGAGATTAAACCCATTCTCTTATGTCGTTAGGAATAGGAAATAAATTAGTAAATTACTGAAGCTGAGATCATTTGTGATATTTTAGATAGTGAATAGGTATCTCCTATTTATGTAGTTTCCAAAAAGAGTGGAATCACAAGAGTGAAGAATGAGCATAACGAATTGATACCTACTAGACTGAGTGAAAAATTTATGGAGGGTCTGTATAGATTATAGGAAGTTGAATGACTCTACTAGGAAATATCATTTTCCTTTGCATTTTATTGATCAGTAGCTCTAGAGATTAGCAGGGAAAAATCCCTATTGTTTCTTAGGTGGGTATTCAGGCTACTTTCATATTCTAATAGATCTGAGGGACAAAGAAAAGACCACATTCACTGTCCTTTGGTACATAAGCCTATAAAAGAAAGCCATTTAGTTTGTGTAATACTCCTGGCATATTTCGTCATTATATGCTTTATATATTTGCTGATTCCATTAAGAAATGCATAGATATGTTTATGGATAATTTTGCTTTATATGGCAATTTTTTTCACTAGTGTTTAGAGAGCCTTGATCAAATCCTTGCTATATGCATTGCGAAGAAACTGATTTTTGAACTTTGAAAAGTGTAATTTCATAGTCGATCATGATTTGACATCTTAATATGGCAAAAGAATTAAGGTGGATAAAGAAAAAATTAAATTAATTTTCTCATTGCCCTATCCCACAATTTTAAAAAAACTACGATCTTTTTTTCTAACCTTTTTGTATTGTATAGAAGGATTTCCTCATTGCCCTATCCCACAATATTGTATAGAAGGATTTCTTTGAGCTACCGTGGTTCTTTTATAAGTGAATCATTGTCCTATTTTTTCTAACCTTTTTGTATAAATACTTTTATGGAAACCATTTCCATACTTAAATTTTTGAAAATATTGGAAATTGAATTGGAAACAATTAAAATTTTACTGTTAAACCTGGGATTTATACATGATCTTGAGTGATTACTTTGGTATTTTTAATCATCATTTTATAAGATTTTCAATCGTGATAAGTGTTCTAATCCTTAGTGAATAATGAGCATTGTTTGAGACTTTAGTGTATGAGCAATTTAGATGCAAATCTTAGTTGGAAGGATTCTTATCCTTAATTCATATATTGAGTGATTATTCATTTAGTTTGCATCCATTAGAACTTATTTAGCTCTGAGTTGAAAATTACTTGTGTATTCATGCTATTGAATATGATAGAGGTATTTATTTCTAAATATTTTGACCTAAACACTAATCCATTGTCTACCCATTGGACCTTAATGTCTTATATTATTATCTATTGTTTATTCGTGTGACTAAACTGCATCATAAATTAAGTCAATTCCATCTTTCTATTTGAGACCATATAACCTTCAAGGAGCTTATGGGAAGTATTGTATGTACCCCTAGTTAAAAAAAATATAATTGTAGCGTTGTTAAGGAGCTATAATAAAAGAATAAAGTTGAAATAAGTACTTCATTGTAATAGAAGGTTATGATTTAAGCTAATTTAGATAAAATTTGATATGCATTATCTTTAATTAAGATAATTATATTCCATTCCACTTGATATTTCCATCATTTCAACCGCAAAAGACCTATTGACTCTTTGCATGAGTGCTGTAGAGTTAATGAGATTTAGAACTATTACAAGCATATAGTAGCGTGTTTACCAATTTGAATTGGAGTGAAAGAACTCTAACAATGAGAGTTTAGAGAGCTAAACACTTGTATCCTTATAGAGAATATATTGTGCTCATACATTAAATGTTGATTTCATCAAGTAGTTAATATTTGGTATTGCTCATGTTATCATTTTTGTATTACCAAAAGATGGTTGATTAATTGTCTCAAGCTTTCATTGTTGATTATTTGTTCTCTTGGATTTGCTAGCTTTAGTTTAGGTGTAGCTGGACTTCCTCAATTTGAACATGAGCAAGGGAGAAAAAATAAGGGAACTCGAGGTGCCAAAATGAAGTTCATGTCTCACGAAGTGGTGATGCAAGAACATCTTTATATTTTGAATAATAAAGATAAAATTCTGTCTTAATTAGACAATCACAAGAATATGAATCCAAGAAAGAATGATATGCAACTAGCTAATGAATATAACAGGTCATTTGCAGAATTGGTGCTAACCCATAAAGGAAAATCTCACGAACCCACAACCAATATGAATATATGCACCTCAAGAATGCTAAAGAAAGATCTGGTCATCTGCTTGAACCCTTGAACACAAAAGAACATGCACCCGAAGTGTTGAAAGATGCCACAAGGTTGATCAAACCTTGATAAGTCTGTTAGTTCTATGAATAACCTAGAGAGAATCCACTCTCAAGTAACAAAGTGCAAAAATGCAACTTTTTATTCAACAATCCAATCTTTTTCCAAAATGATTCATTCAATGCATTTTAAGAGATACATTTTAAATCTGAAATAAAAACAATAAATGTAACCTAGGGACTCAAAATAGTAAATACTAACTTAAACAAATTAATATCTGCCAACTAATTACTAATTTTTGCCCAAATACAATAATAAAAATAAAATCAGCAATTTAAGACCAAATGAGTCTTTCCATGTATACTACTTTATCCAAGGCCTTTAAATTGATGTCTCCAACCCTAACAGGTTCAACAGCTCTATTTTTAGTACAAATGAAATTAGTGACGACCTCAATATTTTTAATCTAATTTGTTGCTTCAATTGCCTTTTTCTTTGTCAATGCTTACTTAATTCTTTTAGCTATTATTCTTATGATTGGTCAACTTGGAATATACAAAGGATCTTTGAAAGTTGAACAGTCATCTTGCTATATCACATAAAGAATGGTTCAATATAAAGGCTAGCTACAGGCCTCATTTTTGGGTTATGCATTGGGAAGGATATACATAAATGGTTACTCTTATTACATAAAAGTCCAAGATGATAAAAATACTATACAGAACATCGGGTGATGGTTATAGCTGAAAAATATATTTTACTAGTTCAAAAGATAAAAGGTTAAAATTGGAGTCCATGCCATATTATAGAGTGATTGAAGAGATTTAGAAGGTTAGTTACAATAAGTTCAAATTTCTATCTTCAAATATAAGTGGGTTAATAGTAATGTTGTGTAAGTAGACAAAAAATTTGAATTTATTTCAGCTGATCTTTAGAGTTAGATACCTAAATGAGCCATTCTTCTTAGCAAGTCAATCAATACTAGTGTTTTATGTCACTGATCTAATAAATAAAGATAATTCCATTGTGCTCTAAGGTAAAAGGCAAGCGATTGGTGGAGATGACAGTGACATAGGGTTCAACTTCGATGAAACCCCACCTTTTACAACTGCTCAACCTAAAACAACAGAGCTTGATTTGGTATATGAGGGATATACTGTTAGGGATGATCATTGTGAAGAATTTTTTATGGATACCAACTAGCAAGAAATTATTTTATGTGTAATAAATATTTATTTGATTAATAAATTGATTGTATGATTATTTTTTCTTATTCTTACCTTTATTTATTGTTTTGTAAACAAGATATAGACGTTCTAGTTAGCAAGGCAAGAAAAAAGGTAGAGGCCCAATTTATAAGAAATAGGTGGCTAAGATAGATGAAGGGACATAGTTCATGAAGTTATCGGTGGATTTTGATTATGACATGAAGGCACTAGGTAAAATAGGGCATTACTTAACAGTTATGTCAATCATATAGTGCGCTTTAAGATTAGCATCGCATATGCCAATTGGAGGGTCGTAGACCCGAAACATAAGAATATGGTTTGGGAGGACATTTTAGTACATTTCTAATTCTATGTTTTATCTATCTATTTTAATTATTAATAAATTTTTGCCCTTATTGCAACTTCATTTTATTTGTTCTTTGTACTTGACCATAGTAATATTTTGATTTTCTTGTCACAACAAACATAAGACATCGGATCTTGAAGCAATACAATGATCGGTAGAGAGATTTTAACTCCAACCTTATAAAGGATTGACTACCTTGGAGGAAGTAAAATGGGATAGCATCTAAAGGACATATACACAATGTTAGTGACAAAGCGTGGATACTGTTTCGTCAATGGTGGGAAGAGGCTACTTATAAGATTTTGTGTAAACTTACATTTTCATTAACTTAATTATTAATGAATATATATTTTAATTAACTAATCTAACTTTGTTTTATTTTTATAGGCTGAGTAAGAAGAATCAGGAAATACCCAAGAAGAATGTGTACGAGCATTACATGTCTTGGGGGGCTTAAGTGATCAAGAAAGTAAAATGATATAAGAGTAGTTGCAGCAAACCCTATTATATCCACCCAACATTCATTTTGCCAACAAAAATGGAAGACAATGAGGGTTAAGAAGGGATAGTACATCACCATAGAGCTTGCTAATATTGTTGAGAGGATTGTAAGTAATTAATTTAAATAGTAAGAATTTATACATGATTGCGTGCTCTTTAGTTATTTTAAATTGGCTACTCATATGTTATAGGATGCACTAGAGGAACAAGCAACCCAAGAGTCTTTCGTTCCTAAAAAATGAATGAATATCTTAGCGACAACTATTGGGAGGCTTGACCACCTAGGTCGAGTAAGAGGGGGCCCTTAAAGGAGTTATCTAAAAAGTTTTTTGGCTCCGTATCAAGAAGTGCAGCCTTCTCAAATATGGTGTCTAGAGACTAGATGCAAAAGGTTCAAGATGATGGATGCGCGAGGACATGGATGCCATACCTAATCAAGCATTGATGCCAAACTCAATCAAACTATTGATGCCAAACTCAATGAAGCTATGGATGCCAGACTCAACCAAGCTATATTGATTATGGGCTTCCCCACTACTGTCCAATTTTTAGAGGTAAAATTTTTTCACTTCTTTTCAAAGGATATAACATGAATTTTTTCTTGATTAATTTCTTTCATATTTCTAGGTTTCTCCTATGGTGACAAGTAGAAAGGGCAACAACAATAAGAATGAGAGGTTTCTCTCATAACCATCTGACCTTGACCATAACCAGATCGAAGACATGGGGAAGATTATGGTCTCTTCATTCTGCAGACAAAGGGTTTTGGCCATACAAACTATCAAAGAAGGTTTTGGCACTACATCGATTCCCTATCCCATTGACGAGATCCACATATTGGGCAATGCTCCAGGGCAATTTCTTCTATGGCCAATATCTCTGATCAAATTGAAGAAGGTGGTCACACTGGAGTTGGAATCAAAGAAGGAAACATTAAAGAAGGTGGCACAGAAGCCAAAGTCAAAGAAGGAAAAAAAAACAAGATCCAACCTCTTTATTTGACCATATCCTTGAGATTTAACAATATCGTAACTCCTCATACTCTGGTAGATGATATGGAGGAAGCAGTTAGTTTCACTATTCCATCAAGGATTTTGAGTACAGAGGAGCCTTATAAATTTACCCTGTACAAGAATGACATAGTGCAATTTCTAAATTTTCATATACTGGATTCAAGTGTCATCTAATTATCATTCGCCCACTGACTCTCTCTTTTGAACAACAACCACTTCTATCTTAAATGACTGGACGAAGTAAAAGGAGACATATATGGCTTAATGTGTCCGTAGAAGGTTCAGGAGACAAGTAATGATAAGAATTCAAGCATGATGTACATGGTGGATGTCATGACCCGAATCAAGAGGATGAGATATTTTGCACCTTCGTTAAAGGGTAGGTATACTCTTATATTTGGCACGAATATATACATATTATAATAAAATCATATATAACATTATTGATATTTTGTAGTATGCATTATACTCTATTTGTCATTACCCCTCAAGAAAATATGGTTTACTAGTTCGATTCAATATTTGGAGAGGCAGATCCTGAGATTGTATATAACATCAACACGTGAGTTTTTGCTTATAGATTTATTAAGCATAAAGTTTAGCATGTTATATAATACCTCTTTTATAATTAGCGATAGGGTTATTCAAGGAGTCAATATTTTTAGAGCATATACACATGATACTAATCTTACATGCGTTTTTCATGAAGTAAGTTGTTTTCAACTAATTAAGTTTTATTTTTATAAATTTATTAGGTATAAAGTTTAATATTCTCTAACATTCTCTATATATTTTCATTTTTTAGTATTGCCCTCAACTTGACGGTGTTAAATACGGATACTATGCGATCTATAGCATTCACAAAATCATTGAAATAGGGATCACCAAGGACTTACATGAGATATAAAGATGCCATGATTAATGTTTAGTGATTCTTCAATTTTTTACATATTTAATACTTACCTATTACTTATAATTTGTAGTTGTTCAATAACAACTTGAACTATGAAGATGAAAAAATTAACTCAGTGAGGGATGATTTGCAAGAACAATACTTCTACACATGCCTTGAAAATGAAGTACTTATCAAATTTTTTGTAAATATTTGATCAATAGTTTTTTAACTTGTTTATGATTGATCATTAAACTATTTTCTTAATGTATATATGATGTACAAAGACCTATTTGGTTCATTGAAAGTTTACTAATTTATATTTTTTTTTAATTACCATATGGATACTGGCGTTGTTGACTTCATACTTTGCACCTAGAAATTGGTCTATCTTGATTTTGCTAAATGCAAGATGGTATAAAATGAAAAATTAATCAAAAAATACCTTTCCATGATGGTTAACAAGATAACCGCCATGGAAGACTAAGAAGGAAAAAAATAAACTTTCCGAGCGGTTAAATGGAGAACTACTGTGGAAAGTTAAAAAATTCAAAGCAATTTTCACAAAAAATACCATTAAAAGTAAGTACAATAGAGTAGAAAGAATGTGCCACATAATACAATTAATAGCTATTCATATTGTAACTGCTGTTAAAGGTAACACCTTTCATGGTGGTTTAAGACAAACCACATGAAAGGTGTTACCTTTAATGATGGTTTAGAAACGGCCTTAAACATTGACTTATAACATTAGTAGATTTCACACTGCTCACAAAACTGCTGTGAAATTTCACTTTTAAACATTGTCAAAGGCCTTCTTTTCAGTAGTGGTAGGCTTGAAGTTACCACCAAGGATAGAGAGGTTTTGATTCTAGGAAGAGGAGAAGGATGGAATTGTTCTAGGACTATATATATTGAGAGAGAGAAAGTATACTATATATATATTTGACTGCACCAATTTCATCTTTTGGTATGATTATATATTAGCGGATAATTTGAGTAGAGAAGTCACTGGTAGCTTGGCACATATGACAATAGAAAGTAGACTTTTGATAAAAAAAAATAACTTTATGATATTGAACAGAGCGAGATAAATTTGAAATTTATAGGAAAAGGATATCTTGGTTTACGTCCCTGCTTAATCCAATTTACCTATTTTAATTAAGGATGTTTAATGGTCAAAGTCAAAATGATGAAAGCTGATAGAAGTAATAAGATAAGGTACATAGTACTAGTTTATTGTCATGTAAGATGAGGTTTCAAAATGTTATGGTGGAAAAAGTGTACCTCAAGAGGAAGTAAAAATATGTGTATTAGGAGGAGGCTATTATTCAAGCTTGTACTATCCACCCAAGGTCAAGAAAGACGTATAAAGAAAAGAAACAATTATATTGGTGGGATGACATTAAGAAAGATGTATAAACTTTATGAAATTATAATTTTGTCCCCACGGTTTAACCTTAGAAATCATCTCATTGAGGTTCTTATCATAACGTGTGGCCCATAACTATCTTCATCTCTCATTCTTGGCCTTTGAGACTTTCCTAAAGTCTCTAACAATATTGATACTTTAGCTGCAAAAAAAAACTTTAATTTTGTACTTTATCCCCTAAAAAAATTCTTCCTTTCCATAATATTTCTAGGACTTCTACTTAAAAGAGCATGGTAGACTACTTAATTTAGGCTAATTCTTGGATATTACAATTCTCCTCCTCCTACAAGAAATTTTGTCTTCGAAATTTTAGAGTTCACATTTTATTCATACTCTTGCTGAGAGGTTAATTAAGGAGAATATATATTCTCTTACTAAAATTTTCATCTTCTCATATGAATTGTTGTGTATTCAGGCCAAATTAGAACTCACTTTTCTTATATTTGTACAAATAATACCAACTTGCCAGATATTTCATCTCAATTGCTTTCATTCCATCCTCTTCTAGCTAGGAACATTTATTCATAATAGTGCCCTGATGGTAAGTTTATTATCATGGTATTTTTCTGCACCATCATATCTTAGACCTTCTTACTTTGTCTCTGTCAGGTCTATTCTGCTTACATTATCATTTTTTGTTTTACCTTTGGGATTTATTTCACTATACTCAGTTCGTTACATGATGTCCTGGGGCTCTTTATGTTTATCTTTCATTCTCATCTCATATTTAGTTAGCCTAAATGCATTTTGTGCAGGACTTATAGTTGTAAACTCTACCAACTCTTACTTTCGTTTATTGACTAAAATAGAACTAAGCTTGGCCTAATTAGCAATTGGACTATCTGAAGAAAAGTCAAGGGTACTCTCTCAGTATTGGTTAACCAACATGAGGATGTTTATGTATTTTAAACTCATCCCTAATTATTGTCTTCCCAAGAGCCATTATACTCTCACTCTTATTGCCTAGTAACTCTCCTCTATGTCTACTGTGATCATGAGATTTAATTGCAATCTCATTGAGTTCCTCTTTGGATCTATTGTGATTTGAAGGATCTAACTACAATCCCCCTGTGAGCCATGTTGGGATCTACTATGATCCTCCAGAATCTACTACGACTCCCTTGTAATGTATCATAAATTCACATTAATACTCAAATAATTTTCTTCTATTTTGTTCCCAATTTTTGTAAGCCTCCTAGTATTTTTTATATTTAAGTTTGGTTGATTATACTTCAATAAACCAAAATTCCTTTTTGAGGCGATTTTCTCATTTTTAACATAAAATGGGCCTTAAAACATCACTTCTTATTTCCTATGATTTTTCGGGCCGGCATATTTTTCATAATTATCACTTTTAACCTGAACCTTTATAAACTTACTATTTTGCACCTACTTGAGCTTAACCTTAGAAATCATCTCATTGAGTTCTTATCATAACCTGTGGCCCATGCTATCTTCATCTCTCATTCTTGGCGTTTGAGACTTTACTAGAGTCACTAAATAGTATTGATACTTCAACCGTAGAAAAAAGTTTTAATTTGTACTTTAGTCCCTAAAAAACATTCTTCCTTTCCATAATATTTATGGGATTTTTGCTCAATGGGACTTGGTAAACTACTTAATTTATGCAAATTCTTGGATTCTATATCCAAAATTCGGGATGTTACAATTCTTCCTATCTTAAAAGACATTGCATCCTCAAAATTTCAGTGTTAACCTTTTATTCATTCCGTTACTGAGAGGTTAATTAAGGAGAATATTCCTTCTCTTACTTAACTTTTCATCTTCGCATCTGAATTATTGTGCCTTCATGCCAAATTAAAACTCACTTTTCTTGTATTTGTACAAACAATACGTTACTTACCAGATATTCATTCTCAATTGCTTTCATTCCTTCCTCTTCTAGCTAGGCACATTTATTCATAATAGTGCCCTGATAGTAAGTTTATTATCATGGTATTTTTCTGAGCCATCATATCTTAGACCCTTCTTACTTTGTCTCTGCTAGGTATATTCTGCTTACATTATCATTTTTAGTTTAACCTTTAGGATTTATTTCACTATACCTAGTTCGTTCACATGAAGTTTAGTGGCCCTTCATGTTTATCTTTCGTTCTCATTCATATTTAGAACTAAGCTTGTAAACTCTACCAACTCTTACTTTCCATTATTGACTAAAATAGAACTAAGCTTGGCCTAATTAACAATTAGACTATCTAAATAAAAGTCAAGTGTATTTTCTCTGTATTAGTTAACCAACTAAAGGAGGTTTATGTATTTTAAACTCATCCCTTATTATTGTCTTCCCAAAGGGCCATTATACTCTTACTCTTATGCCCAATAACTCTCCTCTAGGTCTACTGTGACCATGAGATCTTATTGCAATCTCATTAAGATCCTCTTTGGATATATTGTGATACTAAGGATCTAACTATGATCCCCTTCTAAGCCATGTTGGGATCTACTATGATCATTCAGAACAAACTCTTAAACTGAAGTATTATCGAAAGATACCATAACACCTTTAAAGGAGATCTTCAATTCTCTTAGCATTATCCCCACCAATGTTCTTTGTTTTGTATCGTGGAGTGCCATATTTTGAACACTTACTTAACCTTTCATATTCATTCCTATACAATATGAAATCATTAGGGAAAGCATGACGTTGCTTATTCATATAACCAAAGTAAAAAAGTTTTAAAATATTATAAAAATACCACTATTTTTTTTAATGTCAGTTTCCCATATAACAGACGTAAAAGCCCTTTCATGTAGTAGTGATAGGATATTGGTTGTGAGTATTGATGGCAGCTTCTAGATAAATAAATTAAAAGTATCGAGTCAGGTCAACACATATTCACTTTTAATTAAACTGGGTATTACTATATTTTAAAAGTATAGTTTATATTATAAATAAATATTTAAAAGAGACCATATCACATATATTATAATTAAGTAATTTATTTAACTTCTTTGATATATTTAAATTAAATAAATTAGTCTTACATCAAATATCAATATCCTATACTTTTTTATAACTCTAGTTGCCAAGAAACTGCATACTTTTTCTTTACCCCAAGGACTTTTGCCTTCATTGGAATCACGAGTGTGGCAAAATTGTTGTCTTTAGCAAATCTATAGAAGCCTCGTAGGTAATCAATAGCAATCTCTCTCAATATCATTCTTTCAATGGCCAGATTAGACAAATTCACGGCTCTTTATGTGTGATTGGACTGTCACTTTTGATCGTACGTCAAGAGAAGCCAATCGTTGAATGGATCCTCTGGCTTGTAGCGGCCACCAAATAGATATTGAAGTTGTCACTATGAATGTCCCTCCTGTGGAGTATAGAGCCACAATCTTGAAAGATTTCAGTCATAAGTTTCCATTAGTCAATTAGTCACTGCAAGTTTTCTCGCTCCTTTTTGTTGAAAAAAAACTACATACTTTTTCTTTATTTGTAATTTTAGTTGACGAAAATGGTTTGTCAATACATGGCGTTTAATTTTAAAAGGGGATTGTTTTAAAGAATTAAAGTGTCATAAAAGACTCAAACGACATTCTCCCTTTAGGATTGAAAGAGTAGATTGGTTTGCATATTGACATTTAGTAATTTAAAAGTCAACCTAGCGCCTCTTAGAGTTTAGCTTTAATCTCTACTCAGATATATCATATGCTTGTTCAAATAAAGTTTGTCTCAATAAATCACTTTTCATAACTAGCTAGTATTAATTACTTTCTCTAATCACAATTAGCATAAAATATTATGGTTTGAAAATTTCTCCTATTAATAACTAATTGACGAGTTTTAGTTATGAATATGAATTTACATAGTTAACTATCAAGTCCAATACATGCGGTTTCTCAATCTATTCACTTAACCAAGAATTAAACAATTAATTATGATTTTGCTCGCTGCACTGTGATTCTTGACGAAATATTTTTGGAACTGCTGGAAAATATTTAGTAAAATATGAAAATCATGTCATGGGCCTTGACAAAGACTGGCTAAAGATTTCCCAATCCAAGAACTATAATTGGGCCTTAAGAAAAAGAATAATAACAGGGCCGAAAGCTTTTAGACCTAACAAACAATGTATTGGGGGTAATGGCTAGGGCTGAATTTGGATCTCGCTTCTCCCCACTGCCCTCCTCCTCTACCCAAAACTACACCCAAAATGTAAAATGGTGAATGGGATGTTTATAAAGGGCTAAACATAGCTTCTGAGATAGGAATTAAGAATATCATTATTAAATTTGATATAAAGAATGTTGTTAATATGTTATTAAATTTGAATGGAGATAGATGCAGTCTATTGTTATCACAGATACATAGTCTGATTCAACTTCAATGGGAATTGAAAATTCAACATATACCTAGGGATTAGAACAGATTAGCGGATGCTCTTGCAAAAGAAGGTTTGATGACTACAACAATGTTATATTCTTGTCCTACACAATTGAGACATCTTGTTACCACTGAGAGTTTGGGAGATAATTCCTATGTAGATTAGTTTTTATATGTTATTTTTTGGGCTTTTGCCCTCCTTTGTACCAAAAATATAAATAAATAAATAAATAAAATGGTGGGTGCTGAGTATAGTTTTTTTAAAAGACAAAAAAGTAGTATCTAATATACGGAAGTAATATTTTAGCATTTTTAGTATCTTAAAATAATTTTTTGTTCACTCAATACCGTACAAATTTTTCAGTAGCACTCACATCCAACACCCTAAAGGATTTTTTTCAATATAATTCAATATCCTAAAATAATTTTTAACATATCCAATACTTTAAAATATTTTCTAATAATATCCAGTATCTTAAAATATTTTTTAATACAATTTTATCTTTAAAATATTTTTCTTAGTAGCAACTACCACCCTAAACTTAGGATAACGGGTGCTACTTAAAAAATATTTTATAGTACTAGATGTATTAAAAATTATTTTAGAATAGTGGGTGTTACTAGAAAATACGTGGGTTATATAACACATAATATCCTAACCTTATTTTTATATACGTTCAGTATCTTAATTTTATTTGTAATACAATTTTACTCATAATCTTTTTAATTTGATATAGTTTCACTCATAATTTTTTTAATTTGGAGCAATTCTTGGTACTTAAAACATAATATTATGTGCCCAATTGCTCCAAATTAAAAAAAATTGGATAAAATTGAACTAAATTAAAAATATTATAGATAAAATTATACTACAAATAAGATTAGGATATTGGACATATATGAGAAATAATATCAGCATATTAGGTGCTATATAACCCAAAATATTTTACGATGCTAGATTTTGATGCTACTAAAAAAATATTTTAAAGTGCAAAATGAATCAAAAATTATTTTAGGATGTTTAATAGTATTAAAAAAATAACATTTCCACACCCATCATTTTACACCCAAAACGGTGTAATTTTGCGTAGGGTAGAGAAAGGCGGCGGATATAAGCCAATTCCACCTGAATTTATAGTTATAGTTTGACAAGGCTTATTTATTTATTTTTTATTTAAAGAAGAATGCCCTAACGGTATGAGATAACAAATTGGATTGAAACTGTGACCTTTATTTATAGGAAAAATTATTTATCATTGGCTTTGACAATGCTCATTTAGTATTACATAACAATTCATTTAAAAAATTAAAAATTTGGGGACAAAAGAAACGGAGATAAAGTTAATCCCAATCATTACCTACAAAAAGCATACAAATTAAACTACATGCTTACAACCGCATAATGACCCACCAAAATTACAAATGATATTTTTTCCCATTCTTTTTGCGAGGTGTACATGAGATCACTAACTCATATTAATCCGACCGATCTAGCCTCAAGTAAGCTTAAAATTATAATTATAATTATATATATATTACGTCGTTAACAAATAATTAAAGATACAATCTCTACGATGTTAATTTGAACTTTTTACACTAGTTACTTAGTGTAACCGAAGTGATATTTACATCGGTTGTTTTTCCGACTGACAATAGTGAACGAAACTTGAGAGAATTCATCAAGAGGCCATAAACGTAAACATTACTCTATTGATCCCTTGATCATCAAGCAGCAGGTGCATAGTCATAATCTCCATCATCATCATCTCCACCACCTTCAATATTGCAGGCTCCACCGAAAACATACTGTCCACTGACTATATCATCAACATCATCTTTATGTTTCTTGCAGCCCCATGAGGCATCAATGACAGACTCCATTATACAAGAAAGTCTTTTTGGGAAAAGAATGAAATGAAATGGTACTGAAGAAGAAGCCTTAGGTATATGGCTTTGGTTGGTTTGACATATTGGAGCAGATATATATAGGTCTTGTAAATAGGGAAACGTACAGAAGAAAGTAAGGCTCGTTCTAAGACAAGGAAGGCTCATGGAGAGTGTGGAATAATTGTTGCTTGAAATTGTGACTTGTGAGCTTGGCCTATTCCAGCATATTTGTGTAGTAGCCACATTGGAAATCTCATGACACTTAAGAAGACACGTTGGAGGGGTGTGTGTGTGTGTGTGTGTAACAGACGCATAATCCAAAAGCAAAGAAAGTGAAGTGGGTATAAAGAGAAGAGAATATAAACTAACATATAGACTATGTTTTGGTTCAATAAAGGGAAGAATAAGTTAGGTTAATTTAAGGGCGGGTAGAGAAGGGGAGGGGAGATTATAAGTATGAAGGTAGGGGAGGAAAGATGATGTTTCTTGTTAGTAATAAAAATTGACAAATATACTATTATATCTTTATTTAAATTTATTTATTTTTTATTTATAATATTTACAATACTTATTATTTCTTGCTGCTCTTCCTACTTCTGTTGTTGCTTCAGCAAGAAAAATTTATCCAGCAATGACACTTGCTGCATTGGAATAGCTGCCTGAGAATGCAACTGCATCAAATATTACTGTTGCAACATATTTAACATTTGAGGATCCTGGGACAAACTAGAAGAAAGTAATTTAAAAACAATTGATGGAACGATAAGCTAATTGCAACTCAAAATCACATCTCATAACTCAAACCTATCGAAGAATCTAAAAACATCATCACCTAGCTCCATGATACCCGACGATACACCCAACCACTTCAATTCTCAATTCCAATCGTGCTAAGCAATGACAACCTAGAAGATATAGAAAATTCGAATTATACCAATACTTGCGACTCAAACCCATGACACAAAAATGTTCGATTATGTTCAACCCAAAATTGGAATCTTCTACAAATGTTGGCGAATTTTCATCCTCTTTACAAGGCTTCCAAAGCTACTAAACAACATAACACCGACAAAAGATAAACATAAATTATAAATCGAAGCAGAAATTACTTACAGCAGGGAAACGAGTATCCAGCTTCTTCCTCATAGTATCCAATTTAGGGCACTAAATTGAAACAAATGATGAGACAGAATAAAATCAACAACTTCAGAACAAAATCATTTCCACCATCATCATTCACTACATAAAACCCATCAAACCCTGGAGTGATCCGAGTGCACTTCCATAGATAATAATGAGGAGCTTTTGATTCCGCGGAATATCTCTACATATTGATATTTTACATTAGAGCGCAAATGTGGAAAATTGAAAAATAAGCAGAAATAATTTAGTCAATATAATACATAATATTTTTCACCCCTTCAAAAAATTCCAAATTTGGAGGGGTGAGAAGAGGGGTAGGGGAGCAGAAAAAAAAAATCTTCTCCCCTCCCCTATATTTTTCTCAATTAAACACATTTATATCTCTCCTCCTCTATCTTCCTCTTCAAAACACCCCAATCAACCCATGCCATAGGGAATGAAATAGGGTTGTTGGATCTTTCAAAAAGCAATAGGAATCTTTCATTTAATTTCCACAATGATTTGTACCATAACTAATCTACTAAGATTCCCACCTATATAACACACGTAATAATGTTGTTTTAAAAAAATCTTAAAACTTGGGACCATTATTTTTTTTAAGAAAAAAGGTGATAGAAAAAGATCAATGCTCTATTTTTTTAAATGAAGGAATATTTTCCTTCATAATATTATACGAAACATGAATGTTGTAATATCCCAAATTTTAAATATAGAAGTTTAAAAACTAGTCTAAATTAGGTAAGCTATCAAATATCTTTAAGCAGATGTCCCAGAAATGTAAAAAGAAAGGAAGAATAGTTTTCAGTGACTAAACTATAAAGTACTAAAATTTTAGGGGCTAAAGTGTAAATAAAATTAGAGACTAGAAAATTCTCAAGGGCCAAAAATGAGAAAAGAGGCTAACTATGGGCAAAATATTATATTAAAGGCCTCAATGAGATGATTTATGAGGTTAAACCCGAGCAGGTGTAAAATTGTAATTTCAAAAAGTTTTGTGCTAATATGAATATATAATTATGTAAAAATGCATGAAAATTACAGAAAAATTCCAGAAAATATGAAATGAATTATTATGACCCATTTGAGGTGAAAAATGATGAAAATACCCCTAGAGTAATTTTTAAGGAATTTCTAGAATTATGACCCAATACAAGCTTATTTAGTTAAATTTAATTATTTGAGATATGAGGTGGCCTCATAAAAATGGAGAAAAATGGGGATTTATTATTTGAGTATTAGTGTGAGTTTGTAAAATTGGTTTGGTCTCCGAAAGAAGATAATGGTATCAAATCCTTAGAATTCTTTTGAGTATTTCAATAATTTTATAATATTCTCGGGCTCTTGGTGCCTTAGTATATCAATTGAGAGTATCTCAATCACTCTCCTTACTTCTCTTAAGGTTACAATCTCACTAAAGAGTCACACTCTTGAGTATCTCAGATAATAAATTATAATATGTATCTCTCTCTTTACTATAGTGATTATGCTAAGCATTAAATAACATAATATCTAAGTATTTCTATCAAAAGAAAATTTCTCTGTTCAAAAAATGTAAAACAAGATAAAACAGATGATATTGAATATAACAATTAATGCTTGAGTAATTGGAGTTTGATCATGTTTCATGAGCTACTTAACTCCAACATTTACTTCACCTTATTTTATACTCAAGTTCTTCAAAAATCCGTTAGACTCATTGAATGTTGTTACATTGAAGAAATAAAGTCATTGGTTGCTGACAATTGAAGCATTTAATGCATTTGATAGATTTTATATTTTTTGATGAAACTCTTCATGTCATATTCTTTTTGCCCAAAAATTTATCTGAAAATATGTTTCATAAAAGATATATAAAGAGTTTAAGCATATATCAATTGATTCCTAATAATTTAAATTGAAATATCAAAGTCTGTAAAAATTTGGTTTGAAGTTCTTTTTGAAAATAAGTTAAATTTATCAAAGTGTTTATAAAAAAAGATGCGTTATCAAAAAGAATTTTGATAAATATCAAATATATTGCATTGAAGCAATTTTAGTTCTTATCAAATAGTACTTCAACAAATAGCCTTATCGAAATTTCTTTCGAAAAATATTCTTTTTTATAACATAAGCTTTCAGACTTATCAAAAATACAAAATTCATTTCAAAACATTCCAATAGCCAAGTTATCAAAGTGTTCTTAATAAATAAGCTTATTGAAATAGCTTATCAATAAATGCTTAAAGAACAATTAACAGACTTTCAAACTTTCTTTCTGTGATGTTTAATCTTATCTCATATATGTAATATTTATCAAACAAGGTTTCATAAATCATTTAAGTAGCAAATCATCTCAATCTGTCAAACTCATTAGTTCAGTGCTTTGATTAAAACTAAAATTTTCTCTATTCATCGAAGTGTTTATCGATAAACTATCTTATCGATTAATACTTTGATAAATGAAGCTTGAAACACATTTCATGTTAATTTATCCTTATTTATCGAATGGCTTATTAATAAATTACCTTATCGATAAGGGCTTCGATAAAGTCCTCTGAAAACATATAGGATTTTAGAAACTAACTTAACTAATTGCATTTATCGAAGTCTTTATCGATATATATTTTTATCAATCAAACCTTCAATAAATCCTTTTGAAGAAATAGTTGTACACAAGTTTCATAAATTAAGTTTAAATGTTGTTTATTGAAGTCTTTATCGAGAAGTACTCTTATCAAATAACTCTTCAAAAAATTCCTTTTGTAAAATAGTTTTCCATAACATAATTTTCTTCTTATTTACCAAAGGGCTTATCAATAAACACTCTCATCAATAAGTTTATAAAAATAAGTTATTTCAAAACAATTTTGAAATACATCATCAAAACATTTGAGTTTAATAGTGAAGGCAATTATGAAGGGAGACAAAAATAGAATAAGATAAAATTAATTTGATAAATATTGAAATCTTTCACGAGACCGGAGTTGAGGAAGAGTATTTGATAAGGTACAAATTGGATAGAATAATTGGAAGATTGTTGCAGAAGCTTGTCCAAACCATTCTTCCACTATGAATGGCCGCCACATAATTCCTTCTCATTGGCTAGAAATTGTATGAAGGCTTAGTCATCAATCTAAAGTGATTAGTGATTATTCATCAAACTAATTTAAAACTGTGCCATTTTTGTCTCCACAATAGAGAAAAGACAATGAACCAAAATAAAAAAAATAAACAATTTAAATCAATGAAAATCAAATAAACTATGGGCATACAGTAGACTTGGTAAGATAAGCTAACACATCCCTGATGTGCTCAAGATCATATCTAGTTAAGGCCTCAACACAATTTTCACATAAATGAGCCACATTAAGATCTCTGATTACTGATCTCAAAACATCAAGAGTGGAAAATTAAGAATATCCACACTAACTATACTCTAAGGATCATGATCTGATACTTTTCTAATTCATAGGATCCTCTATTAGAGGCATGTGCAAAGCATACTAGAATCTAGGAAGATAGAAGTAAAATATTATAAGTTAAGGCTTATAAGGGAAGAGAGGAATTGAGAGAGAAATCATGGAAGTAACCCACATTTATATTATACAAAGGTTATATGAGGCAAGCTCACCCTTATATACGGTTGGGGACTCATAATACAATAAAGTTACATTATTGGAAACATTACTAGATAGAGCACTTATTCTTAATGGCAGAATCTATGAAAAACATACAAGAGGTTAACAACTTCTAAAAGTAAGTGGTAGACACATGGAAGTAGACAAAGTAGTGACATAGTGAAGAGATATTTTTTTGACAACAGGTATTTCTGGATCACTAATTGTGCTTTAAGATAAGCTCATGATCTGATCTCAGATTTGAGTAATCTTTATCATATCCAACATGTAGTGAGCTATCATCCATGTATTATTCATCAGCCTGATATCCTTCATGTTGACTAGGGTTTTCTGTTAACTCTAGTTGAGTGAGTTGGAGATTCTCTAGTAACTCTGGTTGGGTGAATTGGAGATTTCTGAAGATATCTTAGCTTGTATGGCATTGTGAGTCGATCTGGTAGGGGTCTTGGGATTCTCCTAAAAGAATTGGTGGTTATACTATATGTGAAATAAAAAAACTCCGGAATTCTTGCAATACAAGAGTTGATGGTCCTGGATCAAATTGGTCTCGAGGAAAAGGTCATAAAGGGAGTCCTTCAAATACAATGTCCACGTTAAAGGTTGTCAGCATCTAGTTTATTCATCTTGGATAGAGTCTAACCTAAACTTTTTATTATCTTTTTTTATATTTGGGACACAAAGCAGAAGTATTCCATAAGCAAACTTCATCAACCATATAAAGACTTTCATCAGTATTCTTGTCATAGCTCTTGAAAATAGTAAAGAAACAGAAATTTTTTTGTTGCTTTATCCTTGAGGCTTCCCACACATTGGTTTCATTAATGATTTTATAAAGTTTTCCTCTCCAGTAGGGAAGAGGAGAAAATATTTCAAATAGGGTGACAAGATGTGAGTTCTGATTGGCTGTATCACAGAGATAGTGATAATGGGTAAGGTTAGCAAGGCTATGGCATATGTATATATTGAAAGAGGCCGTAAGTACCACAAAGTTCTTCTGGGATGGGTCCCTTGATGGTAGGAATTGTGAGGAATGGGGTTTCCATATCAAAGAACTGGGGGGTAAGGATGGATTTGGATTTTAACAAGAGATGGAGCCAATAAAATAAGATACCTTTGGTTGAGTTAAGAACAATAGTGGGTGAGTCATGATGGATAACATTTGGGGGGGAAATGGTGGCTCTAGTTTGGTAAAGCATTTTTGTTCTTAGTCAGAGATAATTAAAATATAGAGGGTAAAGATGTCTTGAAAGGTTATGGTTATGACATTTGAAGGAGTTTTTAAGGTCTTGAAAGATAGTTTGAAATGGTGTTTTGGTGTCCTTTGAGATAACGGATTATGATTTTCTAGTGTGAAAACCAATCATTCCAACAGAGTAGTTGGCTATCTAGTAACACTTTTCCTTTTGGATCAGTATCTTTGGAAAAAATATGTTGTCAATTTCTACTAAAATTCATAGGGACTTAAATGGAAGTTGAACTTTTTAATCCCCTCTCTTACTGCATGAATCTCCTTTTAAGAGGCATGATCATGCTTTTTTTACTCTTTAAATTGTCCACTAGCATGGCCATAGTAGAACCTTTTACCCATTACTTTTTCAAAAAGTATGACTCCCTAGTATTCATCACTAGTGTTTGTCTGAAGAATCTTTATGCCTTTATCGAGAATCTTTAAAGGATAAAGATGCTAAGCAATATTAACAGTTCCTACCACTCATGTCTATTCTTTTCTCCATGTAGGGGTTCTTCTTGAGATGTTTGGACAGGTGGCTTGTATATCTTGACAGATTTGGAATAAAGTCTTAGAGATAATTGATTATTCCCAGCAATTGTTGAATCTACTTCGTGTTTTTCATATGGAAGTTTATACAATTCTACTGTAATATGTGGTCATGGCTGATATTGGCCATCCTCAAAGGTCATCCCCTTAAACTCAATCTTAGTTGTTCCAATTTTTACTTTCTTACCTAAAAGCATAATCCCATATCGCCTTATGATATCAATAAAATGGGATAACAAAGTTTTATGAGATTCTTGTTCTTAGAAGCAGAGGATAATATCATAAATAAAAACTAAGACATTCTCAAGGATGGGCTTAAATATCTTTGTCATAGTCTTTTGGAATAGAGAAAGGTCAATTTTGAGTCCAAAAGGCATCATTATCCATTGGTATTGGACATTTGCAATGTAGAAGGCAGTTTTCTACCAATCATCTGGATGGATGCCCAATTGCCAAAAACTAGTCTTCACATCAAATTTTGAAAAGATTTTTGCCTTTTAAAATGGATTGAGAGAGTGTTGAGCTTTGGGAGAGGCAATTTATCATCCTTGATGAAAATGTTAAGCAGTTTGTAATCAATTACTAGTATTTTCTTTCCTCTTTTTATTTCTAACCTTTTTTAAATCAAAAAGGCCTGACAAGCCCAATTAGACTTAGTTTGTTCAACAAGTCTTGTTTAAGAAGGGCTGCACGTTCTTCCCTGGCTATTTTCAAATCTTTTGGTTTCATTCCTTGATTAGAAGCTTTGGTAAGATTAATGTATTCATTCTTCTTAAAAGGAAATTTGAAAAAAAAAATGATTTTTCCAAAGGGTGAGTGGATTGATCATGACTATCAGCATATTGTAGAAGCTAACCTTGAGCAACTTCAAATTCTAAAGGAACTTGGTGAATTTATAATAGACTAGGAATTTCAGTATATGCACTAAAGAAGTTTTTGTATCTAACTCCCTTAGGCAAAATTTGAAGATTCTTAGTCCGGAAATAAGCATCAAAGCTGATGAGGATATGTTGTCCAAGAAGATCACTTCCTAACACCGACATCCATAAAACTCAATTTAGGAAGAATTAAACGCCAATTTTTCCTTCTATTGATCCATTCAATTTTAAATAGGCTTCCATTAGTAGTAGCAAAGTACTGGTTAAAAGGAACCCATTATTCAGGTGGAAGGATATGAGGTTTCATGATAGTCCTATAAGGCCCAGTATCTATGAATCCAAGGCATAGATTGGCTTTAAATATATGTCATGCAGGAGATGGACTTTTATGTTTGGTCTAGGGACAAGGTTTTTTTTAGTTGCAGACCTGAGGGATCCAGGAGAACCTAGACAAAATAGTGTAGTTGAGTTAGTGACTTGATTACCAGGTTGAGAATATGATGGAAAGCTTGATTACCATGTTGAGAATATGATGGAGAGCTTTCAATGGAGTATATAGGTTTGTCAATGGAATATATTACTCCATATTCTGACTCATCATCTGATAATTCTAGGGAATCATCCTCATCTGTGTAAGAAAGAACATATTGAGTTTCTTCATCTTGGACCGATTGTTCTTTTATAACAAATTCAAGATCTTCATCTTGTCTTAGCATTAACACCGATTGTTGGTGTTGTATCATCGTAATGTCTCTTTTTGTCTTGTGGGGACAACTCTTTGCAAAATGTCCCCTTTTTTTTCCAAAATAGCATTCACCAAACTTCTTTGATTGGGGCTGCACTTCTTGAAATTCTTTAAAAAAGGATTTTTGAATATTTTCTTTGAAAAAATTTCTTTGGATATTTGAAGTTGAGGTAATGAGACTTTTTCTTTGTAGAACAAGAATAGTCATTGTGTTGTTTATATTTTATGTGCAAGTTAGGATGCTCTTTTCAACATGCCTTTGAAGAATTTTTACTATTCACAAATCTTATCAAGTATGGATAAGCAAGCTAGTAAGTTTCTCCCAAAGATATTTTATTTATATCTCTTTGTAAAGTATTAATTGCTTTATGGAGTTCTATGTTAGTCCCACAATTTCACCAAAGAGGGGAGTAAATTGGGTGGTATTAAAACTTTAAAAACCTTGAATGAAACCAAAAAGATAAAATATAGAATGACTTGATCGAAAGAAGTTGAAAGAAGATAATGACACGGTTTATATTGGTTTAACCCAACCATTTGGCATACATTTAGTACCCTAAATCCCTATGAGTATTTCACTAACTGTCCAAGATTATCCGGCTCTTGGTGCCTCAGTATATTAACCAAGAGTATTTCTCTCACTCACTTTTACTACACATAAGGTGACAATCCTACTCAAGAGTCCCACTCTTGAATATCTTTGAGAATAAATAAAAAGATATAACTCTCTCTTTGCTAGAATGATTATTATGCTAAACATTAAAGTATAGAATATCTCAAAATTTCTCTCATAAGAAAATTCCTCTATGTATAGAATGTGAAAAGGGTAAAACAGAATACATTGAAGGTAAGAATTAATGCTTGAGTAGTTACACTTTTATTGCGGTTTTTGAGCTTCTTAACTCCAGCATTAACTTTGGCTTCTTTTATACTTGAGCTCTTCATAAATCTATTAAACACATTGAATGTTACTATTGAAGAAATAAAGTCGTTAGTTGGTTGTTGACAATAGTTACATTTAATGCGTTCTAACAGATTTTACTTTTGGATGAAGATCTCTTCGTTTGAAATTCTCTTTGCCTGAAAATGATATAGAAAGATATTGCATAGGAGATATACAAAGAGGTGAATCATATAACAATGGACTCATTAATTTAGATTGAAACATTAAGTTTTGTTAAAGTTTGGTTCAAAAATCTTTTCGAAATCAGTTGAATTTATTGAAGTGTTTATCGAAAAAGACTTCGATAAATTTCAAATATATTATTTTGAAACAGTTTTAGTTCTTATCGAATATGACTTCGATAAATAGCCTTATCGAATTGATCTTCAAAAAATATCCTTTTATAACATAGTCTTTTAGACTTATAAAAAACACAAGGTTCACTTTAAAACATTTCATTATGACCAATTTATCAAAGTGTTATTCGATAAATTGACTTATCGAATAACATAACTATAAATGTATGAAGAGCAATGAATCTGACTTTTAGAATTTCTTTCTTCAATGTTTAATCTTATCTCATATATGCAATATTTTCCAAACAAGATTTCATAAAATCATTTGAGAAGTAGATAATTATAACAAGGTGTCATCATGCACAGAAATAAATCATTTAACAAGTTATTGCTTTTGTGCTTTGACAAACTAAAATTTTTGTAATTTATTAAAGTGTTTATTGATAAATATCCTTATTAATTAATACTTCAATAAATTAAGCTTAAAATGTATTTCTCGACAGAGTATCTATTTATATAACAACTTATCAATAAATACCCTTATCGATAAGTACTTCAATAAGTTATTTTGAAAATATATAAAATAAACAACTAATTACATTTATCGATTAATACTTCGATAAGTACACTTATCGAACAAGTCTTCATGAAGTTCCTTTTTTATAAAAAAACAGTATCTCATAATTTCATAAGGAAGTTCAAATCCATTTTATAGAAGTCTTTATCGATAAGTACCCTTATCGAATAAGGCTTTGAAAAATGTCTTTTATAAACCAGTCTATCACAACATAATTTCCTTCTTATTTATCAAAGGTCTTATCGATAAACACTCTTGTTGATAAGCTTATTGAAAAGTAAACTATTTCAAAATAGTTTTGAAAATCATTTTTCATCATTAAAACTTTGGAGTATATCATTCTAGCTGTAATTCTTCATAAATGGAAGTAATAAACGTATGTCTAAGGTTGACATCATTAGCTCCATTCAACATATAATACTTTTCAGACATACGTTGAAAATGTTTCTATAAGTCCCTTCTACCTAGCAAGCAACATTTCATCTCAAAATATTCTTGGCAATTTCTTTTATCAATAATCTGGAAATCACTAATAAATTCTTTGTGGATCAATCCTAAGAAAGCACTAGCATGTAGACTTCGAGCAGCTGCAAGCTTTTGATAAGGACTTAGACTTTGAAACTGTTATCTTAAAGTTCCTGTGAGTCTTAATAAAAACTCAAAGAGAACTTCTTCAAGAGTTGCATACTGTAGGGATAGTTTTAAATCTATCCATGCTCCAAATTCATGAAGTCCATCATGCCATTTATGTGGTGGTAAATCATCAAAAGTAAATTGTGGTCTTGAGGTTGGTTTATAATCTATTCTTTTGGTTTCCTAATGAATATCCTCATGAGAATCTTCTAAATTAGTATATTTTTCTTCAGGATTGGATTGTATCATGGCTATCCTAGAAATATCAGCTTGACATTCTTCAGACTCTAGGCTAGAATCAGATTTATAGTTTATAGATTCACTGGAATTAGAATCAGAACAATTGGAAGAGAGTGCACAGAAATGGTTAGAGGACTATAAGGAGGCTATAGTCCTGTTCGGGCCAACAGAGGCTTTGTTCTTTTCTATATCTTAAAAATAGGACTTGGGTGGAAAATGTGTCCTTATTTTTATTCCTTGGAATGGTATTCTATGTTCAAAGTCTTGGTATATAAAGGTGAAGCATGAGATGTTAGATAATGTGATGGTCTAGAAGTTGGTCTAGGCATTGGTTTTGGCTGTACAAGGAGGCGGAGGTTTTGTTGTCATAATTCCCTAAGGATAGGGTAAGACATCTTGAAAACTTCGTTGTAATCAGATTCTTTTGGATATGTCATTGGGAAGGATGGGATTTTTTGTGTCTAAAAGCTCGGATGATAGGAAGGATGTAAATCATATATGGTTTGAGATTGTTCTTTGGCCATATCTAGCTTGCTTCTGTGCGAATCCTTTCTATTATGACATAACTCTTGTTCTTTCATTTTGAACTATGCTAAAATATATCCTTTTTCCACAAACTTCTTTTGCTCTTTGTCTAGTTGGATAGCATGGGAGGAAAGACTTAGATGAAGTTGCTTTACTTGATGTGAGACTTATCCTATGAAACATCCTAACTTTTTCCTCTCGAAGTATATGTTCTGAAGCATTTAGATACACGGAAGCTTTACTTAGACTCAAAACTTGAAAATTTATAAATTGGTCATTCGGTAATGTTTATTGTCCATTTTTCAGATTTGACAGTCCAACTTTGAAAAATATAATTAATTCTAAAAAAATCATATGGAAGTACTCTAAATTTCTATTTGAATCCCTTTCAATGTTCTTTAAGAAAAATATAAATATGGAGTTTTACTGGACCATTCAATATAGTTAATTTATTAAATATTATTGTTCCTATGGTTATTTCTAGAATTCTTAGATTCTAAGCCTCAATTTTGAAATTCATTTCTCTTAGTGCATACATCAAATTAAGGCAAAATACTTATACTTTTAAAGCTTGGGATGTGTACTACATGCTCATCAAATTTTATGGTTTAATTCATTCATTTACTAAGTCAAACTGAAGATGAAAGTTCACTACTCCAGGACATACGTTTTTACCTTACTAACTTCTTTCTTTAATTCTCTTAAATTATTCTAGCATACATAAACCATCCTCTTGGTTTCTCATATATTCTTATAGTCATATAAACATGCCATAATTGTTCTATACAATTTTATTACATAAAATGACACACTACAGAGCATTTACATAAATGGGAGAATCAAACATTTCGTGCTAGAACATGTGATTCTCTACTTTTCCTCTTCCATTCATTTGCTCTTCTTCATGCATACATCTTCCATCATGCTTGACCTATATTGGTTGGTTAAGGGAAGGGTGAGATTTGGGGTTATCTCAATAATAAATCATACCATTAACGCATGCTACTATATGCTTGAAAGATAACATGAATTTATGTTAACATTATGACATTCATGCATGTATCATACAAATGGATATGGTATATATGGAACTAGAACATCGTTCACTCACACATGATTAACATAGTCAAGTAAAATAACCAATGTTACACAAGCATAACACATAAGCACACAATGAAAAGTAAGCTTACTACCTTGTACCATAAGCTATTCCTTTGTTCTTGAGCTTGATCCATAAGCTTTCCAACTAATGAGTCATTGCTTACTCAACCTCTTTAACTTATTCTCTTTAATGTCTTAAGGTCCTAAACATAGCACAATGATCATACAACTGATTAATACTAAGACATCATAGTCAATATTTGCTCTCTTTACTTAACCTATTTCTCTTAATTTTATGATTAGTGTTATAGCTTTTTAAAATTTATTCTCATAAGCCAGTCCTACACAATTTGGCATGAGGAATCTAAATATGAGCTTGGATTTATTAAACTCACACTTATTGCCCATGAATATACATTGGCAGAGATACCTTTTCTTAGTTTCACATAATTTTTTATGTAGAATCCATTAGAAATATTAGAATCAGTAAGATCACATACTAGGGTATAGAACACAATATAGCCATGACACCCTCTTAGGTAACCAAGTCATTAAATATAACCAACTACAAGCTAAAATAACTTGAATTCTATCTAATACAACTTGTTTTACCTATCTTAAACATCAAATTAATCCTTCCCTTATTCAAGTCAATTTTGGCCAGCATGCATGAGAGCACATAAAATGATTTCTAACTATTTAATATAACAATTAATCCTCCAAACTACAATATTAAGGACTTAAGAGAAGTTGCTATCTTGAATACTTGATCTCTCTGACCTTGGATGGCATGATCTAGCTTGAGGAAAAATTTTGTAAGAGTTTCCCCATAGGTTCCTTTGCTTGGCCGACCATCTCAAGGGGTATTTATAGACAAATCTTAGATTAAATGGATCACCAAGATTGCATCTTATAATGGACAGACAAGATTTCTCCTTACTAATGGATGACCAAGATTTAACCACCTAGCTTTCTTACATTATCCTCATGAAATCATCAAAGCCATGTGGTGCCATCTTAAGGAAGAAGAAGGCTTCTTGGAAAATCTTGTCCAATCCTGTACCGACTCAGTCAAATTTTCTAAAAACCATACTATTTCTAGAATCTAATTTTTATGAATTTCATAATTTATCTTCTGACATTAGATTCAAACAAAAAAAGAATGAAGAGTTAACTAAAACTCTTCAAAGATTCACAAAAGGAAGTGGGATGCTTAATATGATTTTAAGAAATCAAAGATGTATCTCTAATAAGTCTGGAATTGGGTATGATCAAAATCTAGATACAAGAAAAGGCAAAAACTGAAGGAAAACTATATTTAAACTATTTTAGAACTTTTGTTCATACCTCTAATCAATTTACTCGATGTATATAATGCAACCATAAGGGCCATAATGCTACTTCTTGTTATCATAAGAAGAAGGGTACCTACAAGACATTAAGATGGGTGCCTAAAGCTACTTATGAAGTAAAAGCATGAAAGATTAACCAATCAAGACCTAAACGGATATTGTACCTGAAGACAAATGAGTTTTTTTATAGGTATATGTCTCAAAGTATCCAAAACAACTAAATAGTATATTGACAGTGGATGATCAAGACATATGACTAGAGATGTTAACAAGTTTTTCAAGTTCGCACATAAAGAAGGAGGGAAAATTAGCTTTGGAGGAAATTAGCCTAAAGTAATTACTATTATTGGAGAAAGTATTTCTATTTTATCTATTAGTATTGACACATTGGAGAGTTTGAGAATCATGAATTTACCAGCTCCTGTGAAGAGCATGGAATAAATCAGAATTTCTCAGCTTCACGGACACCTCAACAGAATATAGTAGTGGAATAGAAGAACAGAGTCCTCACTGACATGGTAAGAACTATGCTTAATGAAAAAGGAATCTCAAGTGTTATAGGCAGAGGCAATGAGCACAGCGTGTTATATCTCAAATAGAGCCTATGTTAGAAGTTTGCTTGAGAAGACACCCTATGAGCTATGCAGTGGAAGAAAACCAAGAATAGCTAATAAAAGGATCTTCGTAGCAAATGTTTCATCCACAACAATAATAAAGATAACTTGGGTAAATTCGATCATAAATCTAATGAGAGTAAATTTTGGTTACTCTAATCGTAGCAAAGCATATATGGTTTTTGACAAAAGAACTTTTACTATTAAAGAGTCAATCCACGTTGTCTTTGTTGAAACAGAGTTATTTTCAAAACACTATTCTGAGGATGATATTGAGATTATTCAAAAGTTTAAAAATTTCAGTCTTAACAAAAACCAAGCATCATCTATTTATGAAAAGCTTTTTTAAATGATTTTCCAAGATAATAATCAACCTAAATCCTAGCATCATATAAAGGATCATCCTTTAGATCATATTATTGGTAAAGTCAATGAAGGGGTGAGGACTAGGAGACAAGTGTTCAATGAAGTGTCATTTGTTGCATTTGTCTCAAACGCTAAACACACCAATATCGATGAGGCCCTATTAGATACCTTTTGGATAGAAGTATGCAGGAAGAACTGAACCAATTTGAGCAGTACCCAGGCCTACTGATCATCCTATCATAGGCACCAAATGGATATTCAAGAATAGGCTTGATGAATTTGAAGTCATAATAAGAAATAAAGCTAGATAGTTATACAAAGTTATAATCAAGAAGAAATTATTGATTATAAGGAAACGTAGGCTCAAGTAGCTAGATTAGAAGCTATACAAGTACTCTTAACCTTTACTTGCATTAAAGATTTTAAACTTTATCAAATAGATGTTAAAAGTGCCTTTCTGAATGGTTTAATTATGGAAGAGGTTTATGTTGAACAACCATCTAGTTTTGAAAGTTTTAAACATCCTGATTATGTTTACAAATTGAAAAAGGCTTTATACTATTTAAAGTAAACTCTAAGAGCTTGGTATGAACATTTGATCAATTTTCTATTAAATAAAAATTTTAAAAGAGGCAAAGTAGATACTACTCTTTTTATTAAGCTAAGAAAAATGATTTGTTAGTAGTATAAGTATATATTGATGATATTATTTTTGGAGCTACTAACGAAGATATTTGCTAAGTGCTTACTAAGATGATGTAGGGAGAATTTGAAACGTCAATAATGAGTGAACTCCACTTCTTCTTTTTATTACAAATCAAACAAAAGAAGGATAATATTTTCATCTCATAGACAAAGTATTTGAAGGAGCTTCTGAAGAAGTTAAAGATACAAAAGACTAAGAGTATGACAACACCAATAAGTTCAAAAATCCAATTATATGCAGATAAAAAAGGAATAAATTCAATATCAAGAAATACTGAGCCATGATTGGTCTCTACTGTACCTAATATCAATTAAACCAGATATCCAATACAGTGTTGGTATGGATACAAGATATCAAGTTGCACCCAATGAATCACATGCCAAAACTGTCAAAAGAATTTTCTAGTATCTTTCTAGAACCATCAACCTTAGAATATGATTTTCAAAAGAAGGTGGAGAGGTTCTAGTCTCCTACTCATATATAGATCATGTTGGATACAAGATTGATAGGAAAAGCACCAGTGGGAATGCCAATTTCTTGGTGATTGTCTTGTTTCTTGATTCAGTAAGAAGCAATACACTGTGGCTATTTCCTCGACTAAAGCTTAGTATGTAGCTATGGGGAGATGCTGTGGACAAATTTTATGGTTAAAACAACAACTTCAAGACTTAGGAATTCATCTGAAAGAGATACTTATTATCTGTGACAACACAAATACTATCAACTTGTTAAAGAATATAGTACTCCATTCCTAAATGAAGCACATTGATATAAGGCATCACTTTATTAGGGATCATGTACAAAAGAAGAATGTCAGTGTGGAGTTTATTCCTAACCATATGCAGCTTGCTGATATTTTCACCAAACAACTGGCAAAAGATCAGTTCACCAATATCAGAAGAGAATAGTGAATAGTAAATCCTAATAAGTTGTAAAGATCTTCTAAACTACAAATCTCTTTAGTTCTTTCAAATTTAATGTTCTAAATCTTAACTAACTTAAGCATAAGAGTATTTAGAAATTAGTTTTGCATAAAAGTTGAAATTAATCACTAAATTCTCCAATAAAATTGTTTATCAAAGAAGACTTCAAAGAGAAAGGAATTTCTACATAGAGGTAAATGGCAAAATTTATCAAAATACTTATTAATAAAAAATTTATTGGTAAGAGCTTCAATAAATAAGAGGTAAAAGTTGAATGTTTACATTTTTGGATAAATTGAATCTTATAAAAAACTATTCGATACAGTTATTTATCAAACAGTTACTTGTATTAAGACCCCTTGATTCATTAAGTTTTTGTGCATTTGTGGTTAAAGAGTTTGAAATTTTACAAGCTTGTGGTAGAGTCTAGCTTAGGTGGATTTGGAGTGAAATCACCCAATCCTTGTGAGGTAAGAGAAACAGTTCTTCCTTGAGTGATATCTCTGGTGTTCATGCTCTTGGTTCACTTGTTCATCATGTTAATCTTCTTACATTGATCTTACTATGGCCTGTGCTACCTTTAGGAGTATTATTATTTGGATTATTATGTCAATCTTTCAATGGCTTTAATCCTTATTTGCTTAAGTGATCTAGCTGAGTGTTTTGTGTTCTGACTTTATCTAGGAGTACAAAGGTTCAAGTGTAGGGAATTGATGTGAGCCAATTTGACTATGCAAATTCATATCATTTTAGGGGTTTTTATAGTGTTATTGAGCTTAATTTGCATATATTATGAGTTATTTATGATTTAGTGCCCTTATTGTGATTTAGGGCTAAAAAGGGTATTTTGGTCATTATTTCTTATTTTCTTCTTAGGGTATTGGATGCTTTATTTATTTAATTTGAATTATAGGAAACTTGGAAGAAGTTTGAGGATTAAAAGAAATACCAAAGAAGGCTAAAAGAAGTAAAAAAAAGAGCAACCAAGGACAAAAGAGACCAAACTATGAAAACCAAAATTTTTTGAGGGGCTTTCACAAAGTCTGAAAAATGGTCTCTATACCATTTAGTGACAAAGGACAGATATAGAATATAGAAAATCACAAATTTTGGCTTAAAACAATTCCAGATCTGACCCAATACCCTAATATTCATCAAAATCGGACTATCACTCATCTAACACACTCTATTTACCATCTAACTCACCTCCAAAGCTCTCTCATCTTGCTCTCTTTGATCACTTCCAGCTTCCATTTTTCACTTTCTCATTACATTTTCAGCATCTCTACCATGGTTGAGTTGTGGTTGTTGGTTGTAGCTACTGTGAGGACCTCCATGAGTGGTTGAGAAGCTTCTCTCTAGAGGTGGAGCTAGGGTTTAAGGCTATGTGCTTCAAAGGGGAGTTCTGAGTTGTCAATCTATGTTTCTTTGATGTATTTAGCTATTCATAGTTCTAGGTTTGCTCAATTTACATTTGGGATTAGAGTTCCTTGGATGGTTAACTCCAATATTGTACTTTTATGATTATAGATTTGTTTAATAGCTTTAATACCTTTGGATTATATATTTATTTGCATATGTTTCCTTCAATTAATGCCTTATTATCATTGTCCTTCATGTTTATGTGTTGGTTTATGGTTGATTTTACATTTTCATTGGGTTGTGTGTTTTGTCCAAGCACTTTATTCTTTTATTAAGGAAATAAGATTATTAATTAATCCCAATCATATCACACTAACTACCATAACATTTGAAGAACCAAGATAACCCAATTCCATTCTCAAGAGAACCCACTATCATTTTCTCTCAAAACTAATTTTACTTAACACATTAAATAAATCACCAAAAAGAGGTAGCTTAGGTTTAATTTCCATTGTATTACTTAATTTCAAGTCAATATTGCATTGCATGACATTTAGTTGCTAGGTTTTCAATAACAAGAGTCATCTATAAGTGAACGATCCAAGGCTGTGATTACTACAATCCTTGGTAAACTATAAATTTTTTATTGAAACCCCTCAGGCTAATGCATAGAAAGGTTATCATCACCTGTACTTATAGCTTAAGAAGCCAGAGTGAAATGATGCATTGAGATTTCAAAGAGATGCATCTAATCACTCTTAGTGAGAAGCGTTAGAAGATAGGAGGACTTGGAGGGAAACATTATGACAAAGTAGGAAGTTTCTAGACCAATTTAACTAAAGAGCCGATGTAAAGAGCAATCTTAAATCTAGACCAACAAATTTGCGATGTAAAAATATAGTTCGGGTTCTCATAAAGCAGGTGTCAAGAGGTTTTTTACACCGCATATAGGCTTGTCTAGGGTAAAGAATTGTTAGTATTTAAACAAATGCCACTAATAACATTTTTTTACTTCGTCTGCTTGTTCCATTGTAGATGAGGCGGTGTTAAAGATCTTTTTCCTACTAGTTACCCCACTTCTCCAAGTTTTTTTTTGAAAATCAAATTCATTAAATTTTTCCCTCATACAAAAGGGCAAACCCATAATTTTAAGGACCCCATTTGGGTGCTGATCATTTTTATTAGCACCCTAAGCTCACATTTGGATGTGCATATCTGATTTTTTTTCAATTGGATTTTTTCAAATAAAAATTATTGTTTGAAAATATGATAGTTAAGAGATTACCTTTATTTAATATTTATCACCAATAAAATATTTTTTTAAAAATAAAGATAATAAAAAGTCAAATATGGACCATCCATATCAAATCTAGACATTCCAAATATGATGAACTTAGGGTTCTCATCAAAATGATGAACATCCAAACTAGTTCCTAATTTTAATTGACTTATGATAAAGAAATTAGATGAGTGCAGTGTTTAGAAACGATAAGTGGTAATTTTAATGGCAAATTTTGATTTAGTAAAAAGCAAATTTAATAAAGTTTTATTTTGATTGTTTTGAATATTTTAAACACTATGCAATGACTAAAACAAAGTTTTTGTTTGTGCATATATTATATGATTTTATTATTTTTTTAAATTAAAAGGGCAGGCATTGTTGGCCTGAGGCAGGATCGAACATGTAACCTACTATTCATAAAGGAGTTTCCACACCATTTGGCTATAAAATGCCTTTGGTTATATGACATTATAAATTGTTAGCACTTGTATAATTAAAAATAGAAACACCCCAAAAGAAAAAAAACTATTACCTATGAGCAGGGTGTTAATTTTACCTCAAACAATAACATTAAACAATTGCTCCTTTTAGTTCACACAAGATTTTATTTTGGTTATTTAATTTTATAAAGTATACTTTTTAATTATTTAACCTTAACACCATAAGTTTTATTAACAAAAAATGGCAACATTAAAATTTTAAATGTTGATAAAATATTTATAAATGTTGACATATTAAGTTTAAATTTTTAAAATAATATTGGTAGTCACAAAAAATTATTATTTGAAACTAACGAAACCATAGTTAGGGGACTAAAAAAACTACTTTATAAAATTAAGAGACTAAATTAAAATATAATATATATGTAAGAATTATACATATACACATTTAATCATAGCTAAATTGTATACATATAATCTCACAATTATAATTACAGCATAAGACTTATAGATACCTCTCTTTATAGCCTTGATCTTGATGAAATAAAGAATATGGGATTAGGGAACAACTGCAAAATAGAATACAGTCAGATAAAAAGAATGTTCAAGTATCTTCTGACTGGAATGAGGCAGTGATGGAAACTGGAATCATCTACCACAGTCAAGGAACCTCAAATGAATAGATAGGTTTTTCTCACTCTGAATGTATCGCTCTAATAATTACAGTAGTCAAAGTTAACATTGTGTGTTTCTTACCATAAGAGAAATACCAATTTATTAACTGACTAATTACCCTACCTAGACTTGGGTCCAAAATGACTAAGAGCCATACTCAGGATATTTTATTAATTGGCTAATTTAAATAACTAAATAATTATAATAAAAATAAAAATATATCACATTCTACCACTTGGCTTGTATACTGTAAGTCAATTTCTATGTCCAGATAAGTTAAGGCTATACTACAAGAATCATGTCAATAAGTCCCTTAAGTCAGGTATTATCTTCTATGTATTAAAGGCATCACCTTGCCAGACTCCATATTTTGGTGATGACAAATGATTTTAATGATAACAGTTCAAACTTGTTTTTACATAGTTTATTTTTGATAAGCTTATTGATAGTGTTTATTAATAAGCCATTTGATAAATAAGAAGAACATTCAGTTAACTCAGTAAGGAAATCTGTTTTACAAAAGCCATTTATCGAAGTATTTATCGATAAAGACTTTGATAAAGGTAGTCAGTTAACTTCGTTTCTAAAATCTTGTGAAGTCTGTTTTCAAAAGACATTTATTGATAAGGATGCTTACCGATAAGCTCTTCAATAAATAGAGAAAACTCAATTTTAAACCAAATTTTTGAAATTGATAGACAATTTTGAAAATTTATAAATCAATTAAAGAAATATTTCATGACTTGCTTTGAGAAATGATCTTATAAAATCTTATTTTAAAATATATTACATAGCATTTTAGATATAGTAGAAAAATTAAAGAAGGTTTGAAAGTCAGACTATTGTTGTTCAATGTGAGGCATTTATCGATAAAATATTCAATAAATCTATTTATCAAGAATAGTTCAATAAATTGGCTTTTCTGGTTTTGGGATGAATATTTTGAAGAGTTTTCTCGATGAGTATTTTGATAAGTCTAAACTAAGCCTTTATTGTCAAAAGGTTATTTTTAAATTTTTTTATAAGATTAGTTATCGAAGTATTATTCGATAAAAGTCAATATGTTTCAATATAAAATATTGATATTTATTGAAACTCTTTTCTATAAGGCATCTTTTCGATAAATATTTCGATAAATGCAACTGTTATTTGAAAATATTTTCAAACCATACTTTGACTTTGATGTTTCAATCCAAAATATTATGAAATAATTGATCTATGTTTAAATTCTTTCTATATCATTTATACAACATATTTCTAGATCAATAGTAGGTAGAAGCAATATCTTCAATTCATCAAAAAACAAAATCTGTAAGAATGCATTAAATGCTTCAAGTGTCAGCAACCAACGGTTCTATTCTTCAATGAGTCTAACGGATATTTAATCGACTCAACTATAAAAGAAATCATAATAAATGATGAAGTTAAGATGCATGAAGAAGCTCAACAAACATGAACAGACAATATTATTGAAGAATTCATTACTATGTTACTTGCTACTTTGGTTAACTTTGTTTCTCATTCTCTGAATAGAGCATCTTAATATTTGAGGGAAAAAGTTAGAGAGTTGATCTTCAGTATTTATCATATTAGTCTAGTAAAGAGAAAGCTAGAAATTTCCATTCATTATCTAAGATACTCAAGAGTGAGATTCTTGAGTGGAACTATAACCTTACGGGAAGTAAGAGGAGTGAGAGAGGCAATCTCTTGTACTGGGCACTAAGAGCCTGTGAATCTTGGAGAATAGTAGAACACTTAAAAGAGCTATGAGGACTAGATGTAGATCAAGTGGTTGGGCTAAACTAGTATAAAATGTCAACATGCATCTTCTTATTTATCTACTTCCTTCACCGGTGATATATTTCTTAACTAAATCTTGTATTTCTATTTAATTTTAAAATTTTTAATATCACCCAATTCACCCCTTCTTGGGTGAAATAGCCATTCTAACACACCTTACTTAATGGGTACAACTTTATGAATAAACTCATATGTCTATTCAGTTCCAACCTCAATGTTTATTTATCTTAACAATATAAATGTATACAAATAGTGTTGGATCCCATATTTTGGGTCTAGAAGCTTAAGAATAAAGGCTATTAAGCCCAATTGAGAGGAATCTTACACATTCCCAAAAAGGATATAATGTTTTCAAGGGACTATGTCATAAATTAAAAGTTTTTTCTGGGGTTAAAGCATAAATATTTTAGAGACATTGCAATAGCCTTTGGGAATAAGGACTTAAATATAAAGGAAGAAAGATTTGAGCTAGAGAAAGAAGATGAAAAGTGTACAATACTAAATTTAATTATTGAAAGTTTAGGGTACTAAAGAGCAAATAAATATTATGAAATTGCATAATAGTACCCAGAATTGGAAAGTAATCCAAAAATTGGAAATGGTTCATAAGTTATTTTAAGATCCCCAAGAGGTATTAAAGATCAAACCACCCCAAGAAAAAAATATATGGATCCAAAAATCTTAATTTTGGCTAATTAACTAGTGTGTAGCCAAAATTACATAATTTAAAAATGATGTGAAGGCCTCAAATAATTAGAAAAATATGGGAAATAATTATTTGAGGATTAAATAAATTAGAAAAAAAATTGGACCCAATAAATAGAAGGAAAATTAATTAGTACACGAAGGGGAGAAAGTTTTAGGTGAATTATGTCATTTTATCATATAAAAATTGCCAAAAGGATTAATATGAAATTTGCTTCTAATCAAGTTAAAAATTACTTTCTTTTTTCGTTAAAATTTTTTTGGAAAGGGGTTGAACTCATCCACAATCTAAAGGCAGAGCAAAGTCTCCCTTCCTCCTAGGTGATTTATAGGATACAAATTATGTCATATCCCAATTTTTAGGCCTAGAAGCCCAGTATGTAGCATAAAAAAAGAAGGCTACTAGACCCTATTATGTAGGAGTCCTAAAAGTGTATAGATGATGTTCAGGGACTAAATTGTAAGAAAGTGAAAATTCAGGGAAAATAGTTAAAGTCCCTGTAGGCATAAAGAAGAAGTAAGAGGTGTTTCTTGGGAACCGAGCGACCAGAGTGCTTAGGCTTAGTCAGAAACCCAAAATGATATTCTAAAAGCCCAAAAACATAGGCCCAAGGATTATGGAGTTTGAGAGGTATTAAAATAATATTTTAGTAATTTTTCATAAAGTAGAGTTACCTGGTTAAGGATGAAACTGGGGAAAGTGATCATAAATGACTTGAGACCATGAGGTGGCATGAAAGGTGTCCTCATAGGACCCACAAGGCGCCACATGGCATTATTATAGGAAAAGAAGAAAAGTTAAGGACACATGTCATGAGATTAGAAAAAGAAGAAAAAGTAAAGAGGACACGTGGCACAATCTCGGGCGCTCATTCCAGGAAAAGGCTCTGGAATTCTCTGGAGAGACTGAGTCAACTGGTGAGGTATCCCAAGGGCCCCACCAATTATGCCACATACCCCCTGAGGTGTCCTTGGATGATGTCATAATGGTGAGTCATCAAGGAGGACGATGTCATCGTGATGATGTAGGCGAAGCTGCTTGAGGAAGCTAAGCAATATGGGCCATTCATCACGATTCGATTTGAGCCAATCATTCCACCTACACTCACCTATAAATAGGCCACCCCTTCCTCAAGGAAATCCATGGCCAAGATCCAAGAAAGAAGAGAAAGAGAGAAAGAAAGGAAGGAAGAGAAAGAAAGGAAGGAGTTCTGGCGGAGTTAGGAGCAGTACAAGGAGCTTGGGGACTAGGCAGAGCTTTAGAATGAGGTAAGTTATCTAGTCCCTACCCTGATAAAGTAGAGGATTTCTCTTAATAGTTAGAATAGAGAAATATCTCTGTGAATAAAGGTAGCTAAAGGTAGAAAGAAAGCCAAGAAAATGTCAGATTAAAGATATTACCCCTAGTTAAGTATGAGGTAAGTAGAGCTATAATGGATTATAATAAAGATATTATTATTCTATGTAAAGGCTCTGACTTATGAAAAGAAGGGACCTTAGAAGCAAGGCTACACGCCAGGTAGTAAGCTTACGTACTTGTATGCTTATACTGCTTGGATGTTTTATATGATATTTTCTTACTTTGATGATGTGAAGCATGTATGATTAAGTAATGCTCTGTTTCTTTTTATGCTATGGCCATATCTTATAATTAAGGGACATGGAAGCATGTATATTATCATGATGCAAGCATGATCATTAAGTACACACATAGTAACATCAAGCATATAGTTGCATACATTGTATGGTTTCTGTTTGCTACTGAGATTTCCCCAGAAATCTCACCCCCTTCCATTAAATCCCAATCCCACAGGTATGTTAGAAGAGGATTGAAGAAGCATGGAGAGAAGCTAGGGATTGGAGAGTATAATGTTGGGACCAAAATGTTAGAATCAAGGAAAAATGCAGGATAAATAGTAAACTTAGGACATTGACTCAAGTTGACTGAGTCAAGACATGGTCAACAAGTTAATTTTCCTTGAATGAGCATTATGTTAGCTTCGTGTAGCAATTTTAACCATTTCATTTCGATTTTTCTAGAATTAGTTATGATTTTTTGAAGTCAGGTCACTCATCTGGAATTTACGCAGTGAACAGTACTCGAGAGAATAAAATTCCAGATTGTGTAATTTGACTTCAATAGCCTTAAAAGTGGTTTCAAATGCTACCAATAGGTCCCTAAGACATAAGAAAATAAGGATGTTTCAAATTGTGTGTGGTTCTGTAATATTTTGAGGGTTTTGTGACAACTTTACTATTTATTTTATGCCTGCAATTGTGTTTTTATGGTAATACATGGTTGTGATTGACAATATGCTAATTTAAGGGTAAGATAGTGAATTAGCTCCTTCAAAACTGCATATACGTTATTCTTTAGTAACTGGTTGGACTTTTACAATGAGTTTTGTTGTTGAATTATAGATATTTTAGAGGAGAACTAAGGATTAATGTGAGAAGAAAAGAGATCACAAGATAAAGAGAATCAAATCAATGATGGCAGCCTCTGTGCACTTTAGTCGTGACTATAGTGTCCACTGGTCGTGACCTCACTTTTTTTCTGAAAAGTTTTCCTGCATTCACAAGTCTCAACCAAAAATAGGATCTGGTCGTGACCAAACAAGTGAATCAATGAAGCTGCGCATTTTTTATTAGGTTATCCTAGCTTTAAAATTAGAGGAAAGCCACAAACGCAAGGGAAGTTGGTTTTTTACCTGACACGACAAAGAAGTAGTACTCAAACATTCTCTTCACAGCCTACCCTCATATCTTCCATCATTCATCATTCCATCACCATTTTTATGCTTTGTTCATGGCATCACATTGAGTAGCGATTGCAACTCATTAGGAGTCATGAGAGGCTAAACCTTTAGTCTCTTGGTGATGGATCACATATCTTGAGTCATAGACTACACTGTAATAGGGAGTTTTCTGTTTTAATCTCACATTTCTTATGTTTTGGAATTCCTAGATCTAGGGTTTTGATTTTATGAATAAGGATTGGATATTAATCAATTATTCTGAGATTAGGTTTTGTAATTGAATTTGGATGACTTAGATATTGGTTAATATGAATAAATCAGTTTTGATTTCTAGATAATTGGGTTTTTATCAATGATCGTTGCTAACTGATTCGATTGCTTGAAATCTATGGTCATAGATTGATGATCATTCGATGGCATCTTCATCATCCGATTTAATTACACGCTAAGTGTTTTTTAAACAGCGCATTAGTGGTTTTTGAACTAGCTTTGATCAAAGGAGTTTAAGGAATATTAATATTTTAGATTCAATCAATCGATTGAGGTTTTATTTAAGATTTAGTAATTTTAAAATTTCCATATCATATTTGGAGCAAGGATAGATAGGTTTCCATCATCAAGAGTCTTTCTCAATATATTTCTTTAACAATCCACTTATTCTCTATCTTGATAAAAAATACAAAAATGTTTACTTTACTGCACCCTTAATTTATTACGTCAAAAATCAACAAACCTAAAACCCATTTTTACTTTCACTTAGGTTTTCAATAATTTTGTCACCAATCTGCTAGGGTTCTAATAAAAAGGGCTCTTTGAGAAGAACGATAGGGTTGTGCCTTATACTGCATTAATAGAGTGTAATTACTTTTATATTAATGAGTCAGACGATGACAATCTACACAAATTAGTGATACCAATATCGGGTAGAATAAGCTGTCTATTACCTTCAGGCGTAAACCTAGGCACCCAAGAGCTAAGATGCCTCCCCAAGTTTCGTGATGGGAACCATAACAAAATGATACTCCCCATGAATCGAACGCGCTTCAAATGGTCGCAATATTTTTGTTCACAAAAATACTATTAAAAAAAATACTCAATTCCTCTATTTAAAGTTAAATATGATGCAAAGCCCAACATGGAGCCAAATTTAAGAGAGAGTGGCGGTTTGAAAAATGAAAAATTTGAATGATTTTTACCATTTTACTTGGGCAAGATTTAACCAACACATGCTATACAATTAAGGAAAAAAATGTTTTGGGCTTAAAGGAAATTAAATTTAATTAAAGGTCCAATGAGAATCTAAGCAATTTTCTTATAACGCAAGCGAAGAAATGAGAATAAGAAACTAAACTGACAGACAGGCTTGGAAGACAAAATGAATGTCTAAGATTTATCATCTAAAAGCAAAGATAATAATGACTAGAGTACTAATTTGGCAATGTATGATTGGTGCAATATAAATTTAATGAAATATTAGTAAGCTAATTCATTTGTCTTCCTCTTTCATTAATGTCGGTGAGAATAATTGAGAGAGAGAGAGAGAGTTAAAGTGGATGAGTGAAATAGAAAGAAGAATTGGATGCATGAATGGCGTCAAGCATGGAGTTCAAGAGGACGAGAGAGAATCTTGCCAATTTCACAAACTACACCATCTATAGAGCCCAAGTACTAATCAGTCTTTCCTTACCCACTAAAAGCTACCTATCCATGATTTTAAAATTTGGAAAAACAGTAATTGATGGCTGATGAAGTGAAGGCAGCAGAAGAGATTAAGAGTTAATTATCAAAAGCAAGGATAAGCGGTAAGAATATTTAAGTTTATGGTATAGTTTTCTTGGTGTATGCTCTAGTGAATTTAAGATAATGATACTACCTTGTTACGGATAATAGATAGATATGAAAAGTAGCCAATATCTTAGCCATATATGAGGTGCTAAAACATCAATTAAGCAAGGAAACTAATTAGCTAATGATTAGAAAGCGAATCTTTAGTCAATGGTCATGGCGAGGGCTCACGGTCAAAACAGGTTTTAAAGGAAGATTTTTTTAGTGTGGTAAAATAGAGTTTACCAATGAATTTAACTTGGTAAAGTATGTAGGATATGACCAACAAACCTATATAGAGGTCAAGGGAATGAAAATCCTATTTTTCACCAAAAAGGGAAGGTCGACCAATTGAACTAAGGAAGAAATTATTAGTTTAGATGACTTGGAATAGTTGGCTTATGCATTTTCCTTAATATAAAATCTGTTTAGGGAAAGCTAGGAAGGAAGGGCACGAATTTGGAGAGGATGGACAGAAGCTTCAAGGTTGAAAATTTTGCTGGAGAACAACTAAATATTTTAAGGTACATAAATTGTTTAATGGTTGTTTTGACTATGATATCTTTGATATGCCATGAATGAATGAATGAGTGTAAATTATATTTACTTGAAATGTGGTACCATATTTGAGTGTACATTTGTTTGAATTAGATATAACATGCCTATATAGCATATCTTGTATAGTTTGAAAATGAATGCCTTCGAAATGGTTTGTGTACTTGTGGAAATGCTTGTGTTGCTACAGTGATTCAAAAATCCCATCCCTCCCTATAATAAAAAACAACCAGGTCCAATCACAAGCAAGGTAAAAAGGGCAATTTAGATCAGCAATAATGAAAGCCAGAAGAATTTTAAGAAGGTAGTGACTTAAGTAAAGTGTCAAGTTTGATAGTTATGTTTAAAATATCATTAAATACATTTGACAATTTTAAATTCACTCTAAGATAATATTATGCATATTTGATATGTATAGAGCGATAAGGAATTTCTTGGATCTATGATATAGGCATGTAAGTATATTAAAATGCCTTGTGCATGAGGTTTTGGATGTCTGTAATGGTTTCAATTAAACTGTTATTGTAAATGATGTCCAATTCCCATGAAAAATTGTTTGCTTCTTCATTATGCCCTAAAACAAGTCAATATGATGTATGAAGCATGAGTTATGAATTTTGAAGTTGAGGTATAGTTTTTGCCCAAGACATAATGCAAGCATTAAAAATGTGTTGGAAAATGAGCCAGTCCACCTATGGTAGATTAGGCCCAGGTCCATATGTGTGAGATAATGGAGGGAGCAGTTTAATTTTGAAAGGAGAAAATTGAGGGATTGAGAAGTTATGAGAATATCACTACTCCCACCATAACATAAGGACGTGAGGCTAGCAGAATATTTGATTAAAATTTTCTGACCATTTTTTCTCCCCTCCTATATACTTGCTTCCAAAACTCTCCTCATCCCTTTGGTGTTATTTACTGTGAGATGTAACTAGAGTCTAATATAAGTGCTCCACAGGTATTCAGAGAGTTAGATAAGATTCTGGGTACACTAGAAAAATAATATTGGTATCATAAGCAGGGTTTTATTGCTTCCATCATATTGTGCTTCAGTTGTGTTTCACTATGATGGATTTCATTTCTGGTTCTATCCAATATTCTTGTCTTTATTTCAATTTAATGTATTTGTTTTTGCCAAGATACATAGAGCATGAATCTCAATCATAAAATGAACAAAATCACACTTTAGTACCGAAAATAGCTTCTTTGTTCAAATCAAATTGTAGCTGGGTCTGGTGTGAACCAACCGTAGGTAAGGGATGACCTGTGAGCACCATTTTCCTACCTTAATAAAAAAAAATTGTTTCTGGCCATACGAGTTCTGGCCAATCCTTCATAAAAAAATATCTTATTAGCTATAAGGTTATTGGTTGTTCCTTAATTTAAAATTAAAACAAAAGGTGGGCTTCTGACAAAATGGGCCTATCCCAATCTTAGAGAAAAAAAGGGTTTCTGGGCTAAGAAGCTAGGCCCACGAATATAGGCAAAAACAAATATTTCAGTGGATCTGACCTAAGCCCAAACCATTTTAAAAAAGGAAATTTTTTTGGCAATATTATTTTAGTATTTTAAAAAAAAGTATGGCTGAGTGACACATGGAACGTGGCCATGCGTGTAACATCCCAAATTTTATCTATCTATATAAGACTGATAAGTAAAAGAGGTTATAAAGGGATTGTGATAGTAACCAGAAGAAAAAGATAATGATTAAATAAAGTTGAAGTCAAAGAAAAGGAGAACTATAAAGTTATGAAGTTAGAGGGACTAAACTGTAAATAGTGAAAGTCTAAGGAGTAAACTGTAAATACTAAAAGTCCAAAGACTAAATTATAAATATTAGAAATTTGAAGGACCTAAATAGAGTTTTGAGCTTTAAGACACCAAATTGGAATTTCAAATTTGGTAGAAAGGGACTAAAATGGAATTGGGCCAAATTTAGGGGCAAAAGTGTAATTATAGAAAGTTGAGCCAGAAAATGCCTAAAAATTGCCTGAAAATATTTTAGTCCCAAATTTTATCAATAAAAAGATGACAGAATTTGGGCCAAGCATATCTCTCAAAATTATTATTTAATGTCTCAATAAATTGATATTAATTTATGAAGTCTAGATATTAGTACAATATCTTTTGGATCTCAGAATCATATAAAATTTTGTAGTAAATTCTTATAATTAATATAAGAATTTATGAAACTAAAAGAAGTCAAAAAAGAGTTTTTAGAATTAATTATAGAATTTAAGGTGAAATTGGGCAGTGATAAAGGATTTAGAGAAAATGTATAGAATTTTTTAGCATCATAAAATTATAAAACTTTGCAAAAAATATATTTTATATTAGAATAAATTTATAAAAATGTAATAACCATTAGAAGGGTTGTCTAGAATTTATCTCAAAAATCATGATAGTTTAAGGTATCTGATAAGGGAAATACATTGGGATTTGTGCTAAATAGAAATTGGACCCAATTTTGGCCCAACATAGAGTCATATAGAGAGATCAATATGCTAAGAGAATTATCTTGGAGGTCAAGTCAAGTTTTAGATATTTTACCAATTTTTAAAGAAATAAAATTCAAGGAAAATGCAAGAAGCTTGTGTTGGCATGTGAGGTATCCTTGATAGGTCCCACAATGTGCCACATGGAGAGCATAACAAGGAGGAATAGTTATCCTATGTGCTTCAATATAGTAAAATAATGTAATAATTAAGTTAATGGTGATGAAGGAATTAATCAACTAATAAGATATATGATTAAGGCTATGCAATAATTAGGAAAAGGAGGGATAATTTAGTCTCATGAGTGCCAAAATTTGGCTATAATACCCCTCCATTCTCTTCAATTTCGTACTCTCAAGGATTATGGTGAAACTATGCCAAAATTTTCACTCAAACCTAAAGAAAAAGCAAGAACAAGGAGCCTAAGTTATCAAGCTTGCAAGGGATCAAAGTAAGTTATTGTTCATAGCTTATTTTCCTTTAATTAGGAGGCTTGAACTTAGGATTTAAATGGAAGAAAAATGAGATTTCCCCATGGTATGTTTGCTGTCCAAAATCTGGAAATTTAGGGAGAAGAATAAATTGAAGTTAGAACTATGTAATTAACACTTAGATAAGTTAGATTTAATGGTTAGTTATGGAATTATATTGAAATTCCTTGCTTTTGACATTGAAGAGGGTTTTTGGTCTTAGGTTGTACAGGACCAAGGAAGATGAATTTAATGGTTTTAATGCTTCCATTGAATTTAGATGATGATTTTGTGTAGGGTTGAATAAGTTTGGAACATTAGAAGCATTGGAATTGAAAGATAAAATTTTAGAGTCTTCTTTGTACTATTCACAAGTATGAACAGTAATTATAATTTTATGATTTTGATGCTTCTAATGGTTTTAAAGTGAAAAACTGTATGGAATAAAGTAAAGGAATAAATATTGGAAGTATTGGAATCAAAATGAGAATTTTTGAAGTAAGTATATGCGCCTCTTTGATTCTGTCCAGATTTGTTGAAGCAGCTAGAATTTCAACATTCTAAGTCCATAAATGGATTCAAAAGATAAAATTATATAGGATAAAATTAAGATGTAAGTTAGTTCAAAGGATAAGTCAATTAACCACAAATAGAGAAAGTTAGGAGTTAAATGGTTAATTAAGTTTAATGTTATGAAATGTTAGTGAATTGAGATTATAATGAATGCATGATTATATGATGTTTAGGCTTTGATTATGTACTTAAAGAAGGCAGCTACATATCAAGGAGAAGTGACAAAAGAAAGGTTAAAGGAAGAGCAAGGAATAGAGGCAGTGAACTTACCTACTTAAAAGTTTGTGTTGCTTGGATGCTTTATGTGATATTTGCGTACTTTGATTATGTGGAGCATGTATGATTAAGTGATACTCTACTTCTTTTTATGCTATTTCCATATGTTATAATTAAGGAATATAGAAACATGTAAGTTATCATTATGTAAATATGATCATTAAGTGCACTCATATTAACATCAATTATGGAGTTGCATACATGGTATTATTTCTGTCTGCTACTGAGATTTCTCCCTGAAATCTCACCCGACCATGTCATCTTAACATCAGTAGGTTATCGCTGATAGAGGAAGGTGAAAATGCATAAAGAGAATTTAGTAGATAGATAGCATGATTGATATGTATGTATAGATGTTACAATTTGTCACTATAAATAGTAACTTATAGTGAGGCAGTTACTTTTACGATGTAATTAAAAGTAGTAAATGATAAAATAAATATATAAAATTTTACCAGAATTTAGTTAACATCTCAAGCTTCATTTGACACCAAGAATGCCTTATTTTGAGGTATATACAAAGAGAACAAAATTTTTAAAGATTGGGACCAGAACTGTTTTTAGAAGTTTTGACCAAATGAACAATGATATTTGACACTAATACAGTATTGCTTGGTTGAGCATTTGGTCTGGAAATTCAGTATGTTAGCTTTGTGTAGACTTTTGAACTACATTTTAATTTTTCTAAAATTAATTATGATTTTTTTTAAGTTCATCACTTAATCTAGAAATACCACATTAACAGTAACCGTGAACTTGAAAATTCTAGATTTTGAAATTGAACTTGAATGATCACATAAGTAGTTCTAAATACTGTTGAATAGTCCTTAAGACGTACGAAAGTAAGGTGTTATATTTTTGGTATTAGAGCAAGGTTTCTGACATCATATAGGATCATTCTTAAACTTTAAACCTATATAGTTAACATTATGTTAATGTTAGGGTACTTAGTGAGAAATTCAGTACCACTTAAGTCTAAATCTTAAGTGAACCAAGAAGATCCCCTCCCTATGATTGGTTCATGATTTAAATTAGGATTTAGATAAGGAACCTTAGGAAGAGAATGTTTAGAGAAAGGTATACTTAAGTTGCAACGAAAAGGTGTTTAGGTTGCAACTTATTTTCATAGAGAAGTTAAGTTGCAATGAGTCAGGTCATGGGTCACGACTAAGGTACACATAGGAGTTCATGAAATAATGAGCAAAGAGCATTGGCCATAATAGAAGAACACATAATAATATGGTTGTGACATATCAAGAGAGTTGGATATGATGACATAACACAAAGGATGTTAGTCATGATAAGCTAGTGTTGTGGACACAACTAAAAGTAATAGTGACCCTTAGATGGATATGTTACGTTATACCCTAGCCTCATAGCCTTATGAGACAATCTTCAAGGATACAGTTATAGTAGACTGGTCTTATTCAGCCTATACCTCAAGGGTCTTGTGTTTCTTAACACGATGTGGTTGAACTAAGTGGAACAATGATAATGAGTAGTTTTCTCTATTGACAGACAAAAGCTGATCAGTCTAAGGTCAAAAAAGTTAACCAGTCAATGAAATTGACCACTATAAATTGTGGACTCCATTTACTCGTGAAGTTTTTATTTTTGTATTTTAAATAGTATAAGTGAACTTATTCTTTTATCTATATTGTTGAGCGGAGTATCTATTTATGGAATAGACTTACTAATTGTTATGGCAAAAATTGATTTTATGAAGAATTTAATTTATTCTTTCATTTAAGAGATGCTCCACAAAAAATCTAGACACTATGTCCACTTCCTTATTTAAATATTCATGTATATATACTAAGAAAAAATGCCCCATATTCTATATAAATAAAATAAAATAAAAATGATTGATGGATATTGTGCAAATGGGTATGGGACATCCAATGTTTCCAGAAATCCATGTTGAATGCTTACATTAGGTAAACATATTAGTTTTACAATGTCACTTAATTTTATATTTATGAAGTAGATCTCGCCAATTTTATTTGGAAAAATAGTAAATTTAAAGGGCTTACAAAGTGAGGTCACTTCATACTTCGTGCCAGTCACGTTTTAGAAGTTAGGGTGTGACAACAACTCCCTTCTACAACACCGTCGATCTTCTTCCCTCCTTCATCAGTTTCATCCCCAATGATGGCTATCACTCTACTCAAGGTTAATTTTTGTTCATCCTTTCCGTCCTTTGTTCCCATTTGTTTCTGCAACAAATATAGGCATTTGTCGTTCCTTGAGGGAGAGATTATTTATGTAACACTTTATTATAGGATCACTTATCATAGTTATTTAGTTATTTAAGAACCATTTGTGACACAAAAGGTACGCTTAGTTAGACTACAAACTTTGAACCAAAAAAAAGGTTAGACTACAAACTTAAATATACATGGAATGCATTCTTCTTACAATAATTCATGCTATATAAAAGCACACTAATATAAATTCATCAACCTTGATAGCTACGTGTATTTCAAGAAACTTTTCAGTCTTTATTCCTTTGTCCAGCACCTTTATTCTTCATGCATAAATGTTCTTCCTTTCTAAATTCCCTAAACACATAATATAATCAACTAAATGCGTACGTGCAACAGCCATCTCAAGCCATTGAATTGATTTCTTACTCCATCCTATTCAACTTTTCCCAATATTTTCATTGGTAATATCCATGTAGAGATATTGAAGTATGGCGGTGGCCATACTTCATGGATTTTCAACATTTTTAATCAAATTTCCCCCTTGCATTTTCCTTGAATTTTCAGCCCAAGATGAGTGTAATAGGTTAGACAATTTCTACCCAAAATCTGAAATTAAATTAGGCTTAACTAGGTGTAATTTCAATTAGATCAAAACCCCTTAACCTTCTCATTTAATCCTTCATTTTCCAAGAGCGCATACTTTTGGCATATGCAGTCACTTAATATCATAAATTTCTACTTAGACTTCTGTTAATATTTTATTTTCTTCTTGAACAATTGTGAGAAGGTCTAGCCAAATTTTCATGCCTCTAAGTACTAAATATAAATATTGATCCCTTATGCACATTAAACTTCAACTCTCACCATATATACAAGCACACGCGACTAATTTTTGGGCGGTTACAATTTATGCTTTTGCCTTGAGCTTGAATCCGTTATCTGCATATTTGGTTTATGTTTTATGCCTTGGAGTTGGTTACTTACTAGAGGTTAGGGAAGGGTGTGGGGAAATGCTATGGCAGACTAGAATTTCCAAGTCTTGATCTAATTTTCCCTGTTTTATATTTTTATCCCAAACACTGTGGGACTTTTCTGACTGATTTTGTCATGTTTTCTGGGTTATATGAACTGAAACCTTGATGGAGCAATTATTTTCTATCACTAAGTTTCTTGCAGAAAATAGATAGAATAATCTCTTTTCAAGTTATGGAAATATCTTAGCTAGTGCTTGTTCCATGTGCTTAGCAACAAGTGTAATATGAACTTCAATCATTATATTTATTCATTTCATTTAAATGATTGTGGTTTTTTTGCCTTTGGAACAAATGTCAATATGATTTCTTTTGCAAGGTTGCTTATTTTTGTGATATGAATCAAATATATATATATATATATAGGTTTTTGTTTGTTTGCATTTTTCAGATTTATGCCCAGGTTCACTCTTGCTCTTTGAAATATTTTCTTATTGTTTTTTGTAACCTTCTATAATATTGTTCATTGTATGTTTTTACGGTTGTTGCCAATGATGCTTTAGAGGTCACAATGGTCCAAAGTTGTCCCTATCTAAAGAGAATCTAGTGTATTTTAGATGTGGACCAATTTTTCCAGTAGCCACGTCATAACCCTAGTCACTTCGACAGACTCTGGTATTCGAACACAACAAATACACTGAAAGAAAAAAAGAGAGAGTGCATAGGAAAAAACTGTGGGAGGAGAGAATCTGTCAAACTGAATTATGGGTCTCCCAATCAACAGTTATGCAATCCCATTATTTTTTCGTCAACCCCACGTCCATATCCCAACTGTCCCAACTCAAAATTTAACAAAAAGGGGAAAATCATAGATAACAACCCAGACTTTTAGTTATTGTCACCTGAATCCAAATTATATGGGCTTGAGCCTAATCTACCGAGAGTGGATTAAAGCCCAAATTCCAATATCTCCCACTTACACTTGGTGGATTATATACCATGGGTTAAATATTTCGTTTCTTTCTTTCATACTAAGTTCTTTTCCATGACCGCATGGGGCATGATGTCTTCATTTAGCGGCATGTACTAGAAATCCCCTTTATAGGACCAGAGCAAGACAACCTCCTTCGTGTAACATGAATTCAATAATATGCCTCAGATATCCCATATTTACCTATATACACTTTTTTATGGCCAATCTAATCCCTCTCGAATCATTACCTAACTTATATTGCCTTTCTTCTAAGCCCAGTGTCTACACTTATGACAACAAAATATCATAAAGAATATGTCATTGATACTAGCATACGTATGTATATTGTATATTGTACCTATCATGATCGCACGATATATGTTAAAGTAGCACTAGTGAAACATACCTAAATGAGATGGTCAAAGTCAAAAGAAACCAATGAAAGGATTATTCTTCCTAAGACTCACATAGCAATGAATTAGGGATCTTTCACTTCCTTTTTGTAGTTCTTCTAATGCATGTGGTATAAATTACATGCTATAGTGTTATTCTTATACTATAAGAGCGTATGCCGTTTGGATTTATCATTAGCACCTACATACTTAAGTCCAAACATTCTCATTATCTAGACCTAAACTCTTCAACTCTACTCATCTCATATAATGTCAACGTTAAAGGACTTGTCATCTGCCTACAGGCATTATGGAAGTGGGTTTCTATGGTTCGATCCAATTTTATGTATATGGATCTCATCTTAACTTGTTATACTTTAGTCGATGCGACATATAGTTTATGTTTCTTTTTTACCGTATCAACATTCTTTGCCACTTTATTGGTGAACACAAATGTCTCATCTTTGCATACTCCACCTGAGTATCAAAGGTAGTTGCCCGTGTGAGAGAGCAAACCTTTCTAACATCTACAACATACTGGATATTGTATATTTTCACATAGACACATCAAGTAATGATGAAAACCATAATTCCATTGACCATAAAAGTATTACATAAGGCCTACATTTTATATTTTATGCATGCAAAGAGCTTTTACATGTTTCTCAAAGACTTCTTTGCCTATTAGCTTTGTTAGGGGTCTACTACCATATAATCCCTCACAAAACTGTACTTGATGTCAATATGATTGGTCTTGATATGATATACTTGAGGAATTTGGTGTAGGCTATGGCTACAATATTATCACAGTGCATTAACACCAAATTGGTACTCTTATTTCCAAATCTAAGGTGTTCTATGAATCTTTTCAGTTACAAAGCCTCTTGCACTGCTGTAGTGCATGCCACAAACTCAGTTTCTATAGAATGTAAGGTAATGCATATTTTTTTCTTGGTACTCCAACATATCTCTGCCTACATTAGCAACGGAGTATCCAACTAGGCTTAGATCTTTCCTTTATAACACAGTGCATAGCTAGTTATGCCCTTTAAGTATCTCAAGATCTTTTTCATTGCCTTTTAGTGTTTCTCACTGCAATTGGATTGGAATCTGCTTACTAACTCTACTACATAACAAATATATAATCTTGTACATATCATTGTATACATTAGACTGTCAATGACACTAGCATATAGAACTTTTTCTATCTTTTTCTTATCTGACTTAGTTTTGGAACACATATCAGGACTCAAGACTACTCCGGTAGTCACAAAGATATCCATGGGATTGCAGTATTTCATATTGAATCCCTCAAATATCTTCTTGATATAACTCTCTGTGAAAGAGAGAGGATTCTTCTTGAGATATCTCTTTAGATATTAACTCCAAGTATGTATTATGCTTCACCCATATCCTTAATGTCAAAGTCGATAAGAGCCATTCTTTAATAACTGCTACCGAATCTAGACTATTTCTAACCAATAATATATCCACATATAAGAATCCTCAAACTACTTAATATAGATGTAGTGGTATGAGTTTATCATTTTGTGAAATATCAAATATCACTATCTAGAATTATTCTATAAATGGACCTTTTAAGTTTACAAATATTGTTGCTCGTTTCTTTCTCAATGAAACGTAATGGTTGTTCCATATAGATTTCTTCATCCAAATTATTATTCAAAAATATGGTTTTTACATCCATCAGATGTAATTCTATGTCTAAAATATTTACTATTGCCAAAAAAAGTCTTATATAATTAAAGCGCATAATAGGTGAGAAGGTATCCTCATAATATATCCCTTCCTATTGTATATAACCCTTTGCTACTAAGGAGCCTTATTTTTTCAATTGACCTATCCACTTTTTTCTTAATTTTGAGAATCCACTTGTTCCCAATTGTTTTACACCTTTTTGGTAGATCAACTAACTTCTAGACTTGATTCTTTTTCATTGAGTCCATTTCTTCTTCCATTGTTTTCTCCCACTTTTCATTAGCAGGACTTAATAAGGCCTCTTGTACAGAATGGGGTTCATCGTTCCCTTCAAGAGTAACTAAGAGTGATTTTTCCTCTATTTGGAAGTGTCTCTTATGAACACTTTTCCTGTTATTTCTTCTAACGGGAGTTGCCTGCTTATCTTTCTTCTTTTGTTTTGGTCTTTGTGTTGACCTTTCTTGGCTCATACTCAAATTGACATACTTAGATGTTTCTAGTCTGTCAACTTGTTTTGCATTGTCTTATTCCTATCCTTTGTAAAGGGATACAATATGGTAAACTTCTCAATTAGAAAATTCAGTATCAATGAATATAACATCTATCGATTCTATTTTAGTCATTGTTCTATCTTCATTTTTATCTATGAAAACATATCATTTTGACTATTTATAGTACTTTATAAAGATACACTTCTTGCATGTATGACCCTACTTCTCATACTTATAGGAATTATCATGGATAAACGCTGCTAACCCCATGGTCTAAGGATTCTTAAATCCATCTTGCATTTTGTCTATAACTCATAGGGCATGGAAGCGACCGATTTTGAGGGCATACAGTTAAGTATGAAGGTTTCTATCAACAAACATCACCCTAATATGAAATTGACAGGTTTGCTTGAGCCATCATATACCTAATTATGTCTATAAGAGTTCTATTTCTTCTTTCATCAACTCCATTCTGTTGTGGAGTGCTAGGGATAGTTAATTACCTAATTATCCTTTTTTCTTCATAGAGTTGTTTGAATTGATCAGACAAATATTTATGACCTCAATCAGTACATAATGCTTCGATTTTATTATCTATTTGATTATCTATCTCATTAATAATTGCCTGAAATACTTAGGGGCCTTAGACTTATGTGAGATCAAATAAACATGACCATATCATTACAAGTCATCAATAAAGGTAATAAAATACCAAACTCTGTCGCTTGACCTCACACTTATTAGACCACAAATATCGAAATAGATTAATTGCAATAGCCTTTTAGTTATAGTTCCCTTACTAAAAGACTTTCTTGTTGCCTTGCTAGTTAGACTATTTTTTATAACTGTCATTTTAATTATCAAATAAAACTAAGCTAACTAATAGTAAAGTGGAGGCTAACCTAGGTCCGTTCACAAGGAGCCTAAGTGGTGTAGAAGTTCCTAATTAATCTAATAAGCCACAAATTAACAAGTTAAAGAGATGATGTTTGATGAGTTTTAATCTAACTACTGAAAGTAAAACCTATGCTATTGTTTATGCTTTTAAGTATTTATGATGATGAGATAAATGAATGACAAGTGTGTTCTCTTGAAGATTACCTTACCTTCATTATCCACAGAATATGAGAAGTTAATCAGCTAAATTTGAATATGTTAGCTAACAACTAGCTAGCTAAATCTCAATCAAAGCTACAACTTGTAGACATTAAAAGAGATTATGAATCATTCAACTAAGATATAGTAGAATATGAATTAAATAGATATAACTGTACTCTGTTATAGAATCACTTCAATTAATCACAACTATATTCAACTCAATCAAAGATGAGAATCAATCAAAGATCAGTTATCAGAAATAAGAAATCCAACTCAGTTCCCTACTTCTTTGTCATCTACTACTCTAATTGCATCAGTAATTACATAATTAACTACATCAACTTGATACATTTAACTATGAATTAAAAACATAATGAACTCCCTGTTCAACTCGAGGATTCTAGTTTAGCATCATCTCCAAGAGAGCACAATAGCTTAGACTTGTATTACCATCTGGACTTTAGCAGCAACAGAAAACACATCAGCAGTCATGGTGAAAATGATAGAAGAAGATGAAGATAAACTACAAAACTTTCCTCTAGTTCTATTGACTAGAACAGAGGAAAGTTGGAGAATAGAAATGGAGAATGGAGACAGAAAATGGGAATGGATCTGCAGATAGAGAAGGAGAATGAAGATTTGCGTGAAGGTGTGACCTAAATGGAATAGAAGGTGAAGTAGAATGAGTGTTGTGATGATTGATGTAGAATGGGTGTGATCTACGTGAATGGAATGGTGATGAATGATTAGAAGGAGTATGATCTGCGTGAATGGAATGGTGATGAATGATCAGAATGAGTGTGTCCAAATCCTGGAAACTGTGCATAACTCCTATATAGAAGTGTTAATCAATTGAGCTATGATGTGCTATGTGTGTTAGGTATGTGAAAGTTGGGATCTGTTCTAATATGTCAGCACATGCATTTCAGACAACTGTTGGCCCACTGATAAACTCATATTTGTAGTGATTTGTAGTGTATTTAAAGTGGGTTTATTATTGATTTTATCCCATTTATCAATATATTGAGCAATTATTAAATAATATAATATTCAGAACAGTTGAGAATTAATTGATGTAAATTTAGTGCTTAAAGTAAACAAATAATCTGTTTATTCTAATTTTCTATCATAAATCAATGGATTAAGGGAGAATGATAGTTGGACTTAAGGAATTGATGACTTGTGACAGCACATGGGCTAGATCCAAGAATTAAGCAACAAATTATAAGTGGGAGCTCATGCATATGCTGGAACATGGAGAAGCATTGTTCATGCACACTATAACATCCTCATTTTCATACATCTTAGGGACCAAACAGTAGCATCTAGAACCACTTCCAAGGCTGTTGAAGTCAAATTACTCAATCTGGAATTTTACTTTGGCGAGTACTGTTCACTGTGCAAATCTCAGAGAAGTGACCTGACTTCAAAAAATCATAACTAATTCTATAAAACTTGGAATGGAGTGGTTCAGATTGCTACACGAAGCTAACATAATTATCTTTCAGGGAAAAATGACTCGTTGACAACGCCTTGACCAGGTCAACGTTGGTCAACGTTCCAAAAACACTGTTCATCCAGCATCCTGTCCCTGATTCCAGCATTCTGGTCCCAACTTTGATAAATCATATCTTTATGTGTGGACATCCAAATGAGACGTTCTATATATCAAATCGAAGCTTGGCATGTCTACTATTTACTGAAAAAATATCATACATTTATTCAATTATTTATTATTTATAATTACAGCTCAAATGTCACTGCCTCCCCACTAGTTACTGTTCATAGTGACAATTTCCAGCAATTATACATACATGAATCATATATCAATCATGCTAAGCAATTAACATATCTTCATGCATCTTTATCTCCTCCATCTTGAGAAGACCTACTGTAATTGGATTGATATGGAAGGGGTGAGATTTCTGGGGAAATCTCAGTAGCAAACAACACTAAACAATGCATGCATTAATGTGAATACTTGTGCTTGCTTGTGAAAGTGTTAACATTGCATAATGTGCATGCTTCCATATTACATATGAAATACAATTGGCCAAAGTAATCATAGGAATAGATCTTAATACATAAGCATATATTCAACACAATTTAACAAAGCCATAGCACATCAAGCATAACATTCAATGCATACAAGTTTAGGATTAGTTTACTACCTGGCATGTAGCTTTTCTTCTAGCTCTTAGCCTTTGCTCTAAGGTTCATCCTTTCCATAGGTCAGAGCCTATACATAACATAATAATATCTTCATTATTATTCTATCAGCATAGCTCTACTTAACTCATAATTAACTAGGGGTGATATCCTTAATCTGACATTCCCCTGTCTTTCTTTCTACCTTTAGCTATCTTTATTAATAGAGATATTTCTCTATTCTAACCACTAAGAGCAATCCTATACTTTATTAGAGAAGAGACTAGATAACTTTCTTACCTCATTCCTGAGCTTTACCCAGTCCCTCGGCTCCTTAGACTGCTCCTGGCTCCACCAGAACTCCTTCCTTTCTTTCCTTCTCTCTTTCTCTCTTTCTCTCTTCTTTCTCTTCCTTTTCTTGTTAGATCCGTGGTGTTCCTTGAAAAGGGAGGGGAGTGGCCTATTTATAGGTGAGAGGAGGTGGAATGAATGGCCCAGATTGATTCGCAATGAATGGCTCAGATTGCTTGCTTTCTCAAGAAGCTTTGCCTGCATCATCACGATGACATCACCCTCCTCGATGACTCACCACTCATGACATCATCTTGGACACCTCAAGGGACACCTCAAGGGTATATGTGGCGAAATGTGGGGCCCTTGGGACACCTCACCAGCTGACTCAGCCTTTCCAGAGAGTTCCAGAGTCTTTTCCCTGAATGGACGGCCGAGATCATGCCACGTGTCCTCTTACTTTTTCTCCTTTTTCTCTAATCATGCCATGTGTCCTTTGCTTTTTCTCTTTTACTATAATCATACCATGTGGCACATTGTGGGCCCCATTTATATCCTCTCATGATTCCAGATCACTTTACCCAATTCTATCTTGGATCGGGTCACTTTACTTTATTGAAAAAACACTAAAACAATATTTTAATGCCTCTTGGGCCCACATTACTCTTGGGCTACGTTTTTGGGCCTTTAAATATCATCTTGGGTTTCTAACCAAGCCAAGCACTCTGGTGGCTCAGTTCCCAAGGAACATCCCTAGTAAATTACCAAAATGTCCTTACTACCTCTTTAGTACTTATAGGGGCACTATTATCTTTTCATACCTTACCAGAGTATCTCTTAACCCTGGTCAACTATCCATATACCCTTTCTTAACTATCTAACCTTAGTCAAACGATCATAATGCCCTTCGTCTAACTCTAACTTAATGACACAATACAGTGGCATACCTTCAATGGCATTTTCGTAATTCTTCATTTTTCTCGGTCTTTATTAGCTCTGGCCCATATATTTATCTGAAAATATCATTGGGCCTATAAGGTGCCATTCTGGACCCTCTGTATGATCCACTATCTTCATGGGCTCAATTCCCGAAAAATTTCCCTGAAACCTATTTATCGGATCTTTTAATCCACTGTAAATTCTGTAATAAATTCTACAGAACTCCTTTTTGAGCTCTGTCAGTTTCAGAAATTCTTATATTAATTATAGGAATTTACTGCCATATTTCATCTTATTCTGAAGTCTAGAGCATACCATACTAATTTTCCTTTTCTTTAAAATTTAATATAAATATCTCGAGACCTCATATCAGAACTCTGTGTTGCATCAAACTGATCATCATAATTTTCTCTATTTACTGGGATCTCTGCTCAATAGGGTCTAGTAGCATCCCTTTTTCAGGCTATATTCTGGGCTTCAAGGCCTAAAAATTGGGATATGACACACAGTACTTTTCAAGAACACACATGCTTGATCTGAACATAATCACACATTTCAGCAATAGCTCATGCACTCCACACATTATTCATACCATTTCAGCTACCCTTCACATCCTTCCACACCTATATATACACACTATTCCAGATTATAAGGGGGCTAGACACTGTTCCATTCTCCATTCAGACATTCCAATTCAGATCTACTTCTCTACCTTCATTCCACCACACCAGAAGTCATTCTTCTCTTTCCATTTCTTCTCCATTTCACTCTCAGTCTCCTTCTCTATTTTCTATTTTGTACTTTCCTCTATTCTAGTCAATAGAACCAGAGGAAAGTTCTGCAGTTCATCTTCATCTTCTTCTATCATTTTCACCATGACTGCTACTGCATTTTTTATTCCTACTGATGTTCAGATGGCAATGCAAGCCTAATTTGCTGTACTCTCTTGGAGATAATGATAAACCAGAATCCTTGAGCTGAACAGGAGTTCAATGTGTTTTTAATTCAAAGTTAATTGTATTGAGTTGATGTAGTTAATTCTATATTTAATGATGTAATTAGAGTAGTATATGACAAAGAAATAGGGAACCGAGTTAGATCTCTTATTTCTGCATAACTATCATTTGATTGATTTTCATCTTTGATCGAGTTTAACTTTGTTGTGATTAATTGAAGTGATTATATTAAATTCATATTCTACTATCTCTGAGTTGAATGATTCATAATCTCTTTTAATGTCTGTGATTTGTAGCTTTGATTAAGATTTAGCTAGCGAGATGTTAGCTAACATACTCTAATTCAACTGATCTAATCCTCATATTCTGTGGATAATGAAAGTAAGATAATCTCTAAGGGAACATGCTTGTCATTCATTTATCTCATCATCATAAGCACTAAAAACATAAACAATAGCATAGAATTTACTTTCAGTAGTTAGATTGAAACTCATCAAACACCATCTCTTTAACTTGTTAAATGTGTTCATTAGATTAATTAAAAACTTCTACATCCATTTAGGCTCCTTGTGAATCGACATAGGTTAGCCTCCACTTACTATTGGTTAACTTAGTTTTATTTGATAATTAAAATGACAGTTATCAAAATTGCGTTGTTGCTCGGGAGCCTTACTTGTTAAGGTTTCCTAAGCAATCTCCTGGTCCTAAAATCATAAAAAGTAGATAGGTTTTTTAGTTTTTTCTGTGTATCCAATGTTTTGTCTTGTTGAGTCGCGACCAATTGCATTTTTGTCACGATCAAAGTGTTTAAAATTGATTTCTAAGTGTCTCTGTGAACCTTAGTCGCGACCAGAAGCACATTTGGTCATGACCAAAAATTTGTTTTTAACTTATTTTGCTCTTTGTTACATTTAGTCGTGACCTTATTGCTTTTTGGTCGCAACCAAAAATATTTTTATCTAGTTTTGTTCTCTATGATTTCTAGTCACAACTAGTTTGCCACTTAGTCACAACCAAAAATTATTGTTTCAATCAAATTTACTCTCTGCAATTTTTAGTCAAGACCTAAGTGACAATTGGTCATAACCAAAAAGTGAAAACTTCAAGCATTTTACTGTCTGTGATTTTTAGTCTCAACCAAAGTGACATTTGGTCACGACCAAAAATCATGATTAAGAATTTTTCCTATCTGTGACTAGCAGTCACAACCTCAAGTTCATTCTTGTCGTAATCTCTATTATCTGTGTTTATTAGTCTTGACCTTACTATTTTAAACTGTGATTATTTTATTTGAATTCCTGGAATTACTTCATCTATGACATATTTGATATTCTGCATCATTGTTGAGTGTGATTTGCATGAACAGAAGCTCAGAATTCTTTCCTTTGGATAGAGAAATCAATAGAACACTTAGGCAAATTAAGAAGGCTAAGATCTTAAATCAAGCTAGTGTTGCATCTTCTGTTGAGCCTAGTTCTTATAGTGACTTTATTGTTGAAATTGACTATGCATCTGGTACTATATTAGATAATCATTTAGTCATAGAGCATGTTAATGAAGCTAAAACTCATACTCATAACCAAAATATTCAAAATGAGCAACATGGAGAGAATAACATGAATAATAGAAGAGCACATAGGAGCATAAGAGAATTGACTTCATCTCATGCAAACTTTGATCCTTTCCGTACTTGTCCTGCTTTAGATGTTAATTTTGAGTTGAAAGGGCCTTTGTTAAATAACTTACCAAAATTTTATGGATTGGTAGGTGAAGATCCTTTCAAGCACTTGAAGACTATGCAGTGGGTTTGCTGATCCATGAAACCTGTAGGTGCTAATATGGATACTATATAGAGACAAGTATTCTACTTTACAATTAAAGGAAAGGCAAAGGAATGGTTTTATATGCTGTCACATCATACACCTCAGGCACTAGATTCCTGGAACAATTTGAGGACTACTTTCCTAGAGAGATTCTTCCCTACTTTAAAGACAGCTACATTAAGGAAGGAGATCTTTGCTACAAAATAGTATGATCAAGAATCTTTTTATGAGTTTTAGGGAAGATTTTAAGAGCTACTAGCTATATGTCCGTACCACCAGATTCTAATTGAGCATTTGGTGCAGTATTTCTACTCAAGATTGCCTATGCATGCAAAAAGAATTTGGATGCAGTTGTTGGAGGTTCTATTGATGATTTAACTCCAGATGAAGCCTAGAACCTGATTGAGGAAATAGCAAGCAATAACCAGCAGTATGGGGGATGTGATGCTAAGCAAGTCCATGAGGTTTTTACAAGGCCTTCCAAGATTATAATTGTTTATCTCTTCAAGTTGCTATCATGAATGCTCAGATCAACAACTTAGCTACTCAATTGGGAAATTCACATGTACAAAGCCCATACTCTCAAGCTCTTGTTACTCCTAGTTGTGAACTTTGCTATTCTCCTATGCATACCACTGTCAATTGCCCTACACAATGTGAAGGTGTATAAGCTATCTATCAAAGAAAATAGAATTAGTACCCATAAAGGAATCCATACTCTAACACATAGAATGAAGGATAAAGAGATCATTATAATTTCATATGGAGGGATGGAGGTGGAAACAGGAATTTTGGGCAGAATAGATTCAACAATGATAAGCAAGTGGCTGAGTCTTCTAGAGCTGTCAAAGTACCTTATGTTGTAAAGAACGATGGAATATATGAGATAATGAAGAGTATTACTGCGATGAATTCAAATATAAACTCCATCAACACAAATTTCTGCTAACTTCAAAGACTTAAGATCTACTGTAGAGAATAACCAAGCAACAACAGAAGCCAAATTTGCTGCATTAGAGAATAAAATAGAACAATGGGAAACAAAAGCAGCAAACATGAATGGCTATGTATCACAGCTAGCAAACTCAGTGAATGATGTCTAGGCCAGAATTGGAAAATTTTACCTTCAAATATGGTTGTTAACCCCAAATCTGTAAATGCTATAAGCTTGAGAAGTGGAGAAACAGTAGGGAAAGCAAATACAGAATAGGATACAAGGAATAAGGAGCAATTAAGCTACAAAACAGATCTGGAGCTGCAGAAGTGATTGGAGAAAAGCCTTCATCCACTCTTGAATAAGAAAGTAGTAAGGAACAAAACATGCCACAGCAGAATATTGAGCAAACTACAGTAAAAGAAGCTGCCCAATCATCTGTTGTGCTAGAAACAGTGGCTACTTTCCAACAGTGCAAATCAGAAACCAAGCTAATTCAGAATAATAAGAAGCATGAAGATGCAGAACATAATAAAGTAGAATAGAAGGACAGGGAAGTAAGTATTAAACACCTACCTTTCCCTAATACATACATGTGTCCAAAGAAGGTTTTAGAAGATAAACAGGAACAAGATATTATGAATCTGTTAGGGAAATTAGAAGTTAATGTGCCACTTGTAGATCTGATTAGAAGCATACCCAAAAGTATGGAAAATTCATGAAAGAACTCTGCACTAATAAAAGAATCTACAAACTAAATGAAAGGGTTCAAGTAAGATCTAGTGTGTCAGCTTTGTTTAAGCCATAACTTCCTATTAAATGTGATGATCCAGGTTCTTTTACAATCCTAATCACCATTGGTAAATTTTAGTGTGCTAGTTCTCTGTTAGATCTTGGTGCAGCCATCAATATGATGCCAACTTCTATTTATACATCATTAGGCATAGGCTCACTTAAGGAAACATCATTGATAGTACAACTTGCTGATCAAACCACTAGGAAACCTGAGGGACTATTAGAGGATATATTGATTAAGGTCAAAAACTTGATTATACCTGCAGATTTTTATGTCTTGGATATGTCACATGAGTCAAATTCAGAAGGACCTATCATCTTAGGTAGGCCATTCCTTAGAACAACCAACACTGTGATAAGTATGAAAAATGGGAGTATCACAATGCAAGTGGGTGATAATGTCATAACTTTTAATGTCTATGAAGCAATAAGACATCCATTTGAAGATTACTCACTGTTAGGCTTAAGTGCAATTGATGCATACATTGAAGAGGCTAAAGAGGAACATGAAAAGCTTATGTTAAAATCTGATAGAGCTGAATGTGAATTGCTTGAATATGAAATTTCTTCTTCTTCTGTATTTTCTTTAGATAATAGTGGTGATATGTCAAATATTAACTATATCTCAGTTGATAGCTTACTTTCCACCCTATAATCTTTTTCTTTATCTGTTACTAACTTTTTGAATAAGGATTTGAAGATAAACAACGGGATAAAATTACAGGAGAACTAGTTACTAGAACTCTCATTACAGAGACATAACTGAACAACACATAACCTATGAGGACAGACTTGATAAAGCATGTTACAGCTCTGAAAACTAAAAAACTGGCTCCATCAATTGACTAACTACTTGAGTTGGAACTCAAACCATTTCCTAGTAACCTTAAATATGTATTTTTAGCTGGAAATAATACATTACCTATTATAATTGCTAACTCACTTTCTATTTCTGAGGAAGAAAAGCTGATTTCAGTTTTAAAAACATATAAGAGAGCAATAGGATGGGCTCTAGCTGATATACCTGGTATAGATGCATCTATATGCACACATAAAATTCTGTTGAAGGAAGGAGCCAAGCCTATTAAACAGCAACAAAAAATGTTAAATGCCTTGATATCTGATGTGGTCAAGAAAAAGGTAATTAAGTTGTTGAATGCTAGCATTATTTACCCAATTTCAGGCAATGAATGAATAAGTCCAGTTCATGTTGTGCCAAAGAAGAGTGGAATAACTGTGTTAAGAAATGAAAAAAAATGAACTAATCCCTACTAGAGTATAGAATTCATGGAGAGTGTGTATTGATTACAGGAAATTGAATTATGCAACTAGGAATGACTATTTTCCTCTACCATTCATTGATCAAATGCTAGAAAGACTTGCTGGGAAATCACATTACTGTTTTCTTGATGGTTTTTTAGAATATTTTTAGGTTCTAATTGCACCAGAAGATCAAGAGAAGGCCACATTCAAGTGCCCATTTGGTACTATGCTTATAGGAGGATTCCTTTTGGCTTGTGCAATGCTGTTGGAACATTTCAAAGAGCTAATATATTCAGTGAATTCTTAGAAAACAACATAGAGGTATTTATGGATGATTTTACAGTGTATGGTAAAGACTTTGATGAATGTTTAGAAAGTTTGGAGAAAATTTTAGCAAGATGCATTGAGAAAAAGCTTGTACTGAATTTTGAAAAATGTCACTTCATGGTAGATAAATGTATAGTTCTAGGACATTTGATATCTAAAGATGGGATCATGGTAGATAAAGCTAAGATTGAGGTTATTTCTTCTCTTCCTTATCCCAAATCTTTGAAGGAACTAAGGTCATTTCTAGGATATGCTGGATTCTATAGAAGGTTCATTAAAGACTTTAGCAAGATTACATCTCCACTTTCTAAACTCATGCAAAAAGATATAGAGTTCTGTTTTGGTGATACTTGCAAGAGAGCATTTGACACTATTAAAGCTATGCTTATCACACCACCTATACTTGCAGCACCTAATTGGCATTTACATTTTGAGCTTTCATGTGATGCATCAAATGAAGCTGTAGGTGCAATGTTAGGACAGAAGGATGGTAGGTTGTCTAAAGTCATTTCATATGCCTCTAAGACATTAGATAATGCTAAAAAGAACTACACTACCATAGAAAAAGAACTCTTTGCCATTGTATTTGTATTGGATAAATTTAGAGCTTATCTTTTGAGTTCTAAAGTGATTATATACACTGACCATGCTGCTGTTAAGTTCTTGTTTAAGAAGCCACAGTCCAAACCTAGACTCTTGAGGTGGATGCTGTTAATCCAATAATTTGATGTGGAGATAAGGGATAAAATTGGAGCAGAAAATATGGTAGCTGATCATTTGAGCAGGTTGCATGAAAATACAAGGGGAGTATTAGATTCTCACCTTATTTGTGATACATTTAGAGATTATTCTGTTTCTGTAATTTCTGTATTTATACCTTGGTACTGCTACATAGTGAATTATATTGTTACAGGTTTAATTTCACCTCCCTTAACTCATTTTTAGGGCCAAAAAATAAGCATGAGGCAAAATTTTACATTTAGGAACCACCCATCCTGTGAAAAATATGCAGTTATCAAATTATAAGAAGGTGTATGGCAAGTGAAGAAGTGGACATCATTCTTATAGCTTGTCATTCTTCTGTTTGTGGAGGCCATTTCAGTGTAAAGAAGACATCAAAGAAGATTCTTGATGTTGGTTTTTATTGGCCACAATTATTCAAAGACTGCTATAAATTTTAAAAGGCTTGTGACAAGTGCCAACGGTTTGGTGGACTAACCAAAAGGCATGAAATGCCTCAGCAACATTTAGTGTTTTGTGAGGTGTTTGAAGTATAGGGCATTGACTTCATGGGACTATTTCTACCATCTTTTGGATATACATATATTCTGCTAGCTATTGACTACCTTTCAAGATGGGTGGAGGCTATACCAACAAGGAAAGATGATGTAGTAACAATTTCCAAATTTCTCAAGTTGCACATCTTCTTAAGGTTTGGTGTGTCAATAGCTATAATGAGTAATCAAGGCTCTCATTTCTGTAATCAAATTTTAGGAAAGTTATTTGCCAAGTTTGGGATCAAGCATAAGGTTTCCACCGCTTATCATCCACAAATGAATGGTCAAGATGAAAATTCTAACAAAGCTATCAAGAGGATTCTGGAGAGGATAGTAAGACCCTCAAGGAAGGATTGGAATACAAGGTTGAATGAAGCTTTGTAGGCATACAGAATAGTGCATAAAACCCCACTTGAGATGTCCTCATACATAATAGTCTATGGTAAATCATAACATCAGCTAGTGGAAGTTGAGCACAAAGATTTCTGGGCAGTTAAGGCTTGCAACATGGATTTTGACACTGCTGGAAAAGAAAGAATGTTACAGATTTAAGAGTTAGAAGAAATAAGGCTAGATGCTTATGAGAATTTTAGGATATACAAGGAAAGAGCCAAGTTTCTTCATGATAAACAGATTCTGTGTAAGAAATTTCAAGTTGGAGATAAGGTTCTTAGATTTAAAGCTAGATATGCTTTCAAACCTGGAAAACTAGTTGCGAGATAGGATGATCCATATGTGGTGACTAAGGTGCATGACTACGAAACAATTCAATTAATGGTTGAGGAAGATGGTACAGTATTTCAGGTCAATGGCCACCTATTGAAGCTGTACAAGGAGAACTTCAAGCCCCCATGATGCTTAGGTTGTCTCCTTCCTTATTTTCCCACTTATAATAGTCTATTTTACACTGGTTTACTATATACTGGAGCTGATATTTGTTGATTAAGTGTGAGGCAGGAGACCAAGTCAGTAGGGGTAGGTAAAAATTAATAAGTTCATCTTGGATTATAGATTAGTTTTGTCTTTATCACTTCAGCCTCGCATGTGTTTCATTACTTCTTCACATTAAGGACAATGTAGTAAGTATGGGGGAGTATGAACTTTAGTGTGAAAAATGGGTAAATAAAAATCAGATAACTGCTGAGATTTGATGTTCTGGTCATGACCTTGAGCTTTTATTATCGCGACTAATGTGTGTATATATGTCAGGTTTCATTTATGTGAAAATTAGTCGTGACTTTTGCATACTTTTGTCGTGATCTATTCTCTCTATGCAAATTAGTCGTGACATATGAACATGTTTGTCATGACCAGTAATTATTATTTTCTGCTGCTTACTTGTATGTGATATTTTAGTTATGTTATGTGCTTATCTTTATCGTAACTGTAACTCGCTGTGAATTTTGGTTGTGACTGGATGGACACTTGGTCGTGACCTATGCTTGTGTGTTTGTCAGGATTACTCACTATGATCATGCGTCACGACCAGTATACATGTTAGTCGCGACCAATATTCCCTATTTTCTGAAAATTTCTTCTTTGTATAAAACAGTCGTGACCTGAAAACCCTTTTGTCGCGACTATACTTGAACTTTTGCTGAAAACTTCTCTTGTTTCATCTTATTGTTGCTTGGTCTGATTGAACTTGCTGTCATGGATTTAAATTTGAATTTTGAACACATACTTTATAACATTGGCAAGCTTGATGAAGTATAAGTTGCTTGTTTCACTGATTTACTACGGGAAATTGTGCAGCATAAATGATTGATCTCATGTATTTTGTTTAATATTCATGCAATCTTGTCATAGTGAATTGATTAGGGTGAGTCAGCCAGATGGAAGGAATTTGAGATTCTAACAGATACTTATTTACATTGTGTGACACCATCTAGTTTGATAACTTTGCAGAACTTGTTTCAATCCTTGATTCAAAACTACATTAGCTTCTTGGAATTTTGAATATGATAAGGGCATTTCTTTCTAAACTCTCTTACTAAATAGTAGCCACATAAAAATCAAATCCTTTGCTTACCCCTTTGAGACCTTCACTTTCTTTTAAAATTCCATCCTTAAGTAATGAATGTTGTACATGATACTTTCTGCTGTAGTAAATGAGAAAATTGCATCACTTGTTAGATATTTGAACTTTAATACAGTTGTTGTATGCTCAATAGTGAAAGAAAAGAAAAGCAAAAAAAAAGTACATAAAAGAGAAAAGAAAGAAAGAAGAGATAAGTGATATTCAGCTTGCATGAAAGGAAAATATTTGATGATTTGTGATACTTTCTACAGTTGCACAATTGAAATTGTGAGTAAGTGATGAAATAGCTTGAAGAAATCAAATCGTGTGCAGTTTTTTATTAATCATTGATATTTATTTCCATTTCATCACTTAGCCTTTCTAACACATTACAACCTAATAAAGACCCTTTGATTCACAACCCTTGTGGCATGTACTGGTGGAGATGTAGGATGGTTACAAACCTATGGAAAGCTCAAGTTAGATGGTTGAGTGAAATTACCTTGATAAGAGAATGAGTGAAACACTACACCTTGTGAGGAAATCTCAACCTACTTGTTACTATGATTTCATTGCATCAGTTAGATTCTTTGATTGATATGAGATTAGTTTAGATTGTTGCTAATTCAAGGGAAAAGGTTGATAACTACAAGTTCTTATGCTAAATATATTTTGCCAAATATGATGAACATATATGTTTGAATTTCAATTTTGATCCATAATTTTGCTCAGAGTGCAAAAGCTAAGTGTGGGGATGTTGATAAACTCATATTTGTAGTTCTTTGTAGTGTGTTTAAAATGAGTTTATTATTAATTTTATCCCCATTTATCAATATATTGAAAAGTTATTAAATAAAATAATATTTAGAACAGTTGAGAATTAATTGATATCAATTTAGTGCTTAAAGTGAACAAATAATTTGTTTATTCTAATTTTTTATCACAGATCAATGGATTAAGAGAGAATAATAGCTGGACTTAAGGAGTTTATGACATGTGACAACATAAGGGCTAGATCTAGGAATTGAGAAACATATTGCAAGTAGGAGCTCATGCATATGTTGGCACATGGAGAAGTACTGTTCATGCACACACACTGCACAAAATCACACACATGCTTGATCTAAACATAATCACACATTTCAACAGTAACTTATGCACTCTACACATCATTCACACCATTTCACTATCCTTCACATCCTTTCACACCTATATATACACACCATTCCAGATCATAAGGGGCTAGACACTCTGTTCCATTCTCCATTCAGACATTCCAATTCAGATATGCATCTCTACCTTTATTCCACCACACCAGACGCCATTCTTCTCCTTCCATTTATTCTCCATTTCTCTCTCAGTTTCCCTCTCTATTTTCTATTCTATACTTTCCTTTGTTCTAGTCAATAGAACTAGAGGAAAGTTCTACAATTCATCTTCATCTTCTTCTATCATTTTCACCATGATTGCTGTTGTATTTTCTGTTGCTGCTGAAGTTCAGATGGCAATGCAAGGCTAAGCTGCTGTGCTCTCTTGGAGATGATGTTGAACCAGAATCCTTGAGCTGAACAGGGAGTTCAATGTGTTTTTAATTTAGAGTTAATTATATCGAGTTAATGTAGTTAATTCTATAATTAATGATGCAATTAGAGTAGTAGATGACAAAGAAGTAGGGAACTGAGTTAGATCTCTTATTTCTGCATAACTATCATTTGATTGATTTGCATCTTTGATCGAGTTTAACTTTGTTGTGATTAATTGAAGTGATTATGTTAAATTCATATTATACTATCTCTGAGTTGAATGATTCATAATCTCTTTTAATATCTGCGAGCTGTAGCTTTGATTCAGATTTAGCTAGCGAGTTGTTAGCTAACATATTCCAATTCAACTGATCTAATCCTCATATTCTGTGGATAATAAAGGTAAGGGAACACGCTTGTCATTCATTCATCTCATAATCATAAACACTAAAAACATAAACAATAGCATAGAATTTACTTTTAGTAGTTAGATTGAAACTCATCAAACTCTATCTCTTTAACTTGTTAAATTGTGACTAATTAGATTAATTAGGAACTTCTACTTCCATTTAGGGTCATTGTGAATCGACCTAGGTTAGCCTCCACTTACTATTGGTTAGCTTAGTTTTGTTTGATAATTAAACCGATAGTTATCACCTACTTGCTTCTATTATTAACTCCTTCCAGCATGTAATTTTGCTAGCCCACTTGCTCTGTTATTAACTGAGTGATTCTATTCAGATGAGGTGTGTGTGCATGAATAGTGCCAGATGTGTGGAATTCTATTCTGTTATAGCACATGCTTCAATATCCAACTGTCAATTGATCTAACATGCTGATAGGTTACTGCAAAATGGAAATTTAATAGATTATTTATCCAATTGATCACTAAAATCAAATCAATTAATTTTCACTTGCTCCATTTTAATTTTATTAATTAATTGCTCATCATATTAGTAAATGGGGATAAAATCATTAATAAAACTCACTGTAAACACACTAAAAATCACTCTAAATATAAGTTTATCAGATTTCATGCAAGGACATTTCCATATTTGCAATGGGACCTAGCAGTCGTTCTTTAGTCAATTTAATCATTCGATTTTGATTAATATGTCCTAGTCTAGCGTGTCAATCTTCAAATCAATAATATGTGAAGAAATAGCAAAGCATTCATTAATATTAGAACTACTAACAATTTCCAAAACAAAGATTTTTTTTAATATAAAAACTGAACCATAAAATATTAAGTTGCTTAAAATGCCTTCAACTTTGTCATGAAGTTTACATCAAACCCAAACTCTAAAAGGCATAAAATAGAGATTAAGTTCCGCCGGATGTCAGGAGCATGAAGCACATAATGGAGTATCAAGATCTTTCCACCACACAAAGTAAATTTGCAAGTGCCAATCAATCCTCGGATTGTTCATTATGTAAAGCCACTTGCTTTGATATGACAACCAAAAGGACTTAATGAAGGATTCTCGATCCTTGGTTACATTATTTGTGGAGCCTGAATCAATATCCAAGAAGAAGAAACAATTTATGTTAGAAAAGCAATACTGGAAACATATGAAGCATGTGAATTCACATAATTCACTAATTCTCATCCTGTTTAGAATAGCCAAGTGCGAAATTGCCCATTGTTTTTGGCAAGCAAAGCACTTAACCTTCTTTAGGTCTAGTTTCTGCTTCCTGCCTTTCTTTCCCTTCTTGATTGTTTCTTACCCTTTTAAAATTGAGGATTGTCTTCTTCCCTTTCTTTTGAAATTTCTTGTCCTTCTTGAAATAGGGCTTTGATTGGGAAGTGTCATTATTCTCAGTCATATAGGCCTATCTAGAGGTCTTGTAAGCCTCCATATGTTCATCGTACAGCTCCAAATGCCTAGCTACATCATTAAAAGTATCACTATTTTCATTGTGGGTTAAGTTGAATTTTATATCTTCTAACCATCAAGGAGAGATCTAATCATAGCTTGCACTTGTTATTCATCAAACAAGGTATGACTAGCTTCCTTAAGTTATCTGATCATGTTGGCCATCTCTCTCAAATATTGCTTTATAGGAATGTTTGGCTTAAACTTATAAGTGTCAAATTTAATCTTCAACCTCCTAAGCTTAGTGGTAGAAACATTGCCAAATTTATCCTTTAGTGCAATCTACATGGCTTGAGTGGTCTTGTGCATCTCAAATTCACATATGATGTCATCTGCCATGGCATTAAGAAGTGTGATTCTAGCTATGCCATTCTTCTTCCTCCAATCCTAGTAAGCCTCTTGGTCTCTCCTGTACTAGACTGTATTCTCAGCTTCAGATTTAACTATAGCAGTCATCAAAGGTTCAATAGCATCTTGTTCCTCTAAGATGTAATAGACCTTTCAGTGTCAAATATCCCAATTATCCCCATTGAGTTTTTCACCTTTATTTAGTTTAGTAATAATTTTCTTGGTTGCCATTTTCAACTCTGTGACAAATCTAGGTTCTCTATTAAAGAGAATCGAACCAAAAAACATTTCATTCATATAACACAGTGAAGTATACAATGTCATATACTTTATATTATTCTTAATTAGAAAATAATGACACTACAAGACCTATGATTGGAAGCATACGTTTATACCTCTCATCACACAAATAATCATTATGTTCTATCAAGAGTTCTATATAAGTACTTTAATAATTAAACATAACTGTTAGAGGCCTTATCTTCTATAAGCTCTCACTTATAAGAAGCATACTTTGATTATACACAAATAATAAAATTGCAATTAAATGAGTTTCATTAAATAAAATAAGACATGCAGTCTATTTACAATAAATAAAATCATGTCTTTAAATTCAATAAAATATAAGGAAAGCCAATACTAAGATACATCAATCAAGATGAGGGTAGAAAAACTTAATAACTCTCCTTAGTTTTATAAGTTTTGGTGACTTAAGCATAAATTTTGAAGTTCTTTCTATAACGTCAACCCAAAAAGATTTTTTAGTTCGGCAGCCTCTGTCTCTTACTTGTCTTATGCATGCCTTTTATATTTGTGACTTTTGCTACTTGATCTTTAGCTATTATCCTAGCCAAAGCTGTAATATAGTGTTGGATTACTTATTCTTCTTCCCTGTTCATAAGTTGTTCAGGAAGAGAAGGCACAAAGTTAGATCCAGAAACTGTGAATATCAATTGAGGCTCATTGGGTAGAAGATCTTCCATTGGTTCCTCATGATCCTTCCCACGATTATGCTCAAGATCCCCTTCTAGATTTGCATCATAATCTTCTTCTCATGGACCATTACATGATCCTCCTTAGGGATCTTCATCTCTTCTACACCAATAATATCTACAAGCTCCTCCAGATATTCTTCTTCAAGAAGTTCAGGATCTGAATCCTCACTTTTAAGTTAATTTTTTGGAACTTCATTATCCTGATATGAGAAGTTTAATAGAGCATATTTAGTTGTTTCAGTGTTACATGAACTTAGTTGACTCAATTTCACCTAGGAATTAAATAATATAAATTATTATAATGATTCTGAAATTTTTTAATCACTTAAAAAATACTAAAAAAATGCATTGAATACTCATAAATATATCCAAAATTACCCATAAAATGGATAAATTATATATCAAAAGAAAGATCTTAATTTTAGGGATAAACGATACCTCAATCGAAGCCTTATATGACCCTCACACGCCCCTAGAAGATTAAATTGAGAAAAATAAAAAAATAGGATGAGACTCACTCATAGGCTCAGCACATGGCGTCCATGCGCCATTATGGAGCTACCACATGGCCTCATGCGTCACGTCGCTCCTCTAGCCAAATTTTTTTGTTTTGAAACCAGAAATTTATTTTCTTTCTTTAGGCTGGGCTAGATCCCATAATCCGGCCTAGTCCAATTCACAACCCAAAAAAGATTCTTCAGTCTGGGCTGGATCCCATCATCTGACCTAGTTTGATAGTAGCCCAAAACAAATTTTCTCCATCTTTCTCCTTTTTTTGGCCCATCTTCAACCTCCAGACGGGTCTATTAGACCCAAATCCCTTCGTAGGTTAGGTCCGCCGGACCCAAAATTTCTCTCCTCTATTTCTTTGCCTTTTGACATATGTTTTTCCCGTTCTTAAAGTCATTTACTATTTTTGAAGCCTAAATCAGAGGTTTTCAAATGACCCAATTCAACCTAAAACATCTCTCCTCTATAACTTCATCATTTTCTTCTATTTTCTAAGATTTACACGGTAGGACTACTATTGAAGCCTAAATCAGAGGTTTTCAAATGATCTAATTTTGATGGATTGAAGCTTAGTAAGGGAGCATATTATATAGTGCATATATGTATATCATATAAGCAAATATATCAAATTTTGGCCTTTAGATAGACCACAATTGTGATACCAATTAAAAGAATCAGGCGTACCTGAGATGTAAACCAATTTCTCCGTAACCACGTGATAACCTAGTCATTTTAATGGACTCTGGTATTCGAAGACAACAAATAAACTGAAAGAAAAGAAGAGAGAGTGCACAAGAAAAGAACTGTGGGAGGAGAGAATATGTCAAACATGAATTATGGGTCTCCCAATTAGGAATTATGCAATCCCATTATTCTTTCCCTCAACCCCACCTTCCTACTCAAACTTCAACAAAAAGGGAAAATCACAAATAATAACCTAAACTTTTAGTTATTGTCATATGAGCCCCAAATTATATAGTTTGGACCTAATCCACTCAGTGTGTATCAAAGCCCAAATTCCAACACTATCAAATAAATTATTGGGAGAGGATAATATCATCAAAGTATTGCAGGTGGAGAGGATGACGGTACAACATTAACAAGAATGTATTTAGGAATAATTTATTATTTAGAGTTTAAAATTGGTGAAATTAAACTAACTCAAATGAAAATGAATTACTACAATGCTCTTTTGGGATTGACTAAAATGTAATCAGCATTAATAGGAATTGACTCAAAATAACAAATGAGTGTTTAGAATTTGAACATGGGGAAACTAAAGTAAACTAGATGAAAATGAATGACTAAAATGCTCTTAGAATTAAATAAAATACGATAGGCATTAATAAGAATGGACTCAAAAATAACAAATCATTCTTTAGAGTTTAAACTTGGGAAATTAAACTAACTAAAATGAAAATGAACGACTACAACGCTATTGAGATTGACTAAAACACTATAGGCATTTAACAAGAATGTACTTAAGAATAACAAGTCACTCTTTTATTAAAACTCATAGATGGACATATTAGTCATTTGGGTTTAAAATTCAAAATCCCACTCTAGATCATCATCACATCTATGTAGAATTACCAATATTTAGGGACACATTTTGTCTTTTAGGATTTTCCAAATACGTTTTATGGGATTTCCCTTTCCTTTTCATAGGCACTTCAAGAACATGTATATACACACTAGGGGTGTGCATGGGCAGGGTTGGGCAGGGAAGCCCCTAGCCCAGTGCCCTACCCATAAAATGCATAGGCTGCATTTTGTAGTCCGGTGCCCGGCCCTGGCCGGTAAAAGCCCTAAGTATATCGGGCTAGGTATAGGCGAGTTAGGCATGCCTAAATAGTAATATTCTGCTCATATTATGGGAAAAAATTTGCAATTATAAATTTCTAAAATAATACCATATTTATATCTTAAATATTTAAAAAATATTTATAATCAACTAAAAATAAGGTGACAACAAGATAATAATTAAAGTTTTGAAATCCATTGCAATTAAACTGATCTTCAGTCATCAGTAGTCATCATATTCTCCCTTCCAGGCATAGTATCTAAGTTGGCAGCAAATTTTCATTAAAGATAAAACCGAAACCCTTAAGGACCCAACAGGCAATTGATGTAGAAGATGAATTCTAATGCATCACACTATCTAGCATCCATAGACACAAAGATATGTATAGGATTAAGAAAAAAAAAATCTATTTTCACATCCAAATGTTTAACAGATTTCCAACATATTCCAATCGGAGATATACAAGGTATGTCTCAACATATTTACACAACAAGAGAAGTCATAAGGACATCTTTGAGAATAGTCTTGTTTTCTGAAAGAACTCAATAATAAGCATCAAACAAACAAACAAACAAGTCTATGTCCAAGACACATTCTTGCAGGATATTTCATTATAGAGTTCAAACCATACATGATTCAAGCATGTTGATCAGTAATACTTTAGATAAAAATGAAACAAGAAAATAAAAATCAAGCCCTATATGCTGAAGTGAAGGGAGAGAAAAATGACAATGAGGAATTCCAAATTTTAGAAAGACTACCCAGACATTTATATCAACCCAGTGCATCAATATCTGAATAAATACCTCAAGCAGAAGCTAGAGGAAACAATTTTAACTAATACAATGAACTCAATGATGTATTAATGTTTCAATAATTTGCAGTGTCGATAGAACAAAGCATGGACAATCTAACAACCTGCAGGACAACGTATCAACAACAAGGGTAACAAAAGTTAGCTTATATCAAATGAAAGTTCACTTTATATAAAACTTGGAAGTATAAACTGCAAGGTAAATTGGACTAATACAGTAGAGCATATCACCATAAGTAGCTCCTATCCACTGGGACCAAAGACACCTTTTTGTTTGCATATTCTATATGCTCTTAGGCTCGAGATTGATAGGGTTTGTAATTAAGAAGAAAGCATATCCTGTTTCCACCAAAAAAGAAGGAAGCATATGCTCGATCATTTTAAACAAATGCAATTTGGTGTCCTGAATTTGCTAACAACATCCAATTGGAAAATCCCCAAAAACCAGAAACAAGTATTAACGTTTGAAAACAACAATTTATAAAATCATGTGAGGATTTATTTATTTGTATCCCAAGGAATTTTCTTTGCACTTTGCAGACCAATCATGATTATAGATAGGAATGCCTTAGAAAGTCAGAAAGCATCCAAAACAGCGAGCCAATGAGACACACCAACCCTTAAAAGGGATTATCAGTATTTCAATGGGCTATATCAAGGAGGCCAATTCAGATTCAACATGTCCCAAATATGATCGAGTATATTAACCTTTTGGGAGGCAGAGAACAATAAAATTAAGAAAAAACTTAACAAGCACTGTGTTGATCATGTTAAATTAAAGTAGGAGAGATGGACATTGAGATAGGGCTAATGAGCCATAATTTGAGGAAATCAATTACATAAATCTTAAACAGAAACATGTTCATTCATGACAGTTCAATAAGACTACAGACAATTATGTGATCATCTTCCTCCTTCAATTTATCTAAACAAAAGTGTTTGGTGCATAATGAATGTTTGTCTAACATTGGGGCTTGAGGCTTCTTTAATCCTCAAACAAAAACAGTGAAAATATCAAAATAAAAACTTCCTGGCATAGGAATAGGCAACAAGTGACATAGAAGGGATAAAATTGGAAGTTAAAGGCAAGTCACTCACTAAGAGAATCACAGTCCACTGGAAGATAAAAGATGCAGTATATCTCAACAGATCAATCATAGCCCTTTCTAAGACAATTTAGATAGCGTTGCACCCTGCAATATACCATGTGTAACCATTGGAAAACAAAAGCAGTTTATAAAGCATAGGATGGGGATGAATGCATTAAACTTATTCTTAAATTCATTGACACAATCAACATAAAGCATTGTTTTCAAGTCAACTACGAGGAAATTCTAAGCATCCAGAGAGTCAAAGTAATGTCCTACAGGAGTTAGCTTGCCATGAGCTCAATGATAATAATTAGACAAACCCTATAACTCAGGATCCCACTGTTAACTCTTCGACAAGAAGATTATATCACCTTCTATAATTCTAATACATTTGACACCAAATAATTGGATTTCGGCATAAGTCTTTTCGGTAATGAAATGATCTGTTTCTTACCTTACAGTGTTTGGTTAGCAATTGGTATTGACTCAACTCTATACTGTGGGGCTAAATTTAAAGTGCCCGCTTAAAAGAAAAGAAAAACTAAATCCAATTCAGCTCAATTTCTATCCTTTGCCCTGCTTTTCTCTGGTTTTCATTTCTCTGCACAGTTACAGAGATCTCCTTGCCCTCTCTCATCCTTCTCTGTTTGCTCCCTCCTAGCCACTTGAGGAGGGATATAGTACCTGAAAAAGACTCAGCGATTAGAAGAAAATGTGCTAAATTGAGCTCTTCTTCCTTTGAACAATTTGTGCAGATATGGCGATCAAGAGAGGAGGTTTTGGCAGAGCTTAAGCGTGGGTAAAGTGATGAACTGGAAGGCGGAACTGCGGAAGCAAAATCGTGAGTTCAGGGAGATAATAGCCGGCAGGACCGCAGGAGAAAACAATAAACCCTAAGCGAAGGCAATGTCTGAAGTCTAAACTGTAGGAGAAAACAATTAAATGATATAGTGGTATGTATTATTAAGATATTCACTGTGTTGGGCCAAACGAGTAGGGCAGTAACCCCTGCCCAATGTCCGGCCTTGCTTGAATATTAGTCCTGTCATAAATTATCTATTTTTTTTCGAGCCATTTTTTATCGGGTTGGGCAGGACATTTTTTGGCCGGGCTGGGTGGGCGCACCGGTTCATGAGCATCTTGCACACCCCTAATACACACAAATATATATATATATATATATATATATATTAAATGAGAGACCAAAGTTGGAATCACAGTGTGCCACATGGTGGCACCATTGTCTGGATAAATCAGCCCAAATAATAAATCATTAATGATTAATGAATAAACTCTACTTCTTTTTTGCATTTAATAAATATAGAATTATATTTCAGTTATTTTTTAGGTGCAGTTATTACCTTTAATTTAAGGCATTATTTGTTTTTATGTAAATAAAGAAATATTCAATCATCCATGATTCCCCACCTATGGCCCATATAATTTATTGGAGCCTTTTTTAGTTTATGGGATCCATATCGTATTTTTCTCCCAACTTTTCCATCCTCCCTATTTTCTCGCCACATCCAAACAAAGGAAAGTCATTTTCCCTCATGGTTTTTTCTCTAGTTTTCTTTCCTCTCTTCTCGTTGCGCCCATCCAAACAAGGGGTAAAGTTGTTGAAGTGGTTTCCAGTATTTAGTTCGTTATTTTATAACTGATGAAATATATCTCAGATTTTAAGGATTATCCAAATTTTATTTCATTATTTCAAACTCACAAAAAATGAGAATTACATTATGTTCCCCCTATGTGTTATATTTTTTCCACTATCTAATTCGTACAATTTATGGTTTGTATCTTTATTCCTCTCACATCCAACAATAATATTTGCAGATTATTATTTATGCCATCTCAGAAGAAAAATAATTTTGACTTCAATTCTTCTCCATTATTCCCATTCATTCCAACGATGTTTGTGCTTCGTACAAGTTGATGAGCTTTTTTTTTTTTTTTTTGGACCTTGAAACTGATCAATATCATAATCCCAGGTTAATGAAGTCGATTATTTTTTTTAAAAAAAAAACTATTATCTGTATTGTTCACGATGATATTTAAAATTGTTTTGGAGTGAAACGATGGAAATATTTTTAAAGATAATATGAATTTTTATTAAAAATATAATATGAATTATTTAGCTATCTTTTACACTCATGATATGTAATTTATATACACGTTTATCCATTAAATTTATCTAATTAAGTGTTTTAATATTTATAATTTTTTTCAATAATACATTAATTCTTAGTTTTATAATTTAATTTTCATAATTCTCTTAATATTTATAATATGTAAATAATATTTATAAAACTCGTGTCTTTTGTAATCGTTTTATATTTAAACATTTTTTTTTTATAAAAGCATATCTAAACATAAATCTTATTAACTGAATTTTAGCATACAATAGTTGTTTAAAATAAAGTCCCTTCTGCCAACATCAATCAAATCATTTGTAAAGATTTTGAAACAAGTAATGAGCACTTTACCTCCACAAACTGTTACTATAAATATCAATTAATCTAAATCCCGTGATAAGTTAGGAGGAAAAATACAATAAGCTACCTGCTAAATCGTCTCTCTGGAGGTAGAAATACCTATAGCATGTTCTCTAGTTGAAGGCAAAACAGTTTGCAATTTTTTTGATCATCTGATCAAGCTTCTTCAGCTTGTCACGTCACCTGCCTGGATTAAAAACCTTTCAAGCGTTAGAAATGTTGATTCCCTCATATGCCTTCCCCTCACTAACATTTGTTTGCAGAACTCAAAAGCTTCTTGTAACATAGCCCTTGAGCACAACCCCGTGACCAACAGATCTAAAGCATGAGCATGAGGACAATATCCTTGCTCTATAAGATATTTCCATAAAGTTAAACTCAAATCAAAGCGAGAATTTTGACAGAAATATTTCATCAACATAACAACTGTCCTTTGTTTTTGGAACAAAGTTTCTCTGACTCATCTGATAAGATTCAATCATACCTCCTATGCCATTACACCTCATTAATCCAAAGAAAATTGTATGATAAGTTACGCTATCATGTTCAATGTGTTTCTCAACCATCTCATCCATCAATGAAACTGCAGACTTGACATCTTTCGATCTAAACGATGAACTTATCAAAGCATTATAAGCACCTGTATCTGCAAGTGTTTCTCAGATGAATCTCATTAAACAATTGCCACGCCTTGCTTAGATTTCGAACCAGCCCCGCCCCATGAATCAGTGTGGTTATTGTTTCTATTGTAGGGATGTAGTTTTTGCGTTCCATCTCCTCCAAAAGTCTCAAACCATCGCCAAAACAACTTTTCTTACAGTATGCATCAATTCTGATATTATAAGTTATGGTATTAGGATGAAAGCCTCGTTTAACAATATCATGGTAGAATAGTTCAACAGCAGTTACATCACCTGATTCCCAAGCCCAAAAGCAAGATATCCATGGTCTTGGTATTGGAGAGAAATCGAGGATACATCATTTGGAACACTGACTTCGCCTCCTTCATTCGTCTTTGTGTGCAAAATGCTTTAAGAAGTACATTAAACTCATCAGTGCCACATTTTCTCCCAACAAATATATCATTGTCCATCCTTCTAAATGCTTCAAGGGTATCCTCATAGGTTTTGTATTTGGCAATTTTTGACAGCATGATGCTCATTGACTTGAGTGTGATCGGGGAAGTATGTGTATTTCTGGTTTCTTCTAACAATTCCCATGCCTTGTCAAAATAGCGCATCCTTGTTAGGATATGAAGAGCCTTCTCCAATGCATCAGAACTTGGACAGGAATGGGATTGCTGGAGGGGGAATTTGAAAAATTCAAGGGCTTTAAGACCATTCGAATGGGATGCAAATAGCCGCCCAAGAACATTCTCCACTAGACAAGGAGAGAGGGTTGCAGGAGGGATGTACCAGAGAAGTGCAGGCTGAAGAGGTTCTGGAAAGGGATGAACGTTAATAATTCTGGTAATTTCATCTATATCGGCTACCTTTTCTAAAGAATGATTGGACAATTTGAAGATAAAATTTAGATATGAGGTTGTCCTTTGGGGTATTTGACTGTTATCACTTAGTCTTACCAAGGCAAGCATTTCTCTTAAGATCAAACTTCGTGAAAAGTTAAAAAAAGCAGGCCCTTGTGCATTCCTATTTCAGACAATGGCACCTCTCTACATCTTAGGACCTTGACCATTTAAAATAAAAACAGAGGGTCCCTGTCTTTCGGGGTATTTGACTGTTCTCCCTTAGTCTTACCAAGGCAAGCATTTCTCTTAAGATCAAACTTCGTGAAAAGTTCAAAAAAGCAGGCCCTTGTGCATTCCTATTTCAGACAATGGCTCCTCTTTATATCTTAGGACCTTGACCATTTAAAATAAAAACAGAGGGTCCCTGTTTCAGCATAATTAAAACAATTCAGATCAAGCTGAAACAATAAAATAGAGACCCACCACAACCACAAAAATTTAAAAACGCAGTGTTATGAACAGAAAATTGGGCACTCATCATAAATCACAGACATGTATAACTAGGGACATTAAAATTTGAAGGTAAGAGAAAACTAAAAAGATTGGGATAATATAAGGTAATTTGTACAGATTACAGAAAGCTGGAAAAAAGATAATCTGAAACCATTACATGCATAAAACAGACCCGAGAAATCTCAGAAATTACCCACAGGAGGATCAAAATCTGGAAATACAATGATAAACTATCACTTCAAAATTATTGCTTATTTTTGGCAAAAAAAAAATTATTGCTTATTTGATGCTTATTCAATTTCCATACATATATACCCCATGACTGAATCGCCAATGCTAACAGATGAAATATATCAAGATAAACATGAAATCATCATGTAATGACAAGCACAAGTTTGTTTCTGACTTCAATGGACGGAAGCTTTATGACCTATACAGCCTCTATTTAGTGTGGTTAAACAAATCAAACATCATAAAGCAGCCACAAACATTTAAGACTCATGTTCAGAACTTCAAAATGAATTATCAAAAAAAATGAGGAAGCCATAGTTTGGTAAGTGAAAATTTGAACGCATCATGAAAACTCAAAATCCAAGATCAATTGACATGACAAATATCAAGAATTAAATAATTAAGATGCAATATTAAGCAAATTTTAAGGTATATTGGTCAAAAGCAGCTTCTCCCTTTCAGGATTATGCTTTAGAAGTCAAACAAATGATTCCAATCCAACCTTGACTTGCCTAGTTAACACCAGGTATTAAGTATCATCAGATACTAAATTAATTCTAAATTATATATAAAAGCTATTAAAGTATTTTTGCAAAAGAAGTGGTTAAGTTGCTCTCAGTTTAAAGGGCAAGGTTTTCCACGTTAGAGAACTTGAAAGGGAGAGCCTCTATCATTAAAAACAGCCCACTTCAGGTGCTTCACAAAGCCTTCTTCCTTTTTCTAAACAAAAAGGAAATTAATCCTTTTGTTTTAAAAAATGAAATCCTCAAGCAATATAAAGCACAAGTTTGTTTCTGAGTTTAACGAAAGAGTCTTTATGCCCTATACAGCCTCTATTCAGTGTGGTTAAAGCAAAGCAATCATCATTGAGCAGTCCACAAACAATTATGATTTATAAGAGTTTGGAACATCGTACTGAATTATTAACAAGATATTTTTGTTGCATTCTCCTCTAAAGTTTTACAGAAGTAATAATTCTGTCAAGTAAAAAACAACTGTCAATAAAACAAAATATCCTTCGCCCGTACAACTATGACAGGTGTCAATAAATACAACAGTGGGAAAATGAAACTCATCTATCTTGTAAGACACATAATGACATGTAAGGACTTCAAATTTCGAAACTGACACTACTTGACATAAACACAATGACTTGAGAAAAACCAAAGGATCAATCACAAATTCTGGAAGTTTAATAAGTAACGAAAGCTCAATGGTAAATTATCCAAAACCCCAGTTTTGGATTCCTATGTTATTTGAGTTCTAGAATTTATGCTAGAATAAAAAGTGAAAGACTAAGTGACATTATAACAGGGGAAAAAAGTTACCCAACAAACAGATTGACTCCAAAATAGTAATGCCAAAAGTCAAGGAAAGTCTCCAGCTGATAACATATAGAAAGGATATCCAATAATTATAGCTCATGATTTTCATGCCATAATTGGTTAGGGGGAAAATGCTTTATTATTCAGATCTTAAGCGTCATGATAAAGCAAAACCCAATGTCAATTTACAAGAGAAATATTAAGATGGGACGAAAATTTTTTCAATAAACGAAAATAAAATTATGCAAACCTTTGGGCATTGTTTGTTTGAAGGGTTTCTAATGAGAGGAGAGGGGAGGGGACGGGAGGGGAGATGTAAGTGTATTTGGTTGGAAGAGGGGAGGTAAAAATTTTTGTCCTTATGTGCTTACCTCCCCTCCCTTACCTCCCCTCCAAAAGTGAGGGTTTTTGGAAGGGAGAGAATTTTTTTTGCACAATTTTAACTAAATTGCCATTTATATATTTTTAATATTCCAATTGTACCCTCAACTTTTTTTTTTAATTCTCCTCACACATGATTTTTGCTTTGATTGCTAAAACCTAATAAGCATAATAAATGATTTATATATCATATTAAAATATATAATAATTATAAAATTAATAAGAAACAATGTTAAAATTTTATCATATTTTTTATTTTTTTTAATTTTATTATATATATAAATGAGATAAAAAAATTTAAGATTCATAAATTAAAAAATAATAAATTTGATATGAATATTATAAATAAAGAGTAAATAAATTTAAATAAAGAGATAAGAGTATATTTGTCAACTTTTAATTAATTCCCCTCCCCTCCTGAACCAAACAAAAAAATCACACCCACAACCTCCCCTACCCTCCCTTAAATTAATCTAGCCTACCCTCCCCTAAGTTGAACCAAACAATACCTTAAGGTATGTAGCTCAAAAGTAACTTCTTTTTAGCATTCAAACAAATGATGCAATCAACCCTTACCTAACCTAGTTAACACCAGGCATTAATCATCATCATATACTAAATCAATTCTAAGGTATACATAAAAAACATTAGATTTTAAATACTTTTGCATAAAAAATGGGTAAGTTGCTCTCAGTCGAAAGGCCAAGGTTTTCCACATGAGAGAACTTGAAAGGGAGAGCCTCTATCATTAAACACAGCCAACTTCAGGTGCTTGACAAAAGCCTTCTCCCTTTCTCTAAATAAAACGGAAACTAATCCTCCTCTTTTAGAAAATGAAATCATCAAGCAATGTCAAGCACAAGAAGTTTATTTCTGACTTCAATGAAAGAGGCCCTATGCCCTTTACAGCCTCTATTCTGTGTGGTTAAAGCAAATAAATAATCATGGAGCATCCCACAAACATTTGAGATTTATGAAAGTTCTGAACATCTTAATGAATAATCATCAACAAGAAAACATGATAGATTGATGCAGATTAACCATATTTTGCAAGAAGAAATTGTGGAACCTACGAGAAATAGCAAGAATCTATAGTTCAGAATCTGCTAGTCCAGAGGTACCTCTTGTTGTTGCATCCTTTCGTATTCCCTATGCTATGGTTGGAAAAATATAGAGAATCATAGTGGATGCATCGCTGGTGTTGAAAAATTATGAGAGAAAAGACACTTCAGATCCAGCAAATTTTCTACGGCAGAAATCAAGGGTGAAGTCTATATAATTATTTTCAGCAATACAGCTCAAGCAGTCAATGCGGCATGTTGGAACTAAAATTTCTTTGGAAATGAAATAAGCTAAATATGTTGTTTTAGCTAACCAAATTGCTGAATTGAAGTGCATTGCATTCAAATATGATTCTCACTCACTTTAGGTACCGGAGAGAAAGGTTGGCAATATTCTTCACAGATCACACAGGAGTTCATGAAGTCAAAGTCAAACTCAAACTCAAACTCAAACTCGCGTTCTACAGGCTCGAACAAACGAACTCGAAGAGAGTAGATAGTTTGGAGGCGAGCTACATTGTTGAGTTCGTTCTACAGCATCGAGCTACATCGAATTTCTAGAGTCTGCCAAGAAAGTGCAGAAATTGAGAGATGAGACGCAAGGCGATTCTAAGACAGAGGAGGAGAACGAATTAGGGTTTCTCAATAATAATAATAATAATAATAGTAGCAGTAGTAGTAGGAGATGAATCAGTGAAATGCCGGGAGAAGTATGAATCAGATTTAAGAGAACGATTGAAGAATGCAAAGACAGACAAGTACTAAGCCGATAGAAGAACCAACTGAATGACTGAAGCACTCTCGACTGTAGGGGCGGAGGAGTAGAGTAGCGAGGACGGAGGAGGGGGCGATGTGCGTCCAACTGAGAGGAGGATGAGAAGAGGAGGGAAGCGTGCGATCTGAGTGAGGAGGCGAGACGGAGACGGAGACGGAGTGGATTAGGGTAGGCAGAAACGCAAAGTGAAATTACAATTTAAAAATAAAAAATGTATAATGTTACAAATTTATAACAGGAGGTCCGGCCTACAACAAGACTGCTTGTCATAGAGCCTAGTAAGGCCGTAGCCTATTTCCACACATTGCGCTGCTCATGAAATAAGTTAGGATCAAGATAATCCTGTTTTATATTCTATCTTAATATAGTATATGGGACGTAAAATAAATCTCGTATCTTATTCTGTCCTGAATTTGTCACGGTCCTGACAGATTAGGGAAGGGACTTGAATTCCCGATCCTATTTTTTTTCAAAAAAATATTATAATAAAATTATCTTAATAAATCATTCTATATAAAATATCATGACAACTTTCTCTAAATACAAATATTTCTCCCTAATATAAAATAATAACTTACCAGATAAGAGGAAAAAAACAGTACGGAAGAATAAAAATATCTATATAATAATATTTATAAGTAAAAATATTTATATGAGAGTGGCGACTGGCGAGACCTATGACCTTGAGCAAGAAAAACGTAAGAGAAGAGAGACGGAGAGTATGAGACGAGTGTATAAAGTAAAAAATATAAGAGAATGTAATATTTTTTTTATAAAAAAAAGGGTCAGGACGAGATGGAAATCCTGAGGGTCAGGTCGAGACCCATCCCATCCCAACCTTCCCTCTATCCTATCCCGATCTTTCTCAGGATGGGACGGATCCATCCCGAAATCACTAGGACCGAGTCGAGACACCCGGGACGGGACCTATTTAGACACCCCTATATAGATGTGTAACAAAGTCAGAGGGAACCGATTTAGGTGCCCCTCGTTTTAATGAGCACTTCATTAGATTTAAATTGTTAGATATTTTTATTTTTTAAAAAAATTATTTTAATAGATATAAAATCTAAAATAAAAATAATATTTTAATTATTATTTTTCAAAAAATGTTTTTTATTTGAAAAATCATAATTCATATATTGAAAGTCTAAATTTGATTAACTTAGACCTTGTCTGATAGGAGGGATTTTGGGGAGAGAGGGAAGAAATTTTGCCCCTTCCTCTTATTTAGGTTGATAAAAATATTAGGAAAGAAGAGAAATTTTTTTGAAATTTTCTCTTCCCTAACTGGTAGAACCTCCGCTCTAAAATTAGAGGAATTTAAAGGAGAGGAATAATATTTTTACATGATCAAACTAATATGCTCATGAGTTTTTTTCAATATATCAACATTACCCTTTCCTGTTATAACACAGACAACCCTAGTTCCCATTCCAGTCACAAGTCAAAAGCCTTGCTCTTTCGTGTCATCTCCTCTAATTGCTTCATCTTGCAGGCAGCTCTGCTCTTCCACTATCTACCTTCACTACTGTTCTACACTCTATCAAAGGTTAGGACTATTTCCATATATCGCCTTTTCCCTTCTTTCTCCTGCTTTTTGTTGTTGCATTGAGATTATTTTCATTGTTGCCTGCATTTGTGAAATTTCCTTCTTTCTCTTACTTTTTGTCGAAGGAGATAGCGATTTCCTGCTCTACTCTTATGGTCTGCTCCTATTTTTTTCAAAAATATCTTCCACCGCTTATGCATCTCTAGGTTTGCATGTTTGGGTTATCCATAGATGTTTTTCTCTTAGCTGATGTATTTGATGGGAATAAAGGTTCTGAATAGTCTGGGTTAAGGGTTCTTTCGAATTGCTCTTATTTTTTTCCTTCTTGCAACTAATAGAACCACATTACATGTCATAATTTCTCTAAACCATCGTGTTTTCTTGAAGTTATGAACACTAAATGCGCTTGCAAAATAGCAAGCCTTGTTTGAATACAAGACTCGTGGGTTTCCTTATTCTATAGTATTTGTTGTAAAATCTTGGGAGAAAGACAAACAAAACCCATTTGAATTTCAAAAAGACAAATTGGGCATCTCAATATTGAAAAGGACAGATTGGGCAAGAGGTTCAATCTGTTATTTGTAAATTTATGTGCAAAGACAAAATTAGCCTTCACTTTGAATGGTATTTACAAGTTTAATAATACGATTTACAACTTTGTCAATGGTATTTACAACTATGACAATGGTATTTGCAACTCCTATAATAGTATTTATAACCTTAACAATAGTATTTACAATTTTGACAATGGCATTTGTAACTTTGACAATGGTATTTGTAACTTTGACAATAGTGTTTGTAATTTTGTTAATGGTATTTGTAACTCTCATAGTGGTCTTTGCAATTTCAACAATGATATTTGCAACTCCCGCAATGGTATTTGTAACTCCCACAAAGGAGAAGAAACAACTTTGCCAATGGGATTAATAACTTTGCCAATAATATTTGTAACTTCTACAATAGAATTTGCAACTTTATCAATAGTATTTACAACTCCCGCAATAGTATTTGCAACTCCCACAACAGAGAAGAAGCAACTTTGTCAATGATATTTGCAACTCCCACAATTATATTTGCAACTTTGTCATAGTATTTACAAGTTTGTCAATAGTATTTTTAACTCCCACTAGTATTTGCCACTTTCACAATGGGATTTAGAACTTGCCAATGGTATTTGCAACTCCCACAATGGTATTTGCAACTCCCGTAATGGTATTTGTAACTCCCACCACGGAGAAGAAGCAACTTTGTCAAAGGGATTAACAACTTTGTCAATGGTATTTGCAACCATACAATTATATTTGTAACTTTGCCAATAGTATTTACAAGTTTGTCAATAGTATTTGTAACTCCCACAATTGAGAAGAAGCAAATTTGCCAATGGGATTAACAACTTTGCCAATAGTATTTGCAACTCCCACAATGGTATTTACAATTTTGCCAATGGGATTAACAACTTTGTCAATATTATTTGCAACTCCCATAATAGTATTTGCAACTTCACCAATGGTATTTGTAAGTTTATCAATGGTATTTATAACTCCTACTAGTATTTGCCACTTCCACAATGGGATTTTCAACTTTACCAATTGTATTTGCAACTTCCACAATTATATTTACAATTCCCACAACAGAGAAAAAGCAATGGTATTTGTAATAACTTTAACTATTGACCGACTGATGTTCTGACTTAGTTAATCACTTTTCAATGTTCAATTTTTGTAAAATTCCCTTAAAGAATGAGATTTGCAACAGTATTTTAGTGTTCAATTTGGCTAATAATATTTGCAACTTTCCCAATGAAATTTGCAACTTTATCAATAGGATTTACAATTTTTCCTATGGGATTGCAACTACACCAAATAGGTTTGTAATTTCTGTTGGAAAACGTGCCCTAGGGGCCAATCATTGTCTTATGAACATTATTGATTTATGAATTTATTAATTGTGTTATCATATTATTTGCATGTTTACTGTGATGACCATCCTTGGATAATTCATGATCTTATCCTAAATGTCCCTGGTCGATCATCTGTGCGGGAGTAGAGATGAAATAAGACCAGTATGACTTTGAAGATGTATAGAGATATAAATTAAAGTCATATGCACATGTAAGAGTACAAGGTGTTGGACTGACCCGCTATGAGAGAGTTGCATGGGTTACGTCATAATCTTCTCTCATATACAAACCATGTCACTATGCCCTTTGACCTGAGATCATCATGGATTCCTACATGATAAACGCTCAACTTTGGCCTAGTCAAAAGTCACTTTTGACCGAGTGATCATAAAGACTATGTTCGGGCTTAGTGGTTTTTCATGCGGAGGAATATGAATGGTCAAGATGGAATTTGTCCCTCACATTCGTAGAGAGATATTACTGGGCCCCTTGATGAGTGAGTCTGAGAAATGTATGGCCATACTGTAATGGAAAGGTAGTTCCATTTCTATAGTCAGACTACTTAGGGATCGAGAAAGTAACGGTCAGAAATAGGATGATGACATTATCCATGCCTCATCCATGACCAAAATATCGCGTGACAGAAGGGACATGATATGGTTGTATAAAAGGTTACATCGTTTATCGATTCTCATATGATTTGGGTAGTCGTCATGTCTTGCTAGAGACCACTTGTGACTTGTGGGCCAGTATAGCAAATGGCCCACTGCCAACTTCATATGGGCCTACAGGGTCACACACAAAATAGCCCAACACGAGCTATGATGTCCAGATTCATTGAATCTAAGACGTGTCTAGATTCAATGAATGATCCAGGGTTGATGTATATATTTATTTATATTTATATTCGTATATATATAAATTTGTATATATATATTATATATAAGGGATATATAGGATTTAATTTATAAGGATAAATTAAATCTCTATCACGTTTGAATTTGAAATTCAAATTGATAGGATATCTCATATAAGAGATATTTATAAGATTTAATTTATAAGGATAAATTAAATCTCTATCACGTTTGAATTTGAAATTCAAATTGATAGGATATCTCAAATTTGATTTATGAGAATAAATCAAATACAGTCCAATCTTATCTTTATTTAAATTAAATAAATATGTGAATTAAATCTGTGGGACAGATTTAATATAAACATGTTAGAAATCGTGCCCTAGGGGCCAATCATTGTCTTATGAACATTATTGATTTATGAATTTATTAATTGAGTTATCATATTATGTGCATGTTTACTATGATGATCATCCTTGGATAATTCATGATATTATCCTAAATGTCCCTGGTCGATCATCTCTGCGGGAGCACAGATGAAATAAGACCAGTATGACTTTGAAGATGTATAGAGATATAAATCAAAGTCATAAGCACATGTAAGAGTACAAGGTGCTGGACCGACCCGCTATGAGAGAACTGCATGGGTAACGTCATAAGCTTCTCTCATATACAAACCATGTCAATACGCCCTTTGACCTGAGATCATCATGGATTCCTACATGACAAAACGCTCAGCTTTGACCTAGTCAAAAGTCACTTTTGACCGAGTGATCATAAAGACTATGTTCGGCCTTAGTGGTTTTTCATGCGGAGGAATGTGAATGGTCAAGATGGAATTTGTCCCTCACATTCGTAGAGAGATATTACTGGGCCCCTCGATGAGTGAGTCTGAGAAATGTATGGCCATACTATAATGGAAAGGTAGTTCCATTTCTATAGTCAGACTACTCAGGGATCGAGAAAGTAACGGTCAGGAATAGGAGGATGACATTATCCATGCCTCATCCATGACCAAAATATCGCGTGACAGCAGGGACATGATATGGTTGTATAAAAGGTTACATCGTTTATCGATCCTCATATGATTTGGGTAGTCGTTATGTCTTGCTAGAGACCGCTTGCGACTTGTGGGCTAATATAGCAAATGGCCCACTGCCAACTTCATATGGGCCTACAGGGTCGCACACAAAATAGCCCAACACAAGCTATGATATCCAGATTCATTGAATCTAAGACATGTCCAGATTCAATGAATGATCCAGGATAGATGTATATATATTTATTTATATTTATATTCATATATATATATAAATTCGTATATATACATTATATGTATATATGAGATTTAATTTATAAGGATAAATTAAATCTCTATCACGTTTGAAATTCGAAATTCAAATTGATAGGATATCTCATATAAGAGATATTTATAAGATTTAATTTATAAGGATAAATTAAATCTCTATCATGTTTGAAATTCGAAATTCAAATTGATAGGATATCTCATATAAGAGATATTTATAAGATTTAATTTATAAGGATAAATTAAATCTCTATCATATTTGAAATTTGAAATTCAAATTGATAGGATATCTCATATAAGAGATATTTATAAGATTTAATTTATAAGGATAAATTAAATCTCTATCACTTTTGAAATTCAAAATTCAAATTGATAGGATATCTCAAATTTGATTTATGAGAATAAATCAAAAATAGTTCAGTCTCATCTTTATTTAAAATTAAATAAATGGGTAATTAAATCTGTGGGACGGATTTGATATTATTTATTTAATTAGTTTCTTATAAAATTATACAATATATGATATTGTATTAATTTTGGAATTAATATAAGATTAACTCCAAAATCCAATTCGGTTGACAGAGAAAAAACGCATAGCATCCTATATATCTGATTTTAGGAGCCGCGTTTTACACAGAGAAACATATAGAACATAGAAAGGCCGAAGGGGACTCTGCAAAAGGTTTGTAGATAAGAAACTGCTGAAATAGAGACGGAGAGGACGAACTCTTGAGAAAGCCCTGGAGGGACAAGAGACGCTAGCACGTCGTTCGTGGTTGGAACGCTGTTCGTGTGGATACCAGTAGAGGAAGCCGACCTGAGTCGTCGACTTCTTGTGATCAGAAAGGGAGCACGAGCCGCAGAGAGAAGCTGTGAACGTCGTGACTGAAAGCTGTGGAAGTCGCTGAGGCACACTAAGGGTAATACTTCTTCCCACTTGACTTAAACACATATGGTAGATCCTGGCAAGGAATGGAAAAATTTTTAAATTAATTTCCGCTGCGTGTCTTCCAATTCCTTACAGTGGTATCAGAACCATGACATTTTGTGTTTAAGTTAGGCTTGATTGGTGATTCATATGATATGTGTTAGTCGTAGCCGATCATATAATATGCGTTTCATGTGTGATATATAAGGAATCCGTCTTATGTATGACATATAAGGAATCTAAAAGGGAACTGAAATCGGTGGTGATATGTTTTGATTTGATCAATTAATATAGAAGGGGTCTAAGAAAACCGAATGCAGATTCGTGATTATTTACATAGCGGGACCGCCGTGGCTACCTGTTCGTAGCGTAATATAACCATAGAATATGCTATTTTGTGAATGTTTTAAGATTTGAAACATCAATTGCCCTGCAATTAAATCTGAATGTTGATTCTTGAATGTTTGGGTATAGTGAACAATATGGCTCTAGATTACAAGTGTTGTAATTTTTAAATACAGCCTGCGTGTCGTGCCTTCCTATATATTTACTCTCAATGTACCTTCTCTTCTCATCTCACTCCCCTCGAATGTTAAAAGAGGTTTCTATATGTAATTTCCCTTTTCTTACTAGAGAGCTCCTCTCATTGGCTTGAGGGGACTTAGGATAGGTGAGCCATATTGTATCACGTTTAAATTATGCATCTTATGATTATATCAGCATATGCATATTAATTGTATGAGATACAAACTGAGAAGCATGCATTCTCATAAACTAAACAGTTAAATTAAGCCCTCTAGATGAAATCTTAAGTCATAATGCCGTCAATTTTTGAACACTTGTCAAAACCTCGATCGCTCAATTGTGGACTCCGCCAAAGTGGGTGCTTTTGAGTCATCTTGGGGAGATAAGCAAAGAGTAATGGTGCTACTCTCATATGTTCATTATTGTTTGACTTAATTGAGATTAACAAAACGGTTTTGGATCTCAAGGCATTAGATGGGATTAGAACATGCCAGATCATATGATGATAGGATCCCATGAACATCTAAGAGTTACATTTGATGTAATTGGTAAAGGTGTTACCTACCTAAATAACTTAATTTAAGCGTCCTGCCAAAGCGGACTTAAGTTTGAGCCAAATATGGATCTTATCCCACTAACTATTGCACTGAGGGTTATTTATTTAGTGGGAGATTACTAATTACATTGCATATTTTAATTGTAGAATCATGACGACTAGTAATACTGCTACATTATCGCTGCGATCTGTCCTTGAGAAGGACAAACTCAATGGGACAAACTTTCTTGACTGGTTTAGGAACTTGAGAATTGTTCTTAAGCAGGAAAGAAAGGTGCATGGTAGATTGGATGATGAACTCTGTGTAACTGGTTACACAGATGCCAGTTTCCAAACTGACCAGGATGACCAAAAATCGCAGTCTGGATATATATTCCTCCTCAATAATGGAGCAGTAAGCTGGAAGAGCTCTAAGTAGGGCACTGTAGCAGATTCTGCAACAGAAGCTGAGTATATAGCAGCATCTGATGTAGCTAAGGAAGCCATTTAGATCAGGAAGTTCATCACAGAACTAGGGGTGATACCTACCATCTCAGATCCAATAACTTTACTCTGTGACAATAGCGGTGCTATTACACAGGCCAAAGAGCCTAGGTCACATCAAAGGACCAAGCATATACTCAGGCGATTTCATCTCATCAGAGAAATCAATGATAGAGGTGATATAAAAATATGCAAAGTAGTAGGAGAAGATAATGTTGCTGATCCTCTAACAAAGCCGCTTGTGCAGGCAAAGCATGAGCGTCATGTCAGGTCAATGGGAATTAGTCAAATTAATGATTGTACCTAGTGTAAGTGGGAGGTTATTGGAAATTGTGCCCTAGGGGCCAATCATTATCTTATGAACATTATTGATTTATGAATTTATTAATTGAGTTATCATATTATGTGCATGTTTACTATGATGATCATCCTTGGATAATTCATGATATTATCCTAAATGTCCCTGGTCGATTATCTATGCGGGAGCACAGATGAAATAAGACCAGTATGACTTTGAAGATGTATAGAGATATAAATCAAAGTCATAAGCACATGTAAGAGTACAAGGTGCTGGACCGACCCGCTATGAGAGAACTGCATGGGTAACGTCATAAGCTTCTCTCATATACAAACCATGTCAATACGCCCTTTGACCTGAGATCATCATGGATTCCTACATGACAAAACGCTCAGCTTTGACCTAGTCAAAAGTCACTTTTGACCGAGTGATCATAAAGACTATGTTCGGCCTTAGTGGTTTTTCATGCGGAGGAATGTGAATGGTCAAGATGGAATTTGTCCCTCACATACGTAGAGAGATATTACTGGGCCCCTCGATGAGTGAGTCTGAGAAATGTATGGCCATACTATAATGGAAAGGTAGTTCCATTTCTATAGTCAGACTACTCAAGGATCGAGAAAGTAACAGTCAGGAATAGGAGGATGACATTATCCATGCCTCATCCATGACCAAAATATCGCGTGACAGAAGGGACATGATATGGTTGTATAAAAGGTTACATCGTTTATCGATCCTCATATGATTTGGGTAGTCGTTTTGTCTTGCTAAAGACCGCTTGCGACTTGTGGGCTAGTATAGCAAATGGCCCACTGCCAACTTCATATAGGCCTACAGGGTCACACACAAAATAGCCCAACACGAGCTATGATGTCCATATTCATTGAATCTAAGACATGTCCAGATTCAATGAATGATCCAGGATAGATGTATATATATTTATTTATATTTATATTCGTATATATATATAAATTCGTATATATACATTATATGTATATATGAGATTTAATTTATAAGGATAAATTAAATCTCTATCACGTTTGAAATTCAAAATTCAAATTGATAGGATATCTCATATAAGAGATATTTATAAGATTTAATTTATAAGGATAAATTAAATCTCTATCATGTTTGAAACTCGAAATTCAAATTGATAGGATATCTCATATAAGAGATATTTATAAGATTTAATTTATAAGGATAAATTAAATCTCTATCATGTTTGAAATTCGAAATTCAAATTGATAGGATATCTCATATAAGAGATATTTATAAGATTTAATTTATAAGGATAAATTAAATCTCTATCACTTTTGAAATTCAAAATTCAAATTGATAGGATATCTCAAATTTGATTTATGAGAATAAATCAAAAATAGTTCAGTCTCATCTTTATTTAAAATTAAATAAATGGGTAATTAAATCTGTGGGACGGATTTGATATTATTTATTTAATTAATTTCTTATAAAATTATACAATATATGATATTGTATTAATTTTAGAATTAATATAAGATTAACTCCAAAATCCAATTCGGTTGACAGAGAAAAAACGCATAGCATCCTATATATCTGATTTTAGGAGCTGCGTTTTACACAGAGAAACATATAGAATATAGAAAGGTCGAAGGGGACTCTTTAAAAGGTTTGCAGATAAGAAACTGCCGAAATAGAGACGGAGAGGACGAACTCTTGAGAAAGCCCTGGAGGGACAAGAGACGCTAGCACGTCGTTCGTGGTTAGAACACTGTTCGTGTGGATACCAGTAGAGGAAGCCGACCTGAGTCGTCGACTTCTTGTGATCAGAAAGGGAGCACGAGCCGCAGAGAGAAGCTGTGAACGTCGTGACCGAAAGCTGTGGAAGTCGCTGAGGCACACTAAGGGTAATACTTCTTCCCACTTGACTTAAACACATACGGTAGATCCTGGTAAGGAATGGAAAAATTTTTAAATTAATTTCCGCTGCGTATCTTCCAATTCCTTACAAAACATTATTTATTTAATTAGTTTCTTATCAAATTATACAATATGTGATATTGTATTCGGAATTAATATAGATTAATTCCAAAATCCAATTCAGTTGAGAAAAACGCAGAGCATCCTATATATCCGATTTTAGGAGCTACGTTTTAAATACAACACATAACACAAAAAGGGCCGAACGGAATTTGCAAAAGGTTTGCAGATAAGAAACTGCTGAAGTAGAGACGGAGAGGACGAACTCTTGAGAAAGCCTTGGAGGGATAGGAGACGCTAGCACGTCATTCGTGGTTGGAACGCTGTTCTTGTGGATACCAGTAGAGGAAGATGACCTGAGGAGTCGACTTCTTGTGATCAAAAAGAGAGCACGAGCCGCGGAGAGAAGCTGTGGACGTCTCCTTACGATTGGAAAGAGATCACCAGCCACGGAGAGAAGCTGTGGAAGTCGCTGAGAAACACTGAGGGTAATGCTTCCTCCCACTTGACTTAAACACATACGATATATCCTGGCAAAGAATGGAAAAATTTTTAAATTAATTTCCGCTGCATGTCTTCCAATTCCTTACAACTTCACCTATAGAATTTGCAACTTTTTGCAATAGGATTTGCAACTTCACCTAGTCGAAGCTACAGTGTTAGCTATAGTCTTTCTCCCAATTGCTTCTGATAATGAGATTTGTATCTGCCATAATATGATTTGCAACTTCGCCAATGATATTTGTAACTCTAACAATGGTATTTGTAACTTCCATAATAGGATTTGTAACTCATTTTATGAGGCCTGCAACTAATGTAGTTGGTTTGCCACTCTTCTGATAAGTTTGCAACTCTTGCTATAGTATTTATAACTTATAGTCATAACATACTATACAATTTCATTAATTACATTGACCACTTAACTTGTGACACTTATAACAAATATCCTACCCATAACAACATTTATATTACATATGAACAAATGACAAGCAAACATTAACACTATACATTATATTCCATGCACTATACATCATATTCCATGAACTTTTAAAAAAAGAAACATTATAAAAGTTAGAGATTACAACAATTTAAACATCATTCAGATCATGTTCTGACATGTCTGTGGGAGGGTGTGCTAAGGATTCTTGCTCTCATTTTCCATTCTTCACAATAAACTTCATTCCTAGTCCCCATGACTGAAAAGATAAAGTAAAAAAAGAATAATGTTAAACTACTGCAAGTGATTGATTTGATGTTTGCATCCTTGATGCAAGGTAAAGCAGATAAAACTTAACTAACTTCCATTCAACATGTATTTTGTTGAAGAACACATAAACAAAAACATGTTGAATAATACTTACAGAGATTTTAAGTGACCAAGTTTCCTAAGCTCTGTGCCCAATGTCCCTTCCAAAAATAAGGAGTTTAAGTCACTACAAAAAATATCAGAAGAGATATCCTGTAAGCATTAATGAGTGCTATATTACTCTTAAAAGATGAATTGTATTGGACAGGATAAGTATCAAAAGTAATTTTCATACAATATTAAGAATAAGTACAACTACAAATATTTGTCTTTTAGTAAAGTAGCAATTATGCTACGGTGGATTGTGTCTGGGGAAAACTAAAGAGAAACTTACAGAATTTGAATTTTACTGTCAATATAATGAACACCTAACCAGTTGCAAGGGCTACCATCGTTTGGATTCCAATTCATCAAAGCTCCATAAGGATCAAATGTTATTCTATCTAGAAACTCCAACAAGGCTAACCCTACATTTTCATTGGGATTATTCATCAAAGTACAACAAATGGCTTGCACATGTAAAAAAACAAACAAAGAAGACAAATTGTTGGAATCACCTTTGTTGTTCAGTGACCAACATACTTAAAATTCCCAAAGAGAAATCAAGGACATATATATTTGACCCACAATCCAAATTGGTTCCATCTAACCCCCATTGCTTTCTGAAACTAATGCAAGAGTAATTAAAGCAATATCTATATCCCTTGACCGAGGGAATACAATAAAATTCAAAAATAGCCCAGTTTTATGTTTTCTATGAACAAAAATAAACTTTAATCTTCAATCTACTGAACTTTGCAATATGCGAAAAAACTTTTGCTAGCTATATAGATGAATATGAAAAGGGAATGAAATCACTGAGGTCCGAAGATCGAATTAGGGCCCCTTATTCTTTGTAACTTAACCTCTTGTCTACAACCTCTTGCTTAACATAGCTATAAACAACCTCAGTATATTCCCTTCAATAATCCTCAGTAACAATGGCTAGATTGCAAAATGAATACTAGTGAATAAAAAGATGAGGAATAACCTAACATGTAAGAAAGGAAAAAAACATAACAAAGAATCGAATGAAACGATAAAGTAGCCATTCATAGAAAGAGTGAGAGAATGTTCCTTGAAGAAGGGATAAAATGAACGAATGTGCAGGAAAATGAATGCCTTCTATAGTGTTTGATGACGTAGAGGAAGAAAATGAACTACAAGCTTGGGGGTAGAGGGGTTGGGTATCGGTGGGGTTGATAGAGGAGACTAAGACTTTTTTAGAAAAAAAAGCAGCAAAAATTTTCCTGGAAAATTAGTTATTATAACTTCTGGGAAAATGCCCACCAGTGCTGCTGAGATTTATAGCTTTGCATCCAAGTGGTCATGACGGAGGAAAGAGTAAAGGAAGAACGATTCCTTCCTCACATTCATGGCGTAATATACTCATCATTTAATTTAGGGTAATTTGGTAATTTTATCTAAATTTACAAAAGACAGATTGGGCTTCCTACACAATCTGTCTTCTTAAATATTTAAATACCCAAATTGTCATTTTGAAATTTATATAGGCTTTTCTTATCTTTTTCCCTAAAATCATCCTAAAATATAAGCACTACTAATTATTTAGACTCATCTTGTACACAATATAAATCAAAAACAATGTTAGAAATGAATTTCTTGATTTAAAAAGAGTTAAATATAGTAGATAAGAGCTTTACTAAAATCTAAAAGAAATTATACTATGGTTATAAAAAAATTTCTTAATAGACAAATAATTATGATAGAAAGAGAATAAGATGAGTCAAATTATAGGATATATAAATTGCTGAATCTTTTAGAAATTGTAAATTATAACTAGATATATATTATAGTATACTTGATTTTATAATATAAATATTATATTTTTCTATAAACATGTATATTAATTAATAAAATGATAATTATAAAATCTTTTATGAAATATTCTTAAAGATATCAAAAATTAGATTAAAGTGCATATATAAAAATAAAGTAAGAGTCTATGTAATTTTAATAAAATTGAAGAATTAATTAATAATTTAGAAGAGTCTGTCATAGATATTTAGAATATTATCCCCAAGAACTCTATAATCAAATCCAAATAATGTATTATATACTATTAGAGTATGCATAATGAATACTACTATGCCAATATACAAGTATTATATACAAACATTCAAAGAAGAATACTATACAATTGATATAGCTTTAATGAAGCCTGTAAAATTTTTCCAGAGGTCCTAAGATAAGACTATGACTAGACAAATATTAATAAAAATAAAGTGAGACAAACGTGTCAGTAACTAGCAATTTTACTTATCATGCATACTAACATGTGCTCATGAGATGTCAAGTGAGACAGATCATAAAATACAATACATAGAAAATAAAATATTATCATAATAAAATCAAACAGATAACCCACCTAAATTTCTCCTATCAATCCAACCAATATGCTTTATCCCCTAACTTAACCTATAAACTAGAGATAACTACTATATATCTAGCCACTCAAAAAACTAACTAGTTAAATGTTATAGATAGACCAAAATACACATAGTACATGACTGAACTATGGGTTTGTTCTCCATCAGTAAACAAGTGGGGGTGTCGCAGTCCCTTGGTAAATAGGTGGGGCAAATCCCTTGGCAAATATGTGGGACAAAAGTTAACTATCGAGCTTCAATGGAGATTATACCATGTGGTAGAAATACAATTCCATCATCACCAATCCACAATGCATAATTCTTATATTAATCAAAATATCTATAGTTTGATAATCAATAATATCAATAAATATCACAATAGGGTTGTTCTCTAGATAATAACTTTCTTCAAATTTCAATCTCAAGATGCAAAAAGTTTCAAATCTGAATTCATACATTTCAAATTAAACTTTAAGTCTCACAAGACTATTTTCAATAAAAATTATTAAACAAGTTTTCTCAATATAATTATATCAACATCAATATATATATATTAAATCACTCACAAACATCATATTAACACACACAACGAGTAGAAAGTGGTTACCTCTCGCCTAAATATATGAATAATTACCACAAAAGATCTTTAAGGTAAATCTTAGATTTGGGTGAGTTGAACTAAGGGCATATTTGGGAGGGAAATAAATGTGAGATTATTTGGGAGCAGGAAAAAGACTGAGAGATAAAACCAAAAAGAGAGGAGCCAACTCAATAATCAAGTATAAGGAATAACTCATGACTTTATCTCTATTTATAAAGTCATAATAATAATTCAAATTCAAATCCATATCTAAATATGAAACCAAATCATAATAATTCTCTAACTAATAATAAGAATTAAATCATAAAAGCCTAAGTAAAGATAATGACATGATAATATATATAATATTTAATTAAAAATAATAAAAATACTAAACCATAATAATTTAATTAGATAATATTTTTAAGTTTTTGATAAATGGCATTTTTAATTGTACTTAAATATAAGAATAAAAATTGTGATGTTACAACTCTCCCCTCCATTTAGAAATTTTATTTCCAAAATTCAGCATACTCTATAAAGCCTACTTATTTCATTTTCTAATGGTTTCTCTAATTTTACACCATTTCTTCCCTCCAAAGGATGCAACCCACCATAATAGGTAAGTATTATATTATAGATAATTTATAACTAACAGTGAAGAATATGTGTGAATAATGTATATTGTCACTACTATGCAATGCAACATAAATCAGGAAACTATGCTTTGATACTAAGTCATAAAATCTTTCTAAAATATAAGAACTATTAATTATGTAGACTCATTTTGTACACAATATAAATAAAAAACAATGTTAGAAATGAATTTTCTTGATTAAAAAGAGTTAACCATGGTAGATAAGAGCTTTACTAAAATCTAAAAGAAACTCTACTATGGTTATAAATTTTTTTTCTTAATAGATAAATAATTATAATAGAAAAAGAATAAGATAAGTTAAATTATTTAGGATATATAAATTTATTAATCTTTTATAAATTGTATATTATAACTAGATAAATATTAGAGTATATTTGGTTTTATAATATAAATATTATACTTTTCTATAAACATGTATATTAATTAATAAAACGATAATTATAGAATCTTTTATTAAATATTCTTAAAGGTATTAAAAATTAGATTAAAGTGTATATATAAAAATAATGTAAGAGTATATGCAATTTTAATAAAATTGAAGAATTAATTAATAATTTAAAAGAGTCTATCATGGATATTTAGAATATTATCCCTAAGACGAACTCTAAAATGAAATCCAAATAATATATTATATAATATTAGAGTATGCATAATGAACCATACTATGGCAATATATAAGTATTATATATATACATTCAAAGGAGAAGGCTAGATAATTGATATAGCTTTGATCAAGCCTATGAAGTTTTATCTAGGGCCCTAAAAGGAAACTATCACCAGAAAAGGTTAATAAAAATAGGGTGAGATAAACGTCTTAATAACCAGTAATTCTACTAATTATGTATACTAACATGTCTCTGAAGTGTCAAGTGGGAAATATCATAAAATAAAATATATAAAAAATAACATATTATCATAATAAAATCAAATGGATAACTCACCTAAGGAAAATTTAAATGATGTTTAATGTTAGAAACAATCATAAGGAAAATTTACTTGGGACGTTTATGATATGTTTGCATTGGAACACTTTGTTCTTAATTTAGTGATTCGCCTCCACTTGGCAATGTGCAAGCATTCAGCTTCACTAATTTTGAAGTTTGATATGTATGTCATGATGTCACTTTGAATTTTCTGGTTATTTATGATTTGTTTCAGTTACTCTTCTTTCTAATAGATGATCTGACTTATTCTTAGTTGTCATTAGTAATATTTTCATAGTATAGAGAATGATAGGTTCACTTCATTGTTGTTAATTCATGCTTTCTAGTTAGATAATTAGATAAACATATATATATATATATATATTTGTTACATAAGTCTACTTGTTTTAGTCATTAATTTGAAGTAATGTTTTTCTTCATTTGTTATATGGATTGTGAAGGGGATTTTTTGATACAATGGTGGGAAATGTGTTAGACACTTGTGGCATACCTTGTTTGTTATGTTTTTCAGTATTGTGTGGCTTAAATCTATAATCATAAGAAGAAAATTACTTATAGTATGAGTTTCATAAGAGAAAGGGTATGTGAAGAAGTGATGTACATAATAACTTGTACTTCCCGTGGTCGGGATATTATTAGAATGAGTCCACAAGCATTTTTAGGATTGTGATATGTTAGAAAGAGATGGTGACCTCAAGCCCACATAATACTCAAGTGTAGAAGAACAAGCTGCTAAAATCCTTTACATCTTAGCGCATAAAACAAAACAAAAATCGTGTGATTAAGTTTTAGTTTAGGCGTTCTAGTGAGACAGTTAGTTGTCATTTCTATAGTGTGTTAGGTGCTATCATTGAATTAGAAGATAAATTCCTTCTATAACCAGATGACTCTAGAGTCCTCCTAAAATTTAGGTTAATGACAAATTTTACCCAAATTTTACCCTATAGTAGATGCACCTCATTATCGAGCTATGAAGGAATTTCCTACCCAAAATGTGTTAGTAGCTTGCACATTTGATTTAAGGTTTACTTATGTGCTTGTTGGATAGGAAGGTATCGCATCTAACTCAAGGATTATAAAGGATAAATTAACCCGAGAATATAGCCTTAAGATTCCTCAAGGTAACAATTTTATGAATTAGTAAAGTGAATAATTAAATAGCATCACAAATTTAAAACTAGTAAACTGACTATTTTATTTGATGATAAGGAAATATTACTTGGTGGATGCTGGATTCATATGCTCTTATTACACCTTATAGAGGAGTTCGCTACCATTTGAAAGAATATTCGGATAGAAATTCACCCAAAAACTATAGAGAACTTTTCAATCTCTGACATTTATTATTGTGTAATGCAATTGAACGGGCTTTTGGGGTATTGAAAAAAAAAGATTTGTAATTTTATCAAGTGCCGTAGAGCCTTCTTATGGTGTCAAAGCTCAAAAGGTGATTGTTACTACCTGTTGCATTCTTCATAATTACTTAATAAATGTAGACTATGATAAAGAGATTATTAGTGAAGTAGATAATGAACTTATAGCCCAAGCTTAATCTAACAGTGATAACCATACTCCAAGAGGTGATAAAAGTGAAGCAGCTCAAGGATAGCTTATAAGGGATGTAATAGCTTATCAAATATGGATTGATTATGAAAATAATGCTAGGAGTAGTGCTAATAACTGAACTTCACATTTTCCTTTGTCATATGATTAATAGTTTAATGTGTTTATTGAGGATGAACATTTGTTGTAATAATTGATAAACTTGTGTTGTATTACTTATTGGATGTATTTGTTTGATATTGAACTTTCTTGTGTTTCTTTGATATGGTATCCTTTTCAACATGTTGTTTACTTATATGATGTTTTATTTAGGTTTAAATTCTAATAGTATGGCTCCAAAGACTACCACTACTGACAATAACTTGATTTGTAGCTCCAAGTGGATGATGCCTTGATTGATGCATTTATGCATGAACTTGACATTGGCAATAATGTTAATGGAACATTTACACCTACTGCTTATGATAACATAATACAATATTTGAGTGTCTTATTTGGATTTAAAGTTGAGAAAGAGAAGGTCAAAAATCGTTGGAAGACTTTGAAGAAGATTTTTTCTAAAATTTATGACATCTTTAAAGGAGGTATGAGTGGCTTTTCATGAAACTCATCCACTAACAGATAGGAAGTCAAGGGTCAAGTTTGGGATCAATTAGTTGAGATGAGATTGTTAAACCTATCATTTTGATATACAATATGTTTTTTAAAGTAAATATGTGAATCACACTGTGGATCAAATATGTGACTGACTATTGATGTCTCCCCATAAAAGTCTGATTTCACCATACATGGCCAGAGACGAATATCCATACTACATATCATCAAAAGCTTGAACTGTGTGTTGTTTTTCTCTTTTAATCTTCTATGTGCCGTAAACATATCTTCTTTCTTTAGGGGGACATATGATATAAGGGTTTCTTTTCTCTATATGCATGTTTCTTTTTGTAATACGCTAATAGTAGAGCAATATATGCATTTTTCTTTTCCTCCAATCATCATATCGATTGTGCAATGAACTAATTGTATGAAATTCATTTTTTAGGTTAAACCCAAAGCAACCCTTTAGAGAAATACACCTCTGCCTAATTATGAAAAGATGGTAGCTCTTTATGGAAATGATAGAGCAATGGAGATGAGGGTGATACTCCTTCAAATATGAAGAAGCGGTAACATTTAAATTCTCAAGAATTTGTTGATTATTTCTATCAGGTTGATAAACTAACCTCCCATAATGAAGTCACTTTAGAGAATTTTTCAATCAATATGGAAAATTCCTTACTTGATAGCCATTCTCTAGAAGCAAATACTGAGAGCAATAAGAGGACAAAAAAGAGTGGTATTAAAGACAAAGATCCTTTCTAAATACATCTAATTGTAGAGAATATGGAACTCATTATAAATGCTATGAGTGAAAGGAATAGAATATTTAAAGATAGATATGTCCCATAAATTTCAAGGGAAGAAACTTTCAAGATGATTATTGATGTTGGATGTGATGAAGACAGGATTTCCAAAATTTATTGCTCCCTGTTGAAGGATGTGGCTAAGCTAAGGGCAGTATTTCAATGTCCACCTATACTTCGCAAACAAGTGATTATGGATATGATTTTCGGTTCTTAGTATGTTGTATTGTCATATCCTATTTTTTCTCTATATGTATAATACATATTGTAATGATGAATAGAAAGGGAAAATAATGATTAGACAAATGTATAAAGATGAGGGACTAAATTGAAAAGTCTAAAAGTTCTATGGTGCAAAAATGAAAGTAGAAATAAACTTTACGCCATTAAGTATAATTATGAAAAGTTGAGGGCCTAAAGTGTAATTTTTAAAAGTTTAAGGGAAAAATGATAATTATTGAAAGTTGAGCCAAAAAAGGCCTAAAATGCCTAGAATAAGATTAATCCCAAATTTTTTCAATAAATAGAGAAAATTATTCTGATCAGTTTGACGAAACACAAAATTTTAATTTGAGGTCCTAAAAAATTTATATTAATTTATGAAAAAAGGGAAATTAATACAATATCCTTTAGATCTCAAAATCAGATAAAATTTGACACTAAATTCTTATAATTAATATGAGAATTTATGAAACTAACAGAGCTCAAAAAGGAGTTCTATAAAATTTATTATGAAATTTACAATAGATTAAAATACTCGATAAATACGTTTCAGGGGAATTTATTGAGAGTTGAGCCAATGAATGTAGTGGATCATGTAGAGGGCCAAAAATGACATCTTATAGGCCCAGTAATATTTTCAGATACGTATGTGGGCCAGGGCTAATAAAGACTCAGAAAAATATAAAATTATAAAAATGCCACTGAGTATGCCACTGTATTGTATCGTTGAGTCAGAGTTAAATGAAGGTTATTTTGGTTATTTGACTAAGGTTAGGCAGTTAAAGTGAGTTCCTAGAATAGTTGATCAAGGTCAGGGAATACTCTAATGATGTGTGAAAAGATGATAATGCCCTTGAGGTATTAAAGGAAATAAAGAAGAACCAATAGGCGTTTTGATAATCTACCAAGGGATCTATTATTAAGTTTTGACTCAGTACAATAATTTTAATGATAGGAAGAATTTAGATACTAGATTTAAGGTCAAAAAGCATATTATGGAATCTCAGAAAAATTAGATTCAGAAAATAGTATAGTTTTTGGGAAATCGGACTGAATCGGTATCGGATAGGACTGAAATTTTTCCAGATGCTTCCTCCCTTTGTAATTTCATCACATGAGCTTTGAGGTGTCCTTTGATGATGTCATCTCATTGGCTCCTAGGGCAAGCTAATTCAAGATCAAATATGAGCCATTAGATTAAATAGTGCACAAAGTGATCTTGGCCATAATTTTTCATGGAATTTTTCTATAAATACCCCATTTTTCTGCACAAAACCATTGCCCTTGGAACCCTTGGGGAGGTGCTACTCAAATGAAGAGTCAAGCCAAGAAAAAGAAGATTCAAGGTACCAAAGTTCAAGCTAGCTAGAGATTAAGGTAAGTGATCTATCATAGCTTATTTTCCTTTGATTTGGGGGCTTGAACTTAGGGTTTTTATGGAAGAAAGTTGAGTTTTCTATAAGGTGTATATGCTATACAAAACCTTAGATGAAAGGAGAAAGAAGAAATTAAAGTTAGAGATATGTGATTGAAGTTTAAACGAGCTAGTTAGGTGATTGGTTGTTGAATCAAGTTGATATTCTTGACTCTGTCATGATTGAACCATTTTGGTTTGTACTGTTCATGATTGAAGGAGATGGAATTTCAATGATCTAATGCTTCCATTTAATTCATATGATGATTTTGTGTAGGATTGGATAGGTTTTGAACCTTTGAAGCATTGGAATTCCAAGTTGTAGTTTTGAAGTTCTTTTCTGTATTATTCACTCGTATGAACAGTGATTAGAATTTCATGATTTTGATTTTTCCAATGATTTTAAGATGAAAATTTGTGTGGGATAAAGTAGAGAAACAAGTATAGGAAGCATTGGAATCAATATGAGAATTTTTGGAAGAATTATGCATGTTTTTCAAATCTATCTAGAATAGTGCATATGAGCCAGAATTTCAAGATTCTAAGATCATAAATGGATTCAAAAGGTGGAATTGTATTGCGTAAAGTCAAGACATCAATTGGTTCAAAGGCCAAGTCAATTAGTAAAGATTAAAGGAAGTTATATTAGTTAAAGTAAGTTTAATGTCCAAGGAAGTTAGATTGTAATGGATGGATGATTATGTGATGTTAAAATTTGATGGTGGACTCCAAGGAGGTAGTCACACTCAAAGAGAAGTGAAAGAAAGAGGCAAGATAAAGTGAAAGGAAGTTGAATATATGAGATAATAAACTTACCCTAAACTTGTATGTATTGAATGTTATTCTGGGTTGTGCTATGACTATGTTGATTTTTGTTGCTTGTGTATATGATTGAAGTTCTGTTTCTATGATTACTTTGGCCAATTGTATTTCATATGTTACATGGAAGCACAATGTTAACACCTTCACAAGCAAGCACAAGTATTTACATTAATACATGCATTGTTTAGTACCGTTTGCTATTGAGATTTCCCCAGAAATCTCACCCCTCCATGTAATCCCAATCCCACAGGTTTATAAATGATGAAAGAGGATGAAGAAGCATGAAGAGAAGTTCGGGATTGGATAATGTAAATGTTATATGATGAATGTATAAATTGTTGCAAGTAATGATGTTATATGACATGTTTGAGCCACAATGCTCATGATGTAATAAAAAATAGTAAATGATAAGATAAATGTATGAACTTTTACAGAAATTTAGTTAACATTTCAAGCTTCATTTTGACACAAAGAACACCTTATTTTGATGTATGTACAAAGAGAACAAATTTTCCAAAGTAAGGGACCAAAATCTATTTTCATAATTTTTGATCAAATTTATAGTAATCTTTAACGATTAAACTGTATTAATTGACTAAGTATTTGGTCTGGAGATTATTTTTTCCTTAAATTTCAAGATGTTATCTTCACGTAGCTTTTTGAACCACTTTATTTAGATTTTTCTAAAATTAATTATGATTTCTTAAAATTCATTGCCTAATCTGAAAATATCATATGAACAGTAATTCAAGAAGAGTAAAATTTTAGATTTAGCTAATAGACTTCTAAGATCTTGTAAGTGGTTCTAAATGCTACTAAATGGTCCCTAAGATGTACGAAAGTAAGTATCTTCGAAGGAAAACTATATTTTCTAATAGGCATTTTGTAAACACTTATTTGGCATAGCGTCTATGTTATTTTGTTAGTCATATGATGTCATTTCATGATATTTTGTAGGGCCATATGATAATATTTGATGACATTTTATGGCACGCCTTGTGATTTTTTGGACCATATGATGACATTTGATGATATTGTATACCATGCTTTATGATATTTTATTGTGCTATATAATCAAGTTTATAATTATATACATTATCTTGAAATTGGCGGTATAATTATTATTAGATAAGCATAGTTGTTACTTATTTTTCATGGTTGTTGATAATTTTAAGTACATTCTCATAAGAATTTTGAAAATGAGAGCATTTGAGAATGTGAAAATGTAGTATCTCTAGGGATGGTTGCTTCAATGGCTTCAATTGTTACGCTGTGTCTAAAAGCTCAGTGAATTTTAAGCACATTCTCATAAGATTTTTGAAAGCTCAGTGAATTTTATGGAAATATTTGCTAGCCAAAAGGAGTTTCGTACTATACAAGTTTAAAAATATTTATTATTAAAACAGTCATAAAAATAACTATTATAATTTCAATGGGATAGCTAGGAGTTTGGTAGAAAAACATATATATAATTTTAATTACTTCAATTATTATAATTTTATATGTATTAGTATATATATAAAAACATAGAGCTAGCATAGACCTCGTCGAATTTATTTAATTTTGATAACAATACAATTTTAATTTTATATGTTAAATGTTATTTGTAATTATATTTTATTAAAATATTCTATAGTAACAAGCAACTTAAATAATATAAGGGCAAATTTGTCCATACAAAAATATTTTTTCTCCCCTCCACTCCTAAACGAAGCAAGGTAACATTAAAATCCCTCCCCTCCTCTCCCTTTATATTAATCAAAATAATATAATATTAAAATCCCTCCTCTCCCTTATTCTCCATTGAGCCAAACACAACGTTAATGTGCTCCAAATTGGGTATAAGTCGAAGATAGAGGTTTTAAATTTATGTTGTAAATTTTCTACCAAAAATATTTACACTATAAATAAATTTATAATTTAAATTATTTAACACTTTAGGCTTTGTTTTGCTCAACAGAGGGGAATGAAGTGTTTTTAATTAAGAGGAGGGAAAGGGTGAGGAGGGGAGATATAGAGGGGAAGTGAGGGGAGGGGACGGATTTTAATGATCCCTTGTTTAGTTTAATTCATATATAATTATTTTTTCAATTACATGTTACAGACTTTCAGGGTAACTAGTCCCTAAATAGACTCAATGTTAAAGAGCTTTATATGATTACTAGTTGATGTGTACTCTTGCCACTAAACGATTTGGATCAACCGACTAAGGGAGGGGCTAGCTATATAGCAAGTATGTGCTTCTAGTTAGTAAGTAGTGGACCCTACTACCCATTCATGCCAAGGACTGGATCGAATCACGGTGTAAAATTCTCCTAAAATATAACTAATAATAATTACATAGACCCATTTTATACATAATATAAATAAAAAATAATATTATAAATGAATTTGATTTATTTTAAGAGTTAACCATAGTAGAAAAGAATTTTACTAAAATCTAAAGGTAATCCTTACAATGGTTATAAAAAAACTTAATTGACACATAATTATGATATAAAAATAATAAGATAAGTTAAATTATCTAAAACATATAAATTGTTCAATAAATTTTATATTATAAATAGATAGACACTTGAGTATACTTGATTTTATATTATAAATATTATACTTTTTTATAAATATGTATATTAATTAAAACAGTAATTATAGAATCTTTTATGAAATATTAATTAAATATGTTACAAACCCACTATTAATTATATGAAAATGTTACTAAAATATGTTATTATTTGATAATTTATAATATCAAATCAAAATAGAGTATTATAGTATATAAGAGTATGCAGAATGAGCTATATTGTGAGAATATACGACTATTATACACATAAATCAACAAGATGAGCTATGCAATGATATATCACTAATCAAACTTTTGAAGCTTTCCCTAAGGTTTTAGTATAAGACTATCTCCTAAAAAATGTTAAGAAAAATGGGTTGAGATAAAAGTCTCAATAACTAGTAATCTTACTCATCATACATAATAATGTGTGCTCGATAGGTGTCAAGTGGAACATTTAATAGAGTACAATAGATAGAAAGTAACATATTATTATAATATAATCAAATAGATAAACCACCCCAGTTTCTCTTATTAAACCAACTGAACCGCCTTATACCTATCTACTGAACCGCCATATGACTGGCCAATCAAAGAGCTAACAGGTCAAGTGTTATGAATCGACTAAAATTCACATAGCACAAAACCTAACTATGGGTTCATTCTACCTCGGTAAATAGGAGGGGTATCACAACCCCTCAGTAAATTGGTGGCGCATGTCCCTCGATAAACTGGTAGGACAAAAGCCAACCATCGAGCTCCAATAGAGGCTATACCACATGGAAGAAATACAACTCTATCATTACTAATCTCTAATGTATAATTCTCAAGATAATCATATTTATCAAATCTTAATAGTTTGATAACCAATAACATAAATAAATATCATAATAGAGTTTTTCTCAAGATAATAACTTTCTTCAAATTCTATTATCAAGATATAACAAGCTTTAAATCTCAATTTAAGCTTTTCAAATTAAACTTTAAGTTCCACAAGATTATTTTTAATAAAAATTATTAATCAAGTTTTCTCAATATAATCATATCAACATTAATAGATTTATATATATATTAAATCGCTTACAAACATCATATTAACACGCACAATGAGTAGAAAGTAGTTATCTCTCACCAAAGTAAGGAATAATTGCCACGAGTCTAGTGGCCCCATCCTCACTAATGAAATGAGGCCGAGTTCAAAATAGGGAGTACTTGAGAAAACAAACAGCGATATTGAATAAGGGGACTGATAGGGTGGAAACTAGTGAGAAGGGACGAGTAGAAAAGGAAAGTGCAATGGCAGTAAGTGTTGCTATTGTAAGAAGGGGATATGGAGAAGTAGTGAGATTAGAAAAGGGTACAGATAGGGGTGTTCACGGGACGGGTAGAGATTTAGACACCCTTATCCCGAGAATAGACATAGGACGTATTTTACGTCCCTGTGTCCTATCCTATACTAAGGTTGTCTGTCATATCCTAATTTTTCCCTATCTGTATAATATTGATAGTGGAAAGAGATTTAGAAAGGATTATGATGATGATCAGAAAAAATAATAAAAGTTAAATGAGTCTTAAAGGAAAAGAGGGACTTAAACAAAAATTAGAAAAGGTTGGAGGCCAAAAGTTAAAGTAGAAAAAAAGTTGGGCCAAAAGTGGTAATTTTTAAAAGTTTAGGGACTTAAATGTAATTAAGCAAAAAGTTAGGGACCTAAATGTAATTATGGAAAAGTTCAGCCAAAAAAGGCTTAGAACTTCTTGGAAGCATTCCAGTCCCATATTTCATCAAAAAATAGAGAAAGTTATACTGGTTAATATAGCATAATACATAAATTTTATTAGGGTTCCAGATAATGGATATTTATCTGATAGTCTAAAAGTTATCTGAAATTTTATCATATCTCATGGACCTCAGGTATAAGTGAAAAAGTTACAGGAAGGTATTCCCCATGATATCAGATGTCATGAATCTGACAGAACCCAGGAAGGAGCTCTATATGAAAAATTATTCCCATATTAGTAAATTTTGACGGGAGTTTGAGAACACCCGTGATCCGATTATGGAATTTAGCAGTAAGCCTGTATAGAATAAACTCAGATGACCTTATATATAGGCTTATGATGACGCCAAGGAGGGCCCAAAACTCATGATACCAGTTTATCAGTAGAAGGGGCGAGTGTTCAGGAAAAGCGCGAAATTATGAAAATACCCCTAGATGACTATATTATACCTATGATGGATGGAGGACATTTTGGTCATTCTAGATAGGCTAAAAATATGGGATATAGTGTAAATATGATTAGTTAGAGCCAGTATATGTCCTGAGGCAGTATAAAGAGGGGCAAAATGACAATTATGCCCTTAGGGTTAATATAGTGCAAGAAAGGACATTAAGGGTATTTTGGTCATTTCCTAAGGGATGGATGGCAGATAAATACTCAGTCTAACAATTTCAATGGTATGAGGAACCTAGACACTAGTATTCAGGACAGAATACATATAATGGAATATTATAAAAATTAGGAACAAAAAACAGCCTGGTTTTTGTGAAACTACTTCGATCAGTACCAAACTGGATTGAAATTTTGCCTATCAGTATATTTTACTTTTTGCTGCCAAACATGGTCCTAATGATGTCATGCATGTTGAAAATACTAAGGTTTCTAGGGCAAGATTGGTTTAAGAATGAATATGGATCACTAGATCAAATAGTAACCAAATCAATCTTGGCATCCATTTTCACCCAAATTTCTCTATAAATACCCCTCATTTTAGATTGTTTCTGGAAGCTTTAGGAAATCTAGGGAAAACTCTTGCAAAATTTCCATTCAACCAAGAAAGAAGTACACAACTTGGAGCACAAAGTAAGGTAATCATCTCCCTTGTTCTTGAGCTTTGTTCTAGCAAGTTAGCTCTTAATTTTAAGGGATTTTTGTACCATATTTTCCTTATGGTTGCTGCTGGCAGTGCTGTCCTTATATGGTTAGAATATGAGTTTTATGCTATGGTTAGTTAGATAAGCTTAAACAAGCTAGAATCAGTGGCATAAGCTTGGGAATTCAAGTATGCAATTAAATGGAAGTTTGTGTTCATGGCTGCTACTATACGTGACACTGTTCATATGTTGGAATTTCATGATTTTTATGTTTCCAATGAGTTTAAAATGGAAAATTGTGTAGGGATAAAGTAGGAGAACAAGTATTGGAAGCATTGGAATCAAAGTGTGAATTTTTGGAAAATCAAGGGTGTGTTTCGGTTCTGTACAGCAGCTTATGATATGATTTGAGTTTGGAAATTCTAGCTTCATATTTGGATTCTACATGAAAAATTATGTAGAAATGAACTCTGAGAATTTATTTTGGAAAGATGGAAGTATGAAACCTAAAATAGAGAAAGAATAGAAGTTCGTTAAAACCTAGTATTAGTTTTGTGTTCAAGTTGAGTTGTAACTTGATATTACTTTGTAATGGCTAGGTTTTGACATTTGTGAAGGAAGGAAATCATCTCAAGAATACTTTTACAAGGATAACTAAGAGGTAGCAAGAATACCTAACTATACTTTCATGTTTGCTTAATTGTTTGCTTGCTTGTTGATTATGGTGTTTGGTTGAGCATGAGATTATGTCATCATGTTGATGATGAAGCATGAATGATTGCAACTCCTTGCAAGTTATTTCATGAGAATATTCATGTTAGAGTTTGATTATGTACTATTATGAAGTAGCTCCCATCTCATGATAACATGTTAAGCATCCAATTAATCATGCATGATATTATAGTTTGTGTAACTTGCTATTGAGATTTCCATGAAATCTCATTCCTCCCATATGCATAACCATGTTTTAGGTGCTAGAATTTCTCATGAAAAGAGGGTTAGCATAGTGAAAGGAATTGGAAGACACGCAGCGGAAATTAATTTAAACATTTTTCCATTCCTTGTTAGGATCTACCGTACGTGTTTAAGTCAAGTGGGAAGAAGCATTACCATCAGTGTTCCTCATCGACTTCCACAGCTTCTGGTCACGACGTTCACAGCTTCTCTCCACAGCTCGTTCTCCCTTTCTGATCGCAAGAAGTCGACGACTCAGGTCGGCTTCCTCTATTGGTATCCACACGAACAGCGTTCCAACCACGAACTAACCACGAACGACGTGCTAGCGTCTCTTGTCCCTCCAGGGCTTTCTCAAGAATTCATCCTCTCCGTCTCTATTTTGGCAGTTTCTTCTGCAAACCTTTTACAGATTCCCCTTCAGCCTTTCTATGTTCTCTGTGTGTATCACTGAAAACGCAGATCCTAAAATAAGATATATAGGATGCTATATGCATTTTTTTCTCTTTCTACCGAATTGGATTTTAGAGTTAATCTTATATTAATTCTGAAATTAATACAATATCATATATTGTATAATTTTATAAGAAACTAATTAAATAAATAATATTAAATCCATCCCACAGATTTAATTACCTATTTATTTAACTTTAAATAAAGATGAGACTGAACTATATTTGATTTATTCTCATAAATCAAATTTGAGATATCCTATCAATTTGAATTTCAAATTCAAACGTAATAGGGATTTAATTTATCCCTATAAATTAAATCTTATAAATATCTCTTATATGAGATATCCTATCAATTTGAATTTCAAATTCAAACGTGATAGGGATTTAATTTATCCTTATAAATTAAATCTTATAAATATATCTTAGATGAGATATCCTATCAATTTAATTTCAAATTCAAACATGATAGAGATTTAATTTATCCTTATAAATTAAATCTTATATATCTCTTATATAATATATATACAAATTTATATATATATATATATACGAATATAAATATAAATAAATATATACATCCACCCTGGATCTTTCATTGAATCTGGACATGTCTTAGATTTAATGAATATGGACATCATAGCTCGTGTTGGGCTATTTTGTGTGCGACCTTGTAGGCCCATATAAAGTTGGCAGTAGGCCATTTGCTATACTGGCTCACAAGTTGTAAGCGGTCTATAGCAAGACATAACGACTACCCAAATTATATAAGGATCGTTAAACGATGTAACCTTTTATACAACCATATCATGTCCCTTTTGTCACGCGATATTTTGGTCATGGTTAAGGCATGGATAATATCATCCTCCTATTCCTGACTGTTACTTTCTCGATCCCTGAGTAGTCTGACTGTAGAAATGGAACTACCTTTCCATTACAGTATGGCCATACATTTTTCAGACTCACTTATCGAGGGGCCCAGTAATATCTCTCTACGAATGTGAGGGATAAATTCCATCTTGACCATTCACATTCCTCCGCATGAAAAATCACTAAACCCGAACATAGTCTTTATGATCACTCGGTCAAAAGTGACTTTTGACTAGGTCAAAGCTGAGCGTTTGTTATGTAGGAATCCATGATGATCTCAGGTCAAAGGGTATATTGACATGGTTTGTATATGAGAGAAGCTTATGACGTTACCCATGCAGTTCTCTCACAGCGGGTCAGTCCAACACCTTATACTCTTACATGTGCTTATGACTCTGATTTATATCTCTATATATCATCAAAGTCATACTGGTCTTATTTCATCTGTGCTCTCGCAGAGATGACCGACCAGGGACATTTAGGATAAGATCATGTATTATTCAAGGATGGTCATCATAGTAAACATGCAAATAATATGATATCACAATTAATAAATTCATAAATCAATAATGTTCATAAGACAATGATTGGCCCCTAGGGCACGATTTCCAGCACATAGTTATATGGACTTGTATAATAAGTTACATGAGTTACTTGGCATTTTGGAAGCACATGATGGATGTATGATGTATGATGTATGATTCTGTAACTGTGTTATGAGGCCATGATGGTGTGATGATATTTAAGATGCCTTAATCAACGATTTTGAACTTAAAATTTAGTATGATTATAGCTAAAATACAAAAATTTAAATGAATACTAAGAATGCCTCAATTGGTTAAGAGTTTGAATTACTATGATTTTTCTAAGTTGGAGTTAAGTTTTGGAATTGAGATAAAGTGAGTGGTTAGAGGTAGCAACGTTCACATGTTGATTTTATATAGCAAATGAACAAGTTTTTCTATAAAATTTTATGAGTTTAAATAGCACATTTGGATCTTCAAATCCATAGGTAACACGGTTCATTTGGATAAGTAACCAAAGAGACATGAAATTTTGAAATTAAGGCAGAGAAACTGAAACTTCCAGATTTTACCAAATGAAGAGTATTTTTCAATTAATAAACTAATTTCATTGAGACAATGGAACCTCCGTTTTATATTTTTCCCTTAAATTTTAATGAAATAGCTTTCATTAGAAATTAGAACCAACCTGTTCCAATTTTTTTATATTTAATTATGAATTTTCAAAGTTGGGTACATGTTCTGGAATTGCCAAATGAACAGTGCTGTGAACAGTACCCTGAGAGCAATTCTTTTGAAAATGGATGTTTCCAAAGCAAATGATCATATGATTGGTTCCAACGAATTTCAAATGAGTATAATTGAGGTTGAAAATAAGGATGTGATATTTTGGTGTTAGAGCAAAGGATTCTAGTTTAAGAAATGCTCTGAATAGATTATTTATAAGTTGATATGAGATTATTCCTAAACCCTAACCTTAAATAGTAAGTATTTTGTTAAGTTAGGGTATTTATTGGGATAACTAGTATTGCTTAATTGAGCAAATAGTGCAGGAGTAGATATAGGGTAGCATGAAGTTAAGTTAGAGGCCTTAGTTAATAAGGCAGTTAATAAAGGAGTCCTTGTCCACTAATGATATATAAAGATAATGTACATTCAGATTTTGATCATCCCTCAAATAATAAGGAGAATTTAGAGGAGAATATAGGGGATCAGTTAGGGAAGTCTACAGTAGGATATCCCATAGATGCTTCTGTAGACTCAAACCTGCAGGCTGGAGGTTATGTAGAAATTTATCTTGAAGCTATGTATATCCCAAATGATGTTGAGTCTAGTGACTCTATACAATATGAGGTTGTTAGAGTACCCTCTAGCCTTGAGGTAAGCTTTATCCCTCCAATAAGGGGACAGATTACAGTTGAGGAAGCTTAATACTGGTACTGAATTAAGGGTAGATCAGATATTATTCCTCCTCTATCAAAGTTTGAGGATAGATTTAAGATAAGTAATATATCTTCGTGACATATTGGTGATAAGGGAGCAAGAGTAATACTAGAATCAAACTCAGTAGCCTCTTTCTCTTGGCCCCCAACAAGTCTCTTTCAGCCTTTGCGTAACCCCCTCGAGATATTATGTGGAGCCAATCAATACATACAAAAGGAAGAAAAGTGAGAAATGCAAGATTCCATTTTCACGATATATCAACTCACCATAGTTGTTGTCGTAGTCTGAAGCCTAACAAATTCTTCCTAAGTAGCTTCGCCAATGAATTGATACTTGCTACATGGAGAAGGATGAGGCTGACCATCTTTGTCCTGACCATGCACATACTACAAGCTACTTGTGTCTTGAATGCCCTCCAATGCTCAGCGTAATAAGACAATGTCTTCTTCTTCAAGACTTTATTATTAGGAACATCGTAAGTGAGCTGCAATAATTTCCATTGAAAGTAAAGTTATCAACAAATAGTTGTGTTTTTTGATATTGGTCTGTATACAATATACAATAGTAAGTTCTTATACCCGTATAGAGTCCCAAATTTGATTGTTCATGCAATTATCAATAGCATCCCAAGTCTGTATGGTAATGTTAATGTTGTTACATGCTAGGAGGCTGACATAACTCATTACTTTGTCCTGTGTTCACCCATTGGGTTTCAACATGTGTCAAATTCAATCAATAGTAATTTTCCTTCCTTCCTATCTTTCGAAGTGTCTTTCAATTGAGTCGCACTTTTGCCCTTCATTTGCTTGGATCGCTTAGAGCATCGCTAGACTCATTCTAATTACCACTAGCCCCTATATTCCTATATATGCAATCAAAAAACAAACATAGTAAATAGAGAAAAATGACTGACCACAGTGAAAGTGCAAGAATTTATCGATGGAAAGAAGTGCAAACATTTATTACAGAAAACTACAAAATCTAGATTAAATGAATACGTAAAAGGTGAAGCACGTATATGAGAAAATAAGTGTCTAGAACACATACACGATAAAGCATAACGAGAGTGAGAATAGAGAAGAACAATTGACCACAATGAAGCTCGACGAAAACCACAGAGTATGACAACTGGCATAATGGTAGACGATGTAAAAACTAAGACTGAATACAATCTGAGAAATAAGAAATGAAGAGACACGCCAAAGGGTAGGCTGAGATAAAGTATTTTTATTAAGACTTTTTACACCGGTTAACATTTAAATCCAGTGTAAAAATCATATTTTAATATGAAACGACTAATATATTTTGAATTTTAAAAGACTTTCTACACCGGATAACTTATAAATTCTGTGTAAAAAAGTTGTTTCTCATATCACTTTTTACACCGTTTAACATGTACAACTGATGTAAAAAAGGTGACCTTTAGTTTTTCAGATCACTTTTTACACCGGATGACATATACAACTGGTTTAAATATTGGAGTTATTTTTTCAAATTAACCCTTTATTAACCCATCACTTGTAAGTTACAATAAAACAATATATGCAATCAGAACAATATACTTGTACTATTATTACATCAAAACAATATATGCAATCATATACAAATCAATTAGAATGTACTCCTTCATTCAATTTTGATAAACCTACTAAAAAATAAGGGGTCTCACAAATTGAATCATCATTGTCAACAACCCTTTTTCCTTGAAGAGCGACATCCCATCTTTTATTTGCCGGATCAGTGATATAGAACACTTGCTTTGCTTGGTCTGCCATAATGAAAGGATCATTCTTAAAACTTATACTATTTAAATCAACTAATATAAATCCTATCTGATCTACCATAACACCGTTGTTTACATTAGCCTACTTGCATTTGAATACGGGAACTGTGAATTTGGTGTAGTCCAACTCTCAAATCTCTTCAACGAAGCCATAATAAGGGATATCTACTAATTTAGGATTGTTGTCTTTTGAACTAGAGAAGTGCATCACTTCAGCCACTAACATAACACCACTATTTTGCATGCTACTTTTATCATCTAGGGACTTCTTATAAAAGGAATACCCATTGATATCAAATGAATTCTAACATATCACATAATTCAGGACCATATGCCAGCTATCTAACTGAATCATATACACAATTATCATTTTCAACCTTCTGTTTGAACCAATGTGTAAAAGATTTATTGTGTTCTCTAATCAGCTTTTGCTCTGTATTTTATTATTTTATTTCTAGACAAGCTCTTTTTGTCCAGTTTCAATCTTTGCATTTTTTTTTAAAAAATAAAACAATAACATGTCATCAGAACAAGAAACTTAATTCATTTAACTTTACTAATAACTTTATATCAAAAGTATGAAATCTCCAAAATAATATCTATCAAAATATATAATATATTCTCTCTTTTTGTCATTAAGTACAAAAAATAAAATAAGAGGGGCAGATAAAGGTTACAGGCTTTCACTTCTTAGCAGACTCAGGTATGGGATTCATCAGAGTCGGTAGGATCAACAGGATGATACAAGCTATCATGCTGTTGATGGCGGTGAACTTTTGAGTGAAAAGCTGTAAAATTGTCTTTCAATCTAGTAACTTTATGAGACAGTTCTTCCACTGATTCCTCTAGGGCATTGAAGCGCATGATGAGTTCCTCAAGGTGCTCCATCAGAGTGACAACTAGGGGAGAAGGAGAAGAAACTACAGGGTGAGGGTCAGGATGTTTGTCTTTAAAATTGTCTCTGTTTCTTTTGTGTGATGGAGAAGGTGTATATGAGGAAGAAGCCATTGGAGTGTTCAGATAGAACAAAAGAAAATAAAACAGAGATAAAGTGATGAGACAAAAAGTACTGATCATAGGAATGGTATACATATAGTTGAGGAATAAGAATGATTTCAAAAAATAATATCAAAGAATACAATTGGCCTTCTATCATAATGAGTACAAACGTTGGGAACTAAAGAAGTGAAATAAATGGCCTGAGAAGGTACAGAGAAAAGAAGCAGGAAAGCATAGACAAGAAACTGAAGGGTCAAAATATGAAGTATATTTAACACCGATTATATATATCTTTTACACCGGTTCAATGTAAATCCAGTGTAAATATTTCATCTTATTTACAAAAATGCTACCAGTCATTTGTTTTAATGCTTCTCTACAAGGTCTAAAGAAGTTAAAGAAAAGAAGCAGAAAAGTATAGACAAGAAACTGATGAGTCAGAATATGACGCAACTAATTTACATGTATTCATATTAGTATACGATGTAGTAATTATATTTTACACCCGTTTCGTGTACATATAGCGTAACTATTTCATCTTATTTACAAAAATATCACCAGTCATTTTTTTAAACTGTCTTCGTAAAGACCGATTTAAAAATTGGGCTTTAAAAAGCATATTTTGTACTATTGAATGGCTAAAAATCCATTCCTATTATAGAGTATAAAAACGAATAACAAGAAATAATTAATTACAACTTAATACTTATTAAACTTCTATAACCCTTTCTACATTTACTTTAAAGAGATTAAAGCTGCAAAAATCAAGATCACACTCCTATTTTTGAAATTAAAAATCTATAGCCAGAACCACAAATGCTTACTGACTAAACACCTATAATAGAGCAACAAAGATTCTCTTTTCTAGAAATCTTAACCCAAAACAGAGTTGGTACATGCAATAGCCATTCTTCATAATTTATGATAAAATTGTTGGTCAGAACCTTAAAGATTTACTTAATCTGGAATTTAATCTCAAATCCCCAAATTTTAACCAATTAATCACTTTTAAAATTGCACAAATAGAGGAACACACATGCAAGCAAAATGTCTTACAATTTTGGTTTGATTTCAAGTTAGAAAACTTAAATACTTACTCATTTTTACTTAATCAACCAGAAGCTACTCAAAATATTGACTTTAATCAGTGACCCAACCCCCAAAATCGAACAATAGAGTAAACCGAAGATGAGAATAGAGTTAGAGAGCTCACCTCAATTGGTCAATGGTATTTCGAGCTCATTTGTTCTCTTCCTGGCTCACTATCCTCTGGTCATTCTCTTATGCATTATCTCTCTCTTTATGTTCTTACTCTATTTGAGGAATAAGATGATGATTGAGAAATAGCAAGAGAAGGAACCAAGTGTTTTAAAAGGGGACATATGAAGGTTGTTAGTTGTAACATCCTAATTTTCTTACATCTTAGGGACCAAACAGTAGCATCTGGAATCACCTTTAAGGTTATTGAAGTCAAATCACATAATCTAGAATTTTATTCTAGCAAGTACTGTTCACTATGTAAATTCCAAAGGAGTGACTTGACTTCAAAAAATCATAATTAAATCTAAAAAAATTGAAATGAAGTGGTTCAAATTGCTACACAAATCTAACTTAATTATCTTTCAGGAAAAAATAACTCGTTGACCACGCCTTGACCAAGTCAACGTCAGTCAATGCTCAAAGTTTACTGTTTATCCAGCATCTTTTCCCTAATTCTGGCATTTCTGATCCTAACTTTGAAAAATCATATCTCTATGTGTAGATATCAAAATGAGACATTCTATATATCAAATCAAAGCTTGATATATCTACTATTTACTGGTAAAATATCATACATTTATTCTGTCATATCCCAATTTTTAGGCCTAGAAGCTCAGTATATAGCCTGAAAAAGGGATGCTACCAGACCCTATTGAGCAGAGATTTCAGTAAATATAGAAAATTATGTTGATCAGTTTGATACAACACAGAGTTTTGATATGAGGTCCCGAGAGATTTATATTAATTTCCAAAGAAAAGGAAAATTAATACAGTATTCTCTAGACCTCAGAATCAGATAAAATATGGCAGTAAATTCCTATAATTAATATAAGAATTTCTGAAACTGACAGAGCTCAAAAAGGAGTTCTGTAGATTTATTACAGAATTTATAGTGGATTAAAAGACCAGATAAATAGGTTCCAGGGGCATTTCTCAGGAATTGAGCCCATGAAGATAGGGGATCATATAGAGGGTCCATAATGGCACCTTATAGGCTTAATGATATTTTCATATAGGTATGTGGTCCAGGGCTAATAAAGACCGAGAAAAATGAAGAATTATGAAAATGCTACTAAAGGTATGCCACTGTGTTATGTCATTGAGTCAGAGTCATACGAAGGGTGTTATGACCATTTAACTAAGGTTAGACAGTCAAGAAAGGGTATCTGGATAGCTAACTAGGGTCAAGAGATACTATGGTAAGGTATAGAAATATAATAGTGCTCGTATAAGTACTAAAGAGGAACTAAGGGCATTTTGATAATTTACTAAGGATGTTTCTTAGGAACTGAGCCATCAGAGTGCTTGGGCTTGGTTAGAAACCCAAGATGACAATCCAAGGCCCAAAAACGTAGCCTAAGAGTAATGTGGGCCCAAAAGGCATTAAAATATTGTTTTAGTGCTTTTTCAATAAAGTAAAGTGACCCGATCCAAGATATAACTGGGTAAAGTGATTTGGAATCATGAATGGGGCCCACAAGGCACCACATGGCATGATTATAGTAAAAGAGGAAAAGCAAAGGACATATGGCATGATTAGAGAAAAAGGAGAAAAAGCAAGAGGACACATGGCACGATCTTGGCCGTCCATTTAGGGAAAAGACTCTGGAACTCTCTGGAGAGGCTGAGTCAGCTAGTGAGGTGTCCCAAGGGCTCCACCATTGCACCACATATACCCTTGAGGTGTCCTGGATGATGTCATGAGTGGTGAGTCATCAGGGAGGGTGATGCCATTGTGATGATGCAGGCAAAGCTTCTTGAGGAAGCAAGCAATCTAAGCCATTCATTGCAAATCAATCTGAGCCATTCATTCTACCTCCAATCACCTATAAATAGTCCACTCCCCTCCCATTTCAAGGAACACCACGGATCTAGCAAGAAAAGGAAGAGAAAGAAGAGAGAAAGAGAGAAGGAAATAAAGAAAGGAAAGAAAGGAAGGAGTTTTGGTGGAGCCAGGAGCAGTCTAAAGAGCTGAGGGACTGGGCAAAGCTTAGGAATGAGGTAAGTAAGTTGTCTAATCCCTGCTCTAATAAAGTATAGGATTGCTCTTAGTGGTTAGAATAGAGAAATATCTCTATTAATAAAGTTCGCTATAGCTAGAAAGAAAGTTAGAGGAATGTCAGAGTAAGGATATTACCCCTAGTTGAGCACAAGGTAAGTAGAACTATACTGGATAATAATAAAGATATTATTATGCTATGTATAGGCTCTGACTTATAAAAAGAAACCTTAGAGACAAGGCTAAGAGCTGGAAGGAAAGGCTACACGCCAGGTAGTAAACTTACATACTTGTATGCTTATACTACTTGGATATTTTATGCGATATTTTCTTACCTTGATGATGTGAGGCATGTATGATTAAGTAGTGCTCTGTTTCTATTTTATACTATGGCCATATTTTATAATTAAGTAACATGGAAGCATGTATGTTATCATGATGCAAGCATGATCATTAAGTACACACATAGTAACATCAAGCATATAGTTGCATACATTGTATGATTACCGTTTGCTAATGAGATTTCCCCAGAAAACTCATCCCCTTCCATGTAATCCCAATCCCACAGGTATGTTTAAAGAGGACTGAAGAATCGTAGAGAGGAGCTAGGGATTGGATAATGCAGAGATTATGCAAAGATGGGACCAAAGTGTTGGAATCAGGGAAAAACGTAGGATGAACAGTAAACTTTGGACATTGACTGACATAGACCTGGCCAAGGAGTTATGTTTTCCTAAAATAACATTAATTTAGATTCGAGAAGCAATTTGAACCACTCCATTTAGATGTTTCTAGAATTAGTTATGATTTTTCGAAGTCAGGTCACTCCGCTGGAATTTACACAGTGAACAATACTCGCTGGGAGTAAAATTCCAGATTGTATGATTTGACTTCAATGGCCCTAGAAGTGATTTCAAATGCTACTGAATGGTCCCTAAGATGTAAGAAAAGGAGGATGTTATATATTCAATCATTTATTATTTGTAATTACAGCTCAAATATCACTGCCTCATCACGAGTTACTGTTCACAACGACAATTTCTATCAACTAATTATACATACATCAATCACACTAAATAATTATTAACTTGTATTCATGTAATTTTATCTCCTTTATCTCAAGAAGACCTACTGTAATTGGATTGATATGGAAAGGGTGAGATTTCTGGAGAAATCTCAGTAGCAAACTGTATTAAACAATGCATGCATTAATGTGAATACTTGTGCTTGCTTGTGAAAGTGTTAACATTGCGTAATGTGTATGCTTCCATGTAACATATGAAATACAATTGTCCAAAGTAATCATAGAAATAAAGCTTCATACATAAGAATATATGCAATACAATTCAACAAAGCTATAGCACAATCAAGCATAACATTCAATGCATACACGTTTAGGATAAGTTTACTACCTGATGTGTAGCCTTTCCTCTAGCTCTTAGCCTTTGCTCTAAGGTTCCTTATTTTCATAGGTTAGAGCCTATATATAGTATAATAATATCTTTATTATTATCCAGTATAGCTCTACTTAACTCATGCTTAACTTGAGGTAATACCCTTATTTTGACAATCCCTTAACTTTCATTCTATCCATGGCTAACCTTGTCAAGAGAGATATTTCTCTATTATAACTATTAAATTCATAAGAACAATTCTCTAATTTATTAGAGCAGGGACTAAAATAAATTATTTACTTTATTCCTAAGCTTGTCAAGTCCCTAAGCTCCTTGGATTACTCCTAATTTCACCAGAACTCCTTCCTTTCTTTCTCTTTCTCTCTTCTTTCTCTTGTTTTTCCATGCTTGGACATGAATGGAATTGAGGGAGGGGTGAGGTATTTATAGTTGAGTGGAGGTGGAATGGATGGTCCATATCAAATCGTGATGAATGGCTCAGATCGCATAGCTTTCTCAAGAAGCCTTGCTTGCATCATCACGATGACATCATCATCCTCTATGACTCATCAAAGTGACATCATCCATGGGATACCTCACATGCTAGGAGGCGCAATGGTGGGGCCCTTGGGACACCTAACTAGCTGATTTAGCGTTTCTAGAGAATTTCAGAGTCTTTTCCCAGAATGAACGGCTGAGATTATGCCACGTGTCCTTAGCTTTTTCTCCTTTTTCTAGACTTATAACATGTGGCACCTTGTGGGTCCCATGAGGACACCTTTCATGCCACCTCATGGTTCTATATAAGTCTAAAGCCTTATATGATCACTTTTACCATTTCTATCTTTGACCGAGTAACTTTACTTTATTGAAAAAGTACTAAAATATTATTTTAATGCTACTTTGACCCACATAACTCTTGGGCCATATTTTTGGACATATGAGAATGTTATCTTGGGTTTCTAATCAAGCCCAAGCACTCTGGTGGCTCAATTCCCAAGAAATATCCCTTAGCAAATTACCAAAATGCCCCCAGGGACTTTCACTTTTACAATCTAGTCCCTAAACTTTCACTTATTTATAGTTTAGTCCCTAAATATCATTTTATACTTTTGGAACTTCTACTCAATAGGACCTAGTAACATATATTTTTCAGACTACATACTAGGATTCTAGGCCTAAAAATTGGGATATGAAATTAGTCTGGTAGTTTCACCCAAGAGGGGTGATTGGGTGATATTTTAAAATTTTAAACTTTAAAATGAAATCAAAAGATTAAGTATAGAATAATCATAGAGAGAACCAAAAAGAAGATAATTGCATAGTAGATTTATATTGGTTCAGCCTAACCACTCAGCCCTCAGAATCCTTCTTAGTATATCAACCAATAGTATCTCTCTCACTCCCACTTACTACCCATTAGGTAACAATCCCACTCATGAGTCCTACTCTTGAGTATCTTGGTTGATAAATGAAAAATATACAACTCTCTTTTAACTATAGTGATTATGCTCAGCACTGAATAGCAGAATATCTCAGTATTTCTCTCAGAATAAAATTCCTCTATTCACAAAATGTGCAACAATGTAAAACAATGGATATTTAATGTAAGAATTAATGCTTGAGTAATTACATTTTGATTCCAATTTGTGATCTACTTAACTCTAACATTCACTTCAGCTTCTTTTATACTTGAGTTCTTCATAAATACATTAGACAAATTGAATTGTATAGTTAAAGAAATAAAGTCGTTGGTTGGTTGATGTGGTAGTTATATTTAATACATTCTGATAGATTTTGTTTTTTGCCAAAACTTCTTCATTTGATATTCTCTTTGTCTGGGAATGGTCTAAAAACATGTGTCATAAAAGATATCCAAAGAGGTTAAACATATAACAATTGATTCATGTGATTCAAATTAAAACATCAAATTTTTGTTTGAAGTTCTTTTTGAAAATTAGTTACATTTATCGAAGTATTTATAGAGAATATGCCTTAACGGAAAAGCCTTCCAAAAATATCAAACATATTCTATTAGAACAGTTTTAGCTTTTATCGGATAGAACTTTGATAAACAGCCTTATTGAATTGTTCTTCGAAAAATATCCCTTGTATAACGTAGTCTTTTAGACTTATAAAAAAAATATAAGAATCATTTCAAAACATTTCACCATATCTAATTTATCAAAGTGTTCTTCGCTAAGTAGGCTTCTCGAAAAATGTTTGAAGGACAATGAATCAGACTTTGAAACTTTCTTTATTTGATATTTAAATAGGATTTCATAAAATATTTAACAGTTTAGTGCTTTTGACAAATTTAAATTTTCTCTATTTATCGAAATATTTATCAATGAATGTCCTTATCGATTAATGCTTCAATAAAGGAAGCTTGAAATAATTTTTGTGTCAAATTATTTTTATTTATAAAATAGCTTATAGATAAATGCACTTATCGATAAGTACTTCAATAAATCCCTTTGTAAACAGATAGAGTTTTAGAAATTAAGTTCAGTGACTATATTGATGAAAGTATTTATCAATAAATGTTTTTATTAATCAATCCTTCGATAAATCCTTTTATAGAAATTGATTTTACAAACTTTTACTTATCAAAGTCTTTATCATTAAATTCTCTCATCAATCAATCCTTCAATAAGTGTTTTTATAAAAACTGATTTTGCAAACTCTTACTTGTCAAGGTTTTTATCGATAAGTACCCTTATCAAATAAGTGTTAGAGAAGTTCCTTTTCATGAGTCCTTTTAGATATAGTTAGTAATAACAACAAGAAGGATAAATGCAAATACCAAGATAGAAGAATGATGTTTGAATTGAGGACGAAATAAAATTTGTTGATAGAAACTATGGTATATAAAGTGTAATCATGTATATAAGTAAATAGTGAATTTTAATGAGAGAATTTAAGAGACTAAAGATATCAATGATGGATCCGATGGATTTAGTTTGATGAGATAGTCGGCAGTTGTTTATCAAGGGACTGACATGAAAGATAGAAAATCTTTATATGAAAACTTATTATAGCTAATGAAATAGGACAATTGTTAGAGGAAAGTATGCATTTTTTTAAAAAAAAAGAAGCTCAGTAAGCATGCTTAATATAGTTTTAAGAAAGGAAACCGATAACCTTCTGAATGACCTTCCTAAGGGTACATGAAAACTATGGGAGATAAAACTTGTATTATGAAACATCCTAATTTTTTTACGTCCTAGGGACCAAACAGTAGCATCTGGAACCACTTTTAAGGTTATTGAAGTCAAATTACACAATCTGGAATTTTGCTCTAGCGAATACTGTTCACTATGCAAATTCTAGAGAAGTGACTTGAATTCAAAAAATTATAACTAATTCTAGAAAACTCGAAATGAAGTGGTTCAAATTGATACACAAAGATAATTTAATGCTCTTTCAGGGAAAAATAACTCATTGACCACGCCTTAACTCAGTCAACATCAGTTAATGTCCAAAGTTTACTGTTCATTTAGCTTTTTCCCTTGATTCCAACATTTCTGGTCCCAATTTTGAAAAGTCATATCTTTATGTGTAGACATCCAAATAAGACATTCTATATATCAAATAGAAGATTGGCATGTCTACTATTGACTGGAAAAATATCATACATTTATTCAATTGTTTACTATTACTTATTATAGCTCAAATGCCACTACCTTATCACTAGTTACTGTTCACAGTGACAATTTCCAGCAATTAATCATACATATATCAATCACATATCAATCATGCTAAATACTTATTAACTTGTCTTTATATATCTTTATCTCCTCCATTTTGAGAAGACCTACTATAATTGGATTGATATGGAAGGGGTGAGATTTCTGGGGAAATCTTAGTAGCAAACAGAAACTATACAATGTATGCAACTATATGCTTGATGTTACGATGTGTGTACTTAATGATCATGCTTGTATGATGATAACATACATGCTTCCATCATAATGACATCATCATCCTACATGAATCATCAAAGTGACATCGTCCATGGGACACCTCACATGCTAGGTGGCGCAATGGTGGGGCCCTTGGGACACATTACCAGCTGACTCAGCCTTTCCAAAGAATTTCAGAGTCTTTTCCTGGAATGAATGGCTAAGATTGTCCCACGTGTCCTTTAGCTTTTTCTCCTTTTTCTAGAATCATGCCATGTGTCCTTACCTTTTCTTCTTTTCCTAAAATCATGCCATGTGGCGCCTTGTGGGTCCCTTTTATGCCACCTCATGATTTCATATCACTTTTCCCAGTTCTATCTTTGACCGGGTCACTTTACTTTATTGAAAAAAAATACTAAACTAATATTTTAATTCCACTTAGGCCCACATCCCTCTTGGGCTATGTTTTTAAACATCTGGGATGCTATCTTGGCCTCTGATCAAGCTCAAGCACTCTGGTGGCTCAATTCCTAAGAAATATCCCTTTCTTTTCTAAAATGACCATTATGGCCCCAGGGACTTTCGCTATTTACAATTTCATCCCTAAACTTTCATTTTCTTGCAGTTTAGTCCTTGAACATCATATGTATACTTCTGGGACTTCTGCTCAATAGGGCCTGGTAGCATAACTTTTTTAGGCTATATTCTAGGCTTCTAGGCGTAAAAATTGGATATGACATTTCTCCTCCCCTTAAAATAAATTTCGTCCTCGAAATTTCAGGGTCAAACCTCTATTCATTCCTTGATGAATAGTTTTCTCTGAGGAGAATGTCTCTTTTATTTCATAACATTTTCTTGACTTTCTTAGCTTTTCTTAACCTTTCTTATTATCTTACATAAATTTGTGCATCTATGCCAAACTTTTGTGGCATTTACACCCTTTCTCATATAACTGTGTTCTATCTTTACTCTATTTTAGACCCTTTTCTCTAGGTCTTACTAACCTTTTAATCCTTTATCCTTATCTGAAGGATCTATCTACTCATACTTTTCTATTCTCAAAACATATAGGGTTTTCTTCTTAGTTCCTCAGGTATACTTCCACAAAACTTTTTAAATATCAGCACTCAGACTTGAACTTCAACTCCATCTTTGTTTAAGGAAAATTAAGTTTAGTCTGTATATAATATAGGCTATTTGAGGAAAATCATTATAAATAAGTTTTCTGGATGAGTTAATCAACTAGTGAAGCTCCTTACCTTAACTTCGTCTTTGGCAATCATCTTTCTAGAGAGATACTATACTGTTTTTATTTCTTCATGGCTCATTACTTTCTTTAGGCTAGGTCTAACTGTGACCTCGGGATCTAATTGCGATCAACCATAAGCCTCTTTAGAATCTAACTGTGACCCTTGAGCCATACTAGGATCTAACTACGACCAGAATCCTCTATGATTCTGTTGTACTATATCATCATCTCTGAAAGATCTCAAACCAACAGACTAAGTTATAAGGTTAACTGCTTCCACTTGTTGATAACTCAATAAAAAATTTTAAAATACATTTAGTAGCCTATATTATTTACCTAGACTTTACTTATTTTTCCTCTTACTCAGGAGTTCCTTCTCATCTTTCTTACTCTATTGTGGCTTACCAATTATGGTCTAACCACCTGCCATTGCATTCTGTTGCCATGGCCTCATCATAACTTCTCATTTTAATCTGTGCTCTAACTAAGAGCAATCTGTATCAGATCTAACTCTTATATGAAGAATGATCTGAACTCATTTGAATCTAGCTCTATATGAGAGCCATCTATTTCATATCCAACTCTTATCTAAAGAGTGATATGAAAACAATCTCTTTACTGCTATCTTTTGCTCTTTCTGTATACCATTTCTTTTGATAGAGTTATAACACTACCATCTTCTTAGTACTTGCTGTAACCCTAACATAAGAAATTGCCCTGAGTACTGTATTCACAAGTGTATAAAAATACCTGAGTAACCCCAATCATACTGTAGCAACTGTCCTACCTACTGTGACTGTCTCTCATCCTGGGTATATTCTTATTGCATGTCGTATGGTATGGGAACAACATAACTTTGTCATAATAAACTCTACCCTACATGTACTGTATGAGGAGAGTATTCATTTATCATAGCATACTCTAATATGCATGTCATTATATGACAACTGCAAGGAGATGCAACTATTCATCATAACTTATGGCAACATAAGCCATATCATCATCACATAGATTTGCTCAACTATCCATCATACGTACACTACAATTGAACAATTAACTAAGTAAACTTTAAAGCATTCTTTCCTCTATTATCTGCCAGATCCTCAAGCATTTATTTAGGAACCTGAAATAACTACTTATTTAAGTTAGGCTGCCACATTACCCTCTTACTAGGGTATAGACTCAACCCTTCATTACTTTATCTTACTATTGCTTATTACTCTTTCTTAAATTAGGGAGTCTCTTTATCTTTGAAACTGTGGCTACCTTTCTCTCTTTAAACTTCTTTTTCTTCATCCTGACGAACTTATGTCGTATGGATCTCATTCATCGTCTACTACTATTACTTATGTTCTCTAGGGTACTCTGCCCTAAGTTTGCTAGATTACTATTCTTTTGTGATGTGATCCCTTTATCTTGGGAACATCAGTTCTCTATCTATTAATCATCTTGTCTCTAACTTTTGATTCTTTTGTTCAGGAAACATTAGCTGAACAAATTCTTTCATAATGTATATCTACTCATATGGAGGATCTACTTCTAAACATCTTCTTAAACTAATCTTTCATATCTCAATACTTTATACTATCTGGCTTGATCATTTTATACCAATCCTCTAGTTGATTAACTTCAACCAGGTTGGTACCTTCATTATCATCGTTACTGTAACGTCTGGCCTCAAGCTACTATTGCAACTTCCCTTGACCTTAGACTGGTAAGCTTCTGTCTCTATCAATAGAGAAAACTGCTCCTCAGACATTATCCTGCTTAGGCCAGCCACATCGTACTAAGAAACACGAGACCTCGGCGGTAACGGCTGACTAAGACTAGTCTATCGTAGTCATTTCCTTGAAGACTACCTCGTAAAGCTGTAAGGTATAGGGTATCGTTCCATCTATCTAGGTGTCACCGTCTCTTGTTTGAATCATTCTCTATATAGTGAACACTATCCTAATATCTCATACTAGGGAGGGAACCTCTTTAGTTCAAATTTCTAACTTGTTCAAGGGCTTAGTCTAACTAAACTAGAGCATCATTGAGCCAGAACCTTCTGTTCTGTACCAGAATCTTATGCTCTGAGCCATAACCCTTTGCTCTATACTAGAACCCTCTCGATTTTGTACCAGAACCTTAAAAAAGAAGAAGCTCAGTAAGCATGCTTAATATAGTTTTAAGAAAGGAAACCGATAAAACCTTGTGAATGACCTTCCTAAGGGTATATGAAAACTGTGGGAGATAAAACTTGTATTATGAAACATCCTAATTTTTTTATATCTTAGGGACCAAACAGTAGCATCTGGAACCACTTTTAAGGTTATTGAAGTCAAATTACACAATCTACAATTTTACTCTAGCAAATACTGTTCACTGTGCAAATTCTAGAGAAGTGACCTGACTTTGAAAAATCATAACTAATTATAGAAAACTTGAAATGAAGTGGTTCAAATTGCTAAACAAAGCTAACTTACTGCTCTTTTAGGAAAAGTTAACTCTTTGATCACGCATTGACGCAGTCAATGTCAATCAATGTCTGAAGTTTACTGTTTATCCAGCATTTTCCCCTGATTCCAGCATTTCTGGTCCCAACTTTGAAAAATCATATCTTTATGTGTAGAGATCCAAATAAGACGTTCTATATATCAAATAGAAGCTTGACATGTCTACTATTGACTAGAAAAATATCATACATTTATTCAATTGTTTACTATTACTTATTATAGCTCAAATGCCACTACCTTATCACGAGTTACTGTTCACAGTGACAATTTCTAGCAATTAATCATACATACATGAATCACATATCAATCATGCTAAATACTTATTAACTTGTCTTCATATATATTTATCTCTTCTATTTTGAGAAGACTTGCTATAATTGGATTGATATGGAAGGACTGAGATTTCTAGGGAAATCTTAGTAGCAAACGGAAACCATACAATGTATACAACTATATACTTGATGTTACGATGTGTGTACTTAATGATCATACTTTCATAATGATAACATACATGCTTCCATGTTACTTAATTATAACAGATGGACATAGGATAAAAAGAAACAGAGCATTACTTAATCATACATGCTTCACATCATCAAAGTAAGTAAACATCACATAAAACATCCAAGCAATATAAGCATGCAAGTAGGTAAGTTTACTACCTGACATGGAGCTTTTCCTCTAGTCCTTAACTTTTCTCTAAGGTTCCTTCTTTTCATAGGTCAAAGCCTTATTCCTAAGCTAGCCAAATCCCTAAGCTCCTTGGACTACTCTTAGCTCCACCAGAACTCCTTATTTCTTTCTCTCTTTCTCTTTTCTCTCTTCTTTCTCTTGTTTCTTGCTCTTGGTTGTCAGAATAAAGTGAGGGAAGTGGGGTATTTATTCCAAATTGAATCACGATGAATGGCTCAGATTGCTTAACTTTCTCAATAAGCCTTGCCTGCATCATTACGATGACATCATCATCATAGTGTTGGAAATCGTGCCCTAGGGGCCAGTCATTGTCTTATGAATATTATTGATTTATGAATTTATTAATTTTGTTATCATATTATTTGCATGTTTATTGTGATGACCATTCTTGGATAATTCATAATCTTATCCTAAATATCCCTGGTCGGTCATCTATGCAGGAGCACAGATAAAATAAGACCAGTATAACTTTGAAGATGTATAGAGATATAAATCAAAGTCATAGGCACATGTAAGAGTACAAGGTGTTGGACTGACCCGCTATGAGAGAACTGCATGGGTAACGTCATAAGCTTCTCTCATATACAAACCATGTCAATATGCCCTTTGACCTGAGATCATCATGGATTCCTACATAACAAACGCTCATCTTTGACCTAGTCAAAAGTCACTTTTAACTGAGTGATCATAAATACTATGTTCGGGCTTAGTGGTTTTTCATGCAGAGGAATGTGAATGGTCAAGATGGAATTTGTCCCTCACATTCGTAGAGAGATATTACTGGGCCCTTCGATGAGTGAGTCTGAGAAATGTATGGCCATACTATAATGGAAAGGTAGTTCCATTTCTATAGTCAGACTACTCAGGGATCGAGAAAGTAACGATCAGGAATAGGAGAATGACATTATCCATGCCTCATCCATGACCAAAATATCGCGTGACAGAAGGGACATGATATGGTTGTATAAAAGGTTACATCGTTTAACGATCCTCATATGATTTGGGTAGTCATTATGTCTTGCTAGAGACCGCTTGCGACTTGTGGACTAGTATAACAAATGGCCCACTACTAACTTCATATGGGCCTACAGGGTCACACACAAAATAGCCCAACACGAGCTATGATGTCCAGATTTATTGAATCTAAGACATGTCCAGATTCAATGAATGATCCAGGATAGATGTGTATATATTTATTTATATTTATATTCATATATATATATAAATTCGTATATATATTATATATAAGAGATATATGAGATTTAATTTATAAGGATAAATTAAATCTCTATCACGTTTGAATTTAAAATTCAAATTGATAGGATATCTCATATAAGAGATATTTATAAGCTTTAATTTATAAGGATAAATTAAATCTCTATCATGATTGAATTTGAAATTCAAATTGATAGGATATCTCATATAAGAGATATTTATAAGATTTAATTTATAAGGATAAATTAAATCTCTATCACATTTGAATTTGAAATTCAAATTGATATGATATCTCAAATTTGATTTATGAGAATAAATCAAATACAGTTCAGTCTTAGCTTTATTTTAAGTTAAATAAATAGGTGAATTAAATATGTGAGATGGATTTAATATTATTTATTTAATTACTTTCTTATCAAATTATACAATATATGATATTGTATTAATTTTGAAATTAATATAAGATTAACTCCTAAAATCCAATTCGGTAGATGAAAACGTAGAGCATCTTATATATCTGATATTAGGAGCTACGTTTTGGATAGAGATACACATAGAACACAGAAAGGCCAAAGGGGACTCAGCAAAAGGTTTGCAGATAAGAAACTATTGAAATAGAGATGGAGAGGACAAACTCTTGAGAAAGCCCTGGAGGGATAAGAGATGCTAGTACGTCGTTCGTGGTTGGAACGCTGTTCGTGTGGATACCAGTAGAGGAAGCCAACCTGAGTCATCGACTTCTTGCGATTGGAAAGGGAGCACGAGCCACGGAAAGAAGCTGTGAACGTCGTGACCAAAAGCTGTGGAAGTCACTGAGGCACACTAAGGGTAATGCTTCTTTCTACTTGACTTAAACACATACAGTAGATCCTGGCAAGGAATAGAAAAATTTTTAAATTAATTTTCGCTGCGTGTCTTCCAATTCCTTTTACATAGATGACTCATCAAAGTGACATCATCCATGGGACACCTCACATGCTAGGTGGCGCAATGGTGGGGCCCTTGGGATACCTCACCAACTGACTTAGCCTTTCTAGAGAATTCCAGAGTCTTTTCCTGGAATGAATGGCTAAGATTGTGCCACGTGTCCTTTAACTTTTTCTCCTTTTTCTAGAATCATGCCATGTGTCCTTACCTTTTCTTCTTTTCCTAAAATCATGCCATGTGGCGCCTTGTGGGTCCCTTTTATGCCACCTCATGGTTTCATATCACTTTTCCCAGTTCTATCTTTGACCGGGTCACTTTACTTTATTGAAAAAAAATACTAAACTAATATTTTAATTCCACTTAGGCCCACATCCCTCTTGGGCTATGTTTTTAAACATCTGGGATGCTATCTTGGCCTCTGATCAAGCTCAAGCACTCTGGTGGCTCAATTCCCAAGAAACATCCCTTTCTTTTCTAAAATGACCATTATGGCCCCAGGGACTTTCGCTATTTATAATTTAGTCCCTGAACTTTCACTTTCTTGCATTTAGTCCTTGAACATCATATATATATTTCTGGGACTTCTGCTCAACAAGGTCTAGTAGCATACATTTTTTAGACTACATTCTAGGCTTCTAGGCCTAAAAATTGGGATATGACATATTAGGTGATGTATTTTATCATAAATTTGAAAGTATTAACATATAGATTTCATGAATATTATTATTTTTGAAATCTACTTTCTCTAAGGGAAGAGTTCCTACAAATTATATTTTTACAAGTAATATACTATGGACAAATATATTTTTCTTAAGATAAGTTTTTCCCGTATTTTGTGAACTTGAAGCATTGTTGAATTTACTTGATGATTTAAACAAGGTGAAAAAAAAGAGTTTCATGAGGTATTCAAAATCTTGTTTGAGAAATATATATTGTGTGTGGTTACAAAAGAAAATATTTGTGAATTGTAGTTATTCAAACGGAAAAGACTTACACAAATATATATTTTCATACTTCGTGGAACCTTAGTAATATCAAAACTATTTAGTTACTCTCTTTTCATAATATTTTTGTAAATATTTTTACAGTAGGCAGTATAGAAAGGTTGTAAAAAGATATTTCACAAATATTAGATTACTTTTATAAGGAATTTTTGAAAGTAATGAGTTTTACAAATTCTCTACTTACTTAAAAAGAATGAGAAGTTTGAAGTAAGAAGTTAGTTGGGTGATTAGTGACAATGATTATGTGAAACGAAAGGCAAATATGGTTGATATTTTGATTGAGGAAATTAAATTGAGTAAGCATATGATTGATTTTTGTTGATATCCATTCAAAATGAGAAAGTTGTATTAGAAGGTTGCTGAATAATATTTAGCTAATTTGATTCTAAGTTGAATTCTTGATGATTCTAGAGGTAAAGAATTAGGATTATTTAGGATCTTAGTTATTGAATAGGATTGTCTGCACAAAAAAACAAGCAGAAGACTACTAGTGGGGAGGACATAAATAATTACATAGTATGATGATAATAATAATAATATTCTTATTCCATTCCAACTAGTAGGATTTATATAGATGATTAAATATAGTTGTAATTATGAAGGACACTTATGCTTTGATGTAATGGCATTTAGGGTGTGTGAGGATGTGAAAGGATCCTACACGAGAGATCGATGTGAATAAGAAATTAGCAACTTTATAGTATGTTGAATTTTTGGAACAAAATTCTTAAAGGGAGAGGAGAATTGTAACATCCTAATTTTAATTCTGAATATTTGAGTAACATTAAAGTAACATTAGAATGTAATTTATTAAGTAAATTAAGGTTTAGAATAATTCAAATATATTATTTCATGTATAGAATTATAAAATTAAGAAACAATAAAATAAGATTTAAAATTTGAAGGTAATATGTATTTATTTATATTTATGTTAAGTTAAATTCAATTGGGTTATTTTATGGTAATTGGCAACTATAGTATTATTATTTGAGTGTAAAGAATTTATCCAAATTATATTCTCATATAAATAGTGCTTAATTATTTAAATTTTTAGATAATCTTAATAATTGATAATTAATTAAGAAAATAGATTTAGATAATATTAAATGTTGAGATATGATTTAAGAGTAATTAGAAAGGAATTTTTAATTTTTAGCATTTAAAAAATATAGAGAGAGAAAACAAAATAAAAATGAAAGGAAAAAAGAAAAAGAAAAAGAAAGAATTGAAGAAAAAGAAAAAGAAAAAGAAAAAGAAGAGGTATTCGTGTTGGTTAGTAAAAAGAAAAAGAAAAATGAAAGTAAAGGAAAAAGAAAAGAAAAGAAATAAAGATATATATATTATGGTGTAGGACCCACACCATTATAATTATAACTCGCACTCCTCCCTTTCCCGACTTCATTTTATTTCCTTCTTTCTTCGTCTTTCCTCTTCTGCGTCGCCAGCAGGGGCACTTTTTTTCTTTATACAAAATTACAGATATTTTTGGACCTTCATTCTTGCTCCTAAAATCTTTCAACTATACTGATTAGTTCCCAAATATTTCTCTACTAAATGAGAACTCTTCAGAGATATAGTTTTTGTTGGGAGCAAAGCAAGTTTAAAGATTAGAGCTTCAAATAAGTATAGATTTTCAACAAATGAGAACCATATAATTGTAGAGGTAAGAGAATACTTGCATTTAATCAGTTTAGAATTTTTCTATTTGCAATATTTAAGAGGTTTAGAGTTAGGGTTTAAATGTTAGGAGTATAGATGATTTAATATGAAAATTTTGTTGATTTAATTTGAGTTTAATGATTGGGTTATGTTTATTGGTGGTATAATTGATATTTAATCGGTTTAGATTGTGGCTAGAGCTTGTAAATTAAAAATGGGTATTTTTGTTGAAACTCTATATGAGATAAATTGGGGATTTTGATTAAATTGAATAATTATAGGTTAATTGATAGTGAAAATAAGTTATTGAAATTTAGGAATGATGTAATTTAATATTGAAATGAATATTTAGATATTGTAGTGAGATTTGAAAATTAGAAGTAAAAAGTAGGAACTTTAAATTTATGTAACTAAATTGATTATTTGTTTAGCAATTTGATTGGTGATGAAACTTAATGTTTAGTATATTGAATGTTAATTATAAGTTAAGGGATTTAAGGATTTTGTATAATTGGAGGATTTAGTAGTTGATTTAAGTAAATTAAAGTTACAGTTTGATTGAAAACTATGAATTATGCTTTTTGAGGTTGATTATGAAATGTGAAGATTGAAAATTTTGGGTAAAACTTTAAGGGTTGTAAATTTAGGATTTTTGGATTGTTTGAGGAGTTTGATGTTAAATGAGAATTTATACGAGTAGAATAAAGTTGAAACAATATAAGATTATCATTAGAATGATAATTTGAGATATCGATGAATTGTAGTTATTTTTCTTCATATTAAAGTGGGCAAATTGTGGGATTTTATGATAGTTGGATGAAAATTTTGAAGTTATGAAGTTATTGGATGATAGAGTTGTGATTGGAATAGATAAATTAAGTTATGGTATTAAGCTAAGAATTTATAAATAAAATAGAATTAGAAGATAAAAGTAAATATTTATTTAAAAGTATATATTATGTTCAATTAATAACTTATTGACGCACATTTAACAAATGATGTAGATTGACTAGTGAATTGTGAACTAAGCATGGGGCTCCTCATTTATGGTACTTTTATTAGCTTTAGGGAGAGGTAACCACTTTTCACTCATTGTATGTGCTAATATGATATTTATGAGTGATTTGATATATATATATATATATATACATAAATATACTGATGATGATAATGGTCTTGTGGGACTTAAAGTAATTTGGAAAGCTTAAATGGAGATTAGAAACTTGTTATATCTTGAGATTAGAATTTGAAGAAAGTTATTATTTTGAGTAAAACTCTATTATAATATTTATTGACGTTATTGATTATTAAACTATTGAGACTTTGATTATTATAAATATCTTAAGAATTATGCATAGGGGATTGGTGATGATGGAGTTATATTTTTACCATGTGGTATAGCCTCCATTGGAGTCGATGGTTGGCTTTTGTCCCACCAGTTTATCGAGGGACTGCAACACTCCTACTAATTTACTAAGGGAAAATGAACCCATGGTCTAGTCTTGTGCTATGTGAATTTTGGCTGACCAAATAATTATGCTAAAATTGTAGACAAAGTTTAACATAATATTTGGTATGTGTATATTTGTGAAAGTGATCTTTAAATGGACACGAAGATCACCTAATTTGGTTAAGTATACAATTTAATGATTTTTCAAAATTCAAGTTCAAAATCTGGGAAATTAGAAGTTGACCAAATAAATAGTGACCTTTAATGAAAATCAGGGATTGACTCGGAGCTAATTAATTCACTTTGATACTTTTCCCTTAAAATGACTCACTAAAATTACTTTAAGCATTTCACTTCCTTTAGTGAACCTTTCAAGAGGTTTAGTTAACTTTTGATTCTTTTTCTAATGTATTTCATATTTAGTACAAAATTGTTCTGATGTGGATTGAATATAATGAGTATTAATTACAATTTGTTTTTCTAATACTTTCACTTTCTTCTTGGAGTTTAACAACTCCTTAGCTATTCTAAGTAATTCACACCATAAATTATTGTATTCATATAATAATTCATCATAGGTGGATTCGAGTTGATTACCTTGTCAACTTTAGAGTCTTCTTTTTCTTGATCAACAAGATAGATGTTGGTCGCTTCTTCTATCTCCCAAGATGGATGTAACCAAGACCTTTCTCCTTAGATAATTGTCCTTCTTTGATAGCTGTGGACAATCAGCTTTGATGTAACCAGGCGTCTTGAATTTGAAGTAGATGATTTGATCCCTTGCTCATGATGATGAAGAAAATTTTCATTTTGATTTAAATTTCCTTCCAGCTCGATTCATGTAGAATTTGTAGAATCTTTTGACTAGAATTCCCATTTCCTTATCTTTTAGTTCATTATCTTCTTTATCACACTCCTGAGTTTTGAGAACAATCCCTTTACGACTTCTTTTTTTTTAATTATTTCTTGTACTTCTGTTTTCTCTCATAGTCTAATAGACTTCCAAAAAGTGCAGCAACTGATCATAGTAACTCTCCTTTGGATTCCTCAATAGCTGTCACTTTTGATTCCCACTCTTCAGTAAATCCATCAAGAATTTTCCTTACTTGATCTTCTTCGTTGTATCTCTTGCCAAGTGCTATTAAATAGTTCATGAGGTGGGAGACTTTAACTTCTATGTCTCTGATGCTTTCTCCTAAGTTCATCTTAAATAGCTTAAACTCGATAGTAAGAGTGTTGACTCTACTTTGCTTTACTCCAAATGTCCTTTCTTGAACAATCTCCAATGCTTCACACATCTCCTTCGCTGTCTCCAAACTAGATAATATGAAGTACTCTTTTTAACTTAGAGCAAAGGTGAGTATCTTGATAGCTTTATCATTCAACATGATCTGCTTCTTGTCATCATCAAACTCCCTTGGAGTTTTTGGAATCTTCCAACCATCTTCTATCTTTATTGGAATATAGTTCCCTTCTTGGATTATGTCCCATAATCCATACTATGAAGCTTTAATGAATGTCTTCATTCTCATTTTGCAGAACATGAAATTTTCTTCGTTAAATCCTAGTGGCTTTGTTGTAGAGCTTCCTTTGGATACAACACTGTCACCAAATCCTGACATAGATATTTGTAACATTCTAATTTTTATTCTTATGTTTAAACAAAATTAAAATATTATTTATCAATAACTGAATGTGTATAATAGATTAAATGTATTGTTTAAAGTGTATAAATATACGAAATTAAGAAAATAAGAGAAAATTAAACCATTATGGTTTAGCATTTAATTACTTTTAATAAAATAGGATATCTAGATTATTCTACCATTATCTTTAGTTAGAGTCTTATGATTTTATTGTTATTATTATTTAAGGATTCATTATGAGTTGTGCTCATATTTAGATATAGATTTACATTTTGAAAATATAGTTTAAATTTTAAATTACCATGTCTCATAGAATTCTAACGAGTTATAAAGATAATAATCTAATAATCTGATTATATCCTCTAACATTTTAAACTCTATTTATTTTAAAATTATTCCTCCATCAATAAGATTTTTTGTATAATATTAATAATATGTGAGAAAGATAGAAATTGAATTTAAACTTTTATGAAATTCTATTTTCATTTTTATATACACGTCAAATCTAAAACACCACTAAGAAAGAGAAACCAAAGAAAGCAAAAGGATCTCTAGCATCAGGAAAACCCAGTGCAGTGGAGTCAAGTAGTCATAGAGGAAAAATTTTAATGGTGTAGAAAATGGTGTTAAAAGTGGAAGAAGTGTGTTAAGTGGGTTCTAACTGGAATCTATAGCAGCAACAAGAATCCAAACTGCATATCGGGCTTATAAGACTAGTCATCTACTGGGTTGGTTTCATAAAGCTTTGTCTTTGAATGTTCAAGAGCTGATCTTACGCTTCAATGGGGAACCAATAGCCTTTGGTTTTTCCCTTGAAAGGCTTGAACTAAATCTCCAAGATTCTATTAAGATTCTCTTGGTCGTATCAATATTTTCCTTCTTCTAAATCTGCCACTGTGCTACTTCTTGAGAAACATCGTTTTCCTCTTCGTACTTTTGATTCCTTAGAAAGCCTTCTCCTTGATCTTACCCAAACCAGAGAAGTATATCTATCTGATTTCATTATTAAGAAGGGTTCTGGAGTAACTCATGTTTAAGTACCAGATAATTTGTGATTGAGGTTATTGTATAAAGGTCACTCGATTTATAGTAATTATTCCTTTGGTGAGATGTAATTATTTTCTATTCATTGTGTGTAATAATAGAATATTTGTGAGTAATTTGATATATATATATATATATATATAAATCTATCTATATTGATATGATTGTATTGAGAAAATATGTTTAAGTTTGAGTTGAGACTATAAACTTGTTATATCTTGATATTGGAATTTAAAGAAAATTACCTTGAGAAAAACCTTTTTGTGATATTTATCAAGTTATTGATATTTTGACTAATATGATTATTTTGAGAAGTATGCATTGTGATGGGTGATGATAGGGTTCTATTTCTACCACGTGGTATAGTCTCCAGTGGAGCTCGATAGTTACTTTTTGTCCCACTAGTTTATCGAGAGATATGCCCTACATATTTATCAAGGGGTTGAGACACCCCCACCTATTTATCGAGAGAGAATGAACCAATGGTCTGGTCATTTGCTTTGTAGATTTTGGCTTATCCATACCACTTAACCGGTTAACTTTTAGAGTAGTCAGTTATTACTAGCGCATAAGTTTGGTCGGCAGAAATAAGGCAAATCAGTTTGATTAATGGGAGGATCTTGGGTGGATTATCCATTTAATTTTATTTTGATAATATGTTATTTTCTATATATTGTACTTTGCGTTGTCCCACTTGACACCTTATGAGCACATGTTAGTATGCATAATGAGTATAATTGCTAGTTATTGAGACATTTTCTCACCCTATTTTTATTAATATTTTTTAAGTGATAGTCTCATTTTAGGAGTCAAGGAAAAACTTTAAAAGCTTAATTAAAGCTATATCAATTGTATAGCATTTTTTTTATTGTAAGTATATAATACTTGTATATTGCCATAATAGGTTTCATTATGCATGCTCTAATATTATATTAATTATTTGAAGTTTAAGTTAACTTCTTTTTATAGGCATGGTAGATTTTCTCTTAGATTTTAGTAAAACTCGTTTCTACCATAGTTAGTACTTTTAAAATAAATTAAATTTATTTATAATATTATTTTTATTTATATTGTGCACAAAATGGATCTAAGTAATTAATATTATTTATATTTTAGGAAGATTTTATAAGTTGGTATTATAGTTTAGGTTCTATATCCTTCTAATCTTTTTATGATACATTATTAATTTATTTCATTGTTAAGAAAAAGGGGGTTCCTGGTCCACTGACGTCCCCATGTCCTGACTAATATATATATATATATATATATATATATATATCTCTTCTTTTTCAATTATGTTTTGGGTCGTTACTGTTATACATATATTTGAAAAAAAAAAACTGCTTTGTTCACAGTGGTATGGGCATATGGTGCTCATTGTGTGTGTGTGTGTGTATATATATTCTTATAAATTTTTAGGCTAAAAAAAATTCATTTTCGAAATCAATTCCTTATTTGTTTGTGAGCTCTCCTGCCATTTCATAAAAACAAAAAAAAATCCTGTTTCGTGGACAATTACATTGGGTTTTTACTTCTGATTTATTATTATTATTATTATTATTTTCTCCTTTGTGTTTTGGGCCATGTTGTTTAATTTACACTATATTTTTAGAAGTTGGACTTTCCTGTATTAGCCATTTGAAAAAAAAAAATATGTACAGCGACATTATGGGTTCTGTTTTTAGACCTTTAAATGTTTTAAATCCAAAAACATATTGTTGGATTTTGTTTGAGTTTTCTTTATAGTTTGGCCAAACTTATTTAATTTCAAATTTTTATCACTTTTGTTAGGATAAAAAAAAATTTGCACTCTATTTTATTTTAAACTATTTTTGTTTAATTTCTAAAAAATTGTTTGATAAAATATTTGATTATTTTGTTCAGTTTAGTTACGTTTTATTCTATAAGTAGTTTTTTAACATTTGAATTTTTGATTACCAAATTACTTTTGAACTACTTTAATTGTTTATGTAAGGGATTTGACTATTTTAATATTTTTGAAAACTTTCCAAATTTCTTTTGTAAGTTATTTAAATTTTCTAAATATTTAGAATATAGTTTAAAGCAATCATATAAATTATTTAAATTTTTGTTAAGTCATTGTGCATATTTTGTATTTAAATACAGGTAATTGATATTTGTGTATGGTGACATCCTCTTGTATGTTGCATTGCATAATAGTAATAATATATATTATTCAACATATTCTTTATGTTAGTTTATAAAAACTCCTCTATTATAGTATTTAAGTATTATAGTGAGTTGCATCATTTGGAAGGAAAAATGATGTAAAATTATATAAACCATTAGAAAATGAAATAACGAGCTTTATAAAGTATATTAAATTTTAGGGAAAAAATTCTTAAAAGAAATTGAGAGTTTTAACATCCCAATTTTTATTCTTTTATTTAAACACATTAAAATATATTTATCAATAACTGAATGTGCATAATAGATTAAACATATTGTTTAGGGTTTATAAATATATGAAATTAAGAAAATAAGAGAAAATTAAACTATTATGGTTTAGCATTTTATTAGTTTTAATAAAATATGATATTTAGATTATTCTACCATTATCTTTACTTAGGGTATTGTTATTATTATTTAGGGATTTATTATGATTTGTGGTCATATTTAGATATGGATTTAAATTTTAAAAATATAGTTTAAATTTTAAATTACTATGTCTGATAGGACTTTAACGAGTCATAAAGATAATAATCTAATAATTCGATTAGATCCTCTAATATTTTAAACTATTTATTTTAAAATTATTCTGCCATCAATAAGATATTTTGTATAATATTAATAATATGTGAGAAAGATAATAATAAGAAGGTACGACTTGATTATTTAAAATATAGAAATTCAATTTAAACTTTTATAAAATTCTATTTTCATTTGTATATACACGTCAAATCTAAAACACCACTAAGAAAGAGTAACGAAAGAAAGCAAAAGGATCTCTAGCGTCAGGAAAACCCAGTGCAGTGGAGTCAAGTAATCATAGAGGAAAAATTTTAATGGTGTAGAAAATGGTGCTAAAAGTGGAAAAAGTTTGTTAAGTGGGGTCTCAGTAGAATCTATAGCGGCAACAAGAATCCAAAGAGCATATCGGGCTTATAAGACTAGTCATCTACTGGGTTGGTTTCATAAAGCTTTGTCTTTGAATGTTCAATAGCTGATCTTACGCTTCAATGGGGAACCAATAGCCTTTGGTTTTTCCCTTGAAAGGCTTGGACTAAATCTCCAAGATTCTATTAAGATTCTCTTGGTCATATCAATAATTTTCCTTCTTTTAAATCTACGACTGTGCTACTTCCTGAGAAACATTGTTTTCCTCCTCGTACTTCTGATTCCTTGCAAAGCCTTCTCGTTGATCTTACCCAAACCAGAGAAGTATATGTATCTGATTCCATTATTCAGAAGGGTTCTAGAGTAACTTCTGTTAAAGCACAAGATAGTTTGTGATTGAGGTTATTGTACACGGGTCACTCGACTTATAGCAATTATTCCTTACTTTAGCGAGATGTAACCATTTTTTATTCATTGTGTGTGTTAATATGATATTTGTGAGTGATTTGATATATATATATATATAAATCTATCGATATTGATATGATTGTATTGAGAAAACTTGTTTGATTATTTTTATTGAAAATAGTCTTGTTGAACTTAAAGTTTAATTTAGAAAGTTTGAGTTGAAATTATAAGTTTGTTATATCTTGAGATTGAAATTTGAAGAAAGTTATCTTGAGAAAAACCCTTCTGTAATATTTATCAAGCTATTGATATTTTGATTAATATGATTATTTTGAGAATTATGCATTGTGATGGGTGATGATAGAATTATATTTCTACCATATGGTATAGTCTCCATTGGAGCTCGATAGTTGGCTTTTGTCTCACTAGTTTTCTAAGAGATGTGCCCCACCTATTTATTGAGGGGTTGAGACACCCCCACCTATTTACTCAGGGAAAATGAATCCATGGCCTAGTCATTTGCTATATGGATTTTGGCATATCTATACAATTTGACCGGTTAGCTTGTTGAGTGTCAATTATCACTAGCCTATACGTTTGGTCGGTAGAAATAAGGTAGCTTGGTTAGATTGATGGGAGGAACTTGGGTAAGTTATCAATTTGATTTTATTTTGATAATATGTTATTTTTTATATATTGTACTTTGTGATGTTCTACTTGACACCTCATGAGCACATGTTAGTATGCATAATGACTATAATTACTAGTTATTAAGACATTTGTCTCACCCTATTTTTATTAACATTTTTCAGGTGATAATCTCATCTTAGAAGCCCAGGAAAAACTTCAGAGATTTAATTAAAGCTATATCAATTGTATAGCATTCTCTTTTGAATGTATATGTAGAATACTTATATATTACCATATCAGGTTTCATTATACATACTCTAATTTATATTAATTATTTGAATTTTAAGAAAAGTCCTTTTTATAACCATAGTAGATTTTCTCTTGGATTTTAGTAAAACTCTTTTTTATCGTGGTTAGCTTTTTTAAAATAAATCAAATTTATTTATAATATTATTTTTTATTTATATTGTTCACAAAATTGGTCCAAGTAATTAATATTATTTATATTTTAAGAGGATTTTACAATATTCTCTTGAGACTATTAAGTCTTTTTTAAGAGACCTACTCTGATATCAAATGTTAGTCCGCAGTCTCAGCTAAGAGGAGGTGAATTAGGTGATATTTTAAAAATTTAAACTTTAAACAAATCAAAAGATTAAGTATAGAATGATTTCATCGAGAGAAGCATAAAAAAGATAATTGCTTAGTAGATTTATAGTAGTTCAACCTAACCACTCAGTCCTCATAATCCCTCTGAATGTTTCACTAATCTTCCAAGTTTTTTTGGCTCTTGACACCTCACTACATCAACTGATAATATCTCTCTCACTCCCCTTACTACCCGTAAGGTAACAACCTTACTCAAGAGTCCTACTCTTGAGTATCTCTGTTGATAAATGAAAAATATTCAACTCTCTTTTTACTAGAGTGATTATGCTAAGAAATGAAGAGAAGGATATCTCAGTATTTTTCTCAGAAAAAATTCCTTTGTTTATAGAATGTGAAATCGGGTAGAATAGATTATATTGAATGTAAGAATTAATGATTAAGTAATTATAGTTTGATTCCCGTTGGTGGGCTACTTAACTCTAGCATTCACTTTAGCTTCTTTTATATTTGAGTTTTTTAAAAATTCGTTGGACACATTGAATGTTACCGTAAAGAACTAAAGTCATTGGTTGGTTCCTGTGGAGTTGCATTTAATGCATTATGACATGTTTTGCTTTTTGTCAAAACTTCTTTGTTTAATATTCTCTTTGTCTGAGAATGATATGAAAACATGTGTCATAAAAGATATCCAAAGAGGTTAAGCATATAACAATTAATTCATGTGATTCATAGTAAAACGTTGAATTTTGGTTTGAAGTTCTTTTCAAAAATCAGTTGAATTTATCGAATTGTTTATTGAGAAGATACTTTATCGAAAAGGATTTCGATAAATATCAAACATATTCTACTAGAATCGTTTTAGTTTTTATCGAATAGAAATTTGATAAATAGCCTTATCGATTTGTTCTTCAAAAAATATCCCTTGTATAACAGTCCTTCAAAATTATCAAAAATAAAAGAATCATTTCAAAACATTTCACAATAGCTAATTTATAGAAGTATTCTTTGATAAATAGACTTATTAAATAACATATAAAAACTTGTCTAAAGAAAAATGGATAAGACTTTTAAACTTTCTTTCTTCGATGTTTAAACAAGATTTTATAAAATCATTTAACAGTTCAATGCCTTTGACAAATTGAAATTTTCTCTATTTATCGAATTGTTTTACGATAAATGTCCTTATCGATTAAGGCTTCGATAAATGGAGTTTGAAATACTTTATGTCAAATTGTCTTTATTTATTGAATAATTTATTGATAAATACTATTATCGATAAGTGTTTCAGTAAATCCATTTATAAACAGAGAGTTTTATAAACTATGTTCACTAACTATATTGATCGATATCTTTATCGATAAATACTTTTATCGATCAATTATTCGATAAATCCTTTTATAGAAATTGGTTTTACAAACTTTTACTTATTAAAGTCTTTATCATTAAATGCTCTTATCAATTAATCATTCGATAAAACATTTTATAGAAACTAATTTTGCAAACTTTTACTTATCGGAGTTTTATTATTAAATGGTCTTATCAATCAATCTTTTGATAAATCTTTTTATAGAAATTGATTTTGTAAATTCTTACTTATCGAAGTATTTATCAATAAGTAACCTTATCAAATAAGTCTTCATAAGTTCATTTTCCAAAATAGTATATCAAAATTTCATAAGCTAAGTTTAAATCTATCTTATTTAAGTCTTTATCAATGAGTAGCCTTATTAAATAAATCTTTGAAAAGTTCTTTTTGTTAAAATGTTGCTTATAATAGAATTTTCTTCTTATTTATCGAATGATTTATCGATAATTACTCCTATCAATAAGGTTATCGAATAATAAACTCAGTCAAAAGAGTTTTAGAATATTGAAGTTTGACATAATCAAGATTATTTGTCATCATTGGAGTCTAACAAGGGGTGAGGTGTTTCACTTAAGAAAAGTCCCATGGGTAATTGCATGTTTACCAAGATCGCCTTTTTACCCTTCAACATTTATCTTATACATATTTTAAACTTTTCCCTTATTTTCGTAAACTTTAAAAAATTCTTAAAAATTAATCTTCTTTATAAAAATTTCAAAAATTAACCTCAAAAAATAATTTCTCTAAAAATTTCAACTCAAAAATTAACCTCTAGTTATTTTTCTTAAATTTCTAAAAAAAAATAGGCCCTTAATCCTTAAAAATAACATTTAAATTATTTAGGTCTCAAGTTAAACTCTCCCAAAAAATTTTGTATTACCAAAATATCTTTTCCAAAACTTTTCCTTCCTCGAGCTGACTATCTCCCTCCTCCTCCGCTCACTACACCGCTGTCGTCAAGTCGTCCTCCAACCATTTTTCTTTCTGAACGTTTTGGATCTGCGACAACAACGGTGACAATCTGATGAGGCTGGAAGCTTGATTTTCTGGCTCTTTGATATTTTGGCTCTTGGTTATGATTTCTCAAATGGGACATAAATTTTTTGGTTGCCAAAACGAAATAGAAACATATCTATAAATGGATTGTTGGGTTGTGATATATAATTCAGATTTGATTATTGTTGAGCTTGCTGTTGGATTTCAGTTCTAGTTGGCTTGAACTTTCCGTTTGGGTGAGATTGAAATCTGGTTGATCTTGCTGTTACCATTGGTGCCATTTTCACTTTCAGGTCCACATCTGTTCCCTTTTTCCTTATTTTGATTGATCGGTTTGGCGATTCAAGCCCATATTGGGAACAGTTTTGGATTCTTTTTAACTGAAAATGAGGTAATTCTGGCTTGGATTTGTCTTGCATTTCAGAGGTAAAAAGCCTGATTACATTGGAGTTCAGAAAAATCCACCGGCACTGCCTAGCATGTTTTGTTATTTATCAAGTTGGATCATAATATTTGCATTAATTTTCCTATGGATTCCATGGAAAGTAGTTTGTTTAACAGAACTCATGCATCATCTTTAAAACTGATGGATTCAGTTAGTGAGAATAAGGTGGTTCGGTTGATTTAAGGGGAGGAACTGGAGTAGGTTATTCATTTGATTTTATTATAATAATGTTATTTTGTATATATTGTACTTTGTGAGGTCCTACTTGACACCTCACAAGCACATGTTAGTATGCTTAATAAGTAGGATTGATGGTTACTAAGACATTTGTCTCACCCTATTATTATTAGCCTTTTTCAGGTGATAGTCTTATCTTAGGACCCTAGGGAAAACTTCATAAGCTTGATAATAGGTGTATTAATTGTATAGCATTCCCTTTTAAAGGTATATGTAGAATATTTGAATATTACCACAATATGATTTATTTTGCATACTTATATATATCTTATTACTTTATTTATATTTTAAGAAAAGTTTTTTATAATCATGATATATTTTATTTAAATTTTTGTAAAACTCTTTTCTACTATGATTAGCTCTCTTGAAATAAATAAAATTCATTTATAATATTATTTTTAAATTATATTAGGTATATAATAGGTTTAAATAATTAATAATAGTTATATTTTAGGAGAATTTTATAAACTTACTTTAAAACTTGTCATGAGATGTTGGGAGGAATGTTAACTCTGAAGATGTTATAGCAATGATTTCTCATTCGTGTAATGAAGGTGAACATGGTTATAAAGCTTAAAGCTTTGATGTCTTATTGTTCTTGTGTTCCTTATATGCTTCATTATGATTTTGCAGACTCCCTGTTCGCAGTCTTGTTTCAAAATTTTCTACATTCTGAATTTTTGACGGTCAATTCTTCATGTACTGTATATATTAATGAAAACCACGATTTTGTGACTCTATTAGCCACTGCCTGTTGAATTGATTTCAAGAAGTTAATTCCTTGACAATTTCATAAAAGATTGTCTGTTTCATTTTTTTACATTCATTAGAAGTTTTATTATTTTTATATAAATAGAGCATTTTTTATTTTAAAGACAAAAATATTCTTTTTATAATTTTTTTTGATAAGGCCTTATGGAAAAAAAAGGATTTTTTGACAGCTTTTAAAAAATAACTCTTGGAGGATAGCTTATGGAAAAAAAAGTAGTTCTGAGTAAATGAGTGTTTGGATTATTATTATCAAAAGGACTTTTATAATTAATAAATTATTATAAAGGGTATGAGATTAAAAAAATCACTATTCACTTCCTCCTACAACCCATGCTATCATCTTTTTCCTCCTGTAACCCATGATCACTGTTCACTCATCTCGTTTTTCCATCATCTCTCTCCTCCAAACAACTGACTCCCACCATCTCCTTCCTCCAAACAACCGAGTCCCATTGTCATCCCTCCAAATTACCAAAAGAAGCCAGCAAGGCATCATGCTCATCGTGGGAGGGAGACGAGGACGCTATTTGTCATATCCCTAATTCTCTAAATTCAATATATCTATGTGTATTCAGCATATATGAATATTAATAAAGGAAAATGTTGCAATTTAATAGAAGAGAGGACTAAAGTAAAAATTCTAAAATTTCTATAGTGTAAAATGGAAGTAGATACAAGTTATGAGCCATTAAGTATAATTATAAAAAGTTGATAGACTAAAGTACAATTTTCAAGAGTTCAAGGGCAAAATGATAATAATGGAAAGTTGAGCCAAAAGGCACAAAATTGCCTAGAAATGTTGTAGTCCTAAATTTTACCAGTAAATAGATAATGATAATTAGCTTAGGCATATTTTTTAGAAATTTGATTTGAGGTCCCAAATAATTGATATTAATTTGTAAAGTGTATAAGTTATTACGGGAACTTCAGGATCTTAGAATTAAATAAAAATTTTTAAAAAATTATTATAATTAATATAAGAATTTATGAAGTTGACATAAGTAAAAAATGAGTCATGTAAAATTTATTATAGAATTTAAGGTGAAATCTCACATTAATAAAAAATTTATAGAAAATATATAAAATTTTTATCAGGACTTGTAGATTTTAGAAAATTATGAGACTTTGTAAAAAAATTATTTTATAGTATAATAAATTTTTAAAAATGTCTAAACTATAAAAAGAATTATATAGAATATATTTAAAAAATCAGGGTAATTTAGGCTACTTGATAAAGGTAATACTTTGGAAAGTGTGCCAAAAATAATGGGTTGAATTTAGAAAACCAATATGGTGTCACATGAAGATCCCAACACGCTAAAGCCATGATTTTGAGCCCAAGGAATATTTTATGAATGTTTAAAAAAAGAAAGAAAAAGAAGTAGAAATTTGAAGACATGGTGAGGTGTTATGGTGAGTTGTCCACTTAGGACCCACACCCCACCATGTGGCATTTTTGCAAAGGGGAAGAAGAATTCTCACATGTCATATTAGAATAAAATAATATAAAGGTTAGATTAACAAATATTAAGTTTAATTAATTATAAAACTAACCAATGAAAATAAAGATTAATAGGGGTTTAATAATTAAGAGAAGCAAGGATATTATGGATCTAAAGTGCCCAAGTTTTGGCTACAAATGCCACCTCCCTTCCCTTGAAATGGCGCCATACATGAACCCTTGAGGAGGTGCTGCCAAAATTGTAATTGAAGCCAAAGAGAAGCAAGCAAACTTAGAACAACAACAAGATCTTGGACTTTGGTATGGAAAGATTGCTCTAGGTTTTAAGTGGTTTAATGGAAACAAATCTTCCATAATGGTTGATGGAGGTGCTGCCATATCATAGGAGGAGTATGAATTTTATGTTATGTATAAGTTAGATAAGTTTAAATAAGCTAAAGTCAAGTGAAAATAGCTTGGGAATTCAAGTATACATGCAATTAGGATTTTGGGTTCATTTATGTCACTGTACGGATCACTATTTATATGCAAGAATTTCATAATTTTAATGCTTCCAATGGGTTTAAAATGAAAAATTATGTGGGGTAAAATAGAGAAACAAGTATTAGAAGTATTGAATTAAAATGAGAATTTTTGGAAAATAAGGAGGGTATGTTCGGTTATGTACAGTAGGCTAAGGAATAAATTAAATCTTGAAATTTTAACTTTATATTTGAATTCTGCATGAAAAATTATGTGAAAATTGACGATGAGAATTTATTTTGGAAAGATAGAAGTATAAGACTTGAAATGGACAAAGAAAGGAAACTAATGAAAACTTAGTCTTAGATTTGTATTGGAATCAAGTTGTGACTTTCAATGCTTTGTAATGACTAGATTTTGATATTTGTTTGAAAGAAATACCACTTCAAGAGGAGCTTGTCAATGATTGTATAAGAGGTAGCAAGAATACCTAACTATAATGTTGTACTTGTTTGATTATATGCTTGCTTGTTCATTGTGATTTTTGGTTGAGCTCTAGATATTTTACAATGATTATAATGATGGATGAATGGATGCAACTCCTTGCTATATATGTCATGGCAATTTATATGTTAGACATTTTTTAAATATGATCATGAATTAGCTCCTATATCATGATAACATGTTAGGCATTTAATTAAGCATGCATGATATTATAATTTGTATGATTTACTATTAGGATTTCAATGAAATCTCATTCCTTCCATATAAATAACCATGTTATAGGTACTAGAACCTCAAAGGGAAAAGGGTTGAATGTGAATGAATGAACTTTTATTATAATATAATGTAGCTACAAACACTTTATTACATGCACTAGTACAGTATGACTTGTACGTTATATAAGGCAATGACCTTATGATAGAGTTTTTAGCAACTTAACATATGAGTTATGACTTGAAATTTTTATGAATATATCTAAGATACAGATATTTAAATGGATAGCAATAATGCAACAATTGGTTAAGTTTTCGATTTACTATGATTTTTCAAAAAACAACAAGCCTTATCCCATTAAATGGGGTCGGCTACATGGATTATACGACGCCATTGTACTCTATCAAAAACTAAATCTTTTGATAGGTTATTAACCAAGAGATCCCTCTCAATGACCTCTTTGAGCGTTCTCTTTGGCCTTCCTCTAGTCCTTTTAACCGGTATCCATACTGTTTGATACACCCTCTTCACTGGCGCATCCCTTGGCTTTCTTTGTACGTGTCCAAACCACTTAAGATGGTTCTCTACCATTTTCTCTTCAATAGGTGCCATTCAAACTCTTCCCCGTATATATTCATTACGAATCTTATCTTTTCTTGTATGCCCACACATCCATCTCAACATCCTCATTTCAGCTACCCCCAACTTTATGCTCGTGCTGTCCTTTTAAAGCCTAGCATTCATTTGCATAAAGTATTGCTAGTCTTATAGCAGTGCGATAAAACTTTTCTTTTACTTTATCTGGTACTCTCCGATCACATATAACCCCAATAGCCTTTCTCCATTTAAACCACCCAGCCTGAATTCTATGATGAACATCCTCCAAAATTTCACCGTTATTTTGTATAATTGATCCCAAATATTTGAACTTATCTATTTGTGGAATAACTTGATCTCCCAATCTGACCTCCAAGTTACTTCTAACTTGCCTCTTATCGAAATTGCAATGCATATATTCAGTCTTACTTCTACTCAGATGAAAGCCCTTCGACTCTAAAGTACTTCTCCATAACTCAAGTTTAAAATTAATTTCTTCTCTTGAATCCGCTCCAAGAACTATATCATCCGCAAAAAGCATGCACTTAGGAATTTCTTCTTGAATAGGCTTAGTTAGAACATCCACTACTAGATTAAATAAATAAGGACTCAAGGATGATCCCTGATGTAGACCAATCTTTATGGGAAAATCCTTTATTTCACCCCCAGACGTTCTTACAGTAGTTGTTACCCCCTCATATATATCTTTTATTGTCTTGATATATGCCATGCGTACACCTTTCTTTTCCAAAGCTTTCCAAAGCACCTCCATTGGCACTCGATCATATGCTTTTTCGAAGTCAATGAAGACCATATGTAAGTCTCTTCTTTTAGTCTGGTACCTTTCCATTAACCCTCTTAATAAAACTACCCGGCATAAAACTACACTGGTTCTCAGTAATATCAGTCTCTAATCTCAACCTGTGCTCAATTACCTTTTCCCACAACTTTATAGTGTGACTCATAAGCTTTATCCCCTGTAGTTTGCACAATTTTGAATATCCCCTTTATTTTTGTAAATAGGAACTAAAGTACTTTTCCTCCATTCATCCTGCATTTTCTTAGAACTTAAGATCACATTAAAAAGTTTAGCAAGCTACACCACCCCCACTTCACCTAAACACTTTCAAACTTTAATAGGAATACTATTAGGTCCAACAGCTTTACTATTTTCCATTTTCTTAAGCGCCTCTTTAACCTCGTCAACACGGATCCTACGGTAAAAAGCCAAATTTGGTTCAACTTCTCGTGTTAAATCCTCTAGCTCATAACTCGACCCTCCTCCCTCGTCATTAAACAATTCGTAAAAATAGGTCTCCTACCGTTCTTTAATATCACTATCTGCAACTAAAACCTTACCTTCTTCATCCTTAATACATCGTACTTGATCCAAATCCTTCGATTTCCTTTCCCTGTCTCTTGCAATCTTATAAATCTTTCGTTCTCCCAACTTTGTCTCTAACTCCTTATAAAATTCTTCAAAAGCCTTAAAATGAGATACACTCACCGCCTTCTTAGTTTCCTTCTTAGCTAAATGATACTTTTCCCAATTTTTGGTATTATTACATAAGTGTATAGCTTTGAAACAGTCTCTCTTGTACTTAACTTTCTGTTGTACGTCCTCGTTCCACCACCAAGTCTCCTTATCTCGTCGACTAAAACCTTTTGATTCTCCCAAAATTACTTTAGCAACCGCTCGGACCTTTTCAGCCATTTCCTTCTACATGATATTAGCATTTTCCTGTGCCTCCTAAATTCTTTTATTTAACATGGTTCTTTTAAAAGTTTCCCTCTTCTCCCCCTTTAGCTGTCACTACTTGACTCTTGTGTTTAAAACCTATTGCCACTTTTCATTCTTACACTTAATACGCACGTCAAGGACCATTAACCTATGCTGAGTTGTCACTCCATCCCTTGGAATCACTTTACAATTTGTACAAAGTCTTCTATCTTGACTCCTTACCAAAAAGAAATCAATCTGTGACCTGTGGACCCCACTCTTGTATGTGATCAAGTGCTCCTCCCGCTTCTTAAAGCATGTGTTGACAATCTTAAGGTTGTAAGCTAAAGAAAACTAAAGGATAGATTACCCTTCATTATTAATTTCTCCAAAACCAAAACCACCATGAGCCACTGCATATTGCCCTGCTTCCTTACCAACATGACCATTAAGGTCCCTACCAATAAAAATCTTTTCAGTAAGTGGTATGCTCTGAATCAGCCCGTCCAAATCTTCCCAAAACTTTTCCTTAAGATGTGCTTCTGCTCCTACTTGAGGTGCATAAGCACTAATAACGTTGATTGTATCTCTACCAACAATTATTCTTAAAGATATAATTGTATCATTAATCCTTTTAACATCTACCACATTCGTCTTCCACTCTTTATCCATAATGATACCAACACCATTCCTCGTACTTATTTTACCTGTATACCAAAATTTGAACTCATTGATTTCCTGAGATTTTTCTCCAACCCATTTAGTTTCCTGAAGGCACAAGATGTTAATCTTTTGCTTTACCATTTTGCCTACCACCTCCCACGCTTTTTCGGTCATAGTTCCAATATTCCAAGTGCCAAATCTGATCTTTCTCTCCTAAACTAGCTTCTTTAGCCGCCTCCATCCATAAGAGAGCGGTAGCCCTTGCTTATTTAACACTATATCCGGGTGACGATGCAGCGGTCCTTGCTCACTTCTCACTGTACTCGAGCCATACAGCGTGTTACTTACAGGCAACGACCTAGTATTAGCGTAATTTCTTCATATGTCCATGTTCATAAGATTCGACAAGTTTTACGTTGGCTGTCAGGGCCTAACATAACCCTCATCCTTTACTCGGGCTTGGGACTGGCTACATGCGTAGGCAGAGTTAAAAGGAAGATTGACAGCTTTGGGATTTGAACCCTTTCAAAGTTAGAGATAAAATCTGGAAAGGGATAATTTCCCAAGTTGTGAGGTAGTGAGGTTCAAGAGTTGTTTTAAAATAGTAAATGAAAGAATGTTTACACAAAATTTTTCATGGTTAAAGAAAACTTCTTGAGCTTTAAATCTATATATAATATACCTTATTTGGATAAGAGATCAAGGAGAAATGAATTTTTAAAGTTAAGGTAAGAAAATTAGAATTTTCAGATTTAGCAAATGAACTGTGTTTTCAACCAATAAAATATATTCTTTTGGACAATGAAACTTTAGTTTTATACTTTTTCCTCAAATTTTAATGAAATATATTTCAAAAGAAATTTGAACCACTTCATTTTGATTTTTCTATATTTAGTTATGATTTTTAAAGTTGGATCTGTAATATGGAATTTCTAGATGAACAGTAACTGTACATTTTATTGTTGAAAATTCACTCTTTCAAGCTAAAAAGATCTAAAAGTGGTTCAAACTACTCCCAATTAAGCATAATTGAAGGTAAAGATAACGACACGACATCGTTGGAAAGTAGAAAGGGACAATGACTCTCCTCCCTTCGAGGGACAACGATAAGGGGCATAGGGAGGAGAAGACACGGTAGTGAGGAGGCGGAGCAAAAGTAGAGAGGAAAAGAGAGATGAGAGCAGAGAGATGAGAAATGATGTTAGAAAAAATAGGAGTAAACTTGTAATTGAGTCTATAAGCTCTTTTACTATTCTAGAAACTATTCACAGTATCTAATTTAAAACCATAGTTTAAATTTATAGTTTGGTCCAAAAACCCTTTTAGACAAATATGACTGTTTGTTTTAAAAAATTTTCAAACTAAGATTTGGGCTAAAAACCTTTTTAAAACCTTGGTTTTCAGGTAATCCAAATAGGCACTTTAGTAAACCAAACTAGGAGGATTATTACTTCTTGAGTAAATTAACTTCCCCTCTCTACTTATCCCCAATCAAACGATCCGTTAGATTTAATGATTTTCTAAGAATTTATATATACAACTTCTAGAATTTCTCCCTTTAAGTTACATTAAGATTAATATTATGCAGTTAAATTTCAAAAATTGCCTGACATTTGTTTATTTATTAAGAAATGTTATTAATGGAAATATTATATATACAACTTCTAATTGAATTTATATACTATGAAGAAATGTTATTAAGATTAAATTTTTGATGTAAATAAATAAATATTTTTTTGCAGTATACTTTTAGAAGTTGATGGTGCAATTTTTCTTTGCTATGCTGGGTCAAATTCAAATATTAGTTATGGAAATGGTCTGTTTTGTAACTTTCATCCATTACACTGGAGTATTGTTTTAGTATCCCTCAATATCGTAAACTAATTTTTAATGCATCTACTATTCTAAAATATTTTTCTAATATTACCTAGTATCCTAAAGTAATTTTTAGTACAATTTTACTTTAAAGTATTTTTTAGTAGCAATGAGAACCAAAAATTACTTTAAGTTGCTGGATGTGTTGAGTGCTACTTGAAAATAATGATACTAAATATACTAAAAATTACTTTAGTAGTGCTACTAGAAAATACTTTAGGTTACTGGATGTACTAAGTACTATTGGAAAAATACTTCAGAATATTGGATGCTATTTAACCCTAAAGTAATTTTTAGTGCAATTTTACTTTAAAGTATTTTTCTCAGTAGTAATGAGCACCCTAAACATATGATATTGAATGCTACTTGAAAACTATTGGTGCTAAATGTACCAAAAATTACTTTAGGATACTGGATGTTACTAGAAAAATAATTTAGTGTGCTAAATTTGCTGAGTACTACTACTGTAAAAATACTTCAAAGTGTTGGATGCTATTTAACCCTAAAGTATCAATGAGGTCCATAAGCATAGGATATTAAGTGCTACTTGAAAAATATTGGTGCTAGATGTACCAAAAATTACTTTAGGATATTGAGTGTTACTAGAAAAATATTTTAGGATGCTAGATATATTAAGTATTACTAAAAAAAATTACTCCAGAGTGTTGGATGCTATTTAAACCTATTTCTTTAAAAAGGCTTGACTTTTAAAAACTTGGATGTAAGTGATGAAACTCCTTGTTACAATTATGGGAATTGGCTCATCATGTAAATTCGATTGTTGATTTCTTCTCAGGCTTCTCATATCTTACAAGAAGCATAGCTGCTGTCACCCCACTTTTCCGGCACAGGGGTTGTCGGAAGAATATCTTATATCAGCTGCCTTATTGTCTTTTTCTTCCTCATTTTCGGACATAGCAAGGCCTGTTGGAGAAGGGTAAGTATCCTCCTTCATTCTTCCATTTTCCTCCTATTTTTTTCTCACGGTTGAAGCCTAATTATGGTCTTACTTTTTCATTTTGAATGTGAAGGAGCTCTAAATTTGAGGTTTTCTTGTTTGGAGCTTCAAATTTACACTTTGCCACAAGCTCCTTAAATGATAAAAGAGAGTGTTTTCATGTAATTGATTGAATTGTTGCTTGCTGGTCTCTTGGAGATTGATTCGTATCACGACTATGGTTGGAGAAGACTCTAATAAATAGTAGTTTATGAGTATGTACAGCAAGCATTCAATTAAATGTTTGAAAGAGTAAATTGCAATTTGAAAAGTAGCCACTAATTATTGCTTGCAATTCTTTCTTGGACATAATTCATGTGATACTTTTGTTACTTACTTAACTTGTCAGTGTTAGTTTATAATCAGCTACACATCATTAAACTTGCAATAAGAATTACTACTTCAATAGTAGGAGTTGACTTAAGGAAGTAGCATGATGATCTTTGGTAAATGGTAATGTGAAAGCTAAAATAAAATTTTCAAGAATGAGTGTTGTTTAGAAGGAAAAGTTTGATTCTGTATGTAGTCATGTGGTTCTGTTGTTCTGTTTCTGGGAATGCAATTTAGCTTATATATGATGATATTTAACTGGGAATTTGGTGCATTGGAATGGCTTTGGATTATAATTAAAATTATTATCATGGTCATGCATTGATCAATGTATGGGCTATACAAGACCTAAGTCTTGGGTTGATCAATCTAAGGTTCATAGTGTAATTGCCGTTCTGGAACTGTTAAATTGCTGGAAAATATGCTGAAATTTTCTGTTTTATGGTGTTACAATACATGACTCTGATGAAAATTTGTGCTGCTGGTCTAATGGTTATGAGATGGAGAATTAATGACCTTTTGGTGAATGATATTGTAATATAGAGTGTTGAAAACAAATTGTGGTTTGAAATTTGTAGTGCAAAGCTATGTAGTGTGGACCCTAACCTTGTAGGACTTTGGTGTGGTGTTGTGATATTCATGGCAGCCTTATTGGTGTTTGTTTCAGACTTTTGAAGGGTTAAAAGTGATTTGAAATTATGATGTTTCTGCATATTATTTCATGTTGGTGATTTTTGAGGGCCCAAGTTCACTTACTTTTGGCAGAAGAAAATGTCCAACTCATGAGCTTAGCACAATTCATGTGAGAGGGGCTTTATTGGGTATTCCAAGTTGACAGTTAGGGAAAGAGAGGGTGCGTACATAGAGAGGGAACAATGTGTTGGGAAGGCATAGGAAAAACTGATTGGCGTCTTGGAGAGTACATGTGCCTCTCGAATGTGCAAGGTGGTGCTATTATCTTTGTTTACTTCTGTGTAATCCTCCATAGACCTATATCCTGTGGAGCTGTCTTGTGATTGAATAATACTACCTGAGCTTGTGTTTCCATTAGTGACTAGTGTGGTTTAAATAAATATCTTTTCAAGTTTTTTTGGTTTGTTGAGTTAATTTTGTTTTTAATATTTTAGTGATGTTAAAAAGGAAGGGGAAAGGGGAGGAGAGAGAAGAGAGAGAAGGGAAGAGAAGCTGTAAAAAAAAGGATTCTTATTCAATATTTAAATTTGAACAACTCTAGCTCTATTTATAGAAAATAACAATAATTCAAAATTCAAATTAATCTAAATCTAAATTTAAATCAAATCCTAATATTAAAAGATAAAAATAATAAATAAAATTCTAATTATATGATAACCTAGATATCCTATTTTATTGAGATAATGCAAAATATTAAAAAGATAAATAAACTAATAAATTATAATTTTGATGGATATATATCCTTATTTAATATCCCTAACGGATAACCCTATATATCTGAATTAAATGCTAATTACCTATTATCCCATATTCCGCATTTAGTTTTTTATTTTTTATCAACATCATTTAGTAGTACCAGTAGTATTTGGTTTTTGTTTCTTAATTCAATTTATGCACGTAATATGGCTATTTGAATGCTTTTGTTTGAGGGCTAAATTATTAAACTGTAACTTTTATTTATTGATTAGAGTTTTGTTGAACAGAAGGCCAAATTAACGTATTGTATTTTTTATTTGCTGATAAGGGATTGATGAATACAAGAGTTTAGTTCTGGATGATGCTGAAGAATTGAATATTTAGAAGAAAGTTTCTGAAAAGTTGAGATTTTGTATTGTTTATCTTGTTATGGATTAATAATTTCAACTTTTCTATCCTAGATTGATTTTATAAATGAAAGCATCACATAGGTTTTTTACTTTGACATGTGGAGTTCTTACTATTCTTAAATTTGGTACAGCAAGTGGACCAACCAAGTCATGCATGTCTAAGCTTCATCTTTTCTCTTGGGCCATGGGAACACCACTCTTGTGCTTTGGAAATCAAGATTTGTTTGTGTACCTCTTTTGTTCCAGGGTTGATTAGATTGAACTTTGGCAAACGAACAAAATATCTGGGATTTCTGAATTATGTAGCACTAAAATGCAATTTGCTTATATTTTTCATTTGCCTCCTCTGAAAAATTTATTGTTATATGATAGGTTCATTTACAGTATTGTATGACTCAAATATTTTTCTTGCTTATGAATATGCAGGAGTTGTAAAAGAATAATTAGGATTGGGAGTGTTACTGAAGGAAAGCTGAAGTTTTGTATTGAGAAAGGGTCACGCAATGCAATTAAGGGGTCCCTGATGTATATGCAAATGTAACTTATGATGTTTATGTATCTGAAAGTCACGTTTTTTATATGTTAGTGGACATACCTAGAGTTAGTGAGTATACATTCCAAAATACATATGTTTTATATGCATACACTATATGATGGAAGGTAATTTAAGTTATCAATTTGTTATGATTTGTTATCTGTTGTCAATTCCAGCACCCTAAGTTGTCATTGACTTGATGGAAACTTGTTATTTCTTATACCTTAAGTTGCCATTGTAATGTTGCGAACTTGTTATTTGACAGAGCGTAACTTAGGAAGTATATCAATTGCCTAACTTAATTTAAGTAAAATAGTATGAATTTGTTATGACCAGTTATATGTTGTTATTTCGAGTACCTAAACTTGTCATTGATTTGTAGGAAACTTGTCATTTCCATAATCTTTTAGTAACTCCATCATATATACTATATCATATTTAACTCCTTCTAATCATGTAGATACTTGAGAGTTTGATGATCACAATACAACTCAATAGTGGTCCTATACAAATAATGCTTCCATATCTTGAGAGCATAAACTATTGTGCCAACTCTAGATCGTGAGTAGGGTAATTTTCTTCATGAGGTTTAAGCTACCATGAAGCATATGCTACTACTCAACTTTGCTGCATAAGAATATATCCCGATCCTTGCTTACTAATATCAGTGTAAACTACATAAGTTTGACCCTTTCTAGTAAGCTTGGTCAATGGGAAAGCAGTATGACAAAGTCCTTAATAAATCGTCTATAGTACCTAGATAAGCCTAGGAATTTCTAATTTCTATTACTGACCTTGTTTATTTCTAGTTTAAGACTGCTTCTACTTTGATGGAATCAACAACCACTCTTTCTTGCAAGATAGCGTGGCCTGAAATTTTAACTTTTCTAAGCCATAATTCACACTTGCTTAGCTCGGCATACAATTGGTTGCCTTTTAGAGTGTTAAAGACAATTCTCAAATGTTGTTCATACTCTTCAGGAGTCTTTGAATAGACTAGAAAGTCGTCTATAAAAATTACCACAAACTAGTCTAGATATGGCTTAAAATTTTGATTCATATAAGCTTTATACTCTGATGGGAAATTTAAAACTTTGAAAATATTCTCTAGATAGTTAACACATTCTTCTACAGTTTGTGTATCAAAAGTTGTATCAAAAGAAGGAAAAATACATTAATAGAACCTTGTAATCCATTGCTAGATGTCTCCTAAGTATACAGTAAGTATACAGTATGTTCAGCTATTGTTGTGACCCTGCAGTTACCTATACCTCAAGATGCTGTTGTAGATTTACTATTGCAGCTGAGACTGCTACAGCAATAGCTACATGTCTTTCCTTAGCCTATCGAGGTTGCGTCACTCTTATCTCCTCTATAGATCTCTGCTATTGGTCTAACCTTTCTAATACAAGCTGAAGAGGATACATTGTTCTTCTACTCTCTTCTCCCTAGGTCACCTCTAGGTCAAGTAAAATTGTTCTTCTAGTTTTAATCATATTGTTTACTGTTTAAATATGGGAAGGAATAAAATAATTAACAAAAACTCATATTCATTATAAACATAATATAAAAGCAGTTTCAAAACATCATATATATATATATATACATGACATCATGTCTCATTTCTCATATACATGTACATATCTGTCATACACAGCTCTCATATTGTCATACATATACATATTTGTTATACATGACTTATTTACTTGTACAACATTGTCATACATAAGTTTCATATCACATCATGCCTTTCTAAAAGTTTTACTAGTAAACTCCTCTACTAGAAAGATCCAGTTTGGTATAGATACTAGAGGTTCTTTAGTAAAACATCATTCTAATCCTGATCTCCAGATCTTAGTCGGCAAAATATCATCCATGATATTAACCCAATCTTCCAAAGCAAGAGTATCTAGCTCAAAGGCTTGATAGGCTTCCCATACTTTAACTATAAAATTTTGATAGATCCTATAATCTTGGTTCACCTTATTAGCTAAAAATCATCCTAAATCATACAACTACATGGCTATTTCTATGGCATTCTTGAACTATTCATTAACTACCTCTGTAAGTTCTATTTTTATGTCTTTAGACTCCATATGTATTACTACTCCTGGTTGATTGGGACTTAGTACATCTGTCTGGTTGGTAACTAACTAGGTTTCAAGAACATCTAGATTAGTAGAATATCTATAAATAGGGTCTATCGTACCTAACACTTGGGAATAAAAATCATATGGTCATAACGGTTCAGGGTATGGTATACCTCTCTCTCCATATAAATTGTATCAGGTACCAGGTTAGGGTCTGGTTCTGGCATATCTAGGTGTATAACCTGTAAAAGAAGGGATGGAATTGGTTCTTCATATACCCTACCCATATCATTATACCCTACTTATCAACTTCCAGATCTATGTAAACTAGAGACCTCATAATCCGAATTATCAATCATTGGAAGTCAAAATTCCTCTAGATCCAACAGAAGTTCCTCTTCTAAAGCTAAACTAGCTATATATAAACATATGACCTCAGGTATAGGGTCACCCTGATTAACTATGGTCTCTGATCCTAATTTATGAATGGTCACCTTTATCCTGCACCCACTATCTTAGGGTCAATTATGATAGTTTATGATAATTTATTTGTCTATAACTAAACTATTCAGAGCATTTCCTAGGCCATAATCATTTTCTCTATACTAAAATGTCATGTCCTTATTTTTACCTACAGTTATGCTCAATTAGAAGTAGTTTAAACCACTTTAAAACCTCTTTAACCTAAAAAAGTGAATTTTCAAAAATTAGATATGCGGGTACTGTTTATTTGGTAATTCCATATTATAAACTCAAATTTAAAAAATCATAATTAAATATAGAAAAATTGAAATAAAGTGGTTTAAATTTCTATTGAAATATATTTTATTAAAATTTGAGGGCAAATATAAAACTGAGGTTTTATTGTCCAAATGAATAGTTTATTCATTAAAAAAAATTGTTTATTTGGTAAATCTAAAAATTTTAGTTTTCTTATCTTAACTTTAAAAATTTATTTCTCTTTGCTTACTTATCCAATTGAGGTGTGTTACATATGAATTTAAATCTCAAGACGTGTTCTTTAATCTTAAAATTTTATGGAAAAATTATTTCATTTGCTATTTCAAATCGTCATCTGAACCTCATTGCCTCCATACACTCATTTACCTAATTCAAGATTTTATTTTTAAATTTTAAAAATCATAGTAAATAGAAAACTTAACCAATGCGGCTTTCTTATTGTCCATTTAAAGATCTATATCTTAGCTATATTTATGCCAAGTTTTAAGTCATGACTCATACATTAAGTCAAGAAAAATACCACCATAAGGTCACATCCTTATATTATATACATACCATAACGTACTATTGCATTGCATAATGTCATATAACTAAATTATCTTATAATAAAGGTTCTTTCATTAAAATTTAATCTTTTCCTCTTGAGGTTCCATCACCTATAATATGGTTATTCATATGAAAAGAATGAGATTATATTGAAATCCCATAGCAAGTCATACAAACTATAATATCATGCATGCTTGATTAAATGCCTAACATGATATATGATATGAGAGTTACTTCATGATCATACATGAGTAAACTATAACATTCATATTTTCATGACTTTTATTGCAAGGAGTTGCATCTATTCATACATCATCATCATAGCATCATCTTAAACTCAACCAAAAATCATAACTAATAAGCAAGCATACAATCCATGTCAACCTCTTCTTGAGATAATCTTCTTTCCAAACAAATCTCAAAACCTAGCAATTATAGAGCAATAGCAAGCGATAAAATTCCAATACAATTCCAATCCTAGGTTTTCACTAAGTTTCAACATTTGTCCATTTTATGTCTTATACTTTCATCTTTCCAAAATAAATTCTCATTATCCATCTCCACATAATTTTTCATGTAGAATTCAAATATGAAGTTAGAATTTCCAAATTCAAACCCCTTCCTTGGCTATTGTCAGAACTGAAACCTACCTTTTTTATTTCTAAAAATTCTCATTTTGATTATAGTGCTTCCAATACTTGCTTATCTACTTTACGCCACATAATTTTTTATTTTAAACCCATTGGAAGCATCAAAATCATAAAATTCTCACATATTAATAGTGATTCATACAGTGGTAGGCAAGAACACAAAACCATAATTGTATGCATACTTTACTTTCCAAGCCAATATTACTTGATTCTAGCTTGTTTGGGCTTATCTAAATTATCTATAACATAAAATTCATATTCCCATCACATAAGAGCTACATGTCTAGAAGCCATTCTTAGGGAAAAATTGCCATTAAACCACTTAAATCCAAGGGTAAACTTACTAGAATAAAGTTCAAGATCAAAGGAAGCAATTACCTTTCTTTTTGCTTCAAAGTTGTATGCTTTCTCCTAACTTAAAATTAATTTTGGAAGAGTTTCCCTATGGTCCTCTTGTACTACCAAAATGGGCTGTTAAGGGGGTATTTATAGATAAGTTTGGGTGAAAATGGAAGGCCAAGATTAATCCAAACACTATTTAATCTAAGGGTCTATATTGAATCTTGAAACTTGCTTGCCAACTAAGACAACAAGTGACATCATTCATGATATCAAATAAGACTTTGTTTGGCTCAAGACAGGGAACACTACTGATAGAAAAAATTACAGTCTATTCCCGTACTGCCACAGTAAGATTTTACAAAAATCAAACCATTTTATAATTCTCATTTTTATAATATTCTAAAATATTTATTATGTATCAAATCCAGTGTATTTATTTTTCCTACCATTGACATTAATATATTGGGTATTTATTTGATTACTATCCCTTGAAAAATGACTAAAATGCCCTTGATTCACTCTTGTATACTAATTAATGCTAAGGGCATAATTATTATTTTACACTTTATCAGAATATGTTTTGATTCCATTAAGTATTCATGTGTCCATCTTTGACCTTTTGATCATATCCCAAATGACTAAAATGCCCTATATTAATCTCTTGTTCAATATTTTAACATAGGGCATTTTTATAATTTTAAACTTTTCAACATTTTTTTGGACACTGCTCCTATAACTATTAGAGCACCTTATTAGGCCTATGAGATTCCAACTTGGGCCTTTGGTTAGGTCCAACCCTTATATTGGCTCAATTCCTAAAAAACTTGCCTAAACATATTTACTGTCTTATTTCATCTTAAATTCTATTATAAATTCTACATAACTCATTTTTGAGTTTTTTCAATTTTATAAATTATTATAGTAATTATGAGAATTGTTTGTAAAATGTTATCTGATTATGAGGTCTAGAAAATCCTGTAATAACTTTCAGACTTTAAAAATTAATATCAATTATTTGTGACCTCAAATTAAAATTCTGAAAAAATATATTTAGCCTAATTACCATTCTCTATTTACTAGTAAAATTTGGGACTATGACATTTTTGAGCAGTTTTGGACAATTTCTGGCTCAACTTTATCATAATTACAATTTGACTCCTGAATTTGATAAATTACACTTTAGCCAATTACACTTTTTTTCTTCATTCTTTCTTCCACTTCATTGGTATCTTCATTCCCATCAATCTTTTCCATACCACTTTGACTAAAAGAATCTACCTATTTTGTAGCTCCAAAATTAAACATTAGCATATTAAAATATTTAGAATTGCCAGATGATCTTTAACATCAACAACACATCTATCAATATATAAAAATATTATATTAAATGATTAAATCATAAACATATTTTGTCAATATTTAATTATAGAGTTACTGATCAATCCCTATTTTATTATATTATTTACTATTTATTTCAAGGAACTTATCATGTTTAACAGGCATTATTATAGTAGTTTTGCTCACTTTGTGTTTTAATTGATTATATAAATTAAATAATTAAAAATATCATATTTTATATTTTTATTGATTTTATTATTTTCCTTGATTCAAATGATGTACACCAAGGTATTTTACTTTTATGTATTTCAGGAAATTTGAAAAAATAAATAAATGATAACTAGAACTCATGTTAACTACTACACAGTTATATTATATGAGGAATGTTAATTGAGGAATTGTCAAATTGAATGAAAAAAATAATAATATCTAATTAAAGAAAATTAAAATACATCCAATAATATTATATTATATTAATATTAAATTTTATTATATTAATCCATTTCTTTAATATTATATTATATTATATTAATTAAATATCATTTGAATTAATTCAAAGATAATTTCTCAATATCCAACATTTGAATTTAATTAAAGGATAATAGATAAAGGTGTTATCTTTTCCTATTTTCTTATCAATTTTTTTTATCTCATTTATCCTATTACTTTTTATTTAATTTTTTTAGATATTTAAGTTAAAAGGATTTTCTTTAGAGATATTAAAAAAAATAACAACTTGGAAAGATTATAGAAGATAAATCAAGGATAAATTGATTCCAAGCAAGCCACATGCTCTCTTGAGATCTCAAATTGATTCCATATATTGTTCAACCACCTAATCTTGAGTTGAAATCCCTTACCTATTAATATGAAATATGTTTTTTTAGAATTAAGTGAAAAACTACCTATTATTATCTCTAACTCTTTGTCCTCATATTAGGAAACAAGGTTGATATATGTGCTGAAAAAGAGTAGGATGCTATAGGTTGTACATTGGATGACATTTCTAGCATTAGTCCATCTGTTTGTACTCACATGATACTTTTGAACTCTGAATGTAAACTAGCCAGATAGCCTCAGAGAAGACTAAACCCCTTTTTTTGGATGTTGTGAAAAAGGAAGTTACTAAGCTACTCTTTGCAGGTATTATTATCCAATATCTGACAGTGAATAGGTAAGTCTAGTATATGTAGTTTCAAAGAAAAGTGGAATTACAATTGTCAAGAATGAGAATAATGAATTGATTCCCACTAGAGTATAGAATTCCTAGTGTGTTTATATTGATTATAGGAATTTGTATGAGGCTACTAGGAAAGATCATTTCTTTCTCCCTTTTATTGATCAAATGCTTAAGCATTTAGCAGGAAAATCCCATTATTGGTTTCTATATGGTTTTTCAGGATATTTCTAGATTCCTATTGCCCTTGAATACAGGAAAATATTACTTTCACTTGTCCTTTTAGGACATATACTTACAAGAGGATTCCATTTGGGCTATACAATGCCCGACCACATTCCAGCACTGCATGATGAGTATATTTTCTGATTTCCTTGAGTAGTGTATGGATGTATTTATGGATAATTTTACAGTTTACGATGATTCATTTGATATACGTCTAGATAGTTTAGATAAAATTCTTGCTAGATGCATTGAAAAGAACTTGGTTTTGTATTATGAGAAATGTCATTTTATGGTTATTCAGGGAATTGTCTTATGAAACTTAATATCTAGAAAATGAATAGAAGTTTATAAAGCTAAAATTGAAATAATTTTAACCTTGTCATATCCAACTAAACTAAAAAAACGTATGTCCTTCTTAAGTCATGAGGATTCTATAGGATATTTATTGAGGATTTTAACAAAATTAGCTTGTGTTTTTATGATAATTGCATACATGCTTTTAACAAACTCAAGGAAACTCTCATCTCCTCTTCTATCTTAACTACACCTGATTGTACTTTACCTTTTAAGCTTGCATGTGATGCTTCTAATGGTGTCATTGGTGCCATACTTGAACAAAGAGAAGGTAATTTGTCAAGGGTCATTGGTTATGCATCTAAGATCTTAGACACAGCACAGGAAAACTACACAACCACGGAGAAGGAATTATACACTATTGTTTTTACTTTAGTAAGTTTAGACAATATCTCATAAATTCCAAGGTTGTTGTTTTTACAGATCGTGCACCAATAAGGTATCTTTTTTAAGAAACCTTGATCAAAATCAAAGTTGTTCCTATGGATGCTCCTTATACAAGAATTTGATATTGAGATCAAAGATCGAGCAGGAGCTGTGAACCATGTAGCATACCATCTAAGCAGACTCCTAGATGAAGTAAGGGGAGTAGATGTTTCTTATTTGACTTATGATTACTTCCCTGATTTTGTCCTTTGTACTGGGTTACTAAAGAGCATTGGTATGCTAATATAGTTAATTATTTAGTCGCTGATTTTGTTCCTCCTTTTATGTCTCATTTTTAGGTATAAAAATTAAAAAGGAAAGCCAAGTATTATGTGTGTGATACCCTACACCTATGGAGAATATGATGACTAAATGATCAGATGATGTGTGCCAGATGATGAGTTTTAGTCTATACTCAATTTATACCATTCTATGGTTTATGGAGGGCACACTTCAGTGCTAAGAAGACCTCTAGAAGAATCCTAGAAGCCAAACTCTATTGGCCTACATTGTTCAAAGATGCCTATAATTTTTGTAAGGCATGTGATAAATGTCAAAGATTTGGTAGGTTGGGTTATAGGCATGAGATGCTACAATAGCCTATGCTTTTCTGTGAGATATTTGATGTATGGGGTATTGACTTCATGGGCCCTTTTTCCCTGTTCTTATTGTTGTACTTATATTTTGCTAGCTATTGATTACTTTCCTAGGTAAGTGGAAGCCATTCCAACATATACAGATGACACTACCACGGTATCCAAGTTTATAAAGTCTAACATTATTTGCAGGTTTGGAATACCAAGGGTTATAGTCAGTGACAAAGTCACTTCTATAATAGGATCCTTAATAAGCTTTTTGCTAAGTTTGGTATCACATATAAAGTCTCCATTGCTTACCATCCATAAACTAATGGCCAAGCAAAAGCCTTGAATACATAAGTGAAACACATCTTAGAAAAGATTGTGCACCCTAATAGGAAAGACTTGAGGTTGCACCTTGAGGAAGCACTTTGGGTATACAAGACAAACTTCAAAACACCTATAGGGATATCTCTATACATTATTGTCTTTGGTAAGTCATGTCATATCCTTGTAGAACTCTAACATTAAGCCTATTGGGCTATTAAAATGTGTAACATGGATGTGGAAACCTCAAGCTTGGAAAGAAAGTTACAAATGTAGGAATTAGAATAGCTGAGGCTTAATGCCTATGAAAGCTCTCGTCTTGATAAAGAAAATACAAAGTTGATACATGATAAAGGCATACTCAGGAAGCAATTCAAGGTTGGAAATAAAGTGTTATGATTCCTTCTAGATTTAAAACACGGGTAGAAAGTTCAAAATTAAGTGGGATAGCCCGTACATAATCACCAAAGTTCATGACTTCAGGATGGTAGAGTTGATTAATGATGTTATAAGTAAGACCCATAAGGTCAATAGACACCTCTTGAAGCTATAACATGAGCGCACAACCTCCATGAGGCTCTGGTTATCTCTTTCCTCTCTTACTTGTTATTCATTGCTTACGATAAGTGTGAGGGAGAGACTCATTTAGTAGGATGTAGTTTTATGTTTCCATTTTTAATTTTTTTGCATTTTACCGAATTCTTAGATTAGGTTGCAGTTTACATATTTCTTAGTTTTAGGATAGTTTTCACAACTCATATCTATCTTAGCCTTCTCTTTTCCTCTTGATTTGTGATATAGTTTTGCATTGAGGACAACTCAAAATTTTAAGTGTAGGGGAGAGAGTTATTTGTGATTGTGCCTATTCTTGCCAAAATATGCCTACTTTTCAAAATCTTTCCATACTTATGCTTTTAAACACTCCTGTTTTAACTTAAAATATTATCTTGATTACATTGATACATGTATGAATCTTTCAAATCCATTGTTGATTTGATAGTTTAGTTAGTCAATATTCTAAGAGTTATCTTCAAAATAGGTGAAACAACCTCAGTTCGATGTTACTTTGGGGTTACTTCAAAAATTTAACCAAGGATTGCAGATAGTGTAATCTTAGGTCTTTCTCTTTTGAGGAGCCAAAAATGAAATTGAATTCTTAAGTAATTAAATGAAATACAACCTAAGCTATAAAATGGGATTTGGATTAATTGACTAACAACTAAATGCAATAAATTAAAAAAATAATTTGAACAAAATAGTTTTGGTATTTTAAATTTAAAGATAGTGATATGGAATCATAATGAGTGAATGGAATGAAAACAAAAGTGATTAACAATAATAAAAGCAATCCTCCAATTCAATAACGCAGGCAATCATAGCTTCAACATATATATGAGTTATAAATAATAAATTAAGAATTAAAATTAAGTTTTTAATCCAACAACCAAGCAACATCCAAGTGTCCCAAAATATTTTTTAAAACTACAATTTATTAACTGTCACCAGAATAATAAAATAAGACTAAGATATTAAAAACAAATGCTCAATTATAACTTAATAATCCATAAAAATAAGATAAATCAAGCAAGAGATACAATGGTCTAATAATTCAAACCACCTTAAAAAATCACAAAATATTCACTAAAATCTCAATACAAAGTCTTAACTCAAAATAGAGTAATAAAATTAAGTTATAACTAGCAAAATATCAATTGCCAAACAATAATCCAGTTACAATAATTCTCAATAAATATAATAAATCATTATCAAACTTCCCAATAATTATAAAATTATCCTAAGACCTAGGAATCATAAGATAATTAATGGGTGAAAAATTAGAGTAACTTAAACTCCCCTTTGAGATCCTAAACTCATGCTTTTGCCACTGAATTGGGGATTTAGATGCTCTAGCCATGCATAGTTATTAAATTAGACGCCACCATCAAGACCTCATGGCTAACCATGGATTATGATTGAAGGGAGTCTAGAAAGAAAGTTGTGCTATCGTTATGGGCTACTGCTTGTGGTCACTATTTTGGGCACTATCTCCTTCATCTCGCTGCTAGTTTGGATGAAAAGTGATGGCTGGGTGGAGTTAGTTATGGGTATGGTAGGGTGAAGGTGGCATCAATGGCTCTCCTATGCGTGGGGATGACAAAAGGTGATGAATGGTTGGAATGAAGGTGTGTAGCGTGGGGATGATGAATTGATGATAGCTCGTATGAGATGGTATATTAGCTGTGTGTGTGAACAGTTGGGGTGTCAAGTCCAACGCAGGATCTATGTATGCACGATGATAATATGCATGGAGTAGGGAATTTAAAAACTTAATCGGCCAAATCGCAAGGTTAACCCATGGGTCCTCATGTGTGTAATTTCTAAATTTGTGGTCTTTTATTGTCATTCGTAAATTTTGATTTCTCTCAAATACTTGAAATACAAATTATAAAATGTAATACATTTTATTCCAAAAATAATTACTTTAGGGAAACCATAAAAATATGACAATTACACCCCTATTGAGTACTAATTTAATATAATGCATATTAATCCAAATAGTACACAAATAATATAATTAAGGACCAAAATAATGACAAAATTCAACCAAAATGTTATGAATAAATATATAAAATATGGGTTTGTCAACAAGTAATGTAATGTATTGAGAATAGTTGAAGTCTTTAGTGAGACTCTGTGAACGGGAATGAATAGATATAGCCCTACTGGAAGGATTTTCGGCCTTAAATTCCTAAATTGAGTGAGTATATCCTACACTAGTTACTCTTTAGAACTTGTCTAAGTCTAACTCATGTGCAACTCTTTAAAATGATCGAGACTATCATATTCTATACCCCTTTATCCCAAACACAAGTCATTATACATATTATATCCCTAGTCACCCCTTTCAACCCATCACTTCCCTTTTTCTATCATTTTTATATGAAGTCGTCTATGCATTAAAATCTTTCAAAATAGCATTTTTTTTATTCATGTTAGAAAATTATTATTATTATGAGATTGTGCTATATCTTTTATATACAAAAGGTGCCAAATTAAAAAAATAGATAGAGAGAGAGAACGGTGCTAGAAAATTACAAGAAAAAAATCAGAAGAAAGGAAGGAAGAATACAGACTTGTTAGCTCTTATTAGCACAATTATCACTATTGCACCTCTTATGACTTGATTCCGTGCTATCTATTCACTATTACATGCATATGCTATTTTCTATACTTCACATTCCATTCCATGTGGCATATTTCTAACATTACAACCTTATAAAGTCCTCTTGATTAAATAATACACATGTAACTGATGGCAGAGACTTAGAACTATTACAACAATATGGTAGAGGCTAATATAGGTAGATTGAGTGAAAGAACTCCTAAAAGGTGATATGACCGAATAATTATATCCTTGAGTGTACTATCTTCTATCATGTTTCTCCATCTTAATTGTATTTATAGATATTGAACATATTGCATTTGTTATTATGTGACCATGGTTGACTTAAAATATTTGATTGATTTAATTATCACTTTCGTGCTTGAACTTGTTTAATTCCTTTACTTGTTTTCAGTGTTTATTAGGACGTTCTTTATTGTTTTGCCCAGGAGTGTAAAGGTTTAAGTATGGGGACATTTGATGAATATATATTTTATCATATTATTTTCTATCTATTTCATGGATTTTATCATTTTAATAGGCATTATTGAAGTAGTTTTCTCACTTTATGTTTTAATTGATTATATGAATTAAATGATTAAAAATATTATTTTCTTGTATATTTATTGATTTTATTATTTCCCTTGATTCAATTGATTTCCATGAAGGTATCTTGCTTTTATGTATTTCAGAAAATTGGGATAAATAAATGATGATCTGGACCCATATCAAATACTATACAATTATATTATATAAGGAAAGTTAATTGAGAAATTGTGAAATTGAAGGAGAAAATTATATCTAATTAGAAAAAAATAAAATACCTCCAATAATACTATATTATATTATATTATATTATATTATATTATATTAATTCACTCCCTAAATATAATATTATATTATATTAATATTTTGTTATATTATATTAATTCAATATCATTTGAATTAATTCAAAGATAATTGTTCAATATCCAATATTTGAATTTAATTAAAGGTAATAGATAAGGGTATTATCTTTTCCTATTTTGTTATTAATTGTTTTATCTTCTTTATCATATTACTCTTTATTTGAATTATTTTTAGGATATTTGAGTTAAAAGGATTATCTTGGGATATATTAGAAAAAATGATAGTTTAGAAGGATTATGAAAGATAAATTAAGGATAAATCATTATCCTTTGGAGAGCCAATCAGTCAACATTTAAATTCAATAAGTCACTATTTTTCATTAATATTAAGGAATTGAAAATACATTTTATAAACTTAAAGGGCTAAACTAAAATTTGATATCAACTTGAGGGGATTAAATGTATAACATTAACCATAAAATTATTAGCATTAATAATAGTGTAGTAAAATGTAATAGAGTTTTATGTTTTGCCAACACTCAAAGAATTACTTTATTTGCACTTTTATGGTTACCTTTGCACCTCCAAAAATCATATGGTTTTTTGCGCACATTGGGTAAATAAAGTTTATGAGTATTTTACACTTGTACACTTTTTTTTAGTTTTTTGAGCTAGGGGTATTTTAGTACTTTTATAACAATAGCATAGCCTCAATTGGAGCTTGATAGTTAATTTTTGTTCTACCAGTTTATTGAGAGATATGCCCCACATGTTTATCGATGGGCTGTGATATCCCTACCTATTTATCGAGGAGTAATGAATCTATGATCTAGTCAGGTGCTTTATTGATTTTGGCATATCTATACCACTTGATCAATTAGTTTTTTAAGTAATCAGATATCATTAGCCCATGGGTTTGGTCGACAGGAATAAGACAGTTCGGTTAGATTGATGAGAGAAATTTGGGTAGGTTATTCATTTAATTTTATTATGATAATATATTATTTTCTATATATTGTATTTTGTGATTAGTCCCACTTCTCACCTCATGAGCACATGTTAGTACTCATGAAGAGTATAACTAATGATTATTTAAACATTTGTCTCACCATATTTTAATTAATATTTTTTCATGTGATAGTCTCATCTTATGACCCCAAGAAAAATTTTAGAGGCTTGATTAGAGTTATATTAATTTTATAGACTGATTAGAGTTATATTAATTTTATAGCATTCTCCTTTAAAGATATGTGTAGAATATTTGTATATTGCCACAATAGGTTTTATTTTTCATACTCATATATCATATTACTTTATTTATATTTTAAGAAAATCTTTTTTATAACTATAGTAGAATTCATTTAAATTTTAGTTAAACTATTTTCTACCATAGTTAACTGTTTTGAAATAAATTAAATTTATTTATAATATTATTTTTAAATTATATTAGGCACAAAATATGTGTTAATAATAAATAATAGTTATATTTTAGGAGAATTTTATAATTTGGTATCAGAACTTAGGTTCTAGATCCTTCTAGTCTTGTTATTATATATAATGAATTTATTTCATTGTAAAAAAACAAGGAAGTAGAAAAAGAAGAAAACTTAACGGTTTAGTTCACAGTGACGCCTTTTCTTTTCTTTTTATTTTCATTTTCTTTTCTTCTTTTGCATTTTGGGTCATGTTCAATGGATGCTATTTTTTCTTCTTCAAGAAGTTGGACTTTCCCTGTTTTAGCCATTTAAAAAAAAATACTCTGCATAGTAACACTCTTTATAGTTTTATTTTCACTTTATTTTTTTTTTGTAACAAGACTTTTATTTGAACATTGGGCCATTACCTTTTGGATTCTCTTTTATTGTTATTTCTAATTTTTATTTATTTTTTCTAGAACATGGGCCCTTCTATTTCAAGCCATATAAAAAATCGTTTTTATATTTACACGGTAATGTTATTGGCCTATTTTTGGGCTATTAAATGTTTTAAATCTAAAAAAATATTTTTAGACTCTGTTTGGGTTTTTCTTTATGGTTGAACGAAACTTAATTAATTTTAAATCCTTGTTGCTTTTGTTAGGATCCAAAATTTTATCTATATAAAAAATATTGTTTGACTTTACTTTATTTTGAAAATTTTTTGTTAAATTTCCAGAAAGTTTTTCAATAAAATATTTAATTATTTTATTCAGTTTAATTAGTTCTTATTCCATAAATAGTGTATAAAAAATTAAATATTTGATTACCAAATTATTTTATGTACCATATGGGATTTGACTATTTTAACATTTTTGGGAACATTTCAAATTTATTTGGAAGTTATTTAAATTTTTCTAAATATTTGGAATATAGTTTAAAGCAATCATATAAATTTTTTTAAATTCTCATCAAGTTGTTGGGCATATTTTATAATTAAATACTCGTAATTGATATTTGTATATAGTGATATCTTCTTGCATGTTGCATTGCATAGTAGTAGCAATATACATTATTTACACATATTATTCTCTGTTAGTTTATAAAAATTACTCTATTATAATAATTACCTATTATGGTATATTGCATCCTTATGAGGGGAGACAATTGTGTAAAATTAGAGTAATCATTAGAAAATAAAATAAGAAAGCTTATTATATTGAATTTTGGGGACAAAATTTCTAAATGAGGGGAGAGTTATAACATCCCAATTTTTATCCTTATATTTAAGCACAAGTAAAAATTGTATTTATCAATAATTTATAAATATTATTTAATTAAATTATTATGGTTTAGTATTTTTATTTTTTAATAAAATAGGATATCTAGATTGTCCTACCGTTATCTTTATTTAGAGTTTTATGATTTAATTGTTATTATTAGTTAGATATTTATTAGGATTTTGGATAAGATTTAGATATAGATTTAAATTTTGAAAATATAGTTTACATTTTAAATTATCATATCTAATAGAATCTTGAGAAAGATAATAATAATCATAAAAAATAATAAGATCATATTAGATAATATTATAATCTTAAACCTACCTCTTATCAATCGTCCCTAGTTTTTCCCCTCACATTATTGTTGCCCTACTCTCCTTTGTTCTCATCAAATGATTCTCCTAAGCAAACTATATTATTGATATAGTTTGTTAAATGAAGAATGGTAGCTTTAATCTCTAGAAGGCTCCAACATTCTTTTGGTTCCTTGTATTCAATAAGCCATCGTTGTTATTCACCAAATCCTAGTCATCCCCCATTAATTAGATCAAATGATGTATGCAACAAGTGTTAATCTAATGGCAAAGGTGTTGTTTTGGAATGCATGATCCTTGGTCTGATTTCGCCCACAACCAAAAAGCTAAGATTTCCTTTTAGATATTTTGGTTGTAGTTTATTCCTATATTTAGGCAAGAGGTAACCACTTTCTATTTATTGTGTGTGCTAATATGATGTTTGTGAATGATTTGATACATGTATATATAAATCTATTAATATTTATATGATTGTATTGAGAAAACTAATTTGATTATTTTTTTGAAAATAAACTTGTAGTTCTTAAAGTTTAATTTAGAAAGTTTGAGTTAAGATTATAAACTTGTTATATCTTGATATTGGAATTTGAAGAAAGTTATTATCTTGAGAAAAATCATTTTGTGATATTTATCAAGCTATTAAGATTTTGATTAACATAATTATTTTGAGAATTGTTCATTAGGAATGAGTGATGATAGAGTTGTATTTCTACCACGTGGTATAACCTCTATTGGAGCTTGATGGTTGGCTTTTGTCCTACCAGTTTATTGAGGGACATGGCCTACCTGTTTATCGAGGGGCTGTGACACCCTCACCTATTTATCGAGGAGGAATAAATCTATGGTCTGATCAGGTGCTCTGTAGATTTTGGTGTATGCATATTGTAACACCTAAATTTTCCCCATTTGTATATGACTAATAAAGGAAAGATGTTATGAAGAGATTGGGATGGTAATCAAAAGAAAAGATAATGATTAAGATAAGTGTTAAGCCAAAGAAAGAGAGAAAGTATAAAGTTGTAAAGCAAAAGGGGCAGAATTGCAATTTAGAAAAGTTTAGGGACTAAATTGCAATTACTGAAAGTTTCAAATAGTCATTTTAGAAAAGAAATGGACTAAAGTGAAAACTTTAAAAGTTCCATAGTGCAAAATAGAAGTAGACATAAGCTTTGGGCTATTAAGTGTAATTATAAAAAGTTGAGGGCCTAAAAGAGTCCTATAAAATTAATTATGAAATTTAAGGTAAAAATCGAGCACCGATAAAGGTTAAAGGAAATGTAGAAAATTTTTATCAGGATTTCTGGGTCTCATAAAATTATGAGACTTTGTAAGAAATTCATTTTATATTATAATGAATTTCTAAAAATTTTAGAACTATTAAAAGAGGTGTCTAACATTTATCTAAAAAATCAAGGTGATTTAAGAATATCGGTATAAGGAAAATACCTTGGAATTTATGCCAATTAGCTATTGGACCTAAAAGAGGCCCAATATGATGTCCTATATAAGCCCAATAAGCCAAGGAATTTTTATGTGGTCAAATGAATTTTTAGAATATTTTATGTATTTTTAAAAGATAAGAATTTAAGAAAATCCAAGAAGCATGTGAGGTGTCATTGTGGGACCCACAAGCTTTACACATGGCAACAAGAAGAGGAAAGGAAGATTATATCATGTGCTAAAATATAATAAAATAATATAAGAATTAACCTAATGACGATTAAGGTTAATTAATCCAAAAACTAACCAATCAAATTCAAAATTAAGCCATTGTAATAATTAGAAAAATTGAGGACATTATGGACCCAAGTGCCAAAATTTTGGCTATAAATGTCCCTCACATTCTTCACAAAACCATGCACCCTTGGTTCCCCTGGAGAAACTCTTGTCATTTGAAAACTCAACTAAGATAAAGGCAATTCAAGGCACTTAGAGATCAAGGTAGTCAAGACATAAGGTATGTGATCCTTCCTAGTTTATTTAGATGTGTTTTGGAAGGGTAAAACATAGGTTTTAGTGGTTAGAAATTCCATTAAACCTAGAGCATGCTTGCTGTCCAAATTATAAGTTGAAGGAGGAAGAAGAAAATAAAGTTACAACTAGGTGATTAAGGTTTAGATAAGTTAGTTTTGATGATTGGTTATTGAATTAAATTGTGCTCTTAACTTTGTTATTGATGGAGGCACTCAGCCTAGGTCTGTTATGGACCAAGAAGAATAAATTTTAATGATCTAATGCTTCTATTGAATTTATATGATGATTTTGTGTAGGATTGAATAGATTTGGAACCTTGGAAACATTGTAATTGAAAGTTGTAATTTTTAAGCCTTTTCTATTACTGTTCATACACATGAACAGTATTTGGAATTTTATGATTTTGATACTTTTAATAGTTTTAAAATGAAAAATTGTGTGGGATAATATAGAGAAACAAGTATTGGAAGTATTGGAATCAAAATGAGAATTTTTGAAAGAATTATATACATGTTTTTAGTTTTACCTAGCAAGACATGAAAGAGCTGTAATTTCATGATTCTAAGTTCATAAATGGATTTAGAAGATAAAATTGTGTAGGGTAAAGTCAAGATACAAATTAATTCAAAGGACAAGACAATTAATCCCAAATTAAGAAAGATAGGGGTTAATTGATTAAGTTAAGTTTAATGACCTTATATGCCAATTAAGCTGAATGAATGAATATGTGATATTTAGGATTTGGTTTGTGTGCTCAAAGAGGGAAGTCACACATCAAGAAGTATGAATCAAGAGGTAAAGGAAAAGGATATGGAAAGCAAGGAGTATGAGGTAGTAAACTTACCTAAACTTGTATGTGTTGAATGTATGGTTGATTGTGTTGTGGCTTTATTGATGTTGTTTATATGTAAATGTTGAAGCTCTGTACTATGATTAGTTTGGCCAATTGTATTTTATTTGTTACATGGAAGCATACACATTATATTATATTGACACAATCACAAGCAAGCACTAATACTAAGCATTAATACATATATTATTTAGTACCGTTTACTATTGAGATTTTCTCAGAAATTTCACCTCAAATTATATCTCTAATCAACAGGAACCTCAAGCATGAGAGAGGAAGAATGTTAGATGATGATATGTTTTGCTTATATAGTTATGTTATAGATAAGTTTTGGGATAAATGTATGTAAAGTTAGTTGTTAAAATTCTACACTGGAACAAAAGACAGTTTTGAGTTATAACACTTAGATTATAATTAAAAATAGTTAATGATATAATAAATGTATGATATTTTAGCAATAGATAGTTAACATGCTAATCTTCATTTTGACACCAAGTATGCCTTATTTCGATATCTGTACAAAGAGAAAGAATTTTCCAAAGTCAGGGACCACAATTTATTTTCAGAATTTTGACCAAATGAACATCAATCTTTAACAACTAAACTGTATTAATTGGTTAAGTATTTGGTAGGGAACTTATTTTTTACTTAAATTTAAAGATATTAGCTTCGAGTATAATTTTGAATCACTTTATTTCAATTTTTTTAGAATTAATTATGATTTTTTGAAGTTCATCATAAAGAGTGAAATTTTATATTTTGTAATTGAACTTCAGTGAACTTGTAAGTGGTTCTAAATGCTACCGAATGATCCCTAAGGCATATAAAAGTAAGGTGTTACACATACTACTTGATTGGTTAGATTTTTCAGTGATCAGATATCACTAGTTCATGGATTTGGTCGACAGAAATAAGGCAGTGCAGTTGGATTGATGGGAGGAACTTGGGATGGTTATTCATTTAATTTTATTATGATAATATATTATTTTTTATATATTGTATTTTGTGATTGGTCCCACTTAGCATCTCATGAGCATATGTTAGTACTCATGATAACTAGAATTGTTGGTTGATGAGACATTTGTCTCACCCTATTTTTATTAATATTTTTTCATGTGATAGTCTCATCTTAAGACCCGGGGAAAACTTCAAAGGCTTGAGTAGAGTTATATTAATTGTATAGCATTCTCCTTTGAATGTATGTGTAGAATATTTGTATATTGCTACAATAGATTTTATTTTGTATACTCATATATTCTATTTCTTTATTTATATTTGAAGAAAAGCTTTTTTATAACTATGGTAAAATTCATTTAAACTTTAGTTAAACTCTTTTTTACTATAGTTAACTCTCTTGAAACAAACTAAACTTATTTATAATAGTATTTTTAAATTATATGGGGTACAAAATAGATCTAAATAATTAATAATAGTTATATTTTAGGAGGATTTTACATTCTACAATGTCTTGTTCATGTTCTTCGTAAAGAGGTATAATGCAATCAATATCTCCTATATGAAGAAACTCAGTCTCAATGAATGTAGCATCTCGTGATTCTATTTAAATCATTATTTCATTTTCATTTTCACCTATGAAAACGTATCATTTTAACTCTTTAAAGTACTATATAAAGATACATTTATTTTCTTTATAACCCAATGTTGCATCACAAATTTTTTCTACCTACATAAGGCATATATAGGTAGGAAAATGTTAAGAAGAGATTGTGAAGTGCTTGGGAAACCCTAAGTTTAAAAAGGGATTGAGCTAGATAAAAACATCTAATTAAAAAGAAAAATGATCAGTTTCTCTAGTAGCCAAGCGATAACCCGTTCACTCTTATGGACTCGGGGTGTTCGAACAAAGCAAATACACTATCAAAAAACAAGAGAGGGGAGTGCAAAAAGTCTATTCCAGAGAGAAATTACTATTATGATATATAAAAAAGAGACTTTACTAATCTCTAATAATAATGGAGATTATCTAAAATATACTCCTTTATTTTCTCTAATAATCCTATATTAGTATCTGTAAATATTCCATTCAAAATTTAAAATTTGAACAAAAGAAAAAATCCTTTTAGATAATAATACAGACTTTTGGTTATTATCTCCTGAGTCCCAAATTATATAGGCTTGTGTCCATTCCACTAATGGTGAATCTAAGCCTAAATTCCAACATAATTAAAATCAACGATTTTTTTTTTATTTTAGTTTTTATAAAATTTTGAAAAGAGTTGTTAATTTGTGAGAGGATATAGAGAAGTAATATAAAAAGTTAGAGTAGAAAATGTAAATTCGCGAAGAAAAGGCGGTCCCTCCCGTCCTATTTAAATACTATATGTGTATTACACACACACACACATATATATAAGTATGTATATATATATATATGGGTTAGGAGAAAGATGCATAAGACAATATATATACACGTTAATATTGGGGGCGCATGAAACAATAATTACTGTAGAACAAAACTTTCTCACCATTCTGAAACCTTTTGAGCTCTTGACATATCTACGTTCAAATTATATTTTTAGGACGGAATCATAGAGAAAGTATGAGACCAAACTTTGTACAATCATCACCACTAACTTCTCCATTACTAGCTTTTCCATCACCAAAGATGGTACAATCTCTCCCTCTTGATCATCTTTTTTTCTACCACCGACAGAGACCTGATAAGTGGGACTTAGGATGCATTTTGATTTATCTTCTCATTTGTTTTAGTCATGGAGATTGATGGTGTGACAACTGGTAGACATTCTCTCTTTAACTCTTTTTATGTTTTCATTTTATGTTTATTTTGCCAATATTTATTTTTCCACTTCAAAGTCTTCTTCTCTCTTGATGTGTTTGTGATGTAAAACACAAAAGATGAGAAGAGAGGTCAGGGAGGAAAATATCATAAGAGGAGAGAAAAGGGAAGAAGATAATAGAGAAAGCTAAGAGGAAATAAGGTCTATTAATTAATATCAAAATATACCATGAACAGTTTAAAAGTGTATATCCTAACGATTAAAATAATAAGTAAAATAAGTAATATTGTAGATAACTGCCCATTATCAAATACATTACAAATAATTGATTAAAATGAAACTCAAATAAAACTAACTATTAAATTGAATAGATATAAACTAAATACTAAATAGATATATTTACATCAGTTTGTATCGACCTTGTAGCCCAAAGAAAGGGGGCTAAACAAAAGGAAGGTAATATGGACACCTTTGGGTTAATATCTTGAGGTTTATGTATTAATTTCTTATTTTATTTTTCCTTTCTATCATTCTTTCACTTAATTGTTGAATGGTTATGAACATATACATTTTCTTTGGTTTTTATTGTGGAGAACAACTTCAACAATTTGAATCGGGTTCATCATTTTCTTTATTTTTTCATCAAGATTATTTTTTTTATTTTTAAAGCATCATTTTCTTCAATATGAAATGTTATTTACCTTTGTCAATGTCACGAGCGACCTTTTTATTATTTTTTTCATCAGATAGTGTATTTAATTTTTATTTAGTGTTCCATCACCATTATCTTGTGTATTTATTTTTCCATTCACCATTATCTTTTGATAAATTGTACTTGTTAGTCAGAGATGTTGAAAAGGCACCTTGGGAAATCATCTTAAATCATTTTGTGGAATAACGCTTTTAAATCCAAAAGCTATCATGAAATTCAACTACTAAGCAGGAGGGGGTACATTTTGAATTTTAGATGGATGACAATTTCAAATTAGTATAATAATTGGGCCATACTTCATTAATCATCTGTCCATGTCTGCGCGCTCTTTAAAGTATATTCAATGTATATAGAACATTTTAGATAATCATAGAACCATTGTGAGTGTTCAACTAGTAAAGGAGTGAGATATGCAACATTAGAGTGTGTTCGATCCTTAGAGAGTACCACTTTATTGTAGTTCTAGTCACAATATTTGGGGAGACATCCTAACTCCTGAGTGTCTAAGTTTATACATGAGGATAATAGACAGCTCGCCTTACCCAATATTGATATTGCCTAAAAGAAAGAGAGACTTTACCCTACTCTTGAATGATAGAGTGTTTCAAAATAGGCATGCATCGCCTCTGAGTTTGTAGCTGAATGCATAGATGTCTAATTTTCACTTCAATGACAATTTGATATTCAAATCCTATGGTTTTGAATTTAATTCGTTAATTTTTAGTATAAGCTTGTTTAAGGAATTATGCTTTGCATTCGTCTTAAATCTATAAATACTCGTGCAAATTAATTCTACATGAACACCCCTGATTTATATGTCTTGAATAGGGCCTAATACTTCATAGGAAAATCATATTTGAGTTTCTATTTAAACCTAGAATGCAGTTAAACTCTGGTAATTTGATTGATATTTGTCCAATGATTGAATTTTGCTTCTTGGCAGTTTGTGCTGACTTGGTTCGAGGTGCCAAGGACAAGATGCTCAGGGTCAAGGGACCTGTGAGAATGCCCACTAAAGTTCTTCATATCACCACTAGGAAATCCCCTTGTGGTGAAGGTAAGTTTAGTTTGAAGTGTCTTAAAAATGTTTTTACTAACGTAGTCAAAAAGAGAATTCTTCTAGGGAGCAATAGGCAATAGGTCCCACTAACTTACACGAGGAGCATCCCCAAATAGAAATATGGTTTGGTAATTACTTGGAGCACATTTAATCCATAGCAAATACAAGTTATATTTCAAATATAACAAAATTCAAATTGTCTGATGACTTCTTTAGACAATCTTGGACTGCTATTATTATTCTTCTAATGATATGCTTTTCCTAGGTTTTGGCTTTTCAGTTGTTCTCTCACAATGTGCTCCAAAATAATGGATTGTGGATTGCCTTGATATAATTCTATTGGACAAGTTTTGGTTTGGGTGGGATTTTCGACTCATTTATTGCATGTATCACTCCAGCTATCGTAACCTCAACTGCCATGGCCACGAGTCTTCTCATTAATTTGTTTCTGCAGGAAGTTAGTAAAGCATCGTAGTTTTGTAACACATTTAATTTTCCCTATTCTAGGATCTAAATCAGATAAAGGGCAAGTGATTTGTTCCATCTAGCAAGTTACTTGTAGGAATCCATGTCAGCATCTGGTGTTCCACTAGTGGTTTATGAAAAGGGTGTTAATCTAGTGTACATCACTTCAATATTTTTGAAACACTTGATTGAAAATGGCCAAGGTGATCTGGAGTTGCATATGTTGCTAGATGAAAATGAATCAATACTAGAGGATATTTTGGGAGGTATGTAACTTTCATTATTATGTCAATACAACTTTATACGATTATATTTTCCTAGTACTTTAGAATGCTTGCTTCTCTATTCTCTGTGTTTGGAGACAAATAATCTCTTGAATTCCAGTTACAGATTAAACATTCATATCCTGAAACCCTGAATAGGTAATACCACTAGCATAAATTGTGCCAAGAATCCAGACTAGAATTCAAGTGAATTGAAACTCCTTGGTTATATTAACAGCTCTGCTTCTAGCTAATCTCCATAGGAACTCAGTGATTTAGACTTCTATTTCCGTTACGATGTAAGCAGAAGTAATGGAGGAACAACTGAAATTCATGATGAGTTAAGAGATATGAAGAAGAAGAATGAAGGGAAGATGGTAGATCTGATCTAGTGCCCAGAACAGAGACAAACGCAATTGAATGACGGATGAAATGAGTGAGATCAAAGATAAAGAATGAGATGGAATGGAAGAAGTGTCAGGAAAAGAATGGAAGAATGAATCCCCATGGAAGAAGTCCCCCCTTTATGTTATGTAAGCGGAGGTAGTTATAGCAGAGGTAGAGTGCATGAGCTTGTCCGTCAATCCCTGTGTGAACATGTAAGCTGGTGAATTCTCTAACTGAATTAGTTCCATCCTCCCATTTAAATTAGATTCCAGTTGTTATTCTATTCCTATTTCTGGACTGCCCGATGCAATTTAAAATAGAATCCTAAATCTCATTCTACCATAAATGAAACACATAGCTTTAGCTGAGGTCCTTGAGTGTTAATTCTGAAAATTTGATTATTTCTTCATTAATGTCCCGTATTGATCACAAATGATGTGTAATAACATATTCTTACAAAGTGGGGGGTTTTTGGAGGGGAGAGAAATTATTTATACTTTTATGACCAAATTGCCCTTTATGTATTTTTAATATTCCAATTGTACCCTCAAGCTTTTTTTTTTTTATTTTTCTCATACCAAATTTTTTTAGTTGCTAAACTTAATAAACATAATAAATTATTTATATATTATATTAAAATATATAATAATTATAAAATTAATAAGAAATAATGTTAAAATTTTATCATATTTTTTAATTTTTTTAATTTTATTATATATATAAATGAGATAAAAAATTTAAGATTTATAAATTAAAAAAAATAATTTTGATATGAATATTATAAATAAAGAGTAAATAAATTTAAATAAAGAGATAAGGGTATATTTGTCAACTTCTAATTAACTTCCCTCCCCTCCCCTTCTGAACCAAACAAAAAATATTATTAATTAACCTCCCTTACCTTTCCCTACCCTTCCTTAAATTAACCTAATACCCTCCCCTCAGCTGAACGAAACAAAGCCTAAGAGTGTTAATGATTAAATTCTTCAGTAGTATAATCTATTTTACATTTGGGCTTTAGCTCTATCTTGTATAAAAAAAATAAGTTAATCAAATATTTTTGTTAATCCAACTCGCTCTTATGTTATGACAGTACGGTATCATATTTAATTGGGTTAAAAAGTAATTTTGCTCTTAAAATTCATAAGCACTGATCACCCTAAAATCCAGATTAGTCATAAATAACAAAAAAATCAAATAAATAGGGACGACAGACTTTTCATAAGGGGAACTATACCCCACTTTTCTTGTTTTTTATTAAGGGCCATTATAGCACAATAATAAACGAAACATTTGTATTTTTTTATTAAGATGTGTATAATGTTATTGGAAATTATCATATTCAGGCATTGACCATTGATATCGGCACCTCACCCGTTGATATGTACTCGTATTGAGAGTAATGATGAACATTGCATAGCATTGCAATATTGCCTCAAAGGACATGAGAATTGAACCAAATGGCCCTAAAATAAAACACCAAAAGAAATAAAAGAGACATAAGAATAAATATACATCAAAATAGGTCAAATATAACTAAAGAAACGGAATATAATTAAAGAACAATAAAATAAATAGAAAATATTATACATAATCAATATTTATAAAATTAATTAATATAAGTTATTAAAAGAAATACAACAAATCCTTAAACTTGGGTAAGAATGTCAAGCAAAAGTGTGGGAAAATAAAGAGGAAAAAGGAGAGAAAATTAATCCAATTACATTACTTTTCCTCCCCACATTATAATAAAGACAAACTAGCTTAACATAAAAATTAGGGGTGTGCTGGTAAGGTTAGGTAGGGCAACTCCCCTACCCAGTACCCTCCCAAAAAAAAGTATGGGCTGTATTTTACAGCCCGATGCCCAGCCTTACCTAGTAAAAGTTCTAACCATTTTGGACTGGGCATTAGTGAGCTGGGCATGCCTAAGTCGTTATGTCATGCTCGTGTTGTGAAAAAAATCTACAATTATAAACTTCTAAAATAATATCATATTCATATGCCTTCAAGAGTTAAATAATATCCATAATCCACTAAGAATAAGATAACAAAAAGATAATAATTGAAGTCTTGAGATCCATTGCATATAAAAAATAAGCCTTGAAGTATAAGTAGTTTGTAATTGCAACTTTACATCAATCTCCCTAATATTGACAAAGATAAAGCATCTAAAAAATAAAATAAATAATTATAATTTATAATGTAATCATATGATGATTAACAAAGTTAAAAAAATTAATATAGTTATAAATATTAAAAGATGCAACTTACCTACTTAACTACTTATATTTCTAAAATAACCTGGTAATCACTAGTAGCTATCATATTCTTCCTTTTAACTGTAGCGTCTAGGGAAAAAATAAAAAACAAATAAAAGAATGGGTGCTCATGGGCAGGGCAAGGCAGCCCCCTGCCCAGTGCCCAGCCTGAAAAAAGCATAGGTTGTATTTTGTACCCTGATGTCCAACTGTAAAATCCTCCTAAAAATAACTATTATTAAGTATTTAAACATATTTTGTATCCAATATAATTTAAAAATAATATTATAAATAATTTTAGTTTATTTTAACAGAGTAAATTCTGGTAGAAAAGAGTTTAACTAAAATTTAAATAAAATCTACTATGGTTATAAAAAAAATCTTAAAATATAAATAGGAAATATGAGTATGCAAACTAAAATCTATTGTGGCAATATACAAATATTCTACACATACCTTTAAAGGAGAAGGTTATGCAATTAATATAACTCTACTCAAGCTTATGAAGTTTTTCCTAGGGTCTTAAGATGAGAATATACCCTGAAAATGTGAATAACCACAGGGTGAGATAAACATCTCAGTAACTATCAATTATACTCATTATGCATACTAACATGTGCTCATGAGGTATCAAGTTGGACCTCATAAAGTATAATATATACAAAATAACATTATACATACCAACCGACTGCCTTATTCTTGCTAATCGAATCCATAGGCTAGTGGTAACTACCCCTCGAATAGCTAACTGATCAAGTGATATAGATATGCCAAAATCTACATAGCACCTTACCAGACCATGGATCTATTCCCCTTTGGTAAACAGGTAGAGGTGTTGCAGCTTCTCGATAACCAGGTGGGGCATGTCCCTTAGTAAACAGTGGGACAAAAGCTATCCATTGAGCTCCAATGAAGGCTATACCATGTGGTAGAAATACAATTCAATCATCACCCATCCCTAATGCATAATTCTCAAAATAATCATATTAATCAAAATCTCAATAGCCTGATAAATATCATAAAAAGGGTTTTTCTCAAGATAACTTTCTAAATTAAACTTTAAATCCCACAAGACTATTTTTAATAAAAATCATAAAATAAGCTTTCTCAATATAATAATATCAACATTAATATTTATGTACATATATATATTAAAACACTCATAAACATCATAGTATCATACACAATAAGTAGAAGGTGGTTATCTTTTGTCTAAATGTAAGAATAATTACCACCTAAAGATTTGTGAGGTAAATATCAGCTTTGGGAAGGCCTAGGTTGTGTAGTAGGTGCACCAAATAGTCTGAAACAATGAAAAATAGTACAACAACGAGAGATAATGTTGCTTCACGGGAGGCGCTTGACGTTCACGCTACTGAGCTTAAGTTGGAGCGCCTGCAAGTGGGCCTCATGCGCTGAGGAATAGGTGGCGCATGAAGGTGCGTGGCTTCTCTGTTGGCCATCAAACTTGGTGGGTGGACTATGCTCCTCTAGTTGGTCACTATGGTGGTCTCTAATTTGAGAAAGGAGGTCGGTAGCTCTAGTTCTGGAGCGTTAAAGTTGGTGTTCTTGGTTCTTTCTCTTCTGTGTTATTTTATCCCTCTTGTGTATCTATTGTTCTTGTTATATGCTTGGGTATAGTGAGGGAAGTAGATGGGGGACTCTAGGAACAGGGAAAGGACTAAGAGAGAAGCTGACTCAATAATCTAATTTGAGAAATAACTGAAGACTCTAGCTCTATTTATAGAGCCCCAATAATAATTCAAATTTTGAATTACAAATCCATATCTAAATCTGAATTCAAATCTTAATAATTCAAATCTTAAAAAATCTAACTAAATAATTATTATACCTACAAGTTGGAGAAATATCATTCTTAAAAAAATCAACACAAATTACTTAGTAAACTAAAAATTTAAAATAGTGATAAATAATCTTTTAGTTTAACAATAAATATTCAATTTATACAATAATTTAACAATTGTAAATCCATAATACTCAATTTATACAGTACTAAATAAAAGACAAAAAAGGATACACAAAAGTAAACATACCTCAAAGATACTTAGTAGTAAACAAAAAGGATGATGAAGCTGTTGGAAATCGTGCCCTAGGGGCCAATCATTGTCTTATGAACATTATTGATTTATGAATTTATTAATTGAGTTATCATATTATTTGCATGTTTACTATGATGACCATCCTTGGATAATTTATGATATTATCCTAAATGTCCCTGGTCGATCATCTATACAGGAGCACAGATAAAATAAGACCAGTATGACTTTGAAGATGTATAGAGATATAAATCAAAGTCATAAGCACATGTAAGAGTACAAGGTGCTAGACCGACCCGCTATGAGAGAACTGCATGGGTAACGTCATAAGCTTCTCTCATATACAAACCATATCAATAAGCCCTTTGACCTGAGATCATCATGGATTCCTACATGACAAAACGCTCAGCTTTGACCTAGTCAAAAGTCACTTTTGACCGAGTGATCATAAAGACTATGTTCGGCCTTAGTGATTTTTCATGCGGAGGAATGTGAATGGTCAAGATGGAATTTGTCCCTCACATTCGTAGAGCGATATTACTGGGCCCCTCGATGAGTGAGTCTGAGAAATGTATGGCCATACTGTAATGGAAAGGTAGTTCCATTTCTATAGTCAGACTACTCAGGGATCGAGAAAGTAACGGTCAGGAATAGGAGGATGACATTATCCATGCCTCATCCATGACCAAAATATCGCGTGATAGAAGGGACATGATATGGTTGTATAAAATGTTACATTGTTTATCGATCCTCATATGATTTGGGTAGTCGTTATGTCTTGCTAGAGACCGCTTGCGACTTGTGGGCTAGTATAGCAAATGGCCCACTGCCAACTTCATATGGGCCTACAGGGTTGCACACAAAATAGCCCAACACGAGCTATGATGTCCAGATTCATTGAATCTAAGACATGTCCAGATTCAATGAATGATCTAGGATAGATGTATATATATTTATTTATATTTATATTCGTATATATATATATAAATTCGTATATATACATTATATGTATATATGAGATTTAATTTATAAGGATAAATTAAATCTCTATCACGTTTGAAATTCGAAATTCAAATTGATAGGATATCTCATATAAGAGATATTTATAAGATTTAATTTATAAGGATAAATTAAATCTCTATCATGGTTGAAATTTGAAATTCAAATTGATAGGATATCTCATATAAGAGATCTTTATAAGATTTAATTTATAAGGATAAATTAAATCTCTATCACGTTTGAAATTCGAAATTCAAATTGATAGGATATCTCAAATTTGATTTATGAGAATAAATTAAATATAGTTCAGTCTCATCTTTATTTAAAATTAAATAAATGGGTAATTAAATCTGTGGGACGGATTTGATATTATTTATTTAATTAGTTTCTTATAAAATTATACAATATATGATATTGTATTAATTTTGGAATTAATATAAGATTAACTCTAAAATCCAATTCGGTTGATAGAGAAAAATGCACAGCATCCTATATATCTGATTTTAGGAGCTGCGTTTTGCACAGAGAAACATATAGAACATAGAAAGGCCGAAGGGTACTCTGTAAAAGGTTTACAGATAAGAAACTGCTGAAATAGAGACGGAGAGGACGAACTCTTGAGAAAGCCCTGGAGGGACAAGAGACGCTAGCACGTCGTTCGTGGTTGGAACGCTGTTCGTGTGGATACCAGTAGAGGAAGCCGACCTGAGTCGTCGACTTCTTGTGATCAGAAAGGGAGCACGAGCCGCAGAGAGAAGCTGTGAACGTCATGACCGAAAGCTGTGGAAGTCGCTGAGGCACACTAAGGGTAATACTTCTTCCCACTTGACTTAAACACATACGGTAGATCCTGGCAAGGAATGGAAAAAATTTTAAATTAATTTCCGCTGCGTGTCTTCCAATTCCTTACAGAAGCCTAGCGAAGGTTAAGAAAGAGAAATATTTGAATAAAATTTTAATTATAGAAAAAATGATATATAAGAAATATTATAATAAAGGAAGAGCTACCCTTGGCTAAACAAGGTGAAAATTATTAGCAAAAGCAAAGAAAGAGAAAGTAGAATAAAATTGACAAGAGGGAAAGAAGAATACAAAATAAATCCAACTGCATAATGTATATGCTATAAATGTAATTAATAAAAGTTATTAAAAGTAATACAATAAATCTTTAAAACATAATCTAACACAAAATTATAATCAAAGAATATTATATAATACCTTAGGAAAAATAGAAAGAGAAAGAGGATGACAAACAAATAAAAGGATGCCTTTAGAGAAAAAAATGATTAAGATGATGCATAATCTAACACGAAATTATAAACAAAACTTGGACAAACTAACCACATGAATAATATATATTAAATCAATAACAAATACAACATAAGAAACTAGGATGCTTCAACTTTAAAACATAAACAAATGAAGAAAAATATCAAGAAAAATTAAGGAGAGGAGAAGGAAGAATACAAAATAAATCCAATAACATACCCAACAAAAGGGATGATGAAGCTTAGCAAGAGTGAAGAAGGATAATGCCCTTGACATTTGACATTTAAAAAAGGTTTTTACAAATTTTAATTTTTTATTTGTTGTTTAATTGCCTATTTGTATATTTATTCTTGGAAATTAAATTAACTATTTAATTTTTATAAAAATCTTTTGAATTGAAATTAATTTATTAAACATTTTTTGGATGCATAAAATAGTGGGAGAATTTAAATTAAATTATTTAGTCACATTTGTTGATTAAATGCTCTGTTAAATTGTACATATTTAGATTTTAATGCACATTAATGATATTTATGATTAGCATGCAATTCCCTAAGGAGTAGCCACAACATCCTTATTCATTTGATTTTGTTGCATGCATTAATTAATTACATATGGATTTAAAATATCAATTATAATTAAATATATAGCTACAATTTATGTTTACTCACATGTAGGTATATCATAATTGTATATTTAATTAGGGTGGGATAGAATGACTTTGTTATTTTTTAAGTAATCCACAGGTATTGGAAAGTACAAATGCATTCCAATTTCATCATTTGAGATAAATACATATTATGCTAATGCCTTTGCCCACAGGTAGACATCGGTGATATATATATTTATTACTTCTTGCATGTTACATTTTGCTAAGAATGCATACATGGCACATTGAATTGTTATTGCTTCAAATTCTAACTCGTGAGATTGTTTGTATATTTGTCTATTTTCATTTTGCATATACAATAAAGGATCACCAGAAGCATTAGGGGAGCAATCTCTAAGTGTGAGATAGCTAAAGGATACCTGGAAGCTTTAGATAAGCAATTAAAGTCGATGGACAAGCATAGGGGTGGTGCCATCACTTGGGTCATGAAGCATGTGAACTCTAAATTGTGGCATGATACTATTATTGATGAAATAAATTCTATTGCAAACAAACATGTTTGGGAACTTATAGAGTTGCCTAGTGGGTCTAAAGTCATTGGCTGTAAATATGTTTATAAAACCATAAGAGACTTACAAGGCAACATTGATAAATACAAGGTTAGGTTGGTTGCTAAGGGCTCCAATCAAGTGGAGAGGATATATTATAGTGAAATATTTTCACTTATGTCCAAGAAAGATTCATTCTGCATCATCATGGGATTATTTGTCCATTTTGATATAGAGTTGTACCAAATGGATGTGAAGATTGTATTTCTCAATGGTAAACTAGAGGAAGAAGTCTACATAAAATAACTTGAGGGGTTTGTTACAGAAGGTAAAGAACAATTGGTATGCAAGCTAAAGAAATCAATATATGGTATGAAAAAGGCTTCACAGGAATGGTACTTAAAGTTCCATAAAGAGATCACATCATTTGGTTTTGTTGAGAATATCATGAATGATTGTATATACCACAAGGCTAGTGGGAGTAAGATCATATTCTTGATTTAATATATGGATGACATTTTACTTGCTACAAATGATCTAGGACTATTTCATGAGCTGAAACAATTTTGTTTAAGAATTTTGATATAAAATACATGGGTGAGGCATCTTATGTTATTGGCATAAGGATCCATAAAGAAATGACACAATATCTCGTAGGCTTATCTCAAGAACCTTATATTGGCAAAATTCTTGAACGATTCACAATGCAAAATTGTTCATCTAATATAGCTTCTATTGAAAAGGGAGATAAATTTAGTCTAGGTTAATGTCTTGAAACTGAGTTTAAAAGGAAATAGATAAAAAAAAGGTCTTATATGCCTAAGTAGTGGGAAGCTTGATGTATGTATAGGCTTGTACAAGACCTGACATCATTTTTGTTGTGGGTATGTTGGGACGATACTAAAGCAATATTGGGGAAGCATATTGGACAACTGCAAAGAAAGTAAAGGCACCTATAAGGTACTAAACACTATATGTTCACATATAGAAGAACGACAATCTGGAAATAATTGGATACTCATATTTAAACCTTAGAGGATGTGTAGATACAAATAAATCTACAACTAGTCACATATTCCTATTGGCATAAGGAGCTATATCATGGAGAAGTGCAAAGCAAACTCAAACAACTCCTTCTATCAGTGATGTTGCGTATATTGCATGTTCTAAAGCAAGTTTACAAGCGATTTAAATGAGGAATTTTATTGTTGGGCTCAAGATTGTGGATTTAATATCTAATAGTTCAAGATTGTAAATTTAATCTTTAAGTCAATCAGAATGTATTGTCATAATGTTGTTGCGGTTGCCATAGCAAATAACAAAAGGAATAAAAGTGGAAGCAAATTTATCGAACTTAAATTCTTATGCTTGAGAGAAAGAGTTTAGGATGGCCAAGTTTCCATTGAACACAATAATATATTAGATATGTTGGCTTATCATTTGACTAAAAGATTGAAGCCGAACATCTTCGTCGCACATGTACCTCATATAGGACTTTGTCCTTCATTTGATTAATGGAAGTATGAGCAATGAAATCAAATTTTATGGTTTATCATTTCTAATTTATGATTGTGTATATTTGTGATATTAAAATTGATTAACATTGAAACATGAACGGATGAATATTGAGTTCATACATAACGTGAAACACATTGAGTGATGATATTGCATGTAATATATAGAAGGTAATACTCGATAGAAAATGACTTATCACCATGATTCTTGTAGTATGATATCAGTTAACTTTGATAGGACAATGATATTGAGTATATGGGCTAAATAAGATAATGTGAGATATTTATTATTATAACTATGTAGATATTAATTAGGATAATTAATAAATATATATGAGTGTGGCCTGTAGTCATTTGGGCCTAGTCCAAGGGGTAATTGACTCAATTTATTAAATTTAATTTTCTGATAGTGGAAATTAATAGTTAACAATTATCATGTGATAATTTTCTGAGTCCCGAGTGATAAGTTTTCTTTACTCACTCTCTGAGAGTTACCCACTAGTGACGGCAGTACACAAGTTTCCATCACTATGCCTAATCACCAGCTAGAAGAATCTGTTCTCTTTTCATCTAATTGTGTTTCTTATTAACAAATCTCTGAGTCAAGTTCTAGTTCTTCCTCAAACCAGTTAAGGTAATTGTGAGAGGTATTTATAAGTCTTCCGCTTCATCTTATATATATATATGTTATAATCTGGAGTGATTAAATTATATATGAGATATTTTTATTCCAATAGTTGATTGAAGTAGATTTATTTGAATTATAGTTTTGTGATTCATAGATATTGTTCTCCAGAGATCAATGCAATTTGGTTAAATCACCACAAAGTAGATTATTCTACACTTGAATGAATGAACATCATAGCAATATAATCTGAATTACAACTAAGTACTTTTAAAAGTGACCAACAAACTTGAATTGAAATCTTCACTGCCCTGACTTACATAATTAATAGCTAACAAAATCTAATAGAAAATATAAAAAGTGTGGGTTGAATTTCAGATAAAATTGAAAACCTTAGCCATATAACATCAATACTAAATTACACATAGTATACAATACCATGCTTCTATGTTTATGTTGAGAGGCCCTGTGTGAAAGAGAGAGAGAGAGATTTTCCACACTTTTGAAACCTCTCTTGAAAAATTCCATACTCACGTAGCAACTTGGCATTGGCTTCATAAGAAAGTTTCAATCTTTACTTTTCTTTATGAGAATTCTCTGAATTAAAATAAAAAAAGCATGAAATTAACTGGATTTCATTTCAAAACATAGCAATAGAAGAAAGTCTGAAATATTAAACACATTTGTTTTTTAAATAAAAAGTAAAAGAGAAAGAAGAAATGCTAAATCTTTCAATAAGAATTGAAGCAGCAACTTAGCAATTGGTGAAGGAAAAATTAGAAATAGAAGAAAACCAATTTACTATTTAACCAGTTTTGCTTCTTCGATTTCAACTTTTCACAACTTAGGTGAAACTAATAGACATTGAAATTTGCAATCAGGATTTTATCTTTCGACAATGAGAGCGACCGACCTATCAGTGCACACCTTAGATTTGAGAAAGAGAGGTTCAAACCCCAAATCTGATTTTGTCAAGAGAGAGTGATTGGTCTTTAAATGTGAGCCCAAGGCGAGAGGCTAAGGTTGATGCACTGAGACTGAGGTTGATAAGTCTTCAAACGGAAAGCAAGAATGACTACTAGGTAATGAACTGATGGGCTGGGTGGGGGAGACAGTAAGGATATGGAGGAAAGAAGACGATAGGGATGGAGGAACAGGGGCTTGGGTTGCCAGAGATGAAGAAGAAAATGGAGGAACAAGAGCTTTAAGCAAGGAAGATGGTGGAACTTCGAGCGTCGAGAGAATTTTGATCGTTTGAGTGAAGCGAAACTTGTGGCCTTATGGGACTAATAGGGGTTTACTAGTTGAGGGGTAGATTAAGGTTTTAAAAATATGGGTCTAGCTTATCTCAATTGCCACTGAATGAAGCGACATCGTTTTGGGTGTTAAAATGACATTTGATTTAATTTGTTAAAAACATAAAACTATACCTCCTTCTTGATATAAAAATATATGAAAAAATATTTATTCTATTAAAAATATATTATCTTCTTTAGTTAACTAGAGATTTCTCTCTGTGCATTACACTAGGTAAAAAATATGTTATAATTGATTAATTATTTATTATTATAAAGTATTATTATGGTTAAAAAATATTATAGAATTAATTAAAAGATTATTGATTAATTATTATCATGGGACTCAAAATCTTTCAAAAATAAAAGTAGTTTATGATTATTATGAATCATTATTATGGTTAGAAATTTGAAATAGCATAAAATTAATTAATGGAATCACTAACTAATTACTATCATAGGACTCAATATCTTCAAAAATTAAAGTAAGATTATTGATTGAGATTTATAAATATTAAAATTAAAAATATTGAGTTGTATCGACCTAAACATGTTTTTAAATAAATTGTGTATTACAATATTTTAATAATATAGTTGGTTAATTGATTGATGACAATTGATATAAGAGGTACTTAATAATTAATTTAAATAGATTAAAGAAGTTAGATAAATTTTTAATTATAAGAAATGGGATCTAAATCTGATGTCTTTATAATACACTATATGATATTAGATTATATCTCAATGTATAAGTTAGGAAAATTAACTTAGAAAAAATATAAATATTAGAAATAAAATAAAATAAAGTTGATCCTAAATATAAAATCTTATTATATTTTATCTCTACTATTTATCACTTTTTCACTTTTTCTAAACTAGTTTACTCAATTTATAAATTGAGATATAATATAATATCATATATGAGTATTGTAAAGAGATCATATTTATGCCCCATTTATTATCATTAAGCAATTTATCCAATCTCATTAATATATTTAAATTAATTAAGTAAATTTTATATTAAGAATTAGAGAAATATATATTTTTAACAAAATAAATATATTCTAAGATATTTTTATAATCCTTTCTTTGTAATATCTTAATTTTTTCTTCGGAGTTAGAGTGTCAATAGTACCCTTCAAGAGGACATAAGATTAATTAGTATGTCTTAAAGAATAAGACAAAGGGTTGAATAAGAGGAAATTAAATTATAAAATATTTGAGATTTATTATAAAATAAAAGATTTAGCAAACTAGAGAGATTTAAAATTGAATTAAATTGAAAAAAGAGTAATCACAAATATTTATAATATATATATTGTAGTGGAAGATAAACTGAAACTCTCGTAAATATGTGTATTTAAAAATAAATTAATACTTTGCTTAGATTGAGAGAAAATGGGAAAAAAAGAAAAGTGTGGTGGTAAGTGGAAAATGGGAGAGGAATGTAGTTTTCCCTAGCTTGGTTAGGAGAGAAAATAGAAGAGAAAAAAAGTAGATGGAGAAATGAGGTGGGTCCTACAACCCACTTTCCTTCTAAAATTTCTCTACATAAGTGGGATGGAGAAAGAAATGTATTGCCCAAATTTACCCCTAACACACTGGTACAAAATATGATTTTTAAAGCCTTATTTTCAAACCAGTCCTTGCGGAGACGGTTTAAAAAAATGACCTGTGGCATTTTTGTAAATAAGATGAAATAATTACACTGGATGTACACGTAATCAGTGTAAAATATAATTACTATGATGGATACTAATATTAATAGGTGTAGATTAGCTGCGTCATATTCTGACTCTTCAGTTTCTTATCTATACTTTCCTGTTTCTTTTCTATAACTTCTTCAGACCTTACGGAGATGCTTTAAAACAAATGACTAGTGACATTTTTGTAAATAAGATGAAATATTTACATCGGATTTAAATTAACCGGTATTAAATATGCTTTCTATTCTGACTCTTCAGTTTCATGTCTATGCTTTCCCGCTTCTTTTCTCTGTACCTTCTTATGCCGTTCATTTTACTTTTTTCGTTCCCAACGTTTGTACTCATTATGATATAAGGGCAATTGCATTCTTCGATATTCTTTTTTGAAACCGTTTTTATTCCTCAACCATATGTATACCATTCTTATGATTAATACTTGTTGTCTTATCACTTTATCTCTATTTTTTTTTCTTTTCTTCTATATGAACGCTCTAATGGCTTCTTCCTCATGCACACCTCCTTCTCTGCTGCACAAAAGATACATAGATGATTTTGAAGACAAATATCCTGACCCTCATCCTGTAGTTCTTTCTCCTCTTTCCCTAGTTGTCACTCTGATGGAGCACTTTGAAGAACTCATCATGTGCTTTAATGGCTTGGAAAACTCAGTGGAATAATTGACTCAGAAAGTTAATAGACTCAGAGACAGTTTTAGAGCTTTTTGCTTAGAAGTTTGTCGCCACCAATAGTATGATAGCTTGTATCATGTTGTTGATCCTACTGACTCTAATGAATCCCAAACCTCCGATTTTGATGAGGAGTAAAAGCCTGCAACCTTTATCTGCCCCTCCTATTTTATTTTTTGTACTTAATGAAAAATAGAGAGAATATATTATATATTATGATAGATATTGTCTTGAAAATTTCATACTTTTGATGTAAAGTTATTAGTAAAGATGAATGGATGAAGTTTCTTATTTTTATGACATGTTCTTTTATTTTTCAAAAACAAAAAAAACTGCAACAGATTGAAACTGAACATGTTAATGTTAGATGTAGAATATAATGACCGGTTTAGAACAAGTTATTTCTACACTGGTCTTCCACTTCATCTCGTGTAGAGTTGTTCAGTTTATATTATTTTACACTAGTGTAAAAGTGACCGGTGTATAACATAATGTCTGGTTTAGAAAAAAATTATTTCTATATCAGTGTTGCATTTTATCCATGTAGATTCGCTGATGAAATACACTTTAATTTAATCAAAAGCCCCTTCGTGCCTCTCATCTGTCATTTTTCACTTGTTTGCGCATTTAAGTCTTCTCAACCCTTCACAGTTGGTGAGTTTTGTTTTGAACTCCTTGTCTTAAGAACTAAAGATTTATGCACTACTGGCTGTAGCTTTTGCTGTTATTTATGCTAGATTCATTAGTGTAATTTACTTGTTTCAATTAGTGAGTTCTTCCACTTGTGTGTGGTATATTATCTCCCATAATTAGCTACAAGCTAGGTTTTCTTATTTTCTATTTTCCTAGCTTTTAGTCTTCCATAAATATGGATTGTAGTTGGAGAAATACTAAATTAACAAGTGTTGAGTATGCAGAGGGGTGAAGAAGTTTTTGGATTTTACTAAATAAAATGGTGATAAAGACAATATAATGTTTTATTGTCCTTGTGTGAGTTGTTAAAATGAGAGGAAACAAATTTCTATAGATATGTACACTCATCTAATTTGTGAGGGGTTTTAAAAGAGTTACGTAGTATGGGTATGTCACGGTAAAAATGTGAAAAGGTTGAGTGCATCTGAATAGTTGGAACAGACATTGGGTGATGACATGGATACTGATAATCGGGTAAAGGACATGATTCATGATATTAAAGAACATGCTTTTATGCGGTCACATGCATATGGTAATTTGTATAATGATGCAGAAAATACAATATGTGGAATGTGGTGTTGAGATTAGTAAGTGTGAAAGCACGACATGGGCGGAGTGATAGAGGTTTCTCATAATTGCTTGAGTTATTGCAAGACATGTTTCCAGAACAAAACGTGTTACCCAAACACTACTGTGATGCTTAGAAAATAATGTCCTTTAGGCATGCAATATAGAAAGATTCATGCATGCCCAAATGATTGCATATTGTATAGGAAAGATTTTGAAGATGAGGAGAAATATCCAATATGTAAGACACCAAGTTACAGATCAAACAAGTCTCCTACAAAGGTGTTATGGTATCTTCCAATTATACCAAGGTTTAAGCGGCTTTTTGCTAATGAAGATGATGCCAAAAAAATGTTGACATGCAACTGAAAGGATTTATGATGGAAAGTTTCGTCATCCAACTGATTCTTTGTAATAGAAGAAGATTGATGACTTATTCTCGAGTTCAACAATGAACCACGAAACCTAAGGCTTGTACTCAGTACAGATGGTATGAACCTTTATGGTAGCCTTAGTAGTATACATAGTTCATAGCCCGTCTTCTTGGTAGTTTACAACCTATCTCCCTTGTTGTGTATGAGATACAAGTATGTAATATTGTCTATGTTGATATCAAGACCAAAACAACTAGGAAATGACATAAATGTTTACCTAATGCCCTTGATCAAAGATTTGAAGAAGCTATGGGAAGGTGTGGATTTTTTTTTATGCAATTAAGAATGAGGTATTCAATATGCCCGCCATAATTTTTTTGTACAATTAATGACTTTCCTGTATAATAAAATTTGTCAGGGTATAGTGTTAAAGGCCATAAATCATGTCCGATTTATGAGGAAGAGACTTGTTATTGTCAACTTCATCATGGAAGAAAGACAGTCTACCTAGGTTATAAGAGATTTCAAAGGCAAGGCCACCCATACCGTCGATTTAGGGAAAAAAATTTGGCGGCCAAGAATTTGAAAATTCTCCAGAGCCATTGACTGGAGAACAAGTTTATGAAAAGGTGAAAGATATCAACGTTACTTTTGGTAAGACTACCAAAAGAAGTAAGAAAAATATATGGAACAAAAGATCTGTCTTCTTTAAGCTTTTGTATTGGCAACATCTTCAAATAAGGCACTGTATTGATATCATGCATGCGGAGAAAAATGTGTGTGACAGTATTGTTGGAACACTTCTCAACCTACATGGTAGTTCCAAAGAAGGTTTGAAGGCAAGATTAAATTTACAAGAAATAGGAATACGTGAGGATTTACATCCAAGGCCAGATGTGAGGGGAGTTATTGTGTTAAAGAGATTAATATTTTGTCCAAGGATGAGAGAAGAAGTATTTGTGAATATTTGCCATGAATCAAAGTTCCCTCTAGGTACTCATCTAATCTTAAGAAGATTGTGTCAATGAAAGATTTAAAATTAGTAGGCTAAAAGTCTCATGATTGTCATGTCTTGATGCAACAATTATTCCCAGTAGCTATTCGAGGATCCTTCAAGATGATTTGAGACACATTGTAACCAAACTTTGTTTCTTCTTCAATACTATATATGGCAAAGTCTTTGAGATTGAAAAGTTGGATGAATTGGAATGAGAGGGTTATGTTATTTTGTGCCAACTTGAAAAAATGTTTCTTCCAGGCTTTTTTGGCATCATAGTACACCTCATCATTCATCTAGTGCGAGAGATAAAACTATGTGGCCCTGTATACTTATGATGGATGTACCCATTTGAAATATACATGAAAATCCTTAAAGGGTACATGAAGAATCCAAATAGGCCAAAGGCATCCATTGTTGAAAAATATGTTTCTGAAGAAGCTATAGATTTTTGTCAACACTATATGTCTAAAGTATGGCTTACCAATCTCGCTAAACCCCTTGCCAAATAGGGGGTCAACGCAAAATGTTGGTAAAGAGTGTTGATCATAAAGAATTGTAGCAAATACACTTACACATCTTGAATAACATTGATGAAGTTCAAGACTATATAGTTGTTCATAAAGAGCTTGTTCAGAAACAAAATAATAGAATGACAGAGCAAAAGTTGATTAGAGAACACAATAAATCTTTTGTACATTGGTTTAAACATAAGGTTGAAAATGATGATTGTGTATCTGATTCAATTAGATGGTTGGCATATAGTCCTGAATTTAATGTGATATGTTAGAATTCATTTGATATCAAAGGGTATTCCTTTTATACGAAGTCCCTAGATGATAAAAGTAGCATGCAAAATAGTGGTGTTATGTTAGTGGCTTAAAAGTGATCTACAAAATTTAAGGCCACCATTTTAACACCAGAGTTATATGTTATCTGGTATAAAAAGTGGTCTAAAAAATTTAACGTTACCTTTTTTACACAGGAGTTATATGTTATCTGGTATAGAAAGTCTTTTGAAATTTAACATATTAATCATTTTATATTCAAAATATGACTTTACATCAGATTTAAATGTTAACCAATGTAAAAAGTATTAATGAAAATACTTTAATTAAACCCGCTCCTTGGCGCATCTCTTCATTTCTCATTTCTCAAGTTTTATTTAGTCTTAATTTTTACGTCGTCTATCATTAGTCCACTCATCGTACTCTGTGGTTTTCATTGGGTTTCACTGTGGTCAGTCGTTCTTTTCTATTTTCGCTCTCATTGTGCTTTGACATGTATATGTTCTGGACACTTATTTTCTCGTGTATGTGCTCACCTTTTATGTGTCCATTTAATGTAGGTTTTGTAGTTTTCTATGATAAATGTTTGCACTTCTTTCCATAGATAAATACTAAGGGAACAAGTTTTGTGTATTCTAAAGGAAGGCAAAAGGTTTAAGTCTATTTATTATGTTTGTTTTTGTTATTGCATATATAGGAATATAGGGGTAGTGGTAATTAGAATGAGGCTAGCGATGCTCCAAGTGACTCTAATCAAAGGAGGGGCAGAAGTACGACGTGTAACATCCTTACTTTCATACGTCTTAGGGACCATTTAGTAGCATTTAGTACCACTTACAAGACCTTGGAAGTCCATTAGCCAAATATGGAATTTTACTCTTTCTCGGGTTACTGTAAGGTATTCCAGATTACACAATGAACTTTAAAAAATCATAATTAATTATAGAAAACTCAAAATGAAGTGGTTCAAAAAGATACGTGAAGATAACATCTTGAAATATAAGGAAAAAATAATTTTTAGACCAAATAATTAACCAATTGACACAGTTTATTCATTGAAATTTACTGTTCATTTGGTCAAAAACTCTGGAAATAGATTATAGTCCCTTATTTTGGAATTTCATTTCTCTTGATATACACATCCAAATGAAATGTTCTACCTATTCACTTAAAGATCTGGATGTGTACTACATTAGCATAAAATTTAGTGGAATAATTCCTTCATTTGTTAGGTCAAACTGAAACTACAACAAAACTGCTTCAGGACCTACGGTTTACCCTTTCAGATTCCTTTCTTTCACTTTCAATAATTATTCTAGCATACATAAATCATCTCTTTTGCCTTTTATGAATTCATATACATCATGGGGTTATAAAATAATTGTTTCATACAATCTCATCACATAAATAAATACTTAACATGGCTTTGACATACTTGGAAAGTGCATAGCATATGCTAACATCTTAAATACTTCACTTTTCTTCTTCCATGCTTTAGCTCTTATCCATGCAATATTATCCATCATGCTTGACCTAAATTGGTTGGTTATGGGAGAGTGAGATTCTAGGGAATCTCAGTAGCAAACATTACCACTTAAATATGCAAGATGGATGCTAATGCATGATATGTAATTTCATTAAACTTTCTTTGATTAGTGACATGCCATCATGCTATATACTTTCACATAAAGTGTATGGCCATGGAAAAGATATGATTCATAATAAATTCAACATCATTTATCATGTCACAACATCATTCAAATATCATGTACATATCAACACATAAGCATACAACATCAAGCACATAAAGAGGTAAGTTCACTACCTTGCACTTAAGCTTTCCTCTTGATCTTTTGCACTTGCTCCCTAGCTTCGCAACCATGAAGTCTTTATGTCAATCACTTCCCAACATGTTCTTGGATGTTTCATGGTCCTAAACACTCACATAACTCATTAGGACTCATGAACTCTAACCATGTTCAAGACTAACTTTGTTACACTCTTTATTGTCATAATTGATGTCTTTATTGTCATAACTCATTAGGACTAATCCACTTGGCTCTTGAACCAATTGATGTCTTGAATTTACCCAACACAATTTTATATTTTGAATCCATTTATGAGCTTAGAATTATGAAATTCCAGCTCCTTCATGGCCTGTTGTACAGAACTGAACATAAGCATACAATTCTTTCAAAAATTCTCATTCTGATTCTAATGCTTCCCATACTTGTTTCTCCACTTTACCCCACACAACATTTCATTTTAAAACCATTGGAACCATCAAAATCATGAAATTATAATCACTGTTTATGCGAGTGAACAGTAACCGTAAGGAATTTCAAAGACTACAACCTTGAGATTTTAATGTTTCCAAGGTTCAAAACATTTCCAATCCTACACAAAATCATCATATAAATTCAATGGAAGCATTAAATCATTGAAATTCCATTTTTTACCTCATGAACAGTGCAGACAAAACAGATTCACTCTTAGCAAAGTCAAGAATATCAACTTGATTCAACAACCAATCACTTAACTAGCTTGTTTAAGCTTCAATCATATGCTTCTAACTTTAATTTCTTCTTTCCCCTTTCATATAATATATTTGGGCAGCACCACCCCTTAGAGAAAACTCAACTTTCCCCCCATGAAAACCCTAAGTTCAAGCTCCCAAATCAAAGGAAAATAAGCTAGGAGAGATTGCTTACATTTAATCTCTAGCTTGCTTGAACTTTGGTACCTTGAATCTTCTTTGTCTTGGCGTGAGTTTTCATTTTGCAAGAGTTTCCACAAGGGTCCATGAACTTATGGTTTGCTGCAGAAATGAAGGGGGTATTTATAGAAAAATCTTGGTGGAAATCAATGGCCAATATTGATTTGGTTACTATTTGATCTAAAGGCCCACATTTAATTTTGGATTTAACTTTTTTAAAAAGAATAATTATGACATCATGTGGGACAGCTCAAGGGACACCTCATGGGGGGTATGTGGCGTGCTTACCATGCCAGGAAGCTTCTGGAAAAAATTCAGTCTAATCCGGTACCGATCAGAGCAGTTTCATAATAATCGGACTATTTTATGTTCCTAATTTTTTTATAATATTCCAGGATATGTATTATGTCCTAGAAATTAATGTCTAGGCATATCATACCATTGAAAATGATATGATAAAGATTTATCTACCATCCATCCCTTAGAAAATGACCAAAATACCCTTGGTGTCCTTTCTTGCATTATACTAACCCTAAGGATAAAATCGTCATTTCACACCTCTTTATACTGCCTCAGTGTGTATCTGGGCTCTAAATAATCCTCTTTATAATATATGACACGTTTTTTGCCTGTCTAAAGTGACCAAAATGCCCTCTATCCATCACTGGTACAGTATAGGCATCTAGAGGTATTTTCGTAATTTCACACTTTTCCTGGACTGCTCTGGACTCTGGCCCACATAACTATTTCACTACTTTATTGGGCTCATTATGGCGCCATTTGGGGCTTGGTATGGGCTCATTGGCCTCATTATAGTTATGGCACAAATCCCAATAAATCTCACCCCGATCCTATTTATCGGGTATTTTATTTTACCGTAAAATCCCGTAAGACTTCTACAGGATTCCTTTTCTGACTCTATCAATTTTATAAATTCTTACATAAAATATAGGAATTTTCTATAAAGTTTCATCTGATTCTGCTATCTGAAAAATACTGTAATAATTCTTCTGACTTCATAAATTTATATCAATTAATCGGGACCTCAAATCAAAATTCTGTGTTATGTTAAACTGACCAGAATAATTTTGTCTATCTACTGATAAACTTTGGGTCTTAAATGATTCTGGGTATTTTTTGGCCTGTTTCAGCTCAACTTTCTCATATTTACATTTAGGTCCCTGAACTTTTGCATAATTGCACCTAGGCCCCTAAACTTTTAGCTATTTGCATTTAAATCCCTTAACTTTTTGAAAATTACACTTAAGGGCCCAATTTTTGTTTATACTTTCACTTTTTGCCTTTAACCTTTTCTACTTTTCAGTTTAGTCATTCTCTTCCTTAAAGAATCATCTAACCTTTAATATTTCTTCTGCTTTTTGTCATAATCCTTTCCAAACCTCTTTCCACTATCAGAACTATACAGATAGGAAAAATTAGGATATGATATTTCTACCCACTTAAAATAAATTTCACCCTCGAAATTTACTTAACTCCTTAGTCAACCATCGTGGATAGGTATCCTTACCCTTTTTATGACTAAGGATTGGGGCATTTACCTCTTATTTTCTATTTTAACATCTTAGCGGAGTACCTTTCATGCCCGCAGATCTTTATATCTTTACTATCATCATTCTTCTATTATGAATCAGCTCAATCAGAGTTGAACTCCAATTCATTCTATTACTTACTTGCTATACATCTATCTACATATGGACTTCTCACCATATTAAACTTGTGAGTAGTGTCCATTTCTTTTATATTAAACTCTCTTGAATACTGCTATATTCGGGAGTTTCTATTAACAATTCATCATACTTCTTAAAGTAATCATTTATGACTCATTTGAGTATCTAGCGGAATTCTCTGGACATCTGCACAACTTCATTTCTCACTTTCATATCATTACATTTATATTGTTATTATCATTTTCTATAACTCATCATAATACAGAGAGAGGACTTGTATCATGATTCTTTCTTTCGTTGCTCTACTGCTAAACAGGAGCATATAAGAGCATATAGGAGCATATAGGAGCACATACTCTAATATGCATAATGCCTGGCCATGATACTGCAAGACTACATACCTGCTCATGAATGTAAAGCTCTAACATCAGAGCTCAAGCATTCCTTCTCTTAATATGTACAGCTCTAACACTTGGAGCTTGTACAGCTCTATCATATATAGCTTGCACTGCTCTAACATTCAGAGCTCTAGCATATTTTACAAACATAACATAACATAATGCCTGGCATTTTATGCAAGGAGTGAAAGCTCTCATTTACTCTTTCACATGTAACTTAACATTCAAACATCTTATCCCTTTCAAAAAGGGAGCCTCTCTATCTATTTACAAGGCTAGCCATAATGCCACTTTATATCATACTTCTCATTACATACTTCTCATAGCATATCTCATTTCGTATCTTTTTATCATTTTACATAGCTTTGTGCACATATGCCAATTTCTATGGCATTTACACCTTTTTCTATCACTTCCCAGGGGTCACCCATCATTGGACTACCCTTGCCTGAGCACGCTTAACTGAAAAGTGCAGATATAAATCTGAAGTACTGGTGCTAACAGGCTCTAACCCTGGTACTTTACTATCTTAGACCCATCTTATACTATCTCTCTTGGGTCTATCTGGCCTTCTAATCTCTTTATTCTCATCTGGAGGATTTACTTGTCTCTTATTTTCTATAATCTCATCATAAGGATCTCTTGTCATATCTTATGAAATATTCTTATAAATCATTGGAACTCAGGATTAACAGCTTTAACTTTAATCACTTAGTTCCTGATACGTGTAAGGAGATTTGAGTTCAGTCCCTGATAGTAATAAGGCTATATGAAACTAGCATCATGGGTACTCCCTTTGTTATGAGTTAACCAACTTGTGAAGCTTCTATACCTTAACTTTTCCTTGGTGTTCATCATTCTAAAGAAATATTGTACTTATGGCTCATTACTTTCTTGTACTAGGCTTGGTCTACTGCGACCCTCGGGATCTACTGCGATCAACCGTAAGCCTTTTTAGGATCTAACTGCGACCCTGTGAGCCATACTAGGATCTAACTGCAATCCTCCAAAATCTACTGCGATTCTGTTGTACTGTATTCTCATCTCTAGAAGACCTAAACCAATGGACAAAGTTACAAGGTTAGTCACTTCCACATAGTTGTTAACTCCACAGATAATTCCCCAAAAATGATCACAGAAGCCAATATTATCTATCAAGACTTTACTCATTTCCCTATCACTCAGGAATTCCTCATATCATTCTCATTTTTTTTCATAGCACATCACCCATATACCTTACCCCTACTGAAGGGATATATCCTGAGTATCATAATCATTTATCTGTAAATTCACTATGAATACTCATCTTTAATCTCATTCTCTATCCCATTAACTATCATAGTTTGATCATAAATTCTCTTTATAGCTTCTCAGAATCAAGTATCTAACTTTCTAGTTTAGCACTTTGCTATTACTTCATCCTTGCTAAGTTAAATCATCTAATTGTATGTTATAGGGCATGGGAGCAACATAACTTTCTCATCTGATATACTCTACCCTGTATGTACTACGTGAGGGGAGTATTCATTTATCATAACATTCTCTATCATGCATAATATGCAAGAAGATGCAATCATTTAAGTATTCACTAACATGCGTGTCATCATATGATAACTGTAAGTAGATGCAACTTCTCATCATATCTTATGGCAACATAAGCCATATCACTATCACATACATCTGCTCAACCATCCCTTATACTCACATTGCAATCAAGCAATTAATTAGGTAGACTTTAAAACATTATGTCCCTTAATCACCTTAATCACTAGGTCCTGATCATTATTCAGGAACCTGAATCATTTACTTGTTTCACTTAGGCTGCCACATTACCTTCTTATTAAGGTATAGACTTAACCCTTTCTTACATAAAGAATAGGGAAGTCGGTTTACCTTTGAATATGTGGCTACCTTACTTTCTTTAAACCTTATAAACTTCTTTCTCTTAGCTTACATATATCTTTTTCTACTAATCCTCAATCAATTATTAAGGAAATTATCTTTAGCTTACATCTCCAGTATCCTATTTATTTAGGAATCGGAGATAGCTTATCATATCAGGCTATCTTACTAGGCTATATTCTTTCTATCATATCATCTCTTAGCGCCTGTAAGACTTCTGTGTCTCTAGCCTGAAGGATTTATGTGTCCTTGGCCTCACCAAAATCCAGCAGTAATATATAACTGAGTTAGCTATTTCCTTTTAGCTAACTGAGGAAGGGTTTGTTCTTTATGCCATTTATACTTTTAGATTTTCCTTTATCCTCCTAGATTACTAACAGGAGAGAAAGTATCTTTTATTAAGCCTCAAGGTTCATATGAATGAATTCGGTTAAGTATCCATCAAAAGAGTTCCCTTTCCTTAGCTCTAACCCTTAGCCTTACGCTCACCTCTCTCTAATTGAGAGAAATGCTTCTTTTAAACTCTCTGAGAAAAACTTCTCAAGTAAGCTAATCACTCTCCATCTCATATGGAGTAGCTTCTGTGTCTCTCTGTATCATCCTTAACTCTTTCTATCTGTTAGTCTCAGTCTACTCTGGACTAGACTGTGATTCTTTTCTGGTCTGTCTCTAGATCCTGAGTAATTTAAGCCACTTGGATATCATTCATCACCTAGCATTACTATTTCTGTTCTCTAGGGTAGAGCGTTAGGTTACTATCTCTTCGTGATAGAATCCCTCTGTATCAGGAACATTAACTTTCTATTTGTTAACCATCACATCTTTAGCCTTAAGCCATGTATTAGGTCATTTTTAGGCAAGTCTCATTCTAACTTCTTATTATTCTTTTCCGTAAAGACTACCTGCATAAAGTCTTTCGTACTGTAGATCAACTCCTTATGATCATACGGAGGATCTACTGTTGAACCTCTTCTTAAACTGATCTTCTGTATCTTAGTGCTTCGTACTGTTTAACTTGCCTATACTCTGTACTAAACCTATAACTGATAAACTTCAGTGAGGTCAGCATCTTCATTACTGTCATTAAATCTCGGCGCATTCTAGTCGCAACCTGAATACTGACTAGTCACGTCTCATCGCAACTTAACTTCTCTGGAACTTCTGGTTGTGACCTAACTAATGTTCTTGACTTTGATGAATTGAAGTCAATTAAAACTCATTCATATCTATACATCATAATCACATTTAAATGGGGAACATATTCACATAAATTTTCAACCGACCATCATATTTCATGTTGCCATAACACTTGTACATACATCACATACATGTCAATTATATATTCGGGGTACATTATAAGTACTATAGATCTGAGTAATTACTTTACTTTATACTTTACATATTTACATACCCCTCATCTCCTTCTGCATTAGGTTATAGGGAATCATAAACTGTACATATTTTTGTATACGGATGTGCCACCCTTGAATGTCAGCTGGCGGATCATTTGCCAGATACTCACTTAACTTTATATGCCATGTAGGGGTATATGGCAGTACTTGGCTTACTATCATCTCATGCCAGTCCTCTAGAGTATAAACTTGATTTAGGTTAATGCCCTCTACTGCGTATCTGTTTATCATCCCTGATACGGCATTGAGGAACTGCAAGTAAACTGACTGCTCTTGATCTCTACTTCTGTCCATCCCTTGACCTAGACTGAGTAATTCACTCTCCACAGCTTTCTTGAGACTGATACAGTCAGCATTATCTGTCTTTAACAAAGAAGGTTGGGGTTGACTAGGACCAGGAATATCCCACTAATCTTTCTCTATAAAGTCACATATTCCTAAACCTTGGGAATGGACAAGAATAGTCATAGGCTCTGACTAGATGTCTGAATTAGGGGACTATTATCTATTACTCATAACAACTCTATCCTCAAACTCTAGCAGAGGAGGAATAATATCTAGTCTACCCATAATCCAGTACCAATACTCAGCTTCCTCAGCCGTAATCTGTCCTCTCGTAAGAGGAATATAACTTACATCAGGGTTAGAGGGCACTCCAACAAACTCATACTGTGTAGAGTCACTAGACTCAGCATTATCTGGGATATACTGGGCTTCAGGCTATATCTCTACATGACCTCCAGACTGTAGGTTTGTGTCTACAGAAATATCTATGGGGCATTCCACTATAGACTTTCCTGACTGATCCCCTATACTTTCCTCAAAACTTTCTTCATAGTCTGAGGGATGATCTTCATATATCATTACTGGTCTGGAGTCTCCCTTATTGACTAAAGCCTCTGACTTAACCTTATAAAATCTCATATTTACCCCTACAACATTTGCTTAATTAAGCAATGTTAACTATCCCATAACATACCCTAACTTAACCAAATACTCACTACTTAGGGTTAGGGTCTCAGAATAATCTCATATTAGTCCAAAAATAATCTATTCAGAGCATTTCTTAAGCCAGAATCCTTTCGTCTGATACCAAAATGTAACATCCTTACTTTCATACATCTTAGGGACCATTTAGTAGCATTTAGAACCACTTACAAGACCTTGGAAGTCCATTAGCCAAATATGAAATTTTACTCTTTCTCGGATTACTGTTCATATGGTATTCCAGATTACGCAATGAACTTCAAAAAATCATAATTAATTATAGAAAACTCAAAATGAAGTGGTTCAAAAAGATAGTGAATATAACATCTTGAAATGTAAGGGAAAATTATTTTTAGACCAAATAATTAACCAATTGATACAGTTTATTCGTTAAAGTTTACTGTTTATTTAGTCAAAAACTCTGGAAACAGATTCTAGTCCCTTACTTTGGAAATTTATTTCTCTTGATATACACCTCCAAATAAAATGTTCTACCTATGCACTTAAATCTATGGATGTGTACTACATTCTCATAAAATTTAGTGGAATAATTCCTTCATTTGTTAGGTCAAACTAAAACTACAACAAAACTGCTTTTGGACCTACGTTTTACCCTTTCAGATTCCTTTCTTTCACTTTCAATAATTATTCTAGCATATATAAATCATCTCTTTTGCCTTTTATGAATTCATATACATCATGGGGTTATAAAATAATTGTTTCATACAATCTCATCACATAAATAGATACTTTACATGGCTTTGACATACTTGGAAAGTGCATAGCATATGCTAACATCTTAAATACTTCACTTTTCTTCTTCCATGATTTAGCTCTTCTCCATGCAACATTATCCATCATGCTTGACCTAAATTGGTTGGTTATGGGAGAGTGAGATTCTAGGAAATCTCAATAGCAAACATTACCACTTAAATATGCAAGATGGATGCTAATGCATGATATGTAATTTCATTAAACTTTCTTTGATTAGTGACATGCCATCATGCTATATACTTTCACATAAAGTGCATGGCCATGGAAAACATATGATTCACAATAAATTCAACATCATTTATCATGTCACAACATCATTCAAATATCATGTACATATCAACACATAAACATACCACATCAAGCACATAAAGAGGTAAGTTCACTATCTTGCACTTAAGCTTTCCTCTTGATCTTTTGCACTTGCTCCATAGCTTCGCAACCATGAAGTCTTTATGTCAATCACTTCCCAACATGTTCTTGGATGTTTCATGGTCCTAAACACGTTCATATTCATCACATAACTCATTAGTTCTCATAAACTCTAACCATGTTCAAGACTAACTTTGTTACACTCTTTATTGTCATAACCTTCTCTAATCTTCACTAATCCACTTGGCTCTTGAACCAATTGATGTCTTGACTTTACCCAACACAATTTTATCTTTTGAATCCATTTATGAGCTTAGAATTATGAAATTCCAGCTCCTTCATGGCCTGTTGTACAGAACTGAACATAAGCATATAATTCTTTCAAAAATTCTCATTCTGATTCTAATGCTTCCCATACTTGTTTCTCCATTTTACCCCACACAACATTTCATTTTAAAACCATTGGAACCATCAAAATCATGAAATTCCAATCAATGTTCATGTGAGTGAACAGTAACTGTAAGGAATCTCAAAGACTACAACCTTGACATTTTAATGTTTCCAAGGTTCAAAACATTTCCAATCCTATACAAAATCATCATACAAATTCAATGGAAGCATTAAATCATACTAAAAATTTATCTGCCATCCATCCCTTGGGAAATGATATACTAAAGATTTATCTACCATCCATCCCTTGGAAAATGACCAAAATACCCTTGGTGTCCTTTCTTGTACTGTACTAACCCTAAGGGCAAAATCGTCATTTCACACCTCTTTATACTGCCTCAGGGTGTATCTGGGCTCTAAATAATCCTCTTTATAATATATGACACATTTTTTGCCTGTCCAAAGTGACCAAAATGCCCTCCATCTATCACTGGTACAGTATGGGCATCCAGGGGCATTTTTATAATTTCGTACTTTTCCTGGACTGCTCTGGACTCTGGCCCACATAACTGTTTCACTACTTTATTGGGCTCATTATGGCGCCATTTGGGCCTTGGTATGGGCTCATTGGCCTTATTACCTTTATGGCACAAATCCCAATAAATCTCACCCTGATCCTATTTATCGAGTATTTTATTTCACCGTAAAATCCCGTAGGACTTCTACAGGATTCCTTTCCTGACTCTGGCAATTTTATAAATTCTTATATTACATATAGGAATTCCCTTTAAAGTTTCATCTGATTCTACTATCTGAAAAATACTGTAATAATTCTTCTGACTTCATAAATTTATATCAATTAATCGGGACCTCAAATCAAAATTCTATGTGGCGTTAAACTGACTAGAATAATTTTGTCTATCTACTGATAAAATTTGGGTCTTATATGATTATAGGCATTTTTTGGCTTGTTTCGGTTTAACTTTTTCATATTTATATTTAGGTCCTTGAACTTTTGCATAATTGCACTTAGGCCCCTGAACTTTTAGCTATTTGTATTTAAGTCCCTTAACTTTCTAAAATTACACTAAAGGGCTCAACTTTTATTTATACTTTCACTTTTTGCCTTTAACCTTTTCTACTTGTCATTTTAGTCCTTCTCTTCCTTAAAGAATCATCTAACCTTTAATATTTCTTCTAATTTTTGTCATAATCCTTTCCAAACCTCTTTCTACTATCAGTACTATACGGATAAGGAAAATTAAGATATGACACGACGTGATTGAAAGACATTTTGAAAGACATGAAGGAAGGGAAATTGCTACCGATCGAGTTTAACACACGTTGGAACCCAATTGGTGAACACATGACCTAATACATGAGTTATGTCAGCCTCCTAGAACGTAACAAGACTAAAATCTCCATATAGACTTAGGATGCTATTGATAATCGCGTGAAAAGTCAAATTTGAGACTCTATCTGGGTATAGGAACAGATTATTGTATATTGTATGCAGACCGATACCAAAAAACACAACTATTTGTTAATACTCTACTTTCAATAGAAATTATTATAACTCACGATGTTCCCAACAATGAAGTATTAAAGAAGAAGACATTGTCTTATTGCGCTAAGCGTTAGAGGGCATTCAAGAGATAACTAGCTTATCAGTATATGCATGGCCAGGATAAAGATAGTTAGCCTCATCCTTCTCCATGCAGTAATTATCAATTCATTGACGAAGCTACTTGGGAAGAATTTGATAGGGTTTGACTACAATAGTAGCTATGGTCAGTTGATATATCGTGAAAAAGGAATATTGTATTTCTCATGTTTCTTCTTTTTTTTATGTATTGATTTTAACTACTTCAAGTCTTGTAAGAAAAAAGAGCAAAAGTCATTGAACATGCTCTCAAGAATGATCGCCCCAACATAATTCTTGAGGGGATACACGAAGGCTGAAAGAGACTTGTTGAGGGCCAAGAGGAAGAGGTTAGAAGAGGCTGTTGAGTCCAATTCTAGTGTTACTCTTGCTCCCCCATCTCCAATATATCTCAAAGATAAATGGTTATACGCTCACTAAAAAAGGAGCAGATTATTTACAAGCGATCACACTCATATGATTGCAGAAAAAATTGTAAGTACTACTTCTATTATTTTGTTTTAGTACTACTTCTATTATTTTGTTTTAGTAGAATAATTATATTATTTCTTATTTTTGTTCTTTATATGTTATAGGTTAATCTTAAACAACAAGAAGTCCATGACTCCTTCAAATCAGATGGTAGGAATGACATCTTGACTGTTGCCACGGGCAAGCAAAAGCATGGGGCCGTGTCATGGGAGTTGGAGGAGGTGTTAGTATAAGAGATTATTTTGGAGCATCTCCACAATATTCCCTATATGTGCAGAGGGCAGAGTTTGAATCATTGTTATCCACCATAAGGGCAGAGGCTAGGGCATAGGAAGAAGCTTCAATTAAGGCACGATTACAAGAGAGGTTGACAAAGATCAAGAAAGAAATATTGTCAATGATGACATCAAGACAATAGGAGCCAAGTGCCTCCCAAATACTCTCAAATGCAGCTTGTCCTATCACTAAATGGAGCTGTTGTATGGTCGAGCCAGTGTCAGAGGATGTTGAACCTTGTGATCTATATGTGGAGGATCATCTCAAAAGGTTAGTGGCACATGGTTCTATCCATATCTTAAGGGCAACTACCCACCATATCCAAATTCAGGATGATAAGTTAAGGGTGGCAGTTGAAGACGTGATAATTCTAGATGCTCTTGTCCCAATTCTGACTGATGAGATGAAGACTATGAGTCAGGCAAAGGGGACTTTTTTATTATGGCCCAAGCATCTTGTTTTGGATCACGTTGTGTCATCCCCAAGCTAACTTCCCACACCTCCCAATTTGAGTGCCATGTAACATGTGATCCGATTGGCATATGACGAAGTGTTCTATGTGGATGCATTGCCTATGGATTCATTTATGGGTGACACGGGGACACCTGCCTTTATTGACCATGTAGATGTAAAATCTGTTATCACTCCTAGGAATGAACTAACCTCCTGGTGCATCCAAGTATTTTTTATGTAAGTATAATTTAAATGTAAATATATGTAATAACAAAATTCATGTTTGCTGAGTGTTTACATTAACTATAGGTATATGCAAGTTAAGTTAGTTTTTAAGGGCAAACAAAGTCAGTTCAGATTCCTATACCCATTTCATATTTATGCCAAAGGGACCTCCCAATATTTGAGACTTCAGTATATTTCAAGGAGGCTTGGTGAAACCAATATTAATTATTTCTTCGCACTATATATATAGGAGTAAGAATAATAATATTTCATTTTATATTTACTTAGCTTAATGCTAATAATTATTATTGTTTAATTAATTTTTATAGCAATAATTGGCAATTGATCATACTATATAAGCACACTTATAAAATTTTCTTCTTATGCTCCCTCTACTACAAGCCATCAGTTGATGCCAAGAAGATTATTAGCATGTGAGTTTTCTTCCTTGTAGAACAATGGTGTTTGTAATAAATTAAATATGGACTTTGTAATAAAAGGGTTACTAAGTTCATAACTTTGGTCATAGGGCTATGGGGACATTTGCAATTGCAAAAGGACTTAAGAAAGCCAACTCGGTAAGGGACCCTGAATGGATCATATCAAAGGTAATAAAAGTATTAAATCTTATGCTCCATGAGATTTTTTACTGATGACACATAATTTTGTTCATGTTAATATTATAGAGTCGAAGGCAACCCAAAGAAAGTAATTTGTGTGGCTTCTACATGGTTAGACACATGATCAATATCATCTTGTCAAATAGGACTAACCTAACTAAGGGGGTAAATTGTGTTTTTAATGATTTCATATATTTCTTGTCAATTTAATATATCATAGTAATGCCTTAATTTCTTTTATTTTAATTTGATATTTCAGATGTTTGATCTGTTGGAAATCGTGCCCTAGGGGCCAATCATTATCTTATGAACATTATTGATTTATGAATTTATTAATTGAGTTATCATATTATTTGCATGTTTACTATGATGACCATCCTTGGATAATTCATGATATTATCCTAAATGTCCCTGGTCGATCATCTATGTGGGAGCACAGATGAAATAAGACCAGTATGACTTTGAAGATGTATAGAGATATAAATCAAAGTCATAAGCACATGTAAGAGTACAGGGTGTTGGACCGACCTGCTATGAGAGAACTGCATGGGTAACGTCATAAGCTTCTCTCATATACAAACCATGTCAATATGCCCTTTGACCTGAGATCATCATGGATTCCTACATGACAAAACGCTCAGCTTTGACCTAGTCAAAAGTCACTTTTGACCGAGTGATCATAAAGACTATGTTCGGGCTTAGTGGTTTTTCATGCGGAGGAATGTGAATGGTCAAGATGGAATTTGTCCCTCACATTCGTGGAGAGATATTACTGGGCCCCTCGATGAGTGAGTCTGAGAAATGTATGGCCATACTGTAATGGAAAGGTAGTTCCATTTCTATAGTCAGACTACTCAGGGATCGAGAAAGTAACGGTCGGGAATAGGAGGATGACATTATCCATGCCTCATCCATGACCAAAATATCGCGTGACAGAAGGGACATGATATGGTTGTATAAAAGGTTACATCGTTTATCGATCCTCATATGATTTGGGTAGTTGTTATGTCTTGCTAGAGACCGCTTGCGACTTGTGGGCTAGTATAGCAAATGGCCCACTGCCAACTTCATATGGGCCTACAGGGTCGCACACAAAATAGCCCAACACGAGCTATGATGTCCAGATTCATTGAATCTAAGACATGTCTAGATTCAATGAAAGATCCAGGTGAATGTATATATATTTATTTAAAGTTAAATAAATAGGTAATTAAATCTGTGGGACGGATTTAATATTATTTTATTTAATTAGTTTCTTATAAAATTATACAATATATGATATTGTATCAATTCGGAATTAATATAAGATTAACTCCAAAATCCAATTAGGTTAAGTGGAAAAACGCATAGCATCCTCTATATCTGATTGGAGGAGCTACGTTTGAAAATAACACATAACACAAAAGGCCGAACGGAATCTGCAAAAGGTTTGCAGACAAGAAACTGCTGAAATAGAGACGGAGACTTGTGAAAGCCTTGGAGGGACAGGAGACGCTAGCACGTCGTTCGTGGTTGGAACGCTGTTCGTGTGGATACCAGTAGAGGAAGCCGACCTGAGGCGTCGACTTCTTGTGATCGAAAGAGACCACCGTCCGCGGAGAGAATCTGTGAAGGTCGCTGAGGAACACTCCGTCGATTTCTTGCGATCAGAAAGAGATCACCACCCACGTAGAGAAGCTGTGAAATTCGCTGAGCAACACTAAGGGTAATGATTCTTTCCACTTGACTTAAACACATACGGCAGATCCTGGCAAGGAATGGAAAATTTTTAAAGTTTATTTCCGCTGCGTGTCTTCTAATTCCTTACATGATCAACCTGACATATTTCCTAAACAAGATACTGAGGACCTACGCAATATTTAGGCTGAGTTTTTTTTATTACAATCGTTCCTTTTCAATAGCATTTGTCATTATCAGAATACTTTTTTTTTTATTTTTCTGTTCAAATTGTTGTATTCTTTTATTAAATTTTATTAAATGAATAATATAATGAGCAATTGAAGATTTATCTCTATCATCTTGAACTCTGTCTTTGCTATTGTCTCTTTGAAGGGGATGTGGTTAATGAAATATTGAAGGGTAATTTTTTAAAAATGCTTTTAAACCAGATAAAGAATACCGGCAGGTATAGAAACAATATGTAAATATTACAATATCTACACCGGTTATCTTTATCGTGAGGCGTAGAAATTAATTAATCTACACTGGGTATAAATACAACTGTTTAAAAAATTGATTAATTTGTCCACATAACCCGTGTAGATATTAGTAAATTCTACTCCTGATTTCATAATTGATCGGTTTAAATTCTACTCATTCTACACTAGTGAACCGCCCAATTTAAAAAGTGTATACTTTCTAAACAATATATTTCTACACTAATCATTGTCCGATGTAGAATACTATTTTAAACTTATTTAGCAAGTCTTTTTTTGTCATAGTGACACTACGTCTCACTTTTCTTTTCTTTTCTTTTTATAGAAATAAGTCATTGTCCCATCGATAGTTTAAAAACTAATTCTCTTGAGACAGAGATTATTGAAGTAAGTTTTGTCTCTCTTAACAAAACTTTTTTCATAAGCAGAATTTAATTTAAACTGAAAATATTATGTTCATGAGATTTAGTTATCTACTTAATTATGTCCATTTTTATTGGTGGACACCTCATTCCTTTGTGTATGCATGTAGTTGTATGTTTTTTTTTCCTCAATAGAGGGAGCAGTGTTTTGGCAACAACTTTGACAAGACAATTTTGTGAAAAAATAAATAATATTTGAAAAAGTTATTTTGTTAATTTTTGTGTATTTAATTTTTTCATTAAAATGTTTAAATTTGTTATATTGCATTTAAACTACTAAATCTTTATATTATATTTTTATTAGTTATTAATAATATTGGATAATGTGAATTTATTTATTTTCATTTATTATATTTAATTTTGAAAAGTATTCCATTTTTTTATTTTCCCCCTAATTACCTTTATCTTTTAAAATTATTGGATGATGCTAATATTAAAATAATTTAATTTAATTTAATTTTAAACATTAAATATTTTAATATAGGATAAGGATATTTTAGTCATTTAAATATTTACTCATTTTCTTTCATTTATATTTTCTCTCACTCATTGAGATATATCATTTTCTCTCTATTTTTCTCTTATTATTTTCTTTGTTCCTATATTTTCCTCCCAACTTTTTTTCCACATCCAAACAAGGGGGTAAGTGATGATAGATTATAAAAAAAAATTAAAAATCTGGCTAGACTTGTAGCCAATAATAATTGGTTTAAAAAATAATAGTAATAAATAAAAATATTAATAATAAGATAAGATGAAATAGTAGAATGGAATTTAAATTTTTATAATTTTTTAGAAGCTTTAATTAGTACCTAGTCTTAAAAAAAAATCATGTACCACCTTTTTAATTTGCATTCATTTGGCAGCACTCTCACCTATTCTCTCATTCTGCAGCCTGTAAGAGCTTAAGGTAATTCTCCCTCTCACCTTCTTTTGATCAATTCGTTAACGCAGTTGCCATATATAGTTATATGTTCATGGGTGTGGACTATAGTGTATCAATGATGGTTATATATATATATATATATATATATATATATATTAAACTTTAAATTGTCAAAATTTAAATTAGTCCGATAAAAAATTATTTAAATTATACTGTCACACCCCGCATCACATAGTCCACGCGTGTGCCTCCCTCTTTCCCTCTCATTCACATGTTTTTTTGGAGATCTTGCTGCTTCGTGGCTACTGCTGGCTCGTCCACCACTTCGTGCCCTTATCTACCCTTTACCCTTCTCTTTCTTAATCCCCACTTTTACTCTGTGCTTTTAATATAAAATTAATTAAATTAAATTTTAAAATTATTTAAATTAATTAATATAATATATTTTTTTAAATATCTTAATTATTTTTTTAATTGACTCTCTCATTCTCTTATTTAATTATTATCAAGAGAGTATAATAAAGATATTTTAAAAAAATTAATAAATATAAAAAATATGTCATATTCAGAATCATGATTAATTCTTTAGTTAGATTATATAATAAGAATTGGAGGAGTATCATTATTATGACTAAAATATATTAAACTCTTATGAACTATAGGTCAATTTTATACCACCTCCCTAAACTTTAATAATTTAAATTAAGAACTATAATATTTCACATTTTAACTATCAACTCTTAAAATTATAATTAAAATCAACAGTTTAGCCACATTTATTGTAGCTTTAGTGTTGATCACGCTAGGTAGATAAGTAACAATAATATATAGTTGAAATAGATTTGTAAAACATGTACCATCCAGTATTACAAAAACATCATAATATGATGTGGGAGAAATATCACTCTTGATCAGCAAGTATAAAGTTCAATCTTTTGCAAGTGCCAAATTCTATTTTTAAGTCTTTCAAGTTGCCAAAAGATTGAAGGAACCTTATCGCATCTTCCAGTTGTAAAAATAGGGAAAGAACTCAGGCATAAAATCATAATATCAACATTGAATAATTGATTGGTACACCAAACAAAGATTATTGCATATTTCTAGCCAATTGGTCTTTTGTTTTTTGGCTCTGTGTAATATGCAATGTCTTTTATAGAAATGAAATTAAATGCCTCCTTAAAAATTGAGAATTCATAATCTTAAAAATATGTAGAGCTGTAAAATATAAGTTTTTAAAGGTGTGAAGTCCTTCTCTATCGATCAATATTGCCAAATACCTCAAAATTTTTAAAAGGATACACTTGATTTTTAAGGTGTTACTATAATGTTTGAAGATATAGGGTAGATGAAAATTAGGTCCGTCAACATCAATTCAATAATAGTTAAGTTATAAAAAAAAATTGTTAAAAGATTCATATATTTACATATATAAAAATATTAGTTGCAAACTAGATGCTTATTTGAAGTGCGTGGACCAACGAGTTTTCTTTTAATTTTAATTTTTATAAAATTTTGAAAAGAGTTGTTAATTTGTGACAGGATATAGAAAAGTAATATAAATTTATCAAAAAAAAAAAAGACAAGTAATATAAAAGTGACAGCAGAAAATCAAAATTCGCGAAGAAAAGGCGGCCCCTCCCTTCCTATTTAAATAATACTTTATATATATATATATATATATATATATATATATATAAACATTAATTAAATTATAGAGTTCAATTTATTTACAATGTAAATCTAAAACCGTCGTCTTTAACTGCCACCGACCGCTTCTTTCCCTTCCGTTCGCATGTTTCCGGAGATCTCTCTGCCTCGCAGCTACTGCCGGCTCGTGGGCCACTTCGTGCCCTTCTCTGCCCTTGACCTTTCTCTTTACCAATCCCCACTTCTATTTATTTATTATTGAGCTACTTCCTCATTCCCATCTTGCTTCTAAACTCAAGGTTACCCCTAACTCTCTTCTCTTCACTGCGCCGCTGCTTCGAATTCTCGTTCCCTCTCCTTCTCCAAAGCGCCTTGTCTATCAGTCATAGATTCTCTCTACACTCTCATTTCTCAACCTTTGCACTTTCATTCGTGCTTGTACCGTAGAACGAACTCGACACTACAACTCGCCTCTCTAATTTTCTACCCTCTCTTTTTGTGTTTGGTATTCGAGCACTTAGAACGAGTTTCAGTGTTCGTGCTCGAGACTCCTGTGTGATTCTCTCTGGTATCTTCTGGGTCTTCCTCTCTCTATGTGAGTGAGTATCAGATTTGAACACGAAACAAGAAATTTGATTATCCAAAAAAACGGATTTATTTGTTTCCATTTCTATAGAAATAATAATCGTTCCAACATACCGTGTGTTGACTGCTTGGTCTGTATTGCAGACAATCATTATATAGACTTCATTCTTGATTTCTGCCGTATAGTTCTCTTAATTTTTGAACATTTACTTTAACACTAGCCTTGCATCCACTATGATTCTCTATTCTCTAACCATAGCTTAGGCTTTATTTGGTTGAGAGATTTTAGAGGAGAGGGGAAAGTGTATTTAGTTGAAAAAAATGGACGGAAGGGGGGAGGGGAGGGGAGATTTTTTGTCATTTAGTATTTCCCTCCCCTCCCTCATCTCCCCTCCAAAAGTGGGGGTTTTTGGAAGGGAGAGAAATTTTTTACACTTTTATGACTAAATTGCCCTTTATGTATTTTTAATATTCTAATTGTACCCTCAAACATTTTTTTTATTTTTCTCATACCTAATTTTTTTTAATTCCTAAAACTTAATAAACATAATAAATTATTTATATATTATATTAAAATATATAATAATTTTAAAATTAATAAGAAACAATGTTAAAATTTTATCATATTTTTTAATTTTTTTTTAATTTTATTATATATATAATAAGATAAAAAAATTTAAGATTTATAAATTAAAAAATAATAATTTTGATATGAATATTATAAATAAAGAGTAAATAAATTTAAATAAAGAGATAAAGGTATATTTGTCAACTTTTAATTAACTCCACTCACCTCCTCTTCTGAACCAAATAAAAAATATCATTAATTAACATCCCTTACCTTTCTCTACCCTTCCTTAAATTAACCTAACTTATCCTCCCTTCAGCTGAACTAAACAAAACCTTAGGGAATACAAAAGGATGCAACAACAAGAGGTACCTCTGAACTAGCAGATTCTTATTTCTAGATTCTTGTTATTTCTCGTAGGTTCCGCAATTTCTTACTTGCAAAATATGGTTAATCTGCATCAGTTCATCATGTTTTCTTGTTGATAATTATTCATTATGACGTTCTGAACTTTAATAAATCTTAAATGTTCGTGGGATGCTCGATGATGATTGATTTGCTTTAACCACACCGAATATAGGCTGTAAAGGGCATAAGGCCTCTTTCATTGAAGTCAGAAATAAACTTCTTATGCTTGACATTGCTTGATGATTTCGTTTTCTAAAAGAAGAGGCTTAGTTTCCTTTTTATTTAGAGAAAGGGAGAAGGCTTTGTCAAGCTCCTGAAGTTGGCTTGTTTGATGATAGATGCTCTCCCTTTCAAGTTCTCTCACGTGGTTAACCTTGGCCTTTCGATGAGAGCTACTTACCAATTTTTTTTATGCAAAAGTATTTAAAATCTAATATTTTTTTTATGCATACCTTAGAATTGATTTAGTATACGATGATGATTAGTGCCTGGTGTTAGCTAGGTTAGCCAAGGGTTGATTGAATCATTTGTTTGAGTGCTAGAGCTCAAGACTAAAAAGAAGTTACTTTTGAGCAATATACCTTAAAGGTTTGCATAATTTTATTTTGTTTGTTTATTGAAAAAGTTTTCCTCCTATCTTAATATTTGTCTTGTAAATTAACATTGGGTTTTGCTTTTTCTTGATTAAGATCTAAATAAAAAAAAGCATTTCCCCTAACCATTCATGGCATGAAAATCATGAGCTATAATTATTGGATATCCTTTCTATATGTTATCAGCTGGAGACTTTCATTGGCTTTTGGCATTACCATTTTGGAGTCAGTCTGTTGTATTTCTTATTCAGAAAAATGAATACAGACTAGTACTATGGTCTATCTAAAGTTTTTTCCCCCTGTTACAATGACAATTAGTACTTCACTTTTTATTCTAGGATAAATTCTAGAACTCAAATAACATAGGAATCCAAAACTGGGGGTTTGGATAATTTACCATTGATTTTTCTTTACTTATTAAACTTTCAGAATTTGTAATTTAGCTTTTGGTTTTCTAAAGTCATTGTGTTTCTGTCAAGTAGGGATATCTTGTTGACCTAAGAAAAGTAGGGATATCTTTGTTGATAGCATTTTTTTCATCTGACAAGGACCTTGGTATTTTAGTGCCAGTTTCAAAATTTGAAGTCCTTATATGTCATTCTGTGTCTTCCAAGATAGTTGAGTGTTATTTTCCCTTTGCTGTGTTTATCAACACAAGTCTTATTTTACGGGCATGGGACATTTCGTTTTATTGACAGAAATTTTTTTAATTGACAGAATTAAAACTTCTGTAAAACTTTAGAGAACAAGGCAAGAAAAATATCATGTTAATAATTCAGTACGATGTTCCAAACTCTTATGAATCATAATTGTTTGTGGACTGATCCATGATGATTGATTTGCTTTAACCACACCGAATAGAGGCTGTGTAGGGCATAAAGCCTCTTTCATTAAACTCAGAAACCAACTGCTTGATATTGCTTGATGATTTCATTTTCTAAAAGAAGATGATTAGTTTCATTTTCATTTATAGGAAGGGAGAGGCCTTGTCATGCTCCTGAAGTTGTCTGTGTTTAATGAGAGGCTCTCCCTTTCAAGTTCTCTCACGTGGAAAACCTTGGCCTTTTGACTGAGAGCTACTTACCAATTTGTTATGGAAAAGTATTTAAAATGTAATAGTATTTGATGATGATTAATGCCTGGTGTTAACTAGGTTAGGTAAGGGTGGATTGAATCATTTGTTTTTGTTACGTAGGGATATCTTGGTTGATAGCATTTTTTTTCATCAGCCAAGGAGTGTGAGTTTCAAAATTTGGAGTCCTTACACGTCATTTGTTAACTTCTCGATGATGATTGATTTGGTTTAACCACACTGAATAGAGGCTGTATTGGGCATAAATGCTCTTTCATTGAACTCAAACAAACTTGTGCTTTGACATTGTTGGATGATTTCCTTTTCTGAAAGAGAGAGCTTTGTCAAGCACCTGAAGTGGGTTGTGTTTAGTGATGGAGGCTCTCCCTCCAGTTCTCACGTGGAAAACCATGCCCTTTCATCTGAGAGCAACATACCACTTTTATACAAAAATACTTTAATAGTTTTTATATATAATTTAGAATTTAGAATTAATTTAGTATCTGATGGTAATTTATCCCTGTTGTTAACTATGTAAATCAAAGGTTGACTGGAATAATATGTTTGACTGCTAGGACGTGAGTCTGAAAAGGAGAAGCTGCTTTTGCCCAATGTATCTTAAAATTTGCTTAACTATATCTAATTTATTAATTCTTGATATTTGTCATGTCAAGTAAAATTGGGTTTCTAGTTTTCATGATGCTTCAGATGGGAAAGAAAATCATAACCTTTTGTTAACAAATCATTGCATGATGCGCTATAATTATTTTTTTTTTGGTACAAAAATTTTTAGAATGGGATTGAGCTTACCCATGATCTAAGGGTAAAGGAAATCTCCCTTCCTCCTGAGCGATACTAATATCGGGCAATACAAGCTGCCTATTTTCTTTAGATTTAAACCTATACACCTAAAAATTATGATGCTTTTCCAAACGCTACAACTATAACCACAATAAAATAGTATTCCTTATTATTATAATTATGAAGTTATTAACTGGAAGAGAGATGGAGTCATTATGTTAAATGTATTGCCTGTGCGGGGATGGTTTTGGTCTTTGGCAAAATGAAATACCCCTCCCCTCCGACCCACAAAAAAAAAACAAAGAAAGAAACAAAACAGAAAAATTCGTATAAATCACTTGTGACTAAAAGATATCGTGTTGTTGCATAAAAAAAAAAATCAAATATTAATATTTTTCATACTTTTTTATTGTCATCATTTTGCAAGAAATATTTACTTAATATTTTTATTTTAAAAGTACCCAGTTTATTTTATAGAATTATATTATAGTTTATTTTATATAATGAATCAACAACAACAACAAACCTTATCCCATTAAATGGACTCGGTTACATAGATTATATGACGTCATTATGTTCTATTAGAAAATAAATCCTTAGATAGGTTATTGAACAGGAGATCCCGCTCAATGATCTCGTTGAACATTTTCTTTGGCCTTCCCCTACTCCTTTTAACTGGAGTCTATACTGTTTGATCCACCCTCCTCACCGGCACACCCCTTGGCCTTCTTTGCACGTGTCTAAATCACCTAAGACAGTTCTCTACGAATTTCTCTTCAATAGGTGCCACTTCAACACTTCCCTGTATTTGTTCATTACGAATCTTATTTTTTCTTATGTATCCACACATCCATATCAACATCCTCATCTCAGCTACTTCAACTTTATGCTCTTACTGTTCTTTTAAAGCTCAACATTCACTTCCATAGAGTATTGCTGGTCTTATAACAGTGTGATAAAACTTTCCTTTTACTTTATCTGGTACTTTCCGATTACGTATAACCCCAGTAGCCTTTCAACATTTAAACTACCTAGCATGAATTCTATGATTAACATCCTAAAAAATTTTACCATCCATCTATATAATTGATCCCAAATATTTAAATTTATCTATTTGTGAAATAACTTAATCTCCTAATCTGACCTCCAAGTTACTTCTAACTTGTCTCTTATCAAAATTATAATGCATATATTCAGTCTTATTTCTACTCAGCCGAAAACCCTTCGACTTAAAAATACTCTCCATAACTCAAGTTTAAAATTGATCTCTTCTCTTGACTCCACCACAAGAACTATATCGTTCGCAAAAAATATGCACTTAGGGATTTCTCCTTGAATAGGATTAGTTAGAATATCTACTACTAGATTAAATAAATAAGGACTCAAGGATGATCCTTGATATAGACCAATTCTTATGGAAAAAATCCTTTGTTTCGCCCCTAGCCGTTCTTACAGTAGTTGTTACCCCCTCATACATATCTTTTATTGCCTCGATATCTGCCATGTGCACACCCTTCTTTTCTAAAACTTTCTAAAGCACCTCCCTTGGCACTCGATCATATGCTTTTTTTAAGTCAATAAAGACTATATGCAAGTATATTCTTTTAGTCCGATACATTTCCATTAATCCCCTTAATAAATGAATTGCCTCTATTGTAGACTTACCCAGTATGAAACTGTCATATCCTAATTTTTAGGCTTAGAAGCCTAGTATGTAGCCTAAAAAAGGTAGGCTACCATGCCCTATTATGCAGGAGTTCTAGAAGTATACAAATGATATTCAGGGACTAAACTACAAGAAAGTGAAAATTCAGGAAAAATAGTAAAAGTCCTTGTGGGCATAACGGAAAAGTAAGAGGTGTTTCTGGGGAACCGAGCCACTAGAGTGGTTGGGCTTGGTTAAAAACCCAAGATGACATTTAAAAGTCTAAAAACTAGGCCCAATAGTTATGGGAGTTTGAGAGGTATTAAAATAATATTTTAGTGCTTTTCAATAAAGTAAAGTGACCCGGTCAAAGATAGAACTGGGGAAAGTGATATGGAATCATGAGGTGGCATGAAAGGTGTCCTCATGGGACCCACAAGGTGCCACATGGCATTATTATAGGAAAAGAAGAAAAGTTAAGGACACATGTCATGAGATAGGAGAAAGGAGAAAAAGTAAGAGGGACACGTGGCACAATCTCGGCCCCTTATTCCAGGAAAAGATTCTGGAATTCTCTGGAGAAGCTGAGTCAGCTAGTGAGGTGTCCCAGGGGCCCCACCATTTGTGACACATACCCCCTAAGGTGTCCCCTGAGGTGTCCTTGGATGATGTCATGTTGGTGAGTCATCAAGGAGGATGATGTCATCGTGATGATGCAGGCAAAGCTTCTTGAGGAAGCTAAGCAATCTGGGCCATTCATCACGATTCGATCTGAGCCATTCATTCCACCTCCACTCACCTATAAATAGGTCACCCATCCCTCAAGGAAAGCCATGGCCAAGCATGGCATAAAGAAGAGAAAGAAGAGAGAAAAGAGAAAGAGAAAGAAAGGAAGGAAGAGAAAGAAAGAAGGAGTTCTAGTGGAGTTAGGAGCAGTCCAAGGAGCTTAGGGATGAGGTAAGTAAGTTATCTAGTCCCTGCTCTAATAAAGTAGATGATTGCTCTTAATAGTTAGAATAGAGAAATATCTCTATTAATGAAGGTAACTAAAGGTAGAAAGAAAGCCAGGGGAATATCAAATTAAGAATATTATCCCTAATTAAGCATGAGTTAAGTAGAGCTATATTGGATAATAATAAAGATATTATTATGCTATGTATAGGCTCTAACTTATGAGAAGAAGGAACCTTAGAGACAAGATTAAGAGCTGGAAGGAAAGGCTCCACTCCAGGTAGTAGACTTACCTACTTGTATGCTTATACTGCTTGGATGTTTTCTTACCTTGATGATGTGAAGCATGTATGATTAAGCAATGCTCTGTTTCTTTTTATAATATGGTCATATGTTATATTTAAGTAACATGGAAGTATGTATGTTATCATGATGCAAGCATAATCATTAAGTACACACATAGTAACATCAAGCATATAGTTGCATACATTGTATAGTTTCCATTTGCTATTGAGATTTCCCCAAAAATCTCACCCCCTTCCATGTAATCCCAATCCCATAGGTATGTTATAAGAGGACTAAATAAGCATGAAGAAAAGCTGGGGATTGAATAGTGCAAATGTTGGAACTAAAGTGCTAAAATTAGGGGAAAATGTAGGATGAACAGTAAACTTCGAACATTTTTTGATATTGACCTGGTCAATTCATGGTCAATAAGTTATTTTTCTATGAAATAGCATTAAGTTAGCTTCGTGTAGCAATTTGAACCACTTCATTTCAATTTTTCTAGAATTAGTTATGATTTTTTGAAATCGAGTCACTCCTCTAGAATTTATACCGTGAACAGTACTCGCTAAGAGTAAAATTCCAGATTGAGTAATTTGACTTCAATAGCCTTAAAAGTGGTTCCATATGCTACCGTTTGATCCCTAAGACATAAGAAAAAAAGGATGTTTCAGAAACCACACTGATTCTCAGTAATATCAGTCTCTAATCTCAACCTGTGTTCAATTACCTTTTCCCACAACTTCATAGTGCGACTCATAAGCTTTATCCCTTTGTAGTTTGCACAATTTTGAATATCCCCTTTATTTTTGTAAATAGGAACTAAAGTACTTTTCCTCCAGTCATTGGGCATTTTCTTAGAACTTAAGATCACATTAAAAAGTTTAGCAAGTCATACCATCCCCACTTTGCCTAAACACTTTTAAACTTCAATAGGAATACCGTCAGATCCAACAACCTTACTATTTTCCATTTTCTTAGGCGCCTCTTTAACCTCGCCAACACGGATCCTATGGTAAAATGTCAAATTTGGTTCAACTTCTCATGTTAAATCCCCTAGCTCATAACTCGACCCTCCTCCCTCGTCATTGAACAATTTATAAAAATAGGTCTCCCGCCGTTCTTTAATATCACTATCTGCAAGCAAAACATCTTCTTCATCCTTAATACATCGTACTTGATCCAAATCCCTCGATTTCATTTCCCTGTCTCTTGCAATCTTATAAATCTTTTGCTCTCTCGACTTTGTCCCTAACTCCTTATAAAAATCCTCAAAAACCTTAAAATGAGCTGCACTCACCGCCTTCTTAGTTTCCTGCTTAGCTAAACGATACTTTTCCCAATTTTTAGTACTATTACATAAGTGTAAAGTTTTGAAACAATCCCTCTTGTTCTTAACTTTCTTTTGTACATCCTTGTTCCACCACCAAGTCTCCTTATCTTGTCAACCAAAACCTTTAGATTCTCCTAAAATTGTTTTAGCAATTGTTCTGAACTTCGCCACCATTTCCTTCCACATGATATTAGTATTTTCCAACTCCTCCCAAACCCCTTCATTTTATATACTGAATCATCCTTATAACATGGAATTTGACTTCTCTTCATGTTGGGAAAAAAATTCTCTTCTCAAGATGCTTAACAAGAAGCCATGACAAATAGATCTAATTAAAAGCATTCTCTTGATAGCACAAGCTCAGGAGGTTGTGGCATTCAAAAAGGTGAAAAACAAGTGCACGCAACCCATTTGTTTTTCATGTCCACATCTAATTTCTAGAAGTTTCCTAGCTTGAGATATGCCATGGTTTTTACAGCTGTTGCTAAAAAAATTAGTTTGAAATTGGGTTTTTGGTTAACCTGGATTGTGACTTTTGATGTTGATTGTAACCAAAAAATTATGTACGGTTTTGAAGGAGAGAAGGGAGTCTGGAGTATTCTGTTTCTTGTTCAATTGAACAAGGAAAGCATGTTGTTGTAGCAAGCTTCTGACCAATAGATTCTTGCTATTTCTTGCAGGTTCCACATGAATCTTAAATGGTGATATATGGACTAGTATGTATATCCCGGTTTCTTTTTGATAATTCATTATGAAGTTATGTACACAAGTCTTAAATGCTTGTGGCTATTTTATAACGATTGATTTGTTTTAACAACACTGAATAGAGGCCGTATAGGGCATAAAGCTTCTTTCCATTGAAGTCAGAAACAAACTTGTGCATGGTGTTGCTTGATGATTTCGTTGTTTATGCTTCATGTATTTTAACTATTATAATTGGCATTTCAGTCATGGGTATATAAACGTATGGAAATTGAATGAGTAGCTACAAAGCAATAATTTTGAAGCGTAGTTTATCATTGTATTTCAGGATTGTGATCCTCCCGTGGGTAATCTTTGAGATTTCTTCTCAGGTATGTTCTATGCCTGTAATGGTTTCAGTATCTTTTTTTTCCAGCTTTCTGTAAGCTGTACAAATTAGCTTCTATTGTCCCAATCTTTTTAGCTTTCTTTTCCCATATTATACCACATTCAAATTTTACCGTCCCTTGATATGCATGTCTATGTGATCTGTGAGTGTCCAATTTGCAGTTCATAACACTACATGTTTAAATATTTTTGGTTGTGTCAGACCTCTATTTTTTGTTTCAGTTTGATCTGAATTGTTTTAATTATGCTGAAACAGGGACCCTCTATTTTTTATGTTAAATGGCTAATGTCCTAAGATGTAGAGAGGTGCCATTTTCTGAAATAGCAATGCACAAAGGGCTTGCTTTTTTGAACTTTTCACCAAGTTTGATCTAAGAGAAAGCTTGCCTTGGTTTCTAAGCCAGAATAATCAAATACCCCAAAAGATAACCTCATATCTAAATTTTACCTTTAAATTGTCCAATCATTCTTTAGAATACATCTACTTGCAAGTCGTAACTTGAGGTGTTCTTGCTCAAAGTCTAGTGATGAATGCCTATCTCTCGTTGTGTCATATCCCAATTTTTAGGCCTAGAAGCTCAGTATGTACCATGGGATATAGCCTAAGTATGATTAGTTAGAGCCAGTATAGGCCCTGAGGCAGTATAAAGAGGGGTGAAAGGACAATTTTACCCTTAGGATTAATATAGTGTAAGAAATGACACCAAGGGTATTTTGGTAATTTGCTATAGGATATTTCTTGGGAATCGAGCCACCAGAGTGCTTGGACTTGATTAGAGACCCAAGATGACATTCCCAGATATCCAAAAACGTGGCTCAAGAGTGATGTGGGTCCAAGTGACATTAAAATATTAATTTAGTACTTTTTCAATAAAGTAAAGTTACCCGATCAAAGATAAAACTGGGGAAAGTGATCAGATAAGGCTTTAGACTCATCCATAACCATGAGGTGGCATAAAAGGTGTCCTTATGGGACCCACAAGGGGCAACATGTCATGAGTCTAGAAAAAGAAGAAAAAGCTAAGGACACGTGGCACGATCTTAGCCGTTCATTCCAGGAAAAGACTCTCGAATTCTCTGGAAATGCTGAGTCAACTGTGAGGTGTGCTAAGATCCCCACCATTGCGCCACCTATCATGTGAGGTGTCCCATGGATGATGTCATTTTGATAAGTCATCTAGGATGATGATGTCATCATGATGATGCAGGCAAGGCTTCTTGAGGAAGCTAAGCGATCTGAGCCGTTCATTGCGATTCAATCTAGACCATTCATTCCACCTCCACTCAACTATAAATACCCCCACCCCCATCTATTCCACTCCATGGCCAGCCAAGGGAAAAGCAAGAAAGAAGAGAGAAACAAAGAAAGAGAGAAAGAAAGAAAGAAAGAAAGAAAGAAAGAAAGAAAGGAAGGAGTTCTGGTGGAGCTAGGAGCAATCCAAGGAGCTTAAGGACTTGGCAAACTTAGGAATAAGGTAAGTAATTTATTCTAGTCCCTGCTCTAATAAATTAAATGATTGTTCTTATAAATTTAATAGTTATAATAGAGAATATCTCTCTTGATAAGGTTAGTCATGGATATAAAGAAATTTAGGGGATTGTCAGATTAAGGGTATTACCTCAAGATAAACTTGAGATAAGTAGAGCTATACTGGATAGAGTAATAATAAAGATATTATTATGCTATGTATAGGCTCTGACCTATGAAAAGAAAGAACCTTATAGCAAAGGCTAAGAGCTAGAGGAGAGGCTACCCTTCAGGTAGTAAACTTATCATAAACTTGTATGCATTGAATGTTATGCTTGGATGTGCTATGGCTTTGTTGAATGGTGTTGCATATGTGCTTATGTATGAAGCTTTGTTCCTATAATTACTTTGGGCAATTGTATTTCATATGTTACATGGAAGCATGCATATTACATAATGTTAACACTTTCACAAACAAGCACAAATATTCACATTACTGCATGCATTGTTTAATACTGTTTGCTACTGAGATTTCTCCAGAAATCTCACCCCTTCCATATCAATCCAATTACAACAGGTCTTCTCAAGATAGAGGAGATAAAGATATATGAAGACAAGTTAATAAGTATTTAGAATGATTGATATGTGATTGATTAATTGCTGAAAATTGTCACTGTGAACAGTAACTCGTGATGAGGCAATGACATTTGAGCTATAATTATAAATAGTAAACGATTGAATAAATATATAATATTTTTCTAGTAAATATTATACATGCCAAGCTTCGATTTGATATATAGAACGCATCATTTTGATGTCTACACGTGGAGATATGATTTTTCAGAGTTGGGACTAGAAATGCTGGAATTAGGGGAAGGTCATTAGATGAACAGTAAAATTAGAACATTGACTGATATTGACTTGGTCAAGGTGTGGTCAACGAGTTATTTTTTCCTGAAAGATCATTAAGTTAAATTTGTGTAGCAATTTGAACCGCTTTATTTTAATTTTTCTAGAATTAATTATGACTTTTTGAAGTCAGGCAACTGCTTTGAAATTTGCACAGTAAACAGTATTCGATAGAGTAAAATTTCAGATTGTGTAATTTGACTTCAAAAATCTTAAAAGTGATTCCAAATGCTACTGTTTGGTCCCTAAGATGTAAGAAAATAAGGATGTTACACGGTGCATCCTCTAACTCTCACCTTGATCATCTCTCGCCAAGAAACTCCATGTTCAAATTTTGAAATCAAGCCTTATTTTACACAAGCCTTTACCCAACACTCTCCTTGGTGCCTACGTCAAATGCAATCTTGTTCAAAATGGCCTTTAGCTGTTTGAAGAGATGCCTCACAGAGATTGTCTCATGGGCATCGATTCTTACCCGCAACCTAGCCAATCGTCCACATAAAGCACTCTTCGTCTCTTGCTCAATTCTGAAGGATGATAAGTTACATCCTATGTTTGTTAGCCTTGTTTTGCTTTATACTTGTCCAATAGCAAGTCATACAAACTATAATATCATGTATGTTTGATTAAATACCTAAAATGATATCATTATAAGGGAGCTACTTCATGATCATACATGAGCAAACTCTAACATGCATATTGTTATGACATTTATTGCAAGTAGTTGCATCCATTCATACATCATCATCATCATAGATCATCTTAAGCTCAACCAAAAATTATACCAAGCAAGCATACAATCAAACAACCATAAGATTATAGTTAGATATTCTTACTACCTTTTATTCTATCCATGTCAAGCTCTTTTTGACATGATATTCTTTCCAAATAAATGTCAAAACCTAGCTATTCTAGAGCAATAGCAAGCTATAACTTAATTCAAATCCTAGGTTTTCACTAAGTTCCATTTTTTGTCCATTTTATGTCTTATACTTTCATCTTTCCAAAATAAATTATCATTATCCACTTCCACATAATTTTTCATGTATAATTCAAATATGAAGTTAGAATTTCCAAATTCAAACCCCTTCCTTAGCTGTTGTCAGAACCGAAACCTACCTTTTTAATTTCCAAAAATTCTCATTTTGATTTCAATATTTCCAATACTTGTTTGTCTACTTTACCCCATACAATTTTTCATTTAAAACCCATTGAAAGCATCAAAATCATAAAATTCTCACATATTAATAGTGATTCGTATAGTGGCATCCCATAACACAAAATCATAATTGCATGCATACTTTAATTTCCAATATAATACTACTTGATTTTAGATTGTTTGAGCTTATCTAAATTATTTATAACAAAATTTATATTTCCATCACATAAGAGTAGCACGTCTAGCAGCCATTCTTAGGGGAAAATTGTCATTAAACCACTTAAATCCAAGGGTAAACTTACTAGAATAAAGTTCAAGATCAAATGAATCAATTACCTTTTTTTTTGCTTCAAAGTTGTATGCTTTCTCCTAATTCAATTATTTTTTGAAGAGTTTCCCTAAGGTCCTCTTGTGCTTCCAAAATGGGATGTTATAGGGGGTATTTGTAGAAAAGTTTGGGAAAAAATGGAAGGTCAAGATTAGTCTAAACACTATTTAATCCAAGGGTCCATATTAAATCTTGAAACTTGCTTGCCCACCAAGACAAAAGGTGACATCATCCATGATATCAAATAAGGCTTTGTTTAGTGCAAGACATGGAAAAGTACTAATAGAAAAATTCTAGTCCAATCCAGTACTAGCCTAATCAGATTTTATAAAAATCAAACTGTTTTATAATTATTATTTTTATAATATTATAAAATATGTATTCTATCATCAAATCCAGTGTATAGATTTTTTTCTACCACTAAAATTGTTAGATTGGGTATTTATCTGATTACTATCCCTTGAAAAATGACTAAAATATCCTTAATTTACTTTTTTATATTTATTTTGTTTTATTGCATCTTAAATTCTATTATAAATTCTACATAACTCTTTTTTAGTTTTGTCAGTTTTATAAATTCTTACATTAATTATGAGAATTTTTTGTAAAATTTTATCTGGCTATGAGGTCCAGAAGATCCTGTAATAACTTCCAGAATTTAAACATTAATATCAATTATTGGGACCTTAAATTAAAATTCTGAAAAATATGTCTAGCATAATTATCATTCTCTATTTACTAGTAAATTTTGGGAATATGACATTTTCGAGCAGTTTTGGACAATTTCTAGCTCAATTTTCTCATAATTACAATTTAACTCTTGAATTTGACAAAGTACACTTTAGCTCAATTACACTTTTCCTTCATTCTTTCTTCCGCTTCCTCAATATCTTCATTCTCCGTCAATCCTTTCTAGACCACTTTGATTAAAGGAATATGCTTATTTCAAAGCTCCAAAATTAAACATTGACATATTAAAATATTTTAAATTACTAGATGGTCTTTAACATCAGCAACACATCTATCAATATATAAAAATATTATATTAAATGATTAAATTATAAACATGTTTTGTCAATATTTAATTGTAGAGTCACTGATGAATCCCTATTTTATTATATTATTTACTATCTATTTAAAAAAATTATCATATTTAATAGGTATTATTGTAGTTGTTTTGCTCACTTTGTGCTTTAATTGATTATATGAATTAAATAATTAAAAATATTATTTTCTTGTGTTTTTATTGATTTTATTATTTTCCTTGATTCAATTCATTTGCATGAAGGTATTTTATTTTTATGTATTTCAAGAAATTGGGAAAATAAATAAATGAGAACTAGGACCCACGTCAACTACTATACAATTATATTATATAAAGAAGGCTAATTGAGAAATTGCCAAATTGAATGAAAAAATTATAATATCTAATTAAAGAAAATCAAAATACTTCCAATAATATTATATTATATTAATATTAAATTTTATTATATTAATTCATTTCTTTAATATAATATTATATTATATTATATTATATTAGTAGTATGCTACATTATATTAATTCAATATCATTTGAATTAATTCAAAGATAATTTCTCAACATCCGACATTTGAATTTAATTAAAGGATAATATATAAGGGTGTTATATTTTCATATTTTCGTATTAATTTTTTATCTCATTTACCCTATTACTTTTTATTTGATTTTTTTTAGATATTTGGGTTAAAAGGATTATATTAGAGATATTAAAAAAGATAACAGCTTGGAATGATCATAGAAAATAAATCAAGGATAAATTATTTTTTGGAGAGTCAATTAGTGAAGAGTCACACATCAATAAGGAAGACACCAAGACCATAAGATAAGACTGTTGGAAATCATTGTCTTATGAACATTATTGATTTATGAATTTATTAATTGTATTATCATATTATTTGCATATTTATTATGATGACCATCCTTGGATAATTCATGATCTTATCCTAAATGTCCCTGGTCGTTCATCTATGTGGGAGCACAGATGAAATAAGACCAGTATGACTTTGAAGATGTATAGAGATATAAATTAAAGTTATAGGCACATGTAAGAGTACAAGGTGTTAGACCGACCCGCTATGAGAGAACTGCATAGGTAACGTCATAAGCTTCTCTCATATACAAACAATGTCAATATGCCCTTTGACCTGAGATCATCATGGATTCCTACATGACAAATGCTCAGCTTTGACCTAGTCAAAAGTCACTTTTGATCGAGTGATCATAAAGACTGTGTTCGGGCTTAGTGATTTTTCATGCGGAGGAATATGAACGGTCAAGATGGAATTTGTCCCTCACATTCGTAGAGAGATATTACTGGGCCCCTCGATGAGTGAGTCTGAGAAATGTATGGCCATACTGTAATGAAAAGGTAGTTCTATTTCTATAGTCAGACTACTTAGGGATCGAGAAAGCAACGGCAGGAATAGGAGGATGACATTATCCATGCCTCAACCATGACCAAAATATCGCGTGACAGAAGGGACATGATATGGTTGTATAAAAGGTTATATCGTTTAACGATCCTCACATGATTTGGGTAGTCGTTATGTCTTGCTAGAGACCGCTTGCGACTTATGGGTCAGTATAGCAAATGGCCTACTGTCAACTTCATATGGGCCTACAGGGTCGCACACAAAATAGCCCAACACGAGCTATGATGTCCAGATTCATTGAATCTAAGACATGTCCAGATTCAATGAATGGTCCAGGGTGGATGTATATATTTATTTATATTTATATTCGTATATATATAAATTCGTATATTTATATTATATATAAGAGATATATGAGATTTAATTTATAAGGATAAATTAAATCTCTATCACGTTTGAATTTGAAATTCAAATTGATAAAATATCTCATATAAAAGATATTTATAAGATTTAATTTATAAGGATAAATTAAATCCCTATCACATTTGAATTTGAAATTCAAATTGATAGGATATCTCATATAAGAGATATTTATAAGATTTAATTTATAAGGATAAATTAAATCCCTATCATATTTGAATTTGAAATTCAAATTGATAGGATATCTCATATAAGAGATATTTATAAGATTTAATTTATAAGGATAAATTAAATCCCTATTACGTTTGAATTTGAAATTCAAATTGATATGATATCTCAAATTTAATTTATGAGAATAAATCAAATATAATTCAGTCTCATCTTTATTTAAAATTAAATAAATATGTAATTAAATCTGTGGGATGGATTTAATATTATTTATTTAATTAGTTTCTTATAAAATTATACAATATATGATATTGTGTTAATTTCATAATTAATATAAGATTAACTCCAAAAAAATCCAATTCGGTAAAGAGAGAAAAAAACGCATAGCATCCTATATATATGATTTTAGGAGCTGCGTTTTAGAGATACACATAGAACACAGAAAGGCCGAAGGGGAATCTGCAAAAGGTTTGCAGATAAGAAACTGCCGAAATAGAGATGGAGATGACGAATTCTTGAGAAAGCCCTGGAGGGACAAGAGACGCTAGCACTTCGTTCATGGTTAGAACGTTGTTCGTGTGGATACCAGTAGAGGAAACCGACCTGAGTCATCAACTTCTTGCGATTAGAAAGGGAGCACGAGCCACAGAGAGAAGCTGTGAACGTCGTGACCAGAAGCTGTGTAAGTAGCTGAGGAACACTGAGGGTAATGCTTCTTCCCACTTGACTTAAACACATACGGTAGATCCTGGCAAGGAATGAAAAAAATTTTAAATTAATTTCCGCTGTGTGTCTTCCAATTCCTTTCAAAGACTATATAAAAGAAGCCAAGGCTCTTCCATTTAACACACTATCTTACTCAAAATCATTCTATTTCTTGTCTCGTCCATTATTTTCTTGCTTTCACATCACATATATGTGAAATTCCATATAGGGTGTGGATACCTTCCCGTCATAGATATATTTTCTGGGTGGTTATGGCTGCCCCTAGGGAAACAAAACTTTACTCTCGGCTATGGCTACAAGCAAGGACAATATTTATAAGGGATAGGTAAGGGCTGTTATAATTGGGTATCAAAGCCAGGCCTCTGGTCGATATGCCAGCGAGGTTCTGAGCCCCCATGAGGGTGGATGTGATGTGAAGTCCCATTTCAGTTGGGAAAGGGAATGAAATATGCCTTATAAGGGTACGGATACTTCCCCTCACAGACGCATATTCTGGGTGGCTATGGCTGCACCCAGGGAAACAAAACCCTACTCTTGGCTACGGCTGTAAATAGGGACAATATCTACGAGGGAATGGTTTGGGATATGAGTGATTAAAACTAACATAAAGGTAAACTTGAGAGATAAAAATCAAATAAATCTATCAATTTAATAACAGTTAAGTGTTAAAATATTTATTAAAAAGCAAGTTGTAAATAACAATTCATACATTTACATATATAAAAATATTAATTGCAAACGAGACATGTAATTCTTACTGGTCATTTCAATCCTTATTTGAAGTACATAAACCATAAATTTTAAATCAACTGCAAGAGAGTTGAACTTGAAAAACATACTAGGCCCTGTCGGTTGGGTGCGTTTATCCCATATTGTTTTAAGAGTTTAGCCTTATAATAATTGATTATAAATTTTGGGATCAACAAAAGCTTAGTACAATTAGGAGATGATTGATTTTTTTTAAATATAATGTCATGTGTTTAAATTTAATTATGTGTATGAAAACTATTTTGCTCAAAGAGACAAAACTTACTTCAGTGATATAATGTTATAGGCTAGTCTGTTTTTATTTTTCAATGTTAAATAAATTTAATTTTTTAAAAATTTATTAAATATCTTGATTTAACTTTATAGGTTAATTTTATTATCTAACTTTGATGTTGTTGGAAAAAATAAAGCTTATTTATTTAATGAACTTGTGTTTTTTATTCTTGCATAAATTGAATTTGTATGAAGGTGTAAATTTATTCCAACAGTTTTTGTTTAGGAGTAATATTGCCTTGAAATTGTTTTTCAATATTTCCTTAAAATTTTCAAAACATAACAATATTACTTCTTCCCATTTTAAAAATTAATATTGACTGTTAATATTTTAAAGGTAAGGGCTAACATTGTTGTATTTTAACACTTTTAAAATAATCTTTAATAAAAAAAATTACGACAATATTATTTCTAAGTGTAAACTTTCCGAGCAATTTTACCCCTAACCTATTTAATTTAAATTGAATTATCAAATTTGAAAGTATTTACACTATATTCCTTTTTAATTTAACCTTTAAAAATGTTGTATTTCAACTTTAGATATTATAAAACATGTTATGTTTGTATTTTTTAATATTATGTTTGAGAATAATTCTTCTAAAAGACATCTTTTTGCATACATAGTATTTATAGAGGTAATGAGGCAATTTTTTTTAACATCTCATTTGTTTTTTAAATTAAATTAAACATCTCATTTGTTTTATAGAACCCTATTTCTTATAATTATATTTAAAAATAAAACAAATATCAATTTTATCTATATTTTAATTTATATCTTTAAAAATAATAAAAATCATTACGTTTCTCGTCTTCATTGATAATTTTGTAATAAAAAATTAAAAAATATAATGAATAATTTTCAATAACACAAACCCTTTTTACATTTATAATTTTAATTGAAATGTGTGTGTACTCATCTTTTCCGCCACTTTACATTTAACATGCATCATCTAAACAAATTTCAAGTTATCAAACTAATTGTTTTTAACAAAAAAAAAATATCCACACATAAATCAACTTCAGTTTGTAAAAATCCATTAGAATAAAAGTCACTTTTAAAACATTAGTTCAAACAAGTCTTTACTATCTCTACTATATGTTTCTTTGGTAGTCACGTGATAACCCAGTCATTCTTATATATTCGGGTATTCAAACACAATAAATACGCTATCAAAAAATAAGAGAGAGGAGATTGCAACAAGTCTATCGTAGAGAGAAATTATTATTATAATATATAAAAAAGAAACTACTAATCTCAATAATAACAAAGATTATCCAAAAGATCTCCCTTATTTATCTCTTATAATCCCATATCAGTATCTCGAGAATATCCCTGTTCAAATTTCAAATTTGAATAAATGGGAAAAACTTTTTAGATAATAATCTAGATTTTTTGTTATTATCTCCTAAGCCTTAGATTATATGGCTTTGGCCTAATCTATTAAGGGTGGATCTGAGTCTAAATTCTAACATCTTACATTCACAGTTAGCGGATTAGATACCTTGAGCCTAGACTATTTCTCTTCTTTTTTTATACTAATTGCTTTGCCATGACTGCGTGAGCATGACATCTCTACTTAGCTACTTGTACTATAAATCCCTTTTACAGGATCAATACAAAGCAACCTCTTCCGTGTAACTTGAATTCAATAATACTCAAATGTCCTAGATTTACTGATATATACTTTTCCATGGCCAATCTAATCCCCTCTCAAATTAATACTTTTCATAAGCCTAGCGTCCATATTTATGAAAACAAAATATCATAAAGGGGCATGTCAAAGACACTAACACACGTGTGTATATTGTAGGTAATATTCTTTTTGACCATATATCACTTTGATATGGATCAACTACTTTCCTAATATAATTCCTTAGATCGTATCTATATGATCGTAAGATATATGCTAAAGTAGCAGTCGTTGAAATATCCTTATAATATTGTCAAAGTCAAATGACACCAATGGAAAGATTATTCCTTACTGGGGCTCACACAAAAGTGAAAAATGGATCTTTCATTTGCTTCCCTTTTGCTATTGTTCTAGCACATATGGTATAAATCACATGCTATGGTGTTACTCTTATATAAGAGCGTACGTGCTTTAGATTTATCATTAAAACTTTATAGATTTAAGTTTAGACACTCTCATTATCTAAACCCAAACCCTTTAACTCTACTAATCTTATGTGGCCTCAATATTGAAGGATTTGTTATCTGGCTACATGTATTATAAAAGTAGGTTTCCATAGTTTGATCTAATTTTATGTATATGGATCTCATCTTGACTTGCTATACTTTAGCTGAGCCAGATAGTTTACATTTCTTCTCTACCATATCAGCACTCTTTGTTGTTTTACTAGTGAACACAAATATCTCATGTTTACACACTCCAATGTAACAACCTATCACTCCTCCCTCGTGAATATTGTCCTTATTTGTAGCTATAACCAAGAGTAAGATTTTGTTTCTTTGGGTGTAGCCGTAGTAACCTAGAAAATGTATCTACAAGGGAAAGATATATGCACCCTTATAAGGCATACTTCATTCCTCTTCCAACAGATGTGGGACTTTTCATCCACCCTCACAGAGGCCCAACGACCTTGCTGGCATACCGATTAGAGGTTTAGCTCTGATACCAATGTAATATCCTAGCACTCCTCCCTAATAGATATTGTTCTTATTTGTAGCCGTAGCTAAGAGCAGGGTTTATTTCTCTGGGTGAAGCTATAGCTACCCAGTCTATTAGGGGAAGGTATCTAACCTTTATAAGGCATAGCCACTCAAAATTATGCATTGAAGATGGGTGATCATAGAGTTATATTTCTACCACGTGTTATAGACTCTATTATAACTCGATGGTTGGCTTTTATCCCACCAGTTTATCGAGGGATATGCCCCACCTATTTATTGAGGACTACGACACCCTCACTTATTTACTGAGGGGAATGAATCCATGGTCCAGTCAGGTGCTCTATAGATTTTGGCTTATCCATACCACTTGATCGGTTAGCTTTTTGAGTGATCAAATATCACTAGCCCATGGGTTTGGTCAGAGGGAATAATGAGGTTTAGTTGGATTGATAGGAGAAACTTGGGTGGGTTATTCATTTGATTTTATTATAATAATATATTATTTTCTATATATTATATTTTGTGATTGGTCACACTTAACACCTTATAATCATATGTTAGTACTCATGATGAGTATAATTGCTCGTTACTGAGATATTTATCTCACCCTATTTTTATTAATATTTTTTAGGTGATAGTCTCATTTTAGGACCCTAGGGAAAATTTTAGAGGTTTGAGTAGAGTTATATTAATTGTATAGACTTCTCCTTTGAAGGTATGTGTATAATATTTATATATTACAACAATAGTTTTATTTTGCATACTCATATATTCTATTATTTTATTTATATTTTAAGAAAAACTTTTTTATAACTATTGTAGAATTCATTTAAATTTTAGTTAAACTCTTTTCTACCATGGTTAACTCTCTTGAAAAAAACTAAATTTATTTACAATATTATTTTTTAAATTATGTTAGGTATAAAATAGGTCTAAATAATTAATAATAGTTATATTTGAGGAGGATTTTACATTATGCACTATCTTGTTCATGTTCTTCGTAAAAAGGTACAATGCAATCAATATCTCCTCTATGAGAAAATTCAGTCTCAATGAATGTAGCATCTCGTGATTATATTTTAGTCATTGTTTCATCTTTATTTTTACCTTTGAAAACGTATCATTTTAACTCTTTAGAGTACCTTATAAAGATGCACTTCTTTCATCTAGGAGCCATGTCACATCAGAAAGTTTTTCTACCAGTATAAGGCATATAGGTAGGAAAAGGTTAAGAAGAGATTGTGAAGTTATACTTGAGAAATCCTTAAGTTTAAAAAGGGACTGAGCTAGATAAAAAACCCTAATTAAAAAGAAAAAATGATCGATTTATTTAGTAGTCACGCGATAACCTGGTCACTCTTATGGACTCAGAGTATTCAAACAAAGCAAATACACTATCATAAAATAAGAGAGAGGGGAGTGCAAGAAGTCTATCCTGGAGAGAAATTATTATGATATATAAAAAATAGACTTTACTAATCTCAATAATAATAATGGAGATTATCCAAAATATACCCCTTTATTTCTCTCTCATAATCTCATATTAGTATCCATAAATATCTCGTTCAAAATTTAAAATTTGAACAAAAGGGAAAATCCTTTTAAATAATAATCCAAACTTTTGGTTATTATCTCCTAAGTCTCAAATTATATGGGTTTGTGCCCACTCAACTAAGGGTGAATTAAGCCTAAATTCCAACATAATTAAAATCAAGGAGTTTTTTTTTAATTTTAGTTTTTATAAAATTTTGAAACGAGTTGTTAATTTGTGACAGGATATAGAGAAGTAATATAAATAGTTAGAGTAGAAAATGTAAATTCGCGAAGAAAAGGTAGTCCCTCCCGTCCTATTTAAATATTATCTGCGTATTATACACACACATAAGCGTGTGTGTGTGTATTGGTTAGGTGAAAGTTGCAGAAGACAATATATATCTTCCCATTTGTTTTAGTTATGGAGATTGATAGTGTGACAAATGGTATGACATTCTCTCTTTAACTCTTTATATGTTTTCATTTTATGTTTCTTTTGCTAATATTTATTTTTTTACTTCAAAATCTTCTTCTCTCTTGATATGTTTGTGATGTAGAACACAAAAGATGAGAAGAGAGGTCGGGGAGGAAAATATCAGAAGAGGAAAGAAAAGGGAAGAAGAGAATAGAGAAAGCTAAGAGAAAATAATGGTCTATTAATTAATATCAAAATATATTGTGAAACTGACAATTTAAAAGTGTATATCCTAATAATTAAAGTAATTAAAATAATAAGTAAAATAAGTAATATTGTAGATAATTGCCCATTATCAAATATATTATAAATAATTAATTAAAATGAAACTTAAATAAAACTAAATATTAAATTAAATAGATATAAACTAAATACCACATATATGCACATCAGTTTGTATTGACCTTGTAGCCCAAGAGGGTTAAACAAAAAGAAGCTAATATGGATACGTTTAGGTTAATATCTTGAGGTTTATGTATTAATTTGTTAGTTTATTTTTCCTTGCTATCATTCTTTCACTTAATTGTTGAATGTTTATGAACATATCCATTTTCTTTGGTTTTTATTGTGGAGAACAACTTCAACAATTTGAATCGGGTTCATCATTTTCTTTATTTTTCATGAAGATTAAATTTTTTATTTTTAAATCATCATCTTCAATATGAAATGTTATTTACCTTTTTTCAATGTCACGAGCGACCTTTTTATTATTTTTTTTCATCAGATAGTGTATTTAATTTTTATTTAGTGTTCCTATTCCGTCACCATTATCTTATGGATTTATTTTTCCATTCACCATTATCTTTTAATAAATTTTACTTATTAGTCAGAGATGTTGAAAAGGCACCTGGGGAAGTCATCTTGAATCATTTTGTGGAATAACGCTTTTAAATCCAAAAGCTATCATGAAATTCAACTACTAAGCAGGCCGGGGTACATTTTGAATTTTAGATGGATGACAATTTCAAATTAGTATAATAATTGGGCCATACTTCATTAATCATCTCTCCATGTGTGCGCGCTTTTCAAAGTATGTTCAATGTATATAGAACATTTTAGATAATCATAGATTTGGATTTTGCTATTTGACAAAAAAATATTTGGATTTTGATAACTCGTTAGTTTGAACATTTTAATCTATAATTCAAAGCATATTCCAATTTACTTTTCATTTAAGGGAAAAAAGAAATTACATTATCTATAAATTTTATGTTACTTGGAGACTTATTGACTTAAAAATTAATAATTTATTTTTTTGGAAATAAATGAATTACATTGGGTCTATTTGTTTCTATTCTCTAGTTTTTGTTCTCAAAACAGTTAAAATTGTTCTAAAAACAAGTTATGGAAAACAAATATAAAAAAATAATCTATTTGAATAATTGTTTAAAAAATATATTTGAAAATAAAAAACATAAAAACTTGTTTGGAATAATTGTTGTTAAAACTAATTTTGAGAATTAAGAAAATGTGACGTAGTTGTTGTCAGTTGTGGGGTGGTGACAATTGAAAATGACAAGCAACGATCAACAGGTGGACGCATGTTAGGTAATGTTGATGGTAGTTGTCCTCTGCTGGCCACTGGTGACATTCAAAGGGATTGTCATTAGCCATTGACAATGGTGGTAGTCAATGGTCAACAATTGTCAAGGTGACCCTCGTTGTCCAACAATGGCAGTGGTCATCATCAATCGATCATGGTGGTTGTTACTTTTGTCGGGTGACAATGAACAGTGATAGTGGTCGCTATTGACACTGGCGACGACTGTCGGCTATTGCCAGGTAATAGTGAATGGAGGTGTGGCTCACCCATAGCAACGATGGTGCGTTCATCATTAGCCATTGTCAGGTGATGACGAACGGCAAAGGTGGTCGACGATGGCAATAGTAGTAGTGGTTATAGTGGGCCATCGTCGGGTGACGATGAATAATAATGATGGTCGCCAACAATGACAGCAAACGTCGACGTCGACTGATAGTGTTGTGTGGGTTGACACCTGTCGTTGTTAGAGTGGTTATTGGTGGCGACAACATGTGATGTAAACATTATTTTACTATTGTGTCACTTTTTAAAACTAAAATAAAAAATAGTTTTACAAAATATTTAAAAGTCATCCTTAGTTTTTTTTAAAAAAAAACAGTTTTTAATTTCTTTCTTAGGAAACACTTAAGTAAACATAAGTTGCGAAACAATTTTTTTATTTTTTTTTGTTTTCTAAAAAAAAACTGTTTTTAAAAACAAAAAACGAACATTCCCATTATCATTAAGTTTTATATGTTTTGGAGAATTATTCCTTTAAAATAATAATTAGCATTCCTAGAGAATGTCAAGATGTGTTTATAAAAATATAAATAATATATTTTGTGTCAAAAAAACATATAAAAATGTTGGCAAAAGAACGTTTAAAAATTATGAAGTTACTTTTAAAAATCATTCAACAATAGGAAAAATTATCGAATAATATAAATATCGTTCCTATTATTAAAAATTAGTTAATAGCTTTTAAAAAGTTTTATCAATCAAACTTTAATTTTCATTATGAAAAAAGTGAAATTTTTTTATATTAAAAAATTGAAAAATGGTAATAAAATTAAAAAAAAATCTAATTAAGTATTAGGACGAAACTACATTAAAAAGTAATGTTCGTGATATCATTGATTTTTGTTATATTAAAAATACTGTATTTGTTTGTTGTATTAATGTTAACGGTGTCTCTAATGTAATTTATATTTAGTAAATATAAATATTATTCCTACTATTAAATATTATTTAATCTAATAGTTTTATAAAAAAATTATCTATTTTATGTATTATGTCTAAAGAGGGGAGAGCAACGAATATTTTGACTATAAAGGCTGCAGAAATTGATCTTTTCAGGAGGAATATAGAGTGCCAGAGGATAGGTCAAAATACATGAGGAAGTGGTGACCCTTCATTCAGAGTTACAAAATACCAAGCTTTTAGAGTTTGCCATTTTTTGGAGTCAAATCTTTAATTTGTGTTGGAGCTCACTTGCTAATCTTTGTTGTGTAGATTAGAATTATTCCATGGATTGAAATGTTAAGCATTTTGGGTAGTGGTTTTCCATCATAAACAGAGAGTCATTTTGGGCATTGGTTTCTCAATCATAATATTGCTCACGGGTCAGTTTGCTTTATACAATCATAATTAGATGTTTCACCAGAATTTTTATGTTTGATTTGTACGGATTGATCCAGTTTGACGCTTCAGCATTCCTACTACTAGACAATCCTCTAAAACGGATATATAATATGTTGCATCATTCATGTTTAGAATTTATAGAGTAAAAGTTTAATGTTCAGGCTGAGAAATAATAATAATACTAACTTCTTCAAAGTGAACAATAATTTAACCTCTTCATAAACAATTGCTCCATACAATGACCGGGGTCCACCGTCTAGTTTGTTTTCAATATCTTTTATATGCTAATTCCAATCAACTTATAGTATGCTAGTGATAAATGTCTCTAATTATTGGTTTTATCTCATACACACTATATTTTATTTGCTAAAGTGATTTTCTTATATACATATATATATTTAAAATAAGTTAAGTTCACTTGCGATCTAAGATAAGATAAAGTATTCATTCTTCTTAGATGAACCAACCAACAAGTTTATATTGTTATCTAATGAAGCTGATGCTCGAGGGGCTGATAAATCAGTATCATATCTATCTAGAGGCTTACATCTCCACTTGAAGGCATGATAGGGATTAAAAAAGAAGACATGATAGGGAAAATCATATATATTTATAAATATTAAATAAAATTATATATTTTAGAAAGGGCCTAATAGGGCAGCATATTTGCTCAACAATTAGTCAAGTCCAAAAATGTCTAACCATTTTTTCCAAACTATTTTTCTTAGGGTCAAGTTGGGCATATTTTCACTGAGCCCAATGTTTACCATACATGGAAGCTTTATCCCCTAACCAAACATGGAAAAAACTAGAGGTTGGTTTTCATTCTAATTTTGTCTCTTTAATTATGAATTGTGTGACTTCGGTTACTTATAATATGTTGTAGATGGATTCCAAGACTAATTATTTTATGCCAAGGAAGGGACTAAGGTAGGGAGATCCAATATCACCTCTTCATTTTATTTTATATATAGACAAATTGTCTCATCTAATCAGTGATGTGGTGAATGATGGTTTATAGAAACCCATTAAGGTGACAACAAATGGTCTGGTGGTTTCTTATCTTATGTTTGCTAATGATTTGCTACTTTATGGTGAGGCGAGGAAAGAGTAAGCTGAGTGTATGATGGAATGCTTGATTAAGTTTTGTACAGCTTTTGGGGCTCACATTAGCACAAATAGATCCTCAATTTTTTCTCTTTAAGGGTCAACCCAGCGTCCCATGGGGACATAAAACGTATTACTGGGATGGCTGTGTCTTCAAAAATAGGGATATATCTAGGCTTTCCACTTTTCAAGAGGAGGAGACCAACAAAGACTTTCCATTATATTATTGATAAAGTAAAGTCAAAGCTTGCTTCATGGAAGTAGAGTAGCTTGTCAACAGCAGATAGAATTATATTTGCTAAATCGGTCTTGAGTTCTATTCTATTCCATTATATCCAATGCAAGTGAGGATACTTTACACATATTGAGAGATTGTATGTATACAAGGGGCATTTGGGTTAAGCTACTAGCTCCACAACACCTTACAGGTTTTTTTTTTTTGCAGCATCTTTTATTGATTGGTTTACATTAAATCTAAAGAGACAATTGGCCAATATGGGGGACAATTGGAAACTTAGGGAGTGGCTATTTAGAAGTTTTGACATTGGAGGAATATGATTGTATTTAATTCAAATGCCAAGAACCCAGAACATCCAGAGCTAGTGACAAGCTTGTCGTTCACCTATCAATAATTGCTAAGCTAAAATATAGTAAGAGTGAAATCTAGCCTAGGTCATTATTCTCGATGAGCTTAAATGGAGCTAAAGTTTCTAACTAATCCAATGGACTATAAATTAACAAATTAATTGACAAATTCTTAGGAGGAATGTTTCTAGTTTTTATCTGAATTTGAAATCCTAAAACTAATGTTTATGGCTTTTTGGATCTTATGATAGAACAAGGAGATACAAATAGCAAGATTCCTAACAATATGTAGATATTCTCATAGAGATAGCTTTCAACCTTCCTAGCCAATCTTTGAATGAGGAGTTTAGGCTAAATTCAATAAAGCGATCAACAACTCGTTGGTGCCATAGAATATGGTCTCATAACTATGTAAATCACACTCTAATATGAATGAATTCGGTAGGAAAATCAAACAGTGAAATAATTCCTCTTCCAACAATTACAACTATGATTGATATGAACTTAATTGAATCAATTATCAAATATAACCAACTCGGTTACACCCTTAATCTAATCCAATTTCAAAACAATAGGAAGCATAAATCTAATCCTAATTCAGAATTACACATAATCTACTATTTGTTAATCCTATTAATATTATCTCTTGAATTCTAGTTACAGATTAAACATTCATATCCTAAATCCACGAACAAGTAATACAACTAGCATAAATTGTGCCAATAATCCAAACTAGAATTCAAGTGAATTGAAACTCCCTGGTTATATCAGCAGCTCTGTTTCTAGCTAATCTCCATAGGAACTCAGTGATTTAGACTTCCATTTCTGTCACGACATCGGTAGAAGCAATGGAGGAACAACCGAAATTCATGATGAGTTCAGAGATATGGAGGAGAAGAATAAAGAGAAGATGGTATATCTGATCTAGTGCCCAAAACAGAGACAATCGCAGTGGAATGACAGATGAAATCACTGAGATAGAAGATAAAGAATGAGATGGAATGGAACAAGTGTCAAGAAAAGAATGGAAGAATTAATCCCTATGGAAGAAGTCCCCCCTTTCTGTTATGTAAATGAAGATAGTTATAGCAGAGGTGGAGTGCATGAGCTTGTCTGTCAGTCCCTGTGTGAGCACGTGAGATGGTGAATTGTCTGACTGAATTAGTTCCATTCTCCCATTTGAACTAGATTCCAATTGTTATTATGGTCTTGATTCTGGAATGCCTGATGCAATTTAAAACATAATCCTGAATCTCATTCTGCGCTAAATGAAACATAGCTGTGGCTGAGGTCCTTGAGTGTTAATTCTAAAAAATTGATTATTTCTTCATTAATGTCTAGCATTGATCACAAATGATGTCTAATAACATATTCTTAAAAATATATCAAGAATTACACTACTTTATCCCATCAAAAACTGTAGAATCATTGTAAATTCTCACAGAAATCATATTTAATTTGAAGCTTATCAGTTGGTTATCTTACAATTGTAGAAAAATTATGTGCAGGTAAATGATAATGATATATTACATCATTTGAACATGGTAGAGAATCCAAAATGGCAATCACCACCTATAAGGTGGATTAAGCTTAATGTGGAGGGGGCAATGACATTGGTTAATAATACAACTAGATGTGATTGGGTGTTAGGAGACTATAGTAGAAAATGATTATATGGTTTCACACATCTCACTAGATTATGTAGTGCAACGATGCAGAAAAATGGACTATCGTTAAGGGGCTCAAAATTGTGTGACGCAAAGGATACAAGAATATTATACTCGAATATAATACAAAGTATCTTATTTAAATGTTGGTGGAAAGTAATACGAAACAAGGAGGCAGTTTGTTAGTTGTATAGATTGAGGAGTTCAAGAGTAGGCATTAGGATTTAAAACTATAGTTTATCTCGATACAAGCTAATCAGGTTACAAATGCTCTTGCAAAAGGTCTTTCTACATCTACCATATTTGATGTGTTCTGCAAAGTTGAGGGACTTAATAAATTAAGAGTGTTGATGATTAAATTCTTCAGTAGTATAATTTATTTTACATTTGGGCTTTAACCCTTTCTTGTATAAAAAAATAAGTTAATCATATATTTTTTTTATTCAACTCACTCTTCTTTTATGACAGTACGGTATCATATTTAATTGGGTTAAAAAGTAATTTTGCTCTTAAAATTCATAAACACTGATCACCCTAAAATCCAAATTAGTCATAAACAAAAAAAAAATCAAATAAATAGGGACGACAGACTTTTCATAAGGGGCACTATACCCAACTTTTCTTGTTTTTTATTAAGGGCCATTATAGCACAATAATGAACGAAACATTTGATTTTTTTTATTTAGACATGTATCATGCTATTGGAAATAATCATATTCAGGTATTGGCCATTGATATTGGCACCTCACCCGTTGATATGTACCAAACGTATTGAGAGTAATGATGAACATTGCATTGAATTGCAATATTGCCTCTAAGTACATGAGAATTGAACCAAATGGCCCTAAAATAAAACAACAACAAAAATAAAAGAGACATAAGAATAAATATACATCAAAATAGTTCAAATATAACTAAAGAAATAAAATATAATTAAAGAACAATAAAATAAATAGAAAATATTATACATAATCAATATTTATAAAATTAATTAATATAAGTTATTAAAAGAAATACAACAAATCCTTAAACTTGGGTAAGAATGTCGAATTACGAACATTACTTTTCTTCCCCACATTATAATATAGACAAACTAGCTTATCATAAAAACCTATATTTAAATCGAAAACTAAAAACATAATAAAAAAAACGTAACTAAATAATTATTATACCTGCAAGTTGGAGAAATATCATTCTTAAAAAAATCAACACAAATTACTTAATAAATTAAAATTTTAAAATAGGGATAATTAATCTTAGTCTTTCAAATGTTAACCTACTTATAATAAATTACACAATACCAAATTGAAGACAAAAAAATACACGAAAAAATAAATATACCTAAAAATAATAAAGATTAGATCCACGTAAGCACAAGTTGAAAAGAACAAAATAATTATACCTGTAAGTTGCATAAATTCAATAATTTGACAAATGTCAATTCTTAGCACTCAATACAACTAACTATATTATGCAATACACATTACTAAATAAAAGAAAAACAACAAACAAAAGGGTACGCAGAAATAGTATAAAGAAGGAGGATACTTAAAACCAAAAAAAAAAATGAAAGTGAAGAAATAGAAAGAGGAAAATTAAATGAGGAGGATGTCCTTGAGAAAAAAGAACAAGATAAAGATGACAAGCAACCATACATGATTTTAACAAATCATAATCAAAATATTGATAAATTAGCCAATAAATAAACAAGTATCCATATCAATATAATCAAAAAATTAACCTCAATAATTATGCCTTCATTGCAAAAAAATATAAATTCAAATAATTTAGAATTATTAATCCATAATACTCAATCAACACATTCAAGTATATAATAATGCAATAAACAATACCAATAAAAAAGATAAAAAAAACTAAACATACCTCAAAATAGCTTAAATATATCTCAACACAATCAATTAATAATTAGGAAGATGCTCTCGGTAAAAATAAGTCAAGTAATCAAATAATTATACCTACAAGTTACAAGAATTTAATTCCTCAAAATAAATATAAATTCAATAATTTAACAATTGTAAATCCGTAATACTCAATATATACAATACTAAATAAAAGACAAAAAAGGATACACGAAAGTAAACATACCTAAAAGATACTTATAGCAAACAAAAAGGATGATGAAGCCTCGCGAAGGTGAAGAAAGAAATATTTGAGTATATAAGAAATATTATAATAAAGGAAGAGCTACCCTGGGCTAAACAAGGTGAAAATCACTAGCAAAAGAAAAGAGAGAAAGTAGAATAAAATTGAGAAGAGGGAAAGAAGAAGACAAAATAAATCCAATTGCATAATGTATATGATATAAATGTAATTAATAAAAGTTATTAAAAGTAATACAATAAATATTTAAAACATAATCTAACATGAAATTATAATTAAAGAATATTATGGGCCTATTTGGTAAAGCCCAAAATCTAGGTTTTAAAAGGGGTTTTAGCCTAAATCTCAGTTTGGGGAAATTTTAAAACAAACAGTCATATTTATTCAAAATGGCTTTAGGACCAAACCATCGTTTAAAACTAAGATTTTGGATAAGCTACTGAGATTAGCTTTTGGAATAGTAAAAAAATTTATGGACTACCCATTTACTATTTTACCCTTTTTTTTTACTTTCTCTCCTTTCTCTTCTCACTTGTCCCTTCTCTCTCCTCCCCTCCACCTTCATCCTCTTTTCTCTTGTCTAACTTCTTTCTCCTCCTCCTCCTTCCTCTTCCTCTTGCATCTTCCCGCAGTGAGAGAGAGATGAGAGAGAGAGGGATGAGAGAATATAATTTTTTTATCTCATATCTTTTTTAATAATTTACCAATCACAAAAATCCTTCTGGTAATAACCATCCAAACACTCATTTATCTAGATCCACATTTTTATAAGCTCTTATCTAAAAGCCATTTTCTAAAACCTAGCCAAAAGTCATTTTTTTCATAAGCCATTTTTTAAAAATTTATCCAAACACACACACCTTGGAAAAAAATAGAAAGAGAAAGAGGATGACAAACTAATAAAGATAAAGGGATGCCTTCAGAGAGAAAAAGATGATGAAGATGATGCATAATCTAACACGAATTATAAACACAACTTGGACAAACTACCCACATTAATAATATATAATAAATCAATAACAAATACAACATAACAAACTAGGATGCCTTCAACATTAAAACATAAACAAATGAAGAAAAATGAAGAAGAGGAGAAGGAAGAACACAAAATAAATCCAATAACATACCCAACAAAAAGGGATGATGAAGCTTAGCAAGAGTTAAGAAAGAGAATGCCCTTGAAAAAAAAAAGATAAACATGACTAGCAAATATAAGAATGAAAAACTATAATCAAATACTGATAGATTAACCTCAATAATTGAACCTTCATCGCAGATCATATCTATTCACAAATAATAAATTAACCTCAAACTAGTTTATCTAACCTGTAAGTTGCAGAATTTTATTCCCCAAAATGTATATAAAATTCAAATAGTCTAACTATACATCCATGCTACAAAGGAAGGGAAGGATACATAATAAAATAAATCCTATAACATACCTTTTTCTTACCCATGATCAGTAGAAAACTATAATTATACCTTTAAGTTGCATGAAATTAACTATATTATGCAATACACAATACTAAATAAAAGACAATAAAGGATACACACAAAAATATACCTCACAATAAACTAAGGGGGAGGAGGATGCTTATGGGCTCATATCGAATGACAAAATCAATTATCAGATATTTAAAAAATCCTTTTTACTTACCTAAGATATTCTGCTGCTCATATTCAATCAATGCCCTAAAATAAAAATAATTAGAATATGGTATTAGTACAAGAATAAACTATAAAATTATGTCATCCTGAAAAACAACCCCAATATTAGTTTTACACACATAATATTGTTGTATTCAAGGTCTCGTATAACACATATAAAGAGAAATAGTTAGTGGATGAACTACTATCCATGAATGTTCCAGAAGAGACTAGATTGCTAAAGAGTAGGAAAGGTGCACAAAAGGAGGCTCATCTAGCAAAAAGTTCTATGACTGGCAGCAAAAAGGGAAACAAGGGAAAGAAATGAAAAAACTCTAATATTTCAGCTGCCAACAAAGGAATGTCATATGCTTCTTCTATAAGGAAAAGGGGCACATGAAGAATAAGTATCTCAAGAGGAAGACATAGCTTGAAAAGAGATGTATGTTTTTATCATGTGTTACTTTTGAATCTAATTTTTTCTAGTGTTAATAATGACACTTTGTGTATTGACACTGGTAATGATCTACATTTTGAATACTATGTAGGGCTTTCTAACAAGCAGGCCTCCATATCCTAATAAGAAAATTATCCTTTCAGGCAATAAGAGAAGAGAACCTGTGAAAGCTGTTAGAACTTTTCACATAACTTTTTTGAATAATCATGTTTTGCATATTTATGTTGTTTTTATGTTTCCTCTTACAACACGAATTTGATTTCTATGTCAAAACTAATTCTATTTGATGATCATTTAGTTCTTTCTAAGAAACTTATGACTTTGTCAAAGGATTATATTTTTAATTGCAAGTTTAGTTATGATTGATGTTTTATTTAAAATTATTTCTGATTTGCTTCAATCTTTTTCTATTTCGCGTGGTACTAAAAGAAGTGTCATCAACGAGAATTCTTATGGACTGTGGCATAGGAGATTAGACAAATCTCTATTGATATAATTAAAAAGTTAAATAAAGATAGAATTCTTCTATCTTTAGATCATTCGGAATTTGATTCTTGTGAAGACTGCATAAGGAAAAAGTATACCAATAAGTCACATAAAGGGACTAAGAGAAGTTCTGAATCGCTAGAAATTATATACACAGATATTTGTTACCTTGATTTGACTACGCTTCACCTTTATTGACGATTACTGACGATACATGTATGTCTACATATTTTATAATAAAAGTAAAGCACTAAATGCCTTTAAGGAATCAGCAATAGATCTGAAAAAGTATCTAAAAATAGAAAATTTAGATATTTGTATCCTGTCGAAGTGAGAAACTATGGTATATATGTTTGGAATAGATTCCATTTTGAGAAAGTTGAAAAAGCACTATCTCGTTGAAATGTTCTATACATCTACCCTTTCTCATAGCAGGTTTTTTAGACAAAGACTCTGTTTTTTCCTCTTTTTAGATGGTAAATATTTCTCAGAACATGGAGTGTGAATCAAACCCATGTTTGAATTAAAATTGAGAATATAAAGCAGGAGTAAAAAAAATAGATTAGGAAACCAATCAAGATTGTGAGATCAGACTGAGGTAGTGAGTATTATGGCAGATATACTAGTAAAAGACAAGTACCGGGTCTATTTATTGATTTTCTTTGTGAGCAAGGTATATGAGCCTAATATACTATGCTTGGGCTCACTTGACATGAATTATGTAGCTAAAAGAAGAAATGTGAAATTGCTAGATATGGTTCAGAGTATGATAAGTAGCTCCAAGATACATATTAAACAGGTTCCAATAAAGATAGTGTCCAAGATACCCTTTGAAATCTAGAAATGTTGAAAACCCAATTTAAATCACTTCAAAGTATGGGGTTGTCCTGCTGAAGTAAGAGTATACAATCAACAGGAAAAAAAGCTAGACCATAAGACTATTAGAGCGATATGCAGAAAGGTTAAAGGGTTATAAGTTTTATTGTCCTCCACCTTCCAAAAGATTTGTAGAGTCTAGGAATACCAAGTTTCTTGATAATGATATGATTAGTATGAGTGATTGTCCACTAGATAATCACATAGAGCAAATCACTGACATAATTCATGAGAGAAAATCAATAGTTAATGATCATCCTATTGTTAGAGTTGACATTGAATATGATATAGACCTTATGGCTCAAGTTGATAATGCTGAACAAGATAGACATATACAAGATAATTAAGCTATCACACAAGTAGAACCACCACAAAATGTGATAGAAGATATCTCTATTCAGCAACCTGAATCAACCCAAGAGGTTAAATTAAATAGGTCAACTAGAGAAAGAAGATTAACATTACCTGATGACTTGCAGTATATTCTACTAAAATTAACTGTGAGTGTTGAGAATGATCATTTGATGTTCACTAAGGCTTTGAAAAGTGCAAACTCTAAATTGTGGCATGATACTATGATTGATGAAATAAATTTCATAGCAAAAAACCATATTTCAGAACTTGTAGAGTTGCCTAGTGGGTCTAAAGCCATTGAATGTAAATAGGTTTATAAAACCAAAAAGACTCACAAGGCAACATTGATAAATATAAGGCTATGTTAGTTGCTAAGGGCTTCACTCAAGTGAAGGAAATAGATTATAGTGCAATATTTTTACTTGAGTCCTAGAAAGATTCATTCTGCATTATCATGGCATTGGTTGCCCATTTTAATATAGAGTTGTACCAAATGGATGTAAAGATTGCATTTCTCAATGGTAAACTAGAGGAAGAAGTCTACATAAAATAACTTGAGGGGTTTGTTAGAGAAGGTAAAGAATAACTTGTATACAAGTTAAAGAAATCAATATATAGTTTGAAATAGGCTCACAACAATGGTATTTAAAGTTCTATAAAGTGATCACATCATTTAGTTTTGTTGAGAATATTATAAATGACTGTATATACCACAAAGCTAGTAGGAGTAAGATCATATTCTTGATTTTATATGTAGATGACATTTTACTTACAACAAATAATCTGGAACTATTGCATTAGGTGAAACCATTTTTGTTTAGGAGTTTTGATATCAAATATATGGGTAAGGCATCTTATATCATTGGCATAAAGATTCAGAGAGAAATGATCCAACATCTCATAGGCTTATCTCAATAAGCTTACATTGACAAAATTCTTGAATGATTCAGAATGAAAAATTGTTCATCTAACATAGCTCCTATTAAAAAGGGCGATAAATTTAGTCTAGGTCAATGTCTTGAAACTGAGTTTAAAAGGAAACAGATGGAAAATATCCCACATGCCTCAGGGGTAGGAAGCTTGATATATGCATAGACTTGTATAAGACCTGACATCACTTTTGTTGTGGGTATGTTGGGATAATACTAAAGCAATCCTGGGGAAGCACATTGGACAGCTGTAAAGAAGGTGTTCATGTACCTATAAGGTACTAAACACTATATGTTCACATATAGAAGAACAAGCATTTTGGAAGTAATTGGATACTCAGATTTAGACTTTAGAGGATGTGTAGATACAAATAAATCTAGAATTGGTTACATCTTCATATTGGTAGAAAGAGCTATATCATGGAGAAGCACAAAGACAACTCAAACAAAATGTTGATAAGGAAACTTGTTTTAAAGCAAGTTTACAAGCCATTTTGATAAGGAATTTCATTATTAGGCTCAAAATTGTGGATTTAATCTCTAAGCCAATCAGAATGTACTATTATAATGCAATTGCAGTTACTATAGCAAACAACAAAAGGAATAAAAGTTGAAGCTAGTTTATCAAACTTAAATTCCTATACTTGAGAGAAAGAGTTTAAGATAGCCAAGTTTTCGTTGAACACAACAGTACATTAAATATGTTGGCTTATCATTTGACTAAATGATTGAAGCCGAATATCTTCATCACACATGTACTTCATATAAGACTTTGTCCTTCATTTGATTAATGGAAGTATGAGCAATGAAATCAAATTTTGTGGTTTATCATTTTTAATTTATGACTATATATACATTTGTGATATTGAAATTGATAAATATTGAAACGGGAACGAATAAGCATTGAGTTCATACATAAAGTAATACTTATTAAGTAATGTTGTCGCATGTCATACATAGAAGGTAATACTTGATAGAAAAAGACTTATCGTTATGATTCTTGTAGTATGATATCAGTTAACCTTGACAGGGCAATGACATTGAGTATACTGGCTAAATAAGAGAATGAGATATTTATTATTATTGTAACTATCTAGATATTAATTAGGATAATTAATAAATATTTATGAGTGTGACCCATAGTCATTTTGGGCCCAATCCAAGATGGGTAATTGACTCAGTTTATTAAAGTTAATTTTCTGATAGTATAAATTAATAGTTAACAATTATCGTGTGACAGTTTTCTAAGTCTCAAGTGATAAGTTTTCTCTGCTCACTCTCTGAGGGTTCCCCACTAGTGACGGCAGTACACAAGTTGCCATCACTATGCCTAATCACTAGCTGGAAGAACTTGTTCTCTTTTCATCTAATTATGTCTCTTATTGACAGATATCTGAGTCAAGTTCTAGTTCTTCCTCATACCAGTTAAGCTAATTGCAATATATATTTATAAGTCTTTTTATGCATCTCATATAGGTTTCATACTTATATATGTTATATGTTATAATCTGGATTAATTAAATTATATATGAGATATTTTTATTCCAATAGTTTATTGAATCAGATTTATTTGAATTATGGTTTTGTGAGTCATAGATATTGTGCTCCAGAGATCAATGGAATTGGGTTGAATCTCCATAAACTAGATTTTTCTACACTTGAATGAATGAAACATCATAGCAATATAATCTGAATTACAACTAAGTACTTTTAAGACCAACAAAGTTGAATTGAAATCTTCACTGCCCTAACTTACATAATTAATAGCTAACAAAATCTAATAGAAAATATAAAAAAGTGTGGGTTCAAACGGTAGATAAAACTGAAAACCTTAAACATATAGCATCAATACTAAATTACCTATAGCATACAAAACCTTGCTTCTATGTTTGTGTTGAGAGGCTTTGTGCGAGAGATAAATAGAGATTTTCCACACTTTTGAAGCCTCTGTTGAAAAATTCCACACTCATGCAGCAACTTAGCATTGGCTTCATAAGAAAGTTTCAATCTTTACTTGTCTTTATGAGAATTCTTTAAATTTAAAAAAAGCATGAAATTAACTGGATTTCATTTCAAAACATAGCAATAGAAGAAAGTATGAAATATTAAACCCATTTGTTTTTAAATAAAAAGTGAAAGAGAAAGAAGAAATGCTAAATCTTTCAATAAGAATTGAAGCAGCAACTAAGCAATTGGTGAAGGAAAAAATTAGAAGTATAAGAAAACCAATTTACTATTTACCAACTTTGCTTCTTTGATTTCAACTTTTTGCAACTCGGATGAAACTAGCAGACGTTGAAATTTGTAATCAGGATTTTACCTTTCGGCAATGAGAGCAAGTGACCTATCAGTGCATGCCTTAGATATGAGAAAGAGGGTGGTCTAAACCCCAAATCTGATTTTGTCGAGAGAGAGTGATTGGCCTTCAAATGTGAGCCCAAGGCAAGAGGCTAAAGTTGAGTCACTAAGGCTAAGGTTGAGAGGTCTTCAAATGAAAAGTGAAAAATGGCCACGAGGTAGTGAACTAACAGGCTGGGGTAGGGGAGACAGTAAGGATGGGGAGGAGAGAAGACAATGGGGATGGAGGAACAGTGGCTTGGGTTACCAGGGACGAAGAAGAAAATGGAGGACCAGGAGCTTCAAGTAAGGAAGATAGTAGAGCTTTAAGCTTGGACAGAATTTTGACCGCTTGAGTGAAGCGACACTTGTGGCCTTATGGGACAAATAGGGGTTGACTAGTTGAGGGGTAGATTAGGGTTTTAAAAATATGGGTCTAGCTTGTCTCAGCTGCTGCTGCCTAAAGCGACACGTTTTGGGTGTTAAAATGGCATATGATTTAATTCGTTAAAAAATGTAAAAGTATACCTTCTTCTTGATATAAATATATATTAAAAAATATTTATTCTATTAAACATATATTATCTTCTTTAGTTAACTAGAGATTTCTCTTCGTGCATTGCATCGGGTAAAAAAAATATGTTATAATTGATTAATTATTTATTATTATAAATTATTATTATAGTTAAATAATATTATAGAATTAATTAATAAGATTATTGATTAATTACTATCATGTGACTCAAAATATTTTAAAGATAAAATTAGTTTATGTTTATTATGAATAATTATTATAGTTAGAAATTTGAAATATCATATAATCAATTAATGGAAACACTAACTAATTACTATCGTAGGGCTCAAAATCTTTAAAAATCAAAATAAAATTACTAATTGAAATTATTGATTATGACTTATAAACATATAAATTAAAAATATTGAGTTGAATCGACCCAAACCTACTTTTAAATAAACTATGTATTATAATATTTTAATAATTGATTGATTGATGACAATTGATATAAGAGGTACTTAATAATTAATTTAAATAGATTAAAGAAGTTGCATAAAATTTTAATTATAAGAAATAGGGCCTAAATCTGATGTCTTTACAATACACCATATGATATTATATTATATCTCAATGTATAAGTTGGGTAAATTAATTTAAAAATATAAATATTAGAAATAAATTAAAATGAGGTCTTGATCCTAAATATAAAATCTTATTATATTTTATCTCTACTATTTATCACATTTCCTAAACTAGTTTACTCAATTTATAAATTGAGATATAATCTAATATCATATCAGAGTATTGTAAAGAGATCATATTTATGCCACATTTATTATAATTAAAAATTTTATCCAATTTCATTAATATATTTAAATTAATTAAATAAATTTTATATTAAGAATTTGAGAAAGATATATTTTTAACAAAATAAATATATTCTAATATATTTTTATAATCCTTTCTTTGTAATATCTTAATTTTTTCTTGGAAGTTAGAGTGTCAATAGTACCCTTCAAGAGGACATAAGATTAATTAATATGTCTTAAAGAATAAGATCAATGGTTGAATAAGAGGAAATTAAATTATAAACTATTTGAGATTTATTATAAAATAAAAGATTTAGCAAACTAGAGAGATGTAAAAGTAAATTAAATTGGAAAAGAGTAATCACAACTATTTATAATATATATATTGCAATGGAAGATAACCTGAAACCCATAAATATGTGTATTTAAAGATAAATTAATACTTTGCTTAGATTGAGAGAAAATGGGAAAAGAATGAAAAGTGTGGTGATATGTGGAAAATGGGAAAGGAATGTAGTTTTCCCCATCTTGGTTAGGAGAGAAAATGGAAGAGAAAAAACAAAAAGTAGAAGGAGAAATGAGGTGGGTCCCATAGCCCACTTTCCTTCTAAAATTTCTTTACATAAATGGAGTGGAGAAAAAATGTATTGCTCAAATTTACCCCCACACTACATCTTACTTTTTTTCTTTTTTTTTTTATAGAAATAAGTTATTATCCCACCGATAGCTTAAAAACTAATTCTCCCAAGATATGGAGATTATTGAAGTAGATTTGGCCTCTTCTAACAATTTTTTTTCATGAGCATAATTTAATTCAAACTAAAAATATTATGTTTATAGGATTTAATTATCTACGTAGTTATGTCAAGTTTTATTAGTGGACACCTCATTCTTTTGTGTATGCATGCAACAGCTTTGACAAGACAATTTTTTGAAAAAATAAATAATACTTGAAAAAGTTATTTTGCTAATTTTTGTATATTTAATTTTGTTCAATAAAATGTATAAATTTTTTATATTGCATTTAAGCTATTTCATCTTTATATTATATTTTTATTAGTTATTAATAATATTGGATAATGTATAATTTATTTATTTTCATTTATTATATTTAATTTTGAAAAGTATTCCATTTTTTATTTTCCCCTAATTACCTTTATCATTTTAAATTATTGGATTATGCTAATATTAAAATAATTTAATTTAATTTTAAACATAAAATATTTTAATATAGGCTAAGGATATTTTAGTCATTTAAATATTTACTCATTTTCTGTTCTCCCTATTTTCTCTCACTTATTGAGATATATCATTTTCTCTCTATTTTTCCATTATCATTGTTTTCTTTGTTCCTATTTTTTTCTCCCAACTTGTTTTCAATATCCAAATAGAAGGTAGGTATTGATAGATTATAAAAAAATTAAAATTCTATTTAGACTTTTAACCAATAATAATTGGTTTAAAATATCATCTTGATTGCACTGATACATGTATGAATATTTCAAGTCCATTGTTATATGATAGTTCAGTTAGTTAATATTCTAAGAGTTATTTTCAAAACAGGTGAAACAACCTAAATCTGATGTCACCTTAGGGTTACTTCAAAAATTTAACTAAGGATTATAGATAGTACAACCTCAAGTCTTTCTCTTTTGAGGAGCCAAAAATAAAATTGAATTCTTAAGTAACTAAATGAAATACAACTTAAGCTATAAAATGGGATTTGGATTAATTGACTAACAACTAAATGCAATAAATTAAAAAAATTGAATAAAATAGTTTTGGTATTTTAAATTTAAAGATAGTGATATGGAATGATAATGAGTGAATGGAATGAAAATAAAAGTGATTAACAATAATAAAAGCAATCCTCTAATTCAATAACGCAGTTAATTATAGTTTTAACATATATGTGAGTTATAAACAATGAATCAATAATTATAATTAAATTTTTAATCTAACAACCGAGCAGCATCCAAGTGTCACAAAATATTTTTTAAAATTCTAATTTATTAACTCCCACTAGAATAATAAAATAAGACTAAGATATTAAAAATAAATGTTTAATTATAACTCAATAATCCATAAAAATAAGATTAAATCAAGCAAGAGATACAATGGTCTAATAATTCAAACCACCTTAAAAAATCACAAAATATTCACTAAAATCTCAATACAAAGTCTTGACCCAAAATAGAGTAATAAAATTAAGTTATAACTAGCACAATATCAATTTCCAAACAATAATCCAATTACAATAATTCTCAATAAATATAAATAAATCATTATCAAACTTTCCAATAATTATAAAATTATCCTAAAATCTAGGAATCATAAGATAATTAATAGATAAAAAATTAGAATAACTTAAACTCCCATTTGAGATCTCAAACTCATGCTTTTGCCACTGAACTAGGGATTTAGATACTCTAGCCACAAGTAGTTTTTAAATTAGAGGCCACCGTCAAGACCTCATGGCTAACCATAGATTATGATTGAAAAGAGTATAGAAAGAAAGTTGTGCCATCGTTATGTGCTACTGCTTGTGGTCACTGTTCTGGCCATTATCTCTTTCGTCTCTCTGCTATTTTGGATGAAAGGAGATGGTTGGGTGGAGTTAGTCGTGGGTTTGGTGGGGTGAAGGTGGCGTCAACGGCTCTCCTGTGTGTGGTCATGGCTTGGGTAGTGAAAACGGAAGAGGCGATGAAAAAAGGTAATGAATAGTAGGAATGGAGGTATGTGGCATAGGGATAATGAATGGATGATAGCTCGTATGAGATGGTTAATGGATGGTGTGTTAGCCATGTGGGTGAATGGCTGTCAAGTCCAACGTAGGATCTGTGTGTGCACGATAATAATATGCATAGAGTGGGGAATTAAAAAACTTAATGAGCCAAATCACAAGGTTTAGCCTATAGGTCCTTATGTGTGCAATTTCTAAATTTATGGTCTTTTATTGTCATTCGTAAATTTTGACTTATCTTAAATACTTGAAATACAAATTATAAAATGTAATACATTTTATTCCAAAAATAATTACTTTAGGGAAACTATAAAAATATGACAATTACACCCTTATTAAGCACTAATTCAATATAATGCATATTAATACAAATAGTGTATAAATAATATAATTAAGGACCAAAATAATGACAAAAGTTAATCAAAATGTTATGAATAAATATATAAAATATGGGTTTGTCAAGAGATATAGCCATATTAGAAGGATTTTTGGCCTTAAATTCCTAAATTAAGTGAGTATATCATACACTAGTTACTCTTTAGAACTTGTCCTAGTCTAACTCATGTGCAACTCTTTAAAATGATTGAGACTATTATATTATAGACCCCTTTATCCCAAACACAAGTCATTATACATATTATATCCCTAATCACTCCTTTCACCCCATCGCTTTCTTTTTTCTATCATTTTTATATGAAGTCGTATATGCAATAAAATCTTTCAAAATAGCATTTTTTTATTCATTTTAGAAAATTATTATTATTATTATGAGATTGTGCTACATCTTTTATATATAAGGTGCCAAATTAAAAAAATAGATAGAGAGAGAAAATGGTGCAAGAAAAGTACCAAAAAAAAAGAATCAGAAGAAAAACAAAAAGGAATGAAGGAAGAATGCAGACTTGTTAGCTCTTATTAGCACAATTATCACTATTGCTCCTCTTATGACTATTCCATGCTATCTATTCACTATTACATGCATATGCTATTTTCTATGCTTCAAATTCTATTCCATATAGCCTATTTCTAACATTACAAGCTTATAAAGTCCTATTAATTAAATAATACACATGTAACTGACAGCAAAGGCTTAGAACTATTACAAGCATATGGTAGAGGCTAATATAGGCAGTTTGAGTGAAAGAACCCCTAAAAGTTGATATGAGCGAATAATTATATTCTTGAGTGTACTATCTTCTATCATGTTTCTCTATCTTAACTATATTTATAGAGATTGATCACATTGCATTTGTTATTATGTGATCATAGTTGACTTAAAAGATTTGATTGATTTAATTATCACTTTTATACTCGAACTTGTTTAATTCCTCTACTTTTTTTTCAGTGTTTATTAGGAATTTCTTTATTGTTTTACCCACGAGTGTAAAGGTTTAAGTATGGGGACATTTGATGAATATATATTTTATCATATTATTTTCTATCTATTTCATGGATTTTATCATTTTAATAGGCATTATTGAAGTAGTTTTCTCACTTTATGTTTTAACTGATTATATAAATTAAATGATTAAAAATGTCATTTTCTTGTATACTTATTGATTTTATTATTTCCCTTGATTCAATTGATTTCCATGAAGGTATTTTGATTTTATGTATTTCATAAAATTAGGATAAATAAATGATGACTAGGACACACATCAAATACTACACAATTATATTATATGAGAAAAGTTAATTGAGGAATTGTCAAATTGAAGGAGAAAATTATATCTAATTAGAAAAAATCAAAATACCTCCAATAATACTATATTATATTTTATTATATTAATTCACTCCCTAAATATAATATTATATTATATTAATATTAGGTTATATTATATTAATTCAATATTATTTGAATTAATTCAAAGGTAATTCTTCAATATCCAATATTTGAATTTAATTTGAGGATATTTGAATTATTTTTCCTATTAATTGTTTTATTTGCTTTATCCTATTACGCTTTATTTGAATTATTTTTAGGATATTTGAGTTAAATGGATTATCTTTGAATATATTAGAAAAAATGATAGTTTAGAAGGATTATGGAAGATAAATTAAGGATAAATCATTATCCTTTGGAGAGCCAAACAATCAACATTTAAATTCATTAAGTCACTATTTTCCATTAATATTAAGGAATTGAAAATATATTTTATAAACTTAAAGGCTAAACTAAAATTTGATATAAACTTGAGGGGATTAAATATATAACATTAACTATAAAATTATTAGCATTAATAATAATGTAGTAAAATGTAATAGAGTTTTATGTTTTGCTAAAACTGAAAGAATTACTTTTTTGCACTTTTATGGTTACTTTTACACCTCCAAAAATCATATGGTTTTTTGCGCACATTGGGTAAATAAAGTTTATGAGTATTTTGTACCTTTACACTTTTTTTAGTTTTTTGAGCTAGGGGTATTTTAGTGCTTTTATAACAATAGTATAGCCTCTATTGGAGCTTGATAGTTGACTTTTGTTCCACCAATTTATCGAGAGATGTGCCCTACCTGTTTATCGAGGGGCTACGACACCCCCACCTATTTATTTAGGAGTAATGAATTCATGGTCTGGTCAGGTGCTATATGAATTTTGGCCTATCTATACCACTTGATCAGTTAGTTTTTTAAGTGATCAGATATCACTAGCCCATGGGTTGGGTAGGCGGGAATAAGGTGATTCGGTTAAATTGATGGGAGGAATTTAAGTATGTTATTCATTTGATTTTATTATGATAATATGTTATTTTTTATATATTGTATTTGTGATTAGTCCCACCTGACACCTCATGAGCACATGTTAGTACTCATGATGAGTAGAGTTGATGGTTATTGAGATATTTGTCTCACCTTATTTTTATTAATATTTTTTCATGTGATAGTCTCATCTTATGACCCCTAGGAAAAACTTCAGAGGCTTGATTAGAGTTATATTAATTTTATAGTCTGATTAGAGTTATATTAATTTTATAGCATTCTCCTTTGAAGGTATGTGTAGAATATTTGTATATTACCACAATAGGTTTTATTTTTCATACTTATATATACTATTACTTTATTTATATTTTAAGAAAATCCTTTTTATAATTATAGTAGAATTCATTTAAATTTTAGTTAAACTCTTTTCTACTATAGTTAACCTTTTTGAAACAAACTAAATTTATTTATAATATTATTTTTAAATTATATTAGGTATAAAATAGGTGTTGATAATGAATAATAGTTATATTTAAGAGAATTTTATAATTTGGTATCATAACTTATGTTCAAGATCCTCCTAGTGTTTTTATTATATATAATGAATTTATTTCATTGTAAAAGAAAGGAAGTAGAAAAAGAAGAAAACTTAACGGTTTAGTTCACAATGACGTCTGTTCTTTTCTTTTCATTTTCATTTTCTTTTCTTCTTTTGCATTTTGGGTCATGTTCAATTGATGCTATTTTTTTCTTCAAGAAGTTAGACTTTCCTTGTTTTGGCTATTTAAAAAAAAAAAATTCTCGGCACGGTAACATGCTTTATAGTTTTATTTTCACTTTTTTTTTTTGTAACGAGACTTTTATTTGAACCTTGGATCATTACCTTTTGGGCTCTGTTTTATTATTATTTCTATTATTTTATTTTTTTTCTAGAACATGGGCCCTTCTATTTCAGGCCATATAAAAAAATCAGTTTTGTTTTTACACAGTAACGTTGTGGCCTGTTTTTGGGCTATTAAATGTTTTAAATCTAAAAAAATATTTTTAGGCTCTATTTGGATTTTTCTTTATGGTTGAGCGAAACTTAATTAATTTCAAATCTTTATTGCTTTTGTTGGGATCCAAAATTTTATCTATATAAAAATAATTGTTTGACTCTACTTTATTTTGAAATTTTTTTGTTAAATTTCTAGAAAGTTGTTCAATAAAATATTTGATTATTTTATTCAATTTAATTACATCTTATTCCATGAATAGTGTATGAAAATTGAATATTTGATTACCAAATTATTTTATGTACCATTCTAATTGTTTATGGGATTTGACTATTTTAACATTTTTGGGAACATTTCAAATTTATTTGGAAGTTATTCATTTTTTTTTGAATATTTAGAATATAGTTTAAAGCAATTATATAAATTGTTTAAATTCTCATAAAGTTGTTGGGCATATTTTTTAATTAAATACTCGTAATTGATATTTGTATATAATGACATCTTCTTACATGTTGTATTGCATAGTAGTGGCAATATACATTATTTACACATTATTCCCTGTTAGTTTATAAAAATTACTCTATTATAATAATTACCTATTATGGTAGATTGTATCCTTAGGAGGGAAAAAATTTTGTAAAATTAGAGAAATCATTAGAAAATAAAATAAGAAAGCTTTATATTATACTGGATTTTGGGTACAAAAATTCTAAATGAGGGGAGAGTTATAATATCCCAATTTTTATCCTTATATTTAAGCACAAGTAAAAATTGTATTTATCAATAATTTAAAAATATTATTTAATTAAATTATTATAGTTTATTATTTTTAATAAAATATGATATCTAGATTGTCCTACCATTATCTTTATTTAGGATTTTATGATTTGATTGTTATTATTAGTTAGATATTTATTAGGATTTGGGATTAGATTTAAATATAGATTTAAAATTTAAAAATATAGTTTAAATTTTAAACTATATTTAATAAATTTAATAAATTCTGAGGAATCTGGATAAATTTAACCAACAACTCTTCAAGATCTCCATTTAGAGGTTAAACAACTCAAGACTGAAATACGTCTAATCAAACTCTGGCGTCGTTGCTAGGGATATTCTCTTTTTTCAAAATCTGGAAGTTTTTCAATGATATGAAGAAGTAAATCTTGTTTCTTTGAGATAACATTGATTAAAGATGAAGATGATACCTTGCTCTATCTGGACAATATTCATAAGCCTATTTTGTTTTGAAAAGGCTGGAGTAGTATCCATTTTCTGTGAGACAGAAACTATCTGTTTTTGAGATGGATTGATTTGCAAGATATTTTATTGTTTATCAAGCAAATCGTATTATTTTTTGTAAGTACCTTTGCAGGGATTGGAGGAAGTGCCATTTTTTAGGCAAATGTTTTTTCTGGGAGAATCTTCTAGGCATAACTCTGAACATATGATTCCAAAGTCTTTTTAGAAGATGCTCGTGTTTGAATTTGCTGGGTTAATGACCCAGACGGAGTAGATGACTCTGATTTTGTTTGGGGTTTCTGGATAGAAGATCCAGATGGAATAGATGACTCCGTTTGAGTTTGTTGAGTTTCAGATTGGGACCGATATTTTTTCACCAATGCTTGGATGATGGCCTCAAATTCAGAACTTGAGTTGTTTGACTTTGGGCATCCTGTAGAATACCCTTTTGTTTTTTGTCATCACCATCACGGGGTTTCTTTTTTCTCGACATTGGGATTTTTCTTATTTTCTTTCTAGTTTTCTCTCAGAAGTCTATTTACCCTATAAAAATTCATGGGTGTCTGGAAGAGAGTTTGAAGTGCCTTTGACAAAATCAATTTCAAAATTAAAAATACTTAAAATTGCTTGCCAACTGGCGAAGACTTGTTTTGATGCAAGATTTTTAACATCTTTTTGTAAAACATCCTTACTGATTTACAATCAATGCGAAGTAAAAATCTTTTATTTAATAAGTCAAATTGAAATTTGGAAATGCATAAAACAATCGCCAAAATTTCTTTTTTAATGGTAGAATAGTTTTGTTGAGTACTATTCCAATACTTGGATGTAAAAGACATAATTTTTTCTTTTCCATCAAGACTTTGTTTGAGAATGCCACCGTAATCTATGTCACTGGCATCAGTTTCGACAATCTTGTAGGTAGTCTAATTAGAAAGGCTAAGACAAGGAAGCTCCTTAACCTGTGATTTGATCTGCCTAACAATATTTGAATAAAGGTCAGTCCATAGAGGCGGATTGTCCTTAAGTCACTAATGAAGCAGTTTAATGAAGTTACTGAGATGAGGAATAAAGTTAGCAACATAGTTTAAAAATCCCAAAAATCTTTGAAGTTATGTTTTATCAATGATTTGATTGGGGAATTTGTCAGCAAATTGAATTGCTGTTTCAATTGGTGTAATGGACCCTTGATATATCCAATAACCTAAAAACCTTATTTTAAATTATCCTTCTATAGGAACAGAAGTTAAAGATACTAACGAAAGGGAGAAAGTTAATTATGTGGCTTTAAATATTTTTCCAAAAGGATTTCATTTTAGGCCTAAACATTTGAGAAAAACCAGGGAATATTATGAATTAATATTGATTCAGTCTGAGTCAGCTGCTATTAAAAAGAATGCTAATAAAACAGATGAGTCTTTAATAACTCATTCTACCCTGCAGATTTTGAAGGTTCTCAATCCACCCAAATGGGGATAAGATTTAAACAAAATAAAAACTTTTGGGATAAATTTTAATCCTTTTGGATACAATTACTGGGATTATGTTGATGCATGGTACCATGTATTCTGAGAGTTAACATTATAAACTTGTTATATCTTGATATTGGAATTTGAAGAAAGTTATTATCTTGAGATTTTTTTTATATTTATCAAGCTATTCAGATTTTGATTAATATAATTATTTTAAGAATTGTTCATTGGGGATGAGTAATGATAAAGTTATATTTCTACCACGTGGTATAGCCTCCATTAGAGCTTGATGGTTAGCTTTTGTCCTACCAGTTTATCGAGGGACGTGGCCCACCTGTTTATCGAGGGCTGTGACACCCCCACCTATTTACTAAGGAGGAATGAATTCATGGTCTGGTCAGGTATTCTGTGGATTTTGGCATATCCATACCACTTGATTGGTTAGATTTTTGAGTGATTAAATATCACTAGCACATGGGTTTGGTCGACAGGAATAAGGCGGTACAATTGGATTGATGGGAGGAACTTGTGTTGGTTATTCATTTAATTTTATTATGATAATATATTATTTTTTATATATTATATTTTGTGATTGGTCCCACCTGGCATCTCATGAGCACATGTCAATACTCATAATGAGTATAATTATTGGTTGCTAGATGTTTGTCTCACCCTATTTTTATTAATATTTTTTCAGGTGATAGTCTCATCTTATGACTTAGAGAAAACTTCAGAGGTTTGAGTAGAGTTATATTAATTGTATAGCATTCTCCTTTGAAGGTATGTGTGGAATATTTGTATATTACCACAATAGATTTTATTTTGCATACTCATATATCCTATTACTTTATTTATATTTTAAGCAAAGCTTTTTTATAACTATGGTAAAATTCATTTAAATTTTAGTTAAACTCTTTTCTACCTTAGTTAATTCTCTTGAAATAAACTAAATTTATTTATAGTATTATTTTTAAATTATATGGGGTACAAAATAGGTCTAAATAATTAATAATAGTTATATTTTAGGAGAATTTTACATTCTACACTATCTTGTTCATTTATTCGTAAAGAGGTACAATGCAATCAATATCTCCTATATGAAGAAATTTAGTCTCAATGAATGTAGCATCTCATGATTCTATTTGAATCATTGTTTTATTTTCATTTTCACTTATGAAAACATATTCTTTTAACTCTTTAGAGTACCTTATAAAGATACACTTCTTTTCTTATGACCCAATGCCACATCACAAATTTTTTCTACCTGTAGGAAAATGTTAAGAAGAGATTGTGAAGTTATGCTTGAGAAACCCTAAGTTTAAAAAGGGGTTGAGCTAGATAAAAAACCCCTAATTAAAAAGAAAAGCAAGCGGTTTCTCTAGTAGCCACACGATGACCCATTCACTCTTATGGACTTGGGGTATTCAAACAAAGCAAATACACTATCAAAAAAGAAGAGATGGGAGTGCAAAAAGTCTATCCCATAGAGAAATTATTATTTTGATATATAAAAAAGAAACTTTACTAATCTCAATAATAATAATAATGGAGATTATCTAAAATATACTCCTTTATTTTTCTCTCATAATCCCATATTAGTATCTGTTAATATCCCATTCAAAATTCAAAATTTGAACAAAAGGAAAAATTCTTTTAGATAATAATATAGACTTTTAGTTATTATCTGCTCAGCCCCAAATTATATGGGCTTGTGCCCAATCTACTAATGGTGAATCTAAGCCTAAATTCCAACATAATTAAAATCAACGAGTTTTTTTTTTAATTTTAGTTTTTATAAAATTTTGAAAAGAGTTGTTAATTTGTGAGAGGATATAGAGAAGTAATATAAAAAGTTAGAGTAGAAAATGTAAATTCGTGAAGAAAAGGCGGCCCCTCCCGTCCTATTTAAATACTATATTTGTATTACACACACATATATATAAGTGTATATATATTGGTTAGGAGAAAGATGCAGACGACAATATACATACACGTTAATATTGGGGGTACATGAAACAATAATTACTGTAGAACAAAACTTTCTCACCATTCTGAAACCTTTTGAGCTCTTGACATATCTAAGTTCAAATTATATTTTTAGGACGGAATCAAAGAGAAAGTATAAGCCAAACTTTGTACAATCATCATCACTAACTTCTCCATTACAAGCTTTTCCATCACCAAAGATGGTACAATCTCTCCCTCTTGATCATCTTTTTTTCTACCACTGATAGAGACCTGATAAGTGGGACTTAGGGTGCATTTTGATTTATCTTCTCATTTGTTTTAGTTATGGAGATTGATGGTGTGACAACTGGTAGACATTCTCTCTTTAACTCTTTCTCTTGATATGTTTGTGATGTAGAACACAAAAGATGAGAAGAGAGGTCAAGGAGGAAACTATCAGAAGAGGAGAGAAAAGGAAAGAAGAGAATAGAGAAAGCTAATAGGAAATAACGGTCTATTAATTAATATCAAAATATACCATAAAACTCATAGTTTAAAAGTGTATATCCTAACAATTAAAGTAATTAAAATAATAAGTAAAATAAGTAATGTTGTAGATAACTGCCCATTATCAAATACATTACAAATAATTAATTAAAATGAAACTCAAATAAAACTAAATATTAAATTAAATAGATATAAACTAAATACTAAATAGATATATCTACGTCAGTTTGTATCGACTTTGTAGACCGAAGAAAGGGGGCTAAACAAAAGGAATGTAATATGGACCCCTTTGGGTTAATATCTTGAGGTTTATGTATTAATTTCTTATTTTATTTTTCCTTGCTATAATTCTTTCACTTAATCGTTGAATGTTTATGAACATATCCATTTTCTTTGGTTTTTATTGTGGAGAACAACATCAATAATAATTTGAATCGGGTTGATCATTTTCTTTATTTTTCATCAAGATTATTTTTTTTTATTTTTAAATCATCATCTTCTTCATTATGAAATGTTATTTACATTTTTCAATGTCACGAGTGACTTTTTTATTATTTTTTTATCAGATAGTGTATTTAATTTTTATTTAGTGTTCCATCACCAATATCTTACGGATTTATTTTTCCATTCACCATTATCTTTTAATAAATTGTACTTATTAGTCAGAGATGTTGAAAAGGCACCTAGGGAAATCATCTTAAATCATTTTGTGGAATAACGCTTTTAAATCCAAAAGCTACCATGAAATTCAACTACTAAGCAGGTGCGGGTACATTTTGAATTTTAGATGGATGACAATTTCAAATTAGTATAATAATTGGGCCATACTTCATTAATCATCTGTCCATGCCTGCGAGCTTTTCAAAGTATATTCAATGTATATAGAACATTTTAGATAATCATAGAACCATCGTGAGTGGGTTTAACTAGTAAAGGGGTAAGACATACGACATTAGAGCATATTCGATCCCTAGAGAGTACTATTTTATTGTGGTTCTAGTCATGGCGTTTGGGGAGATATCCTAACCCCTGAGTATCTAGGTTTACGCTTAAGGATAATATATGGCTCGCCCTGCCCAATATTAGTATTGCTAGAAGAAAAGGAGACTTTGCCTTGCCCTTAGATAAAATAGGCATGCATCGCCTCCGAGTCTGTAGTTGAATGCCTAGATGTCTAATTTTTGCTTCAATGACAATTTCATATTAAAATCTTATGGTTTTGAATTTAATTCGTTAATTTTTAGTATAAGCTTGTTTAAGGAATTATGCTTTGCATTCATCTTAAATCTATAAATACTCATGCAAATTAATTCTATATGAACACCCCTGATTTATATGTCATGAATAGGGCCTCATACTTCATAGGAAAATCACATTTGAGTTTGCATTTAAATTTGGAATGCAGTTAAACTCTCTTTGGTAATTTGATTGATATCTGTCCAATGATTGAATTTTGCTTCTTGGTAGTTTGTACTGACTTGGTTCGAGGTGCCAAGGACGGCTCAGGGTCAAGGGACCTGTGAGAATGCCCACTAAAGTTCTTCAGATCACCACTAGGAAATCCCATTGTGGTGAAGGTAAGTTTAGTTTGGAGTGTCTTAAAAATGTTTTTACTAACGTAGTCAAAAAGAGAATTCTTCTGGGAAGAAATAGGCAATAGGTCCCACTAACTTACACGAGAAGCATCCCCAAATAGAAATATGGTTTGGTAATTACTTGGCGCACATTTAAATCCATAGCAAATACAAGTTATATTTCTAATATAACAAAATTCAAATTGTCTGATGACTTCTTTAGCCAATCTTGGATTGCTGTTATTATTCTTCTAATGATATGCTTTTCCTGGGTTTTGGCTTTTCAGTTGTTCTCTCACAATGTGCTCCAAAATAATGGATTGTGGATTGCCTTGATATAATTCTATTGGACAAGTTTTGGTTTAAGTGGGATTTTTGACTCATTTATTGCATGTATCATTCCGGCTATCATAACCTCAACTGCCATGGCACTGGTTTTCTCATTAATTTGTTTCTACAGAAAGTTAGTAAAGCTTCGTACTTTTACAACACATTTCATTTTCCCTATTCTAGGATCTAAATTAGATAAAGGGCATGTGATTTGTTCCATCCATGTCAGCATCTGGTGTACTACTAGTGGTTTATGAAAAGGGTATTAATGCAGTGTACATCACTTCAATATTTTTAAAGCACTTGATTGAAAATGGCTAAGGTGAGCTGGAGTTACATCTGTTGCTATATGAAAATGAATCAATACCAGAGGATATTTTGTGAGGTATGTAACTTTCATTATTATGTCAATACAACTTTATACGATTATATTTTCCTAGTACTTTAGAATGCTTGCTTCTCTATTCTCTTTATGTTTTAAGTCAAATAGTATATTGGGACACATTTAACTTCAGTGATCTGGCTGTGGGGCTTCTGCTTTGAGTTATATTCTTCATATGTGTGCGTATATATATTTATATATATAACTTTAATCTTAATGTAGATTAAACCATAAAAAATCTTGTCATGTATTATTTTAATAGCTAAAGATGTTAATTGTTAATTGGGATCCAAGAATTCCGATCCCGTCTCGGTCCTAAATAGGACCGGGATTGGTTCCTAATGGGACAAGACACAGGATGCAAAATCGCATTTTGCATCTCGTGTACTATATTGGGACAGGACATGGGATAGGATTGTCCCAGTCCTAACCCTTCCCTATGACCACCCCTATTTGGCAAGTAAGGATACGTTACACATCTTGAGAAATATGCAAGGCGCATTTGGCTTAAGCTACTAGCTCCATAACACCTTGCGGGTTTTTTTTGCAGCATCTATTATTACTTGGTTTGCATTAAATCTAAAGAGGCAATTGGTCAATATGGGGGGCAATTGGAAACTTATTTGGGGAGTGAATATTTGGAAGCTTTGACTCTTGAGCAATATGATTGTATTTAATCCAAATGCCAAGAAACTAGAACATCTAGAGCTAGTGCCAAGTGTGTCGTTCACTTATCAAACAATTGTTAAGCTAAAATATAGTAAGAGTGGAATCTAGCTTAGGTCATTCTTCCCTAAGAGCCTAAATAGAGCTAAAATTCCTAAATAATCTAATGAACCAGAAATTAACAAATTAATTGATAAATTCTCAGGAGAAATGTTTCTAGTTGTTTTCTGAATTTGAAATCCTAAAAACTAATGTTTATGGCTTTTTGGATCTTATGACAGAACAAGGAGACACAAATAGCAAGATTCTTAACAATATGTAGAATATTCCCATGGAGATAGCTTTTAACCTTCCTAGCCAATCTTTGAATGAGTAGTTTAGGCTGAATTCAATAAAGTGATCAACAAATCGTTGATGCCATAGAATATGATCTCATAACATGCAAATAACACTCTAATATGAATGAATTCGGTAGGAAAATCAAATAGTGAATTAATTCCTCTTCCAACAATCTCAACTATGATTGATATGAACTTAATTGAATCAATTAGCAAATATAACCAACTCAGTTACACCCTTAATCTAATCCAATTTCAAAACAAGAGGAAGAAATCCTAACTCAGAATTACACATAATCCACTATTTGTTAATCCTATTAGCGTAATCTCTTGAATTCCAGTTATAGATTAAACATTCATATCCTGAAACCCTGAATAGGTAATACCACTAGCATAAATTGTGACAAGAATCCAGACTAGAATTCAAGTGAATTGAAACTCCTTGGTTATATTAACAGCTCTGCTTCTAGCTAATCTCCATAGGAACTCAGTGATTTAGACTTCTATTTTTGTTACGATGTAAGCAGAAGTAATGGAGGAACAACTGAAATTCATGATGAGTTAAGAGATATGGAGAAGAAGAATGAAGAGAAGATGGTAGATTTGATATAGTGCCTAGAACAGAGACAAACGCAATTGAATGACGGATGAAATGATTGAGATCAAAGATAAAGAATGAGATGGAATGGAAGAAGTGTCAAGAAAAGAATGGAAGAATGAATCCCCATGGAAGAAGTCCCCCCTTTTATGTTATGTAAGCGGAGGTAATTATAACAGAGGTAGAGTGCATGAGGTTGTCCGTCAATCCCTGTGTGAGCACATGAGCTGGTGAATTCTCTAAATGAATTAGTTCCATCCTCCCATTTAAACTAGATTCCAGTTATTCTGTTCCTATTTTTGGATTGCCCGATGCAATTTAAAACATAATCCTAAATCTCATTTTGCCATAAATGAAACACATAACTTTAGCTGAGGTCCTTGAGTGTTAATTCTGAAAAATTGATTATTTCTTCATTAATATCCTGTATTGATCACAAATGATGTGTAATAACATATTCTTACAAATATATCAAGAATTACACTACTTTATCCCATCAAAAACTCAAGAACCATTGTAAATTCCCACAGAACTTATAGTCAATTTGAAGCTTATCACCTAGTTATCTTACAAGTGTAGAAAAAGTATGTACAGGTAAATTATAATGATATATTACATTATTTGACCTTTGGAGAGAATTCAAAATGGCAACCACCACCTATGGGGTGGATTAAGCTTAATGTGGATGGGGCAATGACAATGGCTAATAATACATCTAGATATGGTGGGGCGTTATGAGACCATAGTGGAAAATGGTTATATGGTTTCACACATCTCATTAGATTATGTAGTACAACTGAGATAGAAGAATGTGTTATATTTAAGGGGCTCAAAATTGCGTGAGGCAAAGGATACAAGAATGTTATACGTGAATATGATACAAAGTATCTTATTCAAATGTTGGGGGAAACTAATACAAAGCAACGAGGCAGCTTGTTAGTTGTATAGATTGAGGAGTTCATGAGCAAACATTGGGATGTAAAACTACAGTTTATCTCAAGACATGCTAGTCAGGTTGCGAATGCCTTTGCAAAAGGTCTTTCTATATCTACCATATTTGACATGTGTCCTACAAAGTTAAGGGACTTTATAGATTAAGACTGTTTATAATTAAATTTCTCAGTAGTATAATCTATTTTACATTTCGGCTTTAGCTCTCTCTTATATAAAAAAATCAGTCAATCAAATATTTTTTAATCCAACTCGCTCTTCTGTTATGACAGTACGATATCATATTTAATTAGGTTAAAAAGTAATTTTGCTCTTAAAATTCATAAACACTGATCACCCTAAAATCCAAAATAGTCATAAACAAAAAAAATCAAATAAATAGGGACGATAGACTTTTCATAAGGGGAAATATACCCAACTTTTCTTGTTTTTATTAAGGGCCATTATAGCACAATAATGAATGAAACATTTGTTTTTTTATTAAGATGTGTATCATGTTATTGGAAATAATCATATTCCGGCATTGACCATTGATACCGGCACCTCACCCATTGATATGTACCAAACATATTGAGAGTAATGATGAACATTGCATAGCATTGCAATATTGCCTCAAAGGACATGAGAATTGAACCAAATGGCCTTAAAATAAAACACCAAAAGAAATAAAAGAGACATAAGAATAAATATACATCAAAATAGGTCAAATATAACTAAAGAAACAGAATATAATTAAAGAACAATAAAATAAATAAAAAATATTATACATAATCAATATTTATAAAATTAATTATATAAGTTATTAAAAGAAATAAAACAAATCCTTAAACTTGGGTAAGAATGTCAAGCAGAAGTGGGGGAAAATAAAGAGGAAAAAGGAGAGAAAATTAATCCAATTACATTACTTTTCCTCCCCACATTATAATAAAGACAAACTAGCTTATCATAAAAATTAGAGGTGTGCATGGGCAAGGGTTGGACAAGGTAACTCCCCTGCCCTGTGCCCTACCTAAAAAAAATATGGGTTGTATTTTACAGCCCGATACCCGGCCCTACCCAGTAAAAGCCCTAATCATTTTGGACTGGGCATTAGTAAGCTGGGCATGGGCGGGTTGTACATGCCCAAGTCATGGTGCCATGCTTATGTTGTGAAAAAAATATGCAATTATGAACTTCTAAAATAATACCATATTCATATATTTTCAAGAGTTAAATAATATCCATAATCCACTAAGAATAAGGTAACAAAAAGATAATAATTGAAGTCTTGAGATCCATTGTATATAAAAAATAAGCCTTGAAGTCTAAGTAGTTTATAATTGCAACTTGGCATCAATCTCCCTAATATTGACAAAGATGAAGCATCAGAAAAAAAATAAAATAAACAATTGTAATTTATAATTTAATCATATGATGATTAACAAATTTAAAAAAAGAAAAAATTAATATATAGCTATAAATATTAAAATATGCAACTTACCTACTTAACTACTCATATTTCTAAAATGACCCGCTAATCATCAGTAGTTATCATATTCTCCCTTTCAAGTGTAACGTATAGGAAAAAAGTAAAAGAAATAAAAGAATGGGCGCTCATGGGTAGGGCAAGGTAGCCCCTACCTGGTGCCCAGCCTGAACAAAGCATATGTTGTATTTTATAGTTCGATACCCAGTTGTAAAATCCTCCTAAAAATAACTATTATTAAGTATTTAAATATATTTTGTACCTAATATAATTTAAAAATAATATTATAAATAAATTTAGTTTATTTCAACAGAGTTAACTATAGTAGAAATAATCTACTATGGTTATGAAATGAATTTTCTTAAAATATAAATAAAGTAATAGGAAATATGAGTATGCAAACTAAAATCTATTGCGGTAATATACAAATATTCTACACATATCTTTAAAGGAGAAGATTATACAATTAATATAACTCTACTCAAGATTATGAAGTTTTCCTGGGGTCTTAAGATGATAATATACCCTAAAAATATTAATAACCACAGGGTGAGACAAACGTCTTTGTAAGTATCAATTCTACTCATTATACATACTAATATGTGTTCATGAGGTGTCAAGTGTGACCTCACAAAGTATAATATATACAAAATAACATTTTGTATTATAAAAAAATAAATTAATAACCCATTCAAGGTCCTCCCTTCAAACCAACTGAATTGCCTTATTCCTACCAACTGAATCCATGGGCTAGTGGTAACTACCCCTCGAATAGCTAACTGGTTAAGTGATATAGATAGGCCAAAATCCACAACGCACTTGACTAGACCATGGATCCATTCCCCCTCAGTAAATAGGTGTGGGTGTTGCAACCCTTCGATAAACAAGTGGGGCATGTCTCTCGATAAACTAGTGGGACAAAAGCCATCAATTGAGCTTCGATAGATGCTATATCACATGCTAGAAATATAACTCAATTATCATCTATCCCCAATGCATAATTCTCAAAATAATCATATTAATCAAAATCTTAATAGTTTGATAAATATCACAAAAAGGGTTTTTCTTAAGATAACTTTCCAAATTAAACTTTAAATCCCACAAGACTATTGTCAATGAAAATCATAAAACAAGCTTTCTCAATATAATAATATCAACATTAATATTTATGTACATATATATATTAAAAAACTCACAAACATCATATTAGCATACACAACAAGTAGAAGGTGCTTACCTTTTGTCTAAATGTAAGAATAATTACCATATAAAGATTTGTGAGTTAAATATCAGCTTTCGGAAGGCCTAGGATATGTAGTGGGTGTACCAAATAGTGTAAATAGTATAACAAGGTGAAACATTATTGCTTCACAGGAGGTGCGTGACGTTCATGCGCCTAAGCTTAAGTTAGAGTGCCTGCGAGTGGGCCTCACGCGCTGAAGAATATATGGCACGTAAAGGAGCATGGCTTCTCCGTTGGCCATCAAACTTGGTGGGTGGACCGTGTTCCTCCAGTCGGGCATTGTGGCGGTCTTTAATTTGAGAAAGGAGGTCAATAGCTCTAGTTCTAGAGCGTTGAAGTTATTGTTCCTGGTTCTTTCTCTTCTGTGTTATTGTATCCCTCTTGCGTTTGTTGTTGTTCTTGTTTTGTGCTTGGATATAGTGAGGGAAGTATATGGGGGGCTCTAGGAATAAGGGAAGGACTAAGAGAGAAGCTGACTCAATAATGTAATTTGAGAAATAACTGAAGACTTTAGCTTTATTTATAGAGACCCAATAATAACTCAAATTTTAAATTCCAAATTCATATCTAAATCTGAACTCAAATATTAAAAAACGTAACTAAATAATTATTATACCTACAAGTTGGAGAAATATCATTCTTAAAAAATTCAACACAAATTACTTAATAAATTAAAATTTTAAAATAGGGATAATTAATCTTTTAGTTTAACAATAAATATTCAATTTATACAATAATTTAACAATTGTAAATCCGTAATACTCAATTTATACAGTACTAAATAAAAGACAAAAAAGGATACACAAAAGTAAACATACCTCAAAGATACTTGTAGCAAACAAAAAGGATGATGAAGCCTAGCGAAAGTAAAGAAAGAGAAATATTTGAATAAAATTTTAATTATAGAAAAAAATGATATATAAGAAATATTATAATAAAGGAAGAGCTACCCTTGTCTAAACAAGGTGAAAATCATTAGCAAAAGCAAAGAAAGAGAAAGTAGACTAAAATTGACAAGAGGGAAAGAAGAATACAAAATAAATCCAATTGGATAATGTATATGCTATAAATGTAATTAATAAAAGTTATTAAAAGTAAACCAATAAATCTTTAAAACATAATCTAACACGAAATTATAATAAAAAATTATTATATAATACCTTAGGAAAAAATAGGAAGAGAAAGAGGATGACAAACAAATAAAAGGATGCCTTTAGAGAGAGAAAATATGATGAAGATGATGCATAATCTAACACGAAATTATAAACAAAACTTGGACAAACTAACCACATGAATAATATATATTAAATCAATAACAAATACAACATAACAAACTAGGATGCCTTCAACGTTAAAACATAAAAAAAAAGAAGAAAAATATTAAGAAAAATGAAGGAGAGGAGAAGGAAGAACACAAAATAAGTCCAATAACATACCCAACAAAAGGGATGATGAAGCTTAGCAAGAGTGAAGAAAGAGAATGCCCTTGACATTTGACATTTGAAAAAGGTGTTTACAAATTTTAATTTTTTTATTTGTTGTTTAATTGCCTATTCGTATATTTATTCTTAGTAATTAAATTAACTATTTAATTTTTGTAAAAATCTTTTGAATTGAAATTAATTTAATAAATATTTTTGGGATGTGTGAAATAGTAGGGGAATTTAAATTAAATTATTTATTCACATTTTTTAATTAAATTAATTTATTAAATGCTCCATTAAATTGTACATATTTGGATTTTAATGCACATTAATGATATTTATGATTAGCATGCAATTCATTAAGGAGTAGCCACAACATCCTTATTCATTTGATTTTGTTACATGTATTAATTAATCACATATGAATTTAAAATATAAATTATAATTAAATATATAGCTATGATTTATCTTTACTCACATATAGATATCTCATAATTGTACATTTAATTAGGGTGGAATAGAATAACCTTGTTATTTTTTAAGTAATCCACATGTATTGGAAAGTACAAATGCATTCTAATTTCATCATTTGAGATAAATACATATTATGCTAATGCATTTGCCCACAAGTATACATCGGTGATATATATTTATTACTGCTTGCATGTTACATTTTGCTAAGAATGCATACATGGCACATTGAATTGTTGAATTTACAATCAAGATTTTATCTTTTAACAATGAGATCGAGCGACCTATCAGTGTACTCCTTATATTTGAGAAAGAGGGGTCCAAACCCTAAATCTGATTTTGTTAAGAGAGAGTGATTGGTCTTCAAATGTGAGCCCAAGGCGAGAGGCTAAGGTTGAGGCACTGAGATTGAGGTTGAGAGGTCTTCAAACAGAAAGCAGAATGGCCACCAGCTAATGAACTGATAGGTTGGGTGGGGAAACAATAGGGATAGGGAGGAGAGAAGACGATAGGGATGGAGGAACAGGGGCTTGGGTTGCTAGAGATGAAGAAGAAAAATGGAGGAGTAGGAGCTTCGAGCGTCAAGAGAATTTTGATCATTTGAGGGAAGAGAAACTTGTGACCTTATGGGACTAATAGGGGTTGACTAGTTGAGGGGTAGATTAGGGTTTTAAAAATATGGGTCTAGCTTGTCTCAGCTGCCACTGAATAAAGCGACACCGTTTTAGGTGTTAAAATGGCATATGATTTAATTTGTTAAAAATATACCTCCTTCTTGATATAAAAATATATGAAAAAAATATTTATTCTATTAAAAATATATTATCTTCTTTAGTTAACTAGAGATTTCTCTCTATGCATTGCATTGGGTAAAAAAATGTTATAATTGATTAATTATTAACTATTATAAATTATTATTATCGTTAAAAAATATTATAGAATTAATTAACAAGATTATTGATTAATTACTATCATGGGACTCAAAATCTTTCAAAGATAAAAGTAGTTTATGATTATTATGAATAATTATTATAGTTAAAAATTTGAAATATCATAGAATCAATTAATGGAATCACTAAATAATTACTATCATAGGTAGGACTCAATCTTCAAAAATCAAAGTAAGATTATTGATTGCAACTTATAAAAATAGGAATTAAAAATATTGAGTTGGATCGACCCAAACATATTTTTAACTAAATTGTGTATTATAATATTTTAATAATATAGTTGGTTAATTGATTGATGACAATTGACATAAGAAGTACTTAATAATTAATTTAAATAGATTCAAGAAGTTAGATAAATTTTTAATTATAAGAAATGGGATCTAAATTTGATATCTTTATAATACACCATATGATATTAGATTATAACTCAATGTATAAGTTAGGTAAATTAACTTAGAATTAAAATATAAATATTAGAAATAAAATAAAATAAAGTTGATCCTAAATATAAAAATTATATTTTATCTCTACTATTTATCACTTTTTCCAAATTAGTTTACTCAATTTATAAATTGAGATATAATGTAATATTACATATGAGTATTGTAAAGAGATCATATTTATGCCCCATTTATTATCATTAATAAATTTATCCAATTTCATTAATATATTTAAATTTATTAAGTAAATTTTATATTAAGAATTAGAGAAATATATATTTTTAACAAAATAAATATATTCTAAGATATTTTTATAATCCTTTCTTTGTAATACCTTAATTTTTCCTTGGGAGTTAGAGTGTCAATAGTACCCTTCAAGAGGACATAAGATTAATTAATATGTCTTAAATAATAAGACCAAGGGTTGAATAAGAGGAAATTAAATTATAAACTATTTGAGATTTATTATAAAATAAAAGATTTAGCAAACTAGAGAGATTTAAAAGTGAATTAAATTGGAAAAGAGTAATCACAAATATTTATAATATATATTGCAATGGAAGATAACCTAAAACCCATAAATATGTGTATTTAAAGATAAATTAATACTTTGCTTATATTGAGAGAAAATAGGAAAAAAAACAAAAAGTGTGGTGGTAAGTGGAAAATGGGATAGGAATGTAGTTCTCCCCAGCTTGGTTAGATAGAGAAATAAGGTGGGTCCTAAAGCCTACTTTCCTTCTAAAATTTCTCTACATAAGTGGAGTGGAGAAAGAAATGCATTGCCCAAATTTACCCCTAACACACTAGTACAAAATATATTTTTTAAAACCTTATTTTTAAACTAGTCCTTGCGGAGACGGTTTAAAAAAATGACATGTGACATTTTTATAAATAAGATAAAATAGTTATACTGGATGTACACGTAATTGGTGTAAAATATAATTACTATGTTGGATACTAATATCAATAGGTGTAGATTATTTGTCATATTCTGACTCTTCAGTTTCTTATCTATACTTTCCCGTTTCTCTTTTATAATTTCTTCAGACCTTGTGGAGACGCTTTAAAACAAATGACTGGCGATATTTTTGTAAATAAGATGAAATATTTACACCGGATTTACATTGACCAGTGTAAAATATATATAATTAGTGTTAAAAATACTTTCTATTTTGACTCTTCAGTTTCTTGTTTATGCTTTCTCACTTCTTTTCTCTGTACCTTCTCATGCCGTTCATTTTACTTCTTTGGTTCCCAATGCTTGTACTCATTATGATAGAAGGGAAATCACATTGTTTGATATTCTTTTCTAAAACCGTTCTTATTTCTCAACCATATGTATACCATTCTTATGATCAACACGTTTCTTCTCATCACTTTATCTCTATTTTATTTTCTTTTATTCTATCTAAACGCTCTAATGACTTTTTCTTCATGCACACCTCCTTCTCTGTTGCATAAAAGAAACAGAGATGATTTTGAAAACAAATATCTTGACCCTCATCCTGTAGTTCTTTCTCCTCCTTCCCTATTGTCACTCTGATGGAGTGCTTTAATGAACTCATCATGTGCTTCCATGGCTTGGAAGACTCAGTTGAAGAACTGACTCAGAAAGTTAATAGACAGACTAAAAGACAGTTTCAGAGCTTTTTGTTCAGAAGTTTGTAGCTATCAACAGCATGATAGCTTGTATCATCCTGTTGATCCTACTGACTCTGATGAGGAGTGAAAGCCTGTAACATTTATCTGCCCCTTCTATTTTGTTTTTTGTACTTAATGAAAATAATAGAGAATATATTATATATTATGATAGATATTGTTTTAAAAATTTTATACTTTTGATGTAAAGTTATTAGTAAAGCTGAATGAATGAAGTTTCTTGTTTTGATGACATGTTCTTTTATTTTTCAAAAACAAAAAAAAATACAGCAGATTGAAATTGGACATGTCAATGCCAGGTGTAGAATATAGTGACTGATTTACAAGTTATTTCTACACCAGTCTTTTACTTCATCTGGTGTAGATTTGTTCAGTTTATATTATTTTACACCAGTGTAAAAGTGACCAATGTAGAATATAATATTCGGTTTAGAAAAAAATATTTCTATATCGGTGTTGCATTTTATCCTTGTAGATTTGCTTACAAAATACACTTTAATTTAATCAAAAGCCCCTTCGTTCCTCTCATCCATCATTTTTCCCTTGTTCACGCATTTAAGTCTTCTCGACCCTTCACAGTCAGTGAGTTTTGTTTTAAACTCCTTGTCTCGATAACTAAAGATTTATGCACTACTAGTGGTAGCTTTTGCTGTTATTTATGTTAGATTTATTACTATTATTTATTTGTTTTATTTGATGATTTCTTCCACTTGTGTGTGGTATATTCTCTCCTATAATTAGTTGCAAGCTAGATTTTCTTGTTTTCTATTTTCCTAATTTTTAGTTTTCCACAAATATGGATCATAGTTGGATAAATGCTAAACTAACAAGTATTGAGTATGCGGAGGGGTGAAAGAGTTTTTGGATTTTGCTAAATAAAATGGTGATAAAGACAATAGAAGGTTTTATTGTCCTTATGTGAGTTGTTTGAATGAGAGGAAATAAAGTCCTGCAGATATGTACAATCATCTAATTTTTGAGGGGTTTTACAAGAGTTACACATTATAGGTATGGCATGGTGAAAATGTGGAAAGGTTGAGTGCATCTAAACAGTTGGAACATACCTTTGATGATGACATGGATACTGATGATCGGGTAGAGGACATGATTCGTGATATTAGAGAAGATGCTTTTATGCAATCACATGCATATAGTACTATGTGTAATGATACAGAAAAACCTCTATACCTAGGGTGCAGAAAATACAATCTGTTGAATGCGGTGTTGAGATTAGTTAGTGTGAAAGCACGGCATAGGTAGAGTCATAGAAGGTTTTTATAATTGCTTGAGTTGTTGCAAGACATGTTTCTAGAACAAAACATGTTACCCAAACGCTACTATGTTGCTTAAAAAATAATCTGTCTTTTAGGCATGCAATATAGAAAGATTCATACATGCCTAAATGATTGCATATTGTACAGGAAAGATTTTGAAGATAAGGAGAAATATCCAATATGTAAGATACCAAGGCACAGATCAAACAAGTCTCCTACAAAAGTGTTCTGGTATCTTCCAATTATACTAAGGTTTAAGCGGCTTTTTGCTAATGAAGATGATGCAAAAAAAATGTTATGGCATGTGACTGAAAGGACTAGTGATGGAAAGCTTCGTCATCCAGATGATTCTTTGTAAGGCAACAAGATTGATGACTTATTTTTCGAGTTTGGCAATAAACCACGAAACCTAAGGCGACTTAGTACAGATGGCATGAATCTTCATGACCCGTCCTCTTGGTAGTTTACAACTTATCTCCCTTGTTGTGTATGAGATGTAAGTATGTAATGTTGTCTATATTGATATCAGGACTGAAGCAACTGGGAAATGACATAAACATTTACTTAATGCCCTTGATCAAAGATTTGAAGAAGCTATGGGAAGGTGTGGATATTTTTTATGTGATTAAGAATAAGGTATTCAATATGCGGGCCATGATCTTTTCTACAATTAATGACTTTCCTGCATATGGAAATTTATCCAGGGTATAGTGTTAAGGGCCATAAAGCATGTCCAATTTGTGAGGAATATACTTGGTACTATCAACTTTGTCATGAAAGAAAGATAGTCTACCTAGGTTATAGGAGATTTCTAAGGCAAGGCCACCCATACTGTCGATTGAGGAAAAATATTTTTGGTGACCAAGAATTTGAAAATGCTCTGGAGCTATTGACTGGAGAACAAGTTTATGAAAAGGTAAAAGACTTCAACATTACTTTCAGTAAGACTACCAAGAGAAGTAAGAAAAATATATGGAAAAAAAGATCTGTCTTCTTTAAGCTTCCATATTAGAAACATCTTTAGGTAAGGCACTATATTGATGTCATGCATGTAGAGAAAAATGTGTGTGACAGCATTGTTGGAACACTTCTCAACCTACATGGTAGTCCTAAAGATGCTTTGAAGGCAAGATTAGATTTACAAGAAATGGGAATACGTGAGGATTTACATCCAAGGCCAAATGGTGAGAGGAGTTATTATGTTGAAGAGATTAATATTTTATCTAAGGATGAGAGAAGAAGTATTTGTGAATGTTTAAAAGGAATCAAAGTTCCCTTTGGGTACTCATATAATCTTAATAAGATTGTGTTAATGAAAGATTTGAAGTTAGTAGGCCAAAAGTCTCATGATTGTCATGTCTTGATACAAAAATTACTCCCGATAGCTATTTGAGGAATCCTTCAAGATGATTTGAGACATATTATAACCCGACTTTGCTTCTTCTTCAATGCTATATATGACAAAGTGTTTGCGACTAAAAAGTTGGATGAACTGGAACACGAGGGTTATGTTATTTTGTGCTAACTTGAAAAACTATTTCTTCCAGGCTTTTTTGACATCATGGTACACCTTATCGTTCATCTAATGTGAGAGATAAAATTGTGTGGCCCTATATACTTAAGATGGATGTATCCATTTGAAATATACATGAAAATACTTAAAGGGTACATGAAGAAATCAAATCGTCCCAAGGCATCCATTGTTAAAAAATATGTTTCTAAAGAAGCTATGAATTTTTGTAAACACTATATGTCTAAAGTAAGACTTACCAATCTCGCTGAACCCCGTGCCAAATAGGGGCCAATGTGGAATGTCGGTGAAGAGTGTTGATCATAATGAATTGCAGCAAATACACTTACACATCTTGAATAATATTGATGAAGTTTAAGACTATCTAGTTGTTCATAAAGAGCTTGTCTAGAAATAAAATAATAGAATGATAGAGCAAAAGCTGATTAGAGAACACAACAAATCTTTTACACATTAGTTCAAATAGAAGGTTGAAAATGATGATTGTGTATCTGATTCAGTTAGATGGTTGGCATATGGTCATAAATTTAATATGATATATTGGAATTCATTTGATATTAATGGGTATTCCTTTTATACGAAGTCCTTAGATGATGAAAGTAGCGTGCAAAATAGTGGTGTTATGTTAGTGGCTTAAAAGTGATCTACAAAATTTAAGGTCACCCTTTTAACCCCCAGAGTTATATGTTATTTGGTGTAAAAAGTGGTCTAAAAAATTTAAGGTTACCTTTTTTACACAAGAGTTATATGTTATCAGGTGTAGAAAGTCTTTTGAAATTCAAAATATTAATTGTTTCATATTCAAAATATGATTTTTACACCATATTTAAATGTTAACTAGTGTAAAAAGTCTTAATAAAAATACTTTATTGAAGCCCACCCCTTGGCGCGTCTCTTCATTTCTCATTTCTCAAGTTATATTCAGTCTTATTTTTTACGTCGTCTATCATTACTCCACTCATCATACTGTGTGGTTTTTGTTAGGTTGTGCTATGATCAGTCGTTCTTCTCTGTTCTCTCTTATTGTGCTTTGCCATGTACGTGTTCTAGACACTTATTTTCTCGTGTACGTGCTCACATTTTACATGTTCATTTAATGTAGGTTTTGTAGTTTTCTACGATAAATACTTGCACTTCTTTCCATCGGTAAATACTAAAGGAAAAAGTTTTGTGTATTCTGATGAAAGGCAAAAGATTTAAGTCTGTTTACTATGTTTGTTTTTGTTATTACGTATATAGGAATATAGGGGTAGTGGTAATCAGAATAAAGCTAGCAATGCTCTAAGCAACTCTAATCAAAGGACGGACAGAAGTGTGACACAATTGAAAGACATTTTAAAATATAGGAAGGAAGGGAAATTACTACCGATTGAGTTTGACACACGTTGGAACCCAATTGGTGAACACAGGACCTAGTGCATGAGTTATGTCAGCCTCCTAGCACGCAACAAGACTAACATCACCATACAGACTTAGGATGCTATTGATAATTACATGAAGAATCAAATTTAGGATTCTATCTGGGTATAGGAACTGACTATTGTATATTGTATGTAGACCAATACTTAAAAGCACAACTATTTGTTGATAACTCTGCTTTCAATGTAAATTATTGTAGCTCACGATGTTCCCAACAATGAAGTCTTGAAGAAGAAGAAGAAGTTGTCTTATTGCGCTAAGCATTGGAGGGCATTCCAGACACAACTAGCTTGTCAGTATGTGCATGGCTAGGACAAAAATGGTCAACCTCATTCTTCTCCATGCAGTAAGTATCAATTCATTGATAAAGCTACTTGGGAAGAATTTGTTAGGGTTCGACTACAACAATAGCTATGGTGAGTTGATATGTCATGAAAAAGGAATATTGTATTTCCCATGTTTCTTCCTTTTGTATGTATTGATTTTAACAACTTCAAGTCTTATAGGAAAAAAGAGCAAAAGTCATTGAACACGCTTTCAAGAATGATTGCCTCACACAATGTCTCAAAGGGATACACAAAGGATGAAATAGACTTATTGAGGGCTAACAGGAAGAGGCTAAAAGAGGCTATTGAGTCTGATCATAGTGTTACTCTTGCTCCCCTATCTCCAATACATCGCAAAGATAAATGGTTGTACGCTCACTAAAAAAGGAGCGGATCATTTACAAGCAATCACGCTCACATGATTGCAGAAAAAATTGTAAGTACTACTTCTATTATTTTGTTTTAGTAGACTAATTATATTATTTCTTATTTTTTTTCTCTTTATATGTTATAGGTTGATATTAAACAACAAGTAGCCTATGACTCCTTCAAGTCAGATGGTAGGAATAGTATCTTGATTGTTACCACAGGCAAACAAGAGCATGGGGGCCCTGTTAGGGGAGTTGGAGGTGGTGTTGGTATAAGAGATTATTTTGGATCATCTCCACGATATTCGCCATATGTGTCGAGGGCAAAGTTAGGATCATGGTTATCCACCATGAGGGTAGAGGCTAAAGCACAGGCAGAAGCTTCAATTGAGGCACGATTACAAGATGGGTTAGCAAAGATCAAGGAAGAAATGTTGAAATGATAACATCAAGACAATAGGAGCCAAGTGTCCCCCAAATGCTCTCAAATGTAGCCTGTCCTAGCACTAAAGGGAGCTATTGCATGGTCAGGCTGATGTCAGAGGATGCTAAACCTTGTGATCTAATGTGGAAGATCCTTTCAAAAGGTTAGTGGCACATGGTTCTATCCATATCTTAGGGGCAACTACCCCTATATCCAAATTCAGGATGATCAGTTAGGGGTGGCAGTTGAAGATGTGATAATTCAAGATACTCTTGTCCCAATTTTAATTGATGTGGTGAAGACTGTGAGTCAGGCAAATGGGACTTTTATATTATGGCCCAAGCATTTTGTTTTGGATCACGTCATGTCATGCCCAAGCTAACTTCCCACACTTTCCAATTTGAGTGCCATGCAACATGTGATCCGATTGGCATCTAACGAAATGTTCCATGTAGATGCGTTCCTATGGATTCAGTTATGGGTGACACAGGGGCACTTGCCTTTGTTGACATGCAGATGTGAAATCTGTTATCACTCCTAGGAATGAACTAACCTCCATGGAATAAAAGTGTTAGAAAGCCATCTCAGTGAAGGACCCTAAATAGATTACATCGAAGGTAATAAAAGTGTTAAGTCTTATGTTCTATGAGGTTTTTTGCTGATGACATATAATTTGTTTATGTTAATATTACAGAGTCGAAAGTAACCCAAAGCAAGCAATTTGTGTGGCTTCTACATGGTTAGACACATGATTAATATCATCTTGTCAAATATGACTGACCTAACTAAGGAGGTAAATTGTGTTTTTAATGATTTCATATATTTACTGTCAATTTAATATATCTTAGTAATGCCTTAATTTCTTTTATTTAATTTAATATTTTATATGTTTAATCAATCTAACATATTTCCTGAACAAGATATTGAGGACCTGTGCAATATTTAGGCTGAGTTTTTTTGTTATAATCATTCCTTTTTAATAGTATTTGTTATTACCATAATATATTTTTTTTATTTTTCTGTTCAAATTGTTGTATGTTTTTATTGAATTTTATTAAATGAATAATGTAATGAGCAATTGAAGATTTGTCTCTACCATCTTGAACTATGTCTCTACTACTGTCTCTTTGAAGGGGATGTGATTGATGAAATATTGAAGGGGTCATTTTTTAAAAATGTATTTAAACCAGATAAAGAATACCGACAGGTGTAGAAACAATATGTAAATATTACAACATCTACACTGGTTGTCTTTATGGTGAGGTGTAGAAAGTTGATTAATCTACACCCGGTGTAAATACAACCGGTTAAAAAATTGATTAATCAGTCCACATAACCGGTGTAGATATTAGTAAATTATACTCCTGATTTCAAAAGGGATCGATTTAAATTCTACTCATTCTATATCGGTGAATCGCCCGATTTAAAAAGTGTACGCTTTCTAAACAGTATGTTTCTACACCAGTCATTATCCAATGTAGAATACTATTTTAAACCGATTTAAATTTTTTTTTGCAGTAGTGACACTACGTCTCACTTTTCTTTTCTTTTCTTTTTATTATAGAAATAAGTCGTTGTCCTATCGATAGTTTAGAAACTAATTCTCTCGAGATATAGAGATTATTGAAGTAAGTTTTGTCTCTCTTAATAAAACTGTTTTCATAAGCACAATTTAATTCAAACTGAAAATATTATGTTTATGAGATTTAGTTATCTACTTAATTATGTCCATTTTTATTTGTGGACACCTCATTCTTTTGTGTATGCATGCAGTTGTATGTTTTTTTTCCTCCATAGAATCTGTGATTTGATTTTTATTCTTTAGAATGCAGTGCACAATTTTATAAGTGAGAGGGAGCAGTGTTTTGGCAATAGCTTTGACAAGACAATTTTTTGAAAAAATAAATAATACTTGAAAAAGTTATTTTGCTAATTTTTGTATATTTAATTTTTTTTAATAAAATGTTTTAATTTGTTATATTGCATTTGTAATGTTTAAACTATTTCATCTTTATATTAGATTTTTATTAGTTATTAGTAATATTGAATAATATATAATTTATTTATTTTCATTTATTATATTTAATTTTGAAAAGTATTCCATTTTTTATTTTCCCCCTAATTACCTTTATCATTTTAAATTATTGGATGATGCTAATATTAAAATAATTTAATTTAATTTAATTTTAAACATAAAATATTTTAATATAGGATAAGGATATTTTAGTCATTTAAATATTAACTCATTTTCTTTTCTCCCAATTTCCTCTCACTCATTGAGATATATCATTTTCTCTCTATTTTTCCCTTATCATTGTTTTTTGTGTTCCTATTTTTTTCTCCCAACTTCTTTTCCACATCCAAATAGGGGGTAAGTGTTGATAGATTATAAAAAAAAATTGAAAATCTATTTAGACTTTTAGCCAATAATAATTGGTTTAAATATAACACTTTTGGTAAATTATTTTGTTTTAAAATATACCTTTATCATTTTAAATTATTGGATGATGCTGATATTAAAATAATTTTGTTTAATTTAATTTTAAATGTAATATATTTTAATATAGGGGTATATATATTTTAGTTATTTAAATATTTATTAATTTTTTCTCTCTCTATTTTCTCTCACTCATCCAAGCAAGATGAAATATATCATTTTCTCTCATTTTCTTTTCTCATCATTTTCTTTTTCCCTATTTTTTCCACTCAACTTGTTTTCATATCCAAACATGGAGTAAGTGTTGATAGATTATAAAAATAAAATTTGAAAATCTAGTTAGACTTTTAGCCAATAATAATTGGTTTAAAAAAGAATAGTAATAAATAACAATATTGATAATAAGATAATGCGAGATAGCATAATAGAATTTAAATTTTTATAATTTTCTAGAAGCTTTAATTAGTACCCTAGTCTTAAAAAAACATCATGTACCACCTTTTTAATTTCCATTCATTTGGCAGCACTCTCACCTATTCTCTCATTCTGCAGCCTGTAAGAGCTTAAGGTAATTCTCCCTCTCATCTTCTTTTGTTCAATTCGTTAATGCAGTTGCCATATATAGTTATATGTTCATGGGTGTGGACTATAGTGTATTAATAGATGGTTATATATATTAAACTTTAAATTGTCAAAATTTAAATCATTCTATTAAAAAATTATTTAAATTATACTGTCACACCCTGTATCGCATAGTCCACACATGTGCCTTCCTCTTTCCCTCTCATTCACATGTTTTTTTGGAGATCTTGCTGCTTCTGTGCTTCGTGGCTACTACTAGCTCGTCTACCACTTCATACCCTTCTCTACCCTTGACCCTTCTCTTTCTTAGGGTGTGTTTGGATTAGCTTTTAGAGAATAGATTCTGAGAAGAATAGATTTTAGGAAAAAATTGATTTTGAAAATTGGAGATGTTTAGATGATTAGTAGCAGAATCACTTTTCCATAGGCAATTTGCTAAAAAGGACATAAACTAATATCATAATTACATAAAGAATAAATTTGATTTTTAATTTTTTCATTTAAGTGATTTAAAAATATTACATATACATATGTGTTTAAGCAAGGTAAAAATTTACAATATTCACCTAAATTTTAATTTTTTCCCACTGAAATAGTACCTTTTTATTTAATTTGTGTGGATAATTTAAATTTATATAATAAATTAATTTATGTATATACAAATGAGAAACATATAATACGATTGATTAACATAGAGATTTGATGTTGTAGGAATAAGGGAAAATTAAATTTCATTACTTAGATGTTACAAGGGGCATCAAATAACTGTACAATGTATAACTATTGGTCTTGTCTATAATAAATAAATTGATCTCGTATGAAATCACGACAACGAGCCATTTTAGATGAGGAGGTTATGGATAAAGGTATCCGTGAAGAGTCATTCTCATCATCACCATCATCATCTTGTAGTGGATCATCATCATCTTCGTCCTGTGGCGTAAAATCGGGGTTAGTAATAGAGGTTATTCTAATGAAATTGTGTATTACCATCGTTGCACAAACGATCTTCACTTGTGTTTGATAGTTGTAGCTGCGCATGCTTTGTAATATTGCGAACTTATTTTTGCATACCCCAAAAGGTCTTTCTATTATGTATCTCAAACTTGAATGAGCATAATTGAAAACTTCATTAAGGTTAACCAATCTAGATGACCGTCAGAAATAAGAAAGATGGTAATGCTCACGTCAGTATGGACCTAGATATCCAATTGGTGTTGGATAACCAGCATCAACCAAATAATATTTACTTGCATGAAAGAAAAGTTGTTATTTTGAAAATTTGTATTCCCATATAAAGAGAAACCAATTGAACATATTACAAACATACCCTGAGGCGGATGAGGGAAGTTCATGGAAGGAGTTGTCAAGGCATGACTGAATATACGGGCATTATGTGCACTGCCTTCCCATCCAGCCAAGACAAAGGTAAAGCACATGTCCTAATCACAAACTGCCATTACATTTTGCGACATGAACCCCTTTCTACCAATATATTTCATTTGTTCATTGGCATTGACGATGCAAGGAATGTGTGTGCCATCTATTGCTCCAATCACATTTTTGAAAAATGGCCAATATCGAGGGTCAAGTTTGATTTTGCTATGCACATTTTTAAACATTGGATCTTGGAGTTTGATGATTGATATTGCAAGTCCACAACAAGATAATAAGACATCATGAAAGTGTCTGTGAATCGTCTCTCCTGAGTGTTGAAACCTTTCTTGCATCATCCTACTGGTCTCCCCATGTCCAACAATATTTAAAAATATCGCTACCTTTTCATGTATTCTAATGTTCTGACTTTCTTTAAGCCCTTGTTGCTGCAATTCAATGCAAAGGTCAAAGAACACGTGGTTCCATTCTGAACTGTTCATAACAACGCTTTGGATGACCGCATAATACTTCAACCCATTTGCTACCTGTGTGATCACTAGTGCGTATTGGTTGTTTAGACAAATATTGTGCTACATAACTGTCAACCAATATGCCAACTTGTTTAATCCTCTTTACCCGTCGCTTATAAGCTTCTATCAAGTTTTTATTATCGTCCCCCATACTTGTTTAACCTGTGCAGAGAGAGATTAATTTTAGATTTCTCAATGTCAATGAATAAGGTGATCAGTGATGAAATGAAAAGAAAATAATACGAAAAGAGCAAAATCAATGTCTTAGAGATTTGTTAATCAATATGTCCATACATATAATAACTGGTACCTAAATTGACACATAAGTAGGAAGGTGATTTTGGTTACACAACAAGATTCAAGAACTACAACACGCATGCATAACTAGTCATAACATTAATGTCTCAATCTCCATAACAATAGTGCCATAAAAATATTAACAATTGCTTCTTCATTCCCATTTGTCAAGCATACATTTCCCTCATTGTGGGATCCAACATGAGTTTTGTGCATCGTAGATACCAATCATCGTCAGCGAGTACTTCATCAAGTTGGGTTAGGTGTTTCATGACTTTTGTAATAGATTGTATGTTAGCACATGCTTCATCTGCCCTTTTGTGAGCATGTTCGACCTCTACCTTAGTTAAATCAACAATTTCACTTAGTGCATCTGCTATTCTAGTTGATGCATGTCCTTTCTTCTTCTTTTTCATCCCTACACTCCTCTTCCTAACCCTTAATGAGCCGCTACTAGACATTGGCTCCTTCTCCCTCATGCTACCTTCACCACTGGTCCCTTGAGATATGTTGAACGTCATTCAATTGATATCCCTACATATGCCAGTTGGAGCCACCAAAACTTCATCGCTATCTCCCGACCCTTCTTCTAGATCCATATTATCATCATTGTTGTATCCTATTGTCTGTTCTGTTGGAAGTGTCATGGATGATGGTGCCCATGCATTTGGCCTTGTGGCTGCCACATTACTGAACAGTTCATCTAACTCAGCCCCAAACGAGAGACCTTTTGTTCTAAATTTCTCATATTGTGGATTTTCCTACACATATAACACCAATCAGAAATGACAATTATATGTGATACGGGTTGAAAATATAGCATATCATGAAATATCCTTTTTATACCAATTTTTTCTTCTCCCACCACTCATCTTCTACTTGTATTGTATTATTCTCCATATTCCAGCCCACCCCTGTCTCATTAATCAATTTGTTCCACATCTGCCATTCCTTTCGTATGGAGTCATACTTGTTTTTAAACCGCATTTTCTCATAGACTTTCCCAGTCTTTGTTGTGAACCCATCACAAATGTTGGCCCATGCCTTTTTTGTATACACATTACCTTTTCTTTAACCTTTGCGAAATTGTTCAATACAGAGGTCAATGAACACCTTAGTGGTGCTAGCATCCCATGAAGCTTTAGATTTATCCTTGACCATTGTACTACATAAGTGAAATAATTAATTTTCATAACTGGATATCTAATCTGAAAAAATCAAATGGCAAAGATCTATCAAGCAGGAAGAAAAATCTACATACTAGCAAGTCATCACTACCTGGTCAAATACTAAATTTTGAGCATGAATTTATGAAAATATAAGCAAGTCATCAATAATAGGTATACTTTTATTATTTACATACCAAAAATTGAAACACCAGATAAATCACTTTATCAAATGAGGGTCAATCACAAGGTAAGAACACTTGAGATCATCCAAAAGAACAATAGTAGTAAACAATTCACCAATGTTTATATTTTCAAAAGATACCCAACACAATTTAAATGAATACCTCTAAAAATCATTCTCTACCAAATTTTTACAGCTAATTTACCAACACATTTTTCAAAATATCAAGTTTGAAGTCTAAATACAGTGGCTCAAACTGATTTCTATGTTCAGCAACTCAAATCAATGATCATAGAAACATAAACTCAGCCAAAGTTCAACGACAATAATTTAGTTCTAAACTCTAGGCTTAAGAAAGATCAAATTTTCAATATCGATGAGACTAAAATCTGAATTCTACAATAGCCCAGCAAAAATTTCAAAACTTGGTCGCTAATTAGATAGAGTGAAGCAAGTACAGCGATGCCAAAGAACATATCCAAGAGGCAAGGAACAATAATCCCTAATGCAACAAGATTTCACGTGTGAGCTTTTGAACAAAGAAATTGCTGTAGAATAAGTAATAGAGAACCAACAAAATTAGAATTGCGCTAATGGCAGCAAAAGTCACAACTATAACAGCTTTCTTTTGTAATGTCAAACAGTAACATCAATGTCAAATGACTGCATTGGTAGATCAGAGACTTTCTCCGATCAACCAGCAAAGAAACATAATCAGTAGATAAATAACTACTTTGAACACACGCAAAACAATTGAGAATCAGAGATTTGTAGTTTAGTACAGATGCTTGAAACAATATCCAGATTCCATAGTCGTTGTTATGCACAAAAACTTCCAAACACTATACTATAAAGGAAAGAAAATACCAATTCTTTTGTCTTTAATCTAGAAACTAATCTTGAAAATTTTCAACAGATGAAACCAGAAAGAAAAACAATTACCCAGATATAGAAAATAGAGTGTCGGACACTAGCGACGACACAGCAAGATTTTGGAGTAGACAGGTCAAGTGTTCAGGAACAACGACGGCACGACACGAGCTCACCTGAAGATCTACATGCCGAGAATGTCTTCAGATGGGTTTGTGAGAGCAGATCGGGACAGAGAAGAGTGAAGGCACAGGACGTGATAAGAGGCAAGCTCGGCAGGGGTGAAAGGAAGCTGGTCAGGAGGAAGCAGAGGCTGAAGCGCGCGTAGCGACACTAGTCGGGAGGAAATAGAAGGCGAAGCGCAGGAGAATATAGCAGTGTGCAAAGCTAAAGAAAAGTGAAAAACAAGCAGGGTAACGGATAATAAATACTGCCTAACGATAATAATAAATGCTGCCAACGGATACATATGACAGAAGCTGCAGGGGAAATTATTTTGAAACCATGGTTTCAGTCCTCGAAGTGATTTTTTTTAAAAAAAATCTTATTTGACTCTTACTTCACATAACCATGGTTTCATATTAAAATCTATTCTCAAACCTACATCCCAAACACACACTTAATCCCCACTTTTAGTCTTTGTGCTTTTAATATAAAATTAATTTAATTAAATTAAAAAATTATTTAAATTAATTAATATAATATATTTTTAAAATATCTTAATTATCTTTTTTTAATTCACTCTCTCATTCTCTTATTTGATTATTATTGAGGGAGTATTAATAAAGATAATTTAAAAAACTTGATAAATATAAAAAATATGTCATATATTTAGAATCATTATTAATTCTTTAGTTAGATTATATAATAAGAACTAGAGGAGTATAATTATTATGGCTAAAATACATTAAACTCCTATGAACTATAGGTCAATTTTATACCACCTCCCTAAACTTTAATAATTTAAATTAAGAACCATAATATTTTATATTTTAACTATCAACTCTTAAAATTATAATTAAAGTTAACAGTTTAGCCACATTTATTGCAGCTTCAGTATTGATCACGCTAGGTAGATAAGTAACAATAATATATAGTTGAAATAGATTTGTAAAACATGTACAATCCAGTATTACAATAACATCATAATATGATGTGGGAGAAATATCACTCTTGATCAGCAAGTATAAAGTTCAATCTTTTCCAAGTGCCAAATTCTATTTTTAAGTCTTTCAAGTTGCCAAAAGATTGAAGGAACCTTATCGCATCTGCCAGCTGTAAAATGGAGAAAGAACTCAGGCATAAAATCATAATATCAACATTGAATAATTGATTGGTACACCAAACAAATATTATTGCATATTTCTAGCCAATTGGTCTTTTGTTTTTTGGCTGGGTGTAATATGCAATGTCTTTTATAGAAATGAAATTAAAGGCCTCCTTAAAAATTGAGAATTCATAATCTTAAAAATATGTTGAGCTGTAAAATCTAAGTTTTTAAAGGTGTGAAGTCCCTCTATATTGATCAATATTGTCAAGTACCTCAAAATTTTTAAAAGGATACACTTAATTTCAAGGTGTTACTATAACGTTTTAAGATATAGGATAGATGAAAATTAGGTCCGTAAACATCAATTTAATAATAGTTAAGTTTTAAAAAAAATTGTTAAACGATTCATATATTTACATATATAAAAATATTAGTTGCAAACGAGATGCTTATTTGAAGTGCGTGAACCAACGAGTTTCCTTTTAATTTTAATTTTTATAAAATTTTAAAAAGAGTTGTTAATTTGTGAGAGGATAGAAAAGTAATATAAATTTATGAAAAGAAAAGAGAAGTAATATAAAAAGTGACAGTAGAAAATCAAAATTCGCGAAGAAAAGGCGGCCCCTCCCGTCCTATTTAAATAATACTGTGTATTATATATATATATATATAAACATTAATTAAATTATAAAGTTTAATTTATTTACGATGTAAATCTAAAACCGTCGTCTTTAACTGCCACCGACCGCATCTTTCCCTCCCATTCGCATGTTTCCGGAGATCTCGCGGCTACTGCTGGCTCGTGGGCCACTTCGTGCTCTTCTCTGCCCTTGACCTTTCTCTTTACCAATCCCCACTTCTATTTATTTATTATTGAGCTACTTCCTCATTCCCATCTTGCTTCTAAACTCAAGGTTACCCCTAACTCTCTTCTCTTCACTGCGCCGCTGCTTCGAATCCTCGTTCCTTCTCCTTCTCCGAATCGCCTTGCCTATCAGTCATAGATTCTCTCTACCCTCTCATTTCTCAACCTTTGCACTTTCATTCGTGCTTGTACCGTAGAACGAACTCGACACTACAGCTCGCCTCTCTAATTTTCTACCCTCTCTATTTGTGTTTGGTGTTCGAGCATTTAGAACGAGTTTCAGTGTTCGTTCTCGAGACTCCTGTGTGATTCTCTCTGGTATCTTCTGGGTCTTCCTCTCTCTATGTGAGTGAGTATCAGATTTGAACACGAAACAAGAAATTTGATTATCCGAAAAAACGGATATAGTTATTTTCATTTCTATAGAAATAATAATCGTTCCAACATACCGTGTGTTGACTGCATGGTCTGTATTGCAGACAATCATTATATAGACTTCATTCTTGATTTCTGCCGTAGAGTTCTCTTAATTTTTGAACATTTACTTCAACACTAGCCTCGCAGCCACTATGATTCTCTATTCTCTAATCATAGCTTAGGGAATACAAAAGGATGCAACAACAAGAGGTACCTCTGAACTAGCAGATTCTTATTTATAGATTCTTGCTATTTCTCGTAGGTTCCGCAATTTCTGACTTGCAAAATATGGTTAATCTGCATCAGTTCATCATGTTTTCTTGTTGGTAATTATTCATTATGACGTTCTGAACTTTCATAAATCTTAAATGTTCGGGATGCTCGATGATGATTGATTTGCTTTAACCACACCGAATATAGGCTGTAAGGGCATAAGGCCTCTTTCATTGAAGTCAGAAATAAACTTCTTGTGCTTGACATTGCTTGATGATTTCGTTTTCTAAAAGAAGGGGATTAGTTTCCTTTTTATTTAGAGAAAGGGAGAAGGCTTTGTCAAGCTCCTGAAGTTGGCTTGTTTGATGATAGAGGCTCTCCCTTTCAAGTTCTCTAACGTGGAAAACCTTGGCCTTTCGACTGAGAGCTACTTACCAATTTTTTTATGCAAAAGTATTTAAAATCTAATATTTTTTTATGCATACCTTAGAATTGATTTAGTATATGATGATGATGATTAATGCCTGGTGTTAGCTAGGTTAGCCAAGGGTTGATTGAATCATTTGTTTGAGTGCTAGAGCTCAAGACTAAAAAGAAGTTACTTTTGAGCAATATACCTTAAAGGTTTGCATAATTTTATTTTGTTTGTAAAAAAAGTTTTCCTCCTATCTTAATATTTGTCTTGTAAATTAACATTGGGTTTTGCTTTTTCTTGATTAAGATCTAAATAAAAAAAGTATTTCCCCTAACCATTCGTGGCATGAAAATCATGAGCTATAATTATTGGATATCCTTTCTATATGTTATCAGCTGGAGACTTTGATTGGCTTTTGGCATTACAATTTTGGAGTCAGTCTGTTTGTTTCTTATTCAGAAAAATGAATACAGACTAGTGTTGGAAATCGTGCCCTAGGGGCCAATCATTGTCTTATGAACATTATTGATTTATGAATTTATTAATTGAGTTATCATATTATTTGCATGTTTACTATGATGATCATCCTTGGATAATTCATGATATTATCCTAAATGTCCCTGGTCGATCATCTATGCGGGAGCACAGATGAAATAAGACCAGTATGACTTTGAAGATGTATAGAGATATAAATCAAAGTCATAAGCACATGTAAGAGTACAAGGTGCTGGACCGACCCGCTATGAGAGAACTGCATGGGTAACATCATAAGCTTCTCTCATATACAAACCATGTCAATACGCCATTTGACCTGAGATCATCATGGATTCCTACATGACAAAACGCTCAGCTTTGACCTAGTCAAAAGTCACTTTTGACCGAGTGATCATAAAGACTATGTTCGGCCTTAGTGGTTTTTCATGCGGAGGAATGTGAATGATCAAGATGGAATTTGTCCCTCACATTCATAGAGAGATATTACTGGGCCCCTCGATGAGTGAGTCTGAGAAATGTATGGCCATACTGTAATGGAAAGGTAGTTCCATTTCTATAGTCAGACTACTCAGGGATCGAGAAAGTAACGGTCAGGAATAGGAGGATGACATTATCCATGCCTCATCCATGACCAAAATATCGCGTGACAGAAGGGACATGATATGGTTATATAAAAGGTTACATCGTTTATCGATCCTCATATGATTTGGGTAGTCGTTATGTCTTGCTAGAGACCGCTTGTGACTTGTGGGCTAGTATAGCAAATGGCCCACTGCCAACTTCATATGGGCCTACAGGGTCGCACACAAAATAGCCCAACACGAGCTATGATGTCCAGATTCATTGAATCTAAGACATGTCCAGATTCAATGAATGATCCAGGATAGATGTATATATATTTATTTATATTTATATTCGTATATATATATAAATTCGTATATATACATTATATGTATATATGAGATTTAATTTATAAGGATAAATTAAATCTCTATCACGTTTGAAATTTGAAATTCAAATTGATAGGATATCTCATATAAGAGATATTTATAAGATTTAATTTATAAGGATAAATTAAATCTCTATCATGTTTGAAATTCGAAATTCAAATTGATAGGATATCTCATATAAGAGATATTTATAAGATTTAATTTATAAGGATAAATTAAATCTCTATCACGTTTGAAATTCGAAATTCAAATTGATAGGATATCTCAAATTTGATTTATGAGAATAAATCAAAAATAGTTCAGTCTCATCTTTATTTAAAATTAAATAAATGGGTAATTAAATCAGTGGGACGGATTTGATATTATTTATTTAATTAGTTTCTTATAAAATTATACAATATATGATATTGTATTAATTTTAGAATTAATATAAGATTAACTCCAAAATCCAATTCGGTTGACAGAGAAAAAAACACATGGCATCCTATATATCTGATTTTAGGAGCTGCGTTTTGCACAGAGAAACATATAGAACATAGAAAGGCTGAAGGGGACTCTGTAAAAGGTTTGCAGATAAGAAACTGCCGAAATAGAGACGGAGAGGACGAACTCTTGAGAAAGCCCTGGAGGGACATGAGACGCTAGCACGTCGTTCGTGGTTGGAACGCTGTTCGTGTAGATACCAGTAGAGGAAGCCGACCTGAGTCGTCGACTTCTTGTGATCAGAAAGGGAGCACGAGCCGCAGAGAGAAGCTGTGAACGTCGTGACCGAAAGCTGTGGAAGTCGCTGAGGCACACTAAGGGTAATACTTCTTCCCACTTGACTTAAACACATACGGTAGATCCTGGCAAGGAATGGAAAAATTTTTAAATTAATTTCCGCTGCGTGTCTTCCAATTCCTTACAACTAGTACTATGGTCTATATCTAACGTTTTTTCCCCTGTTACAATGTCACTTAGTATTTTACTTTTTATTCTAGGATAAATTCCAGAACTCAAATAACATAGGATATGCAAAACTGGGGATATCTTGTTGACCTAAGAAAATTAGGGATATCTTGGTTGATAGCATTTTTTTCATCTGACAAGGACCTTGGTATTTTAGTGCCAGTTTCAAAATTTGAAGTCCTTATATGTCATTCTGTGTCTTCCAAGATAATTGAGTGTTATTTTCCCTTTGCTGTGTTTATCAACACCTGTCTTATTTTACGGGCAAGGGACATTTCGTTTTATTGACAGAATTTTTTTTAATTGACAGAATTAAAACTTCTGTAAAACTTTAGAGAACAATGCAACAAAAATATCATGTTAATAATTCAGTACGATGTTCCAAACTCTTATGAATCATAATTGTTTGTGGACTGATCCATGATGATTGATTTGCTTCAACCACTCCGAATAAAGGCTGTGTAGGGCATAAAGCCTCTTTCGTTAAACTCAGAAACCAACTGCTTGATATTGCTTGATGATTTCATTTTCTAAAAGAAGAGGATTAGTTTCATTTTCATTTAGAGAAAGGGAGAGGCTTTGTCATGCTCCTGAAGTTGTCTGTGTTTAATGAGAGGCTCACCCTTTCATGTTCTCTCACATGGAAAACCTTGGCCTTTTGACTGAGAGCTACTTACCAATTGTTATGGAAAAGTATTTAAAATGTAATAGTATTTGATGATGATTAATGCCTGGTGTTAACTAGGTTAGGTAAGGGTTGATTGAATCATTTGTTTTTGTTACGTAGGGATATCTTGGTTGATAGCATATTTTTTTCATCAGCCAAGGAGTGTGAGTTTCAAAATTTGAAGTCCTTATACGTCATTTGTTAACTTCTCGATGATGATTGATTTGGTTTAACCACACTGAATAGAGGCTGTATTGGGGGGCATAAATCCTCTTTCATTGAACTCAAACAAACTTGTGCTTTGACATTGTTGGATGATTTCCTTTTCTAAAAGAGAGAAAGCTTTGTTAAGCACCTTAAGTGGGTTGTGTTTAGTGATGGAGGCTCTCCCTCCAGTTCTTACGTGGAAAACCATGGCCTTTTATCTGAGAGCAACATACCCCTTTTATACAAAAATACTTTAATAGCTTTTATATATAATTTAGAATTTAGAATTAATTTAGTATCTGATGGTAATTTATCCCTGTTGTTAACTATGTAAATCAAGGGTTGATTGGAATCATATATTTGACTGCTAGGACGTGAGTCTGAAAAGGAGAAGCTGCTTTTGCCCAATGTCTCTTAAAATTTGCTTAACTATATCTAATTTATTAATTCTGATATTTGTCATGTCAAGTAAAATTGGGTTTCGAGTTTTCATGATGCTTCAGATGGGAAAGCAAATCATAACTTTTTGTTAACAAATCATTGCATGGTGCGCTATAATTATGAAGTTATTAACTGGAAGAGAGATGGAGTCATTCTGTTAAATGTGTTGAATGTATTGCCTGTGCATGGATGGTTTTGGTCTTTGGTAAAATGAAATACTCCTCCCCTCCGACCCACAAAAAAAAAAAAAAAGAAACAAAAAAGAAAAATTCATATAAATCACTTAATCGACCAAAAGATGTCATGTTATTGTATAAAAAAAATTCAAATATTAATATTTTTCATACTTTTTTATTGTCATCATTTTGCAAGAAATATTGATTTAATATTTTTATTTTAAAAGTAACCAGTTTATTTTATAGAATTATATTTTAGTTTATTTTATATACTGAATCATCCTTATAAAATGGAATTTGACTTCTCTTCATGTTGGGAAAAAATTCTCTTCTCAAGATGCGTGACAAGAAGCCATGACAAATAGATCTAATTAAAAGCATTCTCTTGATAGCACAAGCTCAGGAGGTTGTGGCATTCAAAAAGGTGAAAAACAAGTGCACGCAAACCGTTTGTTTTTCATGTCCACATCTAATTTCTAGAAGTTTCCTAGCTTGAGTTCTGCCATGGTTTTTACAGCTGTTGCTAAAAAAAATAGTTTGAAATTGGGTTTTTGGTTAAACCTGGTTGTGACGTTTGATGTTGATTGTAACCGAAAAATTATGTACGGGTTCGAAGGAGAGAAGGGAGTCTGGAGTGTTCTGTTTCTTGTTCAATTGAACAAGGAAAGCATGTTGTTGTAGCAAGCTTCTGACCAATAGATTCTTGCTATTTCTTGCAGGTTCCACATGAATCTTAAATGGTGATATATGAACTAGTATGTATATCCCGGTTTCTTTTTGATAATTCATTATGAAGTTCTGTACACGAGTCTTAAATGTTTGTGGCTGTTTTATAATGATTGATTTGTTTTAACAACACTGAATAGAGGCCGTATAGGGCATAAAGCTTCTTTCCATTGAAGTCAGAAACAAACTTGTGCATGGCGTTGCTTGATGATTTCATTGTTTATGCTTCATGTATTTTAACTGTTATCATTGGCATTTCAGTCATGGGTATATAAACGTATGGAAATTGAATGAGCAGCGACAAAGCAATAATTTTGAAGCGTAGTTTATCATTGTATTTCAGGATTGTGATCCTCCTGTGGGTAATCTTTGAGATTTCTTCTCAGGTATGTTCTATGCCTGTAATGGTTTCAGTATCTTTCTTTTTTTTTTTCCAGCTTTCTGTAAGCTGTACAAATTACCTTCTATTGTCCCAATCCTTTTAGCTTTCTTTTCCCATATTATACCACCTTCAAGATTAGTCCAAACACTATTTAATTCAAGGGTCCATATTGAATATTGAAACTTACTTGCCCACCAAGACAAGATCTGACATCATCCATGATATCAAATAAGGCTTTGTTTAGTGCAAGACATGTCAGATTTTATAAAAATCAAACTATTTTATAATTATAATTTTTATAATATTCTGAAATATGTATTATGTCATCAAATCTAGTATATAGATTTTTTCTACCATTGACATTGTTAGATTGGGTATTTATCTGATTACTATCCCTTATAAAATGACTAAAATACCCTTGATTCACTTTTTTAAATTTATTGTGTTTTATTTCATCTTAAATTCTATATAACTATTTTTTAGTTTTATCAGTTTTATAAATTCTTACATTAATTATGAAAATTTTTTTGTAAAATTTTATCTAATTATGTGGTCCATAAGATCCTGTAATAACATCCATAATTGAAACATTAATATCAATTATTTGGGACTTTAAATTAAAATTCTGAAAAAATATGTCTAGCCTAATTATCATTCTCTATTTACTAGTAAAATTAGGGACTATGATATTTTCGAGTAATTTTGGACCATTTTCAACTCAACTTTCTTATAATTACAATTTGACTCATGAGTTTGACAAATTACACTTTAGCCCAATTATACTTTTCCTTCATTCTTTCTTCCGCTTCCTCGGTATCTTCATTCCCCATCAATCATTTTCAGACCATTAAAGAAATATTCTTATTTTATAGCTCCAAAATTAAACATTGACATATTAAAATATTTAAAATTGCCAGATGATCTTTAACATCAACAACACATCTATCACTATATGAAAATATTATATTAAATGATTAAATTATAAACATGTTTTGTCAATATTTAATTGTAGAGTTACTGATGAATCTCCATTTTATTATATTATTTACTATCTATTTCAGGGAATTTATCATGTTTAATAGATATTATTATAATAGTTTTGCTCCCATTGTGTTTTAATTGATTATATGAATTAAATAATTAAAAATATTATTTTCTTGTATTTTTATTAATTTAATTATTTTCCTTGATTCAATTGATTTGCATGAAAGTATTTTATTTTTATGTATTTCAGGAATTTGAAATAAATAAATAAATGATAACTATGACCCAAGTTAACTACTATACAATTATATTATATGAGAAAGGTTAATTGAGGAATTGTCAAATTGAATGAAAAAAAATATAATATCTAATTAAAGAAAATTAAAATACTTCCAATAATATTATATTATATTAATATTAAATTTTATTATATTAATTCATTCCTTTAATATAATATAATATTATATTAGTAGTATGCTATGTTATATTAATTCAATATCATTTGAATTAATTCAAAAATAATTTCTCAATATCTAACATTTGAATTTAATTAAATGATAATAGATAAGGGTGTTATCTTTTCCTATTTTCTTATTAATTTTTATCTCATTTACCCTATTACTTTTTATTTGAATTTTTTTAGATATTTAAGTTAAAAGGATTATCTTTAGAGATATTAAAAAAGATAACAGTTTGAAAGAATCATGGAAGATAAATCAAGGATAAATTATTATTTTTTAGAGAGTCAATTAGTGAAGAGTCACACATCAATAAGGAAGACACCCCATAGGATATGGCTATATGAAAGAACCCAAGGCTCTTCCATTTAACACATTATCTCACTCAAAATCATTCTATTTCTTGTCTCGTCCATTATTTTCTTGCTTCCATTATTCATCATGGTGTCATCTAGACACATAAATGGCTAGTTCTCCTCTTTATTGAGGATGACGTTTGTACGCTTAAGCTCTGTTCTTATTATTTAGGAGTTGTAATAGTTTTTACTAAGGTTTGATATTTTATTTTAAAGTTTTAAGATTTCCTGAGTTTCTAGGATTTTGAAGACTTGCTTATTAACCTATTTATTTCTTTTTGAATAAATTTGTGATCAAACTATTGTGATATTTTATCAATTGTGATTTTTTGTTCTTCATTCATATATTTATTCATCTTATATATGTTCTTATCACTCGTTCTTAAAGTTCTTTTTGAATTGTGGGGTTGAACATATTATTGAAAGGATTTTGTTAGAAACACTAAAAGGAATTTTTGGTGAAAGTTCTTAATTTTCTTAGAGGATATATCATAACTATTATTATGATTGCAAGCTAAGGGGTTCTTGAATAATTATTTATGAATTAAATTCATTCTAGGGTTCTAAGTGTTTTTTTATTAAATAAATAATTAGACTTAGGAGGTTTCCTGGGGTTCTACTTTTGAACTTAACAATTATTTTCTTTTATAATTCTGATATATTATCTATAAGCAATAATTGTCCATCCTTGGCAAGCATTATTGTACTGGTAATCGTTTTAATCACTCCCTACTTTGTCCATAATTGAAATAAACTTTCTTCACTACTCTTATCTCTTCTTCTCTTTAATTCAATCATGAGTTAAGCATGTATTAACTCCACTTTGAGATCGACCTTGGGTTATCTTCTATACACATAGAGTTAAATCTAGTAATTAGTTTAAGCACCAACCGGCATGTGACATCAAATTTTGACACCATTGCCGAGGAGCCAATGCCCTTGATTCTTGGTTAATTATTATGAATTTTTATTATGCTTTTATCTGCACTTGATGTCTTTCTTGTGCATGACTACGAGAAAGAATACTGGACTACTGCCTTCTTATTCTGATCCTGAACAATTACTAAAAATAAGAAGGAATAAACTTGAGAAGATTGAGTAGACACAAGATAAAACTAGTCATGAAGCTAGTTCATCTATAAGCCCTACAAACAAAAGTGTAGTGAAGAACTACACAAAAGTTTATAACAATATATGGACATGGCCAACGAGAACAATCACAACAATAGGATGCCTAATGGAGGAGGAGGCAGGCCCAATAATGAAGAAGGGCACATGAACCATGTCTAACAAAATGAAGAGGCCCTCGAAGAAGTACTATTAAGGAAATGACTACTTCTAATGCTACCTTTGTTCCTTTTAATAATGATCTTCCTTTGACAATATGCCCAAGTTTCATGGTGCTGCAAGTGAAGACCCATATGGTCACTTGAAAAGCCTCTTTATCATATATAGAAGCATACACCAATTGGAGCCAACATATATGACGTACAATAAAAGATCTTCCACCTTACCTTATAAGGAAAAGCCATGACCTGGTACATGATGTCACTACCTAGGTACTCACCTAATGCATACTAATTATAGGAGAATTTGAAGAGCGCATTCTTCGATAAATATTGCCCTTTATAAAAAATATCTGTCATGTAAAACAGAAATTTATGAGGCTAAGTAGGATGTGATGGAATCATTCTATGACTACTATAATTGCTTTCAAGATATGGTAGACAAATGTCCGAATCATGAAATTCTAGATGAATCCTGACCCTATACTTTAGTAAAGGACTCCTACCACATGATGTCAAACTTCTAAATGCTACTGCAAAAGGTTCCATAGATGATATGTCCATTGAAGATACATGGGAGATAATAAAAAAATAGCAGTAAACGAAGAGCAGTATGGTCTGTCTAACATGAGAGCAGTCCATGAGATGAGTGTTGCATGAGATCTACTACTTGTCAAACTTTCTAGTGACATGGAAAGATTGACCAAACAAATGAAAAATGTGGTAAATCATGCCGAGTACTAGTAGCTCCTAGTTGTGATAATTGTAAATCTACAATGCATGTTACTATTGATGTATTAGGGAAGAATAGGGCAATTACAAAATAGAGATCCCTTCTTTAACACATAACTTAGGATGGAGAGACCATCCAAACCTTAGATATGGAAGTAGAGAAAACAATAGAACCTATCCAAGTTCTTTGTGTAGAACATGGAAAAATCATCAGATCATTCCATAAGAGTCAAAGGAAGATAACAAGTTGGACCTAATTCTAAAATGCCAAGACTCTAATAAGAGAAATACCGAGGATGGTTTTTCATGGTGCGATGCCAAATTCACTAATATTAGCAATCAAATTAGTAGCATTTCTAAAATTTAAGCCACCCTAAATAGTAAGTGTGAGAAGCTTTCATCCTATATTACTCAATTAGCAAACACCATAAAGAAGCAACATCCTAAAAATGGAGGCACCTTTCCTCTAACACCGTCATCCATCATAAGTCCTTGAATGCCATCGCACTCATAGGTGGTAATGGGATTATTACAACATGATGATAAGGCAGACACTATGAAGGTGGCTCTAAAGATGCTACTAAAGGCATCCTTGAGCACACCACTGAAGGTGTGGAGGAGGTACTAAAGACATCCTAAAAGTACCTATTGTTGAATCTGAAAGCTTGAAAGAAAAGAAGCTGTTAAAGGAAGACAAGACCAAAAGCTCCAAGGCAAATAACAACTCATCCTCATCCAAGGGTAAGGAGGTAAGTATAAAAGAAATTCATTTCCTTCACTCCTATATGATGAATAAAAAGATTGCTGAAAAGGAACAAGAAAAAGAAATGATAAACTTATTTTCAAAATTGGAAGTAAATATTCATTTGTTTAATTTGATAAAATGTAATATTAGATGTGCTAAATTTTTAAAAGACCTTTGCACTAACAAAAAGAAATTTAAACCAAATGAACTTGTCCAAATTCCTTATAATGTTTATATAATTCTTAAGCCCCGGCTGCTTGTTAAATACCAAGATCCTGGTGCTTTTACAATTCCTTTCACTATTGTGAAAATAATTATTAATAGGGCCTTATTAAAACAAGGAGTTGCTATCAATGTTATATCAACTTCTATTTTTTCTTCACTCAGCATTAACTATGTTAAACCCACAGCTGTAGTGTTACAACTAGTTGATAGGACTTTGAGGCACCCAAATAGAACTTTAGAAGATGTTCTTGTATAGGTTAAAGAACTAATCTTTCTTGCAGATTTTTATGTCTTAAGCATGTGCAGTAAAGTATCACATCATGAGTCTACTATCATCCTGGGAAGACCCTTCTTGAGAACTTCTTGCACTATCACCAACATGAAGGAAGGGACTATCACCATGGAAATAGGAGAACAAAAAAGTCATTTGACATGTATGAAGCAATGAAGCACCCATACGAAGACTACTCTCTCTTGGGTGTGAATGGAAATGAATTAGCAGTTGAGGATGTTCTAAAAGAGCTTGAGATATAAGGTATGCTCACATATCCTTCTTTACCCTCTTCTAGTTCAGCTTTGGCATCTTCCTATTACTCTTGTACTGACTCTTGCTTTTCCTATAACCTATGTGATTCTTGTGCTACATGTTTTGAAATAGCTAGTTGCCTTGCCTCTTGTGATTTCTTCTTTATGAGCCATAAATTTGATAAAGGTTTGTTTGCTGATCTTGTAGGTATACAGGAAATTGAACCTGAAGAAAGCCTCTTATAGGTCATGCCACCCTCACACAAGATGCAAGCTAAAATCAAGAAGCATTTGACTTATCATCGTAATCGTTTTCCTCATCTCTAGAGATTGAGTCATACTCCTCCTCTCTTCTTGCTCATATTCTGGAGTTCCTATCTTACTATGAACTATGAAAGAGTTAGAGGAAATAAATTATCAAATAATAGAGGAGGAAGAAATCAAGAGGTTACTGCAATGAAAAAAATAGACATCATCATTAGCAAAGTTAAGGATGACAGAGGCTTCTCGAGCTACTTAAGTTATTCCAAGCAAGCCCCCATACTTTCTTGAGATATCAAATTGATTCCATATATTGTTCAACCACCTGATCTTGAGTTAAAATCCTTTACTTGCTAATAGAAATATATATTTTTAGAATTGAATGAAAAATTACCTATTATTATCTCTAACTCTTTGTCCTCATATCAAGAAATGAGGTCGATATGTGCTAAAAAAGAGCAGGCTACTATAGGTTGTACATTGGCTAACATTCCTGGCATTAGTCTATCTTGGTGTACTCAAAGGATACTTTTGAACTCTGAATGTAAACCAGCCAGACAACCTCAGAGAAGACTGAACCCCCTTATTTTGATTGTTGTGAAAAAGGAAGTTACTAAGCTACTATCTCTAGGTATTATCTATCCAATATCTGATAGTTCATAGGTAAGTCTAGTACCCAAAGAAAAGTGGAATTACATTTGTCAAGAATGAGAATAAGGAATTGATTCCCACTTGAGTACATAATTCCTAGCGTGTTTACATTAATTTTATGAATTTGAATAAGGCTACTAGGAAAGATCATTTCTCTATCCCTTTTATTGATCAAATACTTAAGCATTTAACAGGGAAATCCCATTATTGGTTTCTATATGGCTTTTTAGGATATTTCTAGATTCCTATTGCACCTGAATACAGGAAAATACTACTTTCACTTGTCCTTTTAGGACATATACTTACAAGTGGATTCTATTAAGGCTATACAATGCCCTGGCCACATTCTAGTAGTGCATGATGAGTATATTTTCTAATTTTCTTAAGCAGTGTATGGATGTGTTTATGGTTATTTTATAGTTTACGGTGATTCATTTGATACATGTCTAGATAGTTTAAATAAAATTCGTGCTAGATGCATTAAAATGAACTTAGTTTTGTATTATAAGAAGTGTCATTTTATGATTATACAGGGAACTGTCCTATGACACTTAATATCTAAAAAGGAATAGAAGTTGATAAAGCAACATTGAAATAATTTTAACCTTGCCATATCCAACCAACATGAAAGAACTTATGTCCTTCTTAAGTCATGTTGGATTCTAGAGGAGATTTATTAAGCATTTTAACAAAATTGCTTTTCCTTTATCTAAACTCTTGTAAAAGGATAGTGAGTTTGTTTTTTTATGAGAATTGCATACATGCTTTTAACAAACTCAAGGAATCTCTCATCTCCCCTCCTATCTTTGTTGGAAATCATGCCCTAGGGGCCAATTATTGTCTTATGAATATTATTGATTTATGAATTTATTAATTGTGTTATCATATTATTTGCATGTTTACTGTGATGACCATCCTTGGATAATTCATGATCTTATCCTAAATGTCCCTGGTCGGTCATCTATGCGGGAACATAGATGAAATAAGACCAGTATGACTTTGAAGACGTATAGAGATATAAATCAAAGTCATAGGCACATGTAAGAGTACATGGTGTTGGACTGACTCGCTATGAGAGAGCTATATGGGTTACGTCATAAGCTTCTCTCATATACAAACCATGTCACTATGCCCATTGACCTGAGATCATCATGGATTCCTATATGACAAACGCTCAGCTTTGACCTAGTCAAAATTCACTTTTGACCGAGTGATCATAAAGACTATGTTTGGGCTTAGTGGTTTTTCATGCGGAGGAATGTGAATGGTCAAGATGGAATTTGTCCCTCACATTCGTAGAGATATATTACTGGGGCCCTCAATGATTGAATCTGAGAAATGTATGGCCATACTATAATGGAAAGGTAATTCCATTTATATAGTCAGACTACTCAGGGATTGAGAAAGTAATGGTCAAGAATAGGAGGATGACATTATCCATGCCTCATCCATGACAAAAATATCGCGTGACAGAAGGGGCATGATATGGTTGTATAAAAGGTTACATCGTTTAATGATCCTCATAAGATTTGGGTAGTCGTTATGTCTTACTAGAGATCGCTTGCGACTTATGGGCCAGTATAGCAAATGGCCCACTGCCAACTTCATATGGGCCTAGAGGGTCACACACAAAATAGCCCAACACAAGCTATGATGTCCAGATTCATTGAATCTAAGACATCTTCAGATTCATTGAATCTAAGACATGTCCAGATTCAATGAATAATCTAGGGTGGATGTATATATTTATTTATATTTATATTTGTATATATATAAATTCGTATATATAGATTATATATAAGAGATATATGAGATTTAATTTATTAGGATAAATGAAATCTTTATCACGTTTGAATTTAAAATTCAAATTGATAGGATATCTTATATAAGAGATATTTATAACATTTAATTTATAAGGATAAATTAAATCGCTATCACGTTTGAATTTGAAATTCAAATTGATATGATATCTCATATAAGAGTTATTTATAAGATTTAATTTATAAGGATAAATTAAATCTCTATCACGTTTGAATTTAAAATTCAAATTGATATGATATCTCAAATTTGATTTATGAGAATAAATCAAATATAATTCAGTCTTATCTTTATTTTAAGTTAAATAAATAGGTGAATTAAATATGTGGGATGGATTTAATATAAATATTATTTATTTAATTAGTTTCTTATCAAATTATACAATATATGATATTGTATTAATTTCGGAATTAATATAAGATTAACTCCAAAAATTCAATTCGGTAGAGAAAAACGCATAGCATCCTATATATCTGATTTTAGGAGCTACATTTTGAAAGATATAGAACAAAGAAAGGACAAAGGGGAATTTGCAAAAGATTTGCAGATAAGAGACTGCTGAAATAAAGACGGAGAGGATGAATTCTTGAGAAAGCCCTGGAGGGACAGGAGACGCTAGCACATCATTCGTGGTTGGAACGCTGTTCGTGTTGATACCAGTAGAGGAAGCTGACCTGAGTCATCGACTTCTTGTGATCGGAAAGGGAGCACGAGCCGTGGAGAGAAGCTTTGAACGTCGTGACCAGAAGCTATGGAAGTCGTTGAGGAACACTGAGGGTAATGCTTCTTCCCACTTAACTTAAACACATACGGTAGATCGTGGCAAGGAATGGAAAAAATATTAAGTTAATTTCCGCTGCGTATCTTTCAATTCCTTACAGTGGTATCAGAGCCATGCCGTTTTGTGTTTAAGTTAGGCTTGATTGTTGATTCATATGATATGTGTTAGTCGTAGCCGATCATATAATATGCGTTTTATGTGTGACATATAAGGGATCCGTGTTATGTATGACATAAAAGGAATCTAAAAGGGAATTGAAATCAGTGGTGATACGTTTTGATTTGATCAATTAACATAGATGGGGTCTAAGAAAACTGAATTCAGATTCGTGATTATGTATGAAACAAAAAAAAATTCCCGGAGCGCTGCCCCTAGACCCACCCGCTAATCGGCTAGCGGGACCGCCGTGGCTACCTGTTCGTAGCACAATATAACCGTAACATATACTATTTTGTGAATGTTTTTGTTTTGAAACATTAATTGCCCCTCAATTAAATCTGAATGTTGATTCTTGAATGCTTGGGTATGGTGAACAATATGGCTCTAGATTGCAAGTGTTGTAATTTTTAAATACGGCCTGCGTGTCGTGCCTTCTTATATATACTCTCAATGTACCTTCTCTTCTCATCTCACTCCCCTCGAATATTAAAAGAGGTTTTTATATGTAATTTCCCTCTTCTTACAATAGGTGAGCCATATTGTATCACGTTTAAATTATGCATCTTATGATTATATTAGAAACATGCACATTACTTGTATAAGATACAAACTGAGAAACATGCATTCTTATAAACCAGATAGTTAAATTAAGCCCTCTAAATAAATCTTAAGTCATAATACCGTCAATTTATGAACACTTGTCAAAACCTCGATCGCTCAATTGTGGACTCCACCAAAGTGGGTGCTTTTGAGTTATCTTGGGGAGATAAGCAAGAGTAATGATGATACTCTCACATGTTTATTATTGTTTGACTTAATTGAGATTAACAAAATAGTTTTAGGTCTCAAGGCATTAGATGAGATTAAAAACATGACAGATCATATGATAATAGGATCCCATAAACATCTAAGAGTTACATTTGATATAATTGGTAAAGGTGTTACCTACCTAAATAACTTAATTTAAGCGTCTTGCCAATGCGGACTTAAGTTTTAGCCAAATATAGATCTTAGCCCACTAACTATTGCATTGAGGGTTGTTTATTTAGTGGGAGATTGCTAATTAAATTGTATATTTTAATTGTAGAATCATGACGACTAGTAATACTGCTACATTATCGCTGCGATATGTCCTTGAGAAGGACAAACTCAATGGGACAAACTTTCTTGACTGGTTTAGGAACTTGAGAATTGCTCTCAAGCAGGAAACAAAGGCGCATGTCCTAGATCAACCCATTCCTGAGGAGCCAGCGGCCAATGCTCCTAGAGCTTAAAGAGATGCTTACACGAAGCATAAGGAAGACTCTGTCGATATGGGATACTTGATGCTAGTCACCATGGTTTCAGAGATCCGAAGAGATCTAGAACACATGGAGGCTTATGAGATGATTGTGCATCTCAAAGAAATGTTCCAGCAATAGGCAAGGCAAGAGAGGTATGAGACCACTAAGGCCTTACATTCCTGCAAGTTGGCTGAAGGTGCATCAGTCATTACTCATGTCTTAAAGATGAAAGGGTACATTGATCACCTTGAGAGGCTTGGATTTCCCATGAGCCAGGAGTTAGCTACGGATTTGATCTTGAACTCACTCCCAGAAAGTTATGACCAGTTTGTCATGAACTACAACATGAACAACATGGAGAAATCTATTTCTGAACTGCATGGGATGCTTAAAACTGTTGAGCCGAGTCTTAAGAAGAAGTCCAGTACTGTTTTGATGGTTCAGAAAGGAAAGGGTATGAAAAATAAAGGCAAAGGCAAGGGGAAGGGTCATGGCTCATCAGGTAAGACCAAAGAGTCAGGCAAGCCCGAAACCAGCCTGTACCAAAGAAGGCAAAGCCTCCGAAGGAAGGAGTCTGCTTCTTCTGCAGTGAACCTGGTCATTGGAAGAGGAATTGCAAACTCTACCTCGAAGATCTGAAAAAGAACAAGAAGGATAACAGGGCTATCGTTTCAGGTATTTATGTTATAGATATTCATCTTTCTACTTCTACCTTATGGGTATTAGATACTGCATGTGGTTCTCACATTTGTACAAATGTGCAGGAACTAAAGGACAGTAGAAAGCTGAAAAAGGGCGAGGTTGACCTATGAGTTGGAAACAGAGCAAGGGTTGCTGCGTTAGCTGTAGGCACTTATGAATTAGTTCTGCCCACTGGGCTGTTGTTAGTTTTGAACAATTGCTATTATGTTCCTGCTTTAAGTAGTAATATTGTTTCACTTTCTTATTTGGATAAGGAAGGTTTCACTTCCATTGCTGGGAATAATAGATGTTCTATTTATCGTAATAATGTTTTCTATGCTCATGGTGATTTGCATGTTGATCATTACATATTAAATTTGGAACAATCCAATCATGAAATTATCTATAACATAACCGCCAAAAGGGTCAAACCAAACAATTTGAATCCCACATACCTCTGGCACTGTCGTGTTAGCCACATAAATGAGAAACATATTTCCAAACTCCATCAAGATGGATTTCTAAACTCATTTGATTTTGAATCATATGACACTTACGAGTCTTGCTTGTTAGGAAAGATGATAAAGTCACCTTTCACTGGGCACAGTGAGAGGGCCACTAATTTATTGGGCCTCATACATACAGATATGTGTGGACCGATGAATACAAATGCCAGAAGAGGTTATTAGTACTTCATAACATTCATAGATGATTTTAGCAGATATAGGTATATCTATTTGATGAAACATAAATCTGAATCTTTTGAAAAATTCAAAATATTTCAAAATAAAGTACAAAACCAGCTTGGCAAAATAATTAAAGCCCTTCGATCTGATCAGGGTGGTGAATATTTGAGCCAAGAGTTCATAGATCATCTTAGGAGTTGTGGGATAGTCTCACAATTGACTTCTCCAGTGACACCACAATGGAATGGCATTTTTGAACGGAGGAATCGAACACTATTAGATATGGTTCGATCCATGATGAGTCAAACAGATCTTCTGCCCTCTTTTTGGGGACATGCCCTAGAGACAGCTGCGTTCACACTCAATCGTGTTCCATCTAAGGCAATTGAAAAGACTCCGTATGAGATATGGACTAGGAGGACACCTAGTTTGTCTTTCCTCAAGATTTGGGGATGCGAGGTCTATGTTAAGCAACAAGCCTCAGACAAATTAGTGTCCAAATCCTCAAGGTGCCCTTTTATGGGATATCCTAAGGAAACCAAGGGATATTACGTCTACAACCTTGCTAATAATAAAGTGTTTGTTGTCAGAAATGGTATGTTTCTCGAACGAGAATTTATCTCTAAAAGAACCAGTGGGAGTAAGGTAAACCTCGAAGAAGTTCGAGAGCCATAAGACACCATAGAACTGCAGATGGAAAATAGAGAAGACTCACAACAAGTTGTTGAGACTCCTCAAGTCACGCAAGGTCCACAGAAATCTAATAGGACACGACTTCAGCCTCAGAGATATGGATTTCTGATTTCTGATAGTCGTGATGTGTTGCTCATTGAGCGTAATGAGCCGACTACCTATCGAGAAGCTATAGTGGGACCAAACTCTGAAAAATGGCTTAATGCCATGAAGTCTGAGATGCAATCCATGTATGACAATAAGGTTTGGACCTTAGTCGACTCGCCTGAAGGTGTAAAAACTATCGGGTGCAAGTGGGTTTTTAAGGAGAAAACTGACATGGATGGTAATGTAAATGTCTTCAAGGCACGACTGGTTGCAAAAGGATTTACTCAATCTCATGGTGTGGACTATGATGAGACCTTTTCCCCAGTTGCAATGGCCAAATCAATTAGAATTCTCTTTGCCATAGTAGCATATTATGACTATGAAATATGGCAGATGGACGTCAAGATAGCCTTCCTTAATGGAAAGCTCCTGGAGGACGTGTACATGACACAACCTGAAGGGTTTGTGCGTTCTGAGGACTCTGGTAAAGTGTGCAAGCTTCAAAGGTCCATTTATGGACTGAAGCAAGCCTCTCGGAGTTGGAATCATCGTTTTGATGAAGTAGTCAAAGAGTTTGGATTTCTTCAAAACATTGATGAACCTTGTGTGTACAAGAAGATTAGTGGGAGCACAATTGTATTTTTGGTACTCTATGTCGATGACATCTTACTTATTGGGAATGCATTCCTACCTTGCAGATTGTCAAGTCTTGGTTAGGAAAGTCTTTCTCGATAAAAGACATGGGTGAAGCCACCTACATCCTAGGAATTAGGATCTATAGAGATAGATTTAAAAGACTTCTAGGACTCAGTCAGAGTATATACATAGACAAAATACTGCATAAGTTCAGTATGCACGAATCAAAGAGGGGTTTCATACCCATGTCTCATGGTAGTCACCTCAAAAAAGATCTGTGTCCTAGTACATCTGATCAGCGAGGTCGCATGAGTAAAGTTCCATATGCCACGACCATAGGATCTATCATGTACACCATGTTATGTACTCGACCGGATGTCTCATTTGCCTTAAGTATGACTAACAGATATCAATAGGACCCTGGTGAGGGCTATTGGACTGCTGTCAAGAATATACTTAAGTACTTACGAAGGACTAAGGACCTATTCTTGGTCTATGGTGGATTGGATGATGAACTCTGTGTAACTGGTTACACAGATGCAAGTTTCCAAGCTGACCAGGACGACCAAAAATTGTAGTATGGATATATATTCCTCCTCAATAATAGAGCAGTAAGCTGGAAGAGCTATAAGCAGGGAATTGTAGCAAATTCTGCAATGGAAGCTGAGTATATAGCAGCATCTGATACAACTAAGGAAGTCATTTGGATCAGGAAGTTCATGATGGAACTAGGGGTGATACCTACTATCTCAGATCCAACAACTTTGCCCTGTGACAATAGCGGTGCCATTGCACAGGCCAAAGAGCCTAGGTCACATCAAAGGACCAAGCATATACTCAGGCGATTTCATCTCATCAGAGAAATCAACGATAGAGGTGACATAAAAATATGTAAAGTAGCTGAAGAAGATAATGTTGCTGATCCTCTAACAAAGCTGCTTGTGTAGGCAAAGTATGAGCGTTATGTTTGATCAATAGGAATTAGTCAAATTAATGATTGTACGTAGTGCAAGTGGGAGGTTGTTAGAAATCGTGCCTTAGGGGCCAATCATTGTCTTATGAACATTATTGATTTATAAATTTATTAATTGTGTTATCATATTATTTGCATGTTTACTGTGATGACCATCCTTGGATAATTCATGATCTTATCCTAAATGTCCCTGGTCGGTCATCTATGCGGGAGCAGAGATGAAATAAGACCAGTATAACTTTGAAGATGTATAGAGATATAAATCAAAGTCATAGGCACATGTAAGAGTACATAGTGTTGGACCGACCCGCTATGAGAGAGCTGCATGGGTTACATCATAAGCTTCTCTCATATACAAACCATGTCACTATGCCCTATGACCTGAGATTATCATAGATTCCTACATGATAAACGCTCAGCTTTAACCTAGTCAAAAGTCACTTTTGACCGAGTGATCATAAAGACTATGTTTGGGCTTAGTGGTTTTTCATGCGGAGGAATGTGAATGGTCAAGATGGAATTTGTTCCTCACATTCGTAGAGATATATTACTGGGCCCCTCGATGAGTGAGTCTGAGAAATGTATGGCCATACTATAATGGAAAGGTAGTTCCATTTCTATAGTAAGACTACTCAGGGATCGAGAAAGTAACGGTCGGAAATAGGAGGATGACATTATCCATGCCTCATCCATGACCAAAATATCGCGTGACAGAAGGGACATGATATGGTTGTATAAAAGGTTACATCATTTAACGATCCTCATATGATTTGGGTAGTCGTTATGTTTTGCTAGAGACCGCTTGTGACTTGTGGTCCAGTATAGCAAATGGCCTACTGCCAACTTCATATGGGCCTACAGGGTCGCACACAAAATAGCCCAATACGAGCTATGATGTCCAGATTCAATGAATGATCCAGGGTGGATGTATATATTTATTTATATTTATATTCGTATATATATAAATTCGTATATATACATTATATAAAAGAGATATATGAGATTTAATTTATTAGGATAAATTTATCTCTATCACGTTTGAATTTGAAATTCAAATTGATAGGATATCTCATATAAGAGATATTTATAAGATTTAATTTATAAGGATAAATTAAATCCCAGCACCCCTCCCTTGTAGATATTGTCCCTATTTGTAGCCGTAACCAAGAGCAAGGTTGTTTTTCTAGGTAAAGCTGTAGCCACCCAGTCTATTTGGGGAAGGTATCTGACATTTATAAGGCGTAGCCACCCAAAATTATACATTGAAGATGGGTGATGATAGAGTTATATTTCTACCACGTGTTATAGCCTCAATTGGAACTCGATAGTTAGCTTTTATCCCACAAGTTTATTGAGGGATGTGCCCCACCTATTTATTGAAGACTACGACACCCCCACCTATTTACTGAGAGCAATGAATATGTGGTCCAGTCAGGTGCTCTGTGTATTTTGGCTTATCCATACCACTTGATCGGTTAGCTTTTTTAGTGATCAAATATCACTAGCCATGGGTTTGATCCACGGAAATAAGGCGGTTTGGTTGGATTAATAGGAGGAACTTGGTGGGTTATTCATTTAATTTTATTATGATAATATGTTATTTTCTATATATTGTATTTTATGATTAGTCCTACTTAACACCTCATAAGCATATGTTAGTACTCATGATGAGTAGAATTACTAGTTACTGAGACGTTTATCTCACCTTATTTTTATTAACATTTTTTCAGGTGATAGTCTCATCTTAGAACTCTAGGGAAAACTTCAGAGGTTTGAGTAGAGTTATATTAATTGCATATACTTCTCCTTTGAAAGTATGCATATAATATTTGTATATTGCAATAATAGTTTTATATTGCATACTCATATATTCTATTATTTTATTTATATTTTAAGAAAAACTTTTTTATAACTACTATAGAATTAATTTAAATTTTAGTTAAACTCTTTTTTACCATGGTTAACTCTCTTGAAACAAACTAAATTTATTTATAATATTATTTTTTAAATTATATTGGGTATAAAATAGGTCTAAATAATTAATAATAGTTATATTTTAAGAGAATTTTACATTCTACACTGTCTTGTTCATGTTCTTCGTAAAAATGTACAATGCAATCAATATCTCCTCTATGAGGAAATTTAGTCTCAATAAATGTAGCATCTCGTGATTATATTTTAGTCACTGTTTCATATTTATTTTTATCTTTGAAAATGTATAATTTTAACTCTTTAGAGTACCTTATAAAGATACATTTTTTTCATGTAGGACCCAATGTCACATCACAAATTTTTTCTACCTGTATAAGGCATATATAGGTAGGAAAAGGTTAAGAAGAGATTGTGAAGTTATGCTTGAGAAATCCCGAAGTTTAAAAAGGGACTGGGCTAGAAAAACACCCCTAATTAAAAAAGAAAAAAAATGATGGATTTCTCTAGTAGTCACGCGATAACCCGGACACTCTTATGGACTCGTTGTATTAAAACAAAGCAAATACACTATCATAAAAAAAGTAAGAGGGGAGTGCAAAAGGTCTATCCTGGAGAGAAATTATTATGATATATAAAAAATAGACTTTACTAATCTCAATAATAATAATGGAGATTATTCAAAATATACTCTTTTATTTCTCTCTGATAATCCCATATCAGTATCCATGAATATCCCGTTCAAAATTCAAAATTTGAACAAATGGGAAAATCCTTTTAGGTAATAATCTAACTTTTGGTTATTATCTCCTGAGTCTCAAATTATATGGGTTTGTGCCCACTCAACTAAGGGTGAATTAAGCCTAAATTCCAACATAATTAAAATCAAGGAGTTTTTTTTTTAATTTTAGATTTTATAAAATTTTGAAAAGAGTTGTTAATTCGTGAGAGGATATAAAGAAGTAATATAAATAGTTAGAGTAGAAAATGTAAATTCGCGAAGAAAAGGCGGTCCCTCCTATCCTATTTAAATACTATATGCTTATTACACACACATAAGTATGTGTGTATATATATATTGGTTAGGAGAAAGATGCAGAAGACAATATATATCTTCCCATTTGTTTTAGTTATGGAGATTGATGGTGTGACAACTGGTATGACATTCTCTCTTTAACTCTTTCTATGTTTTCATTTTATGTTTCTTTTGCTAATATTTATTTTCTCACTTCAAAGTCTTCTTCTCTCTTGCTATGTTTGTGATGTAGAACACAAAAGATGAGAAGAGAGGTTGAGGAGGAAACTATCATAAGAGGAGAGAAAAGAGAAGAGAATAGAGAAAGCTAAGAGGAAATAACAGTCTATTAATTAATATCAAAATATATCGTGAAATTGACAGTTTAAAAGTGTATATCCTAATAATTAAAGTAATCAAAATAATAAGTAAAATAAGTAATGTTGTAGATAATTGCCTATTATCAAATATATTACAAATAATTAATTAAAATGAAACTCAAATAAAACTAAATATTAAATTAAATAGATATAAACTAAATACTATATAGATATATCTATATCAGTTTGTATTGATCTTGTAGCCCAAAGAAAGGGGCCTAAACAAAAGGAAGATAATATGGACACCTTTGGGTTAATATCTTGAGGTTTATGCATTAATTTCTTATTTTATTTTTCCTTGCTATCATTCTTTCACTTAATTGTTGAATGTTTATGAACATATCCATTTTCTTTGGTTTTTATTGTGGAGAACAACTTCAACAATTTGAATCGGGTTCATCATTTTCTTTATTTTTCATCAAGATTAATTTTTTTTATTTTTAAATCATCATCTTCTGCAATATGAAATGTTATTTACCTTTTTCAATGTCACGAGCGACCTTCTTATTATTTTTTTCATCAGATAGTGTATTTAATTTTTATTTAGTGTTCCTGTTCCGTCACCATTATCTTATGGATTTATTTTTCCATTCACCATTATCTTTTAATAAATTTTACTTATTAGTCAGAGATGTTGAAAAGGCACCTTGGGAAATCATCTTGAATCATTTTGTGGAATAACGCTTTTAAATCCAAAAGCTATCATGAAATTCAACTACTAAGCAGGTGGGGGGTACATTTTGAATTTTAGATGGATGACAATTTCAAATTAGTATAATAATTTGGTCATACTTCATTAATCATCTGTCCATGTGTGCGCGCTTTTCAAAGTATATTCAATGTATATAGAACATTTTAGATAATCATAGATTTGGATTTTGCTATTTGACAAAAAAAAAATATTTGGATTTTGATAACTTGTTGATTTATGGAGTTTGAGCATTTTAATCTATAATTCAAAGCATATTCCAATTTACTTTTCTTTTAAGGGAAAAAAAAGAAATTACATTATCTATAAATTTTATGTGACTTGTGGACTTATTGACTTAAAAATTAATAATTTATTTTTTTTGGAAATAAATGAATTACATTGGGTCTGTTTGTTTCTATTCTCTGTTTTTTGTTCTAAAAAACAGTTAAAATTGTTCTAAAAACAAGTTATGGAAACAAAAATATAAAAAAATAATCTATTTGAATAATTGTTTAAAAAATATATTTGAAAACAAAAACATAAAAACTTGTTTGGAATAAATGTTCTTAAAACCAATTTTGAGAATTAAAAAAATGTGATGTGGTCGTCGTCAGCTGTGGGGTGGCGATAATTGAAAATGCAAGCGATGATCAGGAGGTGGACGTTTGTTTGAGCAGCGATAATGGTGGATATCCTTGGCTGGCGACTGGTGACCATAAAAGGGATTGTCATTTGCCATCGACAATGGTGGTTGCCAATGGTCAACAACCGTCAAGGTGACCCTCATTGTCCAACAATGGCAGTGGTTATCATCAACCGATCATGGTGGTAGTTACCTTTGTTGGGTGACAACAAATAGCGATAGTGGACTGGCAATGACCGTCGGCTGTCAGGTAACAGTGAATGGAGGTGTGGCTCACCCACAATAATGGTGGTGTGTTCATCATTAGCCATTGTCAGGTGATGGCAAACAGCTAGGGTGGTCGACGATGGCAACAGTAGTAGTGGTTGTAGTAGGGCATCGTCGGGTGATGAAGAATAATAATGATGGTCGCCAACGATGACTGTAGGCGTCAACGCCGACTGACAGTGGTGTGGGTCAACGGCTGTTGTTGTCAGAGTGGTTATTGGTGGCGACAACATGTGATGCAAACATATTTTTAATATTGTGTCACTTTTTAAACCTAAAATAAAAAATATATAAATAAAAAAATAATTTTACAAAATATTTAAAACTCGTCCTTAGTTTTTTTATTTTTCAAAACAGTTTTTAATTTCTTTTTTATAAAACACTTAAGTAAAAATAAGTTGCAAAACAAATTTTTTTTAAAAGAAAAACATGTTTTTAAAAACAAAAAACAAACATTCCCATTATCATTAAGTTTTATATGTTTTGGAGAATTATTCCTTTAAAATAATAATTAGCATTCCTAGAGAATTTGAAGATGTGTTTATACAAATATAAATAATATATAATGTGTCAAAAAACATATAAAAATGTTGGCAAAAGAACGTTTAAAAATTATGAAGTTACTTTTAAAAATCATTCAACAATAGGAAAAATTATCGAATAATATAAATATCGTTCCCATTAATAAAAATTAGTTAATAGCTTTATAAAAGGTTTTATCAATCAAACCTTAATTTTCATTATGAAAAAAGTGAAATTTTTTTATGTTACAAAAATTGAAAAATGGTAATAAAATTAAAAAAAATCTAATTAAGTATTAGGACGAAACTACATTAAAAAGTAATGTTCGTGATATCATTGATTTTTGTTATATTAAAAATACTGTATGTGTCTGTTGTATTAATGTTAACCGGTGTCTCTAATGTAATTTATATTTAGTAAATATAAATATTATTCCTACTATTAAATATTATTTAATTTAATAGTTTTATTAAAAAAATTATCTATTTTATGTATTCTTTATAGAGGAAGAGGGGAGAGCAACGAATATTTTGACTATAAAGGCTACAGAAATTGATCTTTTTAGGAGTGTAAGAAAATGGGTCGGTCTACTTTTAGTGTATTATGCCCAAACCCATATATGTATATGTTGACTGAAGTAGAGATACCCAAAGAGTTGGGTTGTGATTTTGAATATCCTAAAATATTTAAAAATGATGGAGGGAGGTTATGAGGATAACTACCCACTATCCCTCCATTCTCTCTTCATGAGTACGTGAGTGGGGAATACTTTTTTTGGGAGTGAGAAGGCTCTTCGAGTGTGTTCTCTAAGAGGGTGAAGTTTCTTCTCCTTACAAAGAACTGAAGCAACTCTCTCATCTCCTCTCTTGAATGTGCTTTTGTTGTGTACCAAAACCCTATTCTAGTAACGGTGCAGGGTTACTGCGTGGGTACCTGAAGTAAGTGAACTGACAATAGGTACGTCTGAAATACTACAAGGAGGAATATAAAGTGCCAGAGGATAGGTCAAAATACATGAGGAAGTGGTGACCCTTCATTCAGAGTTACAAAATACCAAGCTTTTAGAGTTTGCCATTTTTTGGAGTCAAATCTTTAATTTGTGTTGGAGCTCACTTGCTAATCTTTGATGCATAGATTAGAATTATTCCATGGATTGAAATGTTAAGCATTTTGGGTAGGGTTTTCCATCATAAACATAGAGAGTCATTTTGGGTATTGGTTTCTCAATCATAATATTGCTCATGGGTAAGTTTGCTTTATACAATCATAATTAGATGTTTCACCAGAATTTTTATGTTTGATTTGTATGGACTGATCCAGTTGGACGCTTCAGTATTCCTGTTACTAGACAATCCTCCAAAATAGATATACAATATGTTGCATCATTCACATTTAGAATTTATGGAGTAAAAGTTTAATGTTTAGGCTAAGAAATAATAATACTAACTTCTTCAAAGTGAACAATAATTTAACCTCTTCATAAACAATTGCTCCATACAATACCTGGAGTCTACTGTCTAGTTTGTTTTCAATATCTTTTATGTGCTAATTCCAATCAACTTATAGTATGTTAGTGATAAATGTCTCTAATTATTGGTTTTATCTCATACACACTATATTTTATTTTCTAAAGTGATTTTCTTATATATATATATATATATATATTTAAAATAAGTTAGGTTCACCTGCGATCTAAGACAAAATAAAGTCTTCATTCTTCTTAGATGAACCAACTAGCATGTTTATAGTGTTGTCTAATTAAGCTGATGCTCGAGAGGCTGATAAATCATTATCATATCTATCTAGAGGCATACTTCTCCACTTGAAGGCATGATAGGGATTAAAACAGAAGATGTGATAGGGAAAATCATATATATTTATAAATATTAAATAAAATTATATATTTTGGGAAGGGCCTAATAGGGCAGCATATTTGCTCAACAATTAGTCAAGTCCAAAAATTTCTTACCATTTTTTGCAAACTACTTTTCTTAGGGTCAAGTTGGGCATATTTTCTCTGAGCCCAATGATAACCATACATGGAAATTTTATCCCCTAACCAAACATGGAAAAGACTCGAGGTTGGTTTTCATTCTAATTTTGTCTCATTCATAATGAATTGTGTCACTTGGGTTATTTATAATATGTTGTGCAAGGGTTCCAAGACTAATTATTTTATGTCAAGGAAGGGACTAAGGTAGGGAGATCCAATATCACCTTTTCCTTTTATTTTGTGTATAGACAAATTGTCTCATCTAATTAGTGATGTAGTGAATGATGGTTTATAGAAACCCATTAAGGTGACAACAAATGGTCTGGTGATTTCTTATCTTACGTTTACTAATGATTTGCTACTTTTTGGTGAGGCAACATCTTATATTTGCTAAAGATTTGCTACTTTATGGTGAGGCGAGGAAAGAGTAAGCTGAGTGTATGATGGAATGCTTGATTAAGTTTTGTATAGCTTCTGGGGCTCAGATTAGCATGAATAAAACCACATTTTTTTTCGCTTTAAGGGTTAACCCAGCATCCCGTGGGGACATAAAACGTATTACTGGGATGTCTGTATCTTTAAAAATAGGGATATATCTAGGCTTTCCACTTTCTAGGAGGAGGAGACCAAAAGAGACTTTCCATTACATTATTGATAAAGTAAATTCAAAGCTTGCTTCAGTGAAGGAGAGTAGCTTGTCAACAGCAGATATAATTATATTAGCTAAATTGGTCTTGAATTCTATTCCATTATATCCAATGCAAGTGAGGATACTTTACACATCTTGAGAGATTGTATGTATGCAAGGCGCATTTGGCTTAAGCTACTAGCTCCACAACACCTTGCAGGTTTTTTTGCATCATCTTTTATTGATTGGTTTGCAATAAATCTAAAGATACAATTGGCCAATATGGGGGACAATTGAAAACTTATTTAGGGAATGGCTATTTGGAAGCTTTGGCTTTAGAGGAATATGATTGTATTTAATTCAGATGCTAAGAAACCAGAACATCCAGGGCTAGTGACAAGCTTGTCATTCACCTATCAAATAATTGCTAAGCTAAAATATAGTAAGAATGAAGTCTAGCCTAGGTCATTCTTCTCAGGAGCCTAAATGGAGCTAAAGTTCCTAACTAATCCAATGAACAACAAATTAACAAATTAATTGACAAATTCTCAGGAGGAATGTTTCTAGTTTTTATCTGAATTTGAAATCCTAAAACTAATATTTATGGCTTTTTGGATCTTATGATAGAACAAGGAGATACAAATAGCAAGATTCCTAACAATATGTAGAATATTATCATAGAGATAGCTTTCAACCTTCCTAGCCAATCTTTGAATGATTTTAGGCTAAATTCAATAAAGTGATTAACAACTCGTTGATGCCATAGAATATGATCTCATAACTATGCAAATAACACTCTAATATGAATGAATTTAGTAGGAAAATCAAACAGTGAAATAATTCCTCTTCCAACAATCACAACTATGACTGATATGAACTTAATTGAATCAATTATCAAATATAACCAACTCGGTTACATCCTTAATCTAATCCAATTTCAAAACAAGAGGAAGCAATCCTAAGTCAGAATTACCCATAATCCACTATTTGTTAATCCACAGTTCCTAGATTTTTCCCATGATCCAAGAAATGTCTGTCTTGCTTTAGTGACTGATAGTTTTAACCCATTCAGTAACATGAGCACAACCTATAAAATCTGGCCAGTTGTGCTAATTCCATACAATCTCACACCTTGGATGTGCATGAAGTAAAGCCTATTTTTGCTTTCCATACAACTTCATGATGGAGTTGTGGATAAATGGCGTATAGATGTTTGATCTCATATGAGAAGCATATATTCAATCTTCGTGTAGTTTTGATGTGGATGATAAGTGATTTTCTGGGTTTGGGAACTTTGTCCAACTGGAAAATGCATATTGGGTTGGCATGTCTTGAATGCAACTTCAACACCATATCATGTCGCGTTCTGTACAGTCAGAAGTGGTATTTTTTGGGATATCAACAGTTCCTAGATTCCAAACACAAATTTAGATTGTAACAAATAAGCTTTAATGGGAAACAAGAAAATAGAGATCCTCTGGCCACTTTATATATTATTGACATATTTTGACAGTTAGAGGATGTTGATGTCGAGTTTGGCAAGAATATTGAGGGTCCCAAGCAACCCGAATGATAGTCTTGTGGGATATCTGACGGTTAGCCTTTGCAGTGCCACAAGAGAAGTATCTTCTTTACCTTTCCTTATTGGAAACATAATTTGCTTCGCCACAATTTGGATGTCATGTATAGTGAAAAAAATGTGTGACAATGTGCTATATACGTTACTCAAAGAGCCCAAAAGTCTAAAGATCATGTCGCAATTAGGAAAGATTTATGTGCATGGGGAATTCACAAATAGGCTTGGCCAGATGACAAAGACAAGTTTTAGTCAGCTAAGTTCACCTTGACCAAGCAGAACAAGGCTATTCTCCTTTCGACACCGAAGAACATCAAAGTTCTTGATGGATACTCCAGCAACATATTAAAATGTATCGATCTCTAGTCTCAAAAGGTTTATGGGTTAAAGAGTCATGAGTCTCATGTTCTAATACAATAGTTCCTCCCTCTAACTTTAAGACAGGCTTCTTCAAACGTATCTATGGTATTGGTAGAGCTATGTTCTTTTTTCAAGAAGTTGTGTGCGAAGGTCTTGATACCTCAGGAGCTCGATCAACTATAGGAAAAATATATTCTTATATCACTTGGAGATGATATCTATTTTTACTGTCATGGTTCACTGATAGTTACCTTGTTCAAGAAGCAAAGCTTGCTGGCCTAGTTTAATATTGCTAGATATACCTTATTGAGAGGTATGAGAAATTTTATCTCTCCATATTTTATTTGGTACTTGTGATTCCACAACAAGCATAGTTGTTAATCAAATATGACACTGCAGATTTTTGGAAAAAATGAAAACCTATGTTCGCAATAAGGCGTAGCTAGAGGGGTCAATATCATAAGGTTATTCAGGGGATGAGGTCCTAACTTTTTGTTCAATGTACTTAGATAACATGGAGACATCTTTTAATCTTCCACATTCTCCTCCTCATCCTACCATATCAAATAATTTGTTCCCTCATGTTAGGAAACCTATTGCAGGATCTGAGTTCCTCAAACTCACTCACACAAAGAAACTACAAGCACATACTTGTTCTGATAAATTGGAGCCAAGTTGAACCTTTCCTCTTGTAAATATATATACATAAATTAAAAGCACATTATTTTTTATACTTGTAATTCAATTTATTCATCTCTAACGCTTATAAAACAAACAACACCATTATATTATATAGGGAGTACATAAGTCATGTTAGGTGCTAGATACGGTTACATGGCAAACTCCTATTGAGGATGATAAAAGAGTTCATCGAGAGTTTCTGGATTGGTTTACACAACGAATACGTAATAACAATAGACCTTACACAACAAATTCATAAATCTTTCACTTGGCCCATTAGACCATGCGAGAAGGTATACCATGTATAATGTTAACATGTTTAAGTTCTGCATGTTTACATGTGACAAGGGATTGCTCACACAAAACTATGGGGTTTATGACACATTTAGGATGAGGAGTTATGCCAGCAGTAATGATATCGTCATACGAGGCATCACTTATTACAAAAATCTTATTGACATCGTTGAGTTAAAATTTCACTGTAACACTTTTCTAGTGCTCTTGGACAAACACGACAGCTTCATGGGAACTTACTGTTGATGACTTAATTATCACATCTATCAACTTTTCCAAAGTCATTCATACAAGTGAATCTGAAGATGATGAGCTGTTCATTCTAGCCTTTGAGGCACACCAGATTTATTATATGGAGGACAAGAAGCATAAAGATTAGAATATGGTGGTTCACCTTAAGCCATGAGATCTTTTTGATATAGGTGATGGTGACATCATTGCGTATGACAGCGAGCCCTTCCAACCGACGAATGTTAAAAACTTCTTCTCTCAATGTGATGACAATTTATCCTTTATTAGATATGTGTCCTCTTCATCCCAATATTTATTTACAATTGTTGTTATTAAATTACTTAAGAACTCATTTACTTCAATTTTAAATTTTATTCCATTACAATCTTATTACAAATTAAACCAAAGAATATTTTGTTATCAAAAATCTCTTTGCAAGGTGATGATGACGATGAATGACTTTTACTATGCTTTGAATACATAATGTAACATTTCTTCTTGTACAAAAATAATTACAACAGAAAATTAAATGTTTTTAAAAAATAAAGAAACATACATTTGTAGCCGTTTGTATAATCGTTACGAATTTCAACGGGGATTAAATAGCTACAAGACACATTAGACTACTACAAAATATATTAAACCGCTACAAAAGTACACCTAACTTCTACAAATACTTCCCCTCCTCCCATTCTCACTTCTTCTCGCTTTCTCTTCTTCCTGTGCTTCCTTTCTTTCTCTCTGAGTTTCTTCTTCTTCTTTTTATTTATTAAGACCATTTCAATTTATAAGCTCACTTTTCTTTCACATTTGTATATTTATTTTTATTAATGTGTGTATTTATTATTTTCATGTCTTTCCTACACAAATTGCTAGATTTATTCAATCATTTATATATCATATTTTGTCCACTTCCTTCAATTTCTAGCTCTCTTCTACACTTTCTTTCATCTACTTCCATATCTTTCTACCTATCTAATATCAATTTGTACACTTACTATATTTTAAGTATTTCTCATTAAATAAAATATATTAAACTAAATTACATAGTACAGCTAAATAATAAACTTAATTACCATAATAATTAAATTATCTATATATCTATATATAAATATTATTAAAAATTCATATATTTATATAATATATATAATTATAAGTACCATTATATGGAAGTTTTAATTTTTTTTACTATGGCTGCAACATTTATAGCGGCTATATAACCACTACAAATTTTTGGTGCCAACATAAAAATTTTCTTTTATTGCCTAAATATTTCATTGCCTTGCAATTTCTTGCTAACCAGCCACAATTTTGTAGATGTTTACTAACTGCTATAAAATTTTATCGCTTGCATTCATATACCCATTTATGTGTGTATTTGTATAAGATTTTAGAAATAGGCTTATGAAAAAAAGGGCTTTCGTGCAGCCTATAGAAAAAGGGCTTTTGGAGAAGAGCTTATGAAAAAAAAGTGGTTTTGAATAAATGAGTGTTTGGATAGTTATTTCTAGAAGTACTTTTATTATTGGTATATTACGAAAAATGATATGAATATTAAATGAGGAAAGATAATATATAAGAGGAGAGAGAGTGTAAGAAAAGAAAAAAGAGAGGGTGTAAGAAAAAGTAGGAAAGATAGTGTAAGAAAAAGTAGGGTTAATATATTAATTAGTTAGTTCATAAGCTCTTTTACTATTCATAAGCTACTCTAATCCGCGTATCTGAAACCTTAGTTTTAAACTATGGTTTATTCCAAAAGTCAGTTTGAACAAATATGACTGTTTGTTTTAAAATTTCTCAAAACCTAGGTTTTACCAAAACCTAGGTTTGAAACCTAGGTTATAGGTGTTTCCAAACACACCCTATATTAGTTTGATTGACCTACAAATAAAGTAATTTGTAGCATTTTAATCATCATGAGCAGGGATTATGTAAGCCTCTACAAATATGTTTGTAGAGCCTAAATTTATAGCTATTAGTTAAACTACACAAATATTCTTTCTAACGGTTATAACTGCTACAAAGTAAAAAAAAAAAACAATTGACCATTACAAAACATTTTTTTTTGTAATGAGTTAGCTATTGAGATGAGAGAACTAACTTGCTTAAATACTCTGATAGAACATCTTATATTATTCAAATAGGGATATGGAATCCCATAACTTGGTCTCCCTTGATTTTCAGAATTTAATTGTAGGTTGGATTAGGTTAGAGAAAGTTCTAAGATAAATTAAAGCTAAGAATGATGCGAAGGTAAGCATAATAGAAGGTGAACATAAGTTCAATAAGTAAGTACATATTTATATGTGGTATACAAATTCATTACGTTGCAAACAGAGCCAAATCCACCTTGTACCAATTTATTTTCATCAGAGAAGCTACAAGTAGTTTGAAGAATAGTTTTCAGGGACATCATAGAAAGGTCAGCATTCATGGCATTCTCATCGTCAGTTTGATCTTGAGAAAATACTGGATTTAGCCCTTCTTCCTGCTTGTTTGTCTGCAAACATTGTAATCAAACATAATTAGAAAATAAAAATTTATACATCATTTTCTTCGAGAAAATTCTTCAAGCTTTTTCACTAAGAGCTTACTTTTTTTCTTTCTCAAGAACCTGAAGTAGATTGTGCAGAAAACCAGTAGAGCTAGTACTACTACTCCACTTGTAACGATGATGATAATAATCATTGACCTGTTACTACTTTCCTCACCTGCAAATTAGCAAAATAAATAAATGAAATTGGAGCATTTTTTTCCCCTAGTTTTATGACCTGGGAAGTAATTTTCAAGAGGTTTATGTTTAGTTTTTACTTGTTCATTGACAATGAAAGATGCAAACAAATTGGTTTATACAATAAAACTTTTGGTAAATATTTTTAGGACAATCTTCAAGAGAAGAGGTTAATTCACATTTATGTGAACATAACATATAATTTATAAGTTGCGAATAGTACAATTTGTTTCCTGAATTCCGTTCAATGCACAAAACGGCACATACTATATCTTGAAAGAAACAAAAGAGAAAATTTGGTAAAAGTCCCCCCAATGAAAAATTTATAGTTACAAGGACCTGATAAATTTTTATACACAAAAAATACTAGGACTCTGCATATTTTATATACACATAGTACTGTTATTTTGATTTAAGTCCTTAATCACCAAAAAAATAAATAAATTCAATGGAAGACTTTTCCCCAGTTTTCCTTAAACAAAATTGTACCTGGCTGGGACGTTGGAGCAATCAACCGTGTTATTTATAAAGGGAGGCTGAGTCTCATACATGACAATACAACTAGAAGAAAAGATTCTCCAAACCCTCTTGCCTTCACCGCAATTCTCAACATCTTCAAGCATATTGCTCAGGCATGTTCTGCACTCTTCACTGGTTATGTCTGCTGCACTGAACCCAACCATACCGTTTTTGGGTGCCATTTATGTTGAACACGTGTCCCAAACATTAGGTTTGTCTCTGTACCTGCCTGTATCATACTATTAATCAGAATCCTAGCATCACTATCAAACTCTCCTGCACTCGTGAAGTTTTGCGATTCATCAAACATGGGAATCCGAGGCCTTAGCGTGAGATTGTCGGAGAAATTCTCGTTAGAGTACCTGGTTTAGTACCAGCAGAGTTTCTTTCAGGAATCAACTCAATAGTACAAATTCATGTAATCAATAAAAATGGTATTCATTGGGTCCTAAATGTAGAAGGTAGTAATTTAGGATCTCAATCAATTTTATCTATTATATCTATCATTTTTTCTCAAACTAATTTACCTAACTTATAAACTAATATATAATATATTACATAGGGGTATTTTGAGGAAATCATATCACATTTGTCATAATTAAGTAACTTATTTAAATTCTTTAATCAATTTAAATTAGTTAAGTAGCTCTTATATTAAAGACCGGAAAAATATAATAGTAGTTTGATTGAGATGATAAATTTTCATCCAATATATTCAAAATAACTTCTTATTAGTGTTGAATAAGTAGATCCATATACATGTTACTTAAAAAAATTATAAATCTAATAGGATATACCTGAGAAGGCAAAATGGGTACCATAAAACTGCAGTAGCATTGTTGGGACAATGTTGTTGGATCAATCCGCTAGAATCTTGAATGCAAGAATGACACAAACTTGAATTCACATTCCCTCTACAAAGATAAAGTCCAAACAGCATATCTTCATCACTAACTCCAGTTCTGCTACCAAATCCATTGCTGGTTGAAGCATTAGAAGAAAGTGAAGATATGAGATTCTTGAGATTGCTTTGGTATTTGCTTGATCGAGCCACACCACTTTGGTCCAAACACGCATACCGATAATCAGGCTGCTCTGTGTTTTGTTCTGCAAGAAAAACACTGTTTTCTTGTAGTATTCGTCTTGGAGATGGATTCATTATTATTGAGTTGAAGCTTGTAGCATGGGCTGAAATAAGTAAGGAGAGAAAGTGGAAGAAGGATGAGAGAAGAAACGAGGATTTGTGTGTCATGATTGTTGTAATTACCATGATAGTTTTGTGCGAGATTTGTGGGAGTTTTAAGGAGGGATTGATTGATTTAGTTTTGTAAAGATATAATTGTCAACGGTTTGAAGTTGATGAGGTGTCGTCAAAGAAGGCTAATTTTGATGTTCAGATAATCATATAGTAGGTAGCTTGATGGCTTGATTCTTCTGACCATGTTGAGATATTTTTTTTAAAAAACAAAATTATTGTTGGTTGAAATGGGAATAGAAAATTCGAAGCATGATAACCTTGAAACTAATGATTGACTACTCACTTAATATTTGTTCTTAAACAATTTTTCAGTCATTAATCTTCACTGATTCATTTATTTGGATAGGCTTTTAGTAAAATGCTTATGGAAAAAAAGGGATTCTAGATAACTTTTGGAAAATGGCTTTTGAAGAAGAGTTTTATAGGAAAAAATTGTTACAAATAAATAGGCGTTTGAATGGTTATTAACAGAAGGGATTTTGTAATTGGTAAATTACCAGAAAGGTTATGAGATATAAAAAATTATTATCTTCTAATGTACATTTTTCCTTCTCTACTATTCTCTCTCTCCACGTCCAGCTTCTAACACCTCCATTGCAGACCACCAACTAGCTCTTCCGGTATCGTCTGACCAAGGAACGGTGGCAACAACTGAAGACCAGCGATAGCAACCTCTGTTAATCATCATCCCATGCCTCTTCTTCTTCCACTGGTGATAGCAACGACGAGTTACAGAAGGATGACGATGGAGAAGAAGCTTGATGACAACAGAGAAGGAAGAGTTGGTAGAGTTAGAGAAGCTCATGACGGAGAGTCCGAGAGGAAGTAGAAGAGAGAATAGGAGAGAGAAAGATGAGAGAGGAAAGAGAGTATAAGAAAAAGTAGGAGTAAAATAGTAAATGGGTAGTCTATAAGCTATTTTACTGTTCTAGAAGTTATTTCCAGTAGTTTATTCAAAACCATAGTTTTAAACTATGATTTGGTCTAAAAGCCCTTTTATATAAATATAACTGTTTATTTTAAAAATTTTCTAAATTAAGGTTAAAAGTTAGACAAATATGTCTATTTATTTTAAAAAATTTCAAACTAAAGTTTGAATCATAAATCCTTTTAAAATCTTAAATTTAGTATTTGTGAAACAGGCACTAAATTTGAGTCGCATAGAACTTCAAATGGGAAAGGCTCTCCCAATTTCTTGTTTTTTTAAAAAAAAAAAATTCACCATTACAGATATGGAAATTTAGACCTTACTTAAAAACCTATTTACTCTACTCAACTATCATTGGTAATATTTTTTTTATTTTATTTTAAATTTTCCTCGTTAAACTCAAGAAGAATCACTTTCATAATTTTATATTTTAAAATATAATTTAAATTACATTATTCTGATTTGATCTATTGTCCAAGTGACAATCTACCGCAGATAAAATTATTTTTCCTTGGATTTAGATCTTATAAAATTACAATTACTATGATATTCATATATTATTAAACCTTGTTGTGATTATTATAAATGGAAAGGAAATTAAAACAAAAGAACAAAGAATAAAGGTCAAATTTATTTAATCCATGATGGATTATTACTGATTAGTCCTCAATAAAGTTTTAAATAATTTATCCTCAAATATGAATGCCAGATTGTAGTGGGCCAGAATATGAGAAATTTCGTTAGATTGAAAAATAAAAAAAATTCGACCACAGGTGCATAGTTCAAGATTAAAAATGACAAGAAATTAAAGGTTCAAATTGTAAAAATTGTTTGTATTTTTACGAGATATTAGTAATGAGAGTTAGCACAAATAGTAAAGAACGAATTTATATCTCATAAGAATGTGAGTTCGATTTCAACTACAGTTGTAAGGACTCCTTTAGTAGGTGATCTCATAAGTTTTCTGTAAATACTCTCTAAACCCTGAAGCTATACACTGACCTTGGGGGAACAGATATTGAACTCACCTAAAATTTTGTATACCAAAAAAAAACATATTAGCAATTAAAATATTGTTGAACAAAAACTAAAAATTCAAGAATTACTAACATTATGTGGAAGGTAAATTGTCATGAAGATAAAGAAGGAAACATTATTTAAAACTCTGTTGAACATTAAAGTGCGCTTGGAAGTCTTAATCATCAGTCTAGTTAAAAAAAAACGCGTTTTTAAAAGACAAATCATGGCATCTTTTTTTTTTGGGGGCCATCAAAGATCGAACTTTCACCAATCAACGAAAAACATTACAACCCAACATAACGTGACTAGAGTTTACCAAAAGAACAGAAAACAAAAAACATCCATAACTACAAAATTTTAACCAACACCAGTTGCTTCACTCAGAATAAGCACAAAAAAGGAGGGTGGGGGATTATCATCCCTATCACCAAGGCTCACCCTCCTATAATTGAGCTTGGCAAGCATGTCAGCTGCCTTGTTACCATCACGTGACACCCAGCGAACCTACACCTCCTTCACCTTCTTCATTAGCTCTTTAAGATCTTCAATAAGACCCAAGCTTATAACCTGCAAAAATTCACAGCAGAAACCAAATCCCTACAGTCAGATTCCGTCATAACACTTTCAAAACTATTATTAGCAGCAAGCTTCTTATCATATCCTGATAATAGATAGTCTATTAAACCCCTTTTAATAAAAGTCCTAAAAGTATACAAATGATGTTTAGGGACTAAATTATAAATAGTCAAAGTACTTATGGCATAATAGTCATTTTAAAGAAAGAGAGGCACTAAACTAAAAAGTCTAAAAATTTCATAGTACAAAATGAAAGTAGATACAATTTATGAGTTATTAAGTATAATTATGAAAATTTAAGGTACTAAAGTGTAATTACTAAAAGTTTATGGGCAAAAGGTAATTATAGAAAGTTGAGTAAGAGAAGGCCAAAAATTGCCTTAAAATAATTTGGTCCCAAATTTTACCAATAAATAGAGAAAACTATTCTAATAAGTTTAATACAAAAATTTTGATTTGAGGTCCCGATAAATTGATATGAATTTTTAAAATTTAGAAAATTAGTACAATATCTTATGAATTTCAGAACCAGATAAAACTTTTTAGTAAATTTTTATAATTAATATGATAATTTATGAAATTAACAGAGCTCAACAAAGATTTATGTGGAATTTATAATAGAATTTAAGGTGGAATAAAACATCCGATAAATACTTTTTGGGAAATTTCTTAGAAGTTAAACCCATGAAGGCAAGAGACCAAGTAAAAGGCCCAAAATGATGCCTCATAGACCTAATGATATTTTTAGATAGGTATATGTACCAGTGTTAATAAATACCCTAAAAGATATAAAATTGTAAAAATACCATTATGTTATGAAAAATTATAAAAATGCCCCTATGCTATGCCATTGAGTAAGAGATGAATGGAGGGTAATTTAGTCATTTGACCAAGTTCAAACTATCAAGGACGGTTCCAAGAATAGTTGACCAGAGTTAGGGAATACTTTGATGATGTTTGAAAAGGCGATAATGTCCCTAGATTTATTAAAGTAAAAGAAGAACTAAGGACATTTTGGTAATTTGTAAGGGATCAATAATTAAGTTTAAACTTAGTCCAAGAATGTCAATGGTAGAAAAAATCTAGATATTAGATTTAAGATCAAAAAACATATTATGGAATCTCAGAAAAATTAGGTTTAGAAAACAGTTTAGTTTTTGAGAAATTGGATTGAGCTGGTACCGGATTGTATTGAAATTTTTCTAGATGCTTCTTTCCTTTGAAATTTTGCCATATGAGATATTAGGTGTCCCTTGATGATGTCATAGATAATGTCACTTTTTGGCTTCTAGAGTAAGCTTTATAGAAGATGTAATATGAGCCATTAGATTGAATAGTACACAAAGTGATATTGGCCATTCATTTCCATGCCTTAAAGTTTATAAATACACCTCCTTTTCCTTCACTTTGTGCCAAGAAAAAGAAGCATTGGGGAGGTGATGCTCAAGTGAAAAGTCAAGTCAATACAAGAAAGATTCAATGTACCAAAGTTCAAACTAGCTAGGGTTTAAGGTAAGCAATATATCCTAGTTTATTTTTATTTAATTTGGGGCTTGAACTTAGAGTTTTTATGGAAGAAAAATGAGATTTCTCTAGGGTATATATGCTGTCCAAAACCCTAGATGAAAGGAGAAAGAAGAAATTAAAGTTAGAACTATGTGATTAATGCTTAAATAAGCTAGTTAGATGCTTGGTTATTGAATCAAGTTGATATTCTTGAATTTGCCATGGATAAAGCCTTTTGGCCAAGGATGTTTTGGATAGAAAGAGATGGAGTTTTAATGATTTAATGCTTACATTGAATTTAGAAGATGATTTTGTGTAGGATTTGATAGGTTTGGAACTTTGGAAGCATTGGAATTTAAAGATGAATTTTTGAAGTCTTCTCTATTACTATTCACACACATGAACATTGATTAGAATGTCATAATTTTGATATTTCTAATGGTTTAAAAATAAAAAATTGTGTGGGATAAAGTAGTGAAACAAGTATTAGAAGTATTGGAATTAAAATGATAATTTTTTGGAAACAAATAGGATATATTTCAATTCTATCCAGAATAGTATGTAGCTACTAGAATTTGAGAATTTTGAGTTCATAAATAGATTTAGAAGGCTAAATTGTGTAGGGTAAAGTCAAGCTAATTAATAAAGATTAAGGAAAGTTATTTTAGTAAATCAAATTCAATAGTCAAGGAAGTTAGATTGTAATGAATGATGATAATAAAATGTTAAGATTTAGTTTGTGTACTCAAAGAAGGAAGCTACACATCAAAGAGAAATAAGAAGCAAGAGGTAAAGAGAAAGGATAAGGAAAGTAAGAAGAGGTAGTGAACTTGTATGCTTATATTGCTTAAATGTTTTATGTGATGTTTACTTACTTTGATTATGTGAAATATATATGATTAAGTAATGTTCTGTTTCTTTTTATGCTATGGCCATATTTTATAATTAAATAACATGGAAGTATGTAAGATATCATTATACAAGCATGATTATTAAGTGCACACATATTAACATCAAGCATGTAGCTGTATGCATTGTATGATTTCCATTTGCTACTGAGATTTCCTTAAAAATCTCACACCATCCATATAATTTCAATCCCAACAAGTTTATGAATGATGAAAAAAGAAGATGAAGAAGCATGAAGAGAGTTAGAGATTAGATAATATAAATGTTATATGATAAATTGTTGTATATAATAATGTTATATCATCAGTTTGAGTACGATATTTATGATGTAATGAAAAATAGTAAATGATAGAATAAATATATGAAATTTTACATATGGTTAGTTAACATGTCAAAGAGGATGAATTTTCTAAAATCAATGATCAGAATCTATTTTCAGAATTTTTAACTAAATGAACAGTATACTTTGACGTCATGATTCAAACACAAAATTTCCATCCATATCCCTACAGACGACCCAATCCCTGCTATTCCCTCTTCATTAAAACTGCCATCAATATCAATCTTTATAACCCCCTCAGGTGAAGGACACCATTCCTGCTTATCCGTTGGGGTCAAACCATGCAATTGACTCCACCCATTCATATCCCAAAAGTCACTCAGTTTTTAACACAATATCAATTACACACCGTGGATCAAATTGTCTTCCCTCATAGGTCCATTTGTTTCTAGCCTTCCATATTTGCCAGCATTATTATACTGCAATCAAGGCCTTATCAAACTCACTAAAACCTGATCCATGTAACATTTCTAATAACCAACCATCAAATTTCCTAGCACTCCCCCCTACACTTCTTAAAGCCAATTTGCTGCCATACCAGACACGCCTTACCTATTCACATTCTAACAGCATATGTTCAACAGATTCAATCCCTTTATTACACACTATACACTCCCTTTTCTGACAGCATTTCCTCCTATACAGGTTCTCAAACGTGGGGATAGCATTTTTACAAACCTTCCATAGAAAAAGTTTAACTTTTGGGGGAACCTTTAATCTCCAAATCTCCTTCCATATCAGAGATCCAGCACTATATGAGGTCCCAGTCATACAGCTCGAGTTCCCCATATTTTCCCTTTTAGCAACTCGATTTGCAGACTTTACATTAAATTTCCCATTCCTACAACCATTCCACTTTGCCTTATCTTCCCCCCTGCGACAAATCATGGCATCTTGTTGACTTCATTTTGTCCTTTATATTGTGTTATTTAATTTAAATAATATAATTTTCAAATAAATTAAAGACTAACCATTTTGATAAAAAAGAAAAACTACATAAGCATTGCTATTAAATATTATAAATCCCAGGATAATTTTAAGACTTAATTTTTTACACAAATTAATATTAAAAATGAAATTTCAGAAAATAATTTTTTAATAAGCTGTATCTTTTATAAGAGTTATATGTAATATTATTTGGACCAAAATATGTTTTTTTTTGGTAGAATATTTAACATTATCTAGATTAGTTCGTTTTGTAATTATTCTTTTATATAAGAGTATGCCCTTCTTGATGAAATATTTTGAATGGAGTATATTTTATTTCACATTTCTTCCAAAAACAATGTTTATTTACAAATAAACATTTTGTTTTAGAAGGGTAAAAAAATTTCATGGAAAATGAGATGGTGACGGAATTAAATCAACCTAAAAAAGATGAGAGGATAATTAATCTAAATAATAAAAGATATTTGGCATACCCTCATCTTTCATTGAACAAATAATACTTATTCTGGGCAAAACTTAAGCATATAAAATATAAACATAGAAATTAGATTATTTATTTTTTTCAGTTTTTTTGTCCTACTTGGAACATAAGGAATATAGAAATCTCATTTTTAAATTATTAATTTTTGTCAACTTGTATACAAATATAAATTGCATACTTGTAATATTTTTCATTATGATATTCAACATAATTTTCAAAAGAGTAGTGTAACAAATCAACAACTTCAAGACATAAAAGCAGAGTATTCAGAATAATATGATGAAAGATCTCTTCTCTCTTTGCTTTCCATGGCCGTTCTTCACAAACCTTAAAATATGATGTCATCGAATTAGTTGAATATAATATTGGATAAAAGATTATGAGATAAAATAATAGAAAGAAAGAACATTTACAACATTTCATACATATCATTGAATTCAATTCAATTGTCTTCAGTATTATTTATAAAAACTCTTTTCAAAATTTAATGAAGCATTTATAATTTGGTTCTGAAATATAACTCTAACCGCGCTCCTTGTAGTCGGAATTTTTTGTTTCAGTTTTTATTACTTCAGGGTAATTCTAAAATTATAAGACTTTTTTTTTCAAACATTTAATTAATTTTAAATAACTCTCTTAATTAAATTCATAGAGATAATGGGCCATTTGATTTAGTTTTGAGATAATAAGTTCTAAAGAATAATTTTTTTAAAAAAATAATTATGAATAAATAAATATTTGAATATTTATTACCAGAATACATTTTTTAATAAATAAATTACTAGAAAGGATATGAGGGCAAATTATAGAGAAAAAGACAGGAATAAAATGATCATTACACAGTCCAAAAGGTTTTTTCCCTCACTCATAAGCTATTCTGACAAGTTTATCTTAAACCATAGTTTTAAACCCCTAAAACTATAATTTAATCCATAATCTCTTTTAAGTATTTGATGACTATTTATCTAATTTTTTGTCTAAACTATAATTTAACTTAAAAGTACTTTTTAAACTATCATTTTAAATTAAACCAAACAGGCGCAATGATTCAAAGTTTATTGGCCTTGGAATCAAATTGTGAGCTTTTCTGTAAGTTAAGTTGATGTGTGATGTGTGGTGTCTCCGGTGAGGCTATCTTTCTGCACTAACAATTTTTATATAATATAATTGACTATTTTATAATAAAAAAAGTTTATTTTTCCGGTTGGAATCATATTGTGGTCAACAGCATAATCAAGAACTGTCCTGTTTTCATTTGTTTCACAGATTTTTTTTGTTAAATTATATTAATTGGTCTAGTCTACTCTTTATGAAATTGATTTAAATGAAGACTAAATTTGGCTTATACCAAATTGAAACATCAGATAATGAAAATATAATATCGCAGCCTAAGGAAAAAATAATTGAATAATATGTAGTACAAAAGATAACGGGGGAAGATCAAGCAAGATAGTTGATAGCAATTCATACAAATTAAATGATCAAGCTCCAAACTATTAAATAGTTAGAACTGGAGACTAAATTGGCCAATGTGGCTTCAAAGAATTAAAATTAAATATCTGATAAAAAAGATATAATATCACAATCAAAACAGTTAGAATTGCATATTATGTTGTGCAACAAGATAAGGAGGGAATAGGTAGAAAGATCAATGAGCAATTCATACAACTAATAAGTTATAAGTTATATACATCACTAGTGTAAACAATTCGAAATGAAAACGAAATTGCTAATATGGTTTCAAGGAGATCAAACCAATTGAAACATCATATAGGTAAAGATCTGTGTTGCAATCTCTTCATCTTCTGAAGCAACCAATTAAAGTAAAAGTAAAAGCTAGGGGAGAAGAAAAGACTCACTATGCTTGAGAATATCATGCTGTCATTAGGTATGAGTAAGGAATCTAAAGCATCGGGTAAATGCATAGCAACGCTCCAACGACCCGGGAAGATCTTCCGAGGAAACAGTTTGAGATGAAGCTTATATTTTGGCTCTCCTTCACCATGACTAGCACGGATTGCTAGATTTAGAATATGCTTATCAATGTTTGAAACGTCTTAGGTTCACATTTGCAAGTTGTTTCATAAAGTTTCATTAATCTAACACCAAATCTTTGTAGAAATGTTCAGAGTCGCAGACTCATCCACAAATAGTAGCACTTAAACACAAATAGTAGAAAAAAGGACCCATATTGTGAAACCTAAAGTAACCAAGAAATTCCATAAAAAATTACCAGTCAAGACCAATAGCATGCAAAACCTAAAGTAACCAAGAAATTCCAAAAAAAAGGACCCGTATCGCATCATTTCACAGTCAAATAAACAAAATGGAAAACCCAAGCAAAATATTTTTGGAAAAACTAGACAAGAATAGTGTCGTAGATGATGAACAACTAAAAATCAAACCTTCTTACTAGTTGGAGTGAATGAGAGGTAAGAAGCCAGACAAAACCGTAAAGACTTAGAATTAGAGAGTGAAATAATGGACGCGGGTTTGAGACAGAACTAGGTGCAGACTATTGAGAAGGACCGATTGAGGCAGAGAGTTGGTGAGGGGGACTGGCCACTGGCTGACAGTGTGAGTGGCAAAGGTCGTTGGTAGTTGGGGCAAGGGATGAGGTGTTATACTGTCTGGTGACTACTTCTACTAAAGATGGCTAAAAGTGGGAGTGAGAAGTGATAACTAAGAGTGAGAAGAGTGTGAGATGGCAAAGTATAAAAGGCAGAGGACTTCAACTCTTCAAGTATAATTACTAAAAACGCAAAACTCACGTCGGGACAAGATGGGACGGGACAACCCGAGGGTTATGCCGAGACCTGTGTTGGAAATTGTGCCCTAGGGGCCAATCATTATCTTATGAACATTGTTAATTTATGAATTTATTAATTGTGTTATCATATTATTTGCATGTTTACTGTGATGACCATCTTTGGATAACTCATGATCTTATCCTAAATGTCCCTGCTCGGTCATCTATGTGGGAGCAAAGATGAAATAAGACCAGTATGACTTTGAAGATATATAGAGATATAAATCAAGGTCATAGGCACATGTAAGAGTATAAGGTGTTGGACCGACCCGCTATAAGAGAGTTGCAAGGGTTAAGTCATAAGTTTCTCTCATATACAAACCATGTCACTATGCCCTTTGACCTGAGATAATCATAGATTCCTACATGATAAACACTCAACTTTGACTTAGTCAAAAGTCACTTTTGACCGAGTGATCATAAAGACTATGTTTGGGCTTAGTGATTTTCCGTGCAGAGGAATGTGAATGGTCAAGATGGAATTTGTCCCTCGCATTCGTAGAGAGATATTACTGGGCCTCTCGATGAGTGAGTCTGAGAAATGTATGGCCATACTATAATGGAAAGGTAGTTCCATTTCTATAGTCAGACTACTTAGGGATCGAGAAAGTAACTGTCAGGAATAGGAGGATGACATTCTCCATGCCTCATCCATGACCAAAATATCGTGTGACAAAAGGGACATGATATGATTGTATAAAAGGTTATATCGTTCATCGATCCTCATATGATTTGGGTAGTCATGATGTCTTGCTAGAGACCGCTTGCGACTTGTGAGTCAGTATAGTAAATGGTCAACTGCCAACTTCATATGGGCCTATAGGGTCACACACAAAATAGCCCAACATGAGCTATGATGTCCAAATTCATTGAATCTAAGACATGTCCAGATTCAATGAATGATCCAGGGTAGATGTATATATTTATTTATATTTATATTCATATATATATAAATTCGTATATATATATTATATATAAGAGACATTTACAAGATTTAATTTATAAGGATAAATTAAATCTCTATCATGTTTGAATTTGAAATTCAAATTGATATGATATCTCATATAAGAGATATTTACAAGATTTAATTTATAAGGATAAAATTAAATCTCTATCACGTTTGAATTTGAAATTCAAATTGATATGATATGTCAAATTTGATTTATGAGAATAAATCAAATGTAATTCCTTCTTATCTTTATTTTAAATTAAATAAATGGGTGAATTAAATCTGTGGGACGGATTTAATACAAACACTATTTATTTAATTAGTTTCTTATCAAATTATACAATATATGATATTGTATTAATTTCAGAATTAATATAAGATTAATTCCAAAAATCCAAGTCTGTGGTAACACGCATAGCATCCTATATATCTGATATTTAGGAGCTACAATTGGGACAGAAAAAAAAATGGGAATCCACAAAAGGTTTGCAGATAAGAAAATGCCAAAATAGAGACGGAGAAGACAGATTCTTGAGTAAGCCCTGGAGGGACAGGAGGTGCTAGCTCGTCGTTTGTGGTTGGAACACTGTTCGTGTGGATACTAGTAGAGGAAGCCGACCTGAGTTATCAATTTCTTGCGATTGAAAAGAGATCACCAGCCGCGGAGAGAAGCTGTGGACGTCGCAACCAGAAGCTGAGAAAGTCGCGACTAAATACTGAGGGTAATACTTCTTTCCACTTGACTTAAATATATACGGTAGATCCTGGCAGGGAATGAAAAATTTTTAAGTTAATTTCTTCTGCGTGTCTTCCAATTCCTAACAACCTGTCCCATCCTGGTACATATATTGTCCTATCCCTATCCTTCTCGACATGGGATAGATCTGTCCCAAATTCTTAAGGACCGGGATGGGTCACCCAAGACGGAATAACATGACCACCCCTAGGTATAGAAGTAAATAGATTAGGAAGAGATGAATACCATTTTGTGCCTATGGTGGTTGAAGGAAATGTTCATGAGATTAATTATTATCTTGCTCTTATATTCAATCTTATATAATCTTATTATTTTTCATGAATTACAATTTGAAATAACATCTTATGATAATCTAATTAATACTTTCATCCGAAAATCCCATAATAGACTATAACAAATCCACAAGATAGCTCTCTTTATAAAAATTATCCTACGACAGCACCTTAAAAGATGAATACACAAGATAATTTAATAACAAATACAATCAAAGGCATCGTAGATAATCCCTAAAGGATAAAACACCATTTATTTATAATTATAGATATATGTATATATATTATTTTATATATGTATATTATTATATATATGTTCCCTATATTTACCTATATATATATCATCAACCATTTAAGATGATTATTGATTATTTATTCATCCTAACAATTTCTTTAACACTTTATAATAAATTTTCAACAATTGATAATTTAATTTTCTCCTATTTCTTGATTTCATATATTTTTAAACTTTAAACAATGCGTTTAAGATATTATAAACATTGAATTATTGATAAATAATATTTTACTTTTGTTTAAATAAAAGAATAAAAATTGGGATATTACAACTCTCCTTTCCTTTTATAAATTTTGTTACAAAATTCAGTATACTCTATAAAGGCTTTTTATTTTATTTTCTAATAATGTCTCTAATTTTACACCATTTCTCCTATCCAAAGAATGCAACCCACCATAATAGGTAAGTACTATAATAAAGACAATTTATAAACTGATAGGGAAGAATTAAATAATGTAAATTACTACTACTATATAATACAATATAAATAAGGAAACTATGCTCTCATACCAAGTTATAAAATTCTTCTAAAGTATGACTACTATTAATTACTTAAACTCATTTTATTCATAATATAAATAAGAATCAATATTATAAATAAATTTAGTTTAGTTTAAAAGAGTTAATTGTGATAGAAAATAACTTTGTTAAAATCTAAGGGAAAATCCTACCATACTTATAAAAAAATCTTACGTGATAAAAAAATAATAAGATGAGTCAAATTATCTCAAACATATAAATTATTCAATCTTTTATAAATTTTATATTATAACTAGATAGACACTAGAGTATACTTAATTTTATATTATAAATATTATACTTTTCTATAAATTTGTATATTAATTCAAATGGTAATTATATAATCTTTTATAAAATATTAATTAAATATGTTACAAATCCACTATTAATTAAATGAAAATATTACTAAAATATGTTATTATTTGATAATTTATAATATCAAATCCAAATAGAGTATTATAGCATATTATAGTATGTAAAATGAGCTATATTATGAGAATATACGACTATTATACACATAAATCAACAGGATGAGCTATGCAATGATATATCACTAATCAAACTTATGAAGCTTTCCCTAAGGTTCTAGTATAAGACTATATCCTAAAAAATGTTAAGAAAAATGGGTTGAGACAAAAGTCTCAATAATCAGTAATCTTACTCATCATACATAACAATGTGTGCTCGATAGGTGTCAAGTGGAACATTTAATTGAGTACAATAAATAGAAAGTAACATATTATTATAATATAATCAAATGGATAAACCACCATAGTTTCTCTTATTAAACCAATTGATTTGCCTTATACTTGTCTACTGAACTCATGGGTTAGTGATGACTATCATATAACTAGCAAATCAAAGAGCTAACTGATCAAGTGTTATGAATTGACCAAAATTCATAGAGCACAGATAGAACCATGAGTTTATTCCCCCATAGTAAACTGGTGGAGCAAGTCCCTTAGTAAACTGTTGGGATAAAAACTAACCATCGAGCTCCAATAGAGGCTATATAGCACGTGGTAGAAATGTAACTTTATCATCACCAATCACTATTGCATAATTCTTAAGATAATCATATTAATCAAATCTCAATAGTTTGAAAACCTATATATCAATAAATATTATAATAGAGTTTTCCTTAAGATAATAATTTTATTCAAATTTCACTCTCAAGATATAACAAGTTTTAAATCTCAATTTAATCTTTTCAAATTAAACTTTAAATCCCACAATACTATTTTTAATACAAATTATGAATCAAATTTTCTCAATATAATCATATCAACATCAATAAATTTATATATATTAAATCACTTACAAACATCATATTAACACACAAAATGAGTAGAAAGTGGTTATCTTTTGCCAAAGTAAGGAATACTTGTCATAAGTCTAGTGGCCCCATCCTCACTAATGAAATGAGGCCCTAGTTTGAAAATGGGGCATACATGATAAGACAAACAGTGGTGTAGACAAGGGGACTAATAGGATGGAAACTAGTAAGAAGGGAGGAGTAGAAGAGGAAAGTGCAATAGTAGCAAGCGATGCTATTGTAAGAAGGGGCGTGGAGATGTTATGAGATTACAAGAGGGTGTAAAAGGAAATAGAGGAGGAAGATATTAATACCGTTATGTGCCTATAGGCTGATATGGGAATGTTCATGAGATAATTGTTGTCTTTCTCTTATATCTAATCTTTTATAATCTTATTATTTTTTCGTGAATTACAATTTAAAATAATATCTTAGGATAATCTAATTAATACTTTTATCTGAAAATCCCATTGCACTAATAGATTAAAACAAATCCACAAGATAATACTCTTTATAAAAATTATTCTAAGATGGCACCTTAAAAGATTAATAGACAAGATATTTAATAACAAATACAATCAAAGGCACCGTAAATAATTCCTAAGGGATAAACACCATTTATTTATCCTTATAGATATATGTATATATATTCCCTATATGTATGTATATTACTATAGATATGTTCCCTATATATTCCCTATATCTACCTATATATGTATATCATCAACAATTTAAGATGATTATTGATTATTTATTCACTCCTACAATTTCTTTAACCCCTTATAATAAATTCCCAACAATTGATAATTTAATTTTCTTCTATTTTCTTAATTCCATATATTTTTAAACTTTAAACAATGCGTTTAATCTATATAATCCTTGAGTTATTGATAAATAACATTTTAATTTTATTTAAATGAAAGAATAAAAATTGAGATGTTACACATGGGATAAGGATGTGGCTTGGAAAATAATAAAAGTAAGATATAATTTTTATTTAAAGTAATTAATTATTTGATTAAATTGGTATAATCAATATATATATAATCTAAATAATACATATTAAATCTATACAATCTATATTAATATAGATTTATAGATAGATTTAACATATCGAGTCTATGTTCATAATCATATAATGAATAAAATTTTCTCATTTATTTAATTAGAGGAAAAATTTATAGTTGGGGAGCAGCTAAGGTGGATACCCTCAAAAGAATAGGTTCCACATGGAAAAACGAGAGGGGCAATATGTGGTGCGAGAAGAATGGTGATAAGACAAGGCCCTTATAGGAGATTCTGGCGGATATACTTGATGGAGTCCTGGAGCAAGATTGGTCTAACTTTGTATACTTGAGAATCTCGCCTGAGCATTAGGTACATTTGATGTTAATATTATTGCATTAATTATAGCTTTTTTTTAAATTTTTATTAATCTTATTACATTTTTTTAAATTTTTATTAATCTTATTTAGGTAGTAGATAGTGCACCGTAGGGCAAGGTCTAAGAGTTTTGTTGTTGCCTAAGATAAAATTGTAAGTACATTAAAATAATTTATTCATTGTGTTTGTGTATATATTTTGTAAATAATTACTTTTTCCATTTAATCTACAGAGGGAGAAGCTGCAATAGGAGTAAGGGTCACACATACGTATGGCAAGATATGGCTTTTCCTGTACATGCTATAATTGGAGACTCCTTCATCAGTTGAGGTTAAGAAGATGATGGTATGTAATTAATTATATTGATTAATTGAATTATAATAGTTAAGTTTAAATATTCAATATTAATTAGCTTATGTTAGTTTTGACAAGTGTGTATGGTTCAGGTGGAAACTGAGCTGCTGGAGTCACAGGGGTCTACCTTGGATCTCACCGAGCCATTGTTGGTGGGCTATGGTCGACCATAGCACATTGGCTAGTGGGCTCAACATTAGGCCTACACTAAGTAGGCTACCTCTACCTGGGTTGTATTGAGCCTTTAGACACGGTGATTTTAGGCATTCTTTTTTTAGTGGTAAAATTTGGGACAACAATATTTTTAGACAGTTTTAGGCATTTTATGGCTTTCCCTTAATTCTTGAAAATTATACTTTAGTCTCATAACTTTTTATAATTACACTTAATGACCCAACACTTGTATCTACTTATATTTTGCATTGTGGAACTTTTAAGATTTTTACTTTAGTCCCTTTTATCAGTACATTGCAACATTTTCCTTTATTAATATTCATACATGATTAATACATATAGATATACTAAATACAAAAAATTATGGATATGACAATGTTTAAATATGAAATTCGATAAGATTTGAAAAGACTCAGTTTATTTATGAATTTTTTTATCAAAGAGTTGAACGAACAATGGATTTATCGATAAGATATTTGATCAATCATCTCTATTTTTCAAAAGAAGATATTCTAGTCATTTATTGAATGACTATTTGATAAGGGGATTTATCGAATAACTCTTCAATAAATAGGAAAAGTTTATCATTATTCAAAAGCACTGATAAATAACTTTTCATATAGTTCACCATTTGCTTTTGATATTATGATCAGAGATTTGAAAAGGTTTACAAGTTTAAAATATGATTATTGAAAATGTTTTAATCAAGATCACAGAAGCCTTGCTTTCAAAAAAGTTTTTCATAGTGAACGAATTGATGAATTGTCTTATCAAATTGATGTGAGAAAACCTAGTTTATAAATCTACAAGATCAATTGGAAGAAAGAGAAGAAAACTTGTTTCAAACTCAAATCACTGAGTTTTAATTTGATAAATGTTTTGATGATGATTTGATTGTTTGAAATTATATTAAAGATGATTATGAGCTTATAGTGTTTAATTTATCTGATTAAATCATCTATGTTTTAAATATGATTTGAATTAATAATGATAATTCTATTCATGAATGATTCAAAGCTGATTCATTATTCTCCTAACAATGAGATACTCAATCATATCATTTATTGAAGAGATCTTCGATAAGATTCTTCATTATTCTTAATCTGAATATCATTGAACATCTAATTGATTGCTATTCTTGTACTATATTTTTATTGAACTCATGAAACTTCGATAAATAACATATCATGAAACATATCGATAAGTCTGAAAGCATATATTTTGAAAGAATATTTTTCAAAGAGTTTATCGATAAGGACATTTATCCAATATCTATTCAATAAATCATGAACTATCTCTTTACAGTTCATTGAAGATTTATTGAAATCATTTTTCAATAAGATTGGTTATCAAAGAATTGTTCGATAAGATCTTAACTTTTAAAGCAATTTCTGAGTAATTTATCGAAGACCTTTTCGATAAGAGGTTTATTTGATAAGTCAAGCCAGTTTGCGAAAAAAAACTTTCAACCAAACTTTATCATATTTTGATATTTAATGCTAAATAATTTGGAAACAATTCCTTTATGCTTACATTGATTAGATATATATATATATATATTTAGTAAAGCATATTTCAATATTATTTACAGGCTAAATGAAGAGATAAACTAAAGAGCAAATATTATCCACTTCAATAATAACGGTTATATTTGATAATGGCTATCTCAGCGGCTACTTCAAGTGCTTCAATGGATTTATAAAGAACAAAGTATAAAAGAAGAAGAAGCCAAATTGAAAAAGATGAAGAATTTAGGAGACTTAACAAGAAATGCTCATCATGCATTTCAATCATGTACATTAAGTCTCTGTTCCACTTTGTTTCTCCTCTTTTGATTCAGAGCATATCATGTTCTTGTAAGGAGAGAAACTTGAGAGATTGAGTTTAAGTGATTATCCTATCTACTCTAATGAGGGAGAATTTATTTGAATCAATCTTTCTACATTGCTCAAATGGATTCTTGAGTGGTTTGTAACTTTCCTGGTTATAAGGGGAGTAAGAGGGATTCTCACTAGAAAAACCTTATAGGTTATTGTAAGTGGAGGTGAGGAATTCACGCGTTAATAGTACTCAGGTACAAAGAACTCACTGAATCTTGGGGACATAGTGGAACACTTATAAGAGGTCTCTAGGGACTAGACGTAGGTCAAATGGATTAGACCGAATCAGTAAAACTGACTCATGCAAACTTTCTTCAACAACTTCTTCCTTCAATGATATAATTTATAAATGTACTCTTTATTTACATTCAAATATCTTTAGAGTTTTCAAATGTTTTAAAATACCCAATTCACCCCTATTGGGTGATACAACCATATTTAACATATAGTATCAGAGCATGTCACTTATTTAAAGGATCTAACAATCTCAAGTACAAAGACCATGACTATATCTGAAGGTTTTGACTATACTATTTCTCCTTTTATAAAAAAAGTATTGATTTCTTTTTTTTTGGAAAGCTCAAATGATAATATTTTTTTAAAACTATTAGTTTTGAAATGAGATATGCTCTTACAAATTATTTTGATTTCAAAATTAGAATATATTGGACTAAGAAAGAAAATAAAATATATTTCTTGAACATGAGAGCAATAAAGATTTGTATAGCGATTTAACTGAGAACGATTGTGAGAAAAATCAAATCTTGCTTTAAGGCTAGAGATATCTTAGCTATTCTTGACTCTATTTATACTTCAATGATTATGTTAAAGTCAATGTTTCAAATATCTCATTTGAACAAATAGCTCATGAGATTGAAGAAGGAGAAATCTTAGAAGTCATTCATCAGTATGATAGGAAAGAGGAAGAGGAGTATCATGACCTGCTCAACATGAAAAAATTAAATGAAATTGAATCATCAAAAGGAAGTCAAGATACATATATGGTAAACAATTCTAGTTCTTCTTTTAGTGTATTTGTGAAAAGTGATTTTGAATGATTGCATAAAATTATTTTCCAACCTATTGTTTACCTTATTTCAAAACCAAAAAATATTTCACACTCTAAATTCAATGATGTCACTAATAGGAAAAAAGAAGTTTTGCACACTAATTATCTATTGTTTTCACACAGCTAACACAATAATTGCAAGATATATATATAAGGTAGCATCCTATTATTTACAATTATTGTGATAAACTAGGACACATTTCTCACACATGCTATATTAGAAGAAATTATAATGTGAGAAATAAATATTTTTGGGTTCCTAAAGGACAAGTAATGTCCAAAGCTAACACTTAAGAACCCAAAAATAAGTGAGCACCAAAATGTTCCAATTCTCTGATCATGTAGGATATTTCCAAGAATGGACTGATTGCCAGAAGAAAAATAAAGTGCCTAAGAAAGCTATTCACTTGTTTAACAAGAAGACTCTTTATGCACCTATTGCTTGAGCTACAAATACTACTCTCAGAAAAGCAATAGAGACAAAGAAGAAAAGCATCTAGCATCTCAATAGACTATTATAGAGTACCATTGAACTACTTTGATGAGAACAAGATAAATTGGATTTCTAAAGCACAAAGATATTGCAAGATTCCAAAATAAGAAATATATAGTCTCATATCACAAAAGAGATGCATAAAGGATTATTCTTAAAAGAAAGGTATTAGAATTTATACCCACTCATCTGCACTGCATTAAACAGAGGAGGTATGTTAAAATTAAGTGAGACATGTCTGAGCAATCCTCACTAGGAAAAGACAGAGTCAATTGTGACACTTGACTCTTTGACTTTGAGGGCTCACGAATGAATATAGTAATACTATGAAATGCTATTCTAGCATGATACCCCTTTTTCTAGAGGTTATAACCGCTAGAAACACCATAAAAAAGCTATAAAATACCTATTTTTTTTGTAGTGTTAGAGGCTAGAGAAAGTTAAAGATTGTAGCTGAGCAATTAGGCCAAAAAACTTAGTCATGAGAAAGAAGCAAGTTCAACCAAGACAATACTAGAGAAAGCCAAACTTGAACTAGATAAATGGTGAAAATTTCATCAAATGTAGTAAATGGTGAACTAGACAATTCTAGGAAAAATTGTGCATGATGTTACCGGATATGACTACTTGAACTACTGGAATGACATTCAAAGTGGGAAAAGTTCATCGCCTTCACACTTTTTTATTAGATTCTTTAAATGCTTCATCTTTATATTAAATTATACTCTTATTGATCTCTTGTCACTTGTCATTTGAAATACATGCAATGTAGTTGCTATCAGGGGCATTCTGGTTTTTAGGTAAATGGCATCAGTGTAGTTGTCAAACTCATTGAAATTGTTGTTAATCATATTATACAATATTCAAAGACATTGTGCATTATGTCAATAATTTTCATGGTATGGAATTGATGCAATGGATGAATACTTATAACTGAAATAATGAATCCCCTAGTTGAATTAGCCAAGTTTAGAAATTGCAAAACAATTAGTTGTTTATGGCATTTTTAAATTGTGAAAATGGTTGTAGGTGTTGTCAATGCCGTTGCATGTGTAGGAAATGACTTAAATAATTAGCCCAATTGGTTGAATCACCAAGTTTAAAAATTGCAAAACTGAGGTTGTAAATTGCGTTAACTAAGTTGTGAAAATGGCTATAGTTACAAGTGTAGGAAACAATTTAAATAATAATCCATTGATTGAATTCTTAAAGTGATAAAAACAACTATAAATGGTGTTACTAAAGTTATTAATAGCGTTACCAAAGTTGTAAAAATAATCAAAGGTGTTGTCAATATCTTTGTAAGTATAGGAAACTACTTAAATAATGATCTCCTGATTGAATTTCCCCTAAATTTTGAGGTGATTAAAATAGTTGTAAATGTTATTAAGTAGTGAAAATAGTTCAAGGTGTTGTCAATATCGTTACTTAGGGTGAAGCCTGTATTTCCCTTCTTTTAAAAAAACTTAGGGACAATTTTGTCTTTTGGCCAAGTATTAAAATTCCAGATTCCTACCATATGACCAATTTGTATTTTTACTTATTAGGGTGCAATTTTTTAAATTTTAAAATTGAAGTGTTTTTTTATGGGATTCTCTCTTGTAAATTTGAGTGACATTTTGTTGTGTCTTCTTTTATATTGAGCCAAAAATTAGTAAAAATTAATAAATATATTATTTTTGGAAAAATTAGTGAAAATTCTTATTAAAAAATATAAAATTCATAAAGAAAATATATCTTAGCCAATACAATTTCCATGGGAAAATTTTACTATATACCCTACACAATTTATTTCCAATTGCTCCCAAAATTTTCTAAAATTTCACTGCAACCCTTTGACAAAAATAAAATAAAATTTTATAAGTGAAAAGACATTGATACCCTTAGTTGTTTTAATAAAAAGAGGTAAACCTTCATGTGGAGCTCCGGTGGCCAGTCATTAGAAGTTTGACCAACTTTGGGGTGGTTGGCTAGAGCTCCAATGAATGGAGAATAAATTTGCAAACCCATAACCCCTTGTCACACTAAAATAATGGAGACTAGCAAGCCATCTTAACCTTTTAATTATATAAATAAAAAATAATATAAGTACTAAAACAAATTCAATTGTCCAAATCTATATTAACAAATGAAATAAGAGGATTTATAACAAAAATTAGGCAATTAAAAACAAATACGAGGGAATTAAAAACTTTTATATATATGCAATTGTCCAAATTTGCATTAACAAGTGAAATATGGGATTTACAATAAAAATTAGGTGATTAACAACAAACATAAGGGAAATAATAGCTCTTGCATATGCAAGTGTCTAGATCTTCATTAACAAGTGAAATAGAAGATTACAACGAGAATTAGACAATTAACAATAAGTATAAGAGAACTAGAAATTACCATATATACAAGTGCTCAAATCTACATTAACAGGTGAAATAAGGGATTTACAATAGAAATTAGGCGAATTTATTGTTCGATCACCGAGCTTTAGTTAAGGTTGACATCTTTTTATAAAAAATAAGGTTATCAATATCTTTTCACCTTTAAAATTTAATTTAATATTTGGTACAAACCTACAAGAGAAAATCCCATGAACCCACAACCAATCAGAATATACACACCCCAAGGAAGCTAAACCGAGGTATAGTGATCCACTTGAACCCTTGAACATAGTAGAACAAGGACCCGAGGAAGATGCTACAAGGTTGATCAAGCCTTGATAAGTCTATTAGTTCTATGAAGAACCCTAGAGATAATCCACTCTCAAGAAACAAAGTGCATAAATACTTTTCAATCAATAATCCAATCCCCCTTATGAAATGAGTTATTCAATGTATTTTAAGATATACATTTCAAATCTGAAATAAAAAGCAATAAATGCAACCTAGGGACTCAAATAGTAAATACTAACTTAAATAAAATAACAAGGACTTAATTCAAGTAACTTATAAACCCAAAAGTCAAATATGTCAACTAATTCCTAATTTTTGCACAAATGAAATAATAAAAATAGAATCAACATTTTATGCCCAAAAAGTGATTATGTAGGAATGAGTCTTCCCTTATGTACTACTTGGTCCAAGGTATTTAAATTTATGTCTTCAAGCCTAAAATGTGTTCAGTAGCTCCTTTTTTTAGCACAAATGAAATTAATGACGTCCTCAACATTTTTAATCTAATTTGTTGCTCCAATTGCCATTTCTTTTGTTAATACCTCTTGCACTAGCCCATTCAATATTTCCTTAATTCTTTTGGCTCTCACTCTTATGATTGGTCTTATTAGAATATGCAAAGGATCTTTAGAAGTTAAAGAGCCATATTGCTGTATCGCATCATTCTCTCTCTTCTAAAAAGATTCCTCCTTGAATCATCACCTGCATCAAATAGAGATAAATCAGCTACATCAAAAGTATTAACAACATACTCACCAGGTAAATTAATTTTGTAAGCATTATCATTAATTCTTTCAAGATCTTGGAAAGGACCATCTCCTCTTGGAGCTAATTTGGACTTTCTTTGAGTTGAAAATATTTCTTTCCTCATATACACCCACACCCAATCACCAAGTTAAAAAAGAATACACCTTATACCTTTGTTATCCTTGGATGCATATTGTTCATTTTTCTTTTCATGAAATTAGTTGCAAGGAGTTGCAATCATTCATACTTTATCATCATCATGATGGAATAATCTTAAACTTAACCAAACATCATAACTAACAAGTAAGCCTACAATCAAACAAACATGAAATTATAGCTAGGTATTCTTGCTACCTCTTAAGATATCCTTGTCACACTCTTCTTGAAATGGTCTTCTTCCCACAAAAATATCAAAACCTAGCCATTACAAAGTAACATCAAGTTACAACTCAACTTTAAAACAATTCCAAGACTAGGTTTTCATTAACTTCCATTCTTTTCCATTTTATGTTCCATACTTCCATCTTTCTAAAATAAATTATCATAGTTAATTTCCACACAATTTTTCATGTAGAATCCAAATATGAAACCAGAATTTCCAAAATCAAAACACATGTTTGGTTTCTATACAGAACCAAAAAGCCTAAACTATTTTTCAAAAATTCACATTTTGATTCCAATGCTTTCAATACTTGTTTCTCTACTCTATCCCCACACAATTTTCTATTTTAAACTCATCAAAAGCTTCAAAATCATGAAATTCTAACATATAAATAGTGATTCATACAGTGGCAGCCAATAACACAAAACTATAACTACATGCATACTTGAATTTCCAAACCTATACCACTTGATTCTAGCTTGTTTAAGCTTGTCTAAACTAGCCATAACATAAAACTCATATTATTATCACATATGGACAGCATGTCCAGAGCACCATCAAGGAAATATGTCACAAAAACCTCTTAAAACCAAGAGCCAACTTGCTAGATTAAAGTCCAAGAACAAAGGAACTAGTTACCTTACTTGTTGCTCCAAGTTGTATGCTTCTTTCTTGCTTCAAATAAAATATTGGTAGAGGTTTCATAAGGTGCTCAAGATGCTGAACCAAGTCTGAGAAGGTGGGGATTTATAGGCAAAATTGGGTGAAAATGGAAGGCCAAGATTAGTTTGGTTACTAGTTGATCTAATGGTCCATAACTTACCTTCCACCAAGCTTGCCCTAGAAGCCTTAATAATGATGCCATACATGACCTCATTTAGGGCTGTGTTTGGCAGGAGAAAAGTAGAAATATTGATAGGAAAAATTCTAGTCCAGTCTGGAACCAATCTGAGCAGTTTCACAAAAACTAGATTGTTTTATGTTCCCAATTTTTATAATATTCTAGAATATGTATTCTGTCATGAAAACCAGTATCTAGATTTTTCCTACCATTGGCATTATTAGACTGAGTATTTATCTGCCAACTATCCCTTGAGAAATTACCAAAATACCCTTATTGCACTTTATTGCACTATATTAACCCTAAGAGCATAATTGTCATTTTACACTTCTTTGTACTTCATCAGAGTATATACTGGCTCTAACTAATCACCCCTGTACTTGCTTGGATGTTTTTGACCTATCCATAATGATCAAAATACCCTTTATCCATCTCTGGTATAATCTGGCTATATAGGGATATTTTCGTAATTCCATACTTTTTTGGGGTTACTCTAGACTGTGGCCCATTTAACTATCCAACCACCTCATTGGAACTCTTAGACACCATTTTGGGCCTTGATATGGGTCAATTATATTTATGCATAAATCCCTGAGAAACCTCTCTCGAAGGTATTTATCGAGTATTTTATTACACTGTAAATTCTCTTAAGAATTCTACAGGATTCTTTTTTTGACTCTGTCAATTTTATAAATTCTCATATTAATTATAGGAATTTATTGTAAAGTTTTATCTAATTCTGAGGTCCAAAAAATACTATAATAATTTTTTTTACTTCAGGAATTCACATCAATTAATCAGGACCTCAAATCAAAAATCTGTGTTACGTTTAACGTATCAAACTAATTTTCTCTACTTACTGGTAAAATTTAGGACTAAACTGCTTATGGACAGTTTTTGACCTTTTTCGACTCAACTTTCTCATAATTATATTTTTCCCATGAACTTTTGATAAATTACATTTACTTTTGGCCTTAAACATTTTCTAAATTTTATTTAGGTCCTTGAACTTTGCTTAGTTACCAGTCCCTCTCTTTCCTTCTTCAATATGATTCAGTTTACTTCAAAAATCTCATGTTTTTTACATATAAACTGTACATATACATCAGATAAGAAAATTAGGGATATGCTATGTTACACCAAGTTCTTCTTTGAAATAGAAATGGAAGAAAGAAGAAAAAGCTATCTAAAAGGAGACCACTAAGGCAAAGAAGAAGTTTCATCAAAGAGAAAAGATAAATTTGGTTCCCAAACTCCTAGAAATAAAGATATAAAATGTTTAAAGTATTTGGGTATATGTCATATAGCTTCTCAATGCCCCAACAAGAGAGTCATTATTTTGAAAAATAGTGAAGTTGTGATTGAAAGTGATATTGATCATGATTCTATGCCCTTACTTGAAGATGCTAGTGATGATAGTGTTGAATATCCAGTAGAAAGAGAATGGCTTGTGGTTAGATGGGCTTTGCATTGTCAAATTAAGGAAGATGAAATAACTGAGCAAAGGGAAAACATTTTCCATACTCGTTGCCTCATTAATAACAAGATATGTAGTATGATAATTGATGGTGCGAGTGTTCTAAATGTTGTAAGTACTACGTTGGTTGAGAAATTAAATTTTCTTACTGTTATTCATCCTAGACCATACAAGCTATAATGGTTGAATGAATATGGGAAAATTAAAGTTGATAAGCATTCTTATTTCTTTATTAATTGGAAAATATTTTGAAGAATTATTATGTGATGTTGTTCCTATGAATGTTGGACACATACCGTCGAGAAGACCTTGGGAGTTTAATAGAAAAGTGAAGAATGATGGGTTTACAAATAGATATTCTTTTGTAATGAACAACAAACTTATTACTCTTATACCATTAACGCCAAAGCAATTGTATAAGGATCAACTCAAGATGAAAAAGGAGAGAGGTAAAAATGAGAGTGTCTAAAAAATGAAAGAGAGACATAAAAAATAAATGAGACTAAAAAGGAGAGAAAAGTTACCAGCTAAAAAAAGAAATGTAGAAAAAAGAGTGAAGAGAGAAAAGAAAAGAAGAAAGTGAGTTTTTATGCAAAAGAAAGTGAAGTGAGGAGTGCTTTCTTGCCTGAATAACAATTATTTCTCCTTGTTTATAAGGAATCCTTTTTGAATACTAACAACATTGACTCTTCCTTTCCAAGTGTTTTTGATTCTTTGTTGCAGGAATTAGAACGTATATTTCTTGAAGAAATTCCACCAAGGTTACCACCCATTAGAGGAATTGAACATTAGCTTGATTTCATTATAGGAGTAACAATTCCTAATAGGCCAGTCGATAGAAGTAATCTAGAAGAAATGAAGGAGCTTCAAAGGCAAGTATAAAAGCTCATGGCAAAGGGATATATTAGATAAAGCTTAAGATGTTCCAGTATTTTTGGTTCCAAAGAATGATGGAACATAGAGGATGTGCATTAATTGTAGAGCTATAAATAATATCACTCTAAAGTATCGCCATCTCATTCCTATACTATATGATATGCTTTATGAATTGCATAGTTCCGTTGTCTTTTCTAAAATTGATTTAAAATCTAGATACCGTCAATTTAGAATGAGGGAAGGGGATGATTGGAAAATTGCTTTAAAAAAACATGGTTTGTATGAGTGATTAGTCATGTCATTTGGATTAACTAATGCACCTAGCACTCTCATGAGATTAATGAATCATGTTTTGCATGCTTTCATTGGGAAATTTGTTGTGGTTTATTTTGATGACATTATTATATATAGCAAGAATCTTGATGAGCATTTGAAGCATTTACATTGTGTGCTTGATATTTTAAGAAAGGAAAAATGGTTTGCAAATATGAAAAAGTGTGCTTTTTGCATGGATAAATTGTTTCCTTGGTTTTGTGGAGAGTGCTACAGTCATAGAAATTGATGAGGAAAAGATAAGAGCTATAAAAGAATGGAGAACAACGAAAAGCATAACTGGGGTAAGAAGTTTTCATGGTTTGGCTAGCTTTTATAAGCACTTTATAAAAAATTTTAGCACACTTGCTGTACCACTCACTGAGGTAATTAAAAATGTATTTGTTTTAAATGGGATAAAGTACAAGATGATGCATTCAATGAACTAAGGATAAATTGTGTTATGCACCTGTGTTAGTTTTACCTGACTTTAATAAAACTTTTGAAATTGAATGTGATGCATATGGAGTTAGAATAAGAGCTATTTTAATAGAGGAAGGAAAGCCAATTGCTTATTTTAGTGAAAAGCTAAATGGAGTAACCTTGAAATATCCAACATATGACAAGGAGCTTTATCCACTTAAAAAAGCATTGGAGAATTATTAACACTGCCTTTTGCCTAAGACTTTGTGATTCACATTGATCATCAATCTTTGAAGCACATAAAGGTCAAAGTAAATTGAACAAAAGAAATGCAAGGTGGCTGTAATTTATTGAGACATTTCCATATGTAATCAAATACAAGAAATGTAAGGAAAATGTAGTGGTTGATGTATTGTCAAGAAGGTATACTCTTCTTCTCTAAATACTACATTTCTTAGGTTTGAATATATCAAGAAGTTGTATCCCAATGATGCTGATTTCCTAAAATATTTATTGCTTGTGAAAAGAAAGCATTTGATAAGTGTTATAGAATTGATGGCTACTTGTTTAAAGAAAATAGAATGTGTGCACCTTAATGTTCTTTATAGAAATTGCTTGTGAGAAAAGCACATGGGGGAGGATTAATGGGAAACTTTGGTGTGAATAAGACTTCGGACATTTTGTATGAACATTTCTTTTGCCCTAAAATGAAATGTGATGTGGAAAGAATGTGATTTAAATGCATAACATGTAAAAAGACTATGTCTAGAGTCTTGCCATATGGTTTGTATAGCCCATTACCGATTCCTAGTGAACCTTAGGTAGATATTTCAATGGACTTTGTTTTGGTTTGCCTAGGTCAAAATGAGGGATGTATTCAATATTTGTGGTTGTTGACAGATTTTCTAAAATGGCATATTTCATTGCATGTTATAAAACTGATTATGCCCCATATTTATGATATGTTCTTTAAAGAAATTGTGATACTTCATAGTGTTCTTAAAAGCATTGTTTCTGATAGGGATACAAAGTTTGAGTCATTTTGGAGAGTTTTGTGGGGAAGCTTCACACTAAATTGTTATTTTCTACTACATGTCATCCACAAACCGATAGATAAACTAAAGTCGTTAATAGAACTTTGACTCAATTGTTAATAATTATGATTCAAAACAATTTAAAAAATTAGGAAGATTGCTTGCCATTAATTGAATTTGCTTATAATGAGTGTTCATTCATCTATTGATTATTCTGCTTTTGAGATTATGTATGGTTTTAATCCACTAACTTCTTTGAATTTATTACCATTACCTATTGATAAGAGAGAAAGTTGTGATGGCAAAAAGAAGGTTGAAATAGTGAAGTAACTTTATGAAAAAGTAAAACAGCAAATTAAAAAGAAAAATTAGCAATATGCATTTAAGGCTAACAAGGGAAAAATGCGAATTCTTTTTTAACATGGTGATTGGGTATGGGTGAATATGAGGAAAGAAAGATTTTTAGCTCAAAGAAAGTCTAAATTACCTCAAAGAGGAGATGATCCCTTTCAAGTTCTTGAAAGAATTAATGACAATGCTTACAAAATTGATTTACCTTGTGAGTATAATGTTAGTGCTACTTTCAATGTGGCTGATTTATCTCTTTTTTATACAAGTGATGATTGGAGGACGAATCCTTTTGAGGAGAGAGGGAATGATGCGATACAGTAAGATGACTTTTTAACCCCTAAGGATCCTTTGCATATTTTAATTAGACCAATCAAAAGAGAAAGAGCTAAAAGAATTAAGGAATCATTGAATGGGTTAGTACAAGAGAGGCATTGGCAAAGTAAGTGACAATCAAAGCAATAAGTTAGATTAAAATACTGAGGACATTAATTTTATTTGTGCTAAAAATAGAGCTCCTGAACCTATTTTTGGGCTTAAAGACATTAATTTAAAGGCCTTGGACCAGTACTACACATGGTAAGACTTATTTAGGCCTAAATACTTACATTTTGGGCTTAAAATACTGATTCTATTTTTGTTATTTTATTTGTAGAAAAATTAGTTATTAGTTAGTAGACTTAACTTTTAGATTCTCAAGTTACTTGCAATAAGTCCTTATTATTTTATTTACTATGTTGAGTCCTAGGTTGAATTTAATGTTTTTTAGGTCAGATTTAAAATGATCTCTTCAAAAACATTGTATGACTCATTTTGGAATCAGATTAGGATTCTTGATTGAAAGTTTCATTTCTACACTTTGTTTCTTGAGAGTGGATTCTCCTAGGGTTGTTCATAGAACTAATAGACTTATCAAGGCTTGATCAACTTTCTGGCTTTTTCCAATACTTCAAGTCCTTGTCTTCTGTATTCAAGGGTTCAAGTGGATCACCATACCTCTTTTTAACATTCTTGGTGTGTGTATATTCTGATTGGTTATGGGTCATGGGATTTTCTATAGTGAGTTCGCACTAATACATGGCAAAGATTTTTTATACTTAAGCAAACACACATTGGTGTTATATAAGCTTGTGTGTTGTGTGTGGGGGGGGTAACAGACACACATGCAGCTGACAAAAAGTAACGAATGTGAGGGGAAGCGAATCTTGCATGACAGATCAGAATGGCATGACTAGTGTTTCTTTTCAAGTGTGATGAGAATCTTTGATGTTACTAGTCGTCACTTCAAGGAATGTTCTTTAACAACACTACCATACAAAAATTATTAGCTAAAAAGCATTTATGGAGTTTGAGGTGAGCTATGTGTAACAAGCGCAAATCCTAAGAAGAACCACACCTTAAAAGTTAGTTGTTGGAATGAGATAATGTAAGGCCTTATAAGGCGCCTCTTTCAAATAATTCTCGTAATATAGAAGTCTCGACACTATGCTGATTATGGGTTATGAATAGTACAGTTTACTATAGTTTTTTTGGGCAAATTAACTAATGGATCTATGTAGCTATGCTAATGGATCTATAAGTTAATATTTAAGGTTAATACAATATTTAATCTCTCAAGTTTAGCTTTATTTTGATTTTAGTCTCTAAAATTTTAAACAATAGGTTTGGGTCTTTCAAAACGTAAAATTGTCCATGTCTTTATTAAATTATAAGAACAAATATTTTAAATAGAAAGAAACTTGAATGACCAAAAATAAAATGAGGGCAAACTTGAGGGACTAAATATTGTATTAACCTTAATATTTACTATGAAAAACCATAACAATCATCGAAGGACCAAATAATTGTTATTTACTATTATAAGCCAAAGAAATCGATCTTCCTACATAATATTTTTCTAGTAATAAATACAATAATATTTTTCTAGTAATAAATACAATAATACTTTTTCTAGTAACAAGTGCACTTTATGATATTTAAACTTGTGTTCTCTTGAATTTGTATTAGAATTAGAATAATTTGCTCCTATGTTATAGGAGGATATCAAATTTTTAATAATTCTTGAATATAGAAAATCTCTACATTTAATAATGTACAAAATGACACTCTAAGAAGTTAAAATGTCTCGAACATACAACTTTTAGACAAATATTCCTTCCCAACCAAAGTCTTTATCAACATCTTACAACTTAGACAATGGGAAATATTCCTTTATTTTTCCTTAATCACAATCCTAAATAGATGGCTTTGTACCATTATGTTTGATAGAATATTTCCTTTTTTATTTATGTTATATGCCATGATCTGAATCTTTAAGTGTCATGTCATTAATATATACATACATATATATAATGTGTTTTCATATTTTCCAGAATATTCTCTTATTGATAGTAACTATTTCTTTCCCTTTCCTTTTTGTATAATTTAGGAATCATTAGGAATCCAGACAAATTAGGTTATTTTAATGGTTCATATATTTTTAGAGTTCAAAAATCAATTTAACAAAGGATAAATATATTATTGATGCAAAAAATGTCAATAAGGAGCCTTTAGCAGAGTGGTCAAAGGTGGAGGAATAAGCAGATATCCTTTGTTTAGCAACTTTGCCCAGTAACTGTAGAAAGTAAGGTTTTTTATTTTTTTTCCCAGCACGTGAAATTACAACTTTACCCCTCCCCCTTTTTACTCTACACCGTACCTCTATTTTCTTCAGTCCTCTAAAAGCAGCGACGATGCAGACGGAGAGCAGCGAGAGCAAGAAAGGGACTTTACGCCATCAATGCCATATGGTCATCCTCTCAAGTGTTCTATCAATTCCCTCTGTTCTATCATTATTGTTGGAGTCATCGCGTCAGTAGGCAAGCTGCATCCTTTTGATAAATAGAGCTAGTAAGGACTGCAGAAAGTGAGGTGTTTTATTTTTTCCCAGCACGTGAAATTACAACTTTGCCCCTCCCCCTTTTTACTTTACGATGTACCTCTATTTTCTTCAGTCCTCTAAAAGCAGCGATGATACAGATGAAGAGCAGCGAGAGTAAGAAAGGAACTTCACGCCATCAATGCCATATGGTCATCCTCTCAAGTATTCCATCAATTCCCTTTACTATATCATCGCTATTGGAGTCATCATATCAATAGGCAAGCTACATCCTTTTGATAAATGGAGCTAGTAAGGGAAATCAGAGGGGGTCACAGAAGGTGGGAGAAGAGTGACGAGGGTCGACACCATTGTGAGATATTGCCGAGGTCAGTCATCGTTATCGCTGTCGTGCTATTAGCAGTGATTGTTGTCGTATTTTAGAAATAGGGCACTATAGCCTTTATCAATATTCAGTCCATATCTCGATGTCGATAAAGTGCCATGATTAAGTGGAAGGAAATAGAAAGAAAGGAAACAGAGGGTGACGGAAGAAGGGAAAGAAGCCAGATCACGACGCTAGAGATAAAGCTACAGAGTCATCAGCGATAGGCGATAAGTAACTGACTATGTTTTTGTTTACTGTCGTTAGGATTGGAAATTATGTGCTTGAACTACTGATTGAACTATGAAAGATTATTGCATTTGGGGGTATATTCTTCTATGTGTTGCAAATCAATTTTTGTTCTCTGCTCTATATCTGGCCGAGGAAAATGAGTCTTGTTGTCTCAATAGAAGGAAAGTAGTAAGCGTGGTTGAGGGTACATATATACATGAACACACAAATATGTTACTGTGTGAATGATATGTGGTTATATATATATTGTGTAGACATGCGCTGTGAAGATATATATATATATATATATGTGCTAATGCTATAAAAATAAAAGAGGAAATATAGGCATGTTGTTGTGTGAATGTTGCTGCTGTATGTGTGTGTGTATATATGGTCTGCTGTTTGAAACTATATATATGTGTGAGATGTTGGTGCTGCTGTGAATTATGAACAATATATGCTTATATATATACATGGCGATAGTTAGCAGAAACAGAGAAAGAAGTCATTGAAGCTGCTGTTTTGATCACTGAATAGCATAGAATATATATATGGATATGAGTTGTTGTAGCCAGGAGAAGTTGGACAATAAATATGCATACAAGTAAAGTCATCATGTCATGTGTGTGTCTGTTTGGATATATGTGTGCTGCTGTTTTGATATAGAAAAGAAAGAAGAAAGACATGGCTGACATAGAGTATATATATGTATATATGCATAATGTTAAGCGTTGTCAAATCTTATGGAAATGGTTAAGGAAAACTAAAGCATAATTGTTGAGGAGCAAGTATTACAATTATAACCAAAGCATAGAATTATGAATGATAATAGTTAAAGAATTGATTGGGTAACCTATGCTTGAATGGTTAAATTGTGTTGGGAATTGTAAACCATTAAAGTATGTTATGGGTTTCACAGTAATGTTTAGATGGGTGTTGTTTAAGCTGAAATTTTAATGCACTAAAGGTATTTTTAATTTAAATCAAGTGTTTGACTGGTGAAGTCATGTTCAAGGTCAATTAAAGCCTTCAGGATTATTTGGAGCTTGAATATTAAGGATTAAAATTTAAAGTGAACTAGTGAGCTCACTATTTTGAAAATGGAAACGATGATGAGAGAAATTGTTCAAATATTTAAATGTTGGTATGTATATGAGAATTGATGTGGTTATGTCAATTAAATAGTACTTAGTATTAAAGAGATGAATAGTATTTCCTGATGGAATGTTTTATTTTCAAAAAAATTGGGAAAATAAAAGGGAGAATGATATTTTAAAGATAAAAGCAAGAGTAAGTGAGTGGAGCATTCCATGTGAGTGAATAACGTCCCCAAAAATAGTATTTTAATAAATTGTTACTTGACTTAAAATGTTTAATTTTAAATATGATTTATGAAAAGCAAGTTTTACGAATTTATAGTTTTAATTGTTAGAAATGATTTTCTTTCAATTTGTTTAGAAAATAATTATGATTACATATGAAAATGGATGAAGTTTTGGAAAAAGAATTTTGCCATTGTCACATTGAATTGATTTTATTCATGAAATGTTCCTATATAAATTTCACATGTTTCTATAGTAACTTGATATTTGATTTTAAATGTTCATGCTAGGGGTTTTGAAATTCAAAGTGGTTTTACCAAAGATTATTGCATTTGAAATGATTGAGATCATTACATGTGAAATGGACCCCACGTATATTGGAAATGTTTTAGAAAGGATAGAATACATAACGATATTGCTAATAATAGTACTGTTAGTCCTTGGTGCACCTTGGTTACCTGAGCTAATGGATATTCGTGAGTTTTGTACTCGCGTCAGTTATTTGTGAGATTTATTCTCGTGCTTATTATTCATAGGTTTTGTACATGCGCCTGTTATTTGTGGTTTCATGTCATATCCTAATTTTTTTCCTATCTGTATAATACTGATAGTGGAAAGAGGTTTCAAAAGGATTATGACAATGATCAGAAGAAATAATAAAGGTTAAATGAGTCTTGAAGGAAGAGAGGGACCTAAAAGAAAATTAGAAAAGGTTGGAGGCCAAAAGTTAAAGTAGAAACAAAAGTTGGGCCAAAAGTGGTAATTTTCAAAAGTTTAAAGACCTAAATGTAATTAAGCAAAAAGTCATGGACCTAAATTTAATTACAGAAAAGTTTAGCCAGAAAAGGCTTAGAACTGCCTGGAAGCATTCCAGTCCCACATTTCATCAGAAAATAGAGAAAGTTATGCTGGTTAATCTAGCATAATACAGGAATTTTATTAGGGTTACAGATAGTGGATATTTATCTGATAGTCTAAAAGTTATCTGAAATTTTATCAGATCTCATAGACCTAGGAAATAAGTGAAAAAATTACATGAAGGTGTGCCCCATGACATCAAATGTCATGAATCTGACAGAACCCTGGAAGGAGCTCTGTATGAAAATTATTCCCGTATTAGTGAATTTTGATGGGAGTTTGAGAACATTCGTGATCCGATTATGAAATTTAACAGTAAGTAAGCCTGGATAGAATGAGCTCAGATGACCTCATATATAGGCCTATGATGATGCCAAGGAGGGCCAAAAGGCTACAAACGTGGGATATAGTGTAAATATGATTAGTTAGAGCCAGTATATGCCTTAAGGCAGTATAAAGAGGGGTGAAATGATAACTATGCTTTTAGGGTTAATATAGTGTAAGAAAGGACACAAAGGGTATTTTAGTCATTTCCTAAGGGATGGATGGCAGATAAATACTCAATCTAATAATGTCAATGGTATGAGAAACCTAGACACTAGTTTCTATGACATAATACATATCCTAGAATATTATAAAAATTAGGAATAGAAAATAGTCTGGTTTTTGTGAAACTGCTCCGATCGGTATAAAATTGGACTAGAATTTTGCCTATCAGTATATTTTACTTTTTCCAGCCAAACATGGCCCTAATGATGTCATGCATGATGAAAATACTAAGGCTTATAGGGCAAGAGTGGTTTAAGAATGAATATGGACCACTAGATCAAATAGTAACAAAATCAATCTTGGCCATCCATTTCTACCCAAATTTCTCAATAAATACCCCTCATTTTAGATTGGTTTCAGCAGCTTTGGGAACCCTAGGGAAAACTCTTGCAAAATTTCTATTCAAATAAGAAAAAAGTACACATCTTGGAGCACAAAGAAAGATAATCATCTCCCTTGTTCTTGAGCTTTGTTCTAGCAAGCTAGCTCTTGATTTTAAGGGGGTTTTTGTGCCATATTTCCCTTGTTGTTGCTGCTAGAAGTGTTGTCCATATATAGTTAGAATATGAGTTTTATGTTATGGATAGTTAGATAAGCTTAAACAAGCTAGAATCAAGTGGTATAAGCTTGGGAATTCAAGTATGCAATTAAATAGAAGTTTGTGTTCATGGCTGCTACTATATGTGACACTGTTCATATGTTAGAATTTCATGATTTTGATGCTTCCAATGAGTTTAAAATGGAAAAATGTGTGGGAATAAAGTATGAGAACAGATTTTCAAGAACGCCTTATTTTGATGTCTGTACAAAGAGAACAGATTTTCCAAAGGAACCAAAATCTGTTTTCAGATTTTTTGACCAAATAAACAGTAATCTTTGACGAATAAACTGTATTAATTGACTAAGCATTTGGTCTGAAAATTATTTTTCCCTTAAGTTTCAAGATTTTATCTTCACGTATCTTTTTAAACCACTTCATTTCAATTTTTCTAGAATTAATTATGATTTTTTGAAATTCGTCGCTTAATTTGGAATACCATATGAATAATAACTCAATAAGAGTAAAATTTCATATTTATCTAATGGAATTCTGAGGTCTTGTAAGTGGTTTTAAATGCTACTGAATGGTCCCTAAGACATATGAAATTAAGGATGTTTCATGAGTAGCAATAGAAGAACAAGTTGTCATCTTAAAGCTATTAAGCAAGTCAGAGATATATTTACTCTAGTTAAGGAAAAATCCAAATCTGTTTCATGTCACTTCTATACCAAGAAAGTAATGAATTTGGCCCTAGTCTTTCAAAGAAAACATCTTGTTAAGCTTCTCAACAAATAGATCCAAGCTCAATGAATTATTGCCAATCACCAGTGTCATCAACATAGATCAAGATAATGAGAATTTGTTTACCATCTCGATAAAGGAAAAGAGAAATATCACTTTTACTATTCTTGAAATTCTAGCTTAAAAGAGTGGTTCTCAACCTGTCAAGCCATACTCTTGGTGTTTGTTTCAAACCTTATAGAGCTCGTGTTAATTTACAAACATAGTGAGGTCTAGCAAAATCAATGGATTATCAGGTTGACACATATGAGCAGTTCTTGAAGTAAGTATTATTGATGTCAAGTTGGTGTACCCTCCAATTAAAACATGCATATAATATTAAGACCATTCTTACAATATAAGGCTTTTATCAAAGTGTTTATCGAAAAGAGCTTCAATAAATATCAAACATTTTGTATTGAAACATATTCACTCTTATTGAGTAATACTTTGATAACCAGCCTTACCGAAATATATTTGAAAAATATCATTTTGATAATAAAAGCTTAGTTTACACTTATCGAAATACTCATCGAGAAAACTCTTTTCAAAACATCAATAGAATAGCCAATTTATGGAAGTGTTCTTTGATAAATAGGTTTATCGAATATTCAATAAATGCATGTATAAATGCTGGAAGAACAATGAACAAACTTTCAAACTTTCTTTGATGTTTAATCTTATCTCAAATGCTACATAATATATGTCAAAACAATATTTTATAAGATCATTTCTCAAAGAACATTATAGGATCATTAGTTCAAAAATGTTTATCAGTTTCAATTTCAGAACTCTAGTTTAAAAACTGAATTTTTCTCTATTTATCGAAGTGCTTATTGATAACATGTCATATTGATCAATACTTTGAGAAATAAAGCTTGAAACAAACTTCATAATAGCTTTGTCCTTATTTATCAAGGAGTTTATCAATTAATACCCTTAATAAATATCTTATAAAAATATACTTCATTTCACAAAGTTAACTGACTTCATTGATGAAGTCTTTATCGATAAATCCATTTTGAAGAAAGATATTTCTCAAGTTTCACAAAATAAGTTTAAATCCTTTTATCAAAGTCTTTATCGATAAGTTCCCTTATCGATTAATGCTTCAATAAATTCCTTGTTCTTCTTATTTATCGAAGGGCTTATCAATAAACCCCTTATCGATCAACTTATCAAAAGATAAGCTGTGTAAAATCAGATTGTGAACTACAATGTTAAAACCATTTGTCATCTTCAAAACATATAGTCTAATACTTGAGTTGTAAGACTTAATGAGGATTTATCTTGTTCCAATCTATATTTTCTCTATGTATTTTGATTTCCTAGAATTGGTTGAGTCAATTTGTGTATTAAGGTTAAGAGTTGTTCTTCTTGAATGGTTCCATGGATTGATTATTGTAATTGAAGCTTTTAATCTTTATATATTTGCTTATGTTTGTAATTACTCCTTTGTATAAGTGTATTGATGGATTTACCCCAATATGTCTATGTGTTGAGTGTGAGTTCATTGTGTATTTTATTGAATTAGTATTGTGGCCAAGCACTTGTTCATGGATAATGAGTTAGCTTTATTGAATTAATTATTTTGCAAGTTAATTAACTCCCATAATTAATTGAATGAGGATAGTCCAAGCCCATTCACAAGAGGTTTTTATCAAATCACATCTTTTAAAACAAATTTCCATTAAAGATATTTCCTAAAAGCCCTAAAACATCTATTTCATTGAATTGTCCTTAATTGATTTCAAATGAATTCTCAAAACCCTATGTTGTATTGCTTTCAATTGCATTTAGTTTTCTAGGATAGTCAATACGACTCTCTAGTGAAATGATATAAGTCTTACCACTATAGTGTTTCTCTTAGTAAATTTACAATCTTGAGCCCCAAGGTGTACAAGGACATGGTCAAGTCAATGACGTTATTGTCGGGAAGTCATTTTTTACTCCCAAGGCTAACCAAGTGTCAATTAAGATATTGATAAGGGGTTTTGAGCCTTTTAGGATTAGTTGTTTGCATTTTAAGATTAGTTTGCATAAAAATATTGAGGAAAACCCACTAAAGATCTTATTTTATTTTGATTTTCCATTTTACATACCATACTTGTGCACTCTTGTTATTTACACATCCATACTAGCACATTCTTTATTTTTGGTTTGATTTAACATATGGATTGTGTTACTTAGATTTGGTTACTGCTATATAATCACTTGTTGCTATTTTTATCAAGTGATTCAACCATTTACCTTGTTATATTTAAGTTACTTTATTCATACTTGTGTTATTGCTCTATTTTAGACTGAATTGAGAGTGTATAGATGCTAAAATTAAATTATTTGCTATCAAATTAAGTGCTTTCTACTATATGTGGGTTTACATTGAGATTTTTGGAACATTGAGCTTATTCTTGCATACATATCTCCACATCAATTTTGATTTTTGAAAAGAGTTATATGTGCATACAAAGTGCTTTGAAACTAATTTTGGATAATTGAATTTGAGTGTAAAGGATCCAAGTTTTGAAAATTCACTTGATTTGGAACAATTTTGAGCTTAATATGCTTAAAAATATTTTCCAACTTGTTTTTGAAATTTTGAAATAGTCCCAAAAGTCTTTTGAGCAAAGTGGTTTGAGCTTGAATACTTTTTCTGTGCTGTTGTGATTCTATAGAATTTCTTCTATGTGACCATTTGTCATGACAAAATACTTCTTTGGTTGCCATGAAAGTTCCACTTTTTTGTGAAGGTTACTTTATATGACCATTTGTCACAACAAGTTACCCAAAATTTGATCTTGAAATTTTCCTACAACCTTAGCTCAAAAGGAAGCAAAGGACTAAATTATCTATTTTGAATGCAAGAAGCCAAGGCACATCAAATCTTATTGTCCATAACTGACAAAGAAAAGAAAAAGGAGAAATATCATAGAAGAAAATCTCTAGTCACATATATCTGGGGAGATAGCTCATCACAAGATAAAGATAGTAACAATGATGAAATGACTAATATCTACCTTGTTGCCCATGAAAAAGAAGAATCTAACAAAGATTTTGTAACCAATCTTGAACCTACCTATGATGAATTATTGTCTAAATATAATGCTCTACGATCTGAATTGCTCAGAATAGCAAAGGAGTTGGTAAGCTCTAAGAAGAAGGTTAAGGTTCTAGATGACCAAATTGAGGAAACCAACAATGTACAATCTTGTGCAAAGTATGAAGAACCAAAGAAAAAGAGCAAAGTTAACTATAACTCTTGAAAAATTCACCAAAGGGAGTGAACTGCTCAAAGTAATACTTGGAAGTTACAGGTACACTATAAACAAGTCTGGAATTGGATATGATCCAAGATAAAAGAAAAGGAAAGAATAAGAATTGTTTAAAATGTTATTTAACTTATTTAAAAAATTATGTTCATTCTTCTAATCCTTGTTATTACAAGAGAAAAGGAACCTACTAAACATTAAAATGGGTATATAAGGTACTTGTGTGCCTAAGGTTATTCATACTAACCAACTATGACCCAAGAAAATATAGGTACCTAAAACTAGGTGATTTATTTGCAGGTTTGTCTCAAATCATCAAAGACTAATAAGTGATACTTTGATAGTAGACGATCAAGACACATGACTAGAGATATTGATAAGTTATTCAAGCTTACACCTAAAGAAGGAAGGAAAAGTCAGCTTTGGTGGAAATCAGTTAGGAACAATAGTAGAAATTGGAGATCAAGAAGGAATAAGGATTGAAGATGTTTATTATGTGAAAGGATTATGCCATAATTTACTGAGTGTGAATCAAAGTACAGACAAAGACAATTGGGTAATCTTTGGTTATGAAGAATTTTTGATTATCAACAAAAAGGACTTATCACTCAACAAAGGAGAACTAAAGACAAAGTTCATAGCACCAAGGGACAATAACTTTATCCTATTTTAATTGATTCAATCATTCTCAAAATTGCTTTATAGGTAAATAAAAGAAAGTGGGCTTTGGCACAAATGTTTAGCTCATATTAATATGAGACAAGTTTGAAAATTGATCAAAAAGTATTTAGTAATTAGTTTACCCAAAATAAAATTTGAAAATGATGTTATATGTGGTTCTTGTTAAAAAAGAAACAAATAAAGTCTTCCTTCAAGTCAAAGAAGATAGTCTCAACTGAAAGACCACTCCAAATGCTCCATAGGATTTGGTTGTCTAACAAAAGTAAAAAGTTTTTTAGGAAACTTTTATAATCTTGTGGTAGTTATGACTATTCAAGACTTACTTGGAATTTGTTTCTCTCCTCTAAAGATGAAGCATTTCAAGCATTTGTTGTATTTGTAAAAAAAGTTTAAAATAAGAAAAGTATGTCTATTGTGTCTATCAAGACTAATCATGATAGAGAATTTGAGAATCATGAGTTTGAAGAATACCATGAAGAGCATGAAATCAATCAGAACTTCTTAGCTCCACACACATCACAACAAAATAGAGTAGTGGAAAGAAAGAATAGAGTCCTTACTAACATGGCTAAAGTTATACTGAACAAAAAAAGGATATATCAAGTGTTATGGGCAGAAGCAATGAGCACGGCTTGTTATATCTCTAATAGAGCCTACATTAGAACAAAGGTTGAGAAAACACCTTATGAGCTGATAAAGGAAGAAAGCCAAATCTAGCTCACTTAAAGATTTTTGGAAGTAGATGGTACATCCACAACAATAAAAATAATTTAAGTAAATTCAATCCTAAATATGATGAATGATTATTTCTAGGTATTCTAATAGTAGCAAAGCTTAGTTTTTGATAAAAGAACTTTTACTATAGAAGAATCTATTCATGTTGTGTTTGCTAAAACTAATCCAATTTTAAAACCTTTTGAGGATGATGCTAAGATTGTTCCAAATTTTACAAATGAGTGTTGATAAAAACCAAAACAAAGCATCATCAGATTTTAAAAATCAAGAGAGAACCAATGAAATATTTTCTCAGGAAGAAGTAGATGACCAACCTAAAGAATGGAGACATAACAACGATCATCCCTTGGACCAAGTATTAGTGAAGTCAAGAAGTGGTAAAAACTGGGAGACAAGTGTTAAATTAAATGTTTCTCTATATTTATGTCAAACATTAAACTCACCAATATTGATAGAGCTCTAACAAATGTATTCTGAATAGAACCTATGCAAGAAGAGCTAAAACAATTTGAGCATAATCAACTTAGAATTTTGTACCTATGCCTAATAATGGTCTAGTTATAGGCACTAAATGGTTATTTAAGAACAAGCTCAATGAATTTGTAGTGATCATGAGAAATAAGGCTAAACTTGTTCCAAAAGGATATAATCAAGAAGAAGGAATTGACTATGAGGAAACATATGTTCCAATAGATAGATTAGAAGCCATATGAGTACTCTTAGCCTTTACATGTATGAAAGATTTTAAACTTTATTAAATGGATGCTAAAAGTATTTTTCTAAATGGTTACATTGTAGAGAAAGTTTATGTTGAGCAACCTCCTAATTTTGAAAGTTTAAATTATCCTGATCATATTTACAAATTGAAAAATGTTTTATGTGGCTTAAAGTAAGTTCCAAGAGCTTGGTATGGACACCTTAGCAATTTTCTTTTAGAAAAGAATTTTAAAAGAGGCAAAGTGGATGCAACACTCTTTATAAAAATAAATAAACAAGATTTATTAGTAGTTTAAATTTATGTTGATAATTTATATTCGATGCTACTAATGAAGATCTTTGTCAAAAGTTTGCCAATATTATGCATGGAGAATTTGAGATGTCAATGATGAGAGAACTCAACTTCTTTCTCAGATTACAAATCAAACATAAGAAGAATGACATATTCATTTCTCAAACAAAATATCTCAAAGAAGTTTTGAATAAGTATGAGATGGATCAAGCCAAAAGTGTGGCCATACTAATGAGTTCCACAATTCAACTAGATGTAGACGAGTAAAGGAAAGAATTCAACATCACCAAATATAGAGAAATAATTGGATCACTCTTGTATTTAATAGCAAGTAGACTAGATATACAATTCAATGTTGTGAAAGGTATCAAGCTGCATCCAAGGAATCACATGTTGAAGCTATGAAAAGGATAATAAGGCATCTAACATGAACTATCAATCTTAGAATATGGTTTCCCAAAGGAGGTAGTATATACTTGATAACCTACTCAGATTCAGATCATGTTAGTTGTAAGACTGATAGAAAAAGTACCAGTGGATAATGCCAATTTATTGGTGATTGCCTTGTATCTTCATTTAACAAGAAGAAATACAATGTTGTTTCTTCAATTGAAGCTAAGTATGTAGCTGTGGGAAGTTCTTATGCTCAAGTTCTATGGTTAAAGCAACAACTATAAGACTTGGGAATTCACTTGAAGGAGATACCAATTATTTATGATAACATAAGCACCATCAGCTTATCAAAGAATCCAATACTCTACTCAAGAACCAAGTACATTGATCTACGATATCACTTTATCAAAGATCATGTTCAAAAGAAAGATATCATAGTAAAATTCATCCCCACATATCTGTAACTAGCTGATATCTTTACAAAGCCTCTAGCAAAGGAATTGGAATTTGTTGATTATAATCTAAAAAATGAAATCTTCATGAAAAATTGAGTGCAAAATGGCCAAAGGAATAATTTTAGAAGTTAAGAAAAAGAAATTGAAAATTTAAGTTAAACAAAAATAAGTTGGAGAAGAGATCTTAATGGTTTCAATGGTCCTAAAGAGTTAGAAGTTTATATGTGATATTTATTTAGGGCTATTGAACATTATGGAAGTTGAATTGGCAGCTTGAACAATAAAGCTTCAAGTAGTAACTTTACTCATTCTCTTGATTTAAGTTGTGTTTATATCTTGTTATACTTCTTAGCTTCCCATAAATCACTGGTACAAAATATGCTTTTTAAAGCCCCATTTTAAATTGGTCCTTGCGGACACGGTATAAAAAATATGACCAATGGCATTTTTGTAAATGAGATGAAATAGTTACACTAGATTAACATGTCACCGGTGTAAACTATAATTACTAAGCCATATACTAATATCAATAGGTGTAGATTAGTTGTGTCATATTTTGACTCTTCAGTTTCTTGTCTATATTTTCCCGCTTCTTTTCTTTAACTTCTTCAGATCTTACGGAGAAGCTTTTAGAACAAATGAAATGTGGTACTTTTATAAATAAGATGAAATATTTACACCAAAATTAAATTGAACCGGTGTAAAATATATATAACTTGTGTTAAATATACTATCTATTCTGACTCTTCAATTCCGGTCTATGCTTTATCGCTTTTTCTTTAACTTCTTCATACCTTGCAGAGAAGCTTTTAGAACAAATGAAAGGTGATATTTTTGTAAATAAGACCAAATATTGACACCAGATTTACATTGAACCGGTGTAAAAGATATATAACAGTGTTAAATATACTTTCTATTATGACTCTTCAGTTTCCTGTCTATGCTTTTTCATTTCTTTTCTCTGTAACTTCTCAAGTCGTTTATTTCACTTCTTCGGTTCCTAACATTTATACTCATTATGATAGAAGGCCAATTGCATTCTTCGATATTCTTTTCTAAAATCATTCTTATTCCTCAACTATATGTATATCATTCCTATGATCAGTACTTTTGTCTCATCACTTTATCTGTTTTATCTTCTTTCCTTCTATCTCAATGCACCAATGGCTTCTTCCTCACGTATACTTCTTTCTCCATCGCACAAAATGAAATAGAGAAGATTTTGAAGACAAACATCCTGACCCTCACCCTATAGTTCCTTCTCCTCTTCCCCTAGTTGCACTCTAATGGAGCACATTGAGGAACTGATAATGCGCTTCAATGCTCTGGAGGAATTCGTGCAAGAAGTTTATGAGAAAGTTACTAGATTGAAAGATAGTTTTAGAGCTTTTTGTTCAGAAGTTCACCGCCATCAACAGCATGATAGCTTCTATCATCTTGTTCATCTTACCTACTCTGATGAATCCCAGACCTCTGAGTTTGATAAGTAGTGAAAGCATGTAACCTTTATCTGTTGCCCCTCCTATTTTATTTTTTATACTTAATGACAAAAGGATAGAATATATTATACATTCTGATAGATATTGTGTTTGGAAATTTCATACTTTTGATGTAAACTTATTAGTAAAGCTGAATGAATGAAGTTTCTCGTTCTGATGACATGTTATTTTATTTTGCAAAAAAAAATGCAACAGCTTGAAACTTGACATATCAATGTTCGGTGTAGAATATAATGACCTAAAAAAAGTTATTTCTACACCCGTGTTGCATTTTATCCAGTGTATATTTGCTTACGAAATACCCTTTAATTTAATCGAAAGCCCCTTCACGCCTCCTATCTGTTATTTTTACTTGTTCACATTTTTAAGTCTTCTCGACCCTTCATAGCCGGTAAGCTTTGTTTTGAACTCCTTATCTTGAGAACTAAAGATTTATGCACTACTGGTAGTACCTCTATTATTTGTGCTAGATTTATTGTTGTCATTTACTTATTTCATTTGATTCATTGCTGTAAGCTGGGTTTTCTTATTTTCTACTTTCCTTGTTTTTGGTCTTCTATAAATATGGATCATAGTTAGATATATGCTAAATGAACAAGTATTGTGTGTGCTGAGGCGGTGAAGGAGTTTTTGGATTTTGCTAAACAGAACGATGATAATGACAATGGAAGGTTTTATTGTCCTTGTGTGAATTGTTTGAATGAGATGAAACAAAGTCCTATAGATATGTACACTCATCTAATTTGTGAGAGGTTCTGCAAGAGTTAAACAATATGGGTATGACATGGTGAAAATGTGGAAAGGTCGAGTGCGTCTGAACAGTTGGAATAGACCTTTGATAATGACATGGATACTGATGATCGAGTAAAGGACATGATTCATGATATTGGAGATGATGCTTTTATGCAGTCACATGCATATAGTATACTATGTGCAATGATGCAAAAAAACCTCTATACCTAGGGTGCAGAAAATACAAACTGTTAATGCAATGTTGAGATTGGTAAGTATGAAAACACGGCATGGGTGGAGTGATAGAGGTTTTTCAGAATTGCTTGAGTTGTTGCAAGACATGTTTTGCAGAAGAAAATTTGTTACCCAAACGCTACTATGATTCTAAGAAAATAATGTCCTTTAGGCATGCAGTATAAAAAGATTCATGTATGCCCAAATGATTGCATACTGTACAGGAAAGATTTTGAAGATGAGGAGAAATGTCCAATATGTAAGACACCAAGGTACAAATCAAATAAGTCTCTTGTAAAGGTGTTATGGTATCTTTTAATTATACCAAGGTTTAAGTGGCTTTTTGCTAATGAAGATGAAGCAAAAAAAATGTTATGGCATGCGACTAAAAGGATTTATGATGGAAAGCTTTGTCATCTGGCTGATTCTTTACAATGGAAGAAGATTGATGACTTATTTCCCAAGTTCTGCAAGGAACCACAAAACCTAAGGGTTAGACTCAGTACAGATAGCATAAACCCTTATGGTAGCCTTAGTAGTATACATAGTTAATGGCCCATCCTCTTAGTGGTTTATAACCTATCTTCCTTGTTGTGTATGAGACGCAAGTATGTAATGTTGTCGATGTTAATCTAAGGACCAAAACAACTAGGAAATGACAGACGTTTACCTAATGCCCTTGATCGAAGATTTGAAGAAACTATGGGAAGGCATGGATGTTTTTGATACTATTAAGAAAGAGGTATTCAATATGAGGGCCATGCTCTTTTGTACAATTAATGACTTTCCAGCGCACAAACTTTTGTCAGGATATAGTGTTAAGGGCCATAAAGCATGTCTTATCTATAAGGAAGGGACTTGCTACTATCAACTTCATCATGGAAGAAAGACAGTCTACCTAGGTTATATGAGATTTCTAAGACAAGGCCACCTATACCGTCGACTGACGAAAAAAAAATTTGGTGGCCAAGAATTTGAAAATGCTCTGAAGCCATTGACAGGAGAACAAGTTTATGAAAAGGTGAAAGACATCAATATTACTTTTGATAAGACTACCAACAGAAATGAGAAAAATATATGGAAAAAATATCTATCTTTGAGCTTCCGTATTAGCAACATCTTCAAGTAAGGCACTATATTGATGTCATGCATGTGGAGAAAAATGTGTGTGACAGCATTTTTGGAACACTTCTCAACCAACATGGTAGTTTCAAAGATGCTTTGAAGGCAAGATTAGATTTGTAAGAAATAGGAATGCGTGAGGATTTATATCTAAGGCCAGATACTGAGGGGAGTTATTATGTTGAAGAGATTAATATTTTGTCAAAGGATGAGAGTAGAAGTATTTATGAATATTTACAAGGAATCCAAGTTCCTTATAGGTACTTATCTAATCTTAAGAAGATTGTGTCGATGAAAGATTTGAGATTAGTAAGCCAAAAGTCTCATGATTGTCATATCTTGATGTAACAATTACTCCCAGTAGCTATTTCAGGAATCCTTCAAGATGACTTGAGACACATTGTAACCCAACTTTGCTTCTTCTTCAATGCTATATGTGGCAAAGTCTTTCAGACTGAAAAGTTGGATGAATTGGAGCACGAGGGTTATGTTATTTTGTGCCAACTTGAAAAACTATTTCTTCCATGCTTTTTTGACATCATGGTATATCTCAGTATTTATCTAGTGTGAGAGAAAAAAATATGTGGCCCTGTATACTTATTATGGATGTACCCATTTGAAAGATACATGAAAATCCTTAAAGGGTGCATGAAGAATCCAAATTAGCCAGATGCATCCATTGTTGAAAAATATGTTTATAAAGAAGCTATAGATTTTTGTCAACACTACCGTCTAAAGTATGACTTACCGGTCTCGCTAAACCCCGTGCCAAATAGGGGGTTAACATGGAATATCGGTGAAGAGTGTTGATTGTAATGAATTACAGTAAATACATTTACACATCTTGAATAACATTGATGAAGTTCAAAACTATATAGTTGATCATAAAGAGCTTGTCCAGAAACAAAATAATAGAATGATAGTGCAAATACTGATTAGAGAACACAACAAATCTTTTGCATATTAGTTCAAACAAAAGGTTAAAAATGATGATTATGTATCTGATTGAGTTAGATGATTGGCATATAGTCCTAAATTTAATGTGATATGTTGGAATTCATTTGATATCCATGGGTATTCCTTTTATACTAAGTCCCTAGATGATAAAAGTAGTATGCATAATAGTGGTGTTATGTTAGTGGCTAAAGCTATGTACTTCTCTAGTTCAAAAGACAACAATCCTAAATTAGCAGTCATCCCTTATTATGGCTTCGTTGAGGAGATTTTGGAGTTGGACTATGCCAAATTCACAGTTCCCGTGTTCCAATATAAGTGGGCTAATGTAAACAATGGTGTTATGGTGGATCGGTTAGGATTTATACAGGTTGATTTGAAAAGTATAAGTTTTGGGAATGAGCCTTTCATTATGGCAGACCAAGCAAAGCAAGTATTCTATATCACTGATCCAAAAAATAAAAGATGGTATGTCGCTCTTCAAGGGAAAAGGGTTATTGACGATAATGATTCAATTTGAGAGACCCATTAATTTTCAGTAGGTTTACCAAAATTGAATGAAGAAGAAGTAGATTTTGATTCATTTTTATGTGATTGCATATATTGTTTTGATGTAATAATAACACAAGTATATTGTTCTGATTGTATATATTATTTTGTTGTAACTTACAAGTGATAGGTTAATAAAGGATTGTTTAGAAAAAACAACTAATATTTACACCGGTTGTACATGTTATCTAGTGTAAAAATTATTTTGAATTTCAAATTATTAGTCGTTTCATATTCAAAGTATGATTTTTATACCGGATTTAAATATTAACCGGTATAAAAAGTCTTGAATAAAAATACTTTATCAAATCCCGCCCCTTGGCGCGTCTCTTCCTTTCTCATTTCTCAGGTTGTATGCAATCTTAGTTTTTATGTCATCTATCATTACACCATTCGTCGTACGTTGTGGTTTTTGTCTTGCTTCGCTATAGTTAGTCATTATTCTATGTTCTCACTCTCGTTGTGCTTTGACGTGTACATGTTCTAGACACTTATTTTCTCGTGTATGTGCTTTTCCTTTTACGTGTTTGTTGAATCTAGGTTTTGTAGTTTTATGCGATAAATGCTTGCACTTCTTTCGCTGTGGTCAGTCATTCTTCTCTGTTTACCATGTTTGTTTTTGTTATTGCTTATATAGAAAAATAGGGGTAGTGGTAATCAGAATGAGGCTAGCGATGCTTTAAGCGACTCTAAGTAAAGGAGGGGCAAAAGTGCGATGCGATTGAAAGATATTTTGAAAGATAGGATGGAAGGGAAATTACTATCGATTGAGTTTGACACACATTGGAACCCAATTGGTGAACACAGGACAAAGTACATGAGTTATGTCAGCCTCCTAGCACACAACAAGACTAACATTGCCATACAGACTTAGGATGCTGTTGATAATCGCGTGAAGAATCAAATTTAGGGCTCTATCTGGGTATAAGAACTGCCTATTGTATATTGTATACTGACCAATACCAAAAAACATAACTATTTGTTAATAACTTCACTTTCAATGGAAATTATTGCAGCTCACTTATGATGTTCCCAACAATGAAGTCTTGAAGAATAAGACATTGTGTTATTGCGCTGAGCATTGGAAGGCATTCAAGACACAACTAGCTCGTCTGTATGTGCATGGCTAGGACAAAGATAGTCAGCCTCATCCTTCTCCATGCAACAAGTATCAATCATTGATGAAGCTACTTGGGAAGAATTTGTTAGGCTTCAGACTACTACAGAAGCTATGGTGAGTTAATATGTTGTGAAAAAGGAATCTTGCATTTCCCCTGTTTCTTCCTTTTGTATGTATGGGGATTAACTACTTCAAGTCTTACAACAAAAAAGAACAAAAGCCATTTAATATGCACTCAAGAATGATTACCCCCACACAATGTCTCCAGGGGTTACATGAAGGCTGAAAGAGACTTGTTTGGGGCCAAGAGGAAGAGGCTAGAAGAGGCTGCTGAGTCTGATCCTAGTGTTACTCTCGATCCCCCATCTCCAATATGTCATAAAGGTAAGTGGTTGTACACTCACCAAAAAATGAGCATATCATTTACAAGCAATCCTGCTCGCATGATTGCGGCAAAAATTATAAGTACTACTTGTATTATTTTGTTTTAATAAACTAATTATATTATTTCTTATGTTTACTCTTTCTATGTTATAAGTTGATCTTAAACAACAAGAAGCCCATGGCTCCTTCAAGTCATATAGTAGGAATGACATCTTGACTATTACCACAGGCAAGCAAGAGCATGGGGGTCGTGTCAGGGGAGTTAGTCGAGGTGTCGGTATAAGAGATGTTTTTGGAGTATCTCCACAACATTCTCCATACATCCCGAGCTGGAATCATTATTATCCATCGTGAGGGAAGATGCTAAGGCAAAGGCTTAGGCAAAAGCTAGAGCACATACATAAGCTTTAATTTAGGCACAATTACAAGAAGGTTTGACAAAGATCAAGGAAGAAATATTGTCCATGTTAACATCAAGGCAATAGGAGCCAAGTGCCACCCAAATGCTCTCACATGCAGCTCGTCCTAGCACTAAAGGGAGCTATTGCATGGCCAAAAAGGTGTCAGAGGATGCTGAACCTTGTGATATATATATAGAGGATCCTATCAAAAGGTTGGTGGCACATGGTTCCATTCATATCTTAGGGTAAACTGCCCACCACATCCAAATTCAAGATGATCAGTTAAGGGTGGCAGTTGAAGTCGTGATATTTGAATATGCTCTTGTCCCAATTTTGACTGATGAGGCAAAGACTATGAGTCAGGCAAATGGGACTTTCATATTATGGCCAAAGTATCTTGTTTCGGATCACATCACATCATCTCCAAGCGAACTTCCCACACCTCCCAATTTGAGTTCCATGCAACGTGTGATCCAATTGGCATATGAAGAAACGTTCCATATGGATACATTACCTATGGATTCAGTTGTAGATAACATAGGGGTTGCTTCCTTTGTTGACCATGCAGATGTGAAATTAGTGATCACTCATAGGAATGAACTAACCTCCAAGTGCGTCTAAGTGTTTTTAATATAAGTCTAAATGTAAATATATGTAATGACAAAATTCATACAAGCTGAGTGTTTGCATTAACTAACATCGTGTTTGAATTAACTGGAGGTACATGCAAGCTAAGTTGGTTTCCAAGGGCAAACAAGGTCAGTTTAGATTCCTATGCCCATTTCAGATTTGTTAAAAAGGGACCTCCTAATCTTTAAGACTTAAGTACATTGCAAGGAGGCTTGGTGAAACTGATATTGATTGTTTCTTCACACTATATATGCAAGAGTAAGAATAATAATATTCTAGTTTCTTATACTAGGTTTGTATTTGCTTAATGCTAATAATCATTATTGTTTAATTATTTTCTACAGCAACCATTGGCAATTGATCATACTATGTAAGCATACTTATAAAATTTTCTTCTTATGCTCCCTCCACTACAAACCATCGGTTAATGCCAAGAAGATTATGAACATGTGAGTTTTTTTCTTATAGAACAATGGTGTTTGTAGTAAATTAAATATGATTTTTATAATAAAATGGTTATTAAGTTCATAACTTTAGTCATAGGGCTATGAGGACGTTTCCAATTGCAAGGGGTATTAAGAAAACCAACTTGGTGAGGGATCCTAAATGGATCACACCGAAGATAATAAAAGTATTAAGTGTTATGCTCCACACAGGTTTTTGTTAATGACACATAATTTTGTTCATGTTAATATTACAGAGTCGAAGGCAACCCAAAGAAAGCAACTTGTGCGGCTTCTACATGGTTAGACACATGATCAATATCATCTTGTCAAATAGAACTGACCTAACTGATAAGGTAAATTGTGTTTTTAATGATTTCATATATTTCTGGTCAATTTAATATATCTTAGTAATGCTTTAATTTCTTTTATTTTAATTTGATATTTCATATGTTTGATCAATCAGACACATTTTCTGAACAAGATATTCAGGACCTGCGCAATATTTGGGCTGAATTTTTTGTTCAAATCATTCCTTCTAAATAGTATTTGTTATTACCAGAATACATTTTTTATTTTTCTATTCAAATGATTGTATTTTTTATTGAATTTTATTAAATAAATAATGTAATGAACAATTGAAGATATGTCTCTGTCATCTTGAACTTTGCTTATGCTGCTGTCTATTTGGGCAGTTTATTCATGAAGCTTCAAGGGATGGGGTTAATGAAACAATATATACGCCGGCAGGAGTAGAAACAATATATGTAAATATGACAATATATACACTGGTTGTCTTTATAGTGAGGTGTAGAAAATTTATTAATCTACACCGGGTATAAACATAATCGATGTAAACAATTCATTAATCTACACCAAGTGAAAATATAATCAATGTAAACAATTCATTAAACCATTCAAAAGGGATTTGTTCAACCATTGTAGACATTAGCAAATTCTACGCTGGATTTTAAAAGGGACCAGTTTAAATTCTACTCATTCTACACCAGTGAACTGCCCGATTTAAAAAGTATATACTTTCTAAATGGTATGTTTCTACACCGGTCATTGCCGATGTAGATCACCATTTTTAACCGATTTAGAAAACCGATTTATTTAATGATTTCATATATTTCTGGTCAATTTAATATATCTTAGTAATGCTTTAATTTCTTTTATTTTAATTTGATATTTCATATGTTTGATCAATCAGACACATTTTCTGAACAAGATATTCAGGACCTGCGCAATATTTGGGCTGAATTTTTTATTCAAATCATTCCTTCTCAATAGTATTTGTTATTACCAGAATACATTTTTTTATTTTTCTATTCAAATGATTGTATTTTTTATTAAATTTTATTAAATAAATAATGTAATGAACAATTGAAGATATGTCTCTGCCATCTTGAACTTTGCTTATGCTGCTGTCTATTTGGGCAGTTTATTCAGGAAGCTTCAAGGGATGGGGTTAATGAAACAGTATATACACCGGCAGGAATAGAAACAATATATGTAAATATGACAATATATACACTTGTTGTCTTTATAGTGAGGTGTAGAAAATTCATTAATCTACACCGGGTATAAATATAATCGATGTAAACAATTCATTAATCTACACCAAGTGAAAATATAATCAATGTAAACAATTCATTAAACCATTCAAAAGGGATTTGTTCAACCAGTGTAGACATTAGCAAATTCTACGCTGGATTTTACTACTCATTCTACACCAGTGAACTGCCCGATTTAAAAAGTGTGTACTTTCTAAATGGTATGTTTCTACATCGGTCATTGCCGATGTAGATCACCATTTTTAACCGATTTAGAAAGCCTTTTTTGCAGTAGTGAGTTGAACAATTGTTTTATCTTGAACATGTTGAATGTTTCTCTTGAATTGTGTCACTACCATGGTTGACAATTATATGCTTGTATGTGCATGTTGATTATGTATACTTTGGCAATACTATTTGTCATTGAGTTTAATGATGGAAGCATAACTTGGTTGCTTGAATGGTGATTATTTCTACTTGGATTCTTTGAATCTCATCCCGACTGACTAACCATGCTAGGTTATGAGCTTCCAAATGAAGAGCAAGAACAAGAAGAAAGGGTAAGTGGATGAAGTGACAAATTCTTATGGCTTTATTTGATATAAGTTGTAAAATGTATAACAATTCCCATGAGTTGTGTAGATTCAATATGATGCCTCAGAATGGATATTAGATATGTAATGGTGAGTCACAAATGGTTACATGCCCTAATATGGCCTTACAACTATGGCTTTATGTTGTTCAAACTTGACTGCCCAGGTTTAGCTATTTTTAGTGCATGGTCCAATTTGGTTGAATAACCCATATTAAATTATCCATAATGGCCATGATAATTATTATACACAAACTAGATACCCTAAGCTTTCTAAAAAGTCTTAAATCAAGTTAATTTGAGTTTTGTAGCTTAAGTTATGAATTTTTAAATTTAAGGTACAGAACATGTCCGAAATCCATATCAAGTTTAGAAAATGAATTAACTGTATGAATATGAGAATGATCAGGCTAGATTGATAGTTTTCTCATGTAAAGCACTTCAAGGGGTTTTCAAAGAATATTAGAGCATACTCATATGATTTTTATAGAATTGGTTATGAATTTTTAAAATTGGACCAAAAATATGTAAATTCTAAATGAATAGTAACCCAATATAAAAATACAAGTTTCAATTTATGGACTTTAATGACTTGCTTGAACCATAGTGCTTTCGGATATGTAAAAAAGGTGTCAAAATTAAACATGTGACAGCAAACCTCCCTCATTCTATACGAACATGACCAACAAACATAGAAGAAGAAGCAAGTTGATCTATTGACTCACGTAAAGACATGATCGTATGAGAATAGAGGACCAAAAGCTAATAAGATGAGGAATAAGGAACAGAGGAAGACGACAGCGGTGTTCCTTGGTAGGCACGTACATCGGCAATGACCCCGAAGGATGGAGGACCATCTCCGTGCTTATGAGGTTGAGATTTTTGGAGTCTAAAGTCGTGAAGCTTCTTCCGTCGCTTCCCCTTTAAAATTTGCCAGCAAGAGAGGAAATATCTTGTAATATTATTTTTATTTTCTATATTTTTTCAATTAAAATGACCAAAAGCCCATGCTTTTAAAAGAAAGGAGGGGTGCTTTGGCAATTTAACAATTAAGGCAGAACGAAAAGGATTAAACAAACTACTTTACCCCAATTACAATTAACATAATTTCCAAATCCTCAATCCCTCTTTTTTCATTTAAAAAATTAATATTTAATATCATAAGAAACCTTATCACTTCCTCTTTAACTCATATTTTTTATATTATTAACATAATTATTTTTATTTAATTTTTTACTTGGAATGAAATAATTATCCTATTTTATTTTCATGATTATATTTTTTCCCTCTCAAAAAATTCGGTGAAACACCTTACGTAGAGACACATTAAATGAAGACAACTCTGATGAATTCCCCATAGAGAACTTTAAATAGTTCCATAAAAAGGCTTTTTTAAAAAAAATAAAAAACCTTTGAAGATGTCAGCAGGTTCCTCGTTTTGTAAAGGAATAGAATTTTCTAAAAAATTAAAATCCATAATTAACTTAGTACAGTTTACAACTTTGGTTTAAACTCACAGCCCTCTTTGAAAGCTTAATATAACACCTTAACACTCGGGCTCAAAGATCTTATCTACTAACCCATGTTTATATACTACTTCATTTATAACTAAACTAAAAGATTCAAAATATCACACAATTCCCATACTTATTCCAAGGCTTCTAAAGTTCCAAACATATCCAATCCTACATAAAATCATCTTCTAAATTCAATGGAAGTATTAGATCATTAAAATTCCATCTCTTTCTATAAAAAATATCCTTATCCAAAAGGTCTCATCTATAGTAAAGTCAAGAATATTAACTTGATTCAATAATCAATTATATAACTAACTTGTTTAAGAACTAATTATATAGTTCTATCTTCATTTTCTTCTTCCCCCTACAAATTAACATTTGGAAAGCATGTAAAATCTAGGTTAATGGAATTTCCAACCACTAAAACCTAGGTTTTATCCTTCTAAAACACATGCAAATAAACTAAGAAGGATCACATATATTATGCTTTAACTAACTTGGTCTCTAACTGTCTTGAATTACTTTTTGTCTTAGCTTAAGTTTTCATTTGGCCTTTTCCCAAGGGTTCAAGAGGCCACCGTTTTGGGCAGCATGGGGTAGGGTATTTATAGAAAATTTTTATGGGAAATGGAAGGCCAAGATTTGTTCAAATACTATTTCATCCAATGGTCCATAATTGATCTTAAACTAAACTTTCCCACCAAGAAAATTTGGATAAAATCACATGCCAAAAGTCCTTCTTCCTCCTTACTTTTGACGCCATGTGCCTCCCTTTGTGAGGCCCACTATGTGCAAATTTTAATCTTCCCCTTGAAGTTTCTTGACTTTCTTTTCTTTTTTCACAAATTCATAAATTATCCATTATTTTACTTGGGCTCAAAAATAATTTTTGGGACTTATTGGACTACTGCATGACACTATTATTGGGCCTCCCTTGGGCCTAATTGCTAATTGGTACAAATCCTAAGGCACTTCCTATATCAATATCCTTAAATTATCCTAATTTTTTATATAAATTATATTTAACTCTTTTATTGGTTCTGCCATTTTTATAAATTTATTCTAATATAAAATAAATTTTTTGCATAATTTTCTAAAAATCAGAAGTCCTAATAAAAATTCATATGTTTTCTCTAAATCTTTTATCGATGTTCAATTTCACCTTAAAATTTTTAATAAATTCTATAGAACTCTTTTTTAAATTCTTTTAGTTTCATAAATTCTTATATTAATTATAAGAATTTACTATAAAATTTTATATGATTCTGAGATCCAGAAGATATTGTACTAATCTCCAAACTTCATAAATTAATATCAATTTATCGAGACCTTAAATTAAAATTATGAGAGTTATACATGACCTAAATTCTATTCTCTAATTATTAGTAAAATTTGGGACCAAAATATTTTTTGGGCAATTTTAACCTTTTTTTTGCTCAACTTTCTTAAATTACCATTTTGCCCCTGAATTTGACAAAATTACACTTTAGTCCATAAATTTGCCAAATTCCACTTAGCCCTTTCTACCAAATTTGAAACTCCAATTTGGTAAACTCCATTTAAGTACTTTTTCTATTTTTTTCTTAAATTTTCTATATTTAACTTTTTTCTAAATTATATTTACGTCATATAACTTTATGACTTTTTACTTTACATTCTTTCTTTGACTTAAACTTATCCAAATATTATCTTTTCTTCTGATTATTATTCTAATCCCTTCTTTTCTCTATCAATTTTAGGCAAACAGAAAAATTTAGAATGTTACAACTCACATATCTCCATCAAGGATTGCGAGTTCCTCTTTAAGGAAGATTACAAACTTGATTATATAATTTATATATAACAACTTCATATACAAGCCTCACACAACTTTAATATTTAACTACTTTAACCAAAACTAAGATATACAAAAACACTCCAACATTCAACCTTCTCAATCTCCTTCTATAGCCAATCATGTAAGAAAAATGGTGAGATTCAAAGAATCTCAATAGTAACATAATTCTTTCATATAGATATGCGAAAATTCAATAAAGCATGTGAACAAGCCATGTCAAAATCTCAAACCAACAATAAAGTTGTCAATTCTCTATATACATACATATACTTGAAACAATGCTTTCACAGTAAATGCCAGTCATTCTGATACCCTTACTTGAGTATAGTATAATTCTATGAGCAACCAGTTATCTCAAACTATAAACATGCTTTACGCATGTCAAACCACGTTTATGTGTAACCATGCTTGCGTATGTCAAACTATACTTGCGCATGTCAAACCATGCTTGCATGTGTCAACTATACTTAAAGCATATCTAACTATGCTTACATATGTCAATCCATGACAAAAACAAACATATATAATTAAATACATATAATTATGAAAAGAAAGAGTTACTACATAGTTTCTTTTCTTCCAAATTTCCTTCTCCTATATATTTTTCTTTCTCGTTTCCTTGGTAGGCTCAAGTAAAAGTCAAATCCTAAAATATATATATAAGGGCAGGTTAATACCTTTCTATCTATAACCTACAACTTCATTTAACAACCTCAAACCCCAGTTCTCTTTAATGCTTGCCTTATTAAAAAGTAGTTGTTTATCATAACTACATACATACTATCCAAAAACTATAAAGCACAAGTATAGAGCTTGTGTTAAACACTTAATACATATTTTATATCATGTGATTTCATTATATTTTCGGCATAATCCCTCTCTTCAACAGTTTGGACAGCAAGACTAATAAATCGGAAAGTTATTTCCAGGTGTAAGAACAATGCTTAAACCATCATTTAAAAATCTTTGAGCACTATAAAAACCATCAAATTATTCAATATTTAGATTCTTAAACCACCACAATCATAACTTCCAACACTTGTTTAGCATTAAAGAACCCCAAAACAGCAACTTAATTCCTTTGTAACCATAATGTTGCCGTCCAAAATAGTGGGTAACTCTTTTCAATCTTTCAATTTCTAATACGCTAACTATTTAACCATTATATACTTTTTTTTACTTGGCTACAAAAAAAATCCTAGCCATTTTGTAAAAATCAGCAACTGACTACCCTCTTTTGACACTTTAAAATCATTTGTGTGATATTAAAACTTTCCAAAATATCCATTCAAAGATTCCAAGTTCAACACCAACATTTTATAGAGACTTTAGGAACCCAAATAATTTTTAAAATAGTAATCTCTTACGAAAATATAACTTTCATGATTAAAACCCCTTTTAGTCTCAAACTAAAATCATCTTAGAACTCTAATAATAACTTATGTAATATCTCCTTTATACTTTTCAAATTATTCTTTTCAGTTTTAAAGCAAATTACAACAAGGTCTTCCTCCATAAACTTCACTTTCAACAACTTAATTCCATTTACATCAAGGTCTAGATTCAAAATCATCTCCCAACCTTAATACCTTTGTGCTAACATTACTATTAAGCTTCAAAACAAAATCTCATAAGTTGATACACCTTTCTATCATCTCAACTTCTAAAATGATTATGGAATTATCATTTTAATCACTACTGCAAAAAAGGCTTTTTAAATTGGTTAAAAATGGTATTCTACATCGGACAATGACCGGTGTAGAAACAAATTGTTTAGAAAGTGTACACTTTTTAAATCGAGCGGTTCACTGATGTAGAATGGGTAGAATTTAAACCGGTCCCTTTTGAAATCAGGAGTAGAATTTGCTAATATCTACACGAGTTATGTGAACAGTATTAATAAAATTTTTACACTGATTGTATTTACACCGGGTATAGATTAATCAATTTTCTATACCTCACAATAAAGACAACTGGTGTAGATGTTGTAATATTTACATATATATTGTTTCAACACCTACCGGTATTCTTTGTTCGGTTTAAATGTATTTTTAAAAAATGATCCCTTCAATATTTCATTAACCCCATCCCCTTCAAAGAGACATCAGTAGAGATAAAGTTCAAGATGGCAGAGACAAATCTTCAATTGGTTATTATATTATTCATTTAATAAAATTCAATAAAAATATACAACAATTTGAACAAAAAAATAAAAAAAAAATGTATTATGATAATGACAAATACTATTTAGAAGGAATAATTTAAACAAAAAACTTAGCCCAAATATTACGTAGGTCCTCAATATCTTATTCAGGAAATGGGTCAGATTGATCAAACAACTACAATATTAAATTAAAATAAAAGAAATTAAAGCATTACTAAGATATATTAAATTGACAAGAAATATATAAAATCATTAAAAACACAATTTACCTCCTCAGTTAGGTCAATCCTATTTAACAAGATAATATTGATCATGTGTCTAACCATGTAGAAGCCGCATAAGTTGTTTTCTTTGGGTTGCCTTCGACTCTGTAATATTAACATGAACAAGATTATGTGTTATCAGCAAAAACTGTATGGAGCATAAGATTTAACACTTTTATTACCTTCTGTGTGATCCATTCAGGGTCTTTCACTGAGTTGGCTTTCTTAAGATCCTTTGTAATTGCAAACATCCTTATAGCCCTATGACAGTTATGAACTTAGTAACTGTTTTATTACAAAGATCATATTTAATTTATTATAAACACCATTGTTCTGTAAGGAAGAAAACTCACATGTTCATAATCTTCTTGGCATCAACCGATGGCTTGTAGTGGAGGGAGCATAAGAAGAAAATTTTATAAGTATGCTTACATAGTATGATCAATTGCTAATGATTGCTATAGAAAATAATTAAATAATAATGATTATTAGCATTAAGCAAATACAAATCTAGTATGAAAAAAATTGAAATATTATTATTCTTACTCCTGCATATATGGTGCGAAGAAATAATCAATATCAATTTCACCAAGCCTCCTTGAAATGTATTGAAGTCTTAAAGATTGAGAGGTCCCTTTTGAAAAAATCTGAAATCGGCATAGGAATCTGAACTAACCTTGTTTTCCCTTGGAAACCAACTCAGCTTACATGTACCTACAGTTAATGCAAACACTCAGTTTGCATGAATTTTGTTATTACATATATTTATATTTAAATTAGACTTACATAAAAAACACTTAGATGTACCCAGAGGTTAGTTCATTATAGCTCTGCCCTCGACATATATGGGGAATATCATGGAGATGCTCTAAAAAATTCTCCTATATCGACACCTCCTCCAACTCCCCTAACATAGCCCCATGCTTTAGCTTGCCCGTGGCAATAATCAAGATGTCATTTCTACTATCTGACTTGAAGGAGCCATAGGCTTCTTGTTGTTTAAGATTAACCTATAACATAAAAAGAGTAAACATAATAAATAATATAATTAGTCTACTAAAACAAAATAATACAAGTAGTACTTACAATTTTTTTCGCAATCATGCGAGCGTGATTGCTTGTAAATGATCCTCTCCTTTTTTGATGACCGTACAACCATTTATTTTTGTGACATATTGGAGATAAGGGAGCAAGAGTAACACTGGAATCAAACTCAGTAGCCTCTTCCAGCCTCTTTCTCTTGGCCCCCAACAAGTCTATTTCAGCCTTTGTGTAACCCCCTCGAGACATTGTGTGTGGGCAATCATTCTTGAGAGCATGTTCAATGGATTTTGCTCTTTTTTCTACAAGACTTGTAGTTAAAATCAATACATACAAAAGGAGAAAACATGAAAAATGCAAGATTCTTTTTTCACGATATATCAACTCACCATAACTGCCGTCGTAGTCTGAAGCCTAACAAATTCTTCTTAAGTAGCTTCATCAATAAATTGATACTTGTTGCATGGAGAAGGATGAGGCTGACCATCTTTATCTCGACCATGCACATACTACAAGCTAGTTATGTCTTGAATGCCTTCTAACGCTCAGCGCAATAAGACAATGTCTTCTTCTTCAAGACTTCATTGTTGGGAACATCGTAAGTGAGATGCAATAATTTCCATTGAAAGTAAAGTTATCAACAAATAGTTGTATTTTTTGGTATTGGTTTACATACAATATATAATAGTCAGTTCTTATACCTGGATAGAGTTTCAAATTTGATTGTTCATGCAATTATAAATAGCATCCCAAGTCTGTATGGCAATGTTAATGTTGTTGCATGCTAGGAGGCTGACATAACTCATGTACTTTGTCCTGTGTTCACTAATTGGGTTCTAACATGTTTCAAACTCAATCAGTAGTAATTTCCCTTCCTTCCTATCATTCGAAGTGTCTTTCAATTGAGTGGCACTTTTGCCCTTCATTTACTTGGATCGCTTAGAGCATCGCTAGACTCATTCTAATTACCACTAGCCCCCATATTCCTATATACGTACTAAAAAACCATACATATTAAATAGAGAAAAATAACTGACCATAGTGAAAGAAGTACAAGAATTTATCGATGGAAAGAACTATAAACAGTTATTACAGAAAACTACAAAATCTAGATTAAATGAACATGTAAAAGGCGAAGCATGTACATGAGAAAATAAGTGTCTATAAAACATACACGGAAAAGCACAACGAGAGCAAGAACAATGAATAATGACTGACCAAAGCGAAGCTTGACGAAAACCATAGAGCATGACAATTGGCATAATAGTAGACGATGTAAAAACTAAGACTGAATACAACCTGAGAAATAAGAAATGAAGAGACGCGCCAAAGGGTGGGCTTAGATAAAGTATTTTCGTTAAGACTTTTTACACCGGTTAACATTTAAATCCAGTGTAAAAATCATATTTTCAATATGAAATGACTAATATATTTTGAATTTCAAAAGACTTTCTACACTAGATAACTTATAAATTTGGTGTAAAAAAGTTGTTTCTCATATCACTTTTTACACCAGGTAACATGTACAACCGATGTAAAAAAGGTTACCTTTAGTTTTTCAGATCACTTTTTACACCGTATGACATGTACAACTGGTTTAAATATTAGAGTTATTTTTTTCAAACTAACCCTTTATTAACCCATCACTTGTAAGTTACAATAAAACAATATATGCAATCAGAACAATATACTTGTGCTATTATCATATTAAAACAATATATGCAATCACATAAAAATTAATCATAATCTACTTCTTCATTTAATTTTAGTAAACCTACTAAAAAAGAAGGGGTCTCACAAATTGAATCATCATCGTCAACAACCCTTTTTCTTGGAGAACGACAGACCATCTTTTATTTGCCAGATCAGTGATATAGAACACTTGCTTTGCTTGGTCTGCCATAATGAAAGGATCATTCTCAAAACTTATACTATTTAAATCAACCAATATAAATCCTAACTGATCCACCATAACACCGTTGTTTACATTAGCCTACTTGCATTTGAATACGGGAAATGTGAATTTGGTATAGTCCAACTCTTAAATCTCTTCAACGAAGCCATAATAATGGATGTCTACTAATTTAGGATTGTTGTCTTTTGAACTAGAGAAGTGCATCGCTTCAGCCACTAACATAATACCACTATTTTACATGCTACTTTTATCATCTAGGGACTTCTTATAAAAGGAATACCCTATTGATATCAAATGAATTCTAACATATCACATTAATTCAGGACCATATGCCAACCATCTAACTTAATCAGATACACAATTATCATTTTCAACCTTCTGGTTGAACCAATGTGTAAAAGATTTATTGTGTTCTCTAATAAGCTTTTGCTCTGACATTTTATTATTTTGCTTCTAGACAAGCTCTTTATGCAAGCTCTTTATGTCCAGTTTCAATCTTTGCATTTTTTTTTGAAAAATAAAACAATAACATGTCATCAGAACAAGAAACTTCATTCATTCAGCTTTACTAATAACTTTACATCAAAAGTATGAAATCTCCAAAATAATATCTATCATAATATATAATATATTCTCTCTTTTTGTCATTAAGTATAGAAAATAAAATAGGAGGGACAGATAAAGGTTGCAGGCTTTCACTTCTCAGCAGACTCAGAGGTATGGGATTCATCATAGTCAATAGGATCAACAGGATGATACAAGATATCACGCTGTTGATGGCAGTGAACTTCTGAGTGAAAAGCTCTAAAATTGTCTTTCAGTCTAGTAACTTACTGAGACAGTTCTTCCATTGAGTCCTATAGGGCATTGAAGTACATGATGAGTTTCTTAAGGTGCTCAATCAGAGTGACAACTAGGGGAGGAGGAGAAGAAACTACAGGGTGAGGGTCAGGATATTTGTCTTTAAAATCGTCTCTGTTTCTTTTGTGTGACAGAGAAGGAGGTATATATGAGGAAGAAGCCATAGGAGTGTTTAGAGAGAAGAAAAGAAAAGAAAATAGAGATAAAGTGATGAGACGAAAAGTACTGATCATAGGAATGGTATACATATAGTTGAGGAAGAAGAATGATTTCAGAAAAGAATATCGAATAATACAATTGGCTTTCTATCATAATGAGTATAAATATTGGGAACCGAAGAAGTGAAATAAATAGCCTGAGAAGGTACAGAGAAAATAAATAGACAAGAAACTAAAGAGTCAGAATATGAAGTAAATTTAACACCGGTTATATAAAAGGAATTGGAAGACACGCAGCGGAAATTAATTTAAAAATTTTTTCCATTCCTTGCCAAGATCTACTGTATGTGTTTAAGTCAAGTGGGAAGAAGCATTACCCTCAGTGTTCCTCAGCTACTTCCACAGCTTCTGGTCACGATGTTCACAGCTTCTCTCCAAGGCTCATGCTCCCTTTCTGATCGCAAGAAGTCGACGACTCAGGTCGGCTTCCTCTACTGGTATCTACACGAACAGCGTTCCAACCATGAACGACGTGCTAGCGTCTCTTGTCCCTCCAGGGCTTTCTCAAGAATTCGTCCTCTCCATCTCTATTTCGGCAGTTTCTTATCTGCAAACCTTTTGCAGATTCCCCTTCGACCTTTCTATGTTCTATGTGTATCTCTAAAACACAGCTCCTAAAATTAGATATATAGGATGCTGTACATTTCTTTCTCACTAGCGAATTGGATTTTGGAGTTAATCTTATATTAATTCTGAAATTAATACAATATTATATATTGTATACTTTTATAAGAAACTAATTAAATAAATAATATTAAATCCGTCCTACAAATTTAATTACCTATTTATTTAACTTTAAATAAAGATGAGACTGAACTATATTTGATTTATTCTCATAAATCAAATTTGAGATATCATATCAATTTGAATTTCAAATTCAAACGTGATAGGGATTTAATTTATCCTTATAAACTAAATCTTATAAATATCTCTTATATGAGATATCCTATCAATTTAAATTTCAAATTCAAACATGATAGAGATTTAATTTATCCTTATAAATTAAATCTCATATATCTCTTATATATAATATATATATATATACAAATTTATATATATATGAATATAAATATAAATAAATATATACATCCACCCTGGACCATTCATTGAATCTAGACATGTCTTAGATTCAATGAATCTGGACATCATAACTCGTGTTTAGCTATTTTGTGTGTGACCCTGTAGGCCCATATGAAGTTGGCAGTGGGCCATTTGCTATACTGGCCACAAGTCGCAAGTGGTCTCTAGCAAGACATAACGACTACCCAAATCATATGAGGATCGTTAAACGATGTAACCTTTTATACAACCATATCATGTCCCTTCTGTCACGCGATATTTTGGTCATGGTTGAGGCATAGAAAATGTCATCCTCCTATTCCTGACCGTTACTTTCTCGATCCCTGAGTAGTTTGACTATAGAAATGGAACTACCTTTCCATTACAGTATGACCATATATTTCTCAGACTCACTCATCGAGGGGCCCAATAATATCTCTCTACGAATGTGAGGGACAAATTCCATGTTGACCATTCACATTCCTCCGTATGAAAAATCACTGAGCCCGAACGTAGTCTTTATGATCAGTCGGTCAAAAGTGACTTTTGACTAGGTCAAAGCTGAGCTTTTGTCATGTAAGAATGCATGATGATCTCAGGTCAAAGGGCATATTGACATGTTTGTATATGAGAGAAGCTTATGATGTTACCCATGCAGTTCTCTCATAGCGGGTCGGTCCAACACTTTATACTCTTACATGTGCCTATGACTTTGATTTATATCTCTATACATCTTCAAAATCATACTGGTCTTATTTCATCTGTGCTTCCACATAGATGACCAATCAAGGACATTTAGGATAAGATCATGAATTATCCAAGGATGGTCATCACAGTAAACATGCAAATAATATGATAACACAATTAATAAATTCATAAATAATATTCATAAGACAATGATTAGCCCCTAGGGCACGATTTCCAATAACCTCCACTTGTACTAGGTACAATCATTAATTTGACTAATTCCCATTGACCTAACATGACGCTCATACTTTTCTTGCACAAGCGGCTTTGTTAGAGGATCAGCAACATTATCTTCTCCTGCTACTTTGCATATTTTTATATCACCTCTATCGTTGATTTCTCTGATGAGATGAAATCGCCTGAGTATATGCTTGATCCTTTGATGTGACCTAGGCTCTTTGGCCTGTGCAATGGCACCGCTATTGTCACAGAATAAAGTTATTGGATCTGAGATGGTAGGTATCACCCCTAGTTTTGTGATTAACTTCCTGATCCAAACGCCTTCCTTAGCTGTATCTGATGCTGCTATATACTCAGCTTCCGTTACAGAATCTGCTACAGTGCCCTGCTTAGAGCTCTTCTAGCTTACTGCTTCATTATTAAGGAGGAATATATATCCAGACTATGATTTTTAGTCATCCTAGTCTGTTTGGAAACTCGCATCTATGTAACCAGTTACACAGAGTTCATCATCCAATCCACCATAGACCAAAAATAAGTCCTTAGTCTTTCTTAAGTACTTAAGAATATTCTTGACAGCAGTCCAATAGCCCTTACCAGGGTCCTGTTGATATCTGCTAGTCATACTTAAGGCAAACGAGACATCCGGTCGAGTACATAACATGGCGTACAAGATAGATCCTATGGCCGAGGCATATGGAACTTTACTTATGCGACCTCGCTGATAAGATGTACTAGGACACAAATCTTTGCTGAGGTGAATACCATGAGACATGGGTATGAAACCCCTCTTTGATTCGTGCATACTGAACCTATGCAGTATTTTGTCTATGTATGTACTCTGACTGAGTCCTAGAAGTCTTTTAGATCTACCTCTATAGATTCTGATTCCTAGGATGTAGGTAGCTTCACCCAAGTCTTTTATCGAGAAAGACTTTCCTAACCAAGACTTGACAATCTGCAAGGTAGGAATGACATTTCCAATAAGTAGGATGTCATCGACATAGAGTACCAAAAACACAACTGTGCTCCCACTAACCTTCTTGTACACACAAGATTCATTAATATTTTGAAGAAATCCAAACTCTTTGACTACTTCATCAAAACGATGATTCTAACTCCGAGAGGCTTGCTTCAGTCCATAAATGGACCTTTGAAGCTTGCACACTTTACCAGAGTCCTCAAAATGCACAAACCCTTCAGGTTGTGTCATGTACACATCCTCAAGGAGCTTTCCATTAAGGAAGGCTGTCTTGACATCCATCTGCCATATTTCATAGTTATAATATGCTGCTATGGCAAAGAGGATTCTGATTCATTTGGCCATTGCAACTAGGGAAAAGGTCTCATCATAGTCCACACCATGAGTTTGAGTAAATCCTTTTGTAACCAATCGTGCCTTGAAGACATTTACATTGTCATCTATGTCAGTTTTCTCCTTAAAAAACCCACTTGCACCCGACAGTTTTCACACCTTTAGGCGGGTCGACAGTTTTCGTACATGGATTGCATCTCAGACTTCATGGCATTAAGCCATTTTTCAGAGTTTGGTCCCACTATAGCTTCTCGATAGGTAGTCGGCTCATTATGCTCAATGAGCAACACATCACGACTGTCAAAAATCAGAAATCCATATCTCTGAGGATGAAGTCGTATCCTATTAAATTTCCGTGGACCTTGCGTGACTTGAAGAGTCTCAATAACTTGTTGTAAGTCTTCTCTGTTTTTCATCTACAGTTATGTGGTGTCTTGTAGCTCTCGAACTTTTTCAAGGTGTACCTTACTCCCACTGGTTCTTTTAGAGATAAATTCTCGTTCGAGAAAGATACCATTTCTGACAACAAATACTTTGTTATCAGTAGGGTTGTAGACGTAATATCCCTTGGTTTCCTTAGGATACCCCACAAAAAGGCACCTTGAGGATTTGGGCGCTAATTTGTCTGAGGCTTATTGCTTAACATAGACCTCGCATCCCCAAATCTTGAGGAAAGATAAACTAGCCGTCCTCCCAGTCCATATCTTATACGGAGTCTTTTCAATTGCCTTAGATGGAACACGATTGAGTGTGAACGCAGCTGTTTCTAGGGCATGGCCCCAAAAGGAGGGTGAAAGATCTGTTTGACTCATCATGGATCGAACCATATCTAATAGTGTTCAATTCCTCTGTTCAGAAACGCCATTCCATTGTGGTGTCCCTGGAGGAGTCAATTGTGAGACTATCCCACAACTCCTAAGATTATCTATGAACTCTTGGCTCAAATATTCACCACCCTGATCAGATCGAAAGGGCTTTAATTATTTTGCCAAGCTGGTTTTGTACTTCATTTTGAAATATTTTGAACTTTTCAAAAGACTCAAATTTATGTTTTATCAGATAGATATACCCATATTTGTTGAAATCATCTATGAATGTTATGAAGTACGAATAACCTCCTCTGGCATTTGTGTTCATCGGTTCACACATATCTGTATGTATGAGGCCCAATAAATCAGTGGTCCTCTCACTGTGCCCAATGAAAGGTGACTTTGTCATCTTTCCTAACAAGCAAAACTCGCAAGTGTCATATGATTCAAAATCAAATGAGTTTAGAAATCCATCTTGATGGAGTTTAGAAATGTGTTTCTCATTTATGTGGACCAGATGACAGTGCTAGAGGTATGTGGGATTCAAATCGTTTGGTTTGACCCTTTTGGCAGTTATGTTATAGATATTTTCATGATTGGGTTATTCCAAATTTAATATGTAATGATCAACATGCAAATCACCATGAGCATAGAAAATATCATTACGATAAATAGAACATCTACTATTCCCAGCAATGGAAGTGAAACCTTCCTTATCCAAATAAGAAAGTGAAACAATGTTACTACTTAAAGCAGGAACATAATAGCAATTGTTCAAAACTAATAAAAGCCCAGTGGGCAGAACTAATTCATAAGTTCCTACAGCTAACGCAGTAACCCTTGCTCTGTTTCCAACTCGTAGGTCAACCTCACCCTTTTTCAGCTTCCTACTGTCCTTTAGTCCCTGCACATTTATACAAATGTGAGAACCACATGCAGTATCTAATACCCATGAGGTGGAAGTAGAAAGATGAATGTCTATAACATAAATACCTGAAGTGATAGCCCCGCTATCCTTCTTGTTCTTTTTCAGATCTTCGAGGTAGAGTTTGTAATTCCTCTTCCAATGACCAGGTTCATTGCAGAAGAAGCAGACTCCTTCCTTTGGAGGCTTTGCTTTCTTTGGTGCAGGCTTGGTTTCGGGCTTGCCTGACTCTTTGGTTTTACCTGATGAGCCATGACCCTTCCCCTTGTCTTTGCCTTTCTTTTTCATACCCTTTCCTTTCTGAACCATCAAAACAATACTGGGCTTCTTCTTAAGACTCAGCTCAGCAGTTTTAAGCATCCCATGCAGTTCAGAAATAGATTTCTCCATGTTGTTCATGTTGTAGTTCATGACAAACTGGTCATAACTTTCTGGGAGTGAGTTCAAGATCAAATCTATAGCTAACTCCTGGCTCATGGGAAATCTAAGCCTCTCAAGGTGATCAATGTACCCCTTCATCTTTAAGACATGAGTACTGACTGATGCACCTTCAGCCATCTTGCAGGAATATAAGGCCTTAGTGGTCTCATACCTCTCTTGCCTTGCCTATTGCTGGAATATTTCCTTGAGATGCATAATCATCTCATAAGCCTCCATGTATTCCAGATCTCTTTGGAGCTCCAAAACCATAGTGGCTAGCATCAAGTATCCCCCATCGACAGAGTCTTCCTTATGCTTCATGTAAGCATCTCTCTGAGCTCTAAGAGCATTGGCTGCTAGCTCCTCAGGAATGGGTTGATCTAGGACATGCACCTTTCTTTCCTGCTTGAGAACAATTCTCAAGTTCCTAAACCAGTCAAGAAAGTTTGTCCCATTGAGTTTGTCCTTCTCAAGGACAGATCGCAGCGATAATGTAGCAGTATTACTAATCGTCATGATTCTACAATTAAAATATGCAATTTAATTAGCAATCTCCCACTAAATAAACAACTCTCAATGCAATAGTTAGTGGGCTAAGATCAATATTTGGCTCAAACTTAAGTCCGCTTTAGCAGGACACTTAAATTAAGTTATTTAGGTAGATAACACCTTTACCAATTACATTAAATGTAACTCTTAGATGTTCATGGGATCCTATCATCATATGATCTGGCATGTTTTTAATCCTATCCAATGCCTTGAGACCCAAAACTGTTTTGTTAATCTCAATTAAGTCAAACAATAATAAATATGTGAGAGTAGCACCATTACTCTTGCTTATCTCCCCAAGATAACTCAAAAGCACCTACTTTGGTGGAGTCCACAATTGAGCGATCGAGGTTTTAACAAGTGTTCATAAATTAATGGCATTATGACTTAAGATTTCATTTAGAGGGCTTAATTTAACTGTTTGGTTTATAAGAATGCATGTTTCTCAGTTTGTATCTCATACAAGTAATATGCATCTGCTGATATAATCATAAGATACATAATTTAAATGTGATATAATATGGCTCACCTATCCTAAGTCCCCTCAAGCCAATGAGAGGAGCTCTCTAGTAAGAAAAGAGAAATTACATATAGAAACCTCTTTTAACATTCGAGGGGAGTGAGATGAGAAGATAAGGTACATTGAGAGTATATATATAGGAAGGCACGACACGCAGGCCGTATTTAAAAATTACAACACTTGCGATCTAGAGCCATATTGTTCACCATACCCAAGCATTCAAGAATCAATATTCAGATTTAATTGCAGGGCAATTGATGTTTAAAATCTAAAACATTCACAAAATAACATATGTTACGGTTATGTTGCGCTACAAATAGGTAGCCACGGCGATCCTGCTAGCCGGTTAGCGTGCGGGGTCTAGGGCAGCGCCCCGAGAAAAAATTTTGCTTTATAAATAATCACGAATCTTAATTCAGTTTTCTTAGACACCATCTACGTTAATTGATCAAATCAAAATGTATCACCACCGATTTCAATTCCCTTTTAGATTCCTTTTATGTCATACATAATACGGATCCCTTATATGTCATACATAAAACGCATATTATATGATCGGCTACGACTAACACATATTATATGAATCAATAATCAAGCCTAACTTAAACACAAAATGGCATAGCTCTGATACCATTGAAAGGAATTGGAAGACACATAGCGGAAATTAATTTAAAAAAAATTCCATTCCTTGCCAGGATCTACCATATGTGTTTAAGTCAAGTGGGAAGAAGCATTACCCTCAGTGTTCCTCAGCTACTTCCACAGCTTCTGGTCACGACATTCACAGCTTCTCTCTGAGGCTCGTGCTCCCTTTCTGATAGCAAGAAGTTGACGACTCAGGTCGACTTCCTCTACTGGTATCCACATGAACAGCGTTCGAACGACAAACGACGTGCTAGCATCTCTTGTCCCTCCAGGGCTTTCTTAAGAATTCATCCTCTCCGTCTCTATTTTGGCAATTTCTTATCTACAAACCTTTTACAGATTCCCCTTCATCCTTTCTATGTTCTATGTGTATCTCTAAAACGCAGCTCCTAAAATCAGATATATAGGATGCTGTGCGTTTTTTTCTCTCTACTGAATAGGATTTTGGAGTTAATCTTATATTAATTTTGAAATTAATACAATATCATATATTGTATAATTTTATAAGAAACTAATTAAATAAATAATATTAAATCCGTCCCACAGATTTAATTACCTATTTATTTAACTTTAAATAAAGATGAGACTGAACTATATTTGATTTATTCTCATAAATCAAATTTGAGATATCATATTAATTTGAATTTCAAATTCAAATGTGATAGGGATTTAATTTATCCTTATAAACTAAATCTTATAAATATCTCTTATATAAGATATCCTATCAATTTGAATTTCAAATTCAAACGTGATAGGGATTTAATTTATCCTTATAAATTAAATCTCATATATCTCTTATATATAATATATATATATATACAAATTTATATATATATGAATATAAATATAAATAAATATATACATCCACCCTGGATCATTCATTGAATCTGGACATGTCTTAGATTCAATAAATCTGGACATCATAGCTCGTGTTGGGCTATTTTATGTGTGACCCTGTAGGCCCATATGAAGTTGGTAGTGGGCCATTTGCTATACTGGCCACAAGTCGCAAGCGGTCTCTAGCAAGACATAACGACTACCCAGATCATATGAGGATCGTTAAACGATATAACCTTTTATACAACCATATCATGTCCCTTCTGTCACATGATATTTTGGTCATAGTTGAGGCATAGATAATGTCATCCTCCTATTCCTGACCGTTACTTTCTCGATCCCTGAGTAGTCTGACTATAGAAATGGAACTACCTTTCCATTACAGTATGGCCATATATTTCTTAGACTCACTCATCGAGGGGCCCAATAATATCTCTCTATGAATGTGAGGGACAAATTCCATCTTAACCATTCACATTCCTCCGCATGAAAAATCACTGAGCCCGAACGTAGTCTTTATGATCAGTCGGTCAAAAGTGACTTTTGACTAGGTCAAAGCTGAGCGTTTGTCATGTAGGAATGCATGATGATCTCAGGTCAAAGGGCATATTGACATGTTTGTATATGAGAGAAGCTTATGACGTTACCCATGCAATTCTCTCATAGCGGTTGGTCCAATACCTTGTACTCTTACATGTGCCTATGACTTTGATTTATATCTCTATACATCTTTAAAGTCATATTGATCTTATTTTATCTGTGCTCCCACATAGATAACTGACCAGGGACATTTAGGATAAGATCATGAATTATCCAAGGATGGTCATCACAGTAAATATGCAAATAATATGATAACATAATTAATAAATTCATAAATAAATAATATTCATAAGACAATAATTGGCCCCTAGGGCACAATTTCCAACATTATATATCTTTTACACCGGTTCAATGTAAATTTGGTGTAAATATTTCATCTTATTTACAAAAATGATACCAGTCATTTGTTCTAAACCTTCTCCGCAAGGTCTGAAGAAGTTAAAGAAAAGAAGCGAAAAAGCACAAAAAACTGATGAATCAGAATATGACGCAGCTAATCTACACGTATTGATATTAGTATACGATGTAATAATTATATTTTACACCAGTTACGTGTACATCTAGCGCAACTACAAATTATATTTTTACAAGTAATATACTATGGACAAATATATTTTTCTTAAGATAAGCTTTTCCCGTATTTTGCAAACTTGAAGCATTGTTGAATTTACTTGATGATTTAAACAAGGTGAAAAAAAGAGTTTCATGAGGTGTTCAAAATCTTGTTTGAGAAATAGATATTGTGTGTGGTTACAAAAGAAAATATTTGTGAATTGTAGTTATTCAAATGGAAAAGACTTACACAAATATATGTTTTCATACTTCGTGGAACCTTAGTAATACCAAAATTGTTTAGTTACTCTCTTTTCATAATATTTTTGTAAATATTTTTACAATAGGCAATACAAAAAGGTTGTAAAAAGATATTTCCAAAATATTAAATTACTTTTATAAGGAATTTTTGAAAGTAATGAGTTTTACAAATTCTCCACTTAAAAATAATGAGAAGTTTGAGGTAAGAAGTTAGTTGGGTGATTAGTGCCAATGATTATGTGAAACAAAAGGCAAATATGGTTGATATTTTGATTGAGGATATATAAATTGAGTAAGCATATGATTGATTTTTGTGGATATCCATTCAAAATGAGAAAGTTGTATTAGAAGGTTGCTGAATAATATTTAGCTAATTAGATTCTAAGTTGAATTCTTGATGATTCTAGAGGTAAAGAATCAGCATTATTTTGGATCTTAGTTCTTGACTAGGATTGTCTGCACACAAAAAAACAAGAAGAAGACTACGAGCGGGGAGGACATAAATAATTACATAGTATGATGATGATAATAATATTCTTATTCCATTCCAACTAGTAGGATTTATATAGATGATTAAATATAGTTGTAATTATGAAGGATACTTATGCTTTGATGTAATGGCATTTAGGGTGTGTGAGGATTGAAAGGATCCTACGCGAGAGATCTATGTGAATAAGAAATTAGCAACTTTATAGTATGTTGAATTTTGGGGACAAAATTCTTAAAAGGATAGGAGAATTGTAACATCATAATTTTAATTCTGAACATTTGACTAACATTAAAGTAACATTAGAATGTAATTTATTAAGTAAATTAAGGTTTAGAATAATTCAAATATATTATTTCATGTATAGAATTATAAAATTAAGAAACAATAAAATAAGATTTAAAATTTGAAGGTAATATGTATTTATTTATATTTATGTTGAGTTAAATTCAATTGGGTTATTTTATGGTAATTGGCAACTATTGTATTATTATTTGAGCGTAAAGAATTTATCCAAATTATATTCTCATATAAATAGTACTTAATTATTTAAATTTTTAGATAATCTTAATAATTTATAATTAATTAAGAAAATAGATTTAGATAATATTAAATGTTGAGATATGATTTAAAAGTAATTAGAAAAGAATTTTTAATTTTTAGCATTTAAAAAAATATATAGAGACAAAACAAAATAAAAATGAAAGAAAAAAAAGAAAAAGAAAAAATTGAAGAAAAAGAGAGAAAATAAAAAAAACAAAAGAAGAGGCATCAGTGTTGGTTAGGAAAAGGAAAAAGAAAAATGGAAGTGAATGAAAAAAAAAGGAAAAAAAAGAAGATAGATATATATATTATAATAGTGTGGGACCCAAACCTTTATAATTATACCTCACACGCCTCCCTCTCCCGACTTCATTTCATTTCCTTCTTTCTTTGTCTTTCCTCTTCTGCGTCGCCAGCAGCGGTACTTCTTTTCTCTATACAAAATTACAGATATTTTTGAAGCTTTATTCTTGATCCTAAAATGTTTCAACTATACTGATTAGTTCCCAAATATTTCTCTACTCAATGAGAGCTCTTCAGAGATATAGTTTTTGTTGGGAGCAAAGCAAGTTTGAAGATTAGAGCTTGAAACAAGTGTAGATTTTCAACAAATAAGAACCATAGAATTGTATAGGTAAGTAAATACTTGCATTTAATCGGTTTAGATTTTTTCTATTTGCAATATTTAAGAGGTTTAGAGTTAGTGTTTAAATGTTAGAGAGTGTAGATGATTTAATATGAAAATTTTGTTAATTCAATTTGAGTTTAATGATTGGGTTATGTTTATTGCAGGTATAATTGATATTTAATCGGTTTAGATTGTGGCTAGAGCTTGTAAATTAAAAATATGTATTTTTGTTGAAACCCTAGATTAGATAAATTGGGGATTTTAATTAAATTGAATAATTATGGGTTAATTGATGGTGTAAATAAGCTATTGAAATTGGAACTTTGAATTTATGTAATTAAATTGATTATTTGTTTAGCAATTTGATTGGTGATGAAACCTAATGTTTAGTATGTTGAATGTTAATTATAAGTTAAGGGATTTAAGGATTTTGTATAATTGGAGGATTTAGTAGTTGATTTAAGTAAATTAAAGTTAGAGTTTGATTGAAAATTATGAATTATGTTTTTTGAGGTTGATTATGAAATGTGAACATTGGAAATTTTGGGTAAAACTTAAGGGTTGTAAATTTGGTATTTTTGGATTGTTTGAGGAGTTTGATGTTAAATGAGAATTTATACGAGTAGAATAAAGTTGAGACAATATAAGATTATCATTAGAATGATAATTTGAGAAATCGATGGATTGTAGTTATTTTTCTTCAGATTAAAGTAGGCAAATTGTGGGATTTTATGATAGTTGGATGAAAATTTTGAAGTTATGAAGATATTGGATGAAGATTTTATGAAGAAATTGTGGGAATAGATAAATTAAGTTATGGTATTGAGCTAAGAATTTATAAATAAAATAGAATTAGAAGATAAAAGTAAATATTTATTTAAAAGTATATATTGTGTTCAACTAATAACTTATTGACGCACATTTAACAAATGATGTAGATTGACTAGTGAATTGTGAACTAAGCATGAGGCTCCTCATTTATGGTACTTTTATTAGCTTTGGCGAGAGGTAACCACTTTTCACTCATTGTGTGTGCTAATATGATGTTTATGAGTGATTTGATATATATGTATACATAAATTTACTGATAATGATATGATTATATTGAAAAAATTTGATTGTTGATTTTATTGAAAATTGTCTTGTAGGACTTAATATAATTTGGAAAGCTTAAATGGAGATTAGAAACTTGTTATATCTTGAGATTAGAATTTGAAAAAAGTTATTATTTTGAGTAAAACTCTATTATGATATTTATTGACGTTCTTGATAGAAAAATTCCAGTCTAATCTAGCACTGGAATTATAATTTTTATAATATTCTAAAATATTTATTTTGTCATCAAATCCAGTGTATATATTTTTTTTACCACTGAAATTGTTAGATTTGGTATTTATCTGATTACTATCCCTTAAAAATTACTAAAATGCCCTTAATTTACTTTTTTATATTTATTGTGTGTTTTATTTCATCTTAAATTCTACATAACTCTTTTTTAGTTTTGTCAGTTTTATAAATTCTTACATTAATTATGAGAATTTTTTGTAAAATTTTATCTAGCTATGAGGTCCAGAAGATCCTGTAATAACTTCTAGAATTTAAACATTAATATCAATTATTTGGGACCTTAAATTGAAATTCTGAAAAATATGTCTAGCCTAATTATCATTCTCTATTCACTAGTAAAATTTGAAACTATGGCATTTTCGAGCAGTTTTGGACAATTTCTAGCTCAACTTTCTCATAATTACAATTTGATTTTGAATTTGACAAATTACAGTTTAGCTCAATTACACTTTTCCTTCATTCTTTCTTCCGCTTCCGCAATATATTCATTCTCCGTCAATCCTTTCTAGATCACTTTGATTAAAGGAATATGCTTATTTCATAGCTCTGAAATTAAACATTGACATATTAAAATATTTAAAATTACCATATGGTCTTTAACATCAGCAACACATCTATCAATATATACAAATATTATATTAAATGATTAAATTATAAACATGTTTTGTCAATATTTAATTGCAGAGTGCTATTTTATTATACTATTTACTATCTATTTCAAAAATTTTATCATGTTTAATAGGCATTACTGTAGTAGTTTTGCTCACTTTGTGCTTTAATTGATTATATGAATTAAATAATTAAAAATATTATTTTCTTGTATTTTTATTGATTTTATTATTTTCCTTGATTCAATTGATTTGCATGAAGGTATTTTATTTTTATATATTTTAGGAAATTGGAAAAAATAAATAAATGATAACTAGGATTCATGTCAACTACTATACAATTATATTATATGAGGAAGGTTAATTGAGGAATTGTCCAATTGAATGGAAAAATTATAATATGTAATTAAAGAAAATCAAAATACTTCCAATAATATTATAGTATATTAATATTAAATTTTATTATATTAATTCATTCCTTTAATATTATATTATATTAGTAGTATGCTACATTATATTAATTCAATATCATTTGAATTAATTCAAAGATAATTTCTCAACATCCAACATTTGAATTTGATTAAAGGATAATATATAAGGGTGTTATCTTTTCTTATTTTCTTATTAATTTTTTTATCTCATAATATTGTTGTATTCAACACACATAATATTGTTGTATTCAAGGTCTCGTATAACACACATAAAGAGAAATGGTTAGTGGATGAACTGCTATCCATGAATGTTCTAGAAGAGACTAGATTGCTAAAGAGTAGGAAAGGTGCACAAAAGGAGGCTTATCTAGCAGAAAGTTCTATGACTAGCAGTAAAAAGGGAAACAAGGGAAAGAAAAATAAAAAGAAAAAGTGAAAAAACTCTAATATTTTAGCTACCAACAAAGGAATGTCATATGCTTCTTCTATAAGGAAAAAGGGGCACATGAGGAATAAGTATCTCAAGAGGAAGACATAGCTTGAAAAGAGATGTATGTTTTTATCATGTGTTACTTTTGAATCTAATTTTTTCTAGTGTTAATGATAACACTTTGTGTATTGACACTGGTAATGATCTATATTTTGACTACTATGTAGGGTTTTCTAACAAGCAGGCCTCCATATCCCATTGAGAAAATTATCCTTTCAGGCAATAGGAGAAGAGATCCTTTGAAGCTGTTAGAACTTTTCGCATAACTTTTTCGAATAATAATGTTTTGCACATTTATGTTGTTTTTATGTTTCCTCTTAAAGGACGAATTTGATTTCTATGTCAAAACTAATTATATTTTATGATCATTTAGTTCTATCTAAGAAACTTATGACTTTGTCAAAGGATTATGTTTTAAATTGCAAATTTAGTTATGATTGATGTTTTATTTAAAATTATTTCTGATTCGCTTCAATCTTTTTCTATTTCGCGTGGTACTAAAAGAAGTATCATCAATGAGAATTCTTATAGATTATGGCACAGGAGATTAGACATATCTCCATTGATAGAATCAAAAAGTTAAATAAAGACAATTCTTCTACCTTTACACCATTCAGAATTTGATTCTTATGAGGACTGCATAAGGAAAAAGTATACCAATAAGTCACATAAAGGGGCTAAGAGAAGTTCTGAATCGCTAGAAATTATATACATAGATATTCATTACCTTGATTTGACTATGCTTCACCTTTATTGACGATTACTCACGATACATGTATGTCTACATGATGTATAATAAAAGTAAGGCACTAAATGCTTTTAAGGAATCGGCAATAGATCTGAAAAAGTATCTAAAAATAGAAAATTTAGATATTTGTATCTTGTCAAAGTGAGAAACCATGGTATATATGTTTGGAATAGATTCCATTTTGAGAGAGTTGAAAAAGCACTATCTCGTTGGAATGTTCTATACATCTGCCCTTTCTCATAGCATTTTTTTAGACAAAGACTCCGTTTTTCACACTCAGAACATGGTGTGTGAATCAAACCCATGTTTGAATTAAAATTGAGAATATAAAGCAGGAATAAAAAATAGATTGGGAAACCAATCAAGATTGTGAGATCAGACTCAGGTAGTGAGAATTATAGCAGATACACTAGTGAAAGACAAGTACCGGGTCTATTTACTGTTTTTCTTTGAGAACAAGGTATAGTAGCCCAATATACCATACTTGGGCTCACCTGACATGAATGATGTAGCTGAAAGAAGAAATATGACATTGCTGGATATGGTTAGGAGTATGATGAGTAGCTCTAAGATAGCCACATACATATTAACCCAAGAGGTTGAATTAAAGAGGTCAACTAGAGAAAGAATATCAGCATTACCTGATGACTTGTAGTATATTCTACCAAAGTTAACTATGAGTATTGAGAATGATCATTTAATGTTCACTAAGGCTATGAAGAGTGTAAACTCTAAATTATGGCATGATGCTATGATTGATGAAATAAATTTCATGGCAAAAAACCATGTTTGAGAACTTGTAGAGTTGCCTAGTTGGTCTAAAACCATTAACTGTAAATGGGTTTACAAAACTAAAAGAGACTCACAAGGTAACATTGATAAATATAAGGCTATGTTAGTTGTTAAGGGCTTTACTCAAGTGAAGGAAATCGATTACAGTGGAATCTTTTCACTTGAGTCCTAGAAAGATTCATTTTGCATGATCATGGCATTGGTTGCTAATTTGATATAGAGTTGTACCAAATGGATGTAAAGACTACATTCCTTAATGGTAAACTAGAGGAAGAAGTCTACATAAAATAACTTGAGGGGTTTGCTAGAGAAGGTAAAGAACAACTAGTATACAAGTTAAATAAATCAATATATGGTTTGAAATAGGCTCACGACAGTGGTATTTAAAGTTCCATGAAGCGATCACATCATTTAGTTTTGTTGAGAATATCATGAATGACTGTATATACCACAAGGCTAGTGGGAGTAAGATCATATTCTTAATTTTATATATGGATGACATTTTACTTACAACAAATGATCTGGGACTATTGCATTAGGTGAAACCATTTTTGTTTAAGAGTTTTGATATCAAATATATGGGTGAGGCATCTCATGTCATTGGCATAAATATCCAAAGAGAAATGATCCAACATCTCATAGGCTTGTCTCAATAAGCTTACATTGACAAAATTCTTGAATGATTCATAATGAAAAATTGTTCATCTAACGTAGCTCCTATTAAAAAGGACGATAAATTTAGTCTAGGTCAATGTCTTGAAATTGAGTTTAAAAGGAAACAGATGGAAAATATCCCACATGCCTCAGCGGTAGGAAGCTTGATATATGCACAGGCTTGTACAAGACCTGACGTCACTTTTATTGTGGGTATGTTGGGATAATACTAAAGTAATCCTAGAGAAGCACATTGGATAGCTGTAAAGAAGGTGTTCATGTACATATAAGGTACTAAACACTATATGTTCACATATAGAAGAACAAAAAATCTAGAAGTAATTGGATACTCAGATTTAGATCTTAGAGGATGTGTAGATACAAATAAATCTACAACTAGTTACATCTTCATATTGGTAGAAAGAGTTATATCATGGAGAAGAACAAAGAAAACTCAAATAGAATGTTGATAAGGAAACTTGTGCTCAAAGCACAAAGCAGACTTGTTATAAAGCAAGTTTACAAGCGATTTTGATAAGGAATTTCATTGTTATGCTCAAAATTGTAGATTTAATCTCTAAGCCAATCAAAATGTACTATTATAATTTAGTTGCGGTTGTCATAGCGAACAATAAAAGGAATAAAAGTTGATGCAAGTTTATCAAACTTAAATCCCTATACTTGAGAGAAAGAGTTTAGGATAACCAAGTTTCTGTTGAACACAACAATACATTAAATATGTTGGCTTATCATTTGACTAAATGATTGAAGCTGAATATCTTCGTCACACATGTACTTAATATAAGACTTTGTCCTTCATTTGATTAATGGAAATATGAGCAATAAAATCAAATTTTGTGGTTTATCATTTCTAATTTATGACTATATATAAATTTATGATATTGAAATTAATAAACATTGAAACAGGAACAAATGAATATTGAGTTCATACATAAAGTAATACTTATTAAGTAATGATGTCGCATGTCATACATAGAAGGTAATACTCGATAGAAAAGGACTTACTGTTATGATTCTTGTAGTATGATATCAGTTAACCTTGATAGGGCAATGGCATTGAGTATACGGGCTAAATAAGAGAATGAGATATTTATTGTAAGGAATTGAAAGACACGCAGCGGAAATTATCTTAAAAAATTTTCATTCCTTGCCAGGATCTACCGTATGTGTTTAAGTCAAGTGGGAAGAAGCATTACCCTCAGTGTGTCTCAGCGACTTCCACAGCTTTCGGTCACGACGTTCACAGCTTCTCTCTGCGGCTCGTGCTCCTTTTCTGATCACAAGAAGTCGACGACTCAGGTCGGCTTCCTCTACTGGTATCCACACGAACAGCTTTTCAACCACGAACGACGTGCTAGCGTCTCTTGTCCCTCCAGGGCTTTCTCAAGAGTTCGTCCTCTCCGTCTCTATTTCGGCAGTTTCTTATCTGCAAACCTTTTGCAGAGTCCCCTTCGACCTTTCTATGTTCTATGTGTATGTCTATCCTAAAACGTAGCTCCTAATATTAGATATATAGGATGCTCTGCGTTTTCCCTAACCGAAAAGGATTTTAGGAGTTAATCTTATATTAATTCCGAAAATAATACAATATCATATATTGTATAATTTTATAAGAAACTAATTAAATAAATAATATTAAATCCGTCCCACAGATTTAATTACCTATTTATTTAACTTTAAATAAAGATGAGACTGAACTATATTTGATTTATTCTCATAAAACAAATTTGAGATATCCTATCAATTTGAATTTCAAATTCAAACGTGATAGGGATTTAATTTATCCTTACAAATTAAATCTTATAAATATCTCTTATATGAGATATCCTATCAATTTGAATTTCGAATTCAAACGTGATAGAGATTTAATTTATCCTTATAAATTAAATCTTATAAATATCTCTTATATGAGATATCCTATCAATTTGAATTTCGAATTCAAACGTGATAGAGATTTAATTTATCCTTATAAATTAAATCTTATAAATATCTCTTATATGAGATATCCTATCAATTTGAATTTCGAATTCAAACGTGATAGTGATTTAATTTATCCTTATAAATTAAATCTCATATATCTCATATATATAATATATATATATACGAATTTATATAAATACGAATATAAATATAAATAAATATATATACATTCACCTGGATCATTCATTGAATCTGGACATGTCTTAGATTCAATGAATCTGGACATCATAGCTCGTGTTGGGCTATTTTGTGTGCGACCCTGTAGGCCCATATGAAGTTGGTAGTGGGCCATTTGCTATACTAGCCCACAAGTCGCAAGCGGTCTCTAGCAAGACATAACGACTACCCAAATCATATGAGGATCGATAAACGATGTAACCTTTTATACAACCATATCATGTCCCTTCTGTCACGCGATATTTTGGTCATGGATGAGGCATGGATAATGTCATCCTCCTATTCCCGACCGTTACTTTCTCGATCCCTGAGTAGTCTGACTATAGAAATGGAACTACCTTTCCATTATAGTATGGCCATACATTTCTCAGACTCACTCATCGAGGGGCCCAGTAATATCTCTCCACGAATGTGAGAGACAAATTCCATCTTGACCATTCACATTCCTCCGCATGAAAAACCACTAAGCCCGAACATAGTCTTTATGATCACTCGGTCAAAAGTGACTTTTGACTAGGTCAAAGCTGAGCGTTTTGTCATGTAGGAATCCATGATGATCTCAGGTCAAAGGGCATATTGACATGGTTTGTATATGAGAGAAGCTTATGACGTTACCCATGCAGTTCTCTCATAGCGGGTCGGTCCAACACCCTGTACTCTTACATGTGCTTATGACTTTGATTTATATCTCTATACATCTTCAAAGTCATACTGGTCTTATTTCATCTGTGCTCCCACATAGATGATCGACCAGGGACATTTAGGATAATATCATGAATTATCCAAGGATGGTCATCATAGTAAACATGCAAATAATATGATAACTCAATTAATAAATTCATAAATCAATAATGTTCATAAGACAATGATTGGCCCCTAGGGCACGATTTCCAACATTTATTATTATTGTAACTATCTAGATATTAATTAGGATAATTAATAAATATTTATTAGTGTGGCCCATAGTCATTTTGGGTCCAGTCCAAAGTGGGTAAGTGACCCAATTTATTAAAGTTAATTTTATGATAGTAGAAATTAATAGTTAACAATTATCGTGTAACAGTTTTCTGAGTCTCGAGTAACAAGTTTTCTCTGCTCACTCACTGAGGGTTTCCCACTAGTGACGTGAGTATACAAATTGCCATCACTATACCTAATCCCTAACTGGAAGAACATGTTCTCTTTTCATCTAATTGTGTCTCTTATTGACAGATCTCTGGGTCAAGTTCCAGTTCTTCCTCATACCAGTTAAACTAATTGCAAGAGGTATTTATAAGTCTTCTTATGCATCTCATATAGGTTTCATATTTATATATGTTATAATCTAGATTAATTAAATTATATATGAGATATTTTTATTCCAATAGTTGATTGAATCCGATTTATTTGAATTATGGTTTTGTGAATCATAGATATTGTGCTCCACAGATCAATGGAATTGGGTTGAATCTCCATAAACTATATTTTTCTACACTTGAATGAATGAAACATCATAGCAATATAATCTGAATTACAACTAAGTACTTTTAAGACCAACAAAGTTGAATTGAAATATTCACTGACCAACAAAGTTGAATTGAAATCTTCACTGCCTTAACTTATATAATTAATAGCTAACAAAATCTAATAGAAAATATAAAAAGTGTGGGTTCAAACGGTAGATAAAACTGAAAACCTTAAACATATAGCATCAATACTAAATTACCTATAGCATACAAAACCTTGCTTATGTGTTTCTGTTGAGAGGCCTTGTGCAAGAGATAGAGAGAGATTTTCCACACTTTTGAAGCCTCTGTTGAAAAATTCCACACTCATGCAGCAACTTGGCATTGGCTTCATAAGAAAGTTTCAATCTTTACTTGTCTTTATGAGAATTCTTTAAATTTAAAAAAAAAAAGCATGAAATTAACTTGATTTCATTTCAAAACATAGCAATAGAAGAAAGTCTGAAACTAGAAGATGTTAAAATTTGCAATCAGGATTTTACCTTTCGATAATGAGAGCGAGTGACCTATCAGTGCATGCCTTAGATATGAGAAAGAGGGGGGTCCAAACCCCAAATCTGATTTTGTCGAGAGAGAGTGATTGGTCTTCAAATGTGAGCCCAAGGTGAGAAGCTAAAGTTGAGGCACTAAGACTAAGATTGAGAGGTCTTCAAACAAAAAGTGAAAATGGCCATGAGGTAGTGAACTAACGGGCGGGGGTGGGGTAAGCAGTAGGGATGGGGAGTAGAGAAGACGATGGGGATGAAGGAACAGAGGCTTGGGTTACCAAAGACGAAGAATAATAGATAAAGGTGTTATCTTTTCTTATTTTTCTATTAATTATTTTATCTCCTTTATCCTATTACTCTTTATTTGAATTGTTTTTAGGATATTTGAGTTAAAAGGATTATCTTTGAATATATTAGAAAAAATGGTAGCTTGGAAGGATTATGGAAAATAAATTAAAGATAAATCATTATCCTTTGGAGAGCCAATCAATCAATATTTAAATTCATTAAGTCACTATTTTCCATTAATATTAAGGAATTGAAAATATATTTTATAAACTTAAAGGGCTAAACTAAAATTTGATATAAACTTGAGGGGATTAAATGTATAACATTAACCATAAAATTATTAGTATTAATAATAATGTAATAAAATGTAATAGAGTTTTATATTTTGCTAAAACTGAAAGAATTACTTTATTTGCACTTTTTTTGTTACTTTTACACCTCCAAAAATCATATGGTTTTTTGCACATATTGGGTAAATAAAGTTTATGAGTATTTTGCACCTTTATACTTTTTTTAGTTTTTTGAGCTAGGGGTATTTTAGTACTTTTATAACAATAACATAGCCTCTATTAGAGCTTAATAGTTGACTTTTGTCCCACTAATTTATAGAGAGATGTGCCCTACTTGTTTATTGAGGGGTTGCAACACCCCACCTATTTATCGAGGAGTAATTAATTCATAGTCTAGTCAGGTGCTATATAGATTTTGGCATATCTATACTACTTGATTAGTTAGTTTTTTAAGTTATCAGATATCACTAACCCATGGGTTTGGTCGACGGGAATAAGGCGGTTTGGTTAGATTGATAGGAGGAATTTGAATAGGTTATTCATTTGATTTTATTATGATGATATATTATTTTATATATATTGTATTTTGTGATTAGTTCCACCTGGCATCTCATGAGCACATGTTAATACTCATGATGAGTAGAATTGATGATTATTGAGATATTTGTCTCACCTTATTTTTATTAACATTTTTTCATGTGATAGTCTCATCTTATGACCCTAGGAAAAACTTCAGAGGCTTGATTAGAGTTATATTAAATTTATAGCCTAATTAGAGTTACATTAATTTTATAGCATTCTCCTTTGAAGGCATGTGTAGAATATTTGTATATTACCATAATAGGTTTTATTTTCTATACTCATATATCCTATTACTTTATTTATATTTTAAGAAAATCTTTTTATAACTATAGTATAATTTATTTAAATTTTAGTTAAACTCTTTTCTACTATAGTTAACCCTTTTGAAACAAACTAAATATATTTATAATATTATTTTTAAATTATATTGGGTACAAAATAGGTATTAATAATGAATAATAGTTATATTTTAGGATAATTTTATAATTTGGTATCAGAACTTAGATTCTAAATCCTCCTAGTCTTTTTATTATATATAATGAATTTATTTCATTGTAAAAGAAAGGAAGTAGAAAAAGAAGAAAATTTAACGGTTTAGTTCACAATGACGTCTGTTCTTTTCTTTTTATTTTCATTTTCTTTTCTTCTTTTGCATTTTGGGTCATGTTCAATTGATCCTATTTTTTTTTCTTCAAGAAGTTGGACTTTCCTTGTTTTGGCTATTTAAAAAAAGTACTCGGCACGGTAGCATGCTTTATAGTTTTATTTTAACTTTTTTTTTTTGTAACAAGACTTTTATTTGAACCTTGGATCATTACCTTTTGGGCTCTCTTTTATTGTTATTTCTATTTTCTAGAACATGGGCCCTTCTATTTTAGGCCATATAAAAAAGCTATTTTTGTTTTTACAGAATAACGTTATGGGCCTGTTTTGGGGCTATTAAATGTTTTAAATCTAAAAAAATATTTTTAGGCTCTATTTAGATTTTTCTTTATGGTTGAGCGAAACTTAATTAATTTCAAACCCTTATTGCTTTTGTTGGGATCCAAAATTTTATCTATATAAAAATAATTGTTTGACTCTACTTTATTTTGAAATTTTTTTGTCGAATTTCTAGAAAGTTGTTCAATAAAATATTTGATTATTTTATTCAATTTAATTACATCTTATTCCATGAATAGTGTATAAAAAATTGAATATTTGATTACCAAATTATTTTATGTACCATTCTAATTGTTTATGGGATTTGACTATTTTAACATTTTTGGGAACATTTCAAATTTATTTGGAAGTTATTTAAATTTTTCTGAATATTTAGAATATCGTTTAAAGCAACCATATAAATTGTTTAAATTCTCATAAAGTTGTTGGGCATATTTTATAATTAAATACTCGTAATTGATATTTGTATATAGTGACATCTTCTTGCATGTTGTATTGCATAGTAGTGACAATATACATTATTTACACATTTAGTTTATAAAAATTACTCTATTATAATAATTACCTATTATGGTAGATTGCATCCTTAGGAGGGAAGAAATTGTGTAAAATTAGAGAAATCATTAGAAAATAAAATAAGAAAGCTTTATATTATACTGAATTTTGGGGACAAAATTTTTAAGTGAGGGGAGAGTTATAACATCCCAATTTTTATTCTTATATTTAAGCACAAGTAAAAATTGTATTTATCAATAATTTAGAAATATTATTTAATTAAATTATTATGGTTTAGTATTTTTATTATTTTTAATAAAATATTATATTTAGATTGTCCTACCATTATCTTTATTTTAGGTTTTATGATTTGATTGTTATTATTAGTTATATATTTATTAGGATTGGGGATCATATTTAAATATAGATTTAAAATTTAAAAATATAGTTTAAATTTTAAATTATCGTATCTGATAGGATCTTGAGAAAGATAATAATAATCATGAAAAATAATAAGATCATATTAGATAATATTACAATCTTAAACCTACCTCTTATCAATCGTCCCTAGTTTTTCCCCTCACATTACTGTTGTCCTGCTCCCTTTTGTTCTCATCAAATCATTCTCCCAAGCAAACTAGATTATTGATATAGTTTGTTAAATGAAGAATGGCCGCTTTAATCTCTAGAAGGCTCCAACATTCTTTTGGTACCTTGTATTCAATAGGCCATCGTTGTTATTCACCAAATCCTAGTCATCTCCCATTAATTAGATCAAATGATGTATGCAACAAGTGTTAATCTAATGGCAAAGGTGTTGTTTTGGAACGCATGATCCTTGGTCCGATTTCGCCCACAACCAAAAAGTTAAGATTTCCTTTCAAATATTTTGGTTCTAGTTATTCCTATATTTAGGCAAGAGATAACTACTTTCTACTCATTGGATTGCTAATGTGATGTTTGTGAATGATTTGATACATGTATATATATAAATCTATTAATATTTTACATGATTGTATTGAAAAAACTAATTTGATTATTTTTATTGAAAATAGACTTATAGTTCTTAAAGTTTAATTTAGAAAATTTGAGTTAACATTATAAACTTATTATATCTTGATATTGGAATTTGAAGAAAGTTATTATCTTAAGATTTTTTTTTTGATATTTATCAAGCTATTGAGATTTTAATTAATATAATTATTTTGAGAATTATTCATTAGGGATGGGTAATGATTGAGTTGTATTTCTACCACATGGTATAACCTCTATTGGAGCTTGATGGTTAGCTTTTGTCCTACTAGTTTATCAAGAGACGTGTCCCACCTGTTTATCGAGGGGTTATGACACTCCTACCTATTTACCGAGGAGAAATGAATCCATGGTCCACTTAGGTACTATGTGGATTTTGGCGTATCCATACCACTTGATTGGTTAGATTTTTGAGTGATCAAATATTACTAGCATATGGGTTTGGTCAACAGGAATAAGACGATATGATTGGATTGATGGGAGGAACTTGGGTTGGTTATTCATTTAATTTTATTATGATAATATGTTATTTTTCGTATATTGTATTTTATGATTGGTCCTACCTGGCATCTCATGAGCACATGTTAGTACTCATGATGATTATAATTATTAGTTGCTGAGTCGTTTGTCTCACCCTATTTTTATTAATATTTTTTCAGGTGATAATCTCATTTATGACTAAGGGAAAACTTCATAGATTTGAGTATAATTATATTAATTGTATAGCATTCTCCTTTGAAGGTATGTGTGGAATATTTTTATATTACCACAATAAATTTTATTTTGCATACTCATATATCCTATTACTTTATTTATATTTTAAGAAAAGCCTTTTTATAACTATGGTAAAATTCATTTAAATTTTAGTTAAACTCTTTTCTACCTTGATTAATTCTCTTGAAACAAACTAAATTTATTTATAGTATTATTTTTAAATTATATGGGGTACAAAATAGGTCTAAATAATTAATAATAGTTATATTTTACATTCTACATTGTCTTGTTCATTTCTTCGTAAAGAGGTACAATGCGATCAATATCTCCTATATGAAGAAATTTAGTCTCAATAAATGTAGTATCTTTTGATTCTATTTCAATCATTATTTTATTTTCATTTTCACCTATGAAAACGTATTCTTTTAACTCTTTAGAGAAGATACACTTCTTTTCTTATGACCCAATGTCATATCACAAATTTTTTTCTACCTGTATAAGGCATATATAGGTAGGAAAATGTTAAGAAAAGATTGTGAAGTTATGCTTGAGAAACCCTAAGTTTAAAAAGGGATTGAGCTAGATAAAACCCCCTAATTAAAAAGAAAAATAATCGATTTCTCTAGTAGTCACACGATGACCCGTTCACTCTTATGGTATGGGGTATTCGAACAAAGCAAATATACTATCAAAAAAGAAGAGATGGGAGTGCAAACAATTTATCCCACAGAAAAATTATTATTATGATATATAAAAAAAAAACTTTACTAATCTCAATAATAATAATAGAGATTATCTAAAATATACTCTTTTATTTTTCTCTCATAATCTCATATTAGTATCCGTGAATATCCCATTCAAAATTTAAAATTGGAACAAAAAGAAAAATCCTTTTAGATAATAATACAAATTTTTTGTTATTATCTGCTGAGCACCAAATTATATGGGCTTGTGCCCAATCCAATAATGGTGAATCTAAGCCTAAATTCCAACATAATTAAAATTGAGTTTTTTTTTTAATTTTAGTTTTTATAAAATTTTGAAAAGAGTTGTTAATTTGTGAGAGGATATAGAGAAGTAATATAAAAAGTTAGAGTAGAAAATGTAAATTCGCGAAGAAAAGGCGGCCCCTCCCGTCCTATTTAAATACTATATGTGTATTACACACACATATATAAGTATATATATATATATATATATATATATATTGGTTAGGAGAAAGATGCAGAAGACAATATATATACACGTTAATATTGGGGGCACATGAAACAATAATTACTGTAGAACAAAACTTTCTCACCATTCAGAAACCTTTTGAGCTCTTGACATATCTACGTTCAAATTATATTTTTAGGACGGAATCATAGAGAAAGTATGAGACCAAACTTTGTACAATCATCATCACTAACTTCTCCATTACTAGCTTTTCCATCACCAAAGATAGTACAATCTCTCCCTCTTGATCATCTTTTTTTATACCACCGACAGAGACCTGATAAGTAGGACTTAGGGTGCATTTTGATTTATCTTCTCATTTGTTTTAGTTATGGAGATTGATGGTGTGACAACTGGTAGACATTCTCTCTTTAACTCTTTCTATTTTTTAATTTTATGTTTATTTTGATAATATTTATTTTTCCACGTCAAAGTCTTCTCTCTTGATATGTTTGTGATGTAGAACACAAAAAATGAGAAGAGATGTCGGGGAGGAAAATATCAGAAGAGGAGAGAAAAGGAAAGAAGAGAAAGCTAAGAGAAAATCACGGTCTATTAATTAATATCAAAATATACCGTAAAACTCCATTTAAAAGTGTATATCCTAACAATTAAAATAATAAGTAACATAAGTAATGTTGTAGATAACTGTCCATTATCAAATTCATTTTACACCGGTGAACCGCCCGATTTAAAAAGTGTATACTTTCTAAACAGTATGTTTCTACATCAGTCATTGTCCAATATAAAATACTATTTTAAACCGATTTAAAAAATATTTTTTTTTATAGTAGTGACACTACGTCTCACTTTTCTTTTCTTTTCTTTTTATTATAGAAATAAGTCATTATCCTATTGATAGTTTAAAAACTAATTCTCTCAAAATATAGAGATTATTGAAGTAAATTTTATCTCTCTTAATAAAACTTTTTTCATAAGCATAGTTTAATTCAAACTGAAAATATTATGTTTATGAGATTTAGTTATCTACTTAATTATGTCCATTTTTATTGGTGGCACCTCATTTGTTTGTGTATGCATGCAGTTGTATGTTCTTTTTTTCCTCAATAGAAATTGTGATTTGATTTTTATTCTTCATAATGTAGTGCACAATTTTATAAGTGAGAGGGGGCAGTGTTTTGGCAACAGCTTTGACAAGACAATTTTTTGAAAAAATAAATAATATTTGAAAAAGTTATTTTGCTAATTTTGTATATTTAATTTTTTTTTCAATAAAATGTTTAAATTTGTTATATTGCATTTAAACTATTTCATCTTTATATTAGATTTTTATTAGTTATTAATAATATTGAATAATATATAATTTATTTATTTTCATTTATTATATTTAATTTTGAAAAGTATTCCATTTTTTTTATTTTTCCCTAATTCCCTTTATCATTTTAAATTATTGGATGATGCTAATATTAATTTAATTTAATTTTAAACATAAAATATTTTAATATAGGATAAGGATATTTTAGTCATTTAAATATTAACTCATTTTCTTTTCTCCCAATTTTCTCTCACTCATTGAGATATATCATTTTCTTTCTATTTTTCCCTTATCATTGTTTTTTTTTTCCTATTTTTTTCTCCCAACTTCTTTTCCACATCCAAGTAGAGGGTAAGTGTTGATAGATTATAAAAAAAATTGAAAATCTATTTAGACTTTTAGCCAATAATAATTGGTTTAAATATAACATTTTTGGTAAATTATTTTATTTTAAAATATACCTTTATCATTTTAAATTATTGGATGATGCTGATATTAAAATAATTTTGTTTAATTTAATTTTAAATGTAATATATTTTAATATAGGGGTATATATATTTTAGTTATTTAAATATTTATTAATTTTCTCTCTCTCTATTTTCTCTCACTCATCCAAGCAGGATGAGATATATCATTTTCTCTCATTTTTCTTTTCTCATCATTTTCTTTTTTCCTATTTTTTCCACTCAACTTGTTTTCATATCCAAACATGGAGTAAGTGTTGATAGATTATAAAAATAAAATTTGAAAATCTGATAAGACTTTTAGCCAATAATAATTGGTTTAAAAAAGAATAGTAATAAATAACAATATTGATAATAAGATAAGGTGAGATAGCATAATAGAATTTAAATTTTTATAATTTTCTAAAAAGCTTTAATTAGTACCCTAGTCTTAAAAAAACATCATGTACCACCTTTTTAATTTCCATTCATTTGGCAGCACTCTCACCTATTCTATCATTCGTTAACGCAGTTGCCATATGTAGTTATATGTTCATGGGTGTGGACTATAGTGTATCAATAGATGGTTATATATATATATATATATATATATATATATTAAACTTTAAATTGTCAAAATTTAAATCATTCTAGTTAAAAATTATTTAAATTATACTCTCACACCTCGCATCGCATAGTCCACACGTGTGCCTTCCTCTTTCCCTCTCATTCACATGTTTTTTTTTGGTGATCTTGCTGCTTTTGTGCTTCATGGCTACTGCTGGCTCGTCCACCACTTCGTACCCTTCTCTACCCTTGACCTTTCTCTTTCTTAATCCCCACTTTTACTCTGTGCTTTTAATATAAAATTAATTTAATTAAATTAAAAAAATTATTTAAATTAATTAATATAATATATTTTTTAAAGTATCTTAATTATCTTTTTTTAATCCACTCTCTCATTCTCTTATTTAATTATTATCGAGAGAGTATCAATAATGATAATTTAAAAATACTTGATAAATATAAAAAATATCATATATTTAGAATCATAATTAATTCTTTAGTTAGATTATATAATAAGAACTAGAGGAATATAATTATTATGGCTAAAATACATTAAACTTCTATGAATTATAGGTCAATTTTATACCACCTCCCTAAACTTTAATAATTTAAATTAAAAATCATAATATTTCATATTTTAACTATCAACTCTTAAAATTATAATTAAAATTAACAGTTTAGCCATATTTATTGTAGCTTCAGGATTGATCACGCTAGGTAGATAAGTAACAATAATATATAGTTGAAATAGATTTGTAAAACATGTACAATCCAGTATTACAATAACATCATAATATGATGTGGGAGAAATATCACTCTTGATCAGCAAGTGTAAAGTTCAATCTTTTACAAGTGCCAAATTCTATTTTTAAGTCTTTCAAGTTGCCAAAAGATTGAAGGAACCTTATCGCATCTGCCAGCTGTAAAAATGGAGAAAGAACTCAGGCATAAAATCATAATATCAACATTGAATAATTGATTGGTACACCAAACAAATATTATTGCATATTTCTAGCCAATTGGTCTTTTGTTTTTTGGCTGTGCGTAATATGCAATGTCTTTTATAGAAATGAATTAAATGCCTCCTTAAAAATTGAGAATTCATAATCTTAAAACTATGTTGAGCTGTAAAATCTAAGTTTTTAAAGGTGTGAAGTCCCTCTAGATTGATCAATATTGTCAAGTACCTCAAAATTTTTAAAAGGATATACTTGATTTTCAAGGTGTTACTATAACGTTTTAAGATATAGGATAGCTGAAAATTAGGTCCGTAAACGTCAATTCAATAATAGTTAAGTTTTAAAAAAAAATAAACGATTCATATATTTACATATATAAAAATATTAGTTGCAAACGAGATGCTTATTTGAAGTGCGTGAACCAACGAGTTTCCTTTTAATTTTAATTTTTATAAAATTTTGCAAAGAGTTGTTAATTTGTGAGAGGATATAGAAAAGTAATATAAATTTATGAAAAAAAAGAGAAGTAATATAAAAAGTGACAATAGAAAATCAAAATTCGGGAAGAAAAGGCGGCCCCTCCTGTCCTATTTAAATAATACTGTGTATTATATTTATATAAACATTAATTAAATTATAAAGTTTAATTTATTTACAATGTTAATCTAAATCGTCTTTAACTGCCACCGACCGCATCTTTCCCTCCCATTCGCATGTTTCCGGAGATCTCTCTGCCTCGCGGCTACTGCTGGCTCGTGGGCCACTTCGTGCTCTTTCTGCCCTTGACCTTTCTCTTCACCAATCCCCACTTCTATTTATTTATTATTGAGCTACTTCCTCATTCCCAGCTTCTAAACTCAAGGTTACCCCTAACTCTCTTCCCTTCACTGCGCCGCTGCTTCGAATCCTCGTTCCCTCTCCTTCTCCGAATCGCCTTGCCTATCAGTCATAGATTCTCTCTACCCTCTCATTTCTCAACCTTTCCACTTTCATTCGTGCTTGTACCGTAGAACGAACTCGACACTAAAGCTCGCCTCTCTAATTTTCTACCCTCTCTTTTTGTGTTTGGTGTTCGAGCATTTAGAACGAGTTTCAGTGTTCGTTCTCGAGACTCCTGTGTGATTCTCTCTGGTATCTTCTGGGTCTTCCTCTCTCTATGTGAGTGAGTATCAGATTTGAACACGAAACAAGAAATTTGATTATCCGAAAACACGGATTTAGTTGTTTTCATTTCTATAGAAATAATAATCGTTCCAACATACCGTGTGTTGACTGCTTGGTCTGTATTGCAGACAATCATTATATAGACTTCATTCTTGATTTCTGCCGTAGAGTTCTCTTAATTTTTGAACATTTACTTCAACACTAGCCTCGCATCCACTATGATTCTCTATTCTCTAACCATAGCTTAGGGAATACAAAAGGATGCAACAACAAGAGGTACCTCTGAACTAGAAGATTCTTATTTATAGATTCTTGCTATTTCTCGTAGGTTCCGCAATTTCTGACTTGCAAAATATGGTTAATCTGCATCAGTTCATCATGTTTTCTTGTTGGTAATTATTCATTATGACGTTCTGAACTTTCATAAATCTTAAATGTTCGTGGAATGCTCGATGATGATTGATTTGCTTTAACCACACCGAATATAGGCTGTAAGGGCATAAGGCCTCTTTCATTGAAGTCAGAAATAAACTTCTTGTGCTTGACATTGCTTGATGATTTCGTTTTCTAAAAGAAGAGGATTAGTTTCCTTTTTATTTAGAGAAAGGGAGAAGGCTTTGTCAAGCTCCTGAAGTTGGCTTGTTTGATGATAGAGGCTCTCCCTTTCAAGCTCTCTCACGTGGAAAACCTTGGCCTTTCGACTGAGAGCTACTTACCAATTTTTTTATGCAAAAGTATTTAAAATCTAATATTTTTTTTTTTGCATACCTTAGAATTGATTTAGTATATGATGATGATGATTAATGCCTGGTGTTAGCTAGGTTAGCCAAGGGTTGATTGAATCATTTGTTTGAGTGCTAGAGCTCAAGACTAAAAAGAAGTTACTTTTGAGCAATATACCTTAAAGGTTTGCATAATTTTATTTTGTTTGTAAAAAAAGTTTTCCTCCTATCTTAATATTTGTCTTGTAAATTAACATTGGGTTTTGCTTTTTCTTGATTAAGATCTAAATAAAAAAAGTATTTCCCCTAACCATTCGTGGCATGACAATCATGAGCTATAATTATTGGATATCCTTTCTATATGTTATCAGCTGGAGACTTTGATTGGCTTTTGGCATTACCATTTTGGAGTCAGTCTGTTTGTTGCATTTCTTATTCAGATAAATGAATACAGACTAGTACTATGGTCTATATCTAACGTTTTTTTCCCGTTACAATGTCACTTAGTATTTCACTTTTTATTCCAGGATAAATTCCAGAACTCAAATAACATAGGAATGCAAAACTGGGGATATCTTGTTGACCTAAGAAAAGTAGGGATATCTTGGTTGATAGAATTTTTTTCATCTGACAAGGACCTTGGTATTTTAGTGCCAGTTTCAAAATTTGAAGTCCTTATATGTTATTCTGTGTCTTCCAATATAGTTGAGTGTTATTTTCCCTTTGCTGTGTTTATCAACACCTGTCTTATTTAACGGGCAAGGGACATTTCGTTTTATTGACAGAAATTATTTTAATTGACAGAATTAAAACTTCTGTAAAACTTTAGAGAACAATGCAACAAAAATATCATGTTAATAATTCAGTACGATGTTCCAAACTCTTATGAATCATAATTGTTTGTGGATTGATCCATGATGATTGATTTGCTTTAACCACACCGAATAGAGGCTGTGTAGGGCATAAAGCCTCTTTCATTAAACTCAGAAACCAACTGCTTGATATTGCTTGATGATTTCATTTTCTAAAAGAAGAGGATTAGTTTCCTTTTCATTTAGAGAAAGGGAGAGGCTTTGTCATGCTCCTGAAGTTGTCTGTGTTTAACGAGAGGCTCACCCTTTCATGTTCTCTCACGTGGAAAACCTTGGCCTTTTGACTGAGAGCTACTTACCAATTTGTTATGGAAAAGTATTTAAAATGTAATAGTATTTGATGATGATTAATGCCTGGTGTTAACTAGGTTAGGTAAGGGTTGATTGAATCATTTGTTTTTGTTACGTAGGGATATCTTGGTTGATAGCATTTTTTTTTCATCAGCCAAGGAGTGTGAGTTTCAAAATTTGAAGTCCTTACACGTCATTTGTTAACTTCTCGATGATGATTGATTTGGTTTAACCACACTGAATAGAGGCTGTATTGGGCATAAATCCTCTTTCATTGAACTCAAACAAACTTGTGCTTTGACATTGTTGGATGATTTCCTTTTCTAAAAGAGAGAAAGCCTTGTCAAGCACCTGAAGTGGGTTGTGTTTAGTGATGGAGGCTCTCCCTCCAGTTCTTACGTGGAAAACCATGGCCTTTCATCTTTCATCTGAGAGCAACATACCACTTTTATACAAAAATACTTTAATAGTTTTTATATATAATTTAGAATTTAGAATTAATTTAGTATCTGATGGTAATTTATCCCTGTTGTTAACTTCCCTGTTGTTAACTATGTAAATCAAGGGTTGATTGGAATCATATGTTTGACTGCTAGGACGTGAGTCTGAAAAGGAGAAGCTGCTTTTGCCCAATGTATCTTAAAATTTGCTTAACTATATCTAATTTATTAATTCTTGATATTTGTCATGTCAAGTAAAATTGGGTTTCGAGTTTTCTTGATGCTTCAGATGGGAAAGAAAATCATAGCTTTTTGTTAACAAATCATTGCATGGTGCGCTATAATTATGAAGTTATTAACTGGAAGAGAGATGGAGTCATTCTGTTAAATGTGTTGAATGTATTGCCTGTGCATGGATGGTTTTGGTCTTTGGTAAAATGAAATACCCCTCCCTTCCGACCCACAAAAAAAAAAAAAAGAAACAAAAAAGAAAAATTCATATAAATCACTTAATCGATCAAAAGATGTCATGTTATTTGTATAAAAAAAATTCAAATATTAATATTTTTCATACTTTTTTATTGACATCATTTTGCAAGAAATATTGATTTAATATTTTTATTTTAAAAGTAACCAGTTTATTTTATAGAATTATATTTTAGTTTATTTTATATACTGAATCATCCTTATAAAATGGAATTTGACTTCTCTTCATATTTGGAAAAAATTCTCTTCTCAAGATGCTTAACAAGAAGTCATGACAAATAGATCTAATTAAAAGCATTCTCTTGATAGCACAAGCTCAGGAGGTTGTGGCATTCAAAAAGGTGAAAAACAAGTGCACGCAAACCATTTGTTTTTCATGTCCACATCTAATTTCTAGAAGTTTCCTAGCTTGAGTTCTGCCACGGTTTTTACAGCTGTTAAAAAAATTAGTTTGAAATTGGGTTTTTGGTTAAACCTGGTTGTGACGTTTGATGTTGATTGTAACCGAAAAATTATGTACGGGTTCGAAGGAGAGAAGGGAGTCTGGAGTGTTCTGTTTCTTGTTCAATTGAACAAGGAAAGCGTGTTGTTGTAGCAAGCTTCTGACCAATAGATTCTTGCTATTTCTTGCAGGTTCCACATGAATCTTAAATGGTGATATATGAACTAATATGTATATCCCGGTTTCTTTTTGATAATTCATTATGAAGTTCTGTACACGAGTCTTAAATGTTTGTGGCTGTGTTATAATGATTGATTTGCTTTAACAACACTGAATAGAGGCCGTATAGGGCATAAAGCTTCTTTCCATTGAAGTCGTCAGAAACAAACTTGTGCATGGCGTTGCTTGATGATTTCATTGTTTATGCTTCATGTATTTTAACTGTTATCATTGGCATTTCAGTCATGGGTATATAAACGTATGGAAATTGAATGAGCAGCGGCAAAGCAATAATGTTGAAGCGTAGTTTATCATTGTATTTCAGGATTGTGATCCTCCTGTGCGTAATCTTTGAGATTTCTTCTCAGGTATGTTCTATGCCTGTAATGGTTTCAGTATCTTTTTTTTTTCCAGCTTTCTGTAAGCTGTGCAAATTACCTTCTATTGTCCCAATCCTTTTAGCTTTCTTTTCCCATATTATACCACCTTCAAGATTAGTCCAAACACTATTTAATCCAAGGGTCCATATTGAATCTTGAAACTTGCTTGCCCACCAAGACAAAATGTGACATAATCCATGATATCAAATAAGGCTTTGTTTAGTGCAAGACATGGAAAACTACTTATAGAAAAAATTATAATCCAATCTAGTTCTGGCCTAGTCAGATTTTACAAAAATCAAACTGTTTTATAATTATAATTTTTATAATATTCTAAAATATATATTTTGTCATCAAATCCAGTGTATAGATTTTTTTCTACCATTGACATTGTTAGATTGGGTATTTATCTGATTACTATCCCTTAAAAAATAACTAAAATACCCTTGATTCACTTTTTTATATTTATTGTGTTTTATTTCATCTTAAAGTCTATTATAAATTTTACATAACTCTTTTTTAATTTTACCAGTTTTATAAATTCTTACATTAATTATGAGAATTTTTTATAAAATTTTATCTAATTATGAGGTCTAGAAGATCCTGTAATAACTTCCAGAATTTAAACATTAATATCAATTATTTGGGACTTTAAATTAAAATTCTGAAAAATATGTCTAGCCTAATTATCATTCTCTATTTACTAGTAAAATTTAGGACTATGACATTTTGGAGCAGTTTTAGGCCATTTTTGGCTCAACTTTCTTATAATTACAACTTGACTTATGGATTTGACAAATTATATTTTAGCCTAATTATGCTTTTCCTTCATTCTTTCTTCCACCACCCTGGTATCTTCATTCTCCGTCAATCATTTCTAGACCACTTTGATTAAAGGAATATTCTTATTTCATAGCTCCGAAATTAAACATTGACATATTAAAATATTTAAATTTGCCAGATGATCTTTAACATCAGCAACACATCTATCAATATATGAAAATATTATATTAAATGATTAAATTATAAACATGTTTTGCCAGATGAATCCCCATTTTATTATATTATTTACTATCTATTTCAGGAAATTTATCATGTTTAATAGGTATTATTATAGTAGTTTTGCTCCCATTGTACTTTAATTGATTATATGAATTAAATAATTAAAAATATTATTTTCTTGTATTTTTATTAATTTTATTATTTTCTTTCATTCAATTGATTTTAATGAAAGTATTTTATTCTTATGTATTTTAGGAAATTGGAAAAAATAAATAAATGATAACTAGGACCTACGTCAACTACTATATAATTATATTATATAAGGAAGGTTAATTGAGGAATTGTCAAATTAAATGAAAAAATTATAATATCTAATTAAAAAAAATTAAAATACTTCCAATAATATTATATTATATTAATATTAAATTTTATTATATTAATTCAATATCATTTGAATTAATTCAAAGATAATTTTTCAATATCTAACATTTAAATTTAATTAAATGATAATAGATGATGGTGTTATCTTTTCCTATTTTCTTATTAATTTTTTTATCTCATTTACCCTATTACTGTTATTTGAATTTTTTAGATATTTGGGTTAAAAGGATTATCTTTAGAGATATTAAAAAAGATAACAACTTGGAAGGATCATGGAAGATAAATCAAGGATAAATCGTTATTTTTTAGAAAGTCAATTATTGAAGAGTCACACATCAATAAGGAAGACACTAAGACCATAGGACACTATCTCACTCAAAATCATTCTATTTCTTGTCTCGTCCATTATTTTTTTGCTTTCATTATTCATCATGGTGTCATTTACACACATAAATGGCTAGTTCTCTGCTTTATTGAGGATGATGTTTGTACGCTTAAGCTCTATGTTCTTATTATTTAGGAGTTGTAATAGTTTTTACTAAAGTTTGATATTTTATTTTAAAATTTTAAAATTTATTGAGTTTCTAGGATTTTGAAGACTTGCTTATTAACCTATTTATTTCTTTTTGAATAAATTTGTGATCAAATATTATGATATTTTATTAATTGTGATTTTTTGTTCTTTATTCATATATTTATTCATCTTATATATATTCTTATCACTCGTTCTTAAAGTTCTTTTTGAATTGTGTGGTTGAACATATTATCGAAAGGATTTTGTTAGAAACACTAAAAGGAATTTTTGGTGAAAGTTCTTAATTTTCTTATAGGATATATCATAACTATTATTATGATTGTAATCTAAAGGGTTCTTGAATAATTATTTATGAATTAAATTCATTCTAGGGTTCTAGGTGTTATTTTATTAAATAAATAATTAGACTTAGAAGGTTTACTGAAGTTCTACTTTTTAACTTAACAATTATTTTTTTTATAACTCTGATATATTATCTATAAGCAATAATTGTCAATCCTTGGCAAACATTATCATACTGGTAATCGTTTTAATCACTCCCTACTTTATTTACTTTTCGAGATCATCCCCATAATTGAAATAAACTTTCTTCTCTACTCTTATCTCTTCTTCACTTTAATTTAATCATGAATTGAAGATGGGTGATGATAGAGTTATATTTCTACCATGTATTATAGTCTCTATTGAAACTCGATGGTTGGCTTTTATCCTACAAGTCTATTAAGGGACATGCCCCACCTATTTATCGAGGACTATGACACCCCCACTTATTTACTGAGGGGAATGAATATGTGGTCTAGTCAGATGCTCTGTAGATTTTGGCTTATCCATACCACTTGATTGGTTAGCTTTTTTAGTGATCAAATATCACTAGCCCATGGGTTTAGTCAACGGGAATAAGGCGATTTGATTGGATTGATAAGAGGAACTTGGTGGGTTATTCATTTAATTTTATTATGATAATGTTATTTTCTATATATTGTATTTTATGGTTAGTCCCACTTAACACCTGATAAGCATATGTTAGTACTCATGATGAGTAGAATTGTTGGTTACTGAGACGTTTATCTCATCTTATTTTTATTAACATTTTTTTAGGTGATAATCTCATCTTAGAACCTTAGAGAAAACTTCAGAGGTTTGAGTATAGTTATATTAATTGTATAGACTTCTCCTTTGAAAGTATGTGTATAATATTTATATATTACAATAATAGTTTTATTTTGCATACTTATGTATTCTATTATTTTATTTATATTTTAAGAAAAACTTTTTATAACTATTGTAAAATTCATTTAAATTTTAGTTAAACTTTTTTTTACTATGATTAACTCTCTTGAAACAAACTAAATTTATTTATAATATTATTTTTTAAATTATATTGGGTACAAAATAAGTATAAATAATTAATAATAGTTATATTTTAGGAGAATTTTATATTCTACACTGTCTTATTTATGTTCTTCGTAAAAATTTACAATGCAATCAATATCTCCTCTATGAGGAAATTCAGTCCAATGAATGCAACATTTCGTGATTATATTTTAGTCATTATTTCATATTTATTTTTATCTTTGAAAATATATCATTTTAACTCTTTAGAATACCTTATAAAGATACACTTCTTTTGTCTACGAGCTAATGTCACATCACAATTTTTTTTTCTATCTGTACAAGGCATATATGGGTAGGAAAAGGTTAAGAAGAGATTGTGAAATTATGCTTGAGAAATCCCTAAATTTAAAAAGGGATTGAGCTAGATAAAAACCCCTAATTAAAAAGAAAAAAATGATGGATTTTTCTAGTAGTCACTCAATAACCCGGTCACTCTTATGGACTCAGAGTATTCGAACAAAGCAAATACACTATCATAAAAGAAGAGAGAGTGTAGTGCAAAAAGTCTATCCCAGAGAGAAATTATTATGATATATAAAAAATAGACTTTACTAATCTCAATAATAATAATGAAGATTATCCAAAATATATTCCTTTATTTCTCTCTCATAATCCCATATCAGTATCCATGAATATCCCATTCAAAATTCAAAATTTGAACAAATAGGAAAATTCTTTTAGATAATAATCTAAACTTTTGGTTATTATCTTCTTAGTCTCAAATTATATGTATTTGTGCCACTCAACTAAGGATGAATTAAGCCTAAATTCCAACATAATTAAAATCAACGAGTTTTTTTTTTAATTTTATGTTTTATAAAATTTTGAAAAGAGTTGTTAATTCGTGAGAGGATATAGAGAAGTAATATAAATAGTTAGAGTAGAAAATGTAAATTCGCGAAGAAAAGGTGGTCCCTCCTATCCTATTTAAATACTATATGCTTATTACACACACACACATAAGTATGTGTGTATATATATATTGGTTAGGAGAAAGATGCAGAAGACAATATATATCTTCCCATTTGTTTTAGTTATGGAGATTGATGGTGTGACAACTGGTATGACATTCTCTCTTTAACTCTTTCTATGTTTTCATTTTATGTTTCTTTTGCTAATATTTATTTTCTCACTTCAAAGTCTTCTTCTCTCTTGATATGTTTGTGATGTAGAACACAAAAGATGAGAAGAGCGGTTGAAGAGGAAAATATCATAAGAGGAGAGAAAAAAGAAGAGAATAGAGAAAGCTAAGAGGAAATAACAGTCTGATAGTTTAAAAGTGTATATCCTAATAATTAAAGTAATTAAAATAACAAGTAAAATAAGTAATGTTGTAGATAATTGCCCATTATCAAATATATTACAAATAATTAATTAAAATGAAACTCAAATAAAACTAAATATTAAATTAAATAGATATAAACTAAATACTACATAGATATATCTACATCAGTTTGTATCGACCTTGTAGCCCAAAGAAAGGGGGCTAGACAAAAGGAAGATAATATGGACACCTTTGGGTTAATATCTTGAGGTTTATGTATTAATTTCTTATTTTACTTTTCCTTGCTATCATTCTTTCGCTTAATTGTTGAATGTTTATGAACATATACATTTTCTTTGGTTTTTATTGTGGAGAACAACTTCAACAATTTGAATCGGGTTCATCATTTTCTTTATTTTTCATCAAGATTAATTTTTTTATTTTTAAATCATCATCTTCTTCAATATGAAATGTTATTTACCTTTTTCAATGTCACGAGCGACCTTTTTATTATTTTTTTCATCAGATAGTGTATTTAATTTTTATTTAGTGTTCCTGTTCCGTCACCATTATCTTATGGATTTATTTTTCCATTCACCATTATCTTTTAATAAATTTTACTTATTAGTCAGAGACGTTGAAAAGGCACCTTGGGAAATCATCTTGAATCATTTTTGTGGAATAACGCTTTTAAATCCACAAGCTATCATGAAATTCAACTATTAAGCAGGTGGGGGTAGATTTTGAATTTTCAAATTAGTATAATAATTTGGCCATACTTCATTAATCATCTGTCCATGTGTGCACGCTTTTCAAAGTATATTCAATGTATATAGAACATTTTAGATAATCATAGATTTGGATTTTGCTATTTGACAAAAAAATATTTGGATTTTGATAACTCGTTGATTTATGGAGTTTGAACATTTTAATCTATAATTCAAAGCATATTCCAATTTACTTTTCATTTAAGGGAAAAAAAGAAATTACATTATCTATAAATTTTATGTGACTTGGGGACCTATTGACTTAAAAATTAATAATTTATCTTTTTTTAGAAATAAACGAATTACATTGAAGTCAGAAATAAACTTCTTATGCTTGACATTGCTTGATGATTTCGTTTTCTAAAAGAAGAGGCTTAGTTTCCTTTTTATTTAGAGAAAGGGAGAAGGCTTTGTCAAGCTCCTGAAGTTGGCTTGTTTGATGATAGATGCTCTCCCTTTCAAGTTCTCTCACGTGGTTAACCTTGGCCTTTCGATGAGAGCTACTTACCAATTTTTTTTATGCAAAAGTATTTAAAATCTAATTTTTTTATGCATACCTTAGAATTGATTTAGTATATGATGATGATTAATGCCTGGTGTTAGCTAGGTTAGCCAAGGGTTGATTGAATCATTTGTTTGAGTCCTAGAGCTCAAGACTAAAAAGAAGTTACTTTTGAGCAATATACCTTAAAGGTTTGCATAATTTTATTTTGTTCGTTTATTGAAAAAGTTTTCCTCCTATCTTAATATTTGTCTTGTAAATTAACATTGGGTTTTGCTTTTTCTTGATTAAGATCTGAATAAAAAAAGTATTTCCCCTAACCATTCATGGCATGAAAATCATGAGCTATAATTATTGGATATCCTTTCTATATGTTATCAGCTGGAGACTTTCCTTGGCTTTTGGCATTACCATTTTGGAGTCAGTCTGTTTGTTGTATTTCTTATTAAGAAAAATGCATACAGACTATTACTATGGTCTATATCTAACTTTTTTTTTTTTCTGTTACAATGTCACTTAGTCTTTCACTTTTTATTCTAGGATAAATTCTAGAACTCAAGTAACATAGGAATCCAAAACTGGGGGTTTGGATAATTTACCATTGATTTTTCATTACTTATTAAACTTCCAGAATTTGTAATTTATCTTTTGGTTTTCTAAAGTCATCGCGTTTCTGTCAAATAGGGATATCTTGTTGACCTAAGAAAAGTAGGGATATCTTGGTTGATAGCATTTTTTTCATCTGACAAGGACCTTGGTATTTTAGTGTCAGTTTCAAAATTTGAAGTCCTTATATGTCATTCTGTGTCTTCCAAGATAGTTGAGTGTTATTTTCCCTTTGCTGTGTTTATCAACACCTGTCTTATTTGTACGGGCAAGGGACATTTCGTTTTATTGTCAGAAATTTTTTTTAATTGACAGAATTAAAACTTTTGTAAAACTAGAGAACAATGCAACAAAAATATCATGTTAATAATTCAGTACGATTATCCAAACTCTTATGATTCATAATTGTTTGTGGACTACTCCATGATGATTGATTTGCTCTAACCACACTGAATAGAGGCTGTGTAGGGCATAAAGCCTCTTTCATTAAACTCAAACCAACTGCTTGATATTGCTTGATGATTTCATTTTCTAAAAGAAGAGGATTAGTTTCCTTTTCATTTAGAGAAAGGGAGAGGCTTTGTCATGCTCCTGAAGTTATCTGTGTTTAACGAGAGACGAGAGGCTCACCCTTTCATGTTCTCTCACGTGGAAAACCTTGGCCTTTTGACTGAGAGCTACTTACCAATTTGTTATGGAAAAGTATTTAAAATGTAATAGTATTTGATGATGATTAATGCCTGGTGTTAACTAGGTTAGGTAAGGGTTGATTGAATCATTTGTTTTTGTTACGTAGGGATATCTTGGTTGATAGCATTTTTTTTCATCAGCCAAGGAGTGTGAGTTTCAAAATTTGAAGTCCTTATACGTCATTTGTTAACTTCTCGATGATGATTGATTTGGTTTAACCACACTGAATAGAGGCTGTATCGGGGGGCATAAATCCTCTTTCATTGAACTCAAACAAACTTGTGCTTTGACATTGCTGGATGATTTCCTTTTCTAAAAGAGAGAAAGCTTTGTCAAGCACCTGAAGTGAGTTGTGTTTAGTGATGGAGGCTCTCCCTCAAGTTCTCACGTGGAAAACCATGGCCTTTCATCTGAGAGCAACATACCACTTTTATACAAAAATACTTTAATAGTTTTTATATATAATTTAGAATTTAGAATTAATTTAGTATCTGATGGTAATTTATACCTGGTATTAACTATGTAAATCAAGGGTTGACTTGACCGCTAGGACGGGAGTCTGAAAAGGAGAAGCTGCTTTTGCCCAATGTATCTTAAAATTTGCTTAACTATATCTAATTTATTAATTCTTGATATTTGTCATGTCAATTAAAATTGAGTTTCGAGAGTTGTGCTGATGCTTCAGATGGGAAAGAAAATCATAACTTTTTGTTAACAAATCATTGCATGGTGAGCTATAATTATGAAGTTATTAGCTGGAAGAGATATGGAGTCATTCTGTTAAATGTATTGCCTATGCATGGATGGTTTGGTTCTTTGGTAAAATGAAATACCCCTCCTCTCCTACCCACAAACAAAAAAAAAAGCGAAATAAAATAGAGAAATTAGTATAAATCACTAAATCGATGTGATCAAAAGATATCGTGTTGTTATATAAAAAAAATTCAAATATTAATATTTTTCATAATTTTGTTATTGTCATCATTTTGCAAGAAATATTTATTTAATATTTTTATTTTAAAAGTAACCAGTTTATTTTATAGAATTATATTTTAGTTTATTTTATATACTGAATCATCCTTATAAAATGGAATTTGACTTCTCTTCATGTTGGGAAAAAATTCTCTTCTTAAGATGCTTAACAAGAAGCCATGACAAATAGATCTAATTAAAACCATTCTCTTGATAACACAAGCTCAGGAGGTTGCGGCATTCAAAAAGGTGAAAAAAAAGTGCACGCAACCCATTTATTTTTCATGTCCACATCTAATTCTAGAAGTTTCCTAGCATGAGATCTGCCATGGTTTTTACAGCTGTTGCTAAAAAACTTAGTTTGAAATTGGGTTTTTGGTTAACCTGGATTGTGACGTTTGATGTTGATTGTAACCGAAAAATTATGTACGGGTTCGAAGGAGAGAAGGGAGTCTGGAGTGTTCTGTTTCTTGTTCAATTGAACAAGGAAAGCATGTTGTTGTAGCAAGCTTCTGACCAATAGATTCTTGCTATTTCTTTCAGGTTCCACATGAATCTTAAATGGGGATATATGGACTAGTATGTATATCCCGGTTTCTTTTTGATAATTCATTATGAAGTTCTGCACACATGAGTCTTAAATGTTTGTGGCTGTTTTATGATGATTGATTTGTTTTTAACAACACTGAATAGAGGCCGTATAGGGCATAAAGCTTCTTTCCATTGAAGTCAGAAACAAACTTGTGCATGGCGCTGCTTGATGATTTCATTGGCATTTCAGTCATGGGTATATATACGTATGGAAATTGAATGAGCAGCAATAAAGCAATAATTTTGCAGTGTAGTTTATCATTGTATTTCAGGATTGTGATCCTCCTGTGGGTAATCTTTGAGATTTCTTCTCAGGTATGTTCTATGCATGTAATGTTTCAGAATCTTTTTTTTTTTCAGCTTTCTGTAAGTACAAATTACCTTCTATTGTCCCAATCTTTTTAGTTTTCTCTTCCCATATTATATCACATTCAAATTTTACTGTCCCTTGATATGCATGTCTATGTGATCTGTGAGTGTCCAATTTGCAGTTCATAACACTACATGTTTAAATATGTTTGGTTGTGTCGGACCTCTATTTTATTGTTTCATTTTGACCTGAATTGTTTTAATTATGCTGAAACAGGGACCCTCTGTTTGTTATGTTAAATGGCTAAGGTCCTAAGATGTAGAGAGGTGTCATTTTCTGAAATAGCAATGCACAAAGGGCCTGCTTTTTTGAACTTTTCACCAAGTTTGATCTAAGAGAAAGCTTGCCTTGGTTCCTAAGCCAGAATAGTCAAATACCCCGAAAGATAACCTCATATCTAAATTTTACCTTCAAATTGTCCCATCATTCTTTAGAATACATCTGCTTGCAAGTCGTAACTTGAGGTGTTCTTGCTCAGAGTCTAGTGATGAATGCCTATCTCTCGGTGCATGCTCCAACTCTCGCCATGATCATCTCTCGCCAAGAAACTCCATGTTCAAATCTGGAAATCAGGCATTATTTTATACCAGCCTTTACCCAACACTCTCCTTGATGCCTACGGCAAATGCAGTCTTGTTCAAAATGGCCTTCAGCTGTTTGAAGAGATGCCTCACAGAGATTGTGTCTCATGGGCATGGATTCTTACCCGCAACCTAGCCAACCGTCCCCATAAAGCACTCTTCGTCTCTTGCTCAATTCTGAAGGATGATAAGTTACATCCTATGTTTGCTAGCCTCGTTTTGCACGAATCTTGGCGCTGTGAGGCAAGGTAAACAAGTGCATGCTAGCTTTATATTGTTGCCCTTTTGGGAAGATGACGTTGTCAAGTCATCATTGATTGATATGTATGCCAAATGTGAGTTGCCTCATCATTTCATTAAATTTGATTGCTTGGACTGCTATGATGTATGGGTATGCTTGGAGTGGACAACAATAAGATGCTACTGAACTGTTTCATAGAGTTGCTCACAAGAACTTTGATTTCTGGTTTGACACAGAGTGGGAATCAAGTTGATGGGCTATGCTATGCTTGTTCACTGAAATGAGAAAAAAGATGGGATTGATAGATATAGTAGACCCCACCGTTGATTCTTTTTTGGACCTTGGAAAACAGATTCATAACTCTTGATTCACATGAATATTGCTTATTCATAAGTAATGCGCTTATAGATAGATGTGTATGCCAAATGTAGTGACCGTTTGACTGCGAAAGACATTTCTTTAATGTGTCAAATGAACCAGGTTAAATTTTTATTGATTTGGGAAAGGAGAGCCATGTGTTTTATGCTCATCCAATGAAGGATGAGATCCTAGGTTTAATGATAAAGAGATGTAGAGATGAGGACAAGAGGTTATGTTCCTCATACTTGTGACCGCTTTCTATGCTGTTCTCTGTTCTGAAACATATAAGCTCTATTGCAAAAGATATGATGGAAAATGTTCGTGCGTTGACTTTTGGTGACTGAATATCTTAGTAACAGAGAAACATATGTGAAACATGTTTTATGTAATCATGTAAGTCTGAATCTTGATTATTATTTACTTCTCGACTTTCAGCATATTCATATATATTAAGATTTTTTTTAAACCTCATGAACTAAATTCAAACTTTAAACTTTACTCCTATTTAATATATATTATATAAAAATAAAGTTAATATAATAAATAAAGAGTAAAATGATATATTAATATAAAAAATTTCTGTCTTATAAATATTTAAATAAGATAAAAATAAATTTTCTCTAGGCATTATCTCGATTCCTGATAGTCACTTCAAAATAAAGAAACACGGACAATAATTCATTGTCTTGACATGGAACGCGGTCATAGCTCTCCTCTGCCATTTGATGTTTTCTTTTGAGAAAATTCCATATAAATACCATTGAAATATGAAAAGGACAAATCAGTAACTCTCATTTGTATAATAGTAAATCAAACCAGAGGCTTCAAAATGGAATTTGCAAGTGCTAGCAAATGACTCCACTGCCCCGTATTATTTCCTACGTTGCATTCTCTGAAAGAAATTGGAAGACACGCAACGAAAATTAACTTAAAAATTTTTTCATTCCTTGCCAGGATCTACCGTATGTGTTTAAGTCAAGTGGGAAGAAGCATTACCCTCAATGTTCCTCTGCGACTTCCACAGCTCCTCTTCGCGGCTGGTGATCTCCTTTCGATCGCAAGAAGTCGACGGAGTGTTCCTCAGCGACCTCCACAGCTTCTCTTCGCGGCTCGTGCTCTCTTTCTAATCGCAAGAAGTCGACGCCTCAGGTCGACTCCCTCTACTGGTATCCACACGAACAGCGTTCTAACCACGAACAACTTGCTAGCGTCTCCTGTCCCTCCAAGGCTTTCTCAACAATTCGTCCTCTCCGTCTCTATTTCAGCAGTTTCTTATCTACAAACCTTTTGCAGATTCCCTTCGGCCTTTTGTGTTATGTGTGTTCTAAAACGTAGCTCCTAAAATCAGATATATAGGATGCTCTGCGTTTTTCTCAACCGAATTGGATTTTTGGAATTAATCTATATTAAATCTGAAATTAATACAATATCATATATTGTATAATTTGATAAGAAACTAATTAAATAAATAATGTTTATATTAAATCCGTCCCACAGATTTAATTCACCTATTTATTTAATTTAAAATAAAGATAAGACGGGACTATATTTGATTTATTCTCATAAATCAAATTTGAGATATCATGTCAATTTGAATTTCAAATTCAAACGTGATAGAGATTTAATTTATCCTTATAAATTAAATCTTGTAAATATCTCTTATATGAGATATTCTATCAATTTGAATTTGAAATTCAAACGTGATAGAGATTTAATTTATCCTTATAAATTAAATCTTGTAAATATCTCTTATATGAGATATCCTATCAATTTGAATTTCAAATTCAAACGTGATAGAGATTTAATTTATCCTTATAAATTAAATCCTATATATCCCTTATATATAATGTATATATACGAATTTATATATATACGAATATAAATATAAATAAATATATACATTAACCTTGGATCATTCATTGAATCTGGACACGTCTTAGATTCAATGAATCTGGACAACATAGCTCGTGTTGGGCTATTTTGTGTGCGACCCTGTAGGCCCATATGAAGTTGGCAGTGGGCCATTTGCTATACTGGCCCACAAGTCGCAAGCGGTCTCTAGCAAGACATAACGACTACCCAAATCATATGAGGATCGATAAACGATGTAACCTTTTATACAACTATATCATGTCCCTTCTGTCACGCGATATTTTGGTCATGGATGAGGCATGGATAATGTCATCTTCCTATTCCTGACCGTTACTTTCTCGATCCCTGAGTAGTCTGACTATAGAAATAGAACTACCTTTCCATTACAGTATGGCCATACGTTTCTCAGACTCACTCATCGAGGGGCCCAGTAATATCTCTCTACGAATGTGAGGGACAAATTCCATCTTGACCATTCATATTCCTCCGCATGAAAAATCACTAAGCCCGAACATAGTCTTATCACTCGGTCAAAAGTGACTTTTGACTAGGTCAAAGCTGAGCGTTTGTCATGTAGGAATCCATGATGATCTCAGGTCAAAGGGCATAATAACATGGTTTGTATATGAGAGAAGCTTATGATGTAACCCATGCAACTCTCTTATAGCGGGTCAGTCCAACACCTTGTACTCTTACATGTGCCTATGACTTTGATTTATATCTCTATACATCTTCAAAGTCATACTGGCTTTATTTCATCTCTGCTCCCACATAGATGACCGACCAGGGACATTTAGGATAAGATCATGAATTATCTAAGGATGGTCATCACAATAAACATGCAAATAATATGATAACACAATTAATAAATTCATAAATTTATAATGTTCATAAGACAATGATTGGCCCCTATGGCACATTTTCCAACATTCTCACTCTTCCTCTCCTCCTCACGAAGTCATAGTGGAACACTCATTGCCCGTTACATTTGATTATTTACTTTTGTGGATTGTGTTTACATTTGTTTTCATGCATGTGAACCGCACTTGGTTATTTATATTGGTAGACTATGTCCATACTTGTTCTTTGCGGCTTTCGAACTATACTTGTTATTTGTGGCCTTTGTGATGTATTTGTTATTTGTTTTGTGATAGTTCCACTATTATAAAGATTACTTTCTAAAACCCCATTTCTAAACTAGTCTTTGAAGAGACTATTTAAAAAAATGACCCATAATATTTGTATAAATAAAATAAAATATTTATACTAGATGTAAACATACGGGTGTAAAAGGAAATTACTACCCAGATACCTCTATAGCCGGTTTAAAATATCCTTTCTATACCGGTTGCCATGAGGTCCTATTTAGAAAAAATTCTTTCTATACCAGTTGCCTAATGTCTGTTGTAACAATAAACACATCTAAACCAATTGCTTTTAGGTCCAGTTTAGATGTTTTTTTTCTACACCGGATACCATTTCATTAGATGTAGATTTGCTTCGTCCTATTGCGACTATTTAGTTGCTTGTCTATCCTTTCCTGCTTCTTATATGTCACTTCTTCATAAAGTTCGTCTCATCACTTCTTTAGTTCTCAAGGTTTGTAGTCATTATGATAGAAAACCAATTGCATTCTTCTATTTTTTTATGAAACTATTATTTCCTCAACCTTAAATATATACCCTTCCTCAATACTTTTTGTCTTACTTTCTCTTAGCTTTCTTTTCTTTTCTTTTATCTGAACCCTCCAATGGCTTAATCCTCACGTACACCTCCTTCTTTGCAGCACAAAATAAATAGAGATGATTTTGAAGACAAGCATCTTGTCTCCTACCCTTCAATTCCTTCTCCTCTTCCCCTGGTTCTCACTTTGGTAGAGTACCTTGAGAAACTCATCCTGCACTTCCATGGCCTGGAAGATTTGGTGGAAGAACTGACTCTAAGACTTGCTAGACTAGAAGACCGTTTCAGAGCCTTCTACTCTGAAGTTCACCGCCATCAATAGAATGATAGTTTTATAATCTTGTTGATCCCAACTTTGACTCCCAAAACTCTGACTCGGATGAGTGAAAGGCCTCACCTTTCTCTTTCCCCTCCTTTGTTACCTTTTTGAGGTAATGACAAAAAAGAAGAGAATATATTATATATAGGTTGATAGATATTTTTTTTGAGATTTCAAACTTTGGATGTAAGGCTAGTAAAGTTTGAATGAATGAATTTAACAAGTTTCTTGTTATGACATGGTGTTCCTTTGATTTTTCAAAAACTAAAGGAAAAAAATACAAAAGAATAAAATGGGACATGTCAACGTCAAGTGTAGATTATCACACTTTCTATACTTATGCGAACTTAATCCGATATAGATTTGCTTCTGAAATACATTTTAATTAAAAAAAATGACAGTGACATCTTTCTACACCGATTGTCCATTTGATTTGGTGTTGAAAACTTTCTAAACTTGATGTGAATTTTGTTCAGTTTAGAAAAAAGTTCTTTATACATCGATTGTCTATTTCATCTGGTGTATATTGGCTTCTGAAAAACACGTTAAGCAAAAACTCCCTTCGCACGTCTCTCATCTCTTGTTTTTCACTAGTTCTTGTACATGCTCTCGGTCATTCTGTCACAGTGAGTTTTGTTTTGAACTCCTTGTCTTGAGAACTGAAAATTTGTTCACTTTAACTTTTACTGTTATTTGTGTGGATTTATTGTTGTCATTTATTTGTTTGAATTGATGAGTTATTTCACTTATGCGTGATATATTCTCTACCAGAATTAACTTCAAGCTAAATTTTCTTGCTTTCTAGTTTTTTAGTCTTCCACAAATATAGATCGTAGTTGGATAAATGCTAAAAGAACAAGTGTTGAGTATTCTGATAGGGAGAAGGAGTTTCTAGATTTTACTAAATGAAATATTGATGATGACAATAGAAGGCTTTATTGTCCTTGTGTTAGATGTTTGAATGAGAGGAAACCAAATCCTGTAGATATGTACACTCATTTAATTTGTGAGGAGTTTTGCAAGAGTTACACAATATGTGTATGGTATGGTGAAGATGTGGAAATGTTGAGTGCATATGAACAGATGAAACAGATATTTGATGATGATATGGATACTAATGATTGGATAGAGGGTATAATTTGTACGTAATGTTAGAGAAGGTGCTTTTATGCAGTCACATGCATATGATAATATATGACAATGATGCAAAAAAAAAATCTATACCCAGAGTACAGAAAATAACACCTGTTGAATGCAGTGTTAAGATTGGTAAGTACAAAAGCACATCATAGGTGGAGTGATATTGGTTTTTCATAATTGAAATGTTTCTAGAAGAAAATGTGCTACAAAAACACTACTATGATGCGAAGAAAATAATGTCTATTAGGCATGCAGTATAGAAAGATTCATGTATGCCCAAATGATTGCATATTGTACAAGAAAGAGTTTGAAGATAAGGAGAAGTGTCAAATATGTAAGACACCAAGGTACAAATCAAACAACTCTCCTGCAAAGGTGTTATGATATCTTTTAGTTATATCAAGGTTGAAACACCTCTTTGCTAATGAAGATGATGCAAAAAAATTGTTATAGCTTGTCAAAAAGAGCTTGTGAAGAAAGAAAATAATAGAATGATAGAGAAAAAGTTGATTAGAGAACACAATAAATATTTTGCATATTGGTTCAAACATAAGGTTAAAAATGAGGATTGTATTTATGATACAGTTAGATGGTTAGCATATGGTACTGAATTTGATGTGATACGATGGAATTCATTTTATATCAACAGGCATTCCTTTTATACGAAATCCCTAGATGATAAAAGTAACATGTAAAATAGTGTTATGTTAGTGTTCAAAGCTATACACTTCTCTAGTTCAAAAGACAATAATCCTAAATTAGCAGTCATCCTTTATTAGGCCATTGTTGAAGAGATTTGGAAGGTGGACTACTCCAAATTTACAGTTCCCGTGTTTAAATGCAAATGGGCTAATGTAAACAATAATGTTCTAGTCTATTGGTTAGGATTTACACTGGTTGATTTGAATAGTACAAATTTTTGAGGTGAGCCTTTCATTATGGTAAGCCAAACAAAATAAGTGTTCTATATCACTAATTAGACAAATAAAAGATGGTCTGTGGCTCTCTAAGGAAAAATGGTTATTAACGATGATGATTCAATTTATGAGACCCCTTCCTTTTCAATAGGTTTACCAAAATTGAATGAAGATGAAGTGAATTACGATTGATTTGTATGTGAGTGTTTTATATTTTTGATTTAATGACAAAATAGAGGACAATACATATATAGGTTGAATGAATATGAGTTTATTGTTATTGTTCTGTAAGTTTCTCTAACTCTAACTCATTGATTTAAGTTTTGTTAAATTGTTGCATATATATATTATAGCTTTGGGGTATGGAGTAAAGAAAAGTGTGTGGGGAAAAAAATAAAACTATAAGATTTAAACCAGATGTGTCAACTTCGAGTGTAGATTATCACCCTTTATGAATTATATTTTAAAACAAAAATTGACCTATGATATTTTTGTAAATAAATTTAAAACTTTCTACATCGTTTGTAGATAAGGCATAGTTTATAACTATCATATCTTCACAGGATGTCCATGTTATCCAGTGAAGATTGTCTTCTGAAATCACTTTAAATTCAAAAAATGATCAGTACCACTTTTATAATAATTTGAAAAATTTCTAAACCAATTGTGTTGTAAGTCTAGTTTAGAACTATCATTTCTTCACCAGATGTCCATTTCATTCGGTATAAATTGGCTTCTGAAAATACATTTTTGAAGCCCCTTCGCGTGTCTCATATATTTTCTACTAGTTCTTTTACTTCTCTCTCACATCAAAATCCCCAATTCTCTTCTCTAATATCTTGTGAGCAGTGGTTCGTTAGTCTTCCTTCTTACTTTGCTCATTACTCCTCTCGCTGTGCTATGTGGTGTTCGTGGGGCTTTGTTGTACTCAGTCGTTCTTCTCTATTCTTGTGTTCATTGTACTTTACCGTGCTCAATTGTGCTTTGTTGTGCTCGTGGTTCACCAAGCTCAACACTTCTCTATTCTTGTGTATGTGCTCATTTAATCTAGGTTTTCTAGTTTTCTTGTAATAAATATGTGCACTTCTTCTTTATTCCATGGATAAATGCTAAATGAACAAGTGTTGGCGAAGGAAAAAGGGTTAAATCTCCTGACTATGTTTGATTTTGTTATAGCCTACATAGGAATTTGGGGGATAGTGTTAATTAGAATGAGGATAACGATGCTCCAAGCCGCTCTACGCAAAATAAGGGTAAAAGTGCAATGTGATTGAAAGATATTGCGAATGACTTGAAGAAAAGAAGATGCCACCAGTTGAGTTTGACAGGCAATTCATGAACAAAGTACTAAGTACGTAAGTTATATCATCCTTTTAGCACGCAACAAGCCTAACATCACCATAGGACTTGGGATGCTGTTGATGATCATGTGATAATCAAATTTGTGACATTATCCGAGTATATAAACTAACTATTTTATATTGTATGGAGAGCAATACCAAAAAATAAAAAATTTTGTTGCTAATTCTACGCTCAATAGCAATTATTGCAATTCACTTATAATGTTTCTAACAATGAAGTATTAAAGAATAAGACATTGTCTTATTTCGTTGAGTATTGGAAGACATTCAAGACACAAGTATCTCGTTATTGTGTGCGTGGCCTGGACAAAGATGGTTAGCCTCAGTCTTCTCCATGCAATAAGTATCAATTCATTGACGAAGCTAGTTGGGAATAATTTGTTAAGCTTCAAACCATGCCAATAGCTAAAGTGAGTTGATCCATCTTAGAGTTCGTTCCCATTATAGATTATCATATTATTAATTTTAAACACTTCAAAAGAATGGCAAAAACAATTGAACGCACTCTCAAAAATAATTGTCTCTACACAATATGTTGAGGGTGTTATGCGAAGACTAAAATTCCTATGATAACATATAGAAAGGATATCCAATAATTATAGCTCATGATTTTCATGCCATAATTGGTTAGGGGGGAAATGCTTTTATTATTCAGATCTTAAGCGTCATGCAAAAGGAAAACCCAATCTTAAGCGTCATGAAAAAGCAAAACCCAATGTCAATTTACAAGAGAAATATTAAAATGGGAGGAAAACTTTTTCAATAAACGAAAATAAAATTATGCAAACCTTTAAGGAATGTTGATCAAAAGTAACTTCTTTTTAGCAGTCAAACAAATGATTCAATCAGCCCTTACCTAACCTAGTTAACACCAGGCATTAATCATTATCATATACTAAATCAATTCTAAGGTATACATAAAAAGCATTAGATTTTAAATACTTTTCCATAAAAAATTGGTAAGTTGGTCTCAGTCGAAAGGCCAAGGTTTTCCACGTGAGAGAACTTGAAAGGGAGAGCCTCTATAATTAAACACAGCCAACTTCAGGTGCTTGACACCCTTTCTCTAAATAAAACGGAAACTAATACTCCTCTTTTAGAAAATGAAATCATCAAGCAATGTCAAGCGCAAGAAGTTTATTTCTGACTTCAATGAAAGAGGCCCTATGCCCTTTACAGCCTCTATTCGTTGTGGTTAAAGCAAATCAATAATCATGGAGCATCCCACAAACATTTAAGATTTATGAAAGTTCTGAACATCTTAATGAATAATAATCAACAAGAAAACATGATAGATTGATGCAGATTAACCATATTTTGCAAGGAAGAAATTGTGGAACCTACGAGAAATAGCAATAATCTGTAGTTCAGAATCTGCTAGTCCAGAGGTACCTCTTGTTGTTGCATCCTTTAATATTCCCTATGCTATGGTTGGAAAAATATAGAGAATCATAGTGTATGCATCGCTGGTGTTGAAAAATTATGAGAGAAAAGACACTTCAGATCCAGCAAATTTTCTACGGCAGAAATCAAGGGTTAAGTCTATATAATGATTTTCAGCAATACAGCCCAAGCAGTCAATGCGGCATGTTGGAACTAAAATTTCTTTGGAAATGAAAAAAGCTAAATATGTTGTTTTAGCTAACCAAATTGCTGAATTGAAGTGCATTGCATTCAAATCTGATTCTCACTCACTTTAGGTACCGGAGAGAAAGGTTGGCAATATTCTTCACAGATCACAGTAGTTCATGTCAAAGTTAAAGTCAAACTCGCGTTCTACATGCTCGAACAAATGAACTCGAAAAGAGTAGATAGTTTGGGAGGAGAGCTACAGTGTTGAGTTCGTTCTACATCATCGAGCTAATTGAATGTCTAGAGTCTGCCAAGAAAGTGCATAAATTGAGAGATGAGACACAAGGCGATTCTAAGATAAAGGAGAAAGAATTAGGGTTTCTCAATAATAATAATAATAATAATAGGAGATGAATCAGGGAAATGCCGAGAGAAGTATGAATCATATTTAAGAGAATCAAAGATAGAAGATGAATCAGATTTAAGACAACGATTGAAGAATGCAAAGTGAGACAAGTACTAAGCCGATAGAAGAACCAGCTGAATGACTGAAGAACTATCGACTGTAGGGGCGGAGGAGTGGAGTAGCGAGGACGGAGGAGGGGGCTGTGTGCGTCCGACTGAGAGAAGGATGAGAAGAGGAGGGAAGCGGGCGATCTGCGTGAGGAGGCGAGACTGAGAGGGAGTGGACTAGGGGAGGCAGAGACTCAAAGTGAAATTACAATTTAAAAATAAAACATGTATAATATTACAAATTTATACAGATGGGCCGGCCTAAAAGACTGCTTATCATAGAGCCTAGTAGCCACCTAGATTATTTCCACACGGAAATGTGTAACAGAGTCAAAGGGAACCAATTTAGACGCTCGGTGTTAGGAATAAAAACAGGTCATGTCATGTCAGATTTTGACCTTAATAGATCTGGCCTATTAAATATCAATTCGATTTGACCCTAGCCTATGGTCTGTTATAGACTATTTTTTTGTCTAAGCTTGGCCTGTATAAATAACTGGCCTGGCCTGAAGCCTGTTTAAAAAGCCTGATTTTTTTAATTATACTAATAAGCTACCTAACAGGCCTTCATAACAAGCTTTCGTAACAGTCCCTCATAACAAGCCCCCTAACAGGCCTGTTAAAATAAAATTCAAGAATAAAATGTATAATAATACATATTAGTTTCATGGTTTGACTCTTGTATTGTGTTCAATATGTGGTAGGTTTAACACCTATTTATTATACTTTAATATTACATAAATTTTGACCAACAGGCCCAAGCCACCTGATAGGCCTAACAGGCTTCGTAAGAAGCCTGAGCCTGACATCTTAAGAAAAACAGGCTTTTAAACAGGCCTGAACCTGTGTATTTTTCTAACCAGACCAGGCCAGAGGCCCCTGACAGGCCGCCTGGCCTGTTTCCATTCCTACTCGTGGCTTTAATGAGTACTAACTTCACTAGATTGGAATTGTCATATATTTTTGTTTTTCTTAAAAAAATTATTTTAATAGATATAAAATCTAAAATAAAAATAATCTTTTAACTACTATTTTTTAAAAAATAATTTTATTTAAAAAATAGTCATATCATATCTAAAAAGTCTAAATTTGATAAGCTTATACCATATTTGGTAGGAGAGATTTTAGGGGAGGACAGAGGAGGGGAGGGATTTTGTTCCCTTCCCCTTGTTTAGGTTGATAAAAATATTAGAAGAGAAGGGAATTTTTTTTTTAAATAATTTTCCCTTCCTTCACTGATTAGACTAATATGCTCATGAGTTTTTTTTAATATCCTAACATTACCCTTTCCTGTTATAATCCATACAACCCTAGTTCCCATTCAAGTCGCAAGTCAAAAGCCTTGCTCTTCCTTATCATCTCCTCTGGGTTCTTTATCTCATAGGCAGTTATGCTATTCCTCTATCTCCCTTTGCTACTGTTATCCACTTTATTAAAGGTTAGTACTATTTCCATCGATCCTCTTTTCCATTATTTCTCCTACTTTTTGTTGTTGCATTGAGATTATTTTTGTTGTTTCCTGCATTAGTGAAATTTTCTTCTTTCTCCTACTTTTTATCGAAGGAGATAGTGATTTCCTACTTTGCTCTTTAGGTCCGCGCCTATTTTTTTTCCCAAAAATCTCTTCCACCGTTTTTGTGTCTCTGGGTTTGCATGTTTGGGTTATCCGTTGATGTTTTTCTCTTAGGAGATGTATTTGATGGGAACAGGGGTTCTAAATAGTCTGGGTTGAGGGTTCTTTCAAATTTCTCTAAACCATCGAGTTTTCTTGAAGTTGTGAACAATAAATGAGCCCACAAAACAGCAGGCCATGTTTGAATACCAAGCTCATGGGTTTCCTTCTTCTATAGTGTTTATTGTAAAATCTTTCTAAAATATAAGTACTATTAATTATTTAGACTCATTTTGCACATAATGTAAATAAAACATAATATTATAGATGAATTTTCTTGATTTCAAAAGAGTTAATGGTAGATAAGAGTTTTACTAAAATCTAAAAAAAACTACCACAGTTATAAAAAGTTTATTTCTTAGTAGATAAATAATTATGATAGAAAAAGAATAAGATGAATCAAATTATTTAGCATATATAAATTGCTAAATCTTTTATGAATTTTATATTATAACTAGATAGATATTAGAGTATACTTGATTTTATAATATAAATATTATACTTTTCTATAAACATATATACTAATTAATAAAACAGTAATTATATAGTCTTTTATAAAATATTCTTAAAGACATTAAAAATTAGATTAAAGTGTATATATAAAAATAATGTAATAGTCTATACAATTTTAATACAATTGAAGAATTAATTAATAATTTGAAAAATTCTACCACAGATATTTAGAATATTATCCCCAAGACGAACTCTAAAATCAAATCCAAATATTAGAGTATGCATAATGAAACCTAGTATGCATAATGAAGCATAATCAAATAATATTATATAATATTAAAGTATGCATAATGAACCCTAGTATGACAATATGCAAGTATTCTTCACACACAATCAAAGGAAAATGTTATACAATTGATATAGATATAATCAAGCATCTAAAGTTTTCCCTTAGGTCCTAAGATGAGATTATCACATGAAAAATATTAATAAAAATAGGGTGAGGCAAACGTCTTAATAGCTAACAATTCTACTCACCATGCATAATAACATATGCTTATGAGGTGTTAAATGAAATAGATTATAAAATACAATATATAGAAAATTATATATTATCATAATAAAATCAAATATATAACACCCAAATTCCTCCTATCAATTCAATCGAATTGCCTTATCCCTGCCAATTGAACCTATGGCCTAGAGATAACTACCATATATCTAGCCACTTATAAAGCTAACCAGTCAAATGTTGTGAATATGCCAAAATCCATAGGGCAATTATTTGCTCATGGGTTCATTTTCCCTCAGTAAACAGATAGCGGTGTCGTATCCCCTCAATAAACAGGTGGGACAAAAGCTAATCATCGAGTTTCAATAGAGGTTATATCATATGATAGAAATACAACTCCCTCATCACAATCCCCAACGCATAATTCTCACATTAATAAAAATCCCAATAGTTTGATAATCAATAATATCAATAAATATCATAATAGAATTTTTCTCAAGATAATAACTTTCTTCAAATTCTAATCTCAATATGCAAAAAAATTCAAATCTCAATTCAAACCTTTCAAATTAAACTTTAAGTCTCACAAGACTATTTTTAATAAAAATTATCAAACAAGTTTTCTCCATATAATCTTATCAACAACAATATATTTATATATATTAAATCACTCACAAATATCACATTAACACACATAATGAGTAAAAAGTGATCACCTCTCGCCTAAATATATGAATAATTAACATAAGATTTGAAAGGTAAATATTATCTTTGGATTAGTTGAACTAAGGGCGTGTTTGAGAGAAAAATAGATGTGAAATTCTTTGAGAATAGGAAATTGATTGATAGAGGAATAAAAAGAGAGGAGATGACCCAATAATCAAGTTTGAGGAATAACTCTAGACCTTAGCTTTATTTATAAAACTATAATAATAATTCAAATTTAAATCCATATCAAAATTTGAACTTAAATCCTAATAATTCTCTAACTAATAATAATACTCAAATCATAAAACCCTAAGTAAAGACAATGGTAGGATAATTTAAATATCATATTTTATTAAAAATAATAAAAATATTAAGCCATAATAATTTAAGTAGATAATATTTTTAAGTTTTTGATAAATAACATTTTAATTGTACTTAAATAAAAGGATAAAATTGGGATGTTACGACTCCCATTCTTTTAAGAATTTTATCCCCAAAATTTAGCATGCTTTATAAAGCATCCTTATTTTATTTTCCAATGGTTTCTATAATTTTACCTAATTTCTCCCCTTCAAATGATGCAACTCACCATAATAGGTAAGTATTATATTATGGATAATTTATAACTAATAGGGAAGAATATGTGTTAATAATGTATATTGCCACTACTATGCAATGCAATATAAATTAGGAAACTATGATCTAATACCAAGTCATAAAATCTTCCTAAAATATAAGCATTATTAATTATTTACACTCATTTTGTACACAATATAAATAAAAAATAATATTATAAATGAATTTTCTTGATTTTAAAAGAGTTAACCTTGGTAGATAAGAGCTTAACTAAAATGTAAAGAAACTCTACCATGGTTATAAAAAGTGTTTTCTTAATAGACAAATAATTATGATAGAAAAAGAATAAGATGAGTCAAATTATTTAGGATATATAAATTGCTAAATCTTGTATAAATTGTATATTATAACTAGATAGATATTAGAGTATACTTAATTTTTTAATATAAATATTACATTTTTATATAAACTTGTATACTAATTAATAAAATAGTAATTATAAAATCTTTTATAAAATATTCTTAAAGATATTAAAAATTAGATTAAAGTGTAAATATAAAAATAATGTAAGAGTCTATGTAATTTTAATACAATTGAAGAATTAATTACTAATTTAGAAGAGTTTATCATAGATATTTAGAATATTATTTCTAAGACGAACTCCATAATCAAATCCGAATAATATATTATATAATATTAGAGTATGCATAATGAACCATACTATGACATTGCAAGTATTATACACAGGATATAGCTTTAATCGATCATTTGAAGTTTTTCTTAAAGTCCTAAAATGAGACTATCACCTGAAAAATATTAATAAAAATTGGATGAGACAAACGTATCAGTAACTAACAATTCTACTCATCATGGATACTAACATGTGCTCATGAAGTGTCATGTGGGACATATCATAAAATACAAAATATAGAAAATAATATTTTATTATAATAAAATCAAATGGATAACACATCCAAGTTCATCCTATCATATCCTTACTTTCAACCTCAATTATACTTTATTAAAAGTTATTGGAACCAATTACATGATCATTTGCATTAGAAACTTCCATTTTCAAAAGAATTACTCTCGGATACTGTTCATTTGGTAATTCCAGAACATGTACTACTTTGAAAATTCATAATTAATTGTAAAAAAATAGAAATAAGTTGGTTCTAATTTCTAATAAAAGCTCTTTCATTAAAATTTGAAGGAAAAATATAAAATTGAGGTTTCATTGTCCCAATAAAATCAATTTATTCGTTGAAAATCACTATTTATTTGGTAAAATCTGAAAGTTCTAATTTCTTTGCCTTAACTTCAAAAATTCATTTCTCTTTGGTTACTTGTCCAAATGAACCGTGTTACCTATGCATTTAAAGCTCCAGAAGTGATATTTAAGCTCACAAAATTTCATAAAAGAATTCGTTCATTTGCTATATAAAATCAACACGTGAATGTTGCTTCCTCTAATCACTCGCTTTATCTCAATTCCAGATCTTAATTCCAATTTAGAAAAATCACAAAAAATCGAATACTTAACCAATTAAGGCATTATTGGTGTCTATTTAAAGCTATATATCTCAACTATAATCATGCCAAATTTTAAGTTCAAACTAATTGATTAAGGCATCATAATCATCATCACACCACCACTACCTCAGAACATAATTACAGAATCATACATAGTACATCCATCCTATCCTTTTATAGTGAGATGTAACTCATAATTGATCATACAAGTTTAACCATCCATACTTACCCTTTTTACTTGGGAAGTTCCAGCACCTATGATATGGTTATGCATATCGAAAGAATGAGATTTTATGAAAATCCTAATATCAAGGCATACAAACTATAATATCATGCATGATTAATTGGATGCTTAACATGTTATCATGAGATGGGAGCTACTTCATAATGGTACATAAGCAAAATCTTCATAATGGTATATAAGCAAAATCTAACATGCATATTGTCATAATATAAGTTGCAAGGAGTTGCAATCATTCATACTTCATCATAGACATGATGACATAATCTCAAGCTCAACTAAACACCATAATCAACAAGTAAACATACAATCAAGCATACATGAAACTATAGTTAGGTATTCTTGCTACCTCTTAGCTATCCTTGTCAAAGTCTTCTTGAGATGATTTGCTTCCTTCACAAATGTCAAAACCTAGCCGTTACAAAGCAACATCAAGTTACAACTCAACTTGAAACTAATTTCAAAACTAGGTTTTCACTAACTTCCTTTCTTTCTCTATTTTATGTTTCATACTTCCGTCTTCCCAAAATAAATTCTCATTGTTTATTTCCACATAATTTTTCATGTAGAATCCAAATATGAAATTAGAATTTCCAAAATCAAAACATGTCACAAGCTACTATTCAAACCGAAGCAAACCCCCTTGTTTTCCAAAATTCACATTTTGATTCCAATGCTTCCAATACTTGTTCTCCTACTTTATCCCCACACAATGTTCCATTTTAAACTCATTAGAATAATCAAAATCATGAAATTCCAATATATTAATAGTGTTATACACAGTAATAGCCAAGAACACAAAACCCTAATTCCATACATACTTGAATTTCCAAGCTTATACCACTTGATTCTAACTTGTTTAAGCTTATCTAAACTATCCATAACATAAAACTAATATTCTAACTATATATGGGCAGCACCTCCACCAGCAACTATAAGGAAAATATGGCACAAAAAACCCTTAAAATCAAGAGCTAGCTTGCTAGAATAAAGCTCAAGATTAAGGGAGATTATTACCTTGCTTGTTGCTTCAAGTTGTGTACCTTTCTTAGTTGAATGGAAATTTTGCAAGAGGTTTCCTATGGTTTCCCAAGCATTTCGAATGAAATTTGAATGAGGGGGTGGTATTTATAGATGAGCTTGAGTGGAAATGGATAGCCAAGATTGATTTGGTTACTATTTGATCTAATGGTCCATATTCATTCTTGCACAAGCTTGCCCTAGAAGCCATGCCTTTTGATGCCATGCATGACATCATTTAGGGGTATGTTTGGCTGGAAAAATGTAATTATACTGATAGAAAAAATTCTAGTCCAGTTTGGTACCGATCGGAGCAATTTCACAAAAACCAGACTGTTTTATGTTCCTAATTTTTATAATATTCTAAGATATGTATTCTATCCTAAAAATTAATGTTTAGGTTCCTCATACCATTGACATTGTTAAATAGAGTATTTATCTACCATCCATCCCTTGGAAAATGATCAAAATACCATTGTTATCCTTTCTTGCACTATATTAACCCTAAGGGCATAATTGTCATTTTATCCCTATTTGTACTGTCTCTAGGTATATACTGACTCTAACTAATCATATTTATACTATATGAGATATTTTTAGCCTGTCTAGAATGACCAAAATACCTTCCATCTATCATTAATACAATCTGGTCATTTAGGGGCATTTTTATAATTTTGCCCTTTTCCTGGACTGCTCTGAACCCTAACCTACTTAACTATCTAGTCACCTTATTGGGCCTATGTTGGAGCCATTTAGGCCTTGGTATGGGCTCATTGCCTTTATGGCACAAATCCCAATGAATCTCTTCCAACCATATTTATCGGGTATTTTATTTTACCGTAAAATCCAGTAAGAATTCTATAGGATTCCTTTTTTGACTCTGTTAGTTTTAGAAATTCTTATATTAAATATAGGAATTTACTATAAGGTTTCATCTGATTCTGAAATCTAAAAAATACTATAATAATTCCTTCTGACTTCAGGAATTTATATCAATTAATTGGGACTCTAAATCAAAATTCTATAACTTCTTAAACTAATCGGAATAACTTTCTCTATCTACTGGTAAAATTTGGGTATAATCTAATTCTGGGCATTTTTTAACCTTTTTAAGTTTAACTTTCTCATAATTACATTTAGGTCCCTGACTTTTTGCTTAATTATATTTAGGTCCCTAAACTTTTGATAATTACCACTTTTGGCCCAACTTTTGTTTATACTTTAACTTTTTGCCTTCAAACTTTTTTCATTTATGTTTAGATCCTTGAACTTTCCTTAGTTAATAATCCCTTTATTTCCTTTTCAATTTGATACAGTTTTTTCCAAGAATCTCATATCCATTACAGATAAACTGTAAGTATACATCAAATAAAAAAATTAGGGATATGACACATAATATCAATCCAACTGAATCACCTTAACCCTGCCAACTGAACCCATTGGCTAGAGATAACTACTATATATCTAGCTACTCAAAAAGCTAACCAGTCAAATGTTGTGAATATGCCAAAATACACAGAGCAATAACTAGACCATGGGTTCATTCCCTCTTAGTAAACAGATGGCGGTGGGGCATCCCTTGGTAAACAGGTGGGATAAAAGATAACCATCGAGCTCCAATAGAGGCTATACTAGATGGTAAAAATACAACTCTCTCATCATCAATCCCCAATGCATAATTCTCATATTAATGAAAATTTCAATAGTTTGATGATAAATAATATCAATAAATATCACAATAGGATTTTTCTCAAGATAATAACTTTCTTCAAATTCTAATCTCAAGATGTAAAGAGTTTCAAATCTTAATTCAAACCTTTTAAATTAAACTTTAAGTCCCACAATATTATTTTTAATAAAAATTATCAAGCAAGTTTTCTCCATATAATCATATCTACATCAATATATTTATATATATTAAATTACTCACAAACATCATATTAACAGACATAATGAATAGAAAGTGATCACCTATCGCCTAAATATATGAATAATTATTATGAAAGATCTGAAAGGTAAAATTATCTTTAGATGAGTTGAACTAAGGGCGTATTTAGGAGAAAAATAGATGTAAGATTCTTTGGGAATAGAAAATGGATTAAGAGGACTAGAAAGAGAATAGCTAACTCAATAATCAAGTTCAGGAATAACTCTGACCTTAACTTTATTTATAAAACCATAATAATAATTTAAATTCAAATCCCTATCTAAATATAAACTCAAATCCTAATAATTCTCTAACTAATAATAACATTCAAATCATAAAACTATAAATAAAGATAATGGTAGGATAATCTATACATAATATTTAATTAAAAATAATAAAAATATTAAACTATAATAATTTAATTAGATGATATTTTTAAGTTTATGATAAATAATATTTTTAATTATAGTTAAATATAAAGATAAAAATTGGGATGTTATAACTTTCCTATTCTTTTAAGAATTTTGTCTCCAAAATTTAGCATACTCTATAAAGTATCCTTATTTTATTTTCCAATAGTTTCTATAATTTTAGACAATTTCTCCCCTCCAAATAATGCAACCCACCATAATAGATAAGTATTATATTATAGATAATTTATAACTAATAAGGAAGAATATGTGTGAATAATGGATATTGCCACTTCTATGCAATACAACATAAATCAAGAAACTATGCTCTGATACCAAGCATAAAATCCTCCTAAAATATAAGTACTATTAATTATTTACACTCATTTTGTGCACAATGTAAATAAAAACTAATATTATAAATAAATTTTCTTGATTTTAAAAGAGTTAACTATAGTAGATAAGAGTTTTACTAAAATATAAAAGAAACTCTACCATAGTTATGAAAAGTATTTTCTTAATAGACAAATAATTATGATATAAAAAGAATAAGATGAGTCAAATTATTTAAGACATATAAATTGATGAATCTTTTATAAATTGTATATTATAACTTGATAGATATTAGAGTGTACTTGATTTTATAATATAAATATTACACTTTTATGTAATTATGTATACTAATTGATAAAATAGTAATTATAGAATCTTTTATAAAATATTCTTAAAGATATTAAAAATTATATTAAAGTGTAAATATAAAAATAATGAAGAGTTTATGCAATTTTAATACAATTGAAGAATTAATTACTAATTTAGAAGAGTCTATCATGGATATTTAGAATATTATCCCCAAGACGAACTCTAGAATTAAATTCAAATAATGTATTATATAATATTAAAGTATGCATAATGAGCCATACTATAACAATATGCAAGTATTCTACACATACATTAAATGGAGAAGCTATACAATTAATATAGCTTTAATAAAGTATTTGAAGTTTTTCTTGAGATCTTAAGATGAGGCTATCACCTGAAAAATATTAATAAAAATTGGATGAAACAAATGTCTCAATAACCAACCATTCTACTCCTTATGCATACTAACATGTACTCATGAGGCCTTAAGTGTGATATATCATAAAATACAATATATAGAAAATAATATTATCATAATAAAATCAAATAGATAACACATCCAAGTTTCTCCTATCAATCCAACTGAATCACCTTATTTTTGCCAACCGAACCCATGGGCTAGAGATGACTACTATATATTTAGCTACTCAAAAAGCTAACTAGTCAAATGTTGTGGATATGCCAAAATCTACAGACTAATAACTGGACCATAGGTCCGTTCCCCCTCAGTAAAGAGATGGGGGTGTTGCATCCCCTTGGTAAATAGGTGAGACAAAAACTAACTATCGAGTTCCAATAGAGGCTATACCATATGGTAAAAATATAACTCCTTCATTACCAATCCCCAATGCATAATTCTCATATTAATCAAAATCTCAATAGTTTGATAATCAATAATATCAATAAATATCATAATAGAATTTTTCTCAATATAATAACTTTATTCAAATTCCAATCTCAAGATGCAAAAAGTTTCAAATGTCAATTCAAATCTTTTAAATTAAACTAAGTCCCATAAGAGTGAGGTTCTGAAAGGTTTGAATATATGAATAATTATTACAAAAGATCTAAAACGTAAAAATTATCTTTGGATGAGTTGAACTAAGGGCATATTTAGGAGGAAAATAGATGTGAGATTCTTTAGGAATAGGAAATAGACTGAGAGGACTAAAAAGAGAATAGTCAACTCAATAATCAAGTCTCAGGAATAACTCTGGGCCTTAACTTTATTTATAAAGCTATAATTCAAATTCAAATTCAAATTCATATCTAAATCTGACCCAAATCCTAATAATTTCCTAACTAATAAAAATAATCAAATCATAAAACCCTAAATAAAGATAATGGTAGGATAATTTAGATATCATATTTTATTAAAAATAATAAAAATACTAATCCATAATAATTTAATTAGATAATATTTATACGTTATTGATAAATAATATTTTTAATTATATTTAAATATAAGAAAAAAAATTAAGATGTTACAACTCTTCCATTCTTTTAGGAATTTTGTTCACAAAATTTAGCATACTCTATAAAGCTTTCTTATTTCATTTTCTAATGGTTTCTATAATTTTATATCATTTCTCCCCTCCAAATGATGCAACCCATCATATTAGGTAAGTATTATATTATAGATAATGTATAACTAATAGGGAAGAACATATGTGAATAATATCTATTGCCACTACTACGCAACATAACATAAATCAGAAAACCATGCTCTAATACCAAGTCATAATTTTTTTTTAAAATATAAGCACTATTAATTATTTAGACCCATTTTGTACGCAATGTAAATAAAAAACAATATTATAAATGAATTTTCTTTATTTTAAAATAGTTAACCATGGTAGATAAGAACTTTACTAAAATCTAAAAGAAACTCTACTATGGTTATAAAAAATATTTTCTTAATAGACAAATAATTATAATAGAAAAAGAATAAGATGAGTCAAATTATGTAGGATATATAAATTGCTAAATATTTTATAAATTGTATATTATAACTTGATAGATATTAGAGTATACTTGATTTTTTAATATAAATATTACACTTTTCTATAAACATGTATACTAATTAATAAAGCAATAATTATATAATCTTATAAAATATTCTTAAAGATATTAAAAATTAGATTAAAGTGTATATATAAAAATAATATAAGAGTCTATGTAATTTTAATACAACTGAAGAATTAATTAATAATTTAGAAGAGTCTATCATAGATTTTTAAAATATTATCCCAAGATGAACTCCATAATCAAATCTAAATAGTATATTATATAATATTAGAGTGTGCATGATTAACTCTACTATGGCAATATGCAAGTATTCTACACATATATTTAAAGGAGAAGGTTATATAATTGATATAACTTTAATCAAGCCTATGAAGTTTTCCTTGGGATCCTTAGATGAGACTATCACCTAAAAAATATTAATAAAAATAGGGTAAGACAAGCATCTCAGTAACCAATAATTCTACTAGTTATTATGCATACTAATATGTGCTCAGTGGTATCAAGTGGGACATATCATAAAATACAATATGTAGAAAATAACATATTATCATAATAAAATTAAATAGATAACTTACCCAAGGAAAATTGAAATGGTGTTTATTGTTAGAAATAATCAGAAGGAAAATTTACTTGGTTTGTTCAGGACATGTTTGCATTGGAACACTTTGTTCTTAATTTAGTGATTCGCCTCCACTTGGCAATGTGCAGCATTAAGCTTCGTTATTGTTTTGCCTCACTAAGTTTGAAGTTTGATATGTATGTCATGATGTCACTTTGAATTTGCTGGTTATTTATGGTTCAATTACTCTTATTTATAATAATAGATTATTTGACCAATTCTTAGTTGTTTAGTTATATTTTCATAGTACAGAGCATGATAGGTTCCCTTTATTAGTTGTCAATTCATACTTTTTGGTTGGAGAATTAGATAAACATATATATATATATTGTTACATAAGTTTACTTGTTTTAGTCATTAATTTGAGGTAATTTTTTTCTTCATTTGTTAGATGGATTATGAAGGGTATTTTTTTGATATAATGGTGGGAAATGTGTCGGAGACTTGTGGCCTGCCTTATTTGTCTTGTTCAGTATTATATGGCTCATATCTATAATCATAAGAAGAAAATTACTTATAGTATGAGTTCCACAAGAGAAAGGGTATGTGAAGAAGTGATGTACATAATAACGTGTACTTCTAGTGATCGAGATATTTTTAGAATGAGTCCATAAGCCTTTTTAGGATTGTGTGATATGTTAGAAAGAGATGGTGGCTTAAGCCTACACGAAACTCAAGAGTAGAAGAACAAGCTGCGAAAACCCTTTACATCTTAGCGCATTAAACAAAAAACTATGTGATTAAGTTTTACATCTTGCTGCCATTGAATTAAAAGATAAATTCCTTCTACAACCAGATGGCTCTAGAGTCCCTCCTGAAATTCAAGTTAATGACAAATTTTACCCATATTTTAAGGAATGTGTTAGGGCCATAGATGGAACACATATATGTGCCAAAATAGCTATAGTAGATGCACTTCGTTATCAAGGTAGGAAGGATTATCTTCTCAAAATGTGTTAGCAGCTTGCACATTTGATTTAAGGTTCACTTATGTGCTTATTGTATGGGAAGGCACCGCATCTGACTTAAGGATTATAAATGAGGCATTAACACTAGAAGATAGACTTAAGATTCCTCAAGGTAACAATTTTAGGAATTAGTTAAGTGATATACTTAAATAGTATCACAAATTTAAAACTAGTAAAGTGACTATTTTATTAGATGATAGGAAAATATTACTTGGTGGATGCTAGATTCATGTTAACAAGTACTCTTATTACACCTTATAGAGGAGTTCACTACTATTTGAAAGAATATTCAGATAGAAATTTACCCCAAAACTATAGAGAACTTTTCAATCTTTAACATGCATCATTGTGTAATGCAATTGAACAGACTTTTGGGGTATTGAAAAAAAGATTTGTAATTTATCAAGTACCATTGAGCCTTCTTATGGTGTCAAAGCTCAAAAGGTGTTGTTAATGCTTGTTACATTCTTCATAATTACTTAATGAATATAGACCCTGATGAAGAGATTATCCGTGAAGTAGATGATGAACTTGCAACCCAAGCTTAATCTAATAGTGATAACCATACTCCAAGAGGTGATATAAGTGAAGCAGCTCAGGGTAAGCTTATAAGGGATGCAATAGGTCATCAAATATGGATTGATTATGAAAATAATGCTACGAATAATGCTAGGAGTAGTGCTAGGAACTGAACTTCACATGTTTCTTTGTTATATGTTTAGTAATTTAATGTGTTTCTTGAGGATGAACATTTGCTATAATAATTGACAAACTTATGTTGGATTACTTATTGGATGTATTTGTTTGATATTGAACTTTCTTGTGTTTATTTGATACGGTATCATTTTCAACATGTTTACTTATATGGTGTTTTATTTGGGTTTAAATTCTAATAGTACATCTCCAAAGGCTAGCACCACTGATAAGAACTTAATTTGAAGCTCCAAGATGAATAATGCCTTGATTGATGCATTTATGCATGAACTTGACATTGGCAACAAGGTTAATGGAACATTTACAACTACTGCTTATGATAACATAACCGAATATTTGAGTATGTTGTTTGGATTTAAAGTTGAAAAGGAGAATTCAACAATTGTTGGAAGACTTTGAAGAAGATTGTTTCTAAAATTTATGACATCTTAAAAGGAGGTAGAGTGGCTTTTCATGGACCTCATCCACTAAGAGATGGGAAGCTAATGGCCAAGTTTGGGATCAATTAATTGAGGTGAGATTGTTAAACCTATCATTTTGATATACAATCTATTTTTTAGAGTAAATATGTGAATCATACTGTGGATCAAATATATGACTATTAATGTCTCCCCATAAAAGTCTAATTTCACCATATATAGCCAGAGACGAATATCCATACTACATATCATCAAAAGTTTGAATTGTGGGTTGTTTTTCTCTTTTAATCTTCTATATGTCGTGAGCATATCTTCTATCATTCTTTAGGGGGACCTATGATCTGTGGGTCTTTTTTTTCTCTCTATGCATGTTTCTTTTGTAATACGCTGATAGTAGAGCAATATATGCATTTTTCTTTTCATCCAATCTTCATATCGATTGAGCAATGAACTAATCGTATGAAATGAATTTTTCAGGTTAAACCAAAGGCATCCCTTTAGAGAAATATACCTTTGCCTAATTATGAAAAGATGGTAGCTCTGTATGGAAATGATAGAGCCAATGGAGATGAGGGTGATACTCCTTCAAATATGAAGAAGCGGAGACATTTAAATCCTCAATAATTTGTTGACTATGTTACTAAGATTGATATACTAACCTCCCATAATGAAGTCACTTTAGAGATTTTTTCAATCAATATGGAAAATATACACTTGGTAACCATTCTCTAGAAGCAAATACTAAGAGCAATAAGAGACCAAAAAGAGTGGTTAAGGGAATACTGGGTATTTTCCAAATACATTTGATTGTAGAGAAGATGAAATTCATTGTAAATGCTATAAGTTAAGGGAATAGAATATTTAAAGATAGATGTGTCCCACAAATTTCAGGGGAAGAAACTTTCAAGATGATTATTGATGCTGGATGTGATGAAGACAAGATCTCCAAAATTTATTGCTCCCTCATGAATGATGTGGCTAAGCTAAGGGCAATAATTCAATGTCCACCTCTGCTTCTCAAGCAAGTGATTATGGATATGGTTTTGAGTTCCTAGTATGTTGTTACTTCGAAAGAAAGCTATTTTTTGTTATAGGCATTTTGTAAAGACTTATTTAGAGATCATTTGATTACATTAGATTATAAATTAGATTTTGTTAGCCATATGATTCAATTTCATGATGTTTTATGCCATGGCCAATGATATTTTGTAGGGCCATATGATATCATTTGATGACATTTTATGGCATGCCTTGTGATTTTTTGTAAGACCATATGATGGCATTTGATGACATTGTATACCATGCCTTATGATATTTTGTTGTGCCATATAATCAAGTTTATAATTATATTCGTTATCTTCAAATTTGGCAGTATAATTATTATTAGATAAGCATAATTGTTACTTATTATTCATGGTTGTTGATAATTTTAAGCACATTCTAATAAGAATTTTCAAAATGGGTGCATTTGAGAAAATTAAAATGTACTGTCTATCTCACTTATTTGTTACTTTTATTGTCTATTCACCTAAAAAGTGAGAGGGATGGTTGCTTCAATGGCTTTAACTATTACACTGTGTTTAAAAGCTCAGTGAATTTTAAGCACATTCTCACAAGAATTTTGAAAGCTCAGGGAATTTTATAGAAATATTTACCAAGGAAAAGGAGTTTGGTATTACACAAGTCTAAAAATATTTATTATTAAAACTGTCCTAAAAATAACTATTATAATTTCAATGGGTTAGATAGGACTTTGGTAGAAAACCATATATATAATTTTAATTATTTCAATTATTATAATTTATATGTATTAGTATATATATAAAAAACGTAGAGCTATCATAAACCTTATAGAATTTATTTAATTTTGACAACTATAGAATTTTAATTTAATATGTTAAATGTTATTTATAATTATATTTTATTAAAATATTCGACAGTAACAAGCAACTTAAATAACATAAGGGCAAATTTATCCATACAAAAATATTTTTCCTCCCCTCCACTCCTAAACCAAGCAAAATAACATTAAAATCCCTCCCCTCTCCTATCCTTCACTAAGCCAAACACAGTGTTAGTGTGGTCCAAATGGGGTCTGAATCAAAGACAAAAATTTTAAATTTATGTTGTAAATTTTCTACCAAAAAAATTTATATTGTAATTAAATTTATAATTTAAATTATTTAACACTTTAGGCTTTGTTTAGATCAACATAGGGGAATAAAGTGTTTTTAATGAAGAGGAGGGAAAGGGTGAGGAGGGGAGGTATAGAGGGAAGGGGAAGGGAGGGAAAGGATTTTAATGATCCTTTGTTTAGATTAATTGGAAGGCAGGGGAGGAAGGAATTTTAATAATTCCTTGTTTGGCTCAAGAGGGAAGGGAAGGTTGCTAATAAAAACTTGATTATTTTAACCTTACTTATTTCATAGCTTTCAACTGAGCGGAAAAGATGAGTTAGTATATTCCACGATTAAAGAAACCAGGCCTCCCATCAAAGACATCATAATGCATGGATATTTTTAGATTTTCTATTTTATAGATAACTATTTATCTAGATATATGAAATTGTAAAATTTAAATAGATTATTTGTCATTCTATAATTTTACTATCATTGGACTATTCATTAATAAAAATAATCAAGTAAAATTTTTTGGCATTGCTATTATACTACAATTTTTTCAAAAAGTAAATTAAATTATATAACAAAACTATATGCACTGAAGACCCAAAAAAAATGAAAAACCCAACAAGATATAGTCAAATAAGTTACAAGATAAAAGAGACATTTGATTGAAGAACTATATTCAAGTGAAAAAGTACTAGAGAGAATGATATAAATGGTACAAGGTTATAAAATATAAAAGATAAGAGAGAAATTATATAATTTTATTAAGGCTAATTTTTAAGAGAAAATTTTCTCTCTCATCTCCCTAAAAAAAAACTACTTTTGGAGGGGAGGCGAGGAAGGAAAATTTATTCTCTTTAAAAATATTTTATCCAAACAAGGGTTAATCCACTCCATCCTTTAGGGCCCGTTTGGTTAAGTGAAACATGTGGAACAAAAAGGAAGGGAATGAAACTGAAAGGAATATAATGGAAAATTGTCTACTTGAGTAAATGTTTGGTTGACATTGAAAAAAAAATAGTTTGATAGAAAATTTTATGTTTGGTAGGTTAAAAGTGATGAAAAATTGGTAAGAAAACATGCAAATCATATTGCCCTTAATGAGTATTTATTAATAAATTCATATTCTAATTTAAAAATTAAAATATTAAAAATTCAATTACTCATATAATAATGGGTCTTATATTTAAGATTGGAGGAGTAATTCATAATTTATAAAAATTATAATTTAAATAAATATAAATATAAAAATTACTACAAATATTATATGATTAAAAATAATGACACAAAAACAAAAATAAATAACAAAATATACAACAAGTGGCTCCTTTGCATTGGTGGCTGATTTATATTTGCTAGAAACAAAATGAATAATATCCATAAAATATAATAAACAAATAATAAATAACAAAACTAATGTGCTAAGAAATCTAATTGTGTGAAAATTATAAGGGGTATTATTTTTGTTAATGATACAAGAATATGGATCCACAATTTCCCATTGCTAATATGATCCTAGGAATATCTCTCCAAAACCTTTCGAAACTATAGCAATTAATAATATCTCTCCCAGGAATATCAAATTAATAATTATGTTCTAGCTAGTTCTCACGTGCATGGCAAGTGTAACTCTAGCGATTTAGTGCCTGTTTGGATATTTATATAACTTAGGTAAAGCCCAAAACTTAGTTTGGGAAAATTTTAAAACAAACAACCATATTTGTCTAAAAAGGTTTCTAGTACAGTAAAATAGTTTATAAACTATCTAATACTATTTACCCATATTTCTATATCTTCTCCCTTTTCTCTCTCTTCCCTTCTCTCTTCTGCTCTTCTTCTTGCCACCGACAGTGTGCCGTTACCGTGTCCATTTCTATTGTGTCTGTTGCAGTGGTTTCAGTGGGTCGCTCCGTGTGCCGTGGTTGCCAATGCCATCACTGGACTCACTATATAAGAGGAGGAAGAATAGTTGCATTCGCTGGAATTTCTAAAGGTGAACAATTTTTTTATCTTATACCCTTTCTGGTAATTTATCAGTCACAAAAGTTCTTGCTAGTACTTTCCATCAAAACACTAATTTATTCATAACCACTTTTTTTCATAAATTCTTTTCTATAAGGCCTTTTGTAAAAGCTGTCCAAAAGCCCTTCTAAAAGCCTATCCAAATAGGCCATTATTGTTTTTGGTAGTTAATGGAAGATCGCATAGTATTATCAAAGCCAATGAGTATGTTCAAAGTGACGGTTATTATGCTTTTCTTATATAGAGGTTCTTTCTCGATAAAACTATATTGGTATCTTGGATTTCTAATATTTTTTCAAATAGCAAAAAAATGTTACAAATAAAATTACTTTTAAGATAGGTCATGTTCCATTTTCATCAAACAAAGGAAAATATTTAATGAAATTAAATTATTTTAATACATTGAAATAGATTTTCATCAATGGAACTTATTTTTATTACTGTGTTACTATCAAACTTAAGTTGAATGTGACTTGCCATGTTTTCTATAGTGTAAAATAGGGTATAACAAAGTAATTTAGGAACCCAACACCCAAAAATGATTTCATGTAACCAAATCTATTTTTTATATGCAAAATCAATTTCACTCCACCAAATTAGTTTCACTTGACTTAGACATAATGGTCAAAAAGTCTCTTATGTGGCTCAAGAGGTGACTACTTTACAAAACATGGGGAAAATGGAATATACTATTGTAGTACCTAAAACGACAGATTCTTCTAGTCCAATTTTCTTATTGCTAGTTGTCATCCCAGGAAGGAGCTAGTTGATCCTATCACATCGAGCGAGGATCCTATTTCTAGGATTGGTATTCTTAGGCCAAATATCAGTATCATCGACTATGATCTCAGCGAGGAGGTGATCTTGAGCTTTATGGCAGATGAAGGTCCTCATCATGATGAGTAGTCCTAGTAGAAAGAGGAGGATAAGGGGAATGAGTAGCTCCTGAAGGAGGAGGAGGATTAGTAGACCCAGAATGAGTCACGTTGTGCTTTAAGGTGCCATATCAGCTTTAAAGTGGATTTTGAATGTAACTATCTTATTTATATAAAAATTAAAGTTACTTACATTTAATTCATATATAATTAATCTTTCAATTACATGTTGCAGACTTTTAGGGCAATAGGTCCCTAAGGTACTCAATATTAAATAGCTATCCATGATTACAAGTTGATGTGTGCTCTTACCGTTGAACGATTTAGGCTAACCGACTAGGGGAGAGGTCAGCTATATAGCAAGTATACGCTTCTAGTCAGAAAGCAATTGACCCTGCTGCCCATTCATGTGAAAGATTGGAAGAAGATTGAAGCACGATGTAAAATCCTCCTAAAATATAACTACTATTAATTACTTAAACCCATTTTATTCACAATATAACTAAAAAATAATATTATAAATGAATTTGATTTATTTTAAAATAGTTAACTATGTTAGAAAAGAGTTTTACTAAAATCTAAAAGAAAACCCTATCATGAGTATAAAAAATCTTATTTAATTAACACATAATCATGATAGAAAAATAATAAGATAGTCAAATTATATAAAACAAACAAATTGTTCAATCTTTTATAAATTTTATATTATAACTAGATAGACACTAGAGTATACTTAATTTTATATTATAAATATTATACTTTTCTATAAATATGTATATTAATTAAAACGGTAATTATAGAATCTTTTATGAAATATTAATTAAATATGTTACAATCCCACTATTAATTATATGAAAATGTTATTAAAATATGTTATTATTTGATAAATTATAATATCAAATCTAAATAGAGTATTATAGCATATCAGAGTATGCAGAATGAGCTATACTATGGGAATATATGACTATTATACACATAAATCAACAGGACATGATATATAATGATATAACACTAATCAAACCTTTGAAGCCTTCCCTAAGGTCCTAGCATAAGACTATCTCCTGAAAAATATTAACAAAAATAGGGTGAGACAAAAGGCTCAGTAACTAGTAATTCTACTCATCATATATCAATGTGTGCTTATGAGGTGTTTAGTATGACATTTAATAAAGTATAATAGATAAAAAAACAACATATTATTATAACATAATCAAATGGATAAACAATCATAATTCTTCCTATCAAACTAATCGAGCTGCCTTATACCCGTCGACTGAACCCATGGACTGGTGATAACTACAATATGACTAGCCAATAAAGGGCTAACCAGTTAAGTGTTATGAATCGGCCAAAATTCATAGAGCACAAGACTAAACTATGGGTTCATTCTACCTCGGTAAATAGGAGGGGTGTCACAGCCCCTCGATAAACTGGTGGAACTAGTCTCTAGGTAAACTGGTAGAATAAAAATCAACCATCAAGCTCCAATGGAAGTTATACCATGTTGTAGATAATCATATTAATCAAATATCAATAGTTTGATAGACAAAAATATTAATAAATATCATAATAGAGTTTTTCTTAAGATAATAACTTTCTTCAAATTCCACTATCAAGATATAACAAGCTTTAAATATCAATTTAAGCTTTTTAAATTAAACTTTAAGTCCCACAAGATCATTTTCAATAAAAATTATCAATCAAATTTTCTCAATATGATCATATCAATATCAATATATTTATATATATCAAATCACTCACAAACATTATATTAACACACACAACGAGTATAAAATAGTTATCTCTTGCCAAAGCAATGAATAATTGCTAGAGTCTAGTGACCCAATCCTGACTAATGAAATGAGGCCCAGTTAAAAAAATGAGGCGTACATGAGAAGACAAACGACGATGTTGTATAAGTGGATTGATAGGAAGGAAACTAGTGAGAAGGAATAGGGCTGTGCATAATGCCCATGGCCCACGATGCCCTGCCCAGCCCAATTTTTACCGGGCAGGGCCGGGCATCGGGCTGTAAAATACAGCCCATACATTTTTCGGGCTGGGCACCGGGCATAGGGGCTGCCCTGCCCATGAGCACCCCTTTTTTTATTTTTTTTATTTTTTCTCTATCTTAAAAGGGAGAATATGATAGCTACTGGTGACTATAAGGTAATTTTAGAAATATAAGTAGGTAAGTTGTATCTTTTAATATTTATAACTATACTAATTTTTTCTTTTTTTTTAACTTTGTTAATTATCATATGATTACATTACAAATTATAATTATTTATTTTATTTTTTTGAGATGCTTTATCTTTGTTAATATTAGGGAGATTGATACAAAGTTATAATTACAAACTACTTATATTTCAACGCTTATTTTTTTATATGCAATGGATCTTAAGATTTTAATTATTATCTTTGTTCTCTTATTCTTAGTAATTATAGATATTATTTAACTCTTAAAGACACATGAATATGGTATTATTTTAGAAATTCATAATTACAAATATTTTTCACAACATGAGCATGATATCATGACTTGGGCATGCCCAACCCGCCCATGCCCAGCCCGCTCATTCCCTACCCAAAATTGTTAGGGCTTTTACCGGGCAGGGCCAGGCATCGGGCTGTAAAATGCAACCCATGTATTTTTTGGGCAGGGCACCGGGCAGGGGGCTGCCTATGCACACCCCTAAGAAGGAAGGAGTGGAAGAAGAAGGTGCAGTGGTAGCAAGTGATAATATTGTAAGAAAGGGATGTGGAGATGTATTGAGATTTTAGGAGGGTACATAAGGAAATAGAGGATAAAGAGATGAATACCATTATGTGCCTATGGAGGCTGATGCGAATGTTCATGAGATTAATTATTATCTTGCTTCTATATCTAATCTTATATAATCTTATTATTTTTCATGAATTATAATTTGAAATAATATCTTTTGGATAATCTAATTAATACTTTCATCTGAAAATCCCATTATACTAATGGACTATAACAAATTCACAAGATAACTCTCTTTATAAAAAGCATCCTAAGATGACACCTTAACAGATGAATATACAATATAATTTAATAAAAAATACAATCAAAGGCACCGTAGATAATTCCTAAAGGATAAAACACCATTTATTTATCCTTATAGATATATGTATATATACTCTCTCTCTATATGTATATTATTATAGATATGCTCCCTATATATTATCTATATCCTTCTATATATGTATATCATCAATGATTTAAGATGATTATTAATTGTTTATTCACCCTGACAATTTCTTTAACTCTTTATAATAAATTTTTAGCAATTGATAATTTAATTTTCTCCTATTTTCTTGATTTTATATATTTTTAAATATTAAACAATGTGTTTAAGCTATTATAAACCTTGAGTTATTGATAAATAATATTTTAATTTTGTTTAAATAAAAAATAAAAATTGGGATGTTACAACTCTCCCTTCCTTTTAAAACTTTTCTCTCGAAATTCAATATACTCTATAAAGTTTTCTTATTTTATTTTCTAATAGTTTATCTAATTTTACAACATTTCTCCCATCCAAATGATGTAACCCACAATAATAGGTAAGTAATATAATAGAGACAATTTATAAACTAATATGGAAGGATATGTGTGAATAATGTATATTGTCACTACTATACAATGTAATATAAATAAGAAAATCATGCTCTTATACCAAGTTATAAAATTCTCCCAAAGTATGACTACTATTAATTACTTAGACCAATTTTATTCATAATATAAAACAAAAATAATATTATAAATAAATTTAATTTATTTTAAAAGAGTTAACCATGGTAGAATGTTTTTTTACTAAAATCTAAGGGAAAACCCTACTATAGTTATAAAAAAAATATCTTTCCTAATTGACATGTAATTATGATAGAAAAATAATAAGATGAGTTAAATTATCTAAAACATATAAATTATTTTATCTAAAACATATAAATTATTTAACCTTTTATAAATTTTATATTATAACTAGATAGACACTAGAGTATACTATTTTATATTATAAATATTCACTTTTCTATAAATATATATATTAATTAAAATGGTAATTATAGAATGTTTTATGAAATATTAATTAAATATGTTAAAAACCCACTATTAATTATAAGAAAATGTTACTAAAATATATTATTATTTGATAATTTATAATATCAAATCCAAATAGATATTATAGCATATCAAAGGATGCAGAATAAGCTATACTATGGGAATATACGACTATTATACATATAAATCAACAGGATGTGTTATACAATGATATAACACTAATCAAACTTTTGAAGCATTCCCTAAGGTCCTAACACAATACTATGTCCTAAAAAATATTAAGAAAAATGGGGTGAGACAAAAGTTTTAGTAACTAGTAATCTTACTCATCACACATATTAATGTATGCTCGTGAGGTGTCAAGTGTGATAGTTAACAAAATACAATATATAGAAAATAATATATTATTATAATATAATCAAATGGATAAATCACCCCAATTTTTTCTATCAAACTAACTGAACCGCCTTATACCTGTCGACTAAACCTATGTGCTGGTGATAACTACTGACTAGCCAATCAAAGAGCTAATCGGTCAAGTGTTATGAATCGGCCAAAATTCATAGTGCATAAGACAGAACTATGGGTTTATTCCCCTTCAATAAACTGGTAGGACAAAAATGAACCATCGAGCTCCAATAAAGGCTATACCATGTGGTAAAAATAAAACTCTATCGTCACCAATCCCCAATGTATAATTCTCAAGATAATCATATTAATCAAATCTCAATAGTTTGATAACCAATAAATATTATAGTAGAATTTTTTTCAAGATAATAATTTTCTTCAAATTCCACTATCAAGATATAACAAGCTTCATATCTCAATTTAAGCTTTTTAAATTAAACTTTTAAGTTCCACAAGAATATTTTTAATAAAAATTATGAATCAAGTTTTATCAATATAATCATGTCAACATCAATAGATTTATATATATCAAATCACTCACAAACATTACATTAGCACATACAACAAGTATAAAGTGGTTTCCTCTCGCTAAAGTAAAGAATAATTGCCACAAGTCTAGTGGCCTCATCCTCACTAATAAAATGAGGCCCTAGTTCAAAAAAGGGGTATACATGAGAAGACAAACGACGGTGGTTACAAGGGGACTAATAGGATGGAAACTAGTGAAAAGGGAGGAGTAGAAGAGGAAAGTGCAGGGGTAGCAATTGATGCTATTGTAAGAAAGGGCGTGGAGATGTAGTGAGATTATAAGAGGGTATAGAAGGAAATAGAGGAGGAAAAGATGAATACCGTTATGTGCCTATAGAGGCTAATGGGAATGTTCAGGAGATTAATTATTGTCTTTCTCTTATATCCAATCTTATATAATCTTATTATTTTTCATGAATTATAATTTAAAATAATATTTTAGGATAATCTAATTAGTACTTTTATACAAAAATCCCATACACTAATGGATTAAAACAAATCCACAAGAAAAATCTGTTTATAAAAATTCTCCTAAGATGGCGCCTTAAAAGATGAATACACAGGATAATTTAATAACAAATACAATCAAATGCACAATAGATAATCCCTAAGGGATAAACACCATTTATTTATCCTTATAGATATATGTATATATATTCTCTATATATATGTATATTATTATAGATATGTTCCCTATATATTCCCTATTTCTACCTATATATGTATATCATAAAACATTTAAGATGATTATTTATTATTTATTCACCCTTACAATTTCTTTAACCCCTTATAATAAATTTCCAACAATTGATAATTTAATTTTCTCTTATTTTCTTGATTTCATATATTTCTAAACTTTAAACAATGTGTTCAATCTATTATAACCTTTGAGTTATTGATAGATAACATTTTAATTGTGTTTAAATAAAATAATAAAAATTGAGATGTTACACATGGGATAAGGATGTAGCTTAGGAAATAATAAAAGTAAGAAATTTTCATTTAAAGTAATTAATTATTTGATTAAATTGGTATAATCAATATATATAATCTATATAATAAATATTAAATCTATATAATTATATTAATAGAGATTTAATATATTGAGTCTATGTAATCTACTAATCTATATATAGATTTAATATAGATTATATATAATATATATTAAATTCACATAATCATATAATGAATAATTTTTATCATTTATTTAATTATAGGATAAATTTATAGTGGGAGAGCAGTTGAAGGTGGATACCCTTAAGAGAATACTTTTAACATGGAAGAATAAGAGCGCAATATATGGTGCAAGAATAATGGCGATAGGATGAGGCCTTTGTAGGAGATTTTGGCAAATATATCTGATGGAGTCCCAGAGCAAGATTGATCCAATTTTGTCTACTTAAGGAACTTGTATGAGCATTATGTACATTTGATATTAATATTATTGCATTAAATATATTTTTTTGAATTTTTTATTAATATTATTACATTTTGTTTAAGGCCCTATCTCAGAGAAATGTTGCCAGCATCATGGAGTAGGTAATGCGCCATAAGGCAAGGTTTAAGAGGTCCGATTTCAGCTATGATGAAATTGTAAGTACATTAAGATAATTTATACATTATGTTTGTGTATATAATTTGTAAATAATTACTTTTTCTATTTAATCCACAAAGAGCAAAACTACGATAGGAGTGAGGGTTACGTATACGTACGGCAAGATATGTCCTTTCCTATTTATGCTACAAGACGAAACTCCTCCATCAGCTAAGATTGAGGAGATGATAGTATTTAATTAATTATATTGATTAATTAAATTATGATCGTTAAGTTTAAATATTCAATATTAATTGGCTTATGATAGTTTTGACAGGCGTGTAAGGTTCAGGTGGATACCGGGCTACTGGAGTCACAGGGGTCTACCTTGGATCCCATGATATCACTATTGGCAGGCTATGGCTGACTATAACAACTTGGCCAATTTAGCGTGCTCGGCCTTAGGCCTATACTGAGTAGGCTACCCCGCCTGAGTGGTATTGGGCCTTCAGACACGACAGAGACCTCTTAGTTTGTAATGGCATCCTATTAGACGAGCGCGGGAATAAAGCGAGCTAAAGCCTCTGACATGGACTAGCAACTGAGAGAGGATATCAGAGGAGAAGTGAGGGAAGAGGTCAGACGAGAAGTATAAGATATGCAGATATGGCTATACTAGTACCTTGCAATATTAAGGCCTTGCATGATCTGGCGAGGGCACTGCCTTACACTTCCTGATATAACTAATGTCTAAAGTATACATACCCGCCTAGCCCCAGCAGCTCACCGATACCTATTAAGATATAATATTTTGATGATGATAAATAAGTTATTTGATACATCAGAAATAACTTTTGAAAAAAAACATTTTCTAAAATGCATTTATCGAGGACTTATTCGATAAGGTTTCTTAATGATAAAGATTTCAATAAATCAATCATATTTTGTTGAGAAAATTCTGAGTCACTTTATTCTTAAATATGAAATTTGATAAGATTCGAGCACCGAGCTTCAGTGAAGGTTGACATCTTTTTATAAAAAAACTAAGGGTATCAATATCTTTTCACCTTTCAAATTTAATTTCATATTTGGTACAAACCTACAAGAGAAAATCCCATGAACCCACAACCAATCAGAATATATACATCCCAAGAAAGCTAGACTGAGGTTGGTGATCCACTTGAACCCTTGAATATAGTAGAACAAGGACCGAAGTGTTGGAAGATACCACAAGGTTGATCAAGCCTTGATAAGTATGTAAGTTTTATGAAGAATATAGAGAGAATCCACTCTCAAGAAACAAAGAGGAGAAATGCAATTTTTCAATCAACAATTCAATCCCCCTTCTGAAATGTGTTATTCAATATATTTTAAGAGATACATTTGAAATCTAAAATAAAAAGCAATAAATGCAACCTAGGTACTCAAAATAGTAAATACTAACTTATATAAAATAACAAGGACTTAATTCAAGTAACTTGGAGACCCAAAAGTCAAATCTGTCAACTAATTATTAATTTTTGCACAAATACAATAATAAAAATAGAATCAGTATTTTAAGCCCAAAAAGTGATTATTTTGGCCCAAATGAGTCTTCCCTTATATACTACTTGGTCTAAGGCTTTTAAATTGATGTCTCCAAGCCTAAAATAGGTTCAACAGCTCCATTTTCAGCACAAAATTAGTGACATCCTCAGTATTTTTAATATGATTTGTTGCTCCAATTGCCATTTCTTTTGTTAATACCTTTTTCACTAGTACATCCAATGTTCCCTTAATTCTTTTAGCTCTTGGTCTTGTGATTGGTCTAGTTAGAATATGCAAAGGATTTTTAGATGTTGAAGAGTCATCTTGTTGTATTGCATCATTCTCTCTCTCCTCAAAAGGATTTGTCCTTGAATCATCACCTGTATCAAACAGAGATAAATCAACCACATTGAAAGTAGCACTAACAACATACTCACAAGGTAAATCAATTTTGTAAGCATTATCATGAACTTGAAAGGGACCATCTCCTCTTGGAGCTAATTTGGACTTTATTTAAGCTAGAAATCTTTCTTTCCACATATACACCCACACCCAATCACCAAATTCAAAAAGAATACACCTTCCTTTGTTAGCCTTGGATGCATATTGCTTATTTTTCTTTTCAATTTATTGTTTTACTTTTTTACGAAGTTGCTTCACTGTTTCAACCTTCTTTTTCCACAAAGACTTATTCTCTCATCAATAGGTAACAATAATAAATCCAAATGAGTTAGTGGATTAAAACCATACACAATTTCAAAAGGAGAATAATCAGTAGATGAATGCACACTCCTATTATAAGTATATTCAATGAATGATAAGCAATCTTCCCAATTTTTCAAATTATTTTAAATCATAATTCTAAGCAATTGAGATAAAGCTCTATTAACAATTTCAGTTTGTCTATCAGTTTGTGGATGACATGCAGTAGAAAATAACAATTTAATACCAAGATTTCCCCACAAAACTCTTCAAAAATGACTCAAACTTTGTATCCTTATCATATATAATCCTTTTAGGAACACCATGAAGTCTCATAATTTCTTTAAAGAACAAATCAAAAATATGTGTGGCATTATCGATTTTATAACATGCAATGAAATGTGCCATTTTAGAAAATCTATCAACAACTACAAATATTGAATCAATCCCTCTTTTTGACCTAGCAAACCCAAAACAAAGTCCATTGAAATATCTACCTAATGCTCACTAGGTACAGGTAATGGGGTATACAAACCATATGGTAATACTCTAGACTTAGCCCTTTTACATGTTGTGCATTTAGAATATATTCTTTCCATATCAAGTTTCATTTTAGGCCACAAGAAATATTCATGTAAAATATCCAGAGTATTTTTCACACCAAAGTGTCCTATTAGTCCTCCCCTATGTGCTTCTCTCACAAGCAGTTCCCGCAAAGAACATTGAGGCACACACAATCTATTTTCTTTAAACAAGTAGCCATCAATTCTATAACATTTGTCAAATGCTTTCTTTTCACAAGCAATAAACATTTCAGAAAAATCCGCATCATTGGCATACAACTCCCTGATATATTCAAAACCAAGTAATATAATATTTAGAGAAGAAAAGTATACCTTCTTGATAATGCATCAACAACCTCATTTTCCTTATCTTGTATTTGATAACATAATGAAATGTCTCAATAAATTCAGCCACCTTGCATGTTGTCTTTTGTTCAGTTTACCTTGAACCTTTATATGCTTTAAATATTAATGATCAATGTGAACCACAAAATACTTAGGCCAAAGGTAGTGTTGCCAATTCTCCAATGCTCTTTTGAGTGCATAAAGCTCCTTGTCGTATGTTGGATATTTCAAGGCTACTTCATTTAGCTTTTTACTAAAATAAACAATTATTTTTCCTTCCTATATTAAAATAGTTCCTATCCAACTCCAGCTGCATCACATTCAATTTCAAAAGTTTTATTAAACTCAGACAAAACTAACACAGGTGTAGAACACAATTTATCCTTAAGTTCATTAAATGCATCATCTTGCATTTTATTCTATTTAAAACTAACATATTTTTTTATGACCTTAGTGAGTGGTGTAGCAAGTGTGCTAAAATCTTTTACAAAGTGCCTATAAAAGCTAGTCAAACCATGAAAACTTCTTACCTTAGTTATGCTTTTGGGTATTGGCCATTCTTTTATAGCTCTTATCTTTTCATCATCAACTTCTATGCCTTTAGTACTCACCACAAAATCAAGAAAAACAATTTTATCCATGCAAAAATCACACTTTTCACATTCACAAACAATTTTTCCTTTCTCAAAATAACAAGCACACAATATAAATGATTCAGGTGCTCATCAAGATTCTTGCTATATATTAGAATGTTATCAAAATAATCCACAACACATTGCCTAATGAAAACATACAAAACATGATTTATTAATCTCATAAAAGTGCTAGGTGCATTAGTTAATCCAAATGGCATGACTAACAACTCATACAAACCATGCTTTATTTTGAAAGCAGTTTTCCTCTTATTCCCTTCCCTCATATTTGATGGTATCTAAATTTCAAATCAATTTTAGAAAAGACAATGGAACCATGCAATTCATCAAGCATATCATCTAATATAGAAATAGGATGATGATGCTTTACAGTGATATTATTCACAGCTCTGCAATCGATGCACATCCTCCATGTTCCATCTTTCTTTGAAACTAACAGTACTAGAATAACACAATGACTTAAACTTTCTCTAACATATCCCTTTGCCATGAGCTCTTACACTTTCCTTTGAAGTTCCTTCATTTCTTTGTGATTGCTTCTATAAGCTGGAGTATTAGGAATTTTTACTCCTGGAATGAAATCAATTTGATGTTCAATTCTTCTAATGGGTGGTAAACTAGGTGGAATTTCTTCAGGAAATATATCTTCAAATTCCTGCAACAAATAACCAAAAATACTTGGAAAGGAAAAGTTAATGTCCTTAGTGTCAAAAAAGGATTCCTTGTAAATAAGGAGAAGCAATTGTTGTTTAGCCAAGAAGTACTCCTCACTTCACTTTCTTTTGAATAAAAATTCACTTTCTTCTTTTCTTTTCTCTCTTTATTCTTTTTCTACATTTCTTTTTTTGAGCTTTCAACTTTTCTCCTTTTCAATCTCATTTCTTTTTTATGTCTGTCTCTCATTTTTCTCATTTTTTAGATCACTCTCATTTTTACCTCTCTCTTTTTTCATCTTGAGTTGATCCTCATATACCTGCTTTAGATTCAATGGTATAAGAGTAACGGGTTTATTGTTCATTATAAAATAATATTTATTTGTAAACACATCCCTCTTCACTTTTCAATTGAACTCTCAAGGTCTTACAAATAATATATGTCCAACATGCGTAGGAACAACATCAATCAATAATTCATCACAATATTTTCCTATTGAGAAAGAAATCAAAACTTGCTTATCAACTTGAATTTCCCCACATTCATTCAACCATTACAGCTTGTATAGTCTAGAATGTCTAAGAGTAGGCAAATTCAATTTCTTAACCAAAGTAGTGCTTATATACCTTGTTATTAATAAGGTGGTGAGTATGGAGAATATTTTCCCTTTGCTCATTCATCTCATCTTCCTTGATTTGATAATTCAAAGCTTTTCTAACCATAAGGCATTATCCTTCCATAGGATGTTCAATACCATCATCACTAGTATCTTTGCTATTTGATAAAGCTTCTCCTTTGCCTTTAGTGGTCACCTTTTGGATAGCTTTTTCTTCTTTTTTCCATTTCTATTTCAATGAAGAACTTGATTAAGGAAAGAATTTTGAAGCACATTTACACTTGAGTTGCTTTTCCACCTTAATTGCCATGTGCACCATGTCTTCCAACTCCACATAATGTTGTAATTCCACTATGTCGGCTATATCTTTGTTCATCCCATTCAGAAACTGAGCCATTATGGCCTCCCTCTCTTCTTGCACATTAGCTTTTATCAAAGCTAATTCCATATCCTTATAATACTCATCCATACTCTAGAGCCTTATATAAGGGTCTATAATTTTTTATAAAGCTCTCTATAGTAATGATTAGGAATAAATCTCCTCCTCATTAGAGTCTTCATTTCTCTCCAAGTTTCTACAGGTCTCTCACCATTGTTTCTCCTATTTAGACCCAATTTTCCCACCAAACAAGAGAATATTCAGTGAATTTTATTGCTGCCAACTTCACACTTTTAGCTTTAGAGTAATTATGATACTCAAAACTTATTTCTATTTTTTTCCAAGTCTAAATAGGCTTCAGGGTTATTTCTTCCTTGGAAATATGATATCTTCATTTTGATGCTACTATCCCATCTACTCTATTTCTTTCTCTTGAAATATTTCTACCCTGTCTCCTTCTATACTTGTCTCCTTTATGCCTATTTCTTACCACTCTCGATTCATATTCAAATTCACCCTCACTCTTAATATTCTTATCATAATTAGATTTAAATTCATCTATAGAAACCTCCCATCACCTATCATGCCTTATAGGATTAGGTCTAGCTCCTTGCATATTTACAATTCTTTCTTCTTGCCTCTCTAACCTATCCCTTATCTCCCATAAACCACGTCTATGCCTAGAAAATGTAGATATTCATCATATTTCTTCTACCACCATTAGATTTTTTTATCTGCATTGGACATTGTGACTAAAAGAAAAGATATTAATGAAATAAAGTTCCTCACAAATTTTCTCACGTGTTTCCCTCAAGAATATCACACAACACTTGTGTTTCACTTAAACTTGGCTTTTAAGTTGATGTATATCACTCTTACCTTTTTCTACTCAAAACTTTCTCTTGAGCTTAAAGAACTAAGCAAGTTAGTCAAAGCAATCAAAATTTACAGAATCAACCATCCCTTAGGAATTTTGAGAATGACAAAAATGGATATTGAGATTAGAGTTTAAGGAAATCAAGAGTTCAATTTAACACAAAGATTGTAAATGTTAAGAAACAAATTTTGGATATTAAGATAGACTTGCTCATATCACACTTCTAGCACAGCTCCTTTTTTCCCTTTTGTATTTTTTTAGTTATATTTTTTTGTTTTTCTCTTATTTTTATACTTTTTTTTTTACTAAAATATAAACAAATTACAAACTATAACAAATAGAACAAAATGAGCAATATGAACCCAAAATTCAAATAAGCAATATGAACCCAGAAATTCCAGAAAACATGTTATTTTTAAAATGGCTATAACTCTCTATAGCGGATTGAAGTTCTAAAATGAACATAAAGAAGATATTTTGAACTATGAAAATGACCTAATCAATTCAAAAATCACAAAGGAAAGATGGTAGAACGTGGACGAAGATTTTAGTGACCAATAGAAACAAAAAAGATGAGCAGACACAAGAAAAAGGACAAAACAATGAACAAAAATGGAAACAAAGAATATAAAGATATGACCTGAGTTTAGATCTGAAGCTTTGATACCAAGATAGTGTGAGCCCACAACCAATCAGAATATGCACACCCCAAGAAAGCTAAACTGAGGTATGGTGATCCACTTGAACCCTTGAACATAGTAGAACAAGGACCAGAAGTGTTAGAAAACCCCACAAGGTTGATCAAGCCTTGATAAGTATATTAGTTCTTTGAAGAACCCTAGAGAGAATCCACTCTCAATAAACAAAGTGAAGAAATACAACTTTTCCATCGACAATCCTATCCCCTTCCAAAATGAGTCTTACAATGTATTTTAAGAGATACATTTTAAATTTGAAATAAAAAGCAGTAAATGCAACCTAGGGACTCAAAATAGTAAATACTAACTTAAATAAAATAACAAGGACTTAATTCAAGTAATTTGAAAACCTAAAAGTCAAATATGTCAACTAATTACTAATTTTTGTACAAATACAATAATAAAAATATAATCAATATTTTGAGCCCAAAAAGTGATTATTTAGGCCCAAATGAGTCTTCCCTTATGTACTACTTAGTCCAAGGTTTTTAAATTAATGTCTCTATGCCTAAAATAGTTTCAACAACTCTATTTTCAGTTCAAATAAAATTAGTAATGTCCTTAGTATTATTAATCTGATTTGTTGCTCAAATTGTCATTTCCTTTGTCAATACCTCTTGCAGTAGCCCATTCAATACTTCCTTAATTATTTTATCTCTCACTCTTGTGATTGGTCTAGTTGGAATATGAAAAGGATCTTTAGAAGTTGAAGAGTCATCTTAATTGTATCGCATCAATTTTAGTCTAAGGGTGCATTGAAGTTTCAGAAAGTTTTGGGGGCAATTGAAAATAAATTGTTGACCTCTTTTTATGAAAAAAAACTAAGGGTATCAATGTCTTTTCACCTATAAAATTTAATTTCATTTTAGTCTAAGGGCGTAGTGAAATTTCAAAAAGTTTGGGGATAATTGGAAATAAATTGTGCATAAGGGTGTGCAGTGATATGTTGGTTTAAGGAAACCAAGGTTTGATGCAAGGGTTATGATATGTTTGTTCAATCAGTATGTGGTGAATAGTTGGAGGAATATTTCTGCTATTTCATTTCTATAATGTTTCTATGTTATTTTACTAAGCTTTTGATTAAAGTTTACAATTATAATTATATGGGACAAACATAATTTAGAGCAAGTAAAATATTGGGTTAGCAATAGCCATTTTGTCACAAAAACCTTAGGTATTTCAAAGATGAAAGAAACCACCAAAGCAATTGCATAAAGCACTCTAAATATTGTAATTCAGATGTGGAATTATAAACCTTATGAACTGGAAACTCATGAACTTAGAATATCAAAGAAGTGTTGAATGCTACAAAAGGACTTGTCTATGATAAATTCAAGCAATTTAGGAAGAAACCACATAGAGAACTAAAAACGACTCACAAGAATTATATTTCAGGAAAAGTTGTTTTGCCTGCAACACTCTTAAACTGTTTAAATAGTCTATATCTTATTAGGAAACTTAAGTGGCTTTAAAGGCTATATTAAAAATGAAATGAAAGATGTAATTTTATTTCATAAAAATAAAAACCTAATAATTAAATAAAGTTCAAATAAGAATAAACATACCACTTCATTAATGAAATCATTTGTAAACATAACATGCTTATTTACATGATGGGTTGCATAACATGATAGAAACAACTACTTTATTTGTCCCTAAGCCTTGTCTTCACATGCTATCAATATATTGACTAGTTTGAGGCCTTTATTTGACTTGCCTTCCATAGGCCATGAAGGTGACTTTAGCTCTTGATCCAATAAGTTTTTGTAGTGCTTCTTTCAGTAACATGGATTTAGATCTTGTGAATCGTCATTGGCCCGATTGACAAGACTCTTTTTACTTATGCCACTTTTTCACTTTTTCTCATCATTAGTAACCTATGAGATGAGAGATATAGAGAAAAACACTTCTGGATTCGGTAAATGTAGTCATTGAGTTCAAAATTCACAGATAATCTTATGATAGAGGCTCTATGAGGCTTTATATATAACATTAACACTTACTTCAACATTGTCTTGAGTTTTTGTCAAGAGCTAATATAGCACTTGTATTTCAGACTTTGATTAATGAAAATTTTCTGCCCATGAGAATTTCAGTTTGCTCTTCCCCCTCCAAGTTCTAAGCTCTGTCTTCCCCACCATTCTGTTCATCTCTCCCTTGCTTTACCTCCTTTTCTACCTTTCTTCCTATTTTCCATTCGGTTTGCATCTATGCAAGTGTGAGAGTGTGTTGCATTGGTTATTTAAAATTTTGCTTGTATTTGTTTGTTTGTTTAATTTTTCTCGTATAATCGTACAACATAATATCACTTAAAATAATATAATCCAATCACACGTAAATATATATATATATTTCTATTTGGTGACATGGAAACTAAACATAGAAAGGATAAGAAATGGTGAGCATCAGGGAATTATAAGTGCATCTGTATTGTTCTTCAGGTGGAACTAACATTCCTTAGTGATGCCATGAAAAGTGAGGATTATATTTATATTAATGTGTTGGATTGACATTTGAAATCCAAAAAAAAAAGTTTTCACAAATCTGAATGCTATTAACATTTTCTTGGTGGATTGCGTTGTTTGAATTGCAGGATAATAGGGCAGAAAGTTAGTGGACTTTATATTAACCCTAAGAGATACGATTCACTCCATAAACCTTGCATGAAGGAAATGATGACTTTTCACAGTTGTATGGCTATTAACCAGGTAACAGTGATGTGTGTACTAAGTAGAAAGAATTATCACAAACCTATTTGATTTCGCAGGTAATATGATTTTTGTTGTCATGAAAGCATACTTGTTTGTTCTTCTTTTAATCCCTTCCTTTTTCTATGCGTGTGTGTCTATATATATCATAAGAGAACTAAGAAGTGTGAAAATTTGTTCACTCTTGTTTGTTTTAGAGTAAAAAAAACAAAAACCTCTAGGGAAGTGTCAATTATCAACTACAGAAGCTTAACAGGGGAAGGAATTAGTCTGATATATTCTAACCTACAAACTCCAATGCTAATGGATGGGCATCTTAAATTTAATAACTCTTGTGCAAAAGTCACTACAAAAAAACTGAGAGTTGCAGCAGTTACTTTATAACAGTTAAGGGCAAACAGCTACAAAGTCTCATTTTGTAGTAGTTTGCCTCTAAACCGCTATAAATTTATTATATTTTTGGTTATGAACAGTATCTATAGACACATTTATTGATGTTAAAATTGCTACAAATATGGAGCCAAGCTGGCACCTTAAGATGAGAATAAATTTGTGATAGTTTAAACCACTACTAATTTTTGTGCCACAATGCTCGAACAATTTTTAGCTATTCAAATCGCTTCAAACTTCCAACCATATAAACGACCGTTGGTTTGCCGGGAGTTTGTAGCGTTTATAACAGGTGCAAACTTTAGAGCTGAGAAGGGACTGTTAGCATGCTGAGTTTGCAAGGTTTAAACCGCTACAAACTTCCCCGAGGAAAATGACCGTTCTCATTATGCTCAGGGGACATGTTTGTAGCAGTTTTAACTATAGCAAACTCCCACATAGATAGATAAATGAAAACGTGTCAGAGATCGTTAGAAATTTGTAGTAGTTTGTCATAATTAATCGCTACAAAAAACATGCTTTCAGAAACCTATAAATACCCCATATGCTTTCATTTCAAAGTTTTGCCATTTGCGAGTAGTAAAGCTCTCCCAAATTATGATAAGAACTCTTGGCACGAAGACTGATATCTTAGTCCACTTTTGATGTATGAATAAAAATTTTATTTATGTAGTTTATTTATTTAAAAAGTTGAGTTATTTATTTCATTTAGTTATATATTGTTATAAATCATTATTTAACTATTTATTTAGTGAATTTTAGATGATTGGGTGGATTAAGAATACCTATTTAACTATGAATATTTTTAATATGATGGACTTTATTTTTATTTGTTAATTAGAATTATAAATTGGACTATGAATACTTATTTGACTTTATTCATTTAATATGTTAGACTTAAGAGTACTATTTGACTAGAAATATTTTTATCTATTAATTATTATTGTGATTAGGAATATTTTGTAAAGTTTAATATTTTGATTCTTTAATTATGAATTTTTTCAATAAATTGGACTTTGTTTATATATTGATCATTTTTTATTGACAAGAATATGGATTATGAAATTTTTATTTAGATTTAATAAGATCTTGCACATTGTATATTTGTAAATTTATTTAATATTTTGTCATGTAATTATTTACTTATAATTAATAGAATATGTCGTTGTGTGTTTATCATTTTAAATAGGAAGAGTCATCGTAGTGGTAAGAAGCCAATGGAGCTGTATAGACATACCTCTAGCTAGAGTGTTGGTGATAGGGATTATGAGCTGGATATCAGTGTGGATGATTATTAGCTCTACCAGCTCAATGAGGCAATGATGTTATCTCTGTTTGAGGGAGGAGCTCCTCAGACTGGAGAGTCTTCTTGCCAACATGATGTAGGCAAGGGAGCAAGCAAGGGAGGATAGGAGGGTGGGGATGCTTAGGAGGGGATAGGGGGTGTCTGGTGGCCAAGCAGATGAGTAGCCTCATCATGGAAGGTGACAAACAGAGCAGTTGGTTGAAGTCGTAGGTAAGAATTTATTTAATTTGTATTTTACAATTTATAATTTAAATTTTATGAGTTAGAATAATATAATTATTTTTAAATTACACTTTGTAGATGAGCAGGGGAACAGGTCAACTAGTAGGATGATAGCTATATACATCTCCATTATAACAAGGGGTGTGTGATCATGCCAGTTAACCGTATAGAATAGTCAATTCAACAAGGGGCTAGCTGTGCAACAAATACCTACGGTTGCTGGGAAACGAGTGACCTATACGCCTATCAAAGATAGAGTGTGGGAACTAATAAAGGTAATTAATTTTAATCGTACATCGGTTATTTAAATGAATGAATATTTTCTTAAAAATTAATATTTAATTTACATAATTGTATACTAAGTTTGTGATAGAAGAGTGTGTGCAGGCGAATACATGAAGAAGCTTGCAGAGGATTGGAGGAATGTGAGGTTGGCCCTGTTTCATTCAGTGAGAGGTGACGGGACGCGGAGTAAGAATGACATAGTGAACGATGTGCTCGATGGTTCCCTACTGCAAGATTGAAGGGAGTTTGTAAGATCGCGGTTTACACCGATGGTGAGAGTATAGATTTAGTTCATTAAGTTCAGAATATTTAATTTTTTTAGAAAGTGTACCAAAGAGGTGCTGCTAGCATCCATTATCAGACCATGAGGCATAGGGCAGTTTGAGACCCTTCTCGGTTGCTTACGATAAGATCGTAAGTAGAGAAATTAAATTATTATATGTCATTAACTATTTATAAAACAATTTAATGTTTACATATTTATTTTAATTGACTTTTAGGAGAGAAGGGTCATAACGGATAGGGGATATACATCTACTATGGTGAGATATGGCTTGAGCTATGTAGGCCTCGAGACGGGACTCCTGCATAAGAGAGGGTTGAAGAAGTTGTTGTATGTATTTAATTACTATAATTTAGTATTTTTATAAATAATTAATATTTTTAATTTATTTACTTTTTCTAATTGTTTTGACACGTGCAGATGACTCATATCGATGCAGAGTGCGAGAGTCACAGGGGTCCACCTTGGATCCCATCATATCACTCCTAGAGGCCCATGGCTGACCTCAACACCTGACAAGATTATAGGCCTCAGTCTCTATCCCACACTAACGAGACTAAGATCGACTTCGAGGACCGTCTTACAACCTAACGTGCTCTCAGTCACAAGTTACACCAACCCAGACAAGCGTAGGAGTCTGTTGCAAAAGCAAAGTATCTATGGATGAGCTTCAAGATGAGGTCATAATCGAGATGTTGGAGCAAGTTAGACTATGCTCTCATAGATGCAGTAACAGGTATAGACCACACACTTATAGATATAGTGGTAGGTGCATATCATGAACTCCTAAATATAGTCGCAGGTACAGACAATGCACTCACAAATGCAGTGGCAGGTACAAACCATGTACTCGTAGATGTAGTTGCAGGTGTAGACCATGCACTCGTAGATTCAGTCACATGTGTAGACCCAAGTGCAGTCACATGTGGCGAGCACGATGCATCCTTTCAATGCTTGGTAGAGCCTTCTTGAGGGTCGTATTGACATAAATTTCGGGCATCACAACTCCTCTAGCGATGCCTACTATTAGCAAACAACTTATAGTCATATCAGTCCTACCTCCCTTTCCCCTACCACCGCCCTTATCGACTCCACAGCAGCCACCACCGCTATATGTCAACAAGGATATGCAGGATGATCGCAATATCCTAGAGCCGATTTCTGTATTTTTTTAATAACATTGTTATTACTCATACTTTATTTTACAAAGTTTGGATATTATGAATTTAAATTTATAAATTTTATTTTATTTAATTATTTCACAAATTTTAGTTTATTTCACATAATTTAATGTATTTCATAAATTTTACTTTAATTCAATTAAAAAAATTTAATTTGCTTTCACTTTTTAGCGGTTATAAACTAATACAAAGTTTGTTCTTTGAGGTGAATATTTGTTGTTGTTACTAACTGTTGCAAACTTGTAAATTTAAAATTCAAAAGTCTCTCTATTCGGATTTGACATCATGACATTTTGTAGTGGTTTACAACTGCTATAAATACTCAAATTTTAAATTCAAATTTTCCTCCATTGTTGTCACATTTTAGAGTAGTTACTAACCATTGGGAAATTCTGCATAAGTAATTTGACCATTGTCTAACTTTATAAGGGTTCGTATGTAACACCTTACTTTCGTATATCTTAGGAACTGTTCAGTAACATTTATAACCACTTAAACATCCATTGAAGTTTAATTATAAAATCTGAAAAATTCAAGTTCACGAGTATTGTTTATTTGGTATTTTCCATATTTAGCGACGAAGTTTGAAAAAGCATAATTAATTCTAGAAAAATAGAAATGAAGTGGTTCAAATGTTACTTGAAGCTAACATAATGAGATCTAAGGGAAAAGTACTTCCCAAACCAAACGCTCAGCCAACCAACACAATTTAATGTCAAAGATAATTGTTCATTTGGTCAAAGATTATGAAAACATTTTTGTGTCCTTAATGTTGAAAAATTAATTCTCTTTATAAAAAACATTAAAATAAGGCATTCTTGATGTAAAAATGAAGCTTGACATGTTAACTAAGTACTACTAAAATATATTTCATTTATTTGATTATTTACTATTTTCAGTTACAACTAAAATGTCACTGTCTCCTCACGAGTTACTGTTTACAATGACAAATTTTAACTACTAACTTTACATACATATACATATAAGACATGCAACTAATTCTTATATCTTATTCGTGCATCTTCATCTTCTTCCTTATGTAAAATTCCTATTGTAATTGTATTATAGAGGGGTGAGATTTCTAGAGAAATCTCAGTAGCAAATGAAAACCATATAATGTATGTAACTATATGCTTGATGTTAATATGTGTGCACTTAATGAGCATGCTTACATAATGATGACTTGCATGTTTCCATGTCCAATAATTATAATATATAGCCATAGCATAAAAAGAAATAGAGCATCACTTAATCATACATGCTTCACATAATCAAAGTAAACTCATTAAAACATTTAAGCAAATAAGCATAAAAGTAGGTAAGTTCACTACCTCTTATTCCTTGCTTTCCTTATCCTTTATCTTTACTTCTTACTTCTTACTTCTCTTTGATATTTGGATACCCTCTTTGAGCACCCAATTCAATTCCTAGCATCACATTATCATTCACTCATCATGAACTAATCCAATTAGCATTCAAGAGTATCAAGCTTGGTCATTAATTAGGGTAACTTTTCTTAATTTCTTCTAATTAACTTGGCATTTGAATCAATTGATGTCTTGACTTTACCCTATATAAATTGACCTTTTGAATCTATTTATGAACTTAGAATTAAAAAATTATAGCATCTACACACTATTCTAGATAGAATTGAAACATGTCCTTTTTATTTTAAAAAAAATTCTCATTTTGATTCTAATGCTTCCACTATTCATATGTGTGAATAGTATAGAGAATACTTAAAAATTACAATTTTTAATTCCAATGTTTCCAATGTTTCAAACATATCAAATCCTACACAAATCATCATCTAAATTCAATAGAAGCATTATATCAATTAAATTCTACCTCTTTCTATTCATAACAGCCTCGGCTGAAAAACCTCATCTATAGCAAAGTCAAGAAGATCAACTTGATTCAATAACCAATAATTTAATAACTTTGTTTAAACACTAATTACATAGTTCTAACTTTATTTTCTTCTTAATTCAATGTTGTATAGATTTGGATAGCACTATTACCAAGATAATATCTCAATTTTCTTCCATTAAAATTTAGGTTTTATCCTTCTAAAATTCATACAAATAAACTAGGAAGGATTACATACCTTAAGCTCTAGCTACCTTAGATCAAAGTGCCTTGAACTTCCTCTTGGAATTGCCTTGGATTATGTGAGTTTTCATTTTAGAATAAGTTCTCCAAGCTTCTTTGTGTGTCACAGTTTTGGGCAACATGAGGGGGTATTTATAGCAATTTTTCAAGGTTCAAGGGACTAAAATATCCCTCCTTCAACTAAGTATTACATAGCCTTAATCTTAAACTTGATGGGTTAGTTTTTGGATTAATTAAGTTTAAACACAATTCCCTTAATTCTTATATTATTTTATTCTATTTTAGCACATTGCATAAACTCCTCCCCTTGCTCTTGGCGCCATGTGGCCTTAGTGTCGGTCTCATCATACACCTCACAATGCACCTCACCTGATCTCTTATTTTTCTTTAATTAATTTCTTTTTCAAATTCATAAATTACCCAAAATTGACTTAAACTCTAAGACTTACTATTGGGCCTATTAGGCTTCATCTTGAGGCCATTATTGGGCCTTCGTTGGTCTAATAGGTAATTGGTACTAATCTTAAGACACTTCCCTTGTATCGATATTATTAAATTACCCTAATTTTGAGATAAATTCTAGACACCTCTTTTAATAATTCTAAAATTTTTAAAAATTTATTGTAATATAAAAGAAATTTTTTTGCAAAGTCTCATAATATTTTGAGACTTATAAGTTTTGATAAATATTCCTTACGTATTCTCTAAATCCTTTATCAGTGTTCAATTTCTACTTAAATTCTCTAATTAATTATATAGAATTCCTTTTTGAGATATGTTAATTTTATAAATTCTTATGTTAATTATAAGAATTTATTACAAAATTTCATCTGATTTTAAGATCCGAAAGATACTGTACTAATCTCCAGATTTCAAAAATTAATATCAATTTATTAGCCTGAATTCTATTATCTATTTATTGGTGAAATTTGAAACTAAAATATTTCTGAGAAATTTTGGGCCTTTTCTAGCTCAACTTTCCACAATTATCATTTTACCCCTAAATTTAGCAAAATTGCAATTTGGCCCCTAAATTTGCCAAATTCCACTTTAGTCATTTTCTACCCAATTTGAAACTCTAATTTAGTACCTAAAATCTCAAAACTCTATTTAAGTCCCTTTTCTATTTTTCCTTAGATTTTCTATCTTTAACTTTTGTCTAAATTATATTTACGTCCTGTAGATTTATAACTTTTTACTTTTCTGTTCTTTCTTTGACTTAAACTTATCTAAATATTATCTTTTCTTCTAATTATCATATCAAACCCTTCTTAACCTTTTTTCTCTATCAGTCTTATATAGAGAAGAAAAATTTGGGATGCTACATTTTTCTCCTCCATAAAATAAAGTTTGTCCTCAAATTTTGTTTCGTACATTAGTCAAAATATCTTGGATATATCTCCTCTTTATATCCCCTTTTACTTTATGACTAAGGTTTGGGGTATCTATATATTATCTTATTATATCTAGCATCTGGTGGAATGTTTTCAACATCCGTGGAGCTTCATTTCTTGTGATGTTATACTCCCTTTTTTCCCTTGTCAACTCAGAGTTGAAGTCTACTTATTTCTATTACTCATCCATCATCATCATCCATCTACTCATACTTGTGGACAATTCACTGTACTTAACCTGTGAGTAGTGTCCATTTCTTTCATATCAAACTCTCTAAAACTTTACTATACTTTGGGATTTCATTTAGCTATTTGGAATACTTTTCTATGTATCTATCTTTTTCCTTTTTTAAAGTTCACCTTCTTGGAACTGATGTAAGGAAATACCTTTCATCTAACTATCTCTTTCTTTCTTTCTTTCTATCTCTTTATTTCTATACAGTTCCTCTATTTGGAACTAATACAAAGAATTTTAATATCCCTTATTTTCTCTCTACTGAGCACTTATACTCTTCTTGGCTCATGCTATTCTTTCTTTTTGTGCTATTTTGTTTTCCTTCAATGCTACGCTTTATTATTATGCTAGCTAGCAATGTTCTTTCTCAACTTTCTATAATATCTTTCTAATCCTTGTGACTCAACACTGTACTTCCTAGTGGGTTACCCATCTCTAGGCTTATCTAGTATGACTGCGCTTAATAAGAATGTGCTACAAGGTTAGGGCTAGGTTACACTTAATATGGCTCTGAGCCCTAGCATATTATTTCTCATATAAATGTGTCCTATCTTTACTCTGCCTTAGACCTTCTTCTCTAGGTCTCTCTGGCCTTTTAATCTCTTTATCATCATCAGGAAGATTATCTACTCATACTTGTATGCTCTCAAGACATATGGAGTTCCCTTCTCTATTCCTTAGGCATACTTCTACAAGCCTTTGAATATCATCACTCAGATTTGAATATCATCATCTAAATTCAATGGAAGCATTATATCATTAAAATTCCACCTCCTTCTATCTATAATAGCCTTCATCAAAAGGCCTCATCTATGGCAAATCAAGATGATCAACTTGATTCAATAACCAATCATCTAACTAATTTGTTTAAGCACTAATTACATAGTTCTAATTTTATTTTCTTCTTACTTCGATGTTGCATAGATTTGGACAGCACCATTACCAAGAGAATATCTCACTTTTCTTCCATTAAAACTTAGGTTTTATCCTTCTGAAACTCATACAAATAAACTAGAAATGATTACATACCTTAAACTTTAACTACCTTGGATCAAAGTTCCTTGAACATCCTATTGGAATTGCCTTGGATTATATGAGTTTTTGTTTTGGAATAACTTCCCCAAACTTCTTTGTGCTTCACAGTTTTGGGAAACATAAGGGGGTATTTATAGCAAATTTTGAAGGTCAAGGGACTAAAGTAGCCCTCCTTCAACTAACTATTATATAGCCTTAATCTTGAATTTGATGGGTTAATTTTTAGATTAATTAAGTTTAATCACAATTCCCTTAATTCCTATATTATTTTATTCTATTTTAGCACATGGCATAAACTCTTCCCCTTGCTCTTGGCACCATGTGGCCTTAGTATGGGTCCCACAATATACCTCACTAGGCCACCTCACCTTATATCTTATTTTTCTTTAATTTCTTTCTTTTTAAATTTCATAAATTATTCAAAATTGACTTAAGCTCTAAGACTTACTATTACGCCTATTGGGCTTCATCTTGACACCATTATTTGGCCTTCCTTGGGTCTAATAGGTAATTGGCACAAATCTCAATACACTTCCCTTATATCGATATTCTTAAATTGCCCTGATTTTGAGATAAATTTTAGACACATATTTTAATAGTTATAAAATTTTAAAATTTATTCTAATATAAAATAATTTTTTATGAAGTCTTATAATTTTTTGAGACTCATAAGTTTTGATAAAAATTCTATACATGTTTCTAAATTCTTTATTAGTACCGATTTCAACTGAAATTCTCTAATTAATTCTACAGAACTCCTTTTTGAGATATGTCATTTTTATAAATTCTTATATTAATTATAAAATTTCATCTGATTTTGAGATCCGGAAGATACTGTACTAATCTCTAGACTTCAAAAATTAATATTAATTTATTAGAACCACAAATCAAAATTTTGAGAGATATGCGTAGCCCAAATTTTATTCTCTATTTACTGGTAAAATTTGGGACTAAAAGATTTTTGAAAATTTTTGAGCCATTTTTAGCTTAATTTTCTATAATGACCATTTTGCCCTTTAATTTGGCAAAATTATACTTTGGCCCCCTGAATTTGCCAAATTCTACTTTAGTCGCTTTCTACCCAATTTGAAACTCCAATTTAGTACCTAAAATCTCAAAACTCCATTTAAGTCCCTTTTCTGTTTTTCCTTAGTTTTTCTATATTTAACTTTTATCTAAAATAATTTACGTCCTATAGCTTTATAACTTTTTACTTTTCCATTCTTTCTTTGATTTAAACTTGTCTAAATATTATATTTTCTTCTAATTATCATCTCAATCCCTTCTTAACATTTTTCCACTATCAGTCTTATACATATAGGGAAAATTTAGGATGTTACATTGTACAACTGCTACAATTTTTTGACCATTACAACTCGTCCTTATAAGCCGTGAAACTTCAGTTCAACTTCATAATAACTTCCAATAGATATTTTACTCTCGCATGTTCTCCAGATCACTGCTACAGTAATAATGGATAAGACTTAGATAATGGGCCACGTACAATCTTACGATATCTAGCTGGACTCAACTTTTTCTTAGATTTTGTGTTCAATAATGTGTTAGTGAACGGTAAGATTCAATGTCCATGCCCTATATGTAATTTCAACAAGTGGCATCCAATAAATATTGTTAGGGACCATTTTATTGTTAAGACCTTCCCACAAAATTGTCATTTTGACTCTATATAAGGAACAGCATGATATGATTATTGAGTCAACTCTAGTTATATCACAAATGGGAGTTCGAATGTACCAACATGATCTCATGAATGGTACAGTAGGTGATGTGTTCAATATTAATGAAGCTGACACTCATAATGAAGTACAGGGCCCTGAACCATAGTTCGAGAGGACTAACACTGTTCAAATTTTTTTTGAATTGATAAATGAAGACAACATGCCTCTGTATCATGGGTGTACAAGGATTTTAAGTTGTCCTTCTTGATAAAATTGTATCATATTAAATGCTTGTGCGGTATCATAGACAAGGCCATATCCATGCTATTGGAATTGCTTAGAAATGTTTTGCCACAAGCTGTATTCTGCCATCTTTTTATGAAGCAAAAAAGATTATTAACAAGCTTGGATTGAACTATAACATGATTAATGCATGCCCCAAATGCTAATATGTTGTACTAGGGAGATGACATAAATAGGGAGATCTGTAAGCATTGTAAGAAATCTTCAGGACAAGATAGTGCTAAAGCAAAAGAAGAAACCTGCAAAAATTCTTTGGTATTATTTGCTACTTTAATTTGTTACTTTATTTTTCTCTGATCAATAAATAACAGTTTGAATTGTTAAGTACTTCCCATTGAAGATGCGGTTACAACGAATGTATATGTCATCAAAGTTGATGGAGCATATGAGGTGGCATGTTCTTGAGCATAATATAGATGAGAAACTAAGACGTCTACAAGATTCAGAGGCCTGGAAGGAGTTTAACTCACAGTTCCTAGATTTTTCCCATGATCTAAGAAATATCTGTCTTGCTTTATCGACTGATAGTTTTAACCCATTCGGTAACATGAGCACAACCTATAATATCTGGCCAGTTGTGTTAATTCCATACAATCTCTTACCTTAGATGTGCATGAAGCAAAGCTCATTTTTGCTTTCCATACAACTTCATGATGGAGCTGTGGATAAATGGCGTATAGATGTTTGATCTCATATGAGAAGCATATATTCAATCTCCGTGCAGTGTTGATATGGATGATAAGTGATTTTCTGGGTTTGGAACTTTGTCCAACTGGAACATGCATATTAGGTTGGCATGTCTTGAGTGCAACTTCAACACCATATCATGCTACCTTCTGTACAGTCAGAAGTGGTATTTTTTGGGACATCGACAATTCCTGGATTCCAAACACAAATTTAGATTATAACGGATAAGCTTTAATGGGAAACACGAAAATAGAGATCCTCTTGCCACTTTATATATTATTGATAGTTAGAGGATGTTGATGTCGAGTTTGGCAAGAATATTGTGTTAGAAAATGTGCCCTAGGGGCCAATCATTGTCTTATGAACATTATTGATTTATGAATTTATTAATTGTGTTATCATATTATTTGCATGTTTATTGTGATGACCATCCTTGGATAATTCATGATCTTATCCTAAATGTCCCTGGTCAGTTATCTATGTGGGAGCAGAGATGAAATAAGGCCAATATAACTTTGAAGATGTATAGAGATATAAATCAAAGTCATAGGCACATGTAAGAGTATAAGGTATTGGACTGACCTGCTATGAGAGAGCTGCATGGGTTACGTCATAAGCTTCTCTCATATATAAACCATGTCATTATGCCCTTTGACCTGAGATCATCATGGATTCCTACATGACAAACGCTCAGCTTTGACCTAGTCAAAAGTCACTTTTGACCGAGTGATCATAAAGACTATGTTCGGGCTTAGTGGTTTTTCATGCGGAGGAATATGAATGGTCAAGATGAAATTTGTCCCTCACATTTGTAAAGAGATATTACTGGGCCCCTCGATGAGTGAGTCTGAGAAACGTATGGCCACACTGTAATAGAAAGGTAGTTCCATTTCTATAGTCAGACTACTCAGGGATAGAGAAAGTAACGGTCAGGAATAGGAGGATAACATTATCCATGCCTCATCCATGACCAAAATATCACGTGACAGAAGGGACATGATATGGTTGTATAAAAGGTTACATCGTTTATTGATCCTCATATGATTTGGGTAGTCATTATGTCTTGCTAGAGACCGCTTGCAACTTGTGGGCCAGTATAGCAAATGGCCCACTGCCAACTTTATATGGGCCTACAGGGTCGCACAGAAAATAGCCCAACATGAGCTATGATGTCCAGATTCATTGAATCTAAGACGTGTCCAGATTAAATGAATGATCCAAGGTTAATGTATATATTTATTTATATTTATATTCGTATATATATATATATAAATTCGTATATATACATTATATATAAGGGATATATAGGATTTAATTTATAAGGATAAATTAAATCTCTATCATGTTTAAATTTGAAATTCAAATTGATAGGATATCTCATATAAGAGATGTTTACAAGATTTAATTTATAAGGATAAATTAAATCTCTATCACGTTTGAATTTGAAATTCAAATTGACATGATATCTCAAATTTGATTTATGAGAATAAATCAAATATAGTCCCATCTTATCTTTATTTTAAATTAAATAAATAGGTGAATTAAATCTGTGGGACAGATTTAATATAAATATTATTTATTTAATTAGTTTCTTATCAAATTATATAATATATGATATTGTATTAATTTCAGATTTAATATAGATTAATTTCAAAACCCAATTCGGTTCAGAAAAACGCAGGCATTCTGTATATCTGATTTTAGGAGCTACGTTTTAGAACACACATAACATAAAAGGCCGAAGGGAATCGGCAAAAAGGTTTGTAGATAAGAAACTGCTGAAAAGAGATGGAGAGGACGAATTATTGAGAAAGCCTTGGAGGGACAGGAGATGCTAGCACGCCATTCGTGGTTAGAACGCTGTTCGTGTGGATACCAGTAGAGGGAGCCGACCTGAGGCGTCGACTTCTTGCAATCAGAAAGAGAGCACGAGCCGCGGAGAGAAGCTGTGGAGGTCGCTGAGGAACACTCCGTTGACTTCTTGTGATCGAAAGGAAATCACCAGCCGCGGAGAGGAGCTGTGGAAGTCGCAGAGGAATATTGAGGGTAATGCTCCTTCCCACTTGACTTAAACACATACCGTAGCTCCTTCCCACTAACCGACTAGCGGGACCTCCGTGGCTACCTGTTCATAGCCCAACACAATCGTAACACATGTTATTTTGTGAATGTTTTAGATTTGAAACATTAATTGCCCTTCAATTAGATCTGAATATTGATTCTTGAATGTTTGGGTATGGTGAACAATATGACTATAGATTGCAAGTGTTATAATTTTTTAAATACGGCCTGCGTGTCGTACCTTCCTCTATATATACTCTCAATGTACCCTCTCTTCTCATCTCACTCCCCTCGAATGTTAAAAGAGGTTTCTATATGTAATTTCCCTTTTCTTACTAGAGAGCTCCTCTCATTGGCTTGGGCGGACTTAGGATAGGTGAGCCATATTGTATCACGTTTAAATTATGCATCTTATGATTATATCAGAAACATGCATATTACTTGTATGAGATACAAACTGAGAAACATGCATTCTTATAAACAAGATAGATAAATTAAGCCCTCTGAATGAAATCTTAAGTCATAATGCTGTCAATTTATGAATACTTGTCAAAACCTCGATAGCTCAATTATGGACTTCACCAAAGTGAGTGCTTTTGAGTTATCTTGGGGAGATAAGCAAGAGTAATGGTGCTACTCTCATATGTTTATTATTGTTTGACTTAATTGAGATTAACAAAACAGTTTTGGATCTCAAGGCATTAGATGGGATTAAAAACATGACAGATCATATGATGATACAATTCCATGAACATCTAAGAGTTACATTTGATGTAATTGGTAAAGGTGTTACCTACCTAAATAACTTAATTTAAATGTTCTGCCAAAGCGGACTTAAGTTTGAGCCAAATATGGATCTTAGCCCACTAACTATTGCATTGAGGGTTCTTTATTTAGTGGGAGATTGCTAATTAAATTGCATATTTTTAATTGTAGAATCATGACGACTAGTAATACTGCTACATTATCGCTACGATATGTCCTTGAGAAGGACAAACTTAATGGGACAAACTTTCTTGACTGGTTTAGGAACTTGAGAATTGTTCTCAAGCAGGAAAGAAAGGCGCATGTCCTAGATCAACCTATTCCTAAGGAGCCAGCGGCCAATGCTCCTAGAGCTCAGAGAGATGCTTACACAGGAAGACTCTGTCGATGTGGGATGCTTGATGCTAGCCACCATGGTTCTGGAACTCTAAATAGATCTGGAACACATGGAGGCTTATGAGATGATTGTGTATCTCAAGGAAATGTTCCAGCAACAGGCAAGGCAAGAGAGGTATGAGACCACTAAGGCCTTACATTCCTGCAAGATGGCTGAAGGTGCATCAATCAGTACTCATGTCTTAAAGATGAAAGGGTACATTGATCACCTTGAAAGGCTTGGATTTCCCATGAGCCAGGAGTTAGCTACAGATTTGATCTTAAACTCACTCCCAGAAAGTTATGACCAGTTTATCATGAACTACAACATGAACAACATGGAGAAATCTATTTCTGAACTGCATGGGATGCTTAAAACTGCTGAGCTGAGTCTTAAGAAGAAGCCCAGTGCTGTTTTGATGGTTCAGAAAGGAAAGGGTATGAAAAAGAAAGGCAAAGGCAAGGGGAAGGGTCATGGCTCATCAGGTAAGACCAAAGAGTCAGGCAAGCCTGAAACCAAGCCTGTACCAAAGAAGGCAAAGCCTCCGAAGGAAGGAGTTTGCTTCTTCTGTAATGAACCTGGTCATTGGAAGAGGAATTGCAAACTCTACCTCGAAGATCTGAAAAAGAACAAGAAGGATAGCGGGGCTATCGCTTCAGGTATTTATGTTATAGACATTCATCTTTCTACTTCCACTTCATGGGTATTAGATACTGCATGTGGTTCTCACATTTGTATAAATATGCAGGGACTAAAGGACAGTAGGAAGCCAAAAAAGGGCGAGGTTGACCTACGAGTTGGAAACAGAGCAAGGGTTACTGCGTTAGCTGTAGGCACTTTTGAATTAGTTCTGCCCACTGGGTTTTTAGTTTTGAACAATTGCTATTATGTTCCTGCTTTAAGTAGTAACATTGTTTCACTTTCTTATTTAGATAAGGAAGGTTTCACTTCCATTGTTGGGAATAGTAGATGTTCTATTTATCGTAATGATGTTTTCTATGCTCATGGTGATTTGCATGTTGATCATTACATATTAAATTTGGAACAACTCAATCATGGAAATATCTATAACATAACTGCCAAAAGGGTCAAACCAAACTATTTGAATCCGATATACCTCTGGCACTGTCGTCTAGGCCACATAAATGAGAAACGCATTTCCAAACTCCATCAAGATGGATTTCTAAACTCATTTGATTTTGAATCATATGACACTTGCGAGTCTTGCTTGTTAGGAAAGATGACAAAGTCACCCTTCACTGGGCACAGTGAGAGGGCCACTGATTTATTGGGCCTCATACATACAGATGTGTATGGACCGATGAACACAAATGCCAGAGGAGGTTATTCGTACTTCATAACATTCATAGATGATTTCAGTAGATATGGGTATATCTATCTGATGAAACATAAATCTGAATCTTTTGAAAAGTTCAAGATATTTCAAAATGAAGTACAAAACCAGTTTGGCAAAACAATTAAAGCCCTTCGATCTGATCGGGGTGGTGAATATTTGAGCCAAGAGTTCATAGATCATCTCAAGAGTTGTGGGATAGTCTCACAATTGACTCCTCTAGGGACACCACAATGGAATGGCATTTCTGAATGGAGAAATTGAACACTATTAGATATGGTTTAATCCATAATGAGTCGAATAGATCTTCCGCCTTCCTTTTGGGGCCATGCCCTAAAGACAGCTGCGTTCACACTCAATCGTGTTCCATCTAAGGCAATTGAAAAGACTCCGTATGAGATATGGACTAGGAGGATGCCTAGTTTGTCTTTCCTCAAGATTTGGGGATGCGAGGTCTATGTTAAGCAACAAGCCTCAGACAAATTAGCGCCCAAATCCTCAAAGTGCCTTTTTGTGGGATATCCTAAGGAAAACCAAGGGAGATTACGTCTACAACCCTGCTGATAACAAAGTGTTTGTTGTCAGAAATGGTATCTTTCTCAAACGAGAATTTATCTCTAAAAGAACCAGTGGGAGTAAGGTACACCTTGAAGAAGTTCAAGAGCCACAAGACACCACAGAACTACAGATGAAAAATAGAGAAGACTCACAACAAGTTGTTGAGACTCCTCAAGTCATGCAAGGTCCACGAAAATCTAATATGACACGACTTCAGCCTCAGAGATATGGATTTCTGATTTCTGATAGTCGTGATGTGTTGCTCATTGAGCATAATGAGACGAATACCTATCGAGAAGCTATAGTGGGACCAAACTCTGAAAAGTGGCTTAATGCCATGAAGTCTGAAATGCAATCCATGTACGACAATAAGGTTTGGACCTTAGTCGACCCGCCTGAAGGTGTAAAAACCGTCAGGTGCAAGTGGGATTTTAAGGAAAAAACTGACATGGATGGCAATGTAAATGTCTTCAAGGCACGACTGGTTGCAAAAGGATTTACTCAAACTCATGGTATGGACTATGATGAGACCTTTTCCCCAGTTGCAATGGCCAAATCAATCAGAATCCTCTTTGCCATAGCAGCATATTATGACATGAAATATGGTAGATGGACGTCAAGACATCTTTCCTTAATGGAAAGCTCCTTGAGGATGTGTACATGACACAACCTAAAGGGTTTGTGAGTTCCGAGGATTCTGGTAAAGTGTGCAAGCTTCAAAGGTCCATTAATGGACTGAAGCAAGCCTCTCGAAGTTAGAATCATCGTTTTGATGAAGTAGTCAAAGAGTTTGGATTTCTTCAAAACATTGATAAACCTTGTGTGTACAAGAAGGTTAGTGGGAGCACAGTTGTGTTTTTGGTACTCTATGTCGATGACATCCTACTTATTGGGAATGACATTCCTACCTTACAGATTGTCAAGTCTTGGTTAGGAAAGTCTTTCTCGATGAAAGACTTGGGTGAAGCCACCTATATCCTAGGAATCAGGATCTATAGAGATAGATCTAAAAGACTTCTAGTACTCAGTCAGAGTACATACATAGACAAAATACTGCATAGGTTCAGTATGCACGAATCAAGGAGGGGTTTCATACCCATGTCTCATGGTAGTCACCTCAGTAAAGATCTGTGTCCTAGTACATCTGATCAGCGAGGTCGCATGAGTAAAGTTCTATATGCCTTGGCCATAGGATCTATCATATACGCCATGTTATGTACTCGACCAGATGTCTCGTTTGCCTTAAGTATGACTAGCAGATATCAACAGGACCCTGGTGAGGGCCATTGGACTGCTGTCAAGAATATCCTTAAGTACTTAAGAAGGACTAAGGACTTATTCTTGGTCTATGGTGGATCAGATGACGAACTCTGTGTAACTGGTTACACAGACGTGAGTTTTCAAACTGACCAGGACGACCAAAAATCACAGTCTGGATATATATTCCTCCTCAAGAATGGAGCAGTGAGCTGGAAGAGCTCTAAGCAGGGCACTGTAGTAGATTATGCAATGGAAGCTGAGTATATAGCAGCTCTGATGCAGCTAAGGAAGCCGTTTGGATCATGAAGTTCATCATGGAAATAGGGGTGATACCTACCATCTCAGATCCAATAACTTTGCTCTGTGACAATAGTGGTGCCATTGCACAGGCTAAAGAGCCTAGGTCACATCAAAGGACCAAGCATATACTCAGGCGATTTCATCTCATCAGAGAAATCAATGATAGAGGTGATATAAAAATATGCAAAGTAGCAGGAGAAGACAATGTTGCTGATCCTCTAACAAAGCTGCTTGCGCAGGCAAAGCATGAGCGTCATGTTAGGTCAATGGGAATTAGTCAAATTAATGATTATACCTAGTGCAAGTGGGAGGTTGTTGGAAAATGTACCCTAGGGGCCAATCATTGTCTTATGAATATTATTGATTTATGAATTTATTAATTATGTTATCATACTATTTGCATGTTTATTGTGATGACCATCATTAGATAATTCATGATCTTATCCTAAATATCCCTGGTCGGTCATCTATATGGGAGCAGAGATGAAATAAGGCCAGTATGACTTTAAAGATGTATAGAGATATAAATCAAAGTCATAGGCACATATAAGAGTACAAGGTGTTGGACCGACCCACTATGAGAGAGCTGCATGAGTTGCGTCATAAGCTTCTTTCACATATAAACCATATCATTATGCCCTTTAACTTGAGATCATCATGGATTCCTACATGACAAACGCTCAGCTTTGACCTAGTTAAAAGTTACTTTTGATCGAGTGATCATAAAGACTATGTTTGGGCTTAGTGGTTTTCATGCGGAGGAATGTGAATGGTCAAGATGGAATTTGTCCCTCACATTCGTAGAGAGATATTACTGGGCCCCTCGATGAGTGAGTCTGAGAAACGTATGGCCATACTGTAATGGAAAGGTAGTTCTATTTCTATAGTCAGACTACTCAGGGATCGAGAAAGTGTCAGGAATAGAAGGATGACATTATCCATGCCTCATCCATGACCAAAATATCGCGTGACAGAAGGGACATGATATGGTTGTATAAAAGGTTATATCGTTTATCGATCCTTATATGATTTGGGTAGTCGTTATGTCTTGCTAGAGACCGCTTGCGACTTGTGGGCCAGTATAGCAAATGGCCCACTGCCAACTTCATATGGGCCTACAGGGTCGCACACAAAATAGCCCAACACGAGCTATGATGTCCAGATTCATTGAATCTAAGACGTGTCTAGATTCAATGAATGATCCAAGGTTAATGTATATATTTATTTATATTTATATACGTATATATATATACATTATATATAAGGGATATATATGATTTAATTTATAAAGATAAATTAAATCTCTATCATGTTTGAATTTGAAATTCAAATTGATAGGATATCTCATATAAGAGATATTTACAAGATTTAATTTATAATGATAAATTAAATCTCTATCACGTTTGAATTTGAAATTCAAATTGATAGAATATCTCATATAAGAGATATTTACAAGATTTAATTTATAAGGATAAATTAAATCTCTATCACATTTGAATTTGAAATTCAAATTGACATGATATCTCAAATTTGATTTATGAGAATAAATCAAATATAGTCCCGTCTTATCTTTATTTTAAATTAAATAAATAGGTGAATTAAATATGTGGGATGGATTTAATATAAACATTATTTATTTAATTAGTTTCTTATCAAATTATACAATATATGATATTGTATTAATTTCAGATTTAATATAGATTAATTTCAAAATCCAATTCGGTTCAGAAAAACGCAGAGTATCCTATATATCTGATTTTAGGAGCTATATTTTACAACACACATAACACAAAAGGCCGAAGGGAATCTGCAAAAAGGTTTATAGATAAGAAACTGCTGAAATAGAGACGGAGAGGACGAATTGTTGAGAAAGCCTTGGAGGGACAGGAGACGCTAGCACGTCGTTCGTGGTTAGAACGCTGTTCATGTGGATACCAGTAGAGGGAGCTGACCTGAGGCGTCGACTTCTTGCGATCAGAAAGAGAGCACGAGCCACGGAGAGAAGCTGTGGAGGTAGCTGAGGAATACTCCATCGACTTCTTGTGATTGAAAGGAGATCACCAGCCGCGAAGAGGAGCTGTGGAAGTCGCAGAGGAATATTGAGGGTAATGCTCCTTCCCACTTGACTTAAACACATACGGTAGATCCTGGCAAGGAATGGAAAAATTTTTAAGTTAATTTCCGCTGCGTGTCTTCCAATTCCCTTCATATTGAGGGTCCCGAGCAACCCGAACGATGGTCTTGTGGGATATCTGACGGTTATCCTTTGTAGTGCCATAAGAGAAGTATCTTCTTTACTTTTCCTTATTGGAAACATAATTTTCTTCGCCACAGTTTGGATGTCATGTATATTGAAAAAAATGTGTGTGACAATGTGCTATATATGTTACTCAAAGAGCCCAAAAGTCTAAAGATCATGTCGCAACTAGGAAAGATTTACGTGCATGGGGAATTCACGAATAGGCTTGGCCAGATGACAAAGACAAGTTTTAGCCAACTAAGTTCACCTTGACTAAGCAGAACAAGGCTATTCTCCTTTTGACACTGAAGAACATCAAAGTTCTTGATGGATACTCCAGCAACATATCAAAATGTATCGATCTCTAGTCTCAAAAGGTTTCTGGGTTAAAGAGTCATGACTCTCATGTTCTAATACAATAGTTCCTCCCTCTAGCTTTAAGACATAGCCTTCTTCAGACGTATCTATGGTATTAGTAGAGCTATGTTCTTTTTTTAGGAAGTTGTGTGCGAAGGCCTTGATACCTCAGGAGCTCGATCAACTATAGGAAAAAAATATTCTTATATCACTTGGAGATGATATTTCCTCCATATTTTTTTACTATCATGGTTCACTGATAGCCCACCTTGTTCGAGAAGCAAAGCTTGCTAGCCCAGTTTAAAATTGTTGGATATAACTTATTGAAAGGTATGAGAAACTTTATCTCTCCATATTTTATTTGATACTTGTGATTCCACAACAAGCTAGTTGTTAACCGAATATGACACTGCAGATTTTTGGAAAAAAATGAAAACCTATGTTCGCAATAAGGCGTAGCTAGATGGGTCAATAGCATAAGGTTATTCAGGGGACGAGGTCCTAACTTTTTGTTCAAGGTACTTAGATAACATGGAGACGTCTTTTAACCTTCCACGTTCTCTTCCTCATCCTACCATGTCAAATAATTTGTTCCCTCCTATTAGGAAACCTATTGTAGGATCTGAGTTCTTCAAACTCACTCACACAAAGAAACTACAAGCACACATACTTGTTCTGATAAATTACAGCCAAGTTGAACCTTTCCTCTTGTAAATATATATACATACATTAAATGCACATTATTTTTTATACTTGTAATTCAATTTATTCATCTATAATGCTTATAAAACAAACAACACCATTATATTATATAGGGAGTACATAAGTCATGTTAGGTGATAGATACGGTTATGAGGTAAACTCCTATTGAGGATGATAAAAGAGTTCATCGAGAGTTTCTAGATTGGTTTACACGATGAATGCGTAATGACAATAGACCTTACATAACAAATTCATAAATCTTTCACAATAGACCTTACACAACAAATTCATAAATCTTTCACCGGCCCGTTTGACCATGCGAAGTATAATGTTAACATGTTTAAGTTCTGCACGTTTACACGTGACAAGGGATTGCTCACATAAAACTCTAGGGTTTATGACACATTTAGGACGAGGAGTTATGCCAGCAGTAATGACATAGTCATACGAGGCATCACTTATTACAAAAATCTTATTGACATCGTTGAGTTAAATTTCACTATAACACTTTTCTAGTGCTCTTGGACAAACACGACAGCTTCATGGGGACTTACTGTTGATGACTTAGGTATCACATCTATCAACTTTTCCAAACTCATTCATACAAGTGAATCTGAAGATGATGAGCTGTTCATTCTAGCCTTTGAGGCACACCAGATTTATTATATGGAGGACAAGAAGCATAAAGATTAGAATATGGTGGTTCACCTTAAGCCATGAGATCTTTTTGACATGGGTGATGGTGACATCATTGCTTACGACAGTGAGCCCTTCCAACCGACGAATGTTGAAAACTTCTCCTCTCAAGGTGATGACAATTTACCCATTATTAGATATGTGTCCTCTTCATCCCAGTATTTATTTACAATTGTTGTTATTAAATTACTTAAGAACTCATTTACTTCAATGTTAAATTTTATTCCTTTATAATCTTATTACAAATTAAACCAAAGAATATTTTGTTATAAAAAATCTCTTTGCAAGGTGATGATCACGATGAATGACTTTTACCATGCTTTGAATACATAATGTAACATTTCTTCTTGTACAAAAATAATTACAACAAAAAATTAAATGTTTTTAAAAAATAAAGAAACATACATTTGTAGCCATTCGTATAATCGCTACAAATTTCTGCGGGGATTAAACAGCTATAAGACACATTAAACTACTACAAAATATATTAAACCACTACAAAAGTACACCTAACTTCTACAAATACTTCCCCTCCTCCCATTCTCACTTCTTCTTGCCTTCTCTTCTTCCTGTGCTTCCTTTCTTTCTCTCTGAGTTTCTTCTTCTTCTTTTTATTTAGTTCTCTCTTCATATGGTAGTAAGACCATTTCAATTTATAAGCTCACTTTTCTTTCACATTTGTATATTTATTTTTATTAATGTGTGTATTTATTATTTTCATGTCTTTCCTACACAAATTGCTAGATTTATTCAATCTTTTATATATCATATTTTATCCACTTCCTTCAATTTCTAGCTCTTTTCTACACTTTCTTTCATCTACTTCCATATCTTTCTACCTATCTAATATCAATTTGTACACTTTCTATATTTTAAGTATTTCTCATCAAATAAAATATATTAAATTAAGTTACATAGTACAGCTAAATAATAAACTTAATTAGCATAATAAAATTTTAACCTATCTAATTTATTAAATTATCTATATATCTATATATACATAGTATTAAAAATTCATATATTTATATAATATATATAATTATAAGTACCATTATATGGAAGTTTTAATTTTTTTACTACGGCTGCAACATTTGTAGCGGCTCTATAACTACTACAAATTTTTAGTGCCAACATGAAAATTTTCTTTTACCACCTAAATATTTTGTTGCCTTGCAATTTCTTGCTAACCAGCCACAATTTTGTAGATGTTTACTATCTGCTATAAAATTTTATCCTTTGCATTCATATACCCATTTATGTGTGTGTTTGGATAAGATTTTAGAAATGGTCTTATGAAAAAAATGGGCTTTTGGGCAACTTATAGAAAAGGATTTTTGGAGAAGAGCTTATGAAAAAAAAGTGGTTTTCAATAAATGAATGTTTAGATAGTTATTTCTAGAAATACTTTTATTATTGGTAAATTATGAAAAATGGTATGAGTATTATGTTGGAAATTGTGCCCTAGGGGCCAATCATTGTCTTATGAACATTGTTGATTTATGAATTTATTAATTGTGTTATCATATTATTTGCATGTTTACTGTGATGACCATCCTTAGATAACTCATGATCTTATCCTAAATGTCCCTGGTCGGTCATCTATGCGGGAGCAGAGATGAAATAAGACTAGTATGACTTTGAAGATGTATAGAGATATAAATCAAAGTCATAGGCACATGTAAGAGTACAAATATCTCTTATATGAGATATCCTATCAATTTGAGTTTCAAATTCAAACGTGATAGAGATTTAATTTATCCTTATAAATTAAATCTTATATATCCCTTATATATAATATATATACGAATTTATATATATATACGAATATAAATATAAATAAATATATACATCCACCTTGGATCTTTCATTGAATCTAGACATGTCTTAGATTCAATGAATATGGACATCATAGCTCGTGTTGGGCTATTTTGTGTGCGACCCTGTAGGCCCATATGAAGTTGGCAGTGGGCCATTTGCTATACTAGCCTACAAGTCGTAAGCAGTCTCTAGCAAGACATAACGACTACCCAAATTATATGAGGATCGTTAAATGATGTAACCTTTTATACAACCATATCATGTCCCTTTTGTCACGCGATATTTTGGTCATGGTTGAGGCATGGATAATGTCATCCTCCTATTCTTTACTGTTACTTTCTCGATCCTTGAGTAGTCTGATTGTGGAAATAGAACTACATTTCCATTACAATATGGCCATACATTTCTCAGACTCACTTATCGAGGGGCCCAGTAATATCTCTCTATGAATGTGAGGGACAAATTCCATCTTGACCATTCACATTCCTCCGCATGAAAAACCACTAAGGCCGAACATAGTCTTTATGATCACTCGGTCAAAAGTGACTGTTGACTAGGTCAAAGCTGAGCGTTTGTCATGTAGGAATCCATAATGATCTCAGGTCAAAGGGCATATTGACATGGTTTGTATATGAGAGAAGCTTATGACATTACTCATGCAGTTCTCTCATAGCGGGTCAGTCCAACACCTTGTACTCTTACATGTGCCTATGACTCTGATTTATATCTCTATATATCATCCAAGTCATACTGGTCTTATTTCATCTGTGCTTCCGTAGAGATGACTGACCAGGGATATTTAGGATAAAATCATGTATTATCCAAGGATGGTCATCATAGTAAACATGCAAATAATATGATAACATAATTAATAAATTCATAAATCAATAATGTTCATAAGACAATGATTTGCCCCTATGGCACGATTTCCAACACAAATATTATATAATTTGATAAGAAACTAATTAAATAAATAATATTTATATTAAATCTGTCCCACAGATTTAATTCACCTATTTATTTAACTTAAAATAAAGATAAGATTGAATTATATTTGATTTATTCTTATAAATCAAATTTGAGATATCATATCAATTTGAATTTCAAATTCAAACGTGATAGAGATTTAATTTATCCTTATAAATTAAATCTTATAAATATCTCTTATATGAGATATCCTATCAATTTGAATTTCAAATTCAAACGTGATAGAGATTTAATTTATCCTTACAAATTAAATCTTATAAATATCTCTTATATGAGATATCCTATCAATTTCAATTTCAAATTCAAACGTGATAGAGATTTAATTTATCCTTATAAATCAAATCTCATTTATCTCTTATATATAATGTATATATAAGAATTTATATATATACGAATATAAATATAAATAAATATATACATCCACCCTGGATCATTCATTGAATCTATACATGTCTTAGATTCAATGAATCTGGACATCATAACTCGTGTTGGGTTATTTTATGTGCGACCCTGTAGGCCCATATGAAGTTGGCAGTGGGCCATTTGCTATACTGGCCCACAAGTCGCAAGGGGTCTCTATTAAGACATAACGACTACCCAAATCATATGAGGATCGTTAAACGATGTAACCTTTTATACAACCATATCATGTCCCTTGTGTCACGCGATATTTTGCTCATGGTTGAGGTATGGATAAAGTAGAGAAACAAGTATTAGAAGTATTGTAATCAAAATGAGAATTTTTGGAAACAAATAGGACATATTTCAGTTCTATCTAGAATAGTATGTAGCTGCTAGAATTTGAGAATTTGAATTCATAAATGGATTCAGAAGGCTAAATTGTGTAGGGTAAAGTCAAGCTAATTAATAAAGATTAAGGAAAGTTAGTTTAGTAAATCAAATTCAATATTCAAGGAAGTTAGATTGTAATGAATTATGATAATAAAATGTTAGGATTTAGTTTGTGTGCTCAAAGAAGGAAGCCACACATCAAAGAGAAGTAAGAAGCAAGAGGTAAAGAGAAAGGATAGGGAAAACAAGAAGTAAGAGGTAGTTAACTTACCTACTTGTATGCTTATATTGCTTAAATATTTTGTGATGTTTACTTACTTTGATTATGTGAAGTATATATGATTAAGTAATGCTCTGTTTCTTTTTATGCTATGGCCATATTTTATAATTAAGGAACATAGAAGTATGTAAGATATCATTATGCAAGTATGATTATTAAGTGCACACATATTAACATCAAGCATATAGCTGTATGCATTGTATGATTTCCATTTGCTACTGAGATTTCCTTAGAAATCTCAACAAGTTTATGAATGATGAAAAAAGATGAAGAATCATAAAGAGAGTTAGAGATTAGATAATATAAATATTCTATGATAAATTTTTGTATATAATAATGTTATATGATCAGTTTGAGCACGATATTTATGATGTAATAAAAAATAGTAAATGATAGAATAAATATATGAAATTTTATAGATACTTAGTTAATATGTCAAAGAGAATGAATTTTCCAAAATCAATAATCAGAATCTATTTTTAGAATTTTTGACCAAATGAACTGTATACTTTGATGTCATGATTCAAACACAAAAAAAATTCATCCATATCCATACAGACGGCCCAATCCCTGCTATTCCCTCTTCATTAAAACTGCCATTTGTATCAATCTTTATAACCCCCTCAGGTGGAGGACACCATTCCTGCTTATCCGTTGGGGTCAAACCATGCAATTGACTCCACCCATTCATATCCCAAAAGTCACTCAGTTTTTAACACAATATCAATTACACACCGTGGATCAACTTGTCTTCCCTCATAGGTCCATTTGTTTCTAGCCTTCCATATTTGCCAGCATTATTATACTGCAATCAAGGCCTTATCAAACTCACTAAAACCTGATCCATGTAACATTTCTAATAACCAACCATCAAATTTCCTAGCACTCCCCCCTTCACTTCTTAAAGCCAATTTGCTGCCATACCAGACACGCCTTACCTATTCACATTCTAACAGCATATGTTCAACAGATTCAATCCCTTTATTACACACTATACACTCCCTTTTCTGACAGCATTTCCTCCTATACAGGTTCTCAAACGTGGGGATAGCATTTTTACAAACCTTCCATAGAAAAAGTTTAACTTTTGGGGGAACCTTTAATCTCCAAATCTCCTTCCATATCAGAGATCCAGCACCATATGAGGTCCCAGTCATACAGCTCGAGTTCCCCATATTTTCCCTTTTAGCAACTCGATATGCAGACTTTACATTAAATTCCCCATTCCTGCAACCATTCCACTTTGCCTTGTCTTCCCCCCTGCGACAAATCATGGCATATTGTTGACTTCATTTTGTCCTTTATATTATGTTATTTAATTTAAATAATATAATTTTCAACTAAATTAAAGACTAACCATTTTGATAAAAAAGAAAAACTACATAAGCATTGCAATTAAATATTATAAATCCCAGAATAATTTTAAGACTTAATTTTTTACACAAATTAATATTAAAAATGAAATTTCAGAAAATAATTTTTTAATAAGTTGTATCTTTTATAAGAGTTATATGTAATATTATTTGGACCAAAATATGTTTTTTTTTGGTAGAATATTTAACATTATCTAGATTAGTTCGTTTTGTAATTATTCTTTTATATAAGAGTATGCCCTTCTTGATGAAATATTTTGAGTGGAGTATATTTTATTTCACATTTCTTCCAAAAACAATGTTTATTTACAAATAAACATTTTGTTTTAGAAGGGTAAAAAAAATTTCACGGAAAAGGAGATGGTGACGGAATTAAATCAACCTAAAAAAGATGAGAGGATAATTAATCTAAATAATAAAAGATATTTGGCATACCCTCATCTTTCATTGAACAAATAATACTTATTCTGGGCAAAACTTACGCATATAAAATATAAACATAGAAATTAGATTATTTATTTTTTCAGTTTTTTTGTCCTACTTGGAACATAAGGAATATAGAAATCTCATTTTTAAATTATTAATTTTTGTCAACTTGTATACAAATATAAATTGCATACTTGTAATATTTTTCATGATGATATTCAACATAATTTTCAAAAGAGTAGTGTAACAAATCAACAACTTCAAGACATAAAAGCAGAGTCTTCAGAATAATGTGATGACAGATCTCTTCTCTCTTTGCTTTCCATGGCCGTTCTTCACAAACCTTAAAATATGATGTCATCGACTTAAAATATGATGTCATCGAATTAGTTGAATATAATATTGGATAAAAGATTATGAGATAAAATAATAGAAAGAAAGAACATTGACAACATTTCATACATATCATTGAATTCAATTCAATTGTCTTCAGTATTATTTATAAAATCTCTTTTCAAAATTTAATGAAGCATTTATAATTTGGCTCTGAAAATATAACTCTAACCGCGCTCCTTGTAGTCGGAATTTTTTGTTTCATTTTTTATTACTTCAGGGTAATTCTAAAATTATAAGACTTTTTTTTAAACATTTAATTAATTTTAACTACATCTCTTAATTAAATTCATAGAGATAATGGGCCATTTGATTTAGTTTTTGGATCATAACTTCTAAAGAATAACTTTTAAAAAAATAATTATAAATAAATAAATATTTTAATATTTATTACCAGAATACCTTTTATGATAAATAAATTATCAAAAAGGGTACGAGGGCAAATTATAGAGAAAAAGACAAGAATAAAATGGTCATTACACAGCCTAAAAGCTTTTTTCCCTCACCCATAAGCTATTCTCACAAACTTATCTCAAACCATAGTTTTGAACCCCTAAAACTATAATTTAATCCATAATCTCTTTTAGGTATTTAATGGTTATTTGTCTAATTTTTTGTCTAAACTATAATTTGACTCAAAAGTACTTTTTAAACTATCATTTTAAATTAAACCAAACAGGCACAATGATTCAAAGTTTATTCGCCTTGGAATCAAATTGTGAGCTTTTCTGTAAGTTGATGTGTGATGTGTGGTGTCTCGGGTGAGGCTATCTTTCTGCACTAACAATTTTTATATAATATAATTGACTATTTTATAATAAAAAAAAGTTTATTTTTCCGGTTGGAATCAAATTGTGGTGAACAGCATAATCAAGAACTGTCCTGTTTTCATTTGTTTCACAGAATTTTTTTGTTAAATTATATTAATTGGTCTAGTCTACTCTTTATGAAATTGATTATAACTGAAGACTAAATTTGGCTTATACCATTGAAACATCAGATAATGAACAATATAATATCGCAGCCTAAGGAAAAATAATTGAATAATATGTCGTACAAAAGATAACGGGGGAAGATCAAGCAAGATAGTTGATAGCAATTCATACAAATTAAATGATCAAGCTCCAAACTATTAAATAGTTAGAACTGGAGACTAAATTGGCCAATGTGGCTTCAAAGAATTAAAACTAAATATCAGATAAAAAAGATATAATATCACAATCAAAACGGTTAGAATTGCATATTATGTTGTGCAACAAGATAAGGAGGGAATAGGTAGAAAGATCAATGAGCAATTCATACAACTAATAAGTTATAAGTTATATACATCACTAGTTTAAACAATTCGAAATAAAACGAAATTGCTAATATGGTTTCAAGGAGATCAAACCAATTGAAACATCATATAGGTAAAGATCTATGTGTTGCAATCTCTTCATCTTCTGAAGCAACCAATTAAAGTAAAAGTAAAAGCTAAGAGAGAAGAAAAGACTCACTATGCTTGAGAATATCATGCTGTCATTAGGTATGAGTAAGGAATCTAAAGCATCGGATAAATGCATAGCAACGCTCCAACGACCCGGGAAGATCTTCCAAGGAAACAGTTTAAGATAAAGGTTATATTTTGGCTCTCCTCCACCATGACTAGCACGGATTGCTAGATTTAGAATATGCTTATCAATGTTTGAAACGTCTTAGGTTCACATTTGCAAGTTGTTTCATAAATTTTCATTAATCTAACACCAAATCTTTGTAGAAATGTTCAGAGTCGCAGACTCATCACAAATAGTAGCACTTAAACTTTTACCCAAATCTTCATTCTTCAACACTCTTGCGCGTCTTCCCAGATGGATTTTCAAAATTGGATTCCATAATTGTTTGTGGCAGGTTGGCTGCAAAGTAAAAGATGGCCCTGAGCTTTAGTTTGATAGGAAATTGACATTCCTCAACCACAATTTTGCAGTTAAGTATTCATTAGATATAAATTTTCTGTTTCCATCTCATTTTCTTCTTAACCAAACAGGGGCTTAGTTATTGAATCCAGCATGGAATATATGTCTCTTATTTCTGGGTGAGATGGGTCGCCAACAAGAAACTCATGGAGAATTCCATTCACCTCAATTGCACTACATCCAGGAAATTTTCTGATTCCCAAGTCTTTCATTTTGTTTCTCACCTTGCTCACATCTTCCCGTCGTCTATCAGCAGAATCATAAATGTTAGTCAGAAGCGTATGCAAACTGGAATCATTATATTCAATATTTTCCAGTTGCTGAGCAATCCTTTCACCCATTTCAATATTGCCATAAAATCTGCAGGCACTCAGCAGAGCTCCATATAGTGGAATTATCATCTCACTGCTTTGATCTGGTAACTTCTTAACTCTTCTGCTTCATTTAACAGTCCAACTCGATCAAGAAGATCGACGAAACACCCATAGTGTTGCACCTTGGAATCAATATGATATGTTCTTTTTATGGAATAAAAGATCTTACGCCCTTCTTCTACCAATCCCCCATTTCTACAAGCATTTAGAACACCAACAAAGGTGATGTCATCAGGTCTAGTCCCAAAATTTTTTCATTTCTTGAAAGAGCTCAAGTTCTCTTCTTGGTTTACCATTCATTGCAAGACCACAAATAATAGAAGTCCATGTGGCTGTATCTCTTTCGCTTAACCTATAGAAAATGTCCAAAGATTTCTCTATGCAATCACATTTTGCATATTCAATAAGGGCAGTAATAACCACAACATCCACCGTCACTTTGTTTCCATCTATATAACCACGAAGCCATTTTCCTTTGAAAATCCTTACTTTTACCCCTCAGAGTACACACTCGGAAGCAATTAGGTGCGGAAGCTTTACTTACACCCAAAAATAAAAAAAATTGCAAATTGGTCATCTTGTACTGTTCATTGTTCAGTGTCTAGATTTGGTAGTCCAACCTAAAAAAATATAACTAATTATAAAAAAGTCATATGGAGATGGTTCAAATCTATATATAAAGCTATTTCAATTCGATTTAAGGTAAAAATATCAAAATAGACATTTACTTGACCAATTCTTACCGTTAATTCATTAAACTTTACTATTCATTTGTTCAATTATGAAACTTCTAATTTTTTAGCCTTAACTTGGGAATTTCATACCTCCTAATGTACACATCCAATTAAGGTAAACTAGCCATACTTTTGAAGCTTAGGATGTGTACTAAATACTCATCAAATTTAGTAGTCATATTCAACCATTTACTTGGTCAAACCAAGGTTATAACATAACTACTCCAGAACCTACAACATTACCTTACTAACATTTTTCTTTAATTTCCTTTAATTATTCTAGTGTGATCGAACCTTTAACTTGGCTTCTCATACATTATATAATCATATGAACATGCCATAATTATTCTATACAATTGATTATATAATTTGGCACATTACATAACATTTACATAGTTGAAGAATCATACCACTCATGCTAGAACATGTACTTGTCTACTTTTCATCTTCCATTATTTGGCTTTTCTTCATGCATACATCTTCCATCATACTTGACCTATATAGGTTGGTTAAGTGAGGGGTGAGATTCAGGGGAATCTTAGTAGCAAACATTACTACTTATGCATGCAATATTAATGATTGGTGCATGACATACTTGCTTACCATAAATCATGCTAACATAGTGACATATTTGTATGCTCAATGTTTCCTACATCATACATATGGCCATAGTATAAATAGAAATAGAGCTTTAATAATTCAAACATGATTCACATAATTAAGCAAGAAAGTAATCACATCAAGAGACAAGCATACATATCAAGCACACAACAATAATGGTAAGTTCACTACCTTGTATCATAAGCTTTTTTCTTGTTCTTGAACTTGCTCTCTAAGCTTTCCAACCATGAGGACTTCTGCTAAATCTCATAAAATCATCCTCTTAGATGTCTTAAGGTCCTAAACATAGTCACATTAATTATATAACTCATTAGGACTAAAAGCTTACATCATAGTCAAGACTCGCTCACTGAACTTAATCTCTTATCTTGATTTTGGGATTAGTGTTCTAGCTTTCTAAAATATATTCTCATATTCCAATCCTACTCAATTTTTCATGAGGAATCCAAATATAAGCTTGGATTTATCAAACTCATACTCCTTCCCCAAGAAACTTCATTGGCCGAGAGGTTGCTCTTCCTTGGTACCAAAATCTACTGTTGATTTCAATACTTCCAACTTCACTTTCTCAACTTAGTTCCACATAATTTTTCATATAGAACCCATTGGAAACCTTATAATCATAAAAATTACATCCTAGGCACAAGAATCAGTCAAGGCCATGGCACTTCTCTAGCTACCAAATCATGAAATTCAATCAACTACAAGCTAGAACCACTTAAAAGAACTCTTTTCTATCCTTTTAAATATATATCTATCATCATACTTATCTCTCTCTAAGAATTCAAATTCAATCATCAGCATAATCACAAGATTTCAAGCTTCCAAATCTATTAAATTTCCTACCCAAGCTCAAGAATATAAACTACTAGAAAAATCAAGAGCTAATGGTCATTTTGCCTTAATTGAAGCTTAAATCTTGCTCTTTCTCTCTCTAATCGTGGTTGCCTCCTCTTTCTCTCTCCTTTATAAATTTTTGTAGATTTTCCCTTCCATTTTCTTCACTTGGACATGCACTTGAGGGGAGGGTATTTATAGCGCTTAACTTGCTAAATGCCCTCCAAATTGCAAGAAATTACAAGATTAAATAGATGGTCCAGATTGAACCACATAAACTTCTTGCATCATCTTCTCCTCCTATTGCATTATCCTCATGGCTTCATTCATCAAATGTGGTGCCATCTTGAAGAAGGAGGAAGAATATGAAACATTGACCTTTGGATCCAATTGTTCAGTTTCTTCCAATCACATGACTCTCATTAATTTGGATTTCTTTTTGTCCTTTTAGAGCTCAAAAAAGTCTTTTGTATTCTCTATAATCATATTTTAATTATAGGAAAATTTTATAAATTTTTATGGTCCACAACTCTTCCTTTAACTATTTCTTTCTGAATTTCCCCTAAAATGCCTCTTACCAGCATTCTAAGCTTTCAATATTTTTGCAGCTCACACTGTTAATCTTTTCAAAATGAGATTAATTTTATAAACTTCTTTACCCTCTTAACCATTTATTCCCTATTTTTATGTATATTTTTTAGGCCTCCTTATTACTCAAATAATGTAAGGAATTAGAAGACACGCAGCGGAAATAAACTTTAAAAAATTTTCCATTCCTTGCCAGGATCTGCCGTATGTGTTTAAGTCAAGTGGAAAGAGTCATTACCCTTAGTGTTGCTCAGCGAATTTCACAGCTTCTCTACGTGGGTGGTGATCTCTTTCTGATCGCAAGAAATCGACGGAGTGTTCCTCAGCGACCTTCACAGATTCTCTCCGCGGACGGTGGTCTCTTTCCGATCACAAGAAGTCGACGCCTCAGGTCGGCTTCCTCTACTAGTATCCACACGAACAGCGTTCCAACCACGAACGACGTGCTAGCGTCTCCTGTCCCTCCAAGGCTTTCACAAGTCTCCGTCTCTATTTCAGCAGTTTCTTGTCTGCAAACCTTTTGCAGATACCGTTCGGCCTTTTGTGTTCTGTGTTATTTTCAAATGTAGCTCCTCCAATCAGATATAAAGGATGCTATGCGTTTTTTTACTTAACCTAATTGGATTTTGGAGTTAATCTTATATTAATTCCAAAATAATACAATATCATATATTGTATGATTTTATAAGAAACTAATTAAATAAAATAATATCAAATCCGTCCCACAGATTTAATTACCCATTTATTTAATTTTAAATAAAGATGAGACTGAACTATTTTTGATTTATTCTCATAAATCAAATTTGAGATATCCTATCAATTTGAATTTCGAATTTCAAACGTGATAGAGATTTAATTTATCCTTATAAATTAAATCTTATAAATATCTCTTATATGAGATATCCTATCAATTTGAATTTCGAATTCAAACGTGATAGAGATTTAATTTATCCTTATAAATTAAATCTCATATATCTCATATATATAATATATATATATACGAATTTATATATATACGAATATAAATATAAATAAATATATATACATTCACCTGGATCTTTCATTGAATCTGGACATGTCTTAGATTCAATGAATCTGGACATCATAGCTCGTGTTGGGCTATTTTGTGTGCGACCCTGTAGGCCCATATGAAGTTGGCAGTGGACCATTTGCTATACTAGCCCACAAGTCGCAAGCGGTCTCTAGCAAGACATAACGACTACCCAAATCATATGAGGATCGATAAACGATGTAACCTTTTATACAACCATATCATGTCCCTTCTGTCACGTGATATTTTGGTCATGGATGAGGCATGGATAATGTCATCCTCCTATTCCTGACCGTTACTTTCTCGATCCCTGAGTAGTCTGACTATAGAAATGGAACTACCTTTCCATTACAGTATGGCCATACATTTCTCAGACTCACTCATCGAGGGGCCCAGTAATATCTCTCCACGAATGTGAGGGACAAATTCCATCTTGACCATTCACATTCCTCCGCATGAAAAACCACTAAGGCCGAACATAGTCTTTATGATCACTCGGTCAAAAGTGACTTTTGACTAGGTCAAAGCTGAGCGTTTTGTCATGTAGGAATCCATGATGATCTCAGGTCAAAGGGCATATTGACATGGTTTGTATATGAGAGAAGCTTATGACGTTACCCATGTAGTTCTCTCATAGCGGGTCGGTCCAACACCCTGTACTCTTACATGTGCTTATGACTTTGATTTATATCTCTATACATCTTCAAAGTCATACTGGTCTTATTTCATCTGTGCTCCCACATAGATGATCGACCAGGGACATTTAGGATAATATCATGAATTATCCAAGGATGGTCATCATAGTAAACATGCAAATAATATGATAACTCAATTAATAAATTCATAAATCAATAATGTTCATAAGACAATGATTGGCCCCTAGGGCACGATTTCCAACAAATAATTATTCCCAGATAAAAATATCAAATTGAGCTATTACATTGAAAATTCTATCGAAGTTACTTTAGGTGTATTTTTATCATTTATACTCATAAAAAGGCACCTATGACTCATTTCCCATTTTTGGGATTTTCTAGAATTTTTATACTTTTTATATTCAAAGTTACCCCTATTGGCTTGAATCTTCCTGAAATTACTATTTTGTCGCTACTCGAGATCAACCTCATAAAACATCCCTTTGAGGTCACTACCTCAACTAAGGGCTTGTAACTATCATCTTTTCTCTTTTTGATCCTTTGAGACTCTTTTATAGTCCCTAACTTTATATTTTTGCGATAGGAACTTTCTCTATTTGCATCTTAGTCCCTAATTTTTTCTATTTAAAGTTTAGTCTATGAAAAATCCTTTGTATATTTCTAGGACTTTTGCTCAAAGGGGACTGGTAACCTACCTATTTTATTCTACTCTCTAGGCTTCTAGGCTTAAAAATTGGGATGCGATATTTTTCTCCTTCTATGCCACCTTTAATGTTGCCTTCTTTTGCACCTTATTTGATTCTAGCTCTAGTGTGACTAACTTCGATTTGATCAAAGATGTTGGCCACAGTAGAAATTGCCTTGGAACATCGTCCAATATGTGGACGTTGTTAGTAGGCCAAGGAACTGTATAGTGCTAAAACCTTCTTTTATATTATGTACCATCACCTTTATTTGCATTATGGAATTCTCTTATAGTGAATTATTGTGGTGATTGCATACATTGTATCATGCGTGCCACAAGGGTTTTAGTCCCTTTGTCTACCATAATGAAAAGTCCACCATCTTCTCCATTGTCTTTGATATGTTAAGGTCAGGACAAGGTCAGATGGTTGGGAGACAAACTTTTCCTTCTTATTGTTCTGCCCTTACCACTTGTCACCACAGGAGAATCCTGAAAATGTGAAAGAAATTACTGAAGATAAAATAAATGTTAAATAGCCTTTGAAAGAAGTGAATAATTTTTTACCTCTAAAAATTAGATGGCAGTGGAAGCCCATAATCATTGCTTGGTTGAGTTTGCATCCACAGCTTGATTAAGTCTATCATCAATAACTTGATTGAGTCTGGCATCCATCTCTTCATTTATCCTTTGTAACTCCGCTTGATGTTGTGTAATAAGTTCATCTCGAACCTTTTGCATCTTGTCTTTGGACACCATCTCTACGAAGGTTGTACTTCTTGATGCGGAGCCAAAAAATTCTTTTCAAATAACTCCTTTAAGGGCCCTCTTACTCGACTTGGGTGGTTAGTCCCAATAGATATCTCCAAGATGGATTCCTTGTAGCAACAAAAGACCCTTGCGTTACTTGTTCCTCTAGTGCATCCTATAGCATACAAGTAACTAATTTAAAATAACTAAAGATTACATAATCATGTATAAATTCTTACTATTTAAATTAATTACTTACAATCCTCTCAGTAACAGTAGCAATCTTTAGAGTAATGTATTGTCTCTTCTTAACCCTCACCGCCTTCTAATTTTTTGGCAAGATGGACGTTGGATGGATGCAGCACGATCTCAGGCAGTAGCTTACTACGCAACCTGCAACTGTTCTTCCATCATTTTGCTTTCTAGACTACTTAATGCCCCTAAAACATGTAATACTAGTAAGCATTCTTCTTGGCTATTTCCTAATTCTTCTTACTCATAGCCTATAAAAATGAAACAAAGTTAGCTTTGTTAATTAAAATGTACATTCATTACTAACTAAGTTAATTAAAATATAACTTTACACACATCAAACCTTATAAGTAGCCTCTTCCTACCGTTAAAGAAATAGGGTCCATGCTTTGTCATTAACATTGGGCGTATGTATTCTTTGGATGCTCTCCCATTTTACTTCCTCAGAGGTAGTCCTTTACAAGGTTGACTTAAAGTCTCTCCACTGTGCATCATATTGCTTCAAGATCTGATGCTTTATGTTTACTATGTCAGTAATATAAAAATGTTTCTGCAGTCAAGTACAAAGAACAAATAAAATGAAGTTGTAATAAAGGACAAAAATCATTAATAACTAAAATATGTGTCTCCCGTACCTTTTGCGGACACATGAAGCCATATGTGTCTCCTTTTGCTTTTTCCTAACATTTGCAATAGAAGTGGCTATGGTTCACAAGAGAAAGGTGTCAATGCTCAAATAATATAACATAAAGTATTAAAATAAATTTACAACTTATAAGATGGCTAACTGGATGACAGCTGAATTCAACATATGAAAATTTAGAAATTATACTATGTCAATGATAAACTCATATTTGTAGTGATTTTTAATGTGATTAAAGAAAGTTTTATTATTGATTTTATCCCTATTTACCAATATATTGAATAATTAATTAATAAAATTAAGTTAGAGCAGTTAGGAATTAATTGATGTGATTTTAGTAATTAATTGGATAAATAATTTGCTTCTTTTCATTTTCCATTTCAGGAAAATGCTCATGGATTACCAAGACAACTTGCTGCTGTGAGAATGAAACAGAAATGATTGACAAGCTAGACAAGAGAAGCATTTGCTGGATTGAACAAGTGGGCTAACAAGACCACATGCTGGTAGGAGCTGATAACAAGTGGGAGATTCAGCACATGTGCATCATAATAGAAGCAAGTAGGAGATTTAGCACATGTTCTGTAATAGATTCATCCAACTGCCATTCAAACCATTTTACTTATCCACATTTCTATATATGACACCATTCCATATCAGACACAACACGCATAACACACTCAGATTCCATCTCCCACATACACTCATTCATTCCATATCACATATCTAGATCCATTTTGAATCATCTTTGATTCCACACACCATTCTTCTTCCTTCTCCATCTCTATTTCCATTCTTTCTCCTCTATAACTTTCCTCTATTCTAGACAATAGAACCAGAGGAAAGTTTAGCTCTCATTTTCATATTCTTCTTCCACATTCACCATGACTGCTGATTTGTTTGCTGCTGCTGTTAAAGTTTTGACAGCAATAGAATGCTAGATCCATTGAGCTTTCTTGGAGATGATGCTGAACCATAATCCTTTAGCTGAACAAGGAGTTTATTGTGTCTTTAATTTAGAATTGATTGTATTGAGTTGATGTAGTTAATTCTGTAATTACTGATGCAATTAGAGTTAGTAGATGATTAATGATTAGGGAACCGAGTTATATTTTCTATTTTTGCATAATTGATGTTTTGATTGATTTTTATCCTTGGATTGAGTTGGACATGGTTGTGGTTAATCAGAGTAATCAATAACATAATACAGTTATATATGTTTAATTCATTTTCTTCCATCTCAAGTTGAATGATTATTATTTCTCTATTCAATGTCTACGAGTTGTAGCTTTAATTGAGAATTTAACTGGCGAGTTGTTAGCTAACATATTCTAATTCAATTAATTAACTCAAATATTCTATGGATAATGAAGGTAAGGTAATCTTCAAGGGAACACACTTGTCATTGATTCATCTCATCATCATAAAAACTTAAAATCATAAACAAGTAGCATGTGATTTACATTAAGAATTAGTTCAAACACCTTATCTCATAATTCATCTGATTAATTAGTTAATTTGTGGCTCATTAGATTAATTAGGTAGCTTTGCATCTATTTAGGCTCCTTGTGAATCGACCTAAGTTAGCTTCACTTTACTATTAGTTAGCTTAGTTTTGTTTGATAATTAAAATGACAGTTATCAAAATGGTGCCCTTGCCAGGGAGCATTACTTATTAAGGTTTCCTAAGCAATCTCCTGAGCCTAAAAAACATAAAAAGTAGATAGGTATTTTAGTTTTTCTATGAATTTAAATTTTGTCTTGTTGAGTCACGACCATTTGCCTTTATAGTCTCGACTAAAGTGCAAAAATTGATTTTTGAGAGTCTCTGTGAATTCTAGTCATGACCAAAAACACATTTGGTCGCAACCAAAAATTTGTTTTCAACTTATCTTGCTATCTGTTACTTTTAGTCATGACCAAAGTGCTTATAGGTCGCAACCAAAAATATTTTTCATCAAGTTTTCCTTTTCTGTGATTTTCAGTCGCAACCAAATTGACACTTAGTCACGACAAAAAAATTAGTGTTTAAATCAGATTTACACTGTGATTTTTAGTCATGACCAGAGTGACAATTGGTCGCCACCAAAAATTTCAAATCTCAACCAAAAAGTTTGCTCTCTGTTATAGATAGTCGCAACATGAAGTTCATTTTGTTGCATCTGTGATATATTTGATATCCTGCATCATTATTGAGTTTGATTTGCATGAACAAAAGCTCTGAGTTCTTTCCTTTGGACATAAAAATCAATAGAACACTTAGGCAAATTAAGAAGGCTAAATTCTTAAATTAAGCTAGTGTTGCATCTTTTGTTGAGCCTAGTTCTTCTGGTGAATCTATTGCAATTGAAATTGATTATGCATTTGGTACTATCTTAGATAATTATTTTGTCATAGATCATGTTATTGAGGGAGAAGCCCATACTCATAATCAGAATAATCAAAATGAGCAACAGGGAGAGAATAAGATGAATAATAGAAGAGCACGTAGGAGCATAAGAGAACTCACTTCTTCTAATGCAAACTATGATTATTTTTGTACTTGTCTTACTTTAGATGTTAATTTTGAGTTGAAAGGTCCTTTGTTAAGTAACTTACTAAAGTTTTATGGATTGCAGGTGAGGATCCTTTCAAGTATTTGAAGACTATACAGTGGGTTTGTTCATCCATGAAACCTATAGGTGCTAACATGGATGCTATACAGAGACAAGTATTCCATTTTAGACTTGAAGAAATGCAAAAGAATGATTTTATATGCTACCACATCATACACTTCAAGCCTTGAACTCCTGGAATAACTTGAGGACTACTTTCTTAGAGAGATACTTCCTTATTTCCAAAACTGCTACATTGAGAAAGGAGATTTTTGCTATAAAATAGTATGATCAAGAGTCTTTCCATTAGTTTTGGGGAAGGTTTCAAGAGCTGCTAGTACCATCAGATCCCATAGGAGCATAAAAGAACTCACTTCTTCTAATATAAACTTTGATCCTTTTCGCAGTTGTCCTACTTTGGATATCAATTTTGAGTTGAAAAGTCCTTTGTTAAGTAACTTACCAAAATTTTATGGATTAGCAGGTGAGGATCCTTTCAAGCATTTGAAGACTATGCAATGGGTTTGTTCATCCATGAAACCTGTAGGTGCTGACATGGATGTTGTACAGAGATAAGTATTCCATTTTACACTTAAAGGAAAGGCAGAAGAATAGTTTTATATGCTACCACATCATACACCTCAAGACTTGTACTCATGGAATAACTTGAGAACTGTTTTCTTAAAGAGATAATTTCCTATTACAAAGACGAGCAACATTGAGAAAGGAGATTTTTGCCACAAAATAGTATGATCAAGAGTCTTTCCATGAGTTTTGGGGAAGGTTTCAAGAGCTACTAGCTAGATGTCCTTACCATCATATTCCATATGAGTATTTGGTGTAGTATTTTCATTTAGAATTACACTATACATGCAAAAAGAATTGGATGCAGCTGCTGGGGGTTCCATTGATGATTTAACGCCAGATAAAGTATAAAACTTAATTGAGAAGATATCAAGCAATGACCAGCAGTATGGGGCCTATGATGCTAGGCAAGTCCATGAGGTTTCTGCAAGGCCTTCTCAAGATTATAATAGCTTATCCTCTCAAGTTCTTGTCATGAATGATGTTCAAAGCTCATATTCTAAAGCTATTGTTACTCCTAGTTATTAGCTTTATTATTCACCTATGCACCCCACTGTCAATTGTCTTACACACTATGCAAATGTATCAGCCGTCTATTAAGGCAAACCAAACCATTACCACAAAGGAATCTATACTCCAATACATATAATGAAGGATGGAGAGATCATGCCAATTTCAAATGGAGAGATGGAGGTGGAGACATGAATTTTGGACAGAACAGATTCAACAATGATAGACAAGTGGCTAAGTCTTCTAGAGCTATAGAATTACCTACTTCTACAAAGGAGGATGGTATATCTGAGATAATCAAGAGCATTATGTTATGAATGCAAATATAAATTCTATAAACACAAATTTTAGCTATAACTTCAAGAACCTGAGATCTACTATGGAGAACAACTTAGCAATGATAGATTCTAAGTTTGCTACCTTGGATAATAAAATAGAACAGTGGGAAACCAAAACTTCTAACATGAATGGCTTTGTCTCACAACTAGCTAATTCAATAAGTGATATTCAGGCAAGAATCAGTGAAAATCTACCTTCAAATATAGTTGTTAACCCCAAATCTGTTAATGTTATAAGTTTGATAAATGAAGAGTAAGTTGGGGAACAAGTTACAGATGTTAAAAGTTAATAGGAATGTGAGGTAGCCACTGATTCCAGCAGTCTAATGGTAAATAGCATCGAGAAATCTGAAAGTAAGAAAGAAGCACAACTCCTTGGGGAGAAAAAGGTTGTAAAAAGTCAAATTGATTGTGCACAGGATTCAGAAGGTTATGGACAGCCAAACAACAAGGAAACTGAGCTACTTGAAGCTATGGATTCTGATTTGAGAAATCCTAGAGTCAACACAACTGAAGAAACACAATTTGTAGTAAATTCAGAGCTCAAGCAGCAAGAAACAACTTTTGGTTTAGTTGAGAAAGAGGTGAATCTGAAGTAATTACTTGTCCCAAGGGAATTCATGAGTAATAAGAAGAAAGCCTTAAAGGAGCAGAATAAGGAAATGATTAATTTTTTCAGCAAGATTAAAGTAAAAGTGCATATGCTGGAGAGAGTTCAAAGAGTGACAGAATATGCAAAGTGTTTGAAGGACAATTGCCCATACAAGGAAAGTGTTCAAAGATATAAATATAATAAATTGGTGCAAGTGAGACCTAAAGCTTATGTACTTTTCAAATCTCAACTTTTAGTGAAATGTAAAGATCCATGTACATTTTCTATTCCTTGTACAATTGGCAAGATAACTATTCCTAGATCATTGTTAGATTTAGATGTTGCTATTAATGTGATGCCTAGTGCAGTTTATCATGCTTTAAGAGTGAATTTGATTAAACTAACTAGTGTGTTAGATCAATTAACTAATAAGAGAATTATAAATTCTAAGGGAATTTTAGAAGATATTTTAGTTCAAGTTAAGTAACTTGTTTTTCCTATGGAGTTTTATGTTTTGGATATGTCAAATGAGTCTCTTGATGATAGTATTCTTATTCTAGGAAGGCCATTTTTTAGAACAACTAACACCATGTTTGCATGAAAGATTAAATTATTAAAATGGAATTTGGTGGGCACATAATTCAGTTTAACATATATAGACACTACATCAGGATTATTCTCTCCTAGGGCTTAACATGATTGATGCATCACTTGAAAATAAGTGTGATAATATTCATGAGCTTGATAATGATGATGAAGTTGAAGAACCTTCTATTTCTTACTCCACTGATTTCTCTAATTTTTCTTCATCCAATGGTGATGTGTTATGTATTAATTCTAAAGTTGATAGATGGCTTTCCACTATGGGTGATTTTTCTTCATCTTCATATACTATTTCTTTTATTAGAACTAACCACACTATTGCAAGTGATGAACAATATCCAAAAAGGTTTGTGGCAGATTTAACAGAATTATAGGGCAAGGATATTATAGCATACTTTGAGAGACAAGAAGCTGGAATCTCTGAGCTAGGGAGTTTTCAATTCAATAATTATAATATCCTGCATTCTAACCCTTTTCATGAGGGCTTCAACTTGGAATTTTTAGACATTTCGCGGCTGCAAAAATTGAAGGATATTATCCAACATCAATATAATTTCATGACCAAGACAAACTTGGATAATACAGTAGTTAAATCAACAAGACCATTTCCACTATCTGTTGGCTATGCCTATATTTTGCTAGCTATAGATTATTTTTTAAGATGGGCATAGGCTATACCAACAAGACAAGATAAAGTAGATGGTACAGTATTTTAGGTCAATGGCCACTTATTTACACTATACAAGGAGAACTTCAAACCCCCATGATACTCAGGTTGTCTCCTTCCTTGTTTTCCCACTTATAATAGTCTGCTTTAATCAGTTTACTTATATATTTGAGCTATTAATTATTGATAAGTGTGGGGAGGAGACCAAGTCAGTAGGGGTAGATGGAAACTAATAAGTTCATCTTGGATTATGATACAAGTAAATCTTAAATTGTGAAATAACTGATAAATTGCACCACTTGTTGGATATCTAAACTGCAATGTATTTGCTACTGGTTCCATAGATTAAAGAAAAGAAAAGCAAAAAGAAAGAAAGAAAGAAGAGAGACCAGATGAAAAGATGTAATATTCAACTTATATGAAAGAAAATTATTTGGTGACTTGTGATTCTCTACATTTGTACAATTGAAACTATGATCAAGAATTGAAAAAGTTTGAAGAAATAAGTTTATGTGCAGTATTTCCTTAATCATTGACATGTATTTCCATTTCATCACTTAGCCTTTCTAATATTGCAACCTAATAAAGCCAATTTGATTTACAACCCTTGTGGCATGTAGTGGTGGAGATGTAGGGTGGTTACAAGCCTATGGGAAGCCTAAACTAGATGGTTACGTGAAATTACCTTGATAAGAGAATGAGTGAAACACTAAACCTTGTGAGAAAATCTCAACCTAGTTGCTTACTATGATTTACTTACATGAGTTAGATTATTTGTTTGATATGAGATCAGTTTGAACTGTTGCCATTTGAAGGGAGAAGATTGATGATTGCAAGTGCTTATTTTGAATCTATTTTGCCAAATATGCTGAACATGTGTTTGAATTTCAATTTTGATGCACAATTTTGCTCAGAGTGCAAAAGCTAAGTGTAGGAGAATTGATAATTTAGTTAGCGAGTTGTTAGTTAACATATTCTAATTCATCTAATTAACTCCAATATTCTGTGGATAATGAAGGTAAGATAATCTCTAAGGGAATACAGTTGTTATTGATTCATCTCATCATTATAAACACTTAAAATCATAAACAGTAGCATGGGATTTACATTCAGAATTAGTTCAAACACCTATATCACAATTCATCTGATTAATTTGTTAATGTATGGTTCATTAGATTAATTAGGTACATTTGCATCCATTTAACCTCTTTGTGAATTGACATAGGTTAGCTTCACTTTACTATTGGTTAGCTTAGTTTTGTTTGATAATTAAAATGACAGTTATCAGTCAATCCTATCCAAAATGAATTTATACAGCTCCTCTATAATTAAAATCCCTTGTAGAATTGTGAAACTAAATGCTTTCTCTATATCATCTGCCAGAGTTTGAAGAGTTGACATATTTTTAAATCTCGAGGGTATGGTTGGATCAAGAGGTTGGAGCTTGTCTTTGATCTTGACTTTTACGCCATCTCCTTAAATGTTGGCTTCTCTGTCACCTTCTTTGATTTTGGCTCATGTGTGATCACCTTTCTTTTGATTAGAGATGTTGGACACAGAATAAACTGATTTGGAGCATCGTCCAATATGTTGACCTTGTCAGTAGGGTAGGGAATGGATACAGTACCAAAACCTTTTTGGTCTTGCATACAATCACCTTTGCTTTATCCTTTACAATCCTCTTTTGGTGAATTATTGTGGCCACATATATTGTACCTTGCGCGACAAGGGTTTTAGTGTCATTGTGATGTGATACAACACGACTCTTCAACTTGCAAGGATTCTTTGCATATTCCAACTAAACCAATCACAAGAGCAACAGCTAAAAGACTTCAGGAAGCATTGAATAGGCTAGTGCAAAAGGCATTAATAAATCAAATAACAATTGGAGCAACAAATTAGATTAAAAATGATGAGGACATCATTAATTTTATTTGTGCTAAAAATGGAACTGCTGAACCTATTTCGGGCTTCTAGACCAATTTAAAAGCCTTAGAGCAAGTAGTACACATGGGAAGATTCATTTGGGTATATAATCACTTTTTGGGCATAAATTACTGATTTATTTATATTATTGTATTTGTATGATAATTAGTAATTAGTTGGCAGACTTGACTTTTGGGTTTCCAAGTTACTTGAAAAAAATCCTTGTTATTTAAGTTAGTATTTACTTTTTTGAGACCCTAGGTTGCGTTTAGTGAGTCATATTTGAAATTGATCTTTTCAAATACATTGTATGACTCATTTTGGAGGCATATTGGATTTTTGAATAAAAAGTTGCATTTATGCACTTTGTCTCTTGAGAATGGTTTCTTTTTAGTGTTTTTCATAGAACTAACAGACTTTATTCAAGGGTTGATCAAACTTGTGGTCATATATTTATATTCTTGGTATCAAGGCATATTGGTTTACACCATCTTGGTACCAGAGCTTTGGACCTAAACTTAGGTCATATCTTTCTGTTCTTTGTTTCCGTTCTCATTCATTGTTTTGTGCCTTTTCTTTGTGTCTATTCATCTTCATTTCTGTCTGTCACCACAATATTCATGTTTTTTGATGTTCAGTATATCATTTTCATAGTTCAGACTCTTGTTCTGTTCTTTTTTCAATTGCATCAATCTGAGTTTTATATAAAGAGTTATAACCATTTCAAAAATGTGTTATCTGGAATTTCTAGGTTCAGATTGCTTACTTTGCTCTATCTATGGTATTTTCGTATTTTATTTGTATTTTCAGTGAAAAACTAAAAAAAGAAATAAAAAAGACAGAAAAGAAAGAACATTAGAAAAAGGGGAAAAGGAGTACAAAAAAGAAAAATAATTACAGAAAAATATCAATTGTTGATCTGAAAGTGATTTCTTATGATTGAAGTGTTTTGAGCAAGCTCATATCTAGAATATGTTCTTAAACTTTGCTTTCATTGTGCCAATTGAACTCTTGATTTCCTTGAAAGTTCATTAACAATATTCTTGATTTCTCAAAATTCCCATGTTAGTTGATTCTATAAATTGTTATTACTTTGATTAACTTGCTTAGTTTTTTAAATATCTTCAAGAGGAACTTTTATGTGAAAAAAAAGGCAAGAGTGATATACATCAATTTAAAAGCCAAGTTTGAGTGAAAGATGAGTGTTGAGTGACATTCTTGAGGGAAACGTGTGAGGAAATTTATTTCATTAACATCTTGTTTTTTGAAAGTTAATAACCTCATATTTGCAGTGATTTTTAGTGTGTTTAAAGAGAGTTTTATTATTGATTTTATCTCCATTTATCAATATGAATACCAATTAATTAATAAAATAAAATTGGAATAGTTGGGAATAAATTGTGATTTTACTGATTAATTGAATAAATAATATGTTCCTTTTAATTTTCTGTTTCAAGAAAAAGTTCATTAATTACCAAGACAACTTGCTGCTATGAAGGTGAAACGTAAATGAGTATAATTAACAGCTGGATAGGAAATTAGGCATGTGATGGATTGGAGAAGCTGATAACAGAATTACATGCTAGAATGAGCTGCTAATAGAAGCAAGTGTACTACCTGTTGGCTGGAAAGCATGTGCTGGCACTTGAGAGGAGATTGATTCATGCATGACACACCTTCCATAACTGATTCATTCAGATTCAGACCATATCACTCATTCCACACTTGTATATTCATATCATCTGTACTTGGGAGAGGGGGGACTCACGCAAGGCGTTCACCATTCCATATCAGATATTCTCATCCAGCTTCCACTCAACACGCATCTGCACTGTCACTCTCCTTCTCCATCACTCTCTCCATCTCTATTTCCATTTTATCTTATCTGCAACTTTCTCCTATTCTAGATAATAGAACTAGAGGAAAGTTTAGTCTTCATCTTCTTCTTCTTCCACATTCACCATGACTGCTGATCTATTTACTGCTACTGTTGAAGTCTTGATAGCAATGGAAGGCTAGATCTATTGTGCTTTCTTGGATATGATGATGAACCAAAATCCTTAAGCTGAACAGGGAGTTCATTGTGTCTCTAATTCAGATGTAATTGTATCTAATTGATATAATTAATTCTATAGTTACTAATGCAATTAGAGTTAGTAGATAATTAATGATTAGGGAACCGAGTTAGATTTCCTTTTTCTGCAAAATTGATGCTTTGATTGATTTTCATCCTTGGACCGAGTTAGACATGGTTGTGGTTAATTAGAGTAATCTATAATAGAGTAAAGTTGTATATGTTTAATTCATCTTCTTCTATCTCAAGTTGAATGATTCTTATTTCTTTATTCAATGTCTGCGAGTTGTAGGTTTGATTGAGAATTTAGTTAGCGAGTTGTTAGTTAACATATTCTAATTCAACTAATTAACTCCAATATTCTGTGGATAATGAAGGTAAGATAATCTTTAAAGGAATACACTTGTTATTGATTCATCTCATCATTATAAACACTTAAAATCATAAACAGTAGCATGGGATTTACATTCAGAATTAGTTCAAACACCTATATCACAATTCATCTGATTAATTTGTTAATGTATGGTTCATTAGATTAATTAGGTACATTTGCATCCATTTAACCTCTTCGTGAATTGACATAGGTTAGCTTCACTTTACTATTGGTTAGCTTAGTTTTATTTGATAATTAAAATGACAGTTATCAAAATGGCATCATTGCCTGGGAGCCTTACTTGTTAAGGTTTCTTAAGCAAGCTCCTAGGCCTCAAAAACATAAAAAGTATATAGGTATTTTAGTTTTTCTACAAATTTAGTATTTTTGTCTTGTAGAGGCGCGACCATTTGCCTTTCCAGTGGTGACCAAAGTAATTAAAATGATTTCTGAGAGTCTCTGTGAATTTTAGTTGTGACTATAAACACTTGTAGTTACAACCTAAAATCAATTTTTAACTCAGATTTGCTTTATATGACATTTAGTCACAGCCATAGTGCTTTGTGATCGCAACCAAAAATATTTTCATCAAGTTTTCTTCTATGTGATTTCTAGTTGTAACCAAATTGACACTTAGTCACCACCAAACTTAAGTGTTTCAATTAGATTTACTCTCTGTGATTTTTAGTTATGACTGGATTGACAATTGGTCACAATAAAAAAACTAAAATTTTCAAGCATTTGCTCTCTGTGTTTTTTAGTCATAACTAAAGTGATAAATTTGTTCTCTTTATGACTGACAGTCGCGAGATGAAGTTCATTTTAGTCGCTATCTCTGCTTTTTGTGATTGTTGGTCATGACCTACATACCTTTTAGTCGTGACTTGAGTGTTTTAAACTGCTATTATTTGATTTGAATTTCTAAAATTGCTGCATCTGTGCTATACTTGATATCCTGCATACTTTTTGAGTTTGATTTGCATGACCAGAAGCTCTAAATTCTTTCCTTTGGATAAAGAAATCAATAGAACACTTAGGTAAATTAAGATGGCTAAAATCTTAAATCAATCTAGTGTTGCATCTTCTGTTGAGCCTAGTTCTTCTGGTAAATCTATTGCAGCTAAAACTGATTGTGCATTTGGTGCTATCTTAGATAATCATTTTGTCATGGAGCATGCTAACGAAGGTGAAGCTCATACTCCTAATCACAATAATCAAAATGAGCAATATGGAGAAAATAACATGAGTAATAGAATGGCACATAGGAGTATAAAATAACTCACTTCTTCTAATGCAAACTTTGATCATTTTCACACTTGTCCTGCTTTGGATATTAATTTTGAGCTGAAAGGTCCTTTATTAAGTAACTTACTAAAGTTTTATAGATTGGCAAGTGAGGATCCTTTCAAGCATTTGAAGACTATGAAGTGGGTTTGTGTTGGAAATCATGCCCTATGAGCCAATCATTGTCTTATGAACATTATTGATTTATGAATTTATTAATTGTGTTATCATATTATTTGCATGTTTACTATGATGACTATCCTTGGATAATACATGATCTTATCCTAAATGTCCCTGGTCGATCATCTCTATGGGAGTACATATGAAATAAGACCAGTATGACTTTGATGATATATAGAGATATAAATCAGAGTCATAGGTACATGTAAGAGTAGAAGGTGTTGGACCGACCGGCTATGAGAGAACTGCATGGGTAACGTCATAAGCTTCTCTCATATACAAACCATGTCAATATGCCCTTTGACCTGAGATTATCATGGATTCCTACATGACAAACGCTCAGCTTTGACCTAGTCAAAAGTCACTTTTGACCGAGTGATCAGAAAGACTATGTTCGGGTTTAGTGGTTTTTCATGAGGAGGAATGTGAATAGTCAAGATGGAATTTGTCCCTCACATTCGTAGAGAGATATTATTGGGCCCCTCGATGAGTGAGTCTGAGAAATGTATGGCCATACTGTAATGGAAAGGTAGTTCCATTTCTACAATCAGACTACTCAGGGATCAAGAAAGTAACAGTCAGGAATAGGAGGATGACATTATCCATGCCTCAACCATGACCAAAATATCACGTGACAAAAGGGACATGATATGGTTGTATAAAAGGTTACATCGTTTAACGATCCTCATACTTGCTAGAGACCGCTTACGACCTGTGGGCCAGTATAGCAAATGGCCCACTGCCAACTTCATATGGGCTTACAGGGTCACACATAAAATAGCCCAACACGAGCTATGATGTCCAGATTCATTGAATCTAAGACATGTATAGATTCAATGAAAGATCCAGGGTGGATGTATATATTTATTTATATTTATATTCGTATATATATATATATATTATATAAGAGATATATAAGATTTAATTTATAAGGATAAATTAAATCTCTATCACGTTTGAATTTAAAATTCAAATTGATAGGATATCTCATATAAGAGATATTTATAAAATTTAATTTATAAGGATAAATTAAATCGCTATCACATTTGAATTTGAAATTCAAATTGATAGGATATCTCATATAAGAGATATTTATAAGATTTAATTTATAGGGATAAATTAAATCCCTATCACGTTTGAATTTAAAATTCAAAATGATAGGATATCTCAAATTTGATTTATGAGAATAAATCAAATATAGTTCAGTCTCATCTTTATTTAAAGTTAAATAAATAGGTAATTAAATCTTTGGGACGGATTTAATATTATTTATTTAATTAGTTTCTTATAAAATTATACAATATATGATATTGTATTAATTTCAGAATTAATATAAGATTAACTCCAAAATCCAATTCAGTAGAGAGAACAACGCATATAGCATCCTATATATCTGAGTTTAGGAGCTGTATTTTCAGTGATACACACAGAGAACACAGAAAGGCCGAAGGAGAATCTGCAAAAGGTTTGCAGATAAGAAACTGCCGAAATAGAGACGGAGATGACGAATTCTTGAGAAAGCCCTGGAGGGACAAGAGACGCTAGCACGTCGTTCGTGGTTGGAACGCTGTTCGTGTGGATACCAGTAGAGGAAGCCGACCTGAGTCATCGACTTCTTGTGATCGGAAAGGGAGCACGAGCCGCGGAGAGAAACTGTGAATGTCGTGACCAGAAGCTGTGGAAGTCGTTGAAGAACACTAAGGGTAATCCTTCTTTCCAGTTGACTTAAACACATACGGTAGATCCTGGCAAGGAATGGAAAAATTTTTAAATTAATTTCAGCTGCATGTCTTCCAATTCCTTTCAGTTTGCTCATCCATGAAACCTGTAGGTGCTCACAAGTGTGTATTCCATTTTATACTTGAAGGAAAGCCAAAAGAATGGTTCTATATGCTGTCATATTATACATCTCAAGCCTTAGATTCCTGGAATAACTTAAGGACTGCCTTCTTAGAAAGATACTTCACTACTTCTAAGACTGCTACATCGATAAAGGAGATTTTTGCTACAAAACAGTATGATCAAGAGTCTTTCTATGAGTTTTGGGGAAGGTTTCAAGAGCTTCTAGCTAGATGTTTATATCATCAGATTCCATGTGAGCATTTAGTACAGTATTTTCTTTTAAGATTGTGCTATGAATGTAGAAAGAATTTGGATACAGTTGCTAGGGTTCTATTGATGATTTAACTCCATATGAAGCATGAATTGAGAAATAGCAAGCAATGACCAGCAGTATAGGGGCTATAATGCTAGGTAAGTCCATGAGGTTTCAGCAAGGCCTTCTCAAGATTATAATAGCTTATCTTCTCAAGTTACTGCCATGAATGTTCATATCAACAATCTAGCTTATCAACTGAGTAATTCAACATTTAAAGCTCATACTCTCAAGCTCTTGTTGCTCCTAGTTGTTAGCTTTATTATTCTCCTATGCTCACCACTATCAATTGTCCTACACTGTAAAGATGTATAAGCTAACTATCAAGGCAAACATAACCAGTATTCACAAAGGAATCCATACTCCAACACATATAATGAAGGATGGAGGGATCATCCGAATTTCAGATTGAGGGATGGAGGTAGAGACAAGAATTTTGGGCAGAACAGATTCAATAATGATAGACAAGTAGTTGAATCTTCTAGAGTTATGAAAGTCCCTTCTGCTGCAAAGAATGATGGAATAGCTGAGATAATCATGAACATTAATATGATAAATTCAAATATTAATTCCATAACCACAAACTTTAGCTCTAACTTCAAGGACTTATATGGATAACAACAAGCAATGACAGAGTCCAAATTTGCTACCTTAGAGAGTAAAATAGAATAATGGGAAATAAAAGTTACAAACATGAATGGCTATGTATCACAGCAAATTTAGTGAGCGATGTTCAGGCCAAAATTGGTGGAAGTCTACCTTCAAACAAAGTTGTTAATCTCAAACCTGTAAATGCTATAAGCCTAAGAAGTGGAAAAATAGTGGGGAAAGATGCTGATGATGATAAAAAGGATAATGAAGTAAGTGAGTAGCAGAACATATATGGAACTCAATGGTTGATTGAAGAAAAACCTTCATTCATTCTAGAATCAAAAAGCAGCAAAGAGGACGATATGTTGCAATAGAAAAATGAGTAAACTACATTGAAGGAGGTTGAGCAACCATATGTTATACATGAGGCAGTTACTAGTTCTAGCAATACAAGTCAAAAATCCAACAAGAGCCATAATCAAAAGGAGCATGAAGATGTAGAACAGAAGGACATAGAGGTAAGTATTAAACACCTACCTTTTTCTAATGCATACATATGTCCAAAGAAGGTTTTAAAGGATAAACAGGAACAAGATATTCTAAATCTGTTAGGTAAATTGGAAGTTAATGTGACACTTATAGATCTGATTAGAAGTATACCTAAGTATGAGAAATTCATGAAAGAACTCTACACTAATAAAAGAATATGCAAACCAAATGAAAGGGTTCAAGTAGGATCTAGTGTATCAGCTTTATTTAAGCCGCAACTTCTTATTTAATGTCATATTCAGGTTCCTTTACAATCACAATCACTATAGGCAAGTTTACTGTGCTAGTGCTATGTTAGATCTTGGTGCAGCCATTAATATAATGCCAAGTTTCATTTATACATCACTAGGCATAAGCATAGGCTCACTTAAGGAAACATCAATGATAGTACAACTTGCTGATCGAACTACTAGGAAACCTGAGGAACTTCTAGAGGATATACTAGTGAAGGTCAAAGACTTGATTATACCTGCAGATTTTTATGTTTTAGATATGTCACATGAGCAAATTCAGAGGGACCTATTATCTTGGGTAAGCTATTCCTTAGAACAGCTAACACTATGATAAGTATAAAAATAGGAGAATTACAATGGAAGTGGGTGATAATGTCATAACTTTTAATGTCTATAAAGGGATGAGACATCCATTTAAAGATTACTCATTGTTAGGCTTAAGTACAATTGATGCATACATTGAAAAAGCTAAAGAGGAACATGAATTGCTGTTGTTACAAAATTCTAATAAAGCTAAATGTGAATTGCTTGAATATGAAATTTCTTCTTCTGTATTTTCTTTGGATAGTAGTGGTGATGTGTCAAGTATTAACCATATTTCAGTTAATAGCTTACTTTTCACCCTACAATATTTTTCTTTATCTATTGCTGACTTTTTGAATGAAGGATTTGGAAAGAAACATCAAGATAAAATTACAGGAGAAATCATAGTTGCTGGAACTCTCATTGTAAGAACAGAACTTGACAACACAGAACCTATGAGGACAGAATTGGTGAAGTCTGTTGTAGCTTTGGAAACTAAGAAGTTGGTTCCATCAATTATTCAGCCACCTGAATTGGAACTCAAACCACTTCCTAGTAACCTTAAATATTGGAACTCAAACCATTTCCTAGTAACCTTAAATATATGTTTTTAGCTAGACATGATATATTACCTATTATAATTGCTAACTCACTTTCTGTTTATGAGGAAGAAATGTTGATTTTAGTTTTAACAACACATAAGAGAGCATAGGTTGGGTCTGAGCTGATATGCCTGGTACAGATGCATATGTATGCACACATAAAATTTTGTTAAATGATAGAGCCAAACCTATTAAACAGTAACAAAGAAGGCTAAACCTTTTGATTTTTGATGTGGTCAAGAAAGAGGTAAATAAACTGTTGAATGATGGCATTATTTACCCCATTTTATATAGTGAATGGGTAAGTTCAGTTCATGTTGTGCCTAAGAAAAGTGGTTTAACTGTGGTAATGAATTAAAAGAATGAACTAATCACTACTAGAGTACAGAACTCATGGAGTATTAATTATAAGAAATTGAATGATGTAACTAGGAAGGACCATTTTTCTTTTCCATTTATTGATCAAATGTTGGAAAGACTTGATGGAAAGGCCCATTACTATTTTCTTGATAGTTTTTTTAGGATAAATTCAGGTTCCAATTGCATGGGAGGATCAAGAGAAGACCACATTTACATGTCTATTTGGTACATATGCTTATAAGAGGATGTCATTTGGCTTGTGCAATGCTCTTGGAACATTCAAAGAGTTATAATGTCCATATTAAGTGAATTCTTGGAAAGCAACATGGAGGTATTCATGGATGATTTTACAATCTATGGTAAGGACTTTGATGAATGTTTAGAAAGTTTAGAGAAAGTTTTAACAAGATGTATTGAGAAAAAATTGTGCTGAATTTTGAGAAATGTACTTTATAAAGGCATAGTTCTAGGGAATTTAATATCTAAATATGTTATTAAGGTAGATAAAGTTAAGATTGAGGTTACTTCTTCTCTTCCTTATCCCAAATCTTTACAGGAACTAAGATTATTTCTAGGGCATGTTGGATTCTATATAAGGTTTATTAAGAACTTTAGCAAGATTGTATCTCCACTTTCTAAATTCATGCAAAAAGATAGAGTTATGTTTTGATGATACTTGCAAGAAGGCATTTGACACTATTAAAGCTATACTTATCACACCACCTATGCTTACTGCACCTAATTGGTATTTAGATTTTGAGCTTTCATGTGATGTATCAAATGAAGCTGTAGGTGTAATGTTAAGCCAGAAAGATGGTAAGCTATCTAAAGTTTTTCATATGCCTGTAAGACATTAGATAATGCTCAAAAGAACTACACTACCACAGAAAAAGAACTCTTTGCCATTGTGTTTGCACTAGACAAATTCAAATCTTATCTTTTGAGTTCCAAGGTGCTTATATACACTAACCATGCTATTGTCAAGTTCTTATTTAAAAAACCACAGTCTAAGCCTAGATTCCACTAACCATGCTATTGTCAAGTTCTTATTTAAAAAACCACAATCTAAGCCTAGACTCTTGAGGTGGATGCTGCTAATCCAAGCATTTAATGTGGAGATAAGGGATAAAATGGGAGCAAAAAATGTGGTAGCTGATCATTTAAGCAAGTTGCCTGAAAATACAAGGAGAGTATTAGTTATAACATCACTTATGATACATTTAGAGATTATTCTATTTCTGAGATTTTTGTAATTACACATTAGTATTGCATTGTTACTGGACTAATTTCACCTTATTTATCCCATTTCTAGGGCCAGAAGATAAAGCATGAGGCAAAATTTTACATTTAGAAACCACCCATTATGTGAAAAATATTCAGTGATCAAGTTATAAGATGTGTTCCAAGTGAAGAAGTTGACAGCATTCTTGTAGCTTGTCATTCTTCTATTTATTGAGGATATTTCAGTACAAAGAAGACATCAAGGAAGATTCTTGATGATGGTTTTCATTGGTCACAACTATTTAAAGACTACTATGAATTCTACAAAGCTTGTGATAGGTGCCAACGCTTTGGTGGACTGACCAAAAGGCATAAAATGCCTCAGCAACCTATGCTATTTTGTGAGGTGTTTAAAGTATGGGGCATTAATTTCATGGGACTATTTCTACCATCTTTTGGATATACATATATTCTACTAGTTGTGGGCTATCTCTCAAGATGGAGGAGGCTATACCAACAAGAAAAATGATGCAGTGATAGTTTTTAAATTTCTCAAGTCACACATCTTCTCAAGGTTTAGTGTGCCAAGAGCTATAGTGAGTGATCAAGGCTCTCATTTCTATAATAAGATTTTATGTGGGTTATTTGTCAAGTTTGGGATCAAGCACAAGGTTTCAACAGCTTACCATCCCCAAACAAATGGTCAAGCTAAAAACTCTAGCAAAGCTATCAAGAGGATTTTGGAGAGAATAGTATGACCCTCAAGGAAAGATTAGAGTGCAAGGTTAAATGAAGCTTTGTGGGCATACAGAATAGCTCATAAAATCCCACTTGAGATATCCCTATACATAATGGTCTATGGTAAAATATGTCATTTACCAGTAGAAGTTGAGCACAAAGCATTTTGACAGTGAAAGCTTATAACATGGATTTTGACACTGTTGGAGAAGAAATAATGTTGTAGATTCAGGAATTGGAAGAAATAAGGCTAGATGCCTATGATAATTTTAGGATTTATAAAGAAAGAGCAAGTTTCTTCATGATAAACAGATTATGCTTAAGGAATTTCATATTGGAGATAAAGTTTTGAGATTTAAAGCTAGATATGCTTTCAAACCTGAAAAACTTGCTACAAGATGGGATGGTCCGTATGTGGTGACCAAGATCCATAATTATGGAATAATTGAATTAATGGATGAAGTATATGGTACATTATTTCAAGTCAATGGCCACTTATTGAAGCTATATAAAGAGAACTTCAGACCCTATGATACTTAGGTTGTCTCCTTCATTGTTTCCCGTCTTACAATAGTTTGTTTTAATCAGTTTACTTATATACTTGAGCTTTTAATTTTTCATTAAGTGTGAAGGAGGAGATCAAGTCAGTAGGGCTAGATAGAAATTAATAAGTACATATTGGATTCTGGTTCAGCTTTGTCCTTATTTCTGCCTTTACATGTGCTTCTTACTTCTTCACATTGAGGACAATGTAGAAATTAAGTGTGGGGGAGTAGTTTGTGAAATGGATAAATAAAATCAGATAATTGTTGTGATTCTATATTCTAGTCATGACATTGTGCTATTTTTGTCACAACTAATATGTGCGAATATGTCAAGTTTCTTCTTTGTGAAACTTAGTCGCGACCAGTGCTCATTTTTGTCATGAACATTAATTCCTATTTTATACCTATTGTAATGTTTAGTCGTGATTTGTGCTTATCTTTATCGCAATTGTAACTCTATGGATTTTAGTCGTAATTGGATTGATACTTAGGTCGCAACTTGATCATGTGTGTTTGGCAAGATTACTCTTTGTGATCATGAGTCACAACCAGTGTCCATGTACGTCGCGTCAAATATCCCTTGTTTTTTGAAAATTTCTTCTCTGTGTAAAATAGTCGTGACCTGAAGTCATTTTTGTCATGACTAAAATTGATCCTCTGTTGAAAAATTCTTCTGTTTCATTTGATTATTGCTTGGTTTAATGGAACTCACTGTCATAGATTTAAAATTGAATTTTAAACATATACTTTTGAAATTTGCAAGCTTAATAAAGTATGAGTTGCTTGTTTAATTGATTGATTACTGAAAATTGTGTAGCATGAATGATTGATCTCATATGTTTTGCTTAATATTCATGCAACCTTGTCATATTGAGTTGATTAGGGTGAGTAAGCCAGATGGAAGGATTTTGAGCCTCTAACATATACTCATTTACATTGTGTGACACCATCTAGTTTGGTAACTTTGCAGAACTTGTCTCAATCCTTGATTCAAAATCACATTAGCTTCTTGGAATTGTGAATATGATAAGGGCATTTTTTTCAAAGCCTTTTTTACCAAACACTAGCTACATAAAAATTAAATCCTTTGCGTATCCCTTTGAGACCTACACTTTCTTTTAAAATTCTATTCTTGATTAATGAATGATGTACAGGATATTTGCTGCTGTAATAAGTTTCTAAATGTGTAATAAATGTTCAAATTGTACCACTTGTTGGATATCTGAACTTTAATATATTTGTTATCTGGTTCATTAATTGAAAGAAAAGAAAAGAAAAAAGTAAAAAAAGAGAAAGAGAAAGAAAGAAAGAAGAGATAGACTAGTTGAAAAGATGTGATATTCAACTTGTATAAAAGAAAATTATTTAGTGACTTTTGATTCTCTACAGTTGCACAATTGAAACTATGATCAAGAATTGAAATAGCTTGAAGAAGTAAGATCATGTGCAGTATTTCATTAATCATTGACATGTATTTTCATTTCATCACTTAGCCTTTCCAACATTACAACCTAATAAAGACTATTTGATTCACAAACCTTGTGGCATGCATTGGTGGAGATGTGGGATAGTTATAAGCCTATAGGAAGCCTAAACTAGATGGTTGAGTGAAATTACCTTAATAAGAGAATGAGTGAAATACTACACCTTATGAGGAAATCTCACCTAGTTTCTTACTATGATTTAATTTTGAGTTAGATTCTTTTATTGATATAAGATTAATTTGGACTGTTGCCAATTGAAGGAAAAGGATTGATGGTTGCAAGTACTTATGTTGAATCTTTTGCTAAATTTGCTTAATATGGGTGTTTGAATTTCAATTTTAATCCATAATTTTGCTCAAAGTCCAAAAGTTAAATGTGGGGGAGTTGATAAACTTATTTTTGTAGTAATTTTTAGTGTGTTGAAAGAGAGTTTTATTATTGATTTTATCCCCATTTACCAATATGAAAGCTATTAATTAATAAAATTAAATTAGAACATTTGGAAATTAATTGATGTGATTTTAGTGATTAATTGAATAAATAATTTATTCCTTTTAATTTTCCATTTTAGAAAAATGTTCATTAATTACCAAGACAACTTGCTGCTATGAAGATGAAACAAAAATGATTATAATTAACAGCTGGATGAGAAATTAGGCATGTGATGGATTGAAGAAGCTAATAACATAATCACATGCTAGAATGAGCTACTAACAAAAGCAAGTGGACTAACTGCTGGCTGGAAAGCATGTGCTAGCACTTGAGAGGAGATTGATTCACGCATGACACACCTTCCATAACTAATTCATTAACTTCCTCCATTCATGCCACATCCCTCATTCCACACTTATATATTCACATCATCTGCACTTGGGAGAGGGGGACTTACGCAAGGCATTCACCATTCCATATCAGATATTCTCATCCGGCTTTCACTCCATATGCATCTGCACTGTCACTCTCCTTATCCATCACTCTCTCCATCTATATTTCTATTCTCTCTTATCTACAACTTTCCTCTGTTCTTGATAATAGAACCAGAGAAAAGTTTAGTCTTCATCTTCTTCTTCTTCCACATTCACCATAACTGCTAATTTGTTTGCTGCTACTGTTAAAGTCTTGACAGTAATGGAAGGCTAGATCCATTGTGCTTTCTTGGAGATGATGGTGAACCAGAATCCTTGAGCTGAATAGGGAGTTCATTGTGTCTCTAATTTAGATGTAATTGTATCGAATTAATATAGTTAATTCTATAATTACTGATGCAATTAGAGTTAGTAGATGACAATGATTAGGGAACTGAGTTGGATTTCCTATTTCTACATAATTAATGATTTGATTGATTTTCATCCTTGGACCGAGTTGGACATGGTTGTCGTTAATTAGAGTAATCTATAACAGAATACAATTGTATCTGTTTAATTCATCTTCTTCTATATCAAGTTGAATGATTCTTATTTCTCTAATCAATATTTACGAGTTGTAGGTTTGGTTGAGAATTTAGCTAGCGAGTTGTTAGCTAACATATTCTAATTCAACTAACTAACTCCATATATTATGTGGATAATAAATGTAAGGTAATCTCCAAGGAAACACACTTGTTATTGATTCATTTCATCATCATAAACACCTAAATTCTTAGCATAGGATTTACATTCAGAATTAGTTCAAACACCTTATTTCATAATTCATCTAATTAATTTGATAATTTGTGACTCATTAGATTAATTAGATACCTTTACATCTATTTAGGCTCCTTGTGAATCGACCTAGGTTAGTTTCACTTTACTATTAGTTAGCTTAGTTTTATTTGATAGTAGAAATATGATGAATGATGATGACAGATTCATGGCAATACAACATTTTACGCGTATAGAAGTAGTTTATGGGGAGATAAGGGATAGGTTAGAGAGGCAAGAAGAAATAATTATAAATATGCAAGGAGCTAGACCTAATCCTAGAAGGCATGATAGGAGAAGGGAGGTTTTTATGGATAAATTTAAATATGAAGATGATGAGAATAGTGGTAGTGGGGATGGATTTGAATATTAATATGAAGTGGGAGAAATAGGCATGGGAGAAGACATGGCAGAAATATTCAAAGGGAGAAAAATAGAGTAAATGGGAACCTTGGGTAGCATCAAAATGATGATACTATCTTTCCAAGGTAGAAGTGACCCTGAAGCTTATTTAGAGTGGGAAAGGAAAATAGAAATGATTCTTTTAATACCATAATTATTCTGAAGCTAGGAGGGTGAAGTTGGAAGCAATAGAATTCATTGGTTATGCCTTTGTTTGGTGGGATAAATTGGGTCTAAATAGGAGGAACAATAGTGAGAGGTGTAGCATCCCAGTTTTTATCCTTATATTTAAGTATAATTAAAAATATTATTTATCAATAACCTAGAAATATTGTATAATTAAATTATTGTAGTTTAGTATTTTTATTATTTTTAATAAAATATTATATATGGTTATCCTACTATTATCTTTACTTAGAATTTTATTATTTAATTATTATTATTATTTAAGAATTTATTAGGATTTGGATTCAGATTTAGATAGGTGAATTTTAAAAATATTGTTTAAATTTTAAATTATCATATCTAATAGAATTATGATAAAGATAATAATAATAATGCTAAAAAACTAATAAGATTATATTATATAAGATTGAGATTTTAAACCTTATCAATTATATATAAGTACTCTAAGCCTAGTCCTTAACTTCCATTGCCATCTAGTTTCTCTCTTAATTCCCATCATACTATCATTGAGGTTTTGAAGTAACTTTTGTTAAAGTACCAATTTGTGATTAATGTTGTTGTACATGGAGCTACTAGATTGTTCCTTACTTTGGCGAGAGGTAACCACTTTCTACTCATTGCTTTTACTAATGTAATATTTGTGAGTGATTTAATATATATATATATATATAAATTTATTGATATTGCTAGGATTATATAGAGAAAACTTATTTGATGATTTTTATTAAAAATAGTCTTGTGGAACTTAAAGTTTACTTTAAAAAATTTGAGTTGAGATTATAAATTTGTTATATCTTGATATTGGATTTTGAAGAAAGTTATTATCTTAAAAACAAATCCTTTTGTGATATTTATCGTTATTGAGATTTTGATTAATATGATTATTTTGAGAATTATTCATTGGGAATGTGTGATAATATAATTGCATTTCTACCATGTGGTATAACCTCAATTGGAGCTCGATGGTTGGTTTTTGTCCTACTAGTTTATCGAGGGGCGTGCCCTACCTATTTATCTAAGGGTTGTGACACCCTACCTATTTACTGAGGGGAATGAACCTATAGTCTGATAATTTATTTTGTAGATTTTAGTCTATCCATACCACTTTATTAGTTAGCTAATTAAGTGGTCAGTTATTACTAGCCCATGGTTTGGTTGGCAAGAATAAGGTGGGTCAGTTGGATTGATGGGAGGAACCTGGGTAGGTCATCCATTTGATTTTATTATGATAATATATTATTTCTATATATTCTACTTTATGATATATCTAACTTGACACCTCATGAGCACATGTTAGTATGTATGATGAGTAGAATTGATAGTTACTAAAAAGTTTTCTCACCCTATTTTTATGAGTATTTTTCAGGTGATAATCTCATCTTAGGACCTGAGGGAAAACTTTAGAGCCTTAATTAAAGCTATTAATTATATAACCTTCTCCTTTGAATATATGTGTAGAATACTTATATATTGTCATAGTAGGGTTCATTATGCATACTCTAATATTATACATTATCTGAATTTGATTCTACGTCTTAGGGATAATATTCTAAATATCTATGATAGGCTCTCTAAATTATTAATTACTTGTTAAATTTTATTAAAATTGCGTAGACTCTTACATTATTTTTATATATACACTTTAATGTAATTTTTAATATCTTTAACTCATAAAAGATTATATTATTACATTTTTATTAATTAATATACATGTTTATAGAAAAGTGTAATACTTATATTATGAAATCAAGTCTACTATATTATCTATTTAGTTATAATATATAATTTATAAAAGATTCAGCAATTTATTTGTCATAAATAATTTGACTAATATTATTCATTTTCTATTATAATTATTTGTGTATTAAGAAAAGTCTTTTTATAACCATGGTAGGGTCTCTTTTAGATTTTAGTATAACTATTGTCTATAATGGTTAGCTTTTCTGAAATAAACTAAATTCATTGATAATATTATTTTTAAATTATATTGGTACAAAATGGGTCTAAATAGTTAATAATAGTTATATTTTAGGATGATTTTACAAGAGGCTTATAGCAACTTGGAGAGAAATGAAGGCTCTGATAAGGAGGAGATTTATTCCTAATAATTACTATAGAGAACTTTACCAAAGGTTCAGACCCTTACACAAGGCTCTAGGAGGGTGGAGGAGTACTATAAGTATATGGAATTAGCTTTGATAAGAGCTAATGTACAAGAAGATAGGGAGGCTACAATGTCTCAGTTTCTGAATGGTCTTAACAAAGATATAGCTAGTATCGTGGAATAGCACCATTATGTAGAGTTGGAAGACATGGTACGCATGGAAAGTAAGGTGGAAAATCAACTCAAGCATAAAGGTGCTTTAAAATTATTTCCTGGATCAAGTTCTTTATTAAAATAGAAATGGAAGAAAGAAGAAAAAGCTATCTAAAAGGAGACCACTAAAGGCAAAGAAGAAGCTTCATCAAAGAGAAAAGGTAAATCTGATTCTTAAACTTTTAGAAATAGAGATATCAAATGAGTCAAGTGTTTGGGTACAAGTTATCTAGCTTCTCAATGTCCAAACAAGAGAGTCATGATTTTGCAAAATAATGAAGTTGTGACTGAAAGTGATAGTGATAATGATTCCATGCCCTTACTTGAATATGCTAGTAATGATGGTGTTGAATATCATTTGGAAGGAGAATGCCTTGTGGTTAGAAGAGCTTTGAATTGTCAAATTTAGAAAGATTAGATGAATGAGCAAAGGGAAAATATTTTTCATACTCGCTGCCTTATTAATATAACAAGGTATGTAGTATGATCTTTGATGGTGGGGAGTGTTACAAATTTTGTAAGGAATACATTAATTGAGAAATTGAATTTTCCTACTATTAGACATCCTATACCATACAAGCTACAATGGTTGAATGAATATGGGGAAATTAAAGTTGATAAGCAAGTTATGATTTCTTTTTTCAATTGGAAAATATTGTGATGAAGTTTTGTGTGATGTTGTTCTTATTATGCTGGACATATACTATTGGGAAGACCTTTGGAGTGTGATAGAAAAGTGAAGAGTGATGGGTTTACAAATACATATTTTTTTATAATGAACAACAGACCTATTACTCTTGTACCATATACTCCAAAGCAAGTGTGTATAAGGACCAACTCAAGATGAAAAAAGAGAGGTAAAAAGTAGAGTGATCCAAAAAATTAGAAAAATGAGAGATATAAAAAAGAAATGAGACTGAAGGGGAGAGAAAAGTTGAGATATCAAAGAAAGAAATGCAGAAAAAGAATGAAGAGAGAAAAGAAAAGAATAAAGTGAGTTTTTATGCAAAAGAAAGTGAAATGAGGAGTACTTTCTTGGCTGAACAGCAATTACTTCTCTTTGTTTACAAGGAATCCTTTTTGAACACTAACTATATTGACTCTTACTTTTCTAGTGTTTTTGGTTCTTTGTTGTAGGAATTTTTTACCACCCATTAGAGGAATTGAACAACAATTTTTTTTTATTCTAGGAGTAACAATTACTAATAGGCCAGTCTATAGAAGCAATCCAGATGAAACGAATAAGCTTCAAAGGCAAGTGGAAGAGCTCATGGCAAAGGGATATGTTAGAGAAAGTTTATGTCATTGTGATATTCCAATGCTTTTGGTTCAAAAGAAAGATGAAACATGGAGGATGTGCATTGATTGCTGAGTTGTGAATAATATCACTATAAAGTACCATCACATTCATAGATTAGATGATATGCTTGATGAATTTTATAGTTCCATTGCCTTTTATAAAATTGATTTAAAATCTGGATACCATCAAATTAGAATGAGGGAAAGGGATGAGTGGAAAACTGCTTTTAAAAAAAATGATTTTTATGAGTGGTTAGTCATGCCATTTAGATTAACTAATGCATCTAGTACTTTCATGATATTAAGGAATCATATTTTGCATGCTTTCATTGGGAAATTTATTGTGGTTTATTTTGATGACATTCTGATTTATATCAAGAATCTTGATGAGCATTTGAATCATTTGCATTGTGTGCTTGATGTTTTGAGAACAGAAAAATTGTTTGCAAATATGAAAAAGTGTAATTTTTGTATGGATAAAATTGCTTTTCTTGGTTTTGTTGTGAGTGCTAAAGGCATATAAGTTTATGAGGAAACAATAAGAGTTATAAAAAAATGGCCAATAGGTAAGAAGTTTTCATGGTTTGGCTAGCTTTTATAGGTATTTTATGAAAAATTTTAGCACACTTGCTGCGCCATTCTCTGAGGCCATAAAAACTCTGTTGTTTCAAATAGGATAAATCACAAGATTATGCATTCAATAAACTTAAGGATAATTTGTGTTCTGCACCCGTGTTAGTGTTGCTTGACTTTAATAAAACTTTTGAAATTGAATATGATGCATCTGGAGTTAGAATAGGAGCTATTTTAATTTAGGAAAGAAAGACAAGTGCTTATTTTAGTGAAAAGCTAAATAGAGAAGCCTTGAAATTTCGGACATATGAGAAGGAGCTTTATGCACTCAAAAGGGCATTGGAGAATTGGCAAACACTATCTTTGGCCTAAGTACTTTGTGATTGATGCCATACAGCAAGATGCGTTTTTAATTTCCAAGGATCCTATGCATATTAATATTCTAACTGGACCAATCACAAGAGCAAAAACTAAAAGAATTAAGGAAAAAAATACAGAAAGAAAAACAAAAAAAGTTGTGCTGGAAGTATGTTCTGATCACTTCATATCCAGATTTGAAGTGATTTCTTCAAAAATATTGTATGACTCATTTTAGAATCAGATTTGATTGTTGGTTGAAAGTGGCATTTCTGCACTTTGCTTATTGAGAGTGGATTCTCTCTAGGTTCTTCATAGAACTAACAAACTTAGTCTTTGTTCTTCTGTGTTCAAGGGTTCAAGTGGATTATCATACCTCTCTTTAGCATTCTTGGGGTGTGTATATTCATATTGGTTATGAGTTCTTGGGATTTTCTCTAGTGGATTCGTACCAATATCTTTCTTATCTCTTGTTGATTTTATTGATTTATATTTTAAATTTTTAATATCACCAAATTCACCCATTTCTTAGGTGAAACTGTTGTTCTAACATTTAATATCATAGCAGGTATCTTGAAAAGGACTTAAACATGTCAAGAGTATATCTACATGGCAGGTTTCAGTAACGTGTTACTTGAGGGAAGCTCTACAACAATGCCACCAGGATTCAACAGAGAAAAATTTACATTCTAGAAGATGAGCATGAAGATGTTCATTAAAACTTCAAAATATTGATTATGGGATATAATCCAAGAAGGAAATTACATTCCTATGAAAGTTGTAGATGGATGGAGAATTCCTAAAATTCCAGGTGAGTTTGACAATGATGATAAGAAGCTCATGACGTGAATGACAAAACTGTCAACATACTCACTTGTGCTTTAAGTTAAAGAGTACTTCAGAGTATCAAGTATGGAGACAGTAAAAGAAATGTAGGAAGTACTTGAAATTACCCACAAAGGAACCTATGGAGTGAAGCAAAGCATAATCAATACTCTAATGTCAAAGTTTGAGTTATTACAAATGAATCTAGGATAAAGAATTTGAGCTATGTAAGTTGAATTCTCTCACCTCATCAATCATTTAATTGCACTCGGGAAAATATATAGTCAAGAAAATCGAGTGAGAAAAATTCTTGATGTAGTCACCAAAGAATGGGAGCTAAAAGTGATAGCAATAGAAGATGCAAAAGGATAATCAACGTGATCTGTTGTAGAACTTGTTGGAAGCTTACTAAAATACAAGAGCAAACAGAAGTACAAGAAGGAGCTAAAGGAGAAAACATGAAAAAGAATCACTTTAAAAGCTCAAGAAAGTGAAGATGAAGATGATAAGCTAGAGGATGATGAATTAGGTTTCATTGTCAAGAGATTCCAAATGTTTTATAAAAATAGAGATGTTAGAAGAAAATTTCAATGAAAAAAATAAATCTTACAACCTCAGTTCAAAAGGAAGCAAAGGATCATATCATTTGCTTTGAATGCAAGAAGCAAGGACATATTAAAGCTAATTGTCTACAATTGATGAAGGACAAAGAAAGGAAGAAGGAGTTATATCATAAAAGAAAAGCTCTATTCACATCTATCTAAGGAGATAGTTCATCTGAAGATGAAGATAGTCGCAATGATGAAGTAGCTAATATTTGGAGGTTCAGACACATGGACTTAATGCAAGAGAATCAGCTTTGGTGGAAAATAGCAGGAATTTGAGACATTGAAAATCAAGAAGGTATATTAATAGTGGATGCTCCAGACACATGACTAGAGATACAGACAAGTTCTTCAAACTTAAAACCAAAGAAGGAGGAAAAGTCAACTTTGGTGAAAAATAGCAGGAATTGGAGACATTGAAAATCAAGAAGGAATAAAGATTGAAGATGTTTATTATGAGAAGGCTTATGCCACAATTTGCTGTGTGTGAGTCAAAGTGGAGACAAAGACAATTGGGTGATCTTTGATTCATAAGAATGTCTGATCATCAACAAAAATGACTTGCCACTTAACAAAAGAGAATTAAAGACAAAGTTGAGGGCACCAAGGGATGGTAATTGCTATATTATTTAAATTGATTATAATCCTTCTCAAAATTATTTTATGGGTAAAATAGAAGAAAGTTGGCTTTGTCTCAAATGTGTAGCTCATGTTAATATGAGACAAGTTTCAAAATTGATAAAAAAAGGATTTAGTAACTGGTTTACACCAAAATAAAATTTGAGAATGATGTTGTATGTGGTGCTTGTAAGAAAAAAGAAACAAACAAAGTCTTCCTTCAAATCAAAGATAACAGTTTCAACTGAAAGACCACTTCAAATGCTCCATATATATCTGGTTGATCCAGCAAGGGTTAAAAGTTTTAGAGAAAACTTGTATACTCTTGTGATAGTTGATAACTATTCAAAATTTACTTGGCCTTTGTTTCACTCCCCTAAAGATGAGGCATTTCAAGCATTGTTGTATTTGCTAAAAATATCTAAAATGAGAAAGGTATTTATATTGTGTCTGGTAGGACTGATCATGGAGGAGAATTTGAGAATTATGAGTTTAAAGAATACTGTGAAGAGTAAGGAATAGATCACACCTTCTTAGCTCCATGCACACCACAACAAAATAGAGTAGTGGAAAGAAAGAACATAATCCTTATTGATATGGCTACAGTTATGCCAAATGAAAAGATGATATATCAAGTGTTATAGGCAAAAGCAATATCATAGCTTGTTATATCTCTAACACAGCCTACATTAGAACAATGCTTGAGAAAACACCCTATGAGTTGTACAAAGGAAGGATGCCAAATATAGCTCTCCTAAAAGTTTTGGAGGTAGATGCTACATCCATAACAACAAGGATAATTTGGGTAATAAATTTGAGACATAACAAGGATCATCCCTTGGACTATGTCATTGGTGAAGTCAATGAAGGGGTAAAAACTTGGAGACAAGTGTTCAATGAAGTGTGTTTCTCTATATTTATCTCAAACATTGAAGACAAGTGTTCAAGGAAGTGTATTTCTCTATATTTATCTCAAACATTGAAGACAAGTGTTCGATGAAGTGTGTTTCTCTATATTTATCTCAAACATTGAAGACAAGTGTTCAATAAAGTGTGTTTCTCTAGATTTATCTCAAACATTGAACCCACCATGTTGATGAAGCCCTAAAAAATCTATTCTAGATAGAAGCTATGCAAGAAGAGCTTAACCAATTTGAGCATAATCAAGTTTGAGACTTTGTACCCATTAGGCCTAATGGCCATCAAGTTATAGGCACTAAATGCTTGGCATTAAAGAATAAGCTAGAAGAATATGCAATAATCGTCATAAATAAGGCCAGACTTGCTGTAAAAGGCTATAATCAAGAAGAAAGAATTTATTATGAGGAAACATTTACTATATTGGAAGTCATACAAGTACTCTTAGCCTTTGCCTATATGAAAGATTTTAAACTTTATCCAATAGATGTTAAAAGTACTTTTCTAAATGGTTACATTATGGAGGAAGTTTTTCTTAAACAAACTCCTGGTTTTAAAAGTCTAAAATTTCCTGATCATGTTTACAAACTGAAAAATGCTTTATGCAGTTCAAAACAATCTCCAAGTCTTCATATGAACTCCTTTGAAATTACCTTTTAGAAAAGACTATTGAAAGAAACAAAATGGATATAACACTCTTCATAAAAAGAAATAAACAAAATTTATTTATAATTCAAATTTATGTTGATAATATCATATTTGGTCCTATTAATAAAGATCTTTGTCAAGAGTCTACCAAGATAATGCAATGAGAATGGAGATGCCTATGATGGAAGAACTCAACTTCTTTCTCATGTTACAAATCAATAAAAAGAATAATGTCATATTTATCTCTTAAACCAAATATCTTTATCTCAAAGAACTTTTGAAGAAATTTGAGATTGATAAAGCCAAAAGTGTAGCCACACTAGTGAGTTCCACAATTCCACTAGAAGTAGATAAGAAAGGGAAAGAATTCAACATCACTAAATATCAAGCAATGATTTGATCACTCTTGTATTTGACAGCAAGAAGACCAGATATACAATCTAGTGTAGGCATGTGTATAAGGTATCAAGCTATACCCAAGTGATAAGCTTTTATTTGTATTTATTTTAATATATTTAAAGAGAGTTTTATTATTGATTTTTATCCCTATTTATCAATATATTAAGTAATTAATAAATAAAATAAAAATAGAATAAGTGAAAATTAATTGATATGATTTTAGCGATTAATTGGATAAATAATTATTAAATTTCTATTATAGGAATGCAGTAATAGATTAGGTGGAGGTTAGTTAAGAGTTGGATAAGAGAAGATTTAAGCATGTGCTAGACTGAACAAATGGGCTAATAGAATCACATAGACAGGCTGCTGAACAGAAGCAAATGGACTAATAGCTGGTGGAAAGCATGCAAATGACACACCTTGCATCACACATTTATTCCAGCTGCTATCACTCCATATAGACCACATCACTCATTCCACACTTCTCTTATATATTCACATCATCTGCACATAACAGGAGGATCATTCCATACTCATCACAGATGACATCATTTTTGCAATGCTTCTACTTTGATTCCATCTCCCACACATATGCCATCACTCTCATTCCACTCCACTCCACCCATATCTGATTTCTCTCCATCTCTATTTTCTCTTTTCTATCTGCAACTTTCCTCTGTTCTAAGTAATAGAACTAGAGTAAAGTTCTATCTCCATCTTTATCTTCTTCTACATTCACCATGATTGCTGCTGGTGAAGTCTTGACAGCAGTGAAAGGTTAGAGTTGATGTGATCTCTTGGAGTTCATTGTGTCTTTAATCTAAATTTGATTGTATCGAGTTGATATAGTTAATTATGAAATTATTGATTCAATTAGAGTTAGCAGATGATTAATGATTAGGGAACCGAGTTGGATTTCCTAATTCTACATAATGATTTGATTAATTTTTATCCTTAAACTAGTTAGATATGGTTATGGTTAATTAGAATAATTCGATAACAGAGTACGGTTGTATATGTTTAATTCATCTTCTTCTATCTCTTAAGTTGAATGATTCATAATTCTCTATTAAATATCTAAGTTGTAGCTTTAATTGAGGTTTAGCTAGCAAGTTGTTAGCCAACACATTCTAATTCAACTAATTAACTCTAAATATTCTGTGGATAATGAAGATAAGGTAATCTCCAAGAGAACACACTTGTCATTGATACATTTCATCATTACAAACACTTAAAATCGTAAATAATAGCATAGATTTACATTCAGAATTTAGTCAATATCTCATCTAACAAATCATCTGATTAATTTGTTAATTTATGGATTATTAATTAATTAGGTACTTTAGCATACATTTAGGCTCCTTGTGAATCGACCTAGGTTAGCTTAACTCTACTATTAGTTAGTTTAGTTTATTTTAGTAATAAAATGAGGGTTATCACCAAGGAATCACATGCTAAAGATGTAAAGAGAATATTTAGATATCTATTTGGAACTATCTACCTTGGAATATGGTTTCCCAAAGGAGGTGGAGAATACCTGGTAGCCTACTCATTCATATATGCTGGTTGTAAGACTGATAGAAAAAGCACTAGTATATAATGCCTTGTATTTCGATTCAGCAAGAAGAAATACACTATTGTTGTTTTTTCAAGTGAAACTGAGTATGTACACGTGGAAAGTTGTTGTGCTAAAGTTCTATGGTTAAATTATTAGCTAGAAGACTTGGGAATCCACTTCAAGGAGATACCAATTCTTTGTGATAACATAAGCACTATCAGTTTATCAAAGAATCAAGTACTCCACTCAATAACTAAGCACATTGATATACGACATCACTTCATCAGAGTTCATGTTCAAAAGAAATATATCGTAGTAGAATTCATTCCCACTCATATGCAACGAGCTTGTATCTTCACAAAGACTCTTGGAAAAGAATAATTCAACTACATAAGAAGAGAATTGAAAATGGCAAATCCCAATGAATTGTAAAAATTTCTTTATTAATTCTTTTATTAAGCACATGTTCATGTTTTGATGATTAATTAATTAACTTATGCAATTAAGTATGTAGAATTTTGTTTTGCAGGACATGGACATTGATTGATCAACACATCGATAAGAAGGTTGATCGAACAACGCTTCGATCAATATGAAACATTGAGGAAGAGAATTCAGGCATTTATCGAAGGAGACTTTGATCAATGGTCTTTTTGATAAAGAGTTTGACAAATGTATCATTTATCGATAAAGGAAGAGAAGGTATAATTTTTCATTATTCATTTTCATTCTTAGCAGTGATTTTTTGAAAAAGACTTAAAAAAAAAGCTTTATCGATAATCACTTCAACAAAAGTCTAAAGAAATACTTCAAAAAGCCCTTGGATAAATCCTCACTTTAAAAATAAAATATGACCGTTACTCATATCAGTTCATCGAACCCTAAATTGAAAAATTCTCTCACTCTCTTTAACATACTCTTCCCTAACAGTTTCTTCTCTTAAATTTCCTCTTTAAACCCTCCAAAAGTTCTTCCCAAACCTCACAAACATCTTTTCACCATATAATTTCCTATCATTTGTTGAATCGCAAATGTCTCAGATAATGAACAGAGCAAGAAAACACCAGTAACTAAAGGCCCTTCTTCAAATTCAAAATCCCCTACCTTTAGACACAAAGGAAAGAAGGATTCCTTTCCTCTACCAGAAGACAAAGTTAATCTAAATATAGGTGGAAGGCAAAGTTATCAAATTTCATCAAAGTGGAAGAGGAGCACATTGCCTACTGTATCAGAGTAGGTTAGAGAACACTCACTCTTATGACATTGTCAACAAAGATGTGGAAGCGGTTCTCAATGTGTGTGTCTTGTCTCAGCCTTCTCAATCTGCTCAAAAGAAGAAAGATTCTAGAAAATAGAAAGCAAGGTTGTCTTCTAAAGGTATCAATGCTCCTACTGATGATATAGCAATGGGTCATATAGATAAGGGCGTAGATAAAGGAAGTTAAAAATTGAATTTGCTAATAGGGACTTTACCCTGTAGTCTATGTAGATCTAGATTATTTGAAATACAATCATAAAACTCAGTTGAACCAATCTAACCCCATGAAATACTATGAGAATTAGTTAAGAATTGAGTTATCCTATATCCCTAAAGTAGTAAGGAGATTTTACTGTAATATGAGGATTCATGATGAGGTGAATGAAGAGGTTGTGTTGATCAAGACACATCTGACTACTGAATTAAGGGGTAGAGAGATGAGGCTTGATGGTGACCTCATCAATATTCTTTTAAAGACTGGAGATCATTTGAAAGGACTAGTAGTATTACCAAAGGATGTCTACAAGGTTCTTATGCTAGTGACAACTTCTCAAGGGAGTTAAATTTTGTACCTAAGGACATGTGTGATTATTATTCTATAATCCACTAATTTACTCAAGGAGCATGGCCAACTTGAACCTTGACTATGATGCGGGACTGTAAAAACTCATGGGCTAAGTTTACCTATGGGCTAAGTTAACTACCTATATAACTGGTTACTTCACAAACTCACCGATTATTTGATGTGGGCCTGAAAAAGTTCACATAGCACACAACCAAACTATAGGTCCCCCTTATAAAACTGTTGGGGTGTTATAGTCTCTCATGGAACCTAGGAGGCAAATGCTAACTATCGTACACCAATGGGAACCTAACCAAGTGGTAAATAAAATGGATCTCCATAACTAAAACCCAACTTATTAACAATATCATGGAACTTACTCATAGAACATATTAATGGAACATAATCATAGAACTATTAATATTCGAAATACATATTCATATTCATAATCATATTTCATAGTACTCTACGAATCAACTCACGCTATTCACAAAAATCATAGTACTCTTGAATCAAAACATAGAATTCTTATTTTCATAGTTCCAAGTCTTATAAGGCAATTTATAACATTTAATATCATCATATCTCAAATATAACTATACATATATTATTCATTCCAAAATTACATTTGAAAATCACTCAAATACAAACTAGCATGTATACTAAGTGAAAAGTGGTTACCTCTCGCCAAAGCCAATGAGATTTACCACTAACTTTAATCCTGTGCTTAAGCCAAAATTTAATAACTAATCTACATAATAATATAACACATTAATCTATAGGATTGTTTGAGTGATTATTCATTAATATATATGGTTAAACTTCCTCACTTTCCTTTTAAAAAAATTCTCAAACCTATAATCCATAATTAATGATGTCACCCCACTACTTTCTATTTTTCTAAAACCCAAATAACTTAATTGAATTCTCAATAACCCTTTAATTATTCACTTTAATTAAAATCCAAAAAAAAATCAAATTCAAAATTCCAACATCTTATTTAAAACTTTAATATCAAAAATAAACCATTAAAAATTCAATAATACCTCAAATCCTATTCTCCATTGCTGCTATGTGCTTGAGTTTGGTGGTGCCAGTACCAATCTCCATGAGTGGCTAATCTCTTGGGTTCTTGAAGATGGTGAAGATTGGCTTCAGTTCCTAAACTTCAAGGGGAGTTTCTAGTTTTAATCCATTTTTTATCTATCTATTTATGATTATTCTGATTGGATAATTGTATTTGATAGAATGAACTTTAGATTTCAGATTTGAGTCTATGCAGGGTTAATTTTGTGATTAGGATCCATTTTGGAAGGACCTTGGGCTTTTAATATATATGATTATATATATGTTCCATTGTGGCTTACTTGATGTCCATTTACTTGATACGATTGTGTTTGTGGTTGGGTAATTGGTTCCCTAGTAAGCTAAGTGACAACTTCATTGTTGACTGAGGTTTTGAGCCTAGTAGGTTTCATATAGCTTGCATTTTAGGTTAGGTTTAGTGTTGTAATTTTTTGTTGTCTTTGGTTGTTTGGATTGGTTATGGTTTGCCTTTAAATTTTGGTAAAAGTAGGGCTTTCATTGAAATCGGATTCTGGAACTGAAAATTTCGCACCCAGAACATTCTGAAAATTGGTATCCCAAAGTTGTTAGGCAACTTAAGTAAGAATACTAGAAAAATCTATTAGGTCTAGCGGATTTTGGTCAAGATCATTCGTTTACTACTCTTCCAATTTTTCTTCATTTTCTTGAATTTTTCAATTTTTTTCCTTGATTGAGTTTTTCAACTTGTTCATTGAATTTTCCTTATTTCTTGTGTTGTTTTGAGTTTATTTTGGTTTTTGTAGTGTTTATTATAGTTTTGCTTTGTACATAATAGGGTTTTGTATTGCATCAAAATTTTAAAGATATACAAACAAATATCTTGATGTTGGTTTGTTTCGCATACATAGATACAGTCATATCATTGCATTATTGCATTTGGATACATTGTTTCAAGTGTTTTGTTGCTGAAATTATTTTGCTTTGCTATTGGTCTTTGTTGGATTGATTTGTTTTAGCATTGCAAAGAGCATTTCACTTCTCTTTGGTGCTTTTACTTCTTGATTGGCTTGGTTGTTGATGCATGTTAGAATGGCAGGTTCACCCAAGAGGGGGTGAATTTTGGTATTTTGAAAATTTTAAAAAATTGAAAAATAGAGATTGAGTTAAGAAGCATATCACCAAAGATAGAGGAAGAAGATAAATAAGATATTAGAATGGTTGTTTAACTAATATTGAAAAGTTTTAAACTAGTTCAGCCCAAGATAAGTGAGATATTTCCTAGACAATTTATACTAGTTCAGCTCAACACTTGGCCTATATCAAGTCCTCAGAGCTCCTATGAGTATTCCACTATTCTCTAACATTCACGGGCTCTTAGCACTCCCCATTACTTTCCATAAGGTTATAATCCCACTCTTAAGTTTACTAGATAAAGATGGGAATATTTCCAGCTCTTTCTAGAAGAGTGATAATGATAAACACTAAAGATCACACTTTTTACGTTTCTCTCTCAAAGAATGAAATATACTCTGGACAGAGAATGAGAAATAGAGTATAACACAGTAGCCATAACATTGTAATGAATGATTTAATAACATTGTTTGTTCATATTTGTTGTGCATCTCTACTTCAGCATTTTCTTCGGCTTCTTTTATAGTTGAGTCGTTTGAATATCTGTTAGATAGCCATTAATAGAGTTGTCGGTTCCTAACGCAATGCTTTCTAACAAATTTTGCTTTTTGATGGATTTCTTCATTTCATCTTGTTTCTGCCTACAATTGATCTAGAAATATGTTTCATACAAGATATATAAAGTGTTTAAGTATATATCATTTGATTCATAATGTTTTGGATTGAAAAATCAAAGTCTATCAAAGTCTGACTTGAAAATCTTTTCGAAGATTAGTTGAATTTATTGAAGTATTTTATCGAAAAGATGCTTTATCGAAAAGAGATTTGATTAATATCAAATATTTTGTATTGAAATAGATTTTCTCATATCGAATAATACTTCGATAACCAGTCTTATCGAAATGTCTTTTAAAAAAAATGTTCTTTTGATAACAGAGGTTTGGTTTAGACTTATCGAAATATTCATAAAAAAACTCTTTTCAAACATTAATAGTAAGTCAATTTATCAAAGTATTTTTCGATAAATAGTTTATCGATAAATGCCGAAACAGCATACTTTCAAACTTTATTTGATGTTTAATATTTTCTCCAATGATTTCATAAGATCATTTATCAAAGGAAGTCATAAGATCATTTTTTTAAAAGGATCATTCTTTAAATATTTAACAATATCAGAAGACTAAATTTTCTCTACTTGTTGAAGTGTTTATCGAAATACTTATCAATAAACACTTCAACAAATAGAGAAAATTTAGTTTTATGATACTATTAATTATTTAAAGAATAATGTAAACAAACTTCACAAAATTTCAGAAACTAAATTTTCCACTTATGTCTTTATTGATAAATTTCTTTATCGATTAATACTTTGATAAATGAAGTTTAAAAAAAACCTTCACAATTTGTCCTAGTTTATCGATAAGCTTATCGATAAATGACCTTATTGATAAGTGCTTCGATAAGTTCTTTTAAAAATAGATAGGATTTTAGAAACTAAGTTAACTAACTGATTTATTGAAGTCTTTATAAATAAATACCTTTATCGATCAATACTTCAATAAATGTCTTTTGAAAATGAAACAAATTTCACAAGATTTATGAAACTAACTTTTCACTTACTGATAAATCTTTATCGAAGTCTTTATCGATCAATACTTTCATAAATATATTTTGGAAAATAGATTTCATAGACCTCTCAAACTAAAGTTTTTTAATGTCTTTATCAATCAATACTCCAATAAGTTCCTTTTGTAAAAAAGTTTTTTATAACAATTTTTTTATTATTTATCGAAGGCTTATAAAAAATAAGCTAAGTTAAAAATAATTTTGAATTGCCATATTTAAAATCATTTTATCATCATCAAAATATGGAGTCTAACAAAATAATATATAGAGAGTTTATGAGTTCAGTCTAACCACTTGGCCTACATCTAGTCTTCAGAGCTCCTTTGTGTATTATACTATTTTGCAAGATTAACATGCTCTAGGTATCTCAATACATCAACAAGAGATAACCTCTCTCACTCCTCTTACTTCCCATATGGTTATAATCTACCAACTCAAGAGACCTACTCTTGAGTTTCTAAGATGAAAGGATAAAAGATTTCTAAGTTTCTCTCTCAAATAGAGTGATAGTTAATCTTGTTAGATAATTAATTTGTATCTTTTAAATTGGTTAGTCTCTAAAAGATTTCTAAGGATAAAAGATTTCTAAGTTTCTAAGTTTCTCTCTCAAGATACCTACTCTTGGTCATATATTGGAATATTATCTTGTTAGATAATTAATTTGCATATTTTAAATTCCCATTTTAGAAAAATGCTCACTAATTATCAAGTCAACTTGCTACAGTACTGAGGTGGACAAGATTAGTTAGAATAGAATGGGAGGTATTTAGATAGCTGGATCCAAGGAATTAAGATTGGCTAATAGAATCACATGCTAGAAAAGTTAACAGAATGCAAAATGCACATGCTAGAAGGGAGGCCTTCATTCATGCATGTGCTGGACCAAGGGGTTTACTGATTCCATGTTAAAAATACCTCTCCCATATCATTAACAGAGGGATTCACGCAGGACACACTCACTTACAAGCCACCTGATGCCAATTGACCCATTCATCCATTCCACATCTGAGCTTCCATTTTTCACCATCACTCTCTCACTCTATTCCATCACAGATTCTCTCTCGATTTCCATTCTCTTTCATCTGCACTTCTCCTTTATTCTAAGCAGTAGAACTAGAGGCATATCCAACATTACATCTTCATCTTTTCCTTTTACATTTACCATGGCTATTACTGGTCTTGCTGCTACTATTGAGGTCCTGACAACAATGGAAGGCTAGATCCATTGTGTACTCTTGGAGATGATACTGAACCAGAGTCCTTAATCTAGAACAGGGAGTTCGATTGTGTCTTTAATTCCAAATCTAATTGTATTAAGTTGATGTAGTTAATTCTGATTTAATTTATTCAATTAAAGTTAGTAGATGATGAATATTAGGGAACCAAGTTAGATTTCCTGATTATGTTTATTTGAAATTTGATTAATCCTCATCCTTGAACTAATTGGACATGACTGTGGTTAATTAGAGTAATTCTATAGCAGAGTACAATTACATACATTTAATTCATCTTCTACCTCTTGAGTTGAATGATCATATTTCTCTATTTAATGTCTGCAAGTTGTAACTTTGATAGAGATTTAGCTGGTGAGTTGTTAGCTAACATATTCTAATTCAACTAATTAGCTCATATTCTGTGGATAACGAAGGTAAGGTAATCTCTAAATGGACAAACTTGTCATTAATTCATATCATAATCATTAACACCTAAAATCATAAACAATTTTATATTTAGAACTTCTTAATATCTTATCTCACAGATCATTGCATTAACTTGTTAAATTGTGCCCCATTGGATTAGTTAGGTACTTTAACATCCATTTAGACTCATTGTGAATCGATTAGGTTAGCTTCACTTTACTATAGGTTAGCTTATTTCCTTTTGATAATTAAAATGATGGTTATCAATTGGCTATGGTGCCATGGTACTTTGTAATTGTAGCACTAGTTTTTGACAACATGCGAATCTTAAGCCTAAAACCCATGACCCATCTCCAAGATCTGACCTAACTTGTCTTTTAATAGTTTTAGAGGTTCATTTTTTAACCTTAGGCAGCCTTTCACCCTTTCTTGGCTCTAAAACACTCTCATTTGTCATTCCAAACCATTCCCAACCATTCTTCCATCGTCCCATCCCATCCCTTTTCCTTTCTACTTTCCATCATCTTCTTTATTCATTGCTTTCATGGCTGATATTTGTGCAAAATTGCAACTTGAAGGAGCTTTCTTGGAGGCAATGAATAGCTAGATTCTTAAGCCCTAAGGAATAGAGATTTTTATGAGAGCTTGGACCTTCAATTTGGGATTTTCCTGTATCTATTTTCCCCTTTTCTTGCTACTTTATTGGTGTATCTTAAGTTAGATCGTTGATGTTTATTATTAGGATTGAATGTTACTGTTGTGATGTTTATTTGGGAGTTGGATATTGAGATTTATGATTTGGTAGTTGCTTTGTATTGATAAATACTATGTTTAATTTGTTAGATTCTAATATTTTGATGATAACAATTAATTGAGAAAAGATTTCAAAAAGAAATTTAACTAATAAAGAGTATTTATCGATAAGGTAGTTATTCAATAAGTTCTTTCATAAATAAGAAAGAACTTTTGAAGGAAAATCTAATTTTGAAAAGTATTTATGGAAGACCTATTTGATAAGGTTCTTATCGATGAAGACTTTGATACATCAATATGAATTTGACTTTTGAAAAGTTTGAGTCATTGTTTTAAAACTAAAAATTTTTGAAGACTTATTCGATAAATAAATTTATCAAAGAAGCCTTCGATAAGTATGACATAGACTCAGCTTGTGAAAAGAATTTTTTTAAAAGTCTTTTTCAAAGTATTGATAAAGACTTCAATCAATAAACTTTATTTTTTAAAAGAAGACATTTTAACTTCAAAGACTAGTTTATCGAAAGAGTATTCGATAAGAGAATTTATTGAAGAACACTTTAATAAATAAAGAAAATTTTTGAGTTAACAAAAGCACTGAACTATTATAAGTATTTGCATTGCCTTGTTTGCTTTTTGATAAGATACTATCTTGTTTATTCCTTCTCAAAATGATTTGTAAAAACTTATGATCAGAGAAAGAAAGCTCAAAAGGTTTAAAGTCTAATCATCAAGATGTTTTCAAGTTTAGTCAAGTCACTAGATCTTTGATTTTTGAAAATAATTTTGACAATGACTTATCTGATGTGTTGACTTCTCAAATTGATCTATGAAAGCTTAATTTACAAATTATCTAATATCAATATTTGAGAAAGACATGATAAGCAGTTTTAAATTCAAAATACTGAAGCTTTAATTCTCTGATAAATGAATTTTATGATGATATATTGCTTATAATGATGTTTATTTATTTGAATAATCTATATTTTGATAGATCCTGAAATCATTAAAGATTTGAAGTCTGATTCATTATGATCTTATTGATAATCTATTCTATCATACCACTTATCAAAGTTATCTTCAACAAGATCTTTTTGCTAAGCTTAACTAGCCTTAATTATTCTGTGAATGATTTTGTTAAGGTAATGAGCTAAATGATGATCCTATGATTTGATCTAAATTTGATAAATGATCTTATGTATCTTGTTTCCAATTTAATTTCATAATTTGAGAAAAGATCAAAGATTATGAAAGTCTATTTCAAAAGTTTGAAAAGGCGTTCTTTAGTATTTATCGATAAATCTATTTATCAAAAAACACTTTGGTAAATAATTTATTGAAAAATATACCGATAAGTCTAAAAATATATGTTTTGAAAAGAATATTTCTCCATAAACTTTTCGATAAGAATGTTTATAAAAAATCTATTCGATAAATCATGAATTATTTCTGTACAATTAATTTAAGATTTATCGAAGTCCTTTCAATAAGGCTGTTTATCAAAGTACTATTAGAAAAATCTAAACATTGTTTCAAAGGAATTCATTTTAGATTTATTAAAGTCCGTTTTGATAATGAATTTCTTTGATAAAAACTTTGATAATTTGGACTGATTTGTGAAAAGATTTTTAAACTATACTTTGATATATTTTAATCTTTAAATCTAAATAATTTAAAAACAATTTATATGTGATTATACTGATTATATATCTTCTCTAAAGCATGTTTTAAGATCATTTGTAGGCTAAAACCCTGATTATACGAAGAAATTAATTAAAGAGCCAAAAGTCAAATGCATATATGTCAGCAATAACGGCTATATTCATTAATAGTTATTTAAACGGCCACTTTAATGGATTTATGAAGAACACAACTATAAATTAAGACAAAGCCAGAAAGAGAAAACTGAGGAAGTTGTATGATGTAAGAGGATCTAACATGCTCAACATACACTTTGATTATATCCAGTGATTGTATCTCTATTTCTCTTATTTAGTTCAGTGCATAGTATATTTTTGAGAGAGAACTTAGAATGTTTGAGTTTCAGTATTTATGATATCTTCTCTACTGAGAGAGTTTGTTATGTTTCAAATCAATTTCTAAGTTTCTCAAGAGTGTGAGATTCTTGAGTGGGTTGTAAAGGGGAGTGAGAGGGATTCTTACTGATAAATACCTTACTAGTTGTAAGGGGAGTGGGAGGAAATTTGCAATTCACCACCTTCTTGGGTGATAAAACCATAATTAAGATTTGGTATTAGAGCATATCACTTGTTTAAAGGATCTAACAATCTCAAATGCAGATATCATAGTTGGATTTTATTATAAACTACTTTCTGAAAGTTTTGATATCATCATTCCTCATAGTTTAGAAAAATCTGAATTTATATATAGGAAAGGTCAGATGATCATATTTTTAAAAACTCTTGATTATGATATGAGGAAAATTTTTTCGAATGATTTTGATTTTAAACCAAGAATTGATTGGAATGAAAATGAAAAGAAATTATATTCCTTTAACGTTAAAGCAATGAAAATTTTGTACAAAGCTTAACTGATAATGATTATTAGAAATTCAAATTTTGCTCGTGTCAGAGATATTTTTAAAACTCTTAACTCCATATATTCCTCTGACAATTATGTTAAAGTTGATAGTGATGATAGTTCATCTATAATTGAAAATTGTAAATCTACTACCATTAAACAAATGGAAGATGATGTTGAAGAAGGAAAAATCACTTAACATCTTCATGAAATGATTGATAACCATCATTTTAATTATCAAACAAAAACTAAGCTAAGTAATAGTAAAGTGAAGCTAACTTAGGTCGATTTACAAGGAGCCTAAATGGATGTAAAATTCCTAATTAATCTAATGATCCACAAATTAACAAATTAATCAGAGGATTTGTGATATGAGCTATTGACTAAATTCTGAATATAAATCCTACACTATTGTTTATGATTTTAGGTGTTTGTGATGATGAAATATATTAATGATAAGTGTGTTCCCTTGGAGATTACCTCACATTCATTATCTAGAGAATATTTGGAGTTAATCAGTTGAATTATAATATATTAGCTAATAACTCGCTGGCTAAAATGTTAATTAAAGCTACAACTCACAGATGTTAAATAGATAAATAAGAATCATTCAATTTGGTGATAAACTCATATTTGTAGTGATTTTTAGTGTGCTTAAAGTGAGTTTTATAATTGATTTTATTCCCATTTATTAATATGATGAGTTTTATAACTGATAAAACACAACTAGCAGTAAATTTAGAGCTCAAGAAGCAAGAAACAACCTCTGGTGTAGCTAAGAAAAAGGTGCATTTGAAGGAACTACCTATCCCAAGGGAATTCATGAGCAACAAGAGGAAGGCCTTAGAGGGGCAGAATAAGGAAGTGCTTAATTCTTTCAACAAAATTGAAGTAAATGTGCCTATACTAAAGATAATTCAAAGAATGTCAGAATATGAAAAATGTTTGTAGGACAGTTGCACACAAAAGGAAAGACATAAACCTAAATAACTGGCGCAGGCAGGACCTAAAGCTTCTGCACTCTTTAACTCTCAACTTCCAGTGAAGTGTAAAGATCCAGGTGCATCTTCTATTCCTTGTACAATTGGCAAGATAACTATTCCAAAAGCATTGCTAGATTTAGGTGCTGCTATTAATGTTATGCCAAGTTCAATTTATCATACCTTAAGAGTAAATCTGATCAAACCAACTAGTGTGTTAGCTCAATTGGCTGATAAGAGAATTAGAAATCCTAAGGGAACTTTAGAAGACTTTTTAGTTCAAGTTAAGGAATTTGTTTTTCTTGTGGACTTTTATATTTTGGATATGTCAAATAAATCTCTTAGTGATAGTATTCTTATTCTAGGAAGGTCATTCTTGAAGACAACTAATACCATGATTTGCATGAAAAATGGAATTATTGAAATGGAATTTGGTGGGCACATAATTAAGTTTAACATGTATAGACACCCACATCAGGATCATTCTCTCCTAGGACTTAACACGATTGTTGCATCACTTGGAAATGAGTGTGATAATATTCATGAGTTTGAAAATAATGATGAAGATGAAGAGTCTTCCATTTCTAACTCCTCCACTGATTTCTCTACTTTTTCTTCATTTAATGGTGATGTGTTATGCATTAATTCTAAAGTTAATTGCTAGCTTACCACTATGGGTGATTTTTCTTCATCTTCATCTAATAATTTTTCTATTGGAATTAGCCTCACTGTTTCAAGTGATGAACAATATCAAGGAAGGTTTGTAGCAGATTTAACAAAATTGCAAGACAAGGATTATGTAGCATACTTTGTGAGACAAGGAATTGGAACCTCTGAGCTAGGGAGTTTTCAATTCAATAATTATATACTGCATTCTAACCCTATTCATGAGAGCTTCAAATTGGAATTTTTAGACATTTCAGAACTGCAACAATTGAAGGATATGGTCCAACATCAACAGAATTGCATGGCAAGGACAAAAGTAGATAATGCAGTAGTTATATGAACAAGACCATTTCCACTATCTTTTGGATATGCATATATTCTACAAGCTGTGGATTTTCTCTTAAGATAGGTGAATGATATATCAAAAAGAAAGGATGAAGTAGGTGGTACAGTATTCCAGGTTAATCGCCAATTATTTAAGCTGTACAAGGAGAACTTTGAACCCCCATCATACTCAGGTTGTCTCATTCCTTGTTTCCCCACTTACAATAGTCTGGTTTATATTGTTTTACTTATATACTTGAGTTGTAAATTGTTGATTAAGTGTGGGGGAGGAGACCAAGTCAATAGGGGTAGATAAAAATTAATAAGTTCATCTTGGATTCTAAGTTAGTTTTGTCCTCTTCATTACTTTTGCCTTTGCATGTGTTTCTCTACTTCTTCACATTGAGGACAATGTAGAAATTAAGTGTGGGGGAGTAGTTTGTGAAATAGGTAAGTAAAATTAGATAATTGCTGTGATTCTGTATTATGGTCGCGACCTTGAGATGTTATTATTACGACTAATATATGCAAAAATGTCAAGTTTCTTCTCTGTGAAAATTAGTCGCGACAAATGAATATGTTTGTCACGACCAGTAATTCTTACTTTATGATGATTACCTGTCTTTGATGTTTTAGTCGTGATCTGTCCTTATCTTTGTCACGACTGTAACTATGTGAATTTTGGTTGTGACTGGATGGACACTTGGTCGCGACTTAAGCTTGTGTGTTTGTCAGGATTACTCTCTGTGATAATGAGTCACGACCAGTGTACATGTTAGTCATGACCAATATTTCCTATTTTCTGAAGACTTCCTCTTTGTGTAAAATAGTCGTGACTAAAAATATCCTCAGCTGAAAAATTTTCTTGTTTCATCTGATTGTTGTTTGTCTAATGGAACTTACTGTTATGGATTTAATATTGAATTTTAAACACATACTTTTGAACATTGGCAAGCTTGATGAAGTATAAGTTGCTTGTTTCATTGATTTACTACTAAAAATTGTGCAGCTCGAATTATTGATCTAATTTATTTTGCTTAATATTCATGCAATCTTGTCATAGTGAGTTGATTAGGGTGAGTAAGCTAGATAGAAGGAATTTAAGCCTCCAACAGATACTCATTTATATTGTGTGATACCATCTATTTTAGTAACTTTGCAGAACTTGTCTCAATCCTTGATTCAAAACCACATTAGCTTCTTGAATTATAAATATGATAATGGCATTTCTTTCAAAGCCCTTTTGCCCAAACAGTAGCTACATAAAAAATTAAATCCTTTATTTAACTTCTTTGAGACCTTCACTTTCTTTTAAAATTCTATCATTGATTAATGAATGTTTACATGGTACTTGCTGCTGTGAAATATCTGATAAATTGTATCATCAATCAATCAAAGATGAGAAATAATCAAATGTGAGTTATGTATAAATAAGAAAGCCAATTCGGTTCCCTACTTCTTTGTCCTCTACTACTCTAATTGCATTATTAATTATAGAATTAACTACATTAACTTGATACAATTAACTCTGAATTAAAAACACAATGAACTCCCTGTTCAACTTAAGGATTTTAGTTTAGCATCATCTCCAAGAGAACACAGCAGCTTAGCCTTGCATTGCTATATGAACTTCAATAACAACAGAAAACACAGCAGCAGTCATGGTGAAAATAATAGATGAAGATGAACTATATAACTTCCCTTTGGTTTTATTGAGTAGAATATAGGAAAGTTGTAGAAGAGAAAATGGAGATGGAGAGAGAAATGGAGAAGGAATGGCATGAATAGAATGGAATGAAGGTGGAATTGGAGATGCATATCTGAATTGGATTGTCTAAATGGAAAATGGAAGAGAGTGCCTAGCGTCCCTCCCTATGATATAGAATGGTGTGTGTATATAGGTGTGGAAGGATGTGAAAGGTAGCTGAAATGGTGTGAATGATGTGTGGAGTGCATGAGCTGCTGCTGAAATGTGTGATTTTGTTCAGATCAAAGCATGTATGTGATTTTGTTCTCTGTGTGTGTGTGTGAATAGTACTTCTCCATGTGCCAGCATATGCATGCTCTCCCCTTGCAATATGTTCCTCAATTCCTAGATCTAGCCCATGTACTATCACATGTCATCAATTCCTTAAGTCCAACGGTCATTCTTCCTTAATCCATTGATCTATGATAGAAAAATAGAATAGACATATTATTTGTTCACTTTAAGCACTAAATTAATATCAATTAATTCTCAACTGTTCTGAATATTATTTATTTAATAATTGCTTAATATATTGATAAATATCAATAGTAAACTCACTTTAAACACACTAAAAATCACTACAAATATGAGTTTATCAACTCCACCACACTTGTCTTTTGTACTCCAAGCAAAATTATAGATCAAGATTAAAATTCAAACACATGTTCAGCATATTTTGCAAGAGATTCAGTATAAATACTTGTAGTCATCAACATTTTCCCTTTAATTGGTAGTAGTCTAAACTAATTTCATACCAATCAAAGAATTCAAATCATGCAATGAAATCATAATAAGCAACTAGGTTGAGATTTCCTCACAAGGTATAGTGTTTCACTCACTCTCTTATCATGGTAATTTCACTCAACCATCTAGCTTAGGCTTCCCATAGGTTTGTAACCATCATACATCTCTCCACCACTAACTGCTACAAGGGTTGTAAATCAAAGGGTCTTTATTAGGTTATAATGTTGGAAAGGCCAAGTGATAAAATGGAATTACATGTCAATGATTAATGAAAAACTGCACATGATCTTACTTCTTTAAGCTAATTCAACATTTGATCATAGTCTCAAATGTGCAACTGCAGAAAGTATCACAATTCACCAAATATTTTCCTTTCATGCTAGTTGAATATCACATCTTTTTTTATCTGGTTTATCTCTTCTTTCTTTCTTTCTTTTCTCTTTCCTGTACTTTTTCTTTTTGCATTTCTCTATCTATTTTTTCACTATTAAACCCGATAGTACATATATTAAAATTCTGATATCCAACAAGTGGTGCAATTTATTAGTTATTAAACAGTTAAGACTAACTACAGCAATAAAAATCCTGTACAACATTCATTAACCAAGGATGAAATTTTAAAAGAAAGTAAAGGTCTCAAAGGGGTTAAGCAAGGGATTTAATTTTTTTATGTGGCTACTGTTTGAGCAAAAGGGTTTTGAAAGAAATGTCCTTATCATATTTGCAATTCCAAGAAGCTAACGTTGATTTTGAATCAAGGATTGAGACAAGTTCTATAAAGTTACCAAACTATATGGTGTCACACAATGTAAATGAGTATCTATTAGAGGCTCAAGGATCCTTCCATCTGGCTTACTTACCCTAATCAACTCACAATGACAAGATTGCATGAATATCAAACAAAATATATGAGATAAATCATTCATGCTGCACAATTTCCAGTAGCAAATCAATGAAACAAGCAACTCATACTTTATCAAGCTTGCCAATGTTCAAAAGTATGATTTTAAAATTCAATTTTAAATCCATGATAGTAAGTTCAATCAGACCAAGCAATAATCAGATGAAACAAGAGAATTTTTCAATTGAAGTTCAAGTATAGTCGCGACAAAAGGGTCTTCTGGTACCGACTGCTTTACATAAAGAAGAATTTTTCAAAAAAACATGGAATATTGGTCGTGACTAGCATGTACAACGGTCGCGAAGCATGATCATAGAGAGTAATACTAACAAAAACACAAGCTCAGGTTGCGACCATATGTCCATCTAGTCACGACCAAAATTCACAGAGAATTACAAGCCCGACAAAGATAAGCACATAACACGACCAAAACATCATAGACAAGTAAGCAGTAGAAAATAAGAATTAGTAGTCGCGACAAACATGTTCATATGTCGCGACTACTTTGCATAAAGAGAATAGGTCGTGACAGAAATACGTAAAAGTCGCGACTAATTTTACAGAAATGAAACATGACATATATTCACACATTAGTGGCAACAAGAAAAGGACAAGGTCATGACCAGAATATAGAATCTCAACAGTTATCTGATTTTTGTTTACCCATTTTTCACACTAAAGTTCATACTCCCCCAAACTTAATTCTATATTATCCTTAATGTGAAGAAGTAATGAACCACATGCAAGGCTGAAGAGATAAAGACAAAGCAAATCCAGAATCCAAGATGAACTTATTAATTTTTACCTACCCCTACTAACTTGGTCTCCTCCCCCACACTTAATCAACAAATATTATCTCCAGTATATAGTAAAACAGTGTAAAATATACTATTGTAAGTGGGGAAACAAGGTAGGAAACAACCTGAGCATCATGGGGGCTTGAAGTTCTCCTTGTACAGCTTCAATAGGTGACCATTGACTTGAAATACTATACCATCTGCCTCATCCATTAATTGAATTGTTCTGTAGTCATGCCCCTTGGTCACCACATATGGCCCATCCCATCTTGCAGCAAGTTTTCTAGGATTGAAAGCATAGCTAGATTTAAATCTAATAACCTTATCTCTAACTTGAAATTCCTTATGTAGAACCTGTTTATCATGAAGAACAGCTCTTTCCTTGTATATCCTGGAATTCTTATAATCATCTAGCCTTATTTCTTCCAACTCTTGAATCTGTAACATTCTTTCTTCTTCAGCAGTGTCAAAATCCATGTTGCAAGCCTTGCTCAAAATGCTTTGTGCTCAACTTCTACTGGCAGATGGCATGATTTACCATATACCATTCTATATGGGACATCTCAATGGAGTTTTATGAACTGTTTTGTATGCCTATAAAGCTTCATTTAACCTTATAATCCAATCCTTCCTGAAGGGTCTTACTATCCTCTCTAGAATCCTCTTGATAGCTTTATTGAAACTTTTCCTTGACCATTCGTTTGGGGATGATACGCGGTGGAAACCTTGTGCTTGATCCCAAACTTGGCAAATAACCTTCCTAAAATTTGATTACAAAAATGAAAGCCTTGATCACTCACTATAACCCTTGGCACACCAAACCTTGGGAAGATGTGCGACTTGAGAAATTTGGAAACTATTACTGCATCATCTTTCCTTGTTGGTATAGCCCCCACCCATCTTGAAAGATAGTCCACAACAAGTAAATATATGTATATCCAAAAGATGGTGGAAATGGTCCCATGAAGTCAGTGCCCTATACTTCAAACACCTCAAAGTATCATAGGTTGCTAGGCATGTCATGCCTTTTGGTCAGTCCACCAAACCGTTGGCACTTATCACAAGCCTTGCAAAATTCATAGCAGTCTTTGGATAATTGTGGCCAATAAAAATCAGCATCAAGAATCTTCTTTGATATCTTCTTTGCACTGAAATGGCCTCTACAAACAGAAGAATGACAAGCTGTAAGAATGATGTCCACTTCTTCACTTGGCACACACCTTCTTATAACTTGATTACTGCACATTTTCCAAAGAATAGGTGGTTCCCAAATGTAAAATTTCACCTCATGTTTGATCTTCTGGCCCTAAAACTGATATAAGGAAGGTGAATTAAACCTGTAACAATATAATTCACTATGTGGCAGTACCAAGGTGTAACTACAAAAATTACAGAAACGGAACAATCTCTAAATATATCACAAATAAGGTCAGAATCTAATACTCCCCTTGTATTTTCAGGCAACTTGCTCAAATAATCAGCTACCACATTTTTTTGCTCCAATTTTATCCCTTAGCTCTACATCAAATTCTTGAATTAATAGCATCCACCTCAAGAGCCTAGGTTTGGACTGTGGCTTTTTAAACAAGAACTTAAAAGCAACATGGTCAGTGTATATAATCACTTTAGAAATCAAAAGATAATATCTGAATTTATCCAATGCAAACACAATGGCAAAGAGTTCTTTTTCTGTGGTAGTATAGTTCTTTTGAGCATTATCTAATGTCTTAGAGGCATATGAAATGACTTTAGACAGCTTACCATCTTTCTATCATAACATTGCACATACATCTTCATTTGATGTATCACATGAAAGATCAAAATCTAAATGCCAATTAGGTGCAGCAAGTATAGGTGGTGTGATAAGTATAGCTTTAATAGTATCAAATGCTCTCTTACAAGTATCATCAAAATAGAACTCTATATCTTTTTGCATGAGTTTAGAAAATGGAGATGCAATCTTGCTAAAATGAACCTTCTATAGAATCCAGCATGTCCTAGAAATGACCTTAATTCTTTCAAAGATTTGGGATAAGGAAGAGAAGAAATAACCTCAATCTTAGCTTTATCTACCATGATCCCATCTTTAGATATCAAATGGCCTAGAAATATGCCTTTATCTACCATGAAGTGACATTTCTCAAAATTCAGTACAAGCTTTTTCTCAATGCATCTTGCTAGAATTTTCTCTAAACTTTCTAAACATTTATCAAAGTCCTTACCATACACTGTAAAATCATCCATGAATACCTCCATGTTGTTTTGTAAGAATTAACTGAATATAGACATCATAGCTCTTTGAAATATTCCAGGAGCATTGCACAAGCCAAAAGGCATCCTCCTATAAGCATAGGTACCAAATGGACACGTGAATATGGTCTTCTCTTGATCTTCCGGTGCAATTGGAACATGAAAATATCTTGAAAAACCATCAAAAAAACAGTAATGGGATTTCCCAATAAGTCTTTCTAGCATTTGATCTATGAATAGTAAAGGAAAATAGTCCTTCCTAGTTGCATCATTCAATTTCTTGTAATCAATACACACTCCATGAATTCTGCACTCTAGTAGGAACTAGTTCATTTTTTTCATTCTTTACCACAGTTATTCCACTCTTCTTTGGCACAACATGAACTGGACTTACCCATTCCCTATCTGAAAGTGGGTAAATAATGCCAGCATTCAACAGTTTAGTTACCTCTTTCTTGACGACATCAGATATCAAGGGATTTAACCTTCTTTGTTGCTGTTTAATATGCTTGGCTCCTTCTTTCAACAGAATTTTATGTGTGCATACATATGCATCTATACTAGGTATAACAACTAAAGCCCATCCTATTGCTTTTTTATGTGTTTTTAAAATTGAAATATGCTTTTCTTCCTCAGAAACAGAAAGTGAGTTAGCAATTATAACAGGTAATGTATTATTTCCAGCTAAAAACACATATTTAAGGTTACTAGAAAGTGGTTTGAGTTCCAACTCAGGTGGTTGGTCAATTGATGGAACCAACTTCTTAGTTTCTAGAGCTGTAACATGCTTTATCAAGTCTATCCTCATAGGTTCTGTGTTGTTCAGTTCTGTTCCTATAATGAGAGTTCCAGCAACTAGTTCTCCTCTAATTTTATCATGATGTTTCTCTCCAAATCTTTCATTCAAAAAGTTAGTAACAGATAAAGAAAAAAGATTGTAGGTTGGAAAGTAAGCTATCAACTGAGATATAGTTAATACTTGACACATCACCACTACTATCAAAAGAAAATACAGAAAAGAAGAAATTTCATATTCAAGCAATTCACATTTAGCTCAATCAGATTTCATCATATGCTTTCATGTTCCTCTTTAGCCTCTTCAATATATGCATCAATTGCACTTAAGCCTAACAGTGAGTAATCTTCAAATGGATATCTCATTGCTTCATAGACATTAAAAGTTATGACATTATCACCCACTTCCATTGTGATGTTCCCATTTTTCATACTTATCATAGTGTTGGCTATTCTAAGGAATGACCTACCTAAGATAATATGTCCTTCTGAATTTGAATCATGTGACATATCCAAGACATAAAAATCTGCAAGTATAATCAAGTCCTTGACCTTAACCAATATATCCTCTAACAGTCCCTCAGGTTTCCTAGTGGTTCAATCAGCAAGTTGTACTATTATAGATGTTTCCTTAAGTGAGCCTATGCCTATGGCTAATGATGTATAAATAAAAGTTGGCATCACATTGATGGCTGCACCAACATCTAATAGAGCATTAACACATTGAAATTTACCAATGGTGATTGGGATTGCAAAAGGAACCTGGATCATCACATTTAATAGGATGTTGTGGCTTAAACAAAGCTGACACACTATAATATACTTGAACCCTTTCATTTGGTTTGCAGATCTTTTTATTAGTGCAGAGTTCTTTCATAAAATTTCCATACTTGGGTATGCTTCTAATCAAATCTACAAGTGGCACATTAACTTCTAATTTCCCTAACAGATTCAGAATATATTGTTCCTGTTTATCTTTCAAAACCTTCTTTGGACACATGTATGCATTAGGGAAAGGTATATGTTTAATGCTTACTTCTCTATCCTTCTGTTATGCTGTGTTGTTCTGCATATCCATGCTCCTTCTTATTCTAATTTCTGCTTGGTTTTTGATTTGTACTGCTAGAAGTAGCCACTATTTCCAGCACAGCAGATGATTGTGCAGTTTCCTTTAATTTAGTTTGCTCAATAGTCTGCTGTAACATGTTCTGCTCTTTGCTACTTTCTGATTCGAGTATGGGTGAAAGCTTTTCTCCAATCTCTTATGCAGCTACAGATATCTTTTGCTTCTCAATTTCGTCCTTAACCTTTGTATCCTCTACTGTATCTACTTTCCCTATTATTTTTCCACTTCTCAAGCTTATAGCATTTACAGATTTAGGGTTAACAACCATGTGTGAAGGTAAATTTCCCCTAATTCTGGCCTGGACATCATTCACTGAGTTTGCTAACTGTGATACTTAGCCATTCATGTTTGCTACTTTTGTCTCCCATTGTTCCATTTTACTCTCTAATACAGCAAATTTGGCTTCTGTTGTTGCTTGGTTATTCTCCACAGTAGATCTCAAATCCATTAAGTTAGAGCAGAAATTTGTGTTGATGGAGTTTATATTTGAATTCATCATAGTAATACTCTTCATTATCTCAGATAAGGTACTTCGAGAGCTCTAGAAAACTTAGCCACTTGTTTATCATTGTTGAATCTATTCTGCCCAAAATTCCTATCTCCACCTCCATCCCTCCATCTGAAATTAGGATAATCTCTCCATCCTTCATTATATGTATTGGAGTATGGATTCCTTTGTGGGTACTGATTTTGTTTGCTTTGATAGATCACTGATACATTTTCACATTGCGTAGGGCAATTGGCAGTGGTGTAAATAGGAGAATAGAAAAGTTGACAACTAGGAGCAACAAGAGCTTGAGAGTATGGGCTTTAAATATGTGAATTTCCCAATTGAGCAACTAGGTTGTTGATCTGAGCATTCATGACAGCAACTTGAGACGATAAACAATTATAATCTTGAGAGGGCCTTGCAGAAACCTCATTGACTTGCCTAGCATCATAGTCCCCATACTGCTGATCATTGCTTACTATTTTCTCAATCAGGTTCCATGCTTCATCTGGAGTTAAATCATCAATAGAGCCTCCAGTAGCTGCATCAAAATTCTTCCTGCATGCATAGCGCAATCCTGATTGAAAATAATGCACCAAATGCTCAGTTAGAATTTGGTGGTATAGACATCTAGCTAGCAGCTCTTGAAATTTTCCCCAAAACTCATGGAAAGATTCTTGGTCATACTGTTTTGTAGTAAAAATCTCGTTTCTTAATGTAGTTGTCTTTGAAGTAGGGAAGTATCTCTCTAGAAAAGTATTCCTCAAGTTGTTCCAAGAATCCAATGCTTGAGGTGTATGATGTGGCATCATATAAAACTATTCCTCTGTCTTTCCTTCAAGTGTAAAGTGGCATACTTGTCTTTACACAGCATCCATGCCAGCACCTACAGGTTTCATGGATGAGCAAACCCACTGTATAGTTATCAAGTGCTTGAAAGGATATTCACTTGCCAATCCATAAAATTTTGGAAAGTTACTTAACAAAGGACCTTTTAACTCAAAATTAACATCCAAAGCGGGATAAGTGCGGAAAGGATTAAAGTTTGCATGAGAAGAAGTCAATTCTCTTATGCTCCTACATGCTCTTCTATTATTCATATTATTTTCTCCATGTTGCTCATTTTGAATGCTCTGATTATGAGTATGAGTTTCAGCTTCATTAACATGCTCCATAACAAAATGATTATCTAATATAGCACCAGATGCATAATCAGTTTTAATTGTAATAGATTCACCAGAAGAACTAAGCTCAAGAATAGAAATCAATAGAACAGTTAGGCAAATTAATAAGGCTAAGATCTTAAATCAAACTAGTGTTGCCTCTATCCCAAGGAAAGAACTCAGAGCTTCTGTTTATGCAAATCACACTCAACAGTGATGCAGAATATCAAATATGTCACAGATGTAACAATTCTAGGAGTTTAGATCAAATAATCTTAGTTTAAAACAGTTAGGTCGCGACTAAAAGGTCACCAGGTCAGACTAATAAGCATAGAGAATAGAGATCATGACAAAAATGAACTTCACGTTATGACTATCAGTCACAGAGAGGAAAAATTCTTAATTAGGATTTCTAGTCGTGACCAAATGTCACTTTGGTTGCGACTAAAAATCACAGACAGTAAAATGCTTACTTCTCAATCTCTAGTTGTAACCAATTGTCACTTAGGTCACAACGCAAAATCACAGAAAGTAAACCTGATTGAAACGATGATTTGTGGCTGTGACTAAGTGTAAACTCATTGCGACTAGAAATCATAGAGAATAAAACTGGATGAAAAATATTTTTTGTTGCAACCAAAAAGTAGTCAAGTCATGACTAAAAGTAACAGAAAGCAAAATGACTTGAAAATAATTTTTTGGTTGTAACCAAATATGCTTCTGGTCGCTACAAAAGTTCACAGAGACGCTTAGAAATCAATTTCAAGTACTGTTAAAATGTGTGATTCTATTTAGATCAATCATGTGTGTGATTATGTGCAGTGTGTGCAGGAATAGTGCTGTGTGTGTGAACAGTGCTTCTCCATGTGCCAGTGCATGAGCTCCCACTTGAAATCTATTTCTCAATTCCTGGATCTAGCCCATGTGCTGTCACATGTCATCAACTCCTTAAGTCCAGCTGTCATCTCCCTTAATCCATTGATATGTGATAGAAAATTAGAATAGACAGATTATTTGTTCACTTTAATCACTAAATTGATATCAATTAATTTTTAACTGTTCTGAATATTATTTATTTAATAATTGCTTAATATATTGAGAAATGGAGATAAAAATGAACAATAAACTCAATTTAAACACACTAAAAATTACTACAAATATGAGTTTATCACTTATTCTAGTTTCTGTCTGATTTCTGACTTGCACTGCTAGAACTAGCAACTGTCTCCTGCATAATAGATGGTTATGCAGCATCCTTCAATAAGATTTGCTCATTTTCCTGCTGCAATATCTCATTCTCTTTGCTACTTTTTGTTCTACTGCTCATTTACTTCATTATCCTTCTTATCCTCTTCTATATCTGCTTTCCCTATTATTTTTCTACTTCTCAAGCTTATAGCATTTACAGATTTAGGGTTAACAACTTTATTTAAAGGTAGCTTTCCACTGATCATTGCCTGAACATCACTTACTACATTAGCTAATTGTTATGCATAGTCGTTATGTTTGTAATCTTTGTTTCCCACTATTTTATTTTACTCTCCAAGACAGAAAACTTAGAGTCTATCATTGCTAAGTTGTTCTCCATAGTAGATCTCAAGTCCTTAAAATTAGAGCTAAAATTTGTGTTTATGGAGTTTATATTTGTATTCATCACATTAATGCTCTTGATTAACATAGATATACTATCTTCCTTTGCAGCAGTAGGTAATTCTATAGGTCTAGAAGATTTAGCCACTTGTCTATTATTGTTGAATTTGTTTTGTCCAAAATTCCTATCTCCACCTCTATCTCTCCATCTAAAATTAGGATGATCTCGCCATCTTTCATTATATGTATTGGACTATAGATTCCTTTGTGGAAATTGATTTTATTTGCCTTGATAGATAGCTAATACATTTTCACAGTGTAGGACAATTGACAGTAGTGTGCATAGGAGAATAACAAAGATTTAACTAGGAGCAACTAGAGCTTGAGAGTAGGGGCTTTGAACATATGAATTACTTAATTGAGCAGCTAGATTGTTGATCTGAGCATTCATAGCAGTAATTTGAGAAGATAAGCTATTATGATCTTGAGAAGACATTGTCAAAACCTCATGGACTTGCCTAGCATCATAACCCCCATACTGCTGGTCATTGCTTGCTATCTTCTTAATTAAGTTCCATGTTTCATATGGAGTTAAATCATCAATGGAACCCCCAACAGCTGCATCCAAATTCTTTCTACATGCATAGCGTAATCCTGAATGAAAATACTACACCAAATGCTCACTAGGAATCTGGTGGTATGAACATCTAGCTAGTAACTCTTAAAATCTTCCCCAAAACTTATGGAAAGAATCTTGATCATACTATTTTGTAGCAAAAATCTCCTTTCTCAATGTAGCAATCTTGGAAGTAGGGAAGTATCTTTCTAAGAAAGTAGTCATCAAGTTATTCCCAGGAATCCAAAGGTTAAGGTATATGATGCGGTAGCATATAAACCTATTCCTTTGTATTTCCTTCAAGTGTAAAATGGAATATTTATCTCTGCACAGCATCCATGTCAGCACCTATAGGTTTCATGGATGAGCAAACCCATGCATAGTCTTTAAATGTTTGAAAGGATCTTCACCTACCAATCCATAAAATTTTGGTAAGTTAATTAACAAAGGACCTTTCAACTCAAAATTAACATCCAAAATAGGACAAGTGCTAAAAGAACCATAGTTTGCATTAGAAGAAGTGTGTTCTCTTACGCTCCTATGTGCTCTTCTATTATTCATGTTATTATCTCCATATTGCTCATTTTGATTATTCTGATTATGAGTATGAGCTTCTCCATCATTAACATGCTCTATGACAAAATGATTATCTAAGATATCACCTGATGCAAATTCGGTCTCAGCTGCAATAGATTTACCAGAAGAAATAAGTTCAACAATGTCATATCCCAATTTTTATAGAAGCCCAGTATATAGCCTGAAAAAGGGATGCTACTAGACCCTATTGAGTAGAGGTCTTAGTAAATAGAGAAAATTATGATGATCAGTTTGATGCAACATAGAGTTTTGATATGAGGTCCTGAAAGATTTATATTAATTTTTGAAGAAAAAGAAAATTAATACAGTATTCTATAGACCTCAGAATAAGATGAAATATGGTAGTAAATTCCTATAATTAATTTAATAATTTTTAAAATTGACAGAACCCGAAAAGGAGTTCTACAGAATTTACTACAGAATTTACAATGGATTAAAATACCCGATAAATAGGTTTTTGGAGAATTTCTCGGGAATTGAGCCCATGAAGATAGTGGATCATATAGAGGGTCTAGAATGGCACCTTATAGGCCCAATGATATTTTCATATAAGTATGTGGGTCAGGGCTAATAAAGACCGAGAAAAATGAAGAATTACAAAAATGCCACTGAAGGTATGCCACTGTATTGTGTCATGGAGTCAGAGTCAGACGAAGGGCATTATGATCATTTGACTAAGGTTAGACAGTCAAGAAAGGGTCTCTGGATAGTTGACCAGGGTCAAGAGATACTCTGGTAAGGTATAAAAAGAGAAGAGTGCCCATAGAGGTATTAAAGGTATTTTGATAATTTATTAAGGATATTTCTTAGAAACTGAGCCACCAGAGTATTTGGTCTTGGTTAGAAACCCAATATGACAATCCAAGGCCCAAAAACGTAATCCAAGAGTAATGTGGGTCCAAGAGGCATTAAAATATTGTTTTAGTGTTTTTTCAATAAAGTAAAGTGACCTGGTTCAAGATAGAACTGGGTAAAGTGATCTAGAATCATGAGAGGACATAAATGGGGCCCACAATGCGCCACATGATATGATTACAATAAAAGAAGAAAAGCAAAGGACACATGGCATGATTAGAGAAAAAGGAGAAAAAGCAAGAGGACATGTGGCACGATCTCGGCTGTCCATTCAGGGAAAAGACTCTGGAACTCTCTGGAAAGGCTGAGTCAGTTGGTGATGTGTCCCAAGGGCCCCACCATTGCACCACATATACCCCTGAGGTGTCCTTTGAGGTGTCTTGGATGATGTCATTAGTGGTGAGTCATCAAGGAGGGTGATGTCATCGTGATGATGCAGGCAAAGCTTCTTGAGAAAGGAAGCAATCTAAGCCATTCATCGCGAATCAATCTGGACCATTCATTCCACCTCCTCTCACCTATAAATAGGCTACTCCCCTCCCATTTCAAGACACACAACGGATCTAGTAAGAAAAGGAAGAGAAAGAAGAGAGAAGGAAAGAAAGAAAGGAATGAGTTCTGGTGGAGCCAAGAGCAGTCTAAGGAGTTTAAGGACTGGGCAAAGCTTATGAATGAGGTAAGTAAGTTATCAAGTCCCTACTCTAATAAAGTAGAGGATTTCTCTTAGTGGTTAGAATAGAGAAATATCTCTATTAGTGGAAGTAAAGGCTACACGCCAGGTAATAGACTTACCTACTTGTATGCTTATACTGCTTGGATGTTTTGTGTGATGTTTTCTTACCTTGATGATGTGAGGCATATATGATTAATTAATGCTCTGTTTCTTTTTATACTATGGCCATATGTTATAATTAAGTAACATGGAAGTATGCATGTTATCATGATGCAAGCATGATCATTAAGTACACACGTAGTAACATCAAGAATATAATTGCATACATTGTATGGTTATCGTTTGCTATTGAGATTTCCCTAGAAATCTCGTCTCCTTCCATTTAATCTCAATCCCACAGGTATGTTTAAAGAGGATCGAAGAATATAGAGAGGAGCTAGGGATTGGATAGTGCAGAGGTTATGCAAAGACGGGACCAAAGTGCTGGAATCAGGGAAAATGTAGGATGAACAGTAAACTTTGGACGTTGACTGATGTGGAGTTGGTCAAGGCGTGGTCAATGAGTTATTTTTCTCTAAAATAGGATTATGTTAGCTTCGCGTATCAATTTGAACCACTTCGTTTCAATTTTTCTAGAATTAGTTATGATTTTTTGAAGTCAGGTCACTCCGCTGGAATTTACACAGTAAACAACAGTGTTCGCTAGGAGTAAAATTTCAGATTGTATGATTTGACTTCAATGGCCCTAGAAGTAGTTCTAAATACCACTAAATGGTCCCTAAAATGTAAGAAAAGGAGGATGTTTCAAACAACATATATAATATTAGCTTGACTTAGGATCTTAGCTTTTTTAATTTGCCTAAGTGTTCTATTGATTTCTCTATCCAAAGGAAAGAATTCAAAGCTTTTGTTCATGCAAATCACACTCAATATTGATGCAGGATATCAAGTATATCACAGATGTAGTAATTTTATAAGTTCATATCAAGTAATCGCAATTTAAAACAATCAGGTCGAGACTAAAAGGTCTCAAGGTCACAACTATCAATCACAGAGAATAGAGATTGCGATAAAAATGAACTTTACTCGTGACCGTTAGTCACAAAAAGCAAAATTTTTGAATTAGGATTTTTGGTCGCGATCAAATGTCACTTTGGTGGCGAGTAAAAATCACAGAGAGCAAATGCTTGAAGTTTTCAGTTTTTGGTTGCGATCAACTGTCACTCAGGTCACGACTAAAAATCACTGAGAGTAAATATGAAATAAACACTGATTTTTGGTTGTGACTAAGTGTCAATTTGGTTGCAACTAGAAATCACCGAGAAGAAAATTTGATAAAAAATATTTTTGGTTGTGACCACAAAGTACTCTAGTGGCGACTAAAAGTTACAGAGAGCAAATATAAGTTAAAAAAATAATTTCAGGTTGAGACCAAAGGTGTTTCTGGTAGCGACTAAAATTTACAGAGACTCTCAGAAATCAATTTAAGCACTTTGGTCATGACTAGAAAGGCAAATGGTCGCGACTTAACAAGATAAAATACTAAATTCACAGAAAAAACTAAAACACCTATATACTTTTTATATTTTTTAGGCCTAGAAATTGCTTATGAAACGTTAACAAGTAAGGCTCCTCAGCAATGGCGCCATTTTGATAACTGCCATTTTAATTATCAAACAAAACTAATAAACCAATAGTAAAGTGAAGCTAACATAAGTCGATTCATAAAGAGCTTAACTAGATGTAAGAGTTTCTAAATAATTTAATGAACCACAAGTTAACAAATTAATCAGAGGATTTGTGATGAGCTCTTGACTAAATTCTGAATATAAATCCTATACTATTGTTTATGAATTTAGGTGTTTGTGATGATGATAATGACAAGTTTGTTCCCTTAGAGATTACCTCCCTTTCACTATCTATAAAATATTTGGACTTAATCGGTTGAATTAGAATATGTTAGCTAACCACTTGCCAGCTAAAATCTCAATTAAAGCTACAACTCACAGACATTGAATAAAGAAATAAGAATCATTCAACTTGAGATAGAATAAGATGAATTAAATAGATACAATTGTACTCTATTATAGAAATATTCTAATTAACTATAGTCATTCCAACTCGATCTGAGGATGAGAATCAATTAATGCAATCAATTATGTAGAGATAGGAAATCTAACTCGATTCTCTAATCATTAATTATCTACTAACTCTAATTGCATCAGTAATTATAGAATTAACTACATTAACTCGATACAATTAAGTCTAAATTAAAGACACAATAAACTCTATATTCAACTCAAGGATTCTGATTTAGCATCATCTTCGAGAGCACAGCAACTCTAGCCTTCCATTGCTGTCAAGACTTCAATAGCAGCATTAAAACCAGCAACAATCATAGTAAATGTAGAAAGGGAAGATGAAGATAAAGACTAAACTTTCTCTAGTTCTATTGTCTAGAACAAAGAAAGGTTGTAGATGAAAAGAAGAATGGAAAATGGAGAGAGATATGTTGTACACATGGGTGATAAGATAGGTTATAGAAGATTAATTAAAAGTCCTTGGATAAGTAGTACACATGGGAAGACTCATTTAGGCCTAAATAATCACTTTTTATGTTTAAAATGCTGATTCTATTTTTATTACTGTATTTTTGCAAAAAAAAAATAGTTATTTTATTTAGTATTTTGATTTCGTAGGTTACATTTAATACTTTTTAGATCATACTTGAAATGATCTCTTAAAAAATATTGTATGACTCAATTTAGAATCATATTAGATTGTTGAGTGAAAGTTGCATTTCTGCACTATTTCTTGAGAGTGAATTCTCTCTAAGGTTCTTCTTAGAACTAACAGACCTATCAAGACTTCACCAAACCTCTATTTAACCTTCTTTGGGTTTGTATTTTCAGATTAGTTGTGGATTCATGAGATTTTCTGTCATATCCTAATTTTTAGACCAGAAGCCCAGTTTGTAGCATGAAAAAGGTAGGCTATAGGTCCTATTGAGCAGAAGTCTCAGAAGTACACATATGACATTTAGGGACTAAACTGCAAATAATGAGAGTTTAAGGACTAAATCGTAAATAGTGAAAGTCCCTGGGGCATTTTAGTAATTTGCTAAAAGATGTTTCTTGGAAATCGAGCCACCAGAGTGCTTGAGCTTGATTAGAAATCCAAGATAATATTCCTAGATGTCCAAAAATGTGGCCCAAGAGTTATGTGGGTCCAAGTGACATTAAAATAATATTTTAGTATATTTTAAATAAAGTTACCCGATCAAAGATAGAACTGGGAAAAGTGATCAGATAAGGCTTTAGACTTATCTAGATGTCCACATGTCATAAGTCTAGAAAAAGGGAAAAAAGTTAAGGACATGTGGCACGATCTCAGCCGTTCATTTCAGGAAAAGACTCTGGAATTATCTAGAAGCACTGAGTCAGCTGGTGAGGTGTCCCAAGAGCCCCACCATTGTGCCACCTAGCATGTGAGGTGTCCCATGGATGATGTCACTTTTGATGAGTCATCTAGGATGATGATGTCATTGTGATGATACAGGCAATGCTTCTTGAAGAACCTAAGTGATATGAGCCATTCATCGCGATTCAATCTGGACCATCCATTTCATGTCCACTCAACTATAAATAGACCCTTCCCCTTACTTCATTCCCATGGCCAATAGCAAGGAAAGAAAGAGAAAGAAGAGAGAGAAAGAGAAAAAGAGAGAGAGAAAGAGAAAGAAAGGAAGAAAAAATGAGTTCTGGTGAAGTTAGGAGCAATCCAAGGAGTTTAGGGATTTGGCAAGTTTAGGAATAAGGCTCTGACCTATGAAAAGAATGAACCTTAGAGAAAAGGTTAAGGACTAGAAGAAAGGCTCAACGTCAGGTAGTAAACTTACCTGCTTGTATGCTTATACTGTTTGGATGTTTTATGTGATGTTTACTTACCTTGATGATGTGAAGCATGTATGATTAAGTAATGCTTTGTTTCTTTTTATACTATGGCCATATGTTATAATTAAGTAACATGGAAGCATGTATGTTATCATTATGCAAGCATGATCATTAAGTACACACATAGTAACATCAAGCATATAGTTGCATACATTGTATGGTCTCCTTTTGCTACTGAGATTTCCCCAGAAATCTCACCACTTCCATATCAATCCAATCATAGCAGGTCTTCTCGAGATAGAGGAGATGAAGATGCATGAAGAAAAGCTAAGAATTATTTAGTATGATTGATATGTGATTAATGTATGTATATAATGTTGATTGTTGGAATTTTTCATTATCAATAGTAGCTTGAGGAGAGGTTGTGCCCTTTAAACTATAATTAAAAATAGTAAATGATTGAATAAATGTATGATATTTTACCAGTAAATAGTAGACATACCAAGCTTCGATTTGATATATAAAATGTCTTATTTGGATATCTACACAAGGAGATATGATTTTTCTAAAGTTGGGACCAGAAATGCTGAAATCAGGGGAAGGAAGCTAGATGAACAGTAAAATTGGAATGTTGACCGATGTTAACTTGTTCAAGGTGTGGTCAACAAGTTATTTTTCTCTAAAAGAGAATTAAGTTATCTTTGTGTAGCAATTTGAACCACTTCATTTTGATTTTTCTAGAATTAGTTATGATTTTTGGAAGTCAAGTCACTCCTTTGGAATATACACAGTGAACAACACTCAAGAAAGTAAAATTTCAGATTATGTAATTTGACTTTAATGACCGTAAAAGTGATTTCAGATGCTACTGTTTGGTCCTTCAGATGTAAGAAAAGAAAGATGTTTCATTTTCCCTTGTGGGTTGGCACCAGAATATCTCAATATTTCTTTCAGAAGAAAACTCCTCTATTCACATAATGTGAAACAAGGTAAAATAGAGGATATTGAATGTAAGAATTAATGTTTGAATAATCACTGTTTGATAGCGATTGGTAAGATACTTAACTCCAACATTCACTTCAGCTTCTTTTATACTTGGAGTTCTTTAGAATTCCATTAGACACATTGATGTTATTGTTGAAGAAATAAAGCCATTGGTGGGTTGTTGATGGTATTTACATTTAATGCATTTTGACAGTTTGATATTCTTTGTTTGAGAATGATATGCAACTGTTGGAAATCGTGCCCTAGGGGCCAATCATTGTCTTATGAACATTATTGATTTATGAATTTATTAATTGAGTTATCATATTATTTGCATGTTTACTATGATGACCATCCTTGGATAATTCATGAAATTATCCTAAATGTCCCTGGTCGATCATCTATGCAGGAGCACAGATGAAATAAGACCAGTATGACTTTAAAGATGTATAGAGATATAAATCAAAGTCATAAGCACATGTAAGAGTACAAGGTACTGGACCGACCCGCTATGAGAGAACTGCATGAGTAACGTCATAAGCTTCTCTCATATACAAACCATGTCAATACGCCCTTTGACCTGAGATCATCATGGATTCCTACATGACAAAACGCTCAGCTTTGACCTAGTCAAAAGTCACTTTTGACCAAGTGATCATAAAGACTATGTTCGGCCTTAGTGGTTTTTCATACGGAGGAATGTGAATGGTCAAGATGGAATTTGTCCCTCACATTCGTAGAGAGATATTACTGAGCCCCTCGATGAGTGAGTCTGAGAAATGTATGTCCATACTGTAATGGAAAGGTAGTTCTATTTCTATAGTCAGACTACTCAGGGATCGAGAAAGTAACAGTCAGGAATAGGAGGATGACATTATCCATGCCTCATCCATGACCAAAATATCGCGTGACAGAAGGGACATGATATGGTTGTATAAAAGGTTACATCGTTTATCGATCCTCATATGATTTGGGTAGTCGTTATGTCTTGCTAGAGACCGCTTGCGACTTGTGGGCTAGTATAGCAAATGGCCCACTGCCAACTTCATATGGGCCTACAGGGTCACACACAAAATAGCCCAACACGAGCTATGATGTCCAATTCATTGAATCTAAGACATGTCCAGATTCAATGAATGATCCAGGATATATGTATATATATTTATTTATATTTATATTTGTATATATACATTATATGTATATATGAGATTTAATTTATAAGGATAAATTAAATCTCTATCACGTTTGAAATTAGAAATTCAAATTGATAGGATATCTCATATAAGAGATATTTATAAGATTTAATTTATAAGGATAAATTAAATCTCTATCATGTTTGAAATTCGAAATTCAAATTGATAGGATATCTCATATAAGAGATATTTATAAGATTTAATTTATAAGGATAAATTAAATCTCTATCACGTTTGAAATTAGAAATTCAAATTGATAGGATATCTCAAATTTGATTTATGAGAATAAATCAAATATAGTTCAGTCTTATCTTTATTTAAAATTAAATAAATGGGTAATTAAATCTGTGGGACGGATTTGATATTATTTATTTAATTAGTTTCTTATAAAATTATACAATATATGATATTGTATTAATTTTAGAATTAATATAAGATTAACTCCAAAATCCAATTCGGTTGACAGAAAAAAACGCATAGCATCCTATATATATGATTTTAGGAGCTGCGTTTTGCACAGAGAAACATATAGAACATAGAAAGGCCAAAGGGGACTCTGCAAAAGGTTTACAGATAAGAAACTGCTGAAATAGAGACGGAGAGGATGAACTCTTGAGAAAGCCCTAGAGGGACAAGAGACGCTAGCACATCATTCGTGGTTAGAACGTTGTTCGTGTGGATACCGGTAGAGGAAGCCGACCTGAGTCGTCGACTTCTTGTGATCAGAAAGGGAGCACGAGCCGCAGAGAGAAGCTGTGAATGTCGTGACCGAAAGCTGTGGAAGTCGCTGAGGCACACTAAGGGTAATACTTCTTCCCACTTGACTTAAACACATACGGTAGATCCTGGCAAGGAATGGAAAAATTTTTAAATTAATTTCCGCTGCGTGTCTTCCAATTCCTAACAGCAACCATGTGTCATAAAAAATATCTAAAGAGGTTAAGCATATAACAATTGATTCATGTGATTCAGATTAAAACATCAGATTCTGGTTTGAAGTTCTTTTCAAAAATCATTTAAATTTATTATACTGTTTATCAAAAGATGCCTTATAGAAAAGGACTTTGATAAATGTCAAAATTTTGTTATAATAGTTTTAGCTTTTATTGAATAGAAGTTTGATAAATAGCCTTATCCTATTATTCTTCAAAAAATATCCCTTGTATAACATAATATTTCAGACTTAACAAAAATATAAGAATCATTTCAAAACATTTCACAATAGCTAATTTATCCAAGTCTTTTTCGATAAATATGCTTATTTAAGAGGTTATCAAAAAATGACTAAAGAATAATGAATCAGACTTTCAAACTTCTTTCTTTGATGTTTAAAGAGGATTTTATAAAATCATTTAACAGTTCAGTGTTTTTGACAAACTAAAATAATATCTATTTATTGAAATATTTATCGATAAATGTCCTTATTGATTAATGCCTTGATAAATTAAAACTTGAAATACTTTTTATGTCAAATTGCCTTTACTTATCGAATCGCTTATTAATAAATTCCCTTATCGATAAGTACTTTAGTAAATCCCTTTGTAAACATATAAAATTTTAGAAACTACGTTCACTAACTGTATTGATCGAAGTCTTTATCAATCAATCTTTCGATAAATCCTTTTATAGAAACTGATTTTGCAAACTCTTATTTATCGAAGTCTTTATTGCTAAATGCTCTTATCAATCAATCTTTCAATAAATCTTTTTGTACAAACTGATTTTGTAAACTCTTATTTATCAAAGTCTTTATCGATAAGTACCTTTATCGAATAAGTTTTTGAGAAGTTCATTTTCTAAAACAGTATATCCTAATTTCATAAGTTAAGTTTAAATCTTATCAAAGTCTTTATCAATGACTAGTAGCTTTATTGAATAAGTCTTCAAAAGTTCCTTTTGTAAACTGTTTCTCATAACAAAATTTTCTTTTTATTTATCGAAGGGCTTATCCATAAGTACTCTTATCTATAAGTTTATCAAAAATAATCTCAGTAAAAATAGTTTTGGAATATTGAAGTTTAACATGGTCAAGATTATTTGTCATCATTAAAACATTGGAGCCTAACACTTCTCTCCCTTTTTGATGATGATAAAACACAATTGCTAATAATAGAATGATTTGAATGATAAACTAAGCATTAGAACAATCAAAATCAAAGGTTTATCAACAAGCAAAATGAAATGACAGTAAGCACATTAGTAAATGTATATTTCATTGAACTTGTAATGTCAGAACAAAAGTATCGATAAAACATTCAAAGTATGACCAAAAAACAAGTTAGTTCTTCTCCCCCTTTTTTTCACCATTAAAAAGAAAACAACTAGCGTCAGAGGAGGCAGGAGGTTAGGAAGTTGAAGAAGTAGAGGCGGGTGGAATTAGTGTAGGAGCAACTGGGGCAGAAGATGTAGGAGTAGGAGTAGGATTTGGTGAGACCAATAGCTCTTTTATAGAGAAGGTAGTGTTGGAATGGTCAATTTTATTACCCAAGTCAGCCACTTGCTTTCCCAAGAACTTGAGTGCTTGTCGTTGCAGATAAATAATATGGACGAGAGTTGCCACTTGTTTCTTGGTGACTTCATTGCCCTTAATGGCTTTAGAGACAATTTTGTTCTCCAATGAGTGTCCAAACTCATTAAGCAACTCAGAAAGGAGGCTTGTGTTCTATTTTAAACATGACCAATTAATCTTTCTTTAAAGTTCTTCAATTCTCGTTGCCCAACATGTTGGACAGCACTTGGGCAAAGGAAGGAGTAAATGATGGTTGAGCAAGGCTTATTAAAGATTGAGCTACATCATTATGATAATGTATATTTCATAATGACAGCACTTAGCTGCTTGCCCTTCTGAGCTTGCTTGACACCACCTAGCAAGGGTAGATCATCCTCATTATGCGGATTTGCTCAACCATAAACCTTGGTATCTTAATTTCTTTCTCTCATTTCTCAAGTATGCAATATCGTTGCAATGAAGGAAGAAAAAAACAAGTTAGGGGTAGGGAATTGGTGTGGCCTTAGACTTGTCAAAGTGAAAATTCAAATTTCACTATAGATCAAGGCCCCTATGTTAATATTCTTACCATTGATAATCCTGACTAGCAATAAGTAGTCATCCTGAGTGAGATAAGAAGCTTCCAGAGTTGTTTATCATGCTCATTGAGTAGATGTAATGGATTATTCTATGATAATGACATATGTCTTTAGGTACAAACTTCAAGTCTCCCGTGAAGCCGTCATTAAGCATGAGAATATGATAAATGTTCTTCAAGGACAAGGCAGGTATGTTCTCATGATTAGTGGTCATAAGAAAAAATTAATCACTTCACTATCAAGTTCAATCTTTCTGCCTCTCAACTCAGTTGGCATATAGCTTCTTACTAACTCACCATCCTCATTAGCTTTATCAAATGACTTCATGTTACAATTCGATCTTCTCACTACTTTGGGTTATAGGATAAGTTCATTCCTAACCAATTTTCATAGTATTTCGTTAGGTTGAAGAGGCCTAACTAGGTTTAATTATTTTACTTATGGTAGTCTATATCCACAGAGACTACATGACAAAACTCTCTCTCGGCAAAATTAGCCTTAAACTTGTCCTTCTATACCAACTTATATTCCTTCTCCTGCTTTTATTGCTTTACTTTCTAGGGATTTAGATAAAGTGTATAGAGGTAGGATGAATAGGTGTGGGTACAAATATATATAATTTTTTTGCTCTCCTTACTGTCTCTTCTTTCTCTGACTAGAAGCAGTAGGGGCAGATGGTGTGAATTGTAGAGAGAGGCCTATGTTGATACCAGTGTTAACTGCTTGATTAAGATTGTCATTTGAGTAAGTGTTTTTAAACTCAAACTACTCAGACATGGTAGCCAAGATATGCCTCTTTCTCTTTGAAGGTTAGTGAGCTCTATTCCTTGTCTCGATTTTTTGTTGTGTTGTGGCTCTTGGAGTGGTTGTCTCTGGTGACATAACTTCATCCTTTCTTACTTTATGCTTGTATTTTGACTTGGAGGGAGGTTGTTTCCCTTTGCTGCTATTGCTCTTAACATTCACCTTCTTAGTTCTAACCATTTTTCATATAGATTGAGCAGTGTCGAGGAGAACAAAGCAATGACAGTGCAAGAGGAGATATTTATGATGATAGATAGGTTTGAGATGTTGGGGAGGAAGATTTTGGAGGTTTAAAGACGTGAATTGAAGATTGGAGAATGGTTATGGATTTTCAGTTTCAAAGAAAGTGAGAATATTTTGAAGAGGGTTTCGATAAATTGGCACAATAACAATCAAATTTTGTCTTTATAATTGATGATTTATCAATAAGCACTTTGATAAGACCCCTATTCGAAGTGTTTACTGATAAATATAGAAAAATAGTTAAAACAATTTTACCAAAGCACTGCATTTATTGAGGGCTTTTCGATAAGTGCCCTTTATCTAAAAGTGATTCAATAAAAGTCAGTACTTGACACTTCACAAATGACTTCACTAACTTTTATTTACCGAAGGGCTTTTCAATAAGTGTTCTTATCAAAAAATTATTTGATAAAGGTCTATTTATTGAAGAAAAGCAATAACTTCTCTTTTACCTCCTCTTTATTGAAGCCCTTATCGATATGAATATTTATCGATAAGTGGTTCTATAAATCTTACCATTATCTCAATGATGAAGTTACTTCATTTTTTTAATATCTTATCAATAAGACGCTTTATCGAAGACTTCTTTGATAAATTTCTTACTTCTTTTACCTGTTCATTCTTTCATTTATTGAAGTCTTCTTCGAATAACCTTCTTATCGAAGTATTTATCGATCAACTATCTATAACTTTCCTGTAAAATAAAATTTTAAATACTGCTATGCTTAAGTTAGTTAATAATCAAAACATGATATATGAATTAATAGTATAGAGACTTAAGTTTAGAATCTTTTTACAATTCATTAGGATTCATCATTCCCAATTCTTTTCTGATATAACCGAATTGCTCCTTGGCCAAGGCTTTGTGAAAATGTCAGCCAATTGTAGATGAGTTGGAATAAACTCCACATTGATATCTTTCTTTTGCAAATAGTCTATGATAAAATGATGCCTTATGTCAATGTGCTTTGTTCTTGAATAAAGTACTGGAGACAAGTTGATGTGCTTGTGTTATCACAGAAAATGGGTATTTCCTTGAATTGAATTCCTAAGTCTTGTAGTTATCATTTTAGCCATAACACTTGTGCACAATAACTTTCCATATCTACGTACTTAGCTTCGGTTAAAGATTTGCAATAGTGTATTGATTCTTTCTAAATTAAGAAACAAGACAATCACTAAGAGATTAGCATTGTCTACTGATACTCTTCCTATCAGTTTTACAACCAGTATGATCTTAATTTTTGTAGGTGACTAGAAATCTCCACCTCCTTTAGGAAACCATATTCCAAGATTGATAGTTCTAAAATGATATTTGAATATTCTCTTCACAACTTTAGCATGTGATTCTTTAGGTACAGCTTGGTATCTTACACACATGCCTACATTGTACTAAATGTCTAGCCTACTTAGTGTCAAACATAGTAGAGAACCAATCATGGCTCGATATTTTCTGATATCAAAATCTTTTCCCTTCTCATTTATATCAAGTTGAATGGTTGAACTCATTGGCGTGGTCATGCTTTTGGTTTGATCAATCTCAAATCTTCTTAAAAGTTCCTTCAGATACTTTGTCTGTGAGATGAATATGTTCACCTGTTTGATTTGCAACCCAAGAAAGAAGTTTAGTTCACCGATCATTGACATCTCAAATTCTCCCTGCATCATCTTAGCACACGCTTGGCAAAGATTCTCATTAGTAGCACCAAAAATCATATCATCAACATAAATTTGAACTACTAAAAAAGTGTTGTATATATCTTTCCTCTTTTAAATTAAGAGAAAATTACTTTACAACTTCCAAAAATCCTTTGTATCCATCAGTTTGAGGAGAGAGAAAAATGATGTGATACATCAAGATGACTTTTCAACTTCCAAAGATCCTTTGCATATTCCTCTGGATCAATCACAAGAGCAAGATCTAAAATAATTAGGGAAGCACTGAATTGGTTAGTACAAGAGACATTAACAAAGTAAATGATAATTGGAGCAAAAAATCAGATTAAAAATACTTAGGATATCATTAATTTCATTTGTACTGAAAATATAGATTCTGAACATATTTTGGACTTGGAGACATTAATTTAAGGGCATTGGACCAATTAGTACACATAGAAAGACACATTTGGGCCTAAATAATCACTTCTTGGCTTAAAATATTGATTCTATTTTTATTATTATATTTGTATGAAAATTAATTATTCGTTGGCAAACCTGACTTTTAGATTTCAAAGTTAGTTCCATTAAGTCCTTGTTATTTTATTTACTATTTTGAGTTCCTATTTTATTCGAGTTCCTAGGTTGCATTTAATACTTTTAGGTCAGATTTGAAATGATCTCTCCAAAAATATTGTATGACTCAATTTGGAATCAGATTGGGATTGTTGATTGAAAGTTATATTTCTGCACTTTGTTTATTGAGAGTGGATTCTCTCTAAGGTTCTTCATAGAACTAACAGACGTATCAAGCCTTGATCAACCCTGTGGTATCTTTCAACACTTCAGGTCCTTGTTCTTCTGTGTTCAAGGGTTCAAGTGGATCATCAAACCTCTGTTTAGCATTCTTGCGGTGCATATATTTGGATTGGTTGTGGGTTCATGGGATTTTTTCCCTTGTGGGTTCGTACCAATTTCAAGTTTGGCTAACAAGTTGGAAGCCAAGGTTAATGAGTTGAACACCAAGTTTGGAAATCTTAGTAACTTAGTGACTCAAAATTCCAATTCCATCAGTAAGATAAAGTCTTAAGTGAGTGAGAATATTCCTTCTAACATTGTCATCAACCCCAAAGATCTTAACACCATATCATTAAGAAGTGGTAAAAAGGTTAGATTTGAAGGTGAAGAAGAGCCCAGTAAAGAGGAGGATGATGAGTATAGCCCACCACTTACAATGAAGTTGGGTAAATATGAGAGTAATAAGCAAGAAAGCATGAAGATTGGCAAGGATATTGTGTTAGAGAATCAAAGGATTAATGATCTCATTCAGAAATATGAACCGCAAAAGGAGTTTACTTCACAATTGGATATTTAAGAATCTCAAGAGGAGAAACCTAGAACTACAAAAGAAGAGGTTAATCTACTAGAGAGATCAACATGCAAAGGAAAACAAGTTAAGGAGAAGGCATAATCAAGTGAGCAAGTAGCCTCTAGGCCAAAAGGTAAAGAGGTATGCATTTCTAAACTCCCTTATCCTGAAACTTACTTTATGGGTAAAAAGAAATTTGATGAAGAGTTTGCCCAAAAGGCTTATACTCCTTTCAGTAAGCTTGAAATGAATGTACCCTTGGTTGATTTCATTAAAGGCAATCCAAATGCCAAGTTTTTTAAAGAGTTGTGTTCTAATAAAGAAAAATTCAAATTGTTGAGATGATTCAAATGAGTCCTAATGTCTTCTTTGTTTAAAGTTTAGCTGCTCGTGAATTGTCAATATCCTGGATCCTATACAGTTCCTTGTACTATGGAAAATGTTCAAATTAAGAGAACTTTGTTAGATCTAAGAGCTGAAATTAATGTGATGCCTTTGTCTATTTCCTTGACTTTGGGAGTAGATAGCATAAAAGACAATAGGGTTATGCTTCAATTAGCTAATAGGACAGATAGATACCTTGAGGGCATTTTAGAAGACAGTTTGGTGAAAGTTAAGGACCTAGTGTTCCCTATGGATTTCTGTGTTTTATGTGACAAACGAAGTAGTTAATGATAGAACTTTGATCCTAGGAAGACATTTTCTAGCTACCTCTAAAACTATCATAAGCATGAAACATAGTGCAATTACCAGGAAGTAGGAGATCATGTCCTCTCATTTGATATGAATGGATCTATGAAATATCCTTTTGATAACTCTACTTTCATTGGATTGAATGCAATTGAAGTAGCTTTAGGGGAAGCTAGGGATGAGTATGAACTGAATATGCTGCATGAGAGTTATGAACTTGTGGTGCATGGATTGAATGCCAATTGTAATGATCAAGAATCTTATGAGCTTATTCATCCTTGAGTGCATATGAGGAGTATTTCTCCTCTCTCGATTCAGTATTTTCATTATCTTGTTCTTGTAGAAGTGATGGGCCATGCATCAATTATTTAGAAGTTCATATCATGCTTTCCATTTCTCAAGATTTTACATTTCTTCTGGATTTGACTCAATTTCATCTTTCTCCAGTTATGTTGCCTTTGGAAAGGATTTGTTAGCTAATTTTCCAGGATTACAAAACATGATTGATGCTAAGAATGGAGAAAAAGTTGTTGAGGAACGTCTATGTTCATTCCTCGATGCGAACACCTCAAATTCTGGAGACCTGATTTCTATGCCATTCACCATAATAAGAGAAAGACCCTTTGCCACAACAAAAGGTGTTAGGGCTGATCCATGAAGAATCAATTCCAGCTGCTCCATCATCACATGTTTTGCCTATTACACATCTTGAGAGTTTGGTTACATGGCCAACCATTCCTAGCCTACCTCACTCATCACATTCTAAGATCACTCCACACAATTTAAGATTTTTAAATGTTTAACCTCTGATTGCAATGTAGGTCAAATTGAAGTTGTGCCCAAGTCTGTTGCTGCTATTAGTCAATTACCAATTGACTCAACAATTGGGAGGCCCATTAATTAAATTATTGAAGCAAGTGATGTTGTTACATGTCATCAAGTGGATTCTTCATAGGGGAGTTTTTCTAAACTTTCCCCGCTTATTCTTTCTATTGTTCAACCACTATACTTGATTTGAAAGATTTAACTTCTAATCTAAAATATGCTTTCTTAGAAGTTGACTCTCAATTGGTTGTGATTATCTCAAACTCCTTGAGTGTGGATAAAGACTGCAAACTTTTAAGTGTTCCTAGGAAGAATGAAGAAGCTTTAGGTTGGACTTTAGCTGACATTAAGTGAATAGATTCTACCACTTGTACACATAAGTTCTTTCTTAATGATGATGCCAAACCAATTAGGCATAGCCAAAGAAGGTGGAACCCCTTGATTTCTGATGTGATAAAGAAAGAAATTGATAAATTGATTAGATCCAGAATATCTCTAATAGTGAATCAGTTTTCCCTGTGCATGTGGTACTTAAGAAGAGTGGTATAACTGTGGTAAAAAATGAAAACAATTAAGTTAATTTCAACTAGGTTTCCAAATGAATAGATGATGGTATTGATTATAGGAAATTGAATGAAGCCACTAGGAAAGATCATTTCACTCTATGGATAAAATTCTAGAGAGCAGGGAAAATTCAATATTGCAGTCTAGATGCTCACTCAGGTTACTTTCATATACCCGTAGACTTTAAAGATTAGGAGAAAACCACATGTACTTGTCCTTTTGGCACCTATGCCCATCAAAGGATGCCTTTTGGTTTGTGCAATGCCCCAGAAACTTTTTAAACATAAATATGATTTCCATATTCTCTGATTTTTTTTAGCACTACATGGGATGTTTTCATGGATGATGGCACAGTTTATGGTAACCCTTTCAATGAATGTTTAAATAGTTTGATAAAGTTCTTTAAAGGTGTACTGAGAAAATAGTTTATTTTGAACTATGAGAAGTGCCACTCATGGTCAATCAGGGAATAGTACTTTGCATTTGATTTATAGTAATGGAATTGAAGTTGATAAAGCAAAGGTTAAATTGATTTTTTCTTTACCGGTGTGAACCCACTAGAGAAAATCCCTCGAACAACCAATCTGAATATACACACCCCAATAATGCTAAATAGAGGTCTGATAAACCACTTAAACCCTTGAACATAGAAGAACAATGACCCAAAGTGTTGGAAGATGCCACAAGGTTGATTGAGCAATGATAAGTCTGTTAGTTTTATGAATAACCCTAGAGTGAATCCACTCTCAATAAACAAAGTGCATAAATGCAACTTTCAATCAACAATCCTGATCTGATTGCAAAATGAGTCATACAATATTTTTGAAGAGTTTATTTCAAATCTGACCTAAAAAGCATTAAATACAACCTAGAAACTTAAATAAGTTAGGAACTCAAAATAGTAAATAAAATATAAGGACTTAATGTAATTAACTTGGAAATCTAAAAGTTAAGTCTGCCAATTAATAACTAATTTTTGCACATATAATAATAAAAATAGAATCAATATTTTATGCCAAAAAATGATTATTTAGGCCCAAATGAGTTTTCCCATGTGTACTACTTGATCCAGGGTCTTTAAATTAATGTCTCTAAGCCCAAAATAAGTTCAACATCTCAATTTTTAACACAAATAAAATTAAGAACATCCTCAGTATTTTTAATCTGATTTTTTTGCTCCGATTGTCATTTGCTTTGTCAATACCTCTTATACTAACCCATTCAATGCTTCCTTAATTATTTTACCTCTTGCTCTTGTGATTGATCCAGTTTGAATATGCAAAAGATACTTGGAAGTTGAAAAGTCATCTTGGTGTAGCATATCGTTCCCTCTCTCCTCAAAAGGATTTGTCTTTTAATTATTACCTGTATCAAAAAGAGGTAAATCAGCCATATTGAAAGTAACACTAACCTTATGCACACTAGATAAATCAATTTTGTAATTATTATCATTAATTCTTTCAAGAATTCGAAAGGGACCATCTCCTCTTGGAGCTAATTTGAACTTTCTTTGAGCTAAAAATCTTTCTTCCCTCATATGAACCCATACCCAATCCCCAGGTTCAAAAAGAATTAGCCTTCTTCCTTTATTAGCCTTGGATGCAGGTTGCTCTTTTCAATTTGTTGTTTTACTTTTTCATGAAATTGCTTCACTATTTCACCTTCTTTTTCCTATCAAGACTTCTCATCAATAGGATATCTTATATTCTTTGTTACCATTTTTATTCATTATTTTGTGTCTTTTATTGTGTCTATTCATCTTCATTTCTGTCTGTCACTGTAAACTTCATCCTTGTTCTACCAGTTTTCCTTCGTGTTTTTTTATCTTTAGTAGGTCATTTTCATAGTTCACAATCTCTTATTCCTATTTGTTTTAAATTACTTAAATCCAAGTTTTCTACAGAGAGTTATAGCCATTTAAAAAACTTGTTTTCTAGAATTTTTGGGTTCAGATTACCGTTACCTATTAATGAGAAATCTTGATAGGAGAAAGAAGGCTGAAATAGTGAATCAACTTGATGAAAAAGTAAAACAGAAAATTGAAAAGAAAAATGAGCAATATGCATCCAAGGCTAACAAAGGAAGAAGGCGTATTCTTTTTTAATATGGTAATTGGGTGTGGGTGCAGATGAGGAAAGAAAGATTTTTAGCTCAAAGAAAGTTCAAATTAGCTCCAAGAGGAGATGGTCCCTTTCAAGTTCTTGAAAGAATGATAATTGTCGTTCTAATTATTAAAAAAACTAAGCTAACCTATAATAAAGTTAGGCTAACCTAGGTTGATTCCCAAGGCCTAAATGGATGCTAAAGTTCCTAACTAATCCAATGAGCCACAATTTAACAAATTAATGCAATTATATGCGAGATGAAATGTTTGAATAAATTCTAACCGTAAATCCTATGCTACTGTTTATGATTTTAAGTATTAATGATATTATGAATTAATGACAAGTGTGTTCCCTTAGAGATTACTTTACCTTCAATGTCCACAAAATATGAAGAATTAATTAGTTAAATTAAAATGTATTAGCTAACAACTCGTTAGCTAAATCTCTATCAAAACTACAACTCGCAGACATTGAAAAGATAAATCTGAACCATTCAACTTAAAAGGTAGGAGAATATGAATTAAAACATGTATAACTATACTCTGCTGAAGAATTACTCTAATTAACCACAGCCATGTCTGACTAGTTCAAGGATGAAGATCAACTAAAGCTCAGTTAAACAAATCAGAAAATCTAACCCGGTTCCCTAATATCCATGAGCTGCTAACTCTAATTGAATTAGTAAAACTACTATGAACTACATCAACAAATACAATCAGATATGGAATTAATGAAACAATTCAACTCCCTGTTTGCATATCAAGGACTCTGGTCAGTTTCATCTCTAAGAGAGTACAACAATCTAGCCTTGTATTGCTATCAAAACTTCAACAGCAATAGGTAAGATCAGTAGCAGTCATGGTGAATGCAGAAGAAGAAGAATATGAAGATGAAATGTTAGGTTCCTCTAGTTCTCCTACTTAGAACAAAGGACGAGTGCCTAGATGAGAGAGAATGGAGATGGAGAGAGAATCTGTAATAGAGTGGAGTGTGTAAACAGAGAGAGGGTGAGAGATGGCGTGAGACTGATGGGAGCTATGTGAATGATTGAATGGGTGATAGTGAGAGCGTATGATATGCTAGAGGTGTCTCATGCGTGGGCAGTCCAGTCAGATCTAGTGCAGCATGAGCGTGAATCCTCTCACACCATGTTTCTGTTAGCCATGTGCCCAACTTGTTAAGCCCAGCTGTCACTAACCCCTTTCTATTCATTCTAACTCCTTTTACATTTTAGTTACAGCAGCAAGTTAACTTGGTAATTAATGAGCACTTTTCTGAAATGAGAATTTAAAAAATACAAATTGTTTCTCTAGTAAGATAATATTCTAATATATTACCAAAATTATATCAATTAATTCCCCATTGCTCTAATTTTATTTTATTTAGTAATTACTCAACATATTGGTAAATAGGATAAAATCAATAATAAAACTATCTTTAAACACACTAAAATTAATATAAAAATAAGAGTTTATCAAATAATTATAAAATTGATTTACCTGGTGAGTATAATGTTAGTACTACTTTCAATGTGGCTGATGTATCTCTTTTTGATACATGTAATGATCAGAAGACAAATCCTTTTGTGGAGAGAGGGAATGATGCATACACCAAGATGACTTTTCAACTTTCAAGGATCCTTTGCATATTCCAACTAGACCAATCACAAGAGCAAAAGCTAAAAGAATTAAGGAAGCATTGAATGGGGTAGTAAAGAGGCATTGATAAAGCAAATGAATATTAGAGTAACGAATCAGATTCAAAATGCTTAGAACGTCATTAATTTCATTTGTACTAAAAATGGAGTTGGTGAACCTATTTTGGGTTGGAGACATTAATTTAAGGGCCCTTGGACCAAGTAGTACATATGGGAAAACTCATTTGGGCCTAAATTATCACTTTTTGTGCTTAAAATACTGATTCTATTTTTATTGTTATATTTGTGTGAAAATTAATTATTAGTTGGTAGACTTAACTTTTAGATTTTCAAGTTACTTGTATTAAATCCTTGTTATTTTATTTACTATTTTGAGTTTGTAGGTTACATTTAATGCTTTTTAGGTTAGATTTGAAATGATCTCTTCAAAATTATTGTATAAATTATTTTTGGAATCAGATTGTATTGTTGATTGAAAGTTACATTTCTACACTTTGTTTCTTGAAAGTATATTCTCTTTAGAGTTCTTAATAGAACTAATAGACTTATTAAGGCTTGATTAATCTTATGGCATCTTCCAACACTTTGGGTCCTTATTCTTCTATTTTCAATGGTTCAAGTAGATTCCCCAACACTTTGGGGTGTATATATTCGGATTTGTTGTAGGATCGTGTGATTTTCCCTTGTGGGTGCACCACACCTACCCAAGACACATGTGATATCGTTGACATTCCTAAGAGTGCTCGAGATTCCTTGCTATCATGATGTTCTTGGGAGCAGCAGTTCTACGTTTTCTTTTGAGTCTTTGAACAAACAGCTCAACTCTTTCAGTGGACAACTTACTGCTGTGAGTAATGAGCTGAAATAGTTCAAGTATTTCACCTAAACCGCTGGGTTCAGTAGGCAAGCCCTTCTTAATCCAATCAAGTTTCAGTTGGCTGATTTATTTCAGATTCCTTTGCCTGAAGGATTAAACCAATGGAGAGCTGGAGTTCCTTAGTTTCCACAGTTGTCTTCTTCGCTTGTACCTCCTGATTTTTCAAGGGACCCAACTCGTGGGAAAGCTCCTGTTGTGAATCTTGTGGTTGACTTGGAAGAAGAAGATGATGAGAGGATAAGGATGATGGTTTTAACACATATCCTAAGGATCTAGCTAATTTAGGCTAATGATTACTAGCTTTGATTGTGTTTTGTATTGAGCCTTGACTCATTTTGTCGTTCCTTGTTCTTACCGTGTGATTGTGATGTTCAGCCTGTTAGATTACTTTGGTTCCTATGTTTGGTTCATGTGTTTGGTATTCCGTGTCTTCTGGATTTGTGGTGATTGATACATTTCATTGTGCTAGAATGTTAGGGGGAGATTTATGTTTGTACATGTTTGATGTTGCAATTTGGGGAAAACTTTTTCACTAATTGTCCATTATTTCATTGCCCTATTGATATCTAGTGATTAATTGCTGTTATGGACTTGATTTTTGAGGTATATTGATATATTGCTGGATACTAGGTGAAGATATGATATGATGGCACTGTGTTCTTTGAGATAGGATTTGAAATTTTCGAACAGGCAACCTATTTCTGAAATAGGGTAAGCTCTCTGTGTCTGTTTGCTGTAGCCAAAAGTTTGGTTCACCGCGGCCAAAGCTTCCCTAAGAGCTGAAATTTTTGAATGTTTAGTAAATAATGCAAGTTTAATTGAACCTTTTATATGAGTTGAGAGATACATACCTTGTTGGAACGATAATTTGGGCCTTGATTCCTAAAATCCTGTTACCCTTTAGCTCGCATTCTATAAATCTTGGTTGAGATTACGCAGACGATTGTGTTTATGAGCATGATATAGGCATTCATTTCATCACCTTGATATCCCAAACACAAACCATTTCATTTATCAACTGCTTAACAACTTTGAGCCTTCGTTTCATTTCTTTTATCACATCATCACAAGTGGTCAATTTGGAATTTCATGAGTGTATTACATCGTCACAATAGAATTTGAAAAGTTTCTTTTGAAATACCCTTAGTTTGAAAGAAAATATTCAGAAATACAAAAAGGGAAAAAGGGAAAGAGAAACAAGCAACAAAGAGTAGAAAAAGCCAAAGAAAGATAAGAAAACATAATAAATCATGCAAATGCATGAAAATTGAATAAGGTATTTCACTAATAATAGGAGGATGAGGAAAGTACTTAATGAAGATTAATTTATACAAGCACACTATGCTCAAAAGTTAATGACACTTATGCCATTCAATCTTATTCCACCTTGGCCTTTCCATCACTACAACCTTGAAAATCCCTCTTGACTCATTGCATGATTGTTAAGTAGTAGTGGAGATATTAGAGCCAATTGATAACTGTCATTTTAATTATCAAAAGAAGTTAAGTTAACTAATAATAAAGTGAGGCTAACCTAGGTCGATTCACAATGAGCCTAAATGGATGCTAAAGTTCCTAACTAATCCAATGAGCTACAATTTAACAAATTAATCTGATAAATTGTGAGATGAGATATGGAATAACTTCTGAATGTAAATCATATGCTACTGTTTATGGATTTAGGTGTCAATAATGATGATATGAATAAATGACAAGTGTGTTCCCTTGGAGATTACCTTACTTTCATTGTCCACATAGTATAAGGAGTTAATTAGTTGAATTAGAATTGTTAGCTAACAACTAGTAAATCTCTATCAAAGCTATAACTCGTAGGCATTAAATAGTGAAATATGAATCATTTAACTTAAGAGATAGAAGAAGATAAATTAAACAGATATAAACGTACTCTGCTATAGAATTGTTCTAATTAACCACAACCATATCCAACTAATTCAAGGATGAGAATAAATCAAAACTCAATTAAATATAATTAGGAAATCCAAGTCGGTTCCCTAATCTTCAGCATATACTAACTCTAATTGAATCAATAAAACAAGAATTAACTACATCAACTCAATACAATTAGATCTAGAATTAAAGGCACAATTAAACTCCCTGTTTCAGATCAACGGCTATGGTTCAGCATCATCTCCAATAGAGCATCACAAATTTAGCCTTCCATTATGTCAGCACTTCAATAGGGTAGTTAGACCAGCAGCACTCAGGTGAATACAGAAGAAGATAAGGAAATGAATATGAAATGTTCCTCTAGTCCCATTGCTTAGAACAAAGGAGAATTCTAGATGAAAGAGAGAGAATGGAGTTGGAGAGAGAAGTCAGATCTGGATGGAGTCAGAGAGAAGTATAATGACGTGTGGTGAAATGTGGAATGAATGGATATATAGAAGAAGTGCGTGAATGGTGAACTGATATGATGAGCTGTTGGCGTGAATGATGTGTCCAAAAGTGTGGAATTAGTGAATTTCAGTAGAGATGGCATGAATGGAAGATGTTTGAATGCTTGAGCAAGTGTTCTACATTGAATGAATCTCTGAAGTCTGCTCCCCCTTGGTCAGCATGTGCCTGCATCTCTTTTCAGCACATGCTTTAATTAGCCATGTGCAATTATATGTTAAGTCCATATGTCAACTTATTTCATTCTCATTAGTCCCTACCTAATCTGTTTGTTGGTTAGTGATTCGCTTATAATGGAAATTTAAGATAAACATATTATTTATCCAATTAATCACTAAAATCATATCAATTAATTCCCAACTATCCAAATTTTATTTTATTTATCAATTGCTCAACAATTGGTTAATAGGGACAAAATCAATAATAAAACTCTCTTTAAACACACTAAAATCAATATAAAAAATAAGACTTTATCAATTCCCCCACACTTAAATTACGCACTCCGAGCAAATTTATGGATCAAAATTAAAATTCAAACACATATCTTCAGCAAAATTGGCAAGTAAATTCAAGATAAGCACTTGTAATCATCAATCTTTTCCTTCAATTGGCAAAAATCCATATTAATCTCATATCAATATAAAAATCTAACTCATGCAATTAAGTCATAGTAAGCAACTAGGTTGAGATTTTCTCACAAAGTATAGTGTTTTGTTCACTCTCTTATCAAGGTAATTTTCACTCAACCATCTAGCTTAGGTTTCCTATAGGTTTGTAACCATCCTACATCTCCACTATTAAATGTTACAAGGATTGTTAATCAAAGGGTCTTTATTAGGTTGAAATGTTGAAAATGTTAAATGATGAAATGGAAATAAGTGTTGATGATTAATGAAATACTGCACATGATTTTCCTTTTTCAAGCTGTTCCTAATTTGATCACAATTCTAATCATGCAACTACAGAAAATAACAAGTCATAAACTAACATCCTTTCATATAAGTTGAATATCACATCTTGTCATTTGGTCTATTTCTTCTTTGTTTTTCTCTTTTCTCTCATTTCTGTTCTTTTTTCTCTATTTTTTTTCTCTTTTTTTCCTTTCAACTATTGAGCCAGATAACAAATACAATGAGGTACAAATATTCAACAAGTGGTTGCAACTGAATAATTAGTTCACAATTAAAGACTTACTACTGCAACAAATATCTTGTACAATATTCATTAATTAAGGATGGAATTTTAAAAGAAAGTGAATATCTCAAAGGGTTTAAGTAAAGGATTTAACTTTTGTATCTCAAAGGGTTTTGAAATAAATGCCCTTATCATATTCACAATTCTAAGAAGCTAATGTGGTTTTGAATCAAGGATTAAGAAAAGTTCTGCAAAGTTACCAAACTAAATGGTGTCACACAATTTTTAGGAGTATATGTTGAAGGCTCAAAATCCTTCCATCTGGTTTACTACTCTAATTAACTCACCATGACTAGATTGCATGAATATTAAACAAAATAATGAGACAAATCATTCATGATGCACAATTTCTAGTAGTAAATCAATGAAACAACTAACTCACACTTCATCAAGTTTGCCAATATTCAAAAGTATATGTTCAAAATTCAATTTAACTCCAAGACAATAAAGTCCAAACGACCAAGCAACAATCAAAATAAAATAGAAGAATTTTTCAGTAAAGGGTAACTTTTAGTCACGACAAAAAAGACATCAGGTCGCGACTGCTTTACACAGAGAAGAAATCTTCAAAAAATAAGGAATATTGGTCATGACAAAAATGAACACTTTTTGTGACTCATAATCACAGAGATTTATAGTATGACAAAGATAAGCACATATCACTACTACAAATTAAAGATAGGTAAACTTCAAAAAATATGAATTCTTGGTCATGACAAAAATATGAAATGGTGGACTAATTATCACAGAGAATAAATTTGACAAACTCACACACATTAGTCTAGACAAAAACAACATAAGAGTATGACCAGAAGGCACAGAATCACAACAATTATCTATATTGTACTCAATGTGAAGAACTAATGAAACACATGAAAAGGTAGCAGTAATATAAAAACTAAACTAGACTCTAAGATGAATTCATGAAAATATCTACCTACCTATTGACTTGGTCTCCTCCTCTATTTTTAATTAACAAATAACAACTCAAGCATATAAGAAAACTGATTAAAGCATACTATTATAAGTAGGGAAATAAAGAGATAACCTAAAATTTACAGTAGTTGAAAGTTCTCTTTATATAACTTCAACAAATTGCCATTCACCTTGAATTGTTGTTGATGCATAAGAAATAACATGAGAGACCTTTCCAATTTTCTACTCCAAAATGGCAGTTTGTTGTTTTAAGCAAGAAATGCATATTTTAGATTCCCTGGAAGTTGAATCACTCATGGAATTAACTTCTTAGGCTCCACTTAGATGCATTGTTCTCTGTGTTATGCATCAACCCAGCACCACACACAGCAATAACTCTTCTCTTTGAAGTTTCAGCAGTGCTATTTTGTTGATATTGGATAATAACCTTCAATTTTTGCAGCACTGAGATGTCTAAACTTTTCAAGTTGAAGCTCCTATGAACAGGGTTAGAATACATTGATAATTCCATAACACAAATTTTGGCTTCTTGTCTCTCAAAGTTTGCTGTAATGTCATTGCCCTACAACTCTATTAAATATGCCACAAACCTTCCTGGAAATTATCCATCACTTAAAACAGTGTGGTTAGTTCCAAAGGAAGAAATAGTAGATGAAGATGAAGAAAAATACACATAGTGGGAGCCAGCCATCAATTTTAAAATTAATGCATAACACATCACCATTAGAAGAAGAAAAATGAGAAATTAGTAGACGAGTAAGAAGAGATGGAAGATTCTTCAACTTCATCATCATTATCAAGCTCACAAATATCACTCATTTTCAAGTAATGCATCAATCGTTTTCAGTCCTAAGAGAGAATAATCTTGATGTGGGTGTCTCATCATTTCATACATGTTAAATTGAATATGTGCCCACCAAATTCCATTATAATAATCCATTTTTCATGTAAATCATGGTGTTAGCTGCCCTTAAGAATGACCTTCCTAGAATAAGAGTACTATTATCAAGAAACTCATTTGACATATCTAAAACATAAAATTCAATGGGAAAAACAAAGTCTTTAACTTGAAATAAAATATCTTCTAAGATTCCCTTATGATTTATAATACTCTTATAAGTCAATTGAGCTAACATACTAGTTGATTTAATCAAATTCACTCATAGAGCATGATAAAATGAACTAGGCATCACATTAATAGTAGCACTTAAATCTAATAACGCTCTAGGAACAGTTATCTTGCTAATTGTACAAGAAATAGAAAATAAATCTAAATCTTGACACTTCACTGGAAGTTGAACTTTGAAAAGTGCAGAAGCTTTAGGTCTCACTTGCACCATTTCATTAGGTTTGTATCTTTTCTTCTGGGTGCAACTGTCCTTCAAACACTCATATTCTGGCACTCTTTGAACCCTCTCTAGCATAGGCACATTTACTTCAATCTTGCTGAAAAAAATCAATTACCTCCTTGTTTTGATCCTCTAAGGCTTTCTTCTTACTCATGAATTCCCTTGGTGTAGGTAAATCCTTTAGATTCACTTTGTTCTTAGTTGAACTAGAATTTATTTCTTTCTACTCGAGCTCTAAATTTACTGCTGATTGTCCACTCTAGGATTTATTACCTCAGAATTCAAAGCCTAAAGTAGCTCAATTTCCTTGCTGTTTGGCTATCCACAACCTTTATAATCTTGTGCAGAATCAATTTGACTTTCTATATGATCAAACGTTACCTCTTCCTTCCCAAAGAGTTGTGCTCCTTCTTACTTTCAGACTTCTTGATGTTATTACTCATTAGACTGCTAGAATATGTGTCTACATTATATTTCCTTTGTTTTTAGCATCTCTAACTTTCTCTTCAACTTGTTTTCCACTTTTTAAACTTATACACATATTTGGGGTTAACAACTGTGTTTAAAGGTAAAGTTTTACTAATTCTAGCTTGAACATCACTTATTGAATTGGCTAACTGTGATACATAGTCATTCATGAATCCCACTATTCATGAATGACTATATATATCTACATCTACATCTAGATAAGTGCCAAATCAAGATTTTTCTAAGGATGATATTTTGATGAAGATGATGAACAAGCAATGTGAGAAGGTTGAGCAATTGGAGGTTAAGAATAATAGCCTCACCACTTATGTGTATCAAATGGTGAATGATAAGAATAAGCAAAATCCTAAGACTGGGAACATTCAATCCATTACTGTTGTGAATTCTAAGAGCTTGTGTACCATAAAGTTGAGAAGTAGGAAGCAAGTTTGCTTTGAGAAAATGAATAATGATGATGAAGAAGTGATTGAATATGATAAAGGATTATAAGAGCAAGCTTCCACTTCCAAGCAAGAGGAGAGTATCCTAAAGAGGAAGCCAACTCACCCAAATACCATAAATAGAACATAGTAAGCAATCTGAGCCCAGAAATTCCAGAAAACACGTTTTTGAAATGACTATAACTCTTTGTAGAAAACTCATTGAAGTGATTCCAAATGAACAGAAAGGAGAGAGTTTAAAATATGAAAATGACTTAGTGAATGCCGAAAAACACAAAATAAAACTGGTAGAACAAGGATGAAGATTACGGTGACAGCCAGAAATGAAGAAGATAAACAGACATGAGAAAAGACACAAAATAATGAATAAGAATGGAAACAAAGAACAGAAAGATATTACTTGAGTTTAGATCCGAAAGTCTGATATCAAGATATTGTAAACCCGCAAGAGAATATCCCACAAACCCATAACCAATCCAAATATATGCACCCCAAGATAGTTAGGTCTGTTGATTCACTTGAACCCTTAAACATAGACGAATAAGGACCAAAAGTGTTAGAAGATGCCACAAGGTTGATCAAGTCTTGATATGCCTGTTAGTTCTATGAAGAACCTTAAGGAGAATCCACTCTCAAGTGACAAAATGTCGGAGTGCAACTTTCCATTCAAAAATCCAATCTTCCTTCTAATGAGTCATACACTGTATTTATAGAGATACATTTTAAATATGACCTAAAAAGCATTAAATGCAACCTAAGAACTCAAAATAGTAAATACTAATTTAAATAAAATAACAAAGACTTAATGCAAGTAACTTAGAAACCCAACAGTCAAATTTCCCAACTAATTACTAATTTTAGCACAAATACAATAATAAAAATAGAATAATCATTTTAAGCCTAAAAAGTGATTATTTAGGCTCAAATGAGTCTTCCCATATATACTACTTGGTCAAAGAAGGCATTTAAATTGATGTCTCCAAGCCTAAAATAGGTTTAGCAGCCCATTTTTGTCACAAATAAAATTAATGATATCCTCAGCATTTCAATCTGATTTGTTACTCTAATTGTCATTTGCTTTGTCAATGCATCTTGTACTAACCCATTCAATGATTCCTTAATTCTTTTAGCTCTTGCTCTTGTGATTCACCCAGTTGGAATATGTAAAGGATCTTTAGAAGTTGGTAAGTCATCTTACTGTGTTGCACGTTCCCTCTCTCCTCAAAAGGATTTGTTCTCGAATCATCATCTATATCAAAAAGAGATAATGCAGCCACATTGAAAGTAGCACAAATATTATACTCACCAAGTAAATCAATTTTGTAAGCATTATCATTAATTTTTTTTGAGAACTTGAAAGGGACCATATCCTCTTATAGCTAATATGGACTTTCTTTGAGATTTAATCTTTATTTCCTCATATGCACCCATAGCCAATTATCAGGTTAAAAAAGAACACACCTTCTTCCTTTGTTAGCCTTGGATGCATATTACTCTTTTTTCTTTTCAATTTGTTGTTTCATTTTTTCACGAAGTTGCTTCACTATTTGAGCCTTCTTTTTCCCATCAATATTTTCTCTCTCATCAAAAGGTAATGGTAATAAATTCAAAGGAATTAGTGGATTAAATCATATACAATCTCAAAAGGAGAATAATCAGTAGATGAATGTACACTCATATTATAAACAAATTCAATGAATGGCAAGCAATTTTCCTAATTTTTCAAATTCTTTTGGTCACAATTCTAAGTAATGGATGGAGTCAAAGTTCTATTGACAACTTTAGTTTGTCCATGACATATAGTAGAAAATAATAATTTAGTACCAAACTTTCCCCACAAAACTCTCTAAAAATGACTCAAATTTTGAATCCCTATTAGAAACAATGCTTTTAAGAACTCCATGAAGTCTCACAGTTTCTTTAAAGAACAAATCAAAAATATATGTGGAATCATCAGTTTTATGACATGCAATGAAATGTGCAATTTTAAAAAATCTAACAACCACAAATATTGAATCCATCCCTCTTTTTGACCTGAGCAAACCCAAAATAAAGTCTATTGAAATATCTACCCAAGGTTCACTAGGCAAAGGTAATGGGGTATACAAACTATGTGGCAAGACTATATACTAAGCCTTTATACATGTTATACATCCAAAGTTTAGTTCCCCATCACGTTTCATTTTAGGCCAAAAGAAATGTTCGTGCAAAACATCCAAAGTTGTCTTCACACCAAAGTGTCCCATTAATCCTCCTTTGTGTACTTCTCTCACAAGCAATTCACACAAAGAACATTGAGGTATACACAATACATTGAGGTATACACAATCTATTTTCTTTAATCAAGCAGCCATCAATTTTACAAAACTTATCAAATGCTTTCTTTTTACAAGCAATAAATATTTCAGCAAAATCAACATAATTAGCATACAACTCCTTGATATATTCAAAACCAATCAATCTAGTATTTAGAGAAGTAAGAAGGGTATACTTTCTTGACAATGCATCAACCACACATTTTCCTTACCTTGTATTTGATGACATATGGAAAAGTGAAGGAACAGTAATAGTCATGTTTCAATCTTCTTTGAATTTGAGCTACTTTCTGAACCTCTCTTTTAATTGATTTCTTGCTCATGCTTAGCAACTAATGGAATTAAAATGTTAATGTCCATAAAGCTCCACATCTTTGCAAAAGTGGCTACTCATGATTAAGCCCATATATAAATCAATCCTTTGTAGCTTTTGGAGTTTCCTTTACACAAGCTCTTATTATAGCTAACTCCATCTCTTGGAATTATTCCTCAATACTCATGGAGCCTTGTTCCAAGTCTTGCAATTTATTATAAAAATCTCGTTATTTTGATGCTCCCAAGGTTTCATCTACTCTATTAAGATCCCTTGGGTTATTTTTGCCCTGTCTTCTCCCATACCTATCTCCTCTATGCCTATTTTTCCTCCTTTAGCTTCATATTAAAATTCATTTATAGAAATCTCCCTTCGCCTATCATACCTTCTAGGATTAGGTTGAGCTCCTTGCAAATTTGCAATCTTTTCATCTTGTATCTCCAACATATCTCTTATCTCTATATAAACCACTTCTGTGCGTGCAAAATATTGCTTCATTGCCATGAACCTATAGCGTCTATTCATTGGATTTCTTCCAACACCACTAGATATTTCTTCTACAATAGATATTATGGCTAAAAAAAGATATTAATGAAATAAAGTTTCTCACAAATTTCCTCACATGTTTCCCTCAAGAATGTCACTTTGAACTCGTGTTTTTCCACTCAAAAATCCTCTTTAGGCTCTTTAAAGAACTAAGCGAGTTAATCAAAGCAATCACAATTTGTAGAATCAACCAACACTTAAAAATTTTGAGAAATCAAGAGTATTGAAAATGGATTTTCAAGGAAATCAAGAGTTAAATTAACACAATGAAAGCAAAGATTAAGAACGGATTCTGGATATTAGCTTGCTCAAAACACTTCAAGGATAAAACTATGATTCTTAGGTTGCTAAGTTTTGTAACTTGGTAGTTTGGATTGAGGATTGTACTTAGGTTGCTAATACCTTCTGGATCGTTATACTTGTGTTCGATTTGCACTTTTGGATTATTGATTGGACTATGTTTTTGTTTGCTATTCAATCAAATCTCTTGTAATCTTGATTCTAATTGATTTTCTAGGTTGCTAGGGGTTAATTGGATGAGAGATTACCTATTCTGAATCTAATACAAGCTAAACACTCAAGATATTTATAATTAACTAAATGAATCTAGGTGTCTAAGTCATTCAAGTGGTTGAGAGTGTTGATTGACAAGGTTTCTTGTTCGCTCTTTGTTTAGTTAAGTAAGGAACATAAGACTAAAATTGGACAAGGAAAGCTAGTGGATTCAATCACCTAGGACATTGTATCATTGGAACTTAATCACTCTCTTTCTCTATACATTTGAAAATATACAAACATTTTGTTGCATTTATAGCATAGATGAGCATACACTTTCCATACGTTTGGTTAAGTTGCTAATTTCACTTGATTATTAAGTAGTGCAATCGGTTCCCATAAAGTGATCGACACCTAGGTTGATTGCAATAAATTGAATTTAGCTGACTATTTTTTTTGTATTGTAGCACCCACAACAATGCTCTCTTCAACTCATCACTAATAAACTCATATTTATAATGATTTTTAGTATGTTTAAAGTGAGTTTATTATTGATTTTTATCCCCAGTTATTAATATATTGAACAATTATTAAATAAATAATATTCAGAACAGTTGAGAATTAATTTATATAAATTTAGTGCTTAAAGTGAACAAATAATCTATTTATTCTAATTTTCTATCACAAGCCAATGCATTGAGGGAGAATGACAACTGGACTAAAGGAGTTGATGACAAGTGACAGCACATGGGCTAGATCCAAGAATTGAGGAACAGATTGCAAGTGGGAGATCATGCATATGCTGGTACATGGAAGAGTACTGTTCACGCACACAATTCTGATATGAACAGAATCACACATTTCAGTAGCAACTCATGTACTCCACACATCATTCACACCATTCTTCTATATAACACACATATCAGCATAATTTCTGGGGATCTTCACACACAGTTCACATCGGACACACTCTTTTTCCTTTTCCATTCACACATTCATTCCATCACCATTCCATTCACACAACCAGACCCTGGACGCATAGTTTCATTTCCATTTCCCTCTCCATTTTCTCTTCTACAACTTTCCTATGTTCTAGTCAATAGAACTAGAGGAAAGTTCTGCAGGTCATCTTCATCTTCTTCTATCATTTTTGCCATGGCTGCTGCTATGTTTTTTGTTGCTACTAAAGTTCATATGGTAATGCATGGCTAAGCTGATGTACTCTCTTGGAGATGATACTGAACCAGATGAACTATGCAGTGGGTTTGCTCATCCATGCAACCTTTAGGTGCTGACATGGATACTGTGCAAAGACAAGTATTCCACTTTACACTTGAAGGAAAGGCAAAGGAATGGTTTTATATGCTGCCACATCATACACCTCAAGCATTGGATTCTTGGAATAACTTTATGACTGCTTTCCTAGAGAGATACTTCCCTACTTCAAAGACAGCTACACTAAGGTAGGAGATTTTTACTACAAAATGGTATGATCAAGAATCTTTCCATGACTTTTAAGGAAGATTTCAAGAGCTGCTAGCTAGATGTCCATACCACCATATTCTAACTGAGCATTTGGTATAGTATTTCCATTCAGGATTGCGCTATGCATGCAGAAAGAATTTGGATGCAGCTGTTGGAGGCTCTATTGATGATTTAACTATAGATGAAGCATGGAACTTGATTGAAAAAATAGCAAGCAATGACTAGCAGTATGGGGGCTATGATGCTAGGCAAGTCCATGAGGTTTTTTCAAGGCTTTCTCAAGATTATAATTGTTTATCCTCCCAAGTTACTGTCATGAATACTCAGATCAATAACATAGCTTCTCAATTGGGAAATTCACATATTCAAAGCCCATACTCTCAAGCTCTTGTTGCTCCTAGTTGTTAACTTTGTTATTCTCCTATGCACACCACTATCAGTTGTCCTACATACACATTGTGCAGGTGTATCAGCTATCTATCAAGGCAAATTAAACTAGTATCTACAAAGGAATCCATACTCCAACACATATAATGAAGGATGGAGAGATTATCCTAATTTCAGATGGAGGTAGAGACAGGAATTTTGGGCAGAATAGATTCAACAATAATAAGCAAGTGGCTGAATCTTCTAGAGCTATAGAAGTACCTTCTGCTGCAAAGGATGATAGAATATCTGAGATAATGAGGAGCATTAATATCATTAATTCAAATATAAACTCCATCAACACAAACTTTTGCTCTTATTTAAAAGACTTGAGATCTACTGTGGAGAACAATCAAGTCATGATAGAGTCCAGGTTTGTTGCCTTGGATAATAAGATGGAACAATGGGAAACAAAAGCTGCAAACATGAATGGCTATGTATCACAGCTAGCCAATTCCATTAATGATGTTCATGCAAGAATCAATGGAGATATACCTTCAAACACAGTAGTTAACCCCAAATCTATGAATGTCATAAGTTTAATAAATGAAGAACAAGTTAGGGAACAAGCTACAGATGTTAACAATAAAGAGGAATGTGAGGTAGACACTAATTCCAATGGTAGAATTGAGAAGTCTGAAAAATACAAAAAGAAGCACAACCACTAGGGAAGGAAGAAGTTAGAAAAAGTCAAATTAATTCTGCCTCAAATTCAAAAGGTTGTAGATAGCTAAATAGCAAGAAAACTGTGCTACCTAAAGCTATGGATTATGATTTAAGGAATCATAGAATGGATATAACTGAAGAAACATAACCAATAGTAAATTCATAACTCAAACATCAAGAAACAACAACTGTTGTAGCTGAGAAAAAGGTGCATATGAAAGAACTACCTATTCCAAGGGAATTCATGAGCAGCAAGAGGAAGGCCTTAGAGGAGCAGAACAAGGAAGTGCTTAATTCATTCAACAAGAATGAAGTGAATGTGCCTACACTGGAGAGAATTCAAAGAGTGTCAAAATATGCAAAATGTTTGAAAGATAGTTGTACACACAAGGAAAGACATAAACCTAATAAACTGGTACAAGTTGGACCTAAAGCTTCTACACTCTTCAACTCTCAACTTCCAGTGAAGTGTAAAGATCCGGGTGCATTTTCTATTCCTTGTACAATTGGCAATAGAACTATTCCAAAAGCATTGCTAGATTCAGGTGTTGCTATCAATGTTATGCCAAGTACCATTTATCATGCCTTCGGAGTAAATCTGATCAAATCAACTAGTGTGTTAGCTCAATTGGCTGATAAGAGAATTATTAATCCTAAGGGAATTTTAGAAGATATTTTAGTTCAAGTTAAGGAACTTGTTTTTCCTGTGTACTTTTATGTTTTGGATATATCAAATAAATCTCTTGGTGATAGTATTCTTATTCTAGGAAGGCCATTATTGAAAACAACTAATACCATGATTTGCATGAAAGATGAAATTATTAAAATAGAATTTGGTGGGCATATAATTCAGTTTAACATGTATAGACACCCACATCAGGATCATTCTCTCCTAGGACTTAACATGATTGGTGCATTACTTGGAAATGAGTGTGATAATATTCATGAGTTTGCAAATGATGATGAAGTTGAAAATCTTCTATTTCTAACCCCTCCACTAATTTATCTGCTTTTTCTTCATCCAATGGTGATGTGTTATGCATTAATTCTAAAGTTGATGGTTGGCTTACCACTATGGATGATTTTTCTTCATCTTCATCTAATAATTTTTCTATTAGAACTAATCTTCATCTTCAAGTGATGAACAATATCTAGGACAGTTTGTAGCAAATTTAACAGAGTTACAGGACAAGGATTATGCAGCATACTTTATGAGAGAAGGAATTGGAACCTCTGAGCTAGGGAATTTTCAATTCAATAATTTTATACTACATTTTAACCCTATTCATGAGAGCTTCAAATTGGAATTTTTAGCATTTTAGGACTGTAAAAATTGAAGGATATGGTCCAACATCAACAGAATTACTTGGCAAGGACAAAAGTGAATAATGAACAGTTATATTAACAAGACCATTCCTACTATCTTTTAGATATGCATATATTCTGCAAGCTGTGGATTATCTTTTAAGATGGATAAAGGCTATACCAACAAGACAAGATGAAGCATATGGTACAGCATCCCAGGTTAATGGCTAATTATTCAAGTTGTACAAGGAAAACTTTAAGCCCCCATGATATTCAGGTTATCTCCTTGTTTCCCCACTTACAATAGTCTATTTTACACTGTTTTACTATATACTTTAGCTGATATTTGTTGATTAAATGTGGGGGAGGAGACCTAGTAGGGGTAGGTAAAAAATAATAAGTTCATCTTGGATTATGTATTTGCTTTGTCTTTATCACTTCAGCCTTGCAGTAGTATGAACTTTAGTTTGAAAAATGGGGAAATAAAAATCAAATAACTGTTAAGATTCTATATTATGGTCGTGACCTTGTGCTATTCTTGTTGTGACTAATGTGTGAATATATGTCAAATTTATTCTCTGTGAAAATTAGTCGTGACCTTTGCATATTTTTGTTGCGACTTTTTCTCTCTGTGAAAGATAGTTGCGACTTATGATAATTTAAGTTGCGACCAGGATTTCAAGTTTTCTGATGTTTACCTCTATGTGATGTGTAGTCGTGATCTGTACTTATCTTTATTGTAACTCTCTGTGAACCTTGGTCATGACTAGATGGACACTTGGTCGCGACCTGAGCTTGTGTGTTTTTCAGGATTACTCTCTGTGATCATGCGTCACGACCGTTGTGCATATTAGTCGCGACCAATATTCCCTATTTTTTTGAAAGTTTATTCTTTGTGTAAAATAGTCGCGACCTGAAAACCCTTTTGTCACAACTATACTTGAACTTCTGCTGAAATTTTCTCTTGTTTTATCTGATTGTTGCTTGATCTGATTGAACTTACTGCCATGGATTTGAAGTTAACTTTGAACACATACTTTTGAACATTGGCAAGCTTGATGAAGTATGAGCTGCTTGTTTCATTGATTTACTATTGAAAGTTGTGCAGCATTAATGATTAATCTCATGTATTTTGTTTAATATTCATGCAATCTTGTCATAGTGAGTGGATTAGGGTGAGCAAAATGGAAGGAATTTGAGCCTTCAACAGAGATTCATTTACATTGTGTGACACTATCTAGTTTGGTAACTTTGCAAAATTTGTCTTAATCCTTGATTCAAAATGACATTAGCTTCTTAGAATTGTGAATATGATAAGGGCCTTTCTTTCAAAAACCTTTTGCCCAAACAGTAGCTACATAAAAAATTAAATCCCTTGCTTAACCCCTTTGAGACCTTCACTTTCTTTTAAAATTTCATCATTGGTTAATGAATGCTATATAGGATTTTTGCTACTGTAGTTAGTCTTAATTGTGAAAAAAATGATAAATTTCACCACTTGTTGGATATCTGAATTTTAATATATGTAATATCTAGTTCAACAGTGAAAAAAACAAAGAAATACAAAAATAAAAAAGTACAGAAAAGAGAAAAGAAAGAAAGAAAGAAGAGATAGACAAGATAAAAAGATGTGATATTCAACTTGCATGAAAGAAAAATATTTGGTGAATTGTGATACTTTCTGCAGTTACCCAATTAAGACTATGATCAAATGTTGAATTAGCTTGAAGAAGTAAGATCATTTGCAGTATTTTATTAATCATTGACATGTATTTTTATTTGATCACTTGGCCTTTCCAATATTATAACCTAATAAAGACCCTTTGATTCACAACCCTTGTAGTAGTTAGTGGTATAGATGTAGGATGGTTACAAGCCTAAGCTAGATGGTTGAATGAAATTACCTTGATAAGATAATGAGTGAAACACTACACCTTATGAGGAAACCTCAACCTAATTGCTTACTATGATTTCATTGCATGATTTGGATTCTTTGATTGATATGATATTAGTTTGGATTGCTTCCAATTGAAAGAAAAATATTGATGACTACAAGTGCTTATTATGATAAATCTCTTGCCAAATATGCTCAACATGTGTGTTTGAATTTCAATTTTAATTTATAATTTTGGTCGGAGTGCAAAAGCTAAGTGTGGAGGAGTTTATAAACTCATATTTGTAGTGATTTTTAGTGTGTTTAAAGTGAGTTTATTATTGATTTTTATCCCCAGTTATCAATATATTGAGCGATTATTAAATAAATAATATTCAAAACAGTTGAGAATTAATTGATATAAATTTAGTACTTAAAGTGAACAAATAATCTGTTTATTCTAATTTTCTATCACATACCAATGCATTAAGGGAGAATGACAGCTGGACTAAAGGAGTTGATAACATGTGACAGCACATGGGCTAGATCCAGGAATTGAGAAAAATATTGCAAGTGGGGGATCATGCATATGCAGCACATGGAAGAGCACTGTTCACGCACACAATTCTGAACTGAACAGAATCACACATTTTAGAAGCAGCTCATGAACTCCACACACTATTCACACCATTCTTCTATATAACACACACATATCAGCACAATTTATGGGGGTCTTTATGCACAGTTCACACTAGACACTCTTTTTGCTTCTCTATTCACACATTCATTCCATCACCATTCCCTTCACACAACCAGACCCTGGACGTAGAGTTTCGTTTCCATTTCTCTCTCCATTTTCTCTTCTACAACTTTCCTCTATTCTAGTCAATAGAACCAGAGGAAAGTTATGTAGTTCATCTTCACCTTCTTCTTGTTGGAAATCGTGCCCTAGGGGCCAATCATTGCCTTATGAACATTATTGATTTATGAATTTATTAATTGTGTTATCATATTATATGCATGTTTACTGTGATGACCATCCTTGGATAACTCATGAACTTATCCTAAATGTCCCTGGTCGATCATCTATGCGGGAGCAGAGATGAAATAAGACCAGTATGACTTTAAAGATGTATAGAGATATAAATCAAAGTCATAGGCACATGTAATAGTACAAGGTGTTGGACCAACCCGCTATGAGAGAGCTGCATGGGCTATGTCATAAGCTTCTCTCATATACAAAACCATGTCACTATGCCTTTTGACCTGAGATCATCATGGATTTCTACATGACAAATGCTCAGCTTTGACCTAGTCAAAAGTCACTTTTGACCAAGTGATCATAAAGACTATGTTCGGGCTTAGTGGTTTTTCATGCGGAGAAATGTGAATGGTCAAGATGGAATTTGTCCCTCATATTTGTAGAGAGATATTACTGGGCTCCTCGATGAGTTAGTCTGAGAAATGTATGGCCATACTATAATGGAAAGGTAGTTCCATTTCTATAGTCAAACTACTCAGGGGTTGAGAAAGTAACGGTCAGGAATATGAGGATGACATTATCCATGCCTCATCCATGACAAAAATATCGCGTGATAGAAGGGACATGATATGGTTGTATGAAAGGTTACATTGTTTAACAATCCTCATATGATTTAGGTAGTCGTTATATCTTGCTAGAGACCGCTTGCGACTTGTGAGCTAGTATAGCAAATGGCCCACTGCCAACTTCATATGGGCCTACAGGGTCGCACATAAAATAGCCCAACACGATCTATGATATCCAGATTCATTGAATCTAAGACATGTCCAGATTCAATTAATGATCCAGGGTGGATGCATATATTTATTTATATTTATATTCATATATATATATATAAATTTGTAGATATACATTATATATAAGAGATATATATAAGATTTAATTTATCAGGATAAATTAAATCTTTATCATGTTTGAATTTGAAATTCAAAGAAGGCCAAGGGATGCGCCAGGTAAGAGGGTAGATCAAATAGTATGGACACCGGTTAAAAGGGGTAGAGGAAGGTCAAAGAGAATGCTCAAAGAGGTCATTGAACGGGATCTCCTGGTCAATAACCTATCTAAGAATTTAGTTTTCGATAGAGTACAATGGCGTAGTATGATCTATGTGGCCAACCATATTTAATGGGATAAGGCTTGTTGTTGTTGTTTGAATTTGAAATTCAAATTGATAGGATATCTCATATAAGAGATATTTATAAGATTTAATTTATAAGGATAAATTAAATCTCTATCATATTTGAATTTGAAATTTAAATTGATATGATATCTCAAATTTGATTTATGAGAATAAATCAAATATAGTTCAGTCTTATCTTTATCTTTAGTTCAGTCTTATCTATACATCAAATAAATTTGATGTTTCAGGAGGTAATGAAGAGGAAAAACAAGATAGAACCAAAAGGAAGAGTGAAGACTTAGGCAAAAATACAAGAACCAACATCAAGATAATTCGCCTCTGTCGATTATAATTCATTCCATTGAAACTCCAAAAACTACTACTGAAGAAGTAATTCAAGGATTATCAAGTTTAAACCTAAAAGAGGAGAAACACTTGAATGAATATTCAATTGATTTGTCTCAAGGAGAAAAGAGTTTAGTAAAGAACCTAAAGAAGCATACCAAAGTTGCACCATTATTCTCAGCTATGATAGCTGGTGTGGTCACCATGAATACCTCATCCAAATACCCTTTATTGTGTATCCTATGGAAGAAAGACCCTTCATAGTGATAGAACAGCAGTTTCACCCAAGAGAGGGGTTAATTGGGTGATATTAAAAATTTTAAAACTTAAATGAAAATATAAAGATTGAGTATAGAAAAATTTCACTGAGAGAAGAGATAAAGGAGAATTGAACACAATCTATATTGATACTAATTCAATCCAACCTCTTGGCCTGCACCAGTAAAAGAATTTATACTAATACAACTAGATGGAGCTCATCAATGAATCAAAATTTGGTAATATGATAGTAAAACCAAAAGCTCACCAGTAAACAGTAAATAAACTTGAAATGGCATTACAAAATGATGATCAAAACATGACCAAAAGCTTATAAGTTCCTTTCCCCATTTTTTACATGATTAAAAAGAAGAGGGAGGATTTGGTGTAGAAGGTCTAGGAGCAGGAGGATTTGGTGAGGCCAGTAGTTCATCAACAGAGAAAGTGGTTTGAGAGTTGTCAATTTTAGTCTTCACTTGGTGCGATACAGCAAGATGACTCTTTAACTGCTAAAAGAATTAAGGAAGCATTGAATGGACTATTGCAAGAGATAAAAACAAACCAAATGGCAATTTGAGCATCAAATCAGATTAAAAATATTGAGGAAGTCACTAATTTCATTTGTGCTAAAAATGGAGCTACTGAACCTATTTTAGGCTTGGAGATATCAATTTAAAGGCCTTGGACCAAGTAGTACACATGGGGACATTTGGGCCTAAATAATCACTTTTTGGTCTTAAAGTGCTGATTCTACTTTTATTATTGTATTTATAAATTAGTAATCAATTGGCATATTTGACTTTTAGATTTCCAAATTACTTGAATTGATTCTTTATTATTTTATTTAAGCTAGTATTTACTATTTTGAGTCCCTATGTTGTATTTATTGCTTTTTATTTCAGATTTAAAATGTATCTTTTAAAATACTTTGTATGACTCATTTTGGAATCATATTAGATTGTTCATTGAAAAGTTATAATTCTACACTTTATTTTATGAGAGTGGATTCTTTCTAGGGTTCTTCATAGAACTAACAGACTTATTAAAGCTTGATCAACCTTGTGGCATATTCTAATACTTTGAGTCCTTGTTATTCTGTGTTCAAAGGTTCAAGTGGATCACTAGATCTTTGTTTAGCATTATTGGGGTGCGTATATTCGGATTGGTTGTGGGTTTATGGGATTTGCCCTATGGGTTTGTACCATCTTGGTATAAGAGCTTCTGATCTAAACTCAGGTCATAGATTTCTGTTCTTCATTTCTATTTTTATTCATTATTTTGTGCATTTTATTGTGTCTGTTCATCTTCATTTCTGCTCGTCATTGAAATCTTCATCCATGTTCTACCAGTTTTACTTTGTGTTTTGTTGACATTTAATATGTCATTTTCTTTCTGTTCATTTTGGAATAGCTTCAATTTGAGATTTATAGCCATTTTAAAAATAACGTGTTTTCTGGAACTTGTGGCTTCAGATTGCTCATTTTGTTCTTTTTGCTATATTTTGTGATTTTCTTCATATTTCAGTGAAAAAAAGAGTATTAAATAAGAGGGGGGAAATGTGTACTGAAAAAATATAGAAAGAAAAAGAGTTGTGCTGGAAGTGTGTTTTGAGCAAATTCATCTTGATATCCAGAATTTGTGTTAACATTTGCAATCTTTGTGTTAAATTGAACTCTTGATTTCTTTAAGCTCTAATCTCTATTTGATTAACTTTCGTAGTTCTTTAAAGATCCTTAAGAGGAACTTTTGAGTAAAAAAAGCAAGAGTGATATACCTCAACTTAAAAGCAATGATTGAGTGAATCATGAGCGTTGAGTGACATTTTTTAGGGAAACACGTGAGAAAATTGTGAGGAACTTTATTTTATTAACATCTTTTCTTTTAGTCACAATGTCTAATGCAGAATGTTCATGAATGATTCAGGGCAATGGAGGAATATTTTGCATGCATGGAAGTGGTTTATGGAGAGAAAGGGATAGGTTAGAGAGGAAAGAAGAAAAAATTACAAATATGCAAAGACCTAGACCTAATCCTAGAAGGCATGATAAGCGAGGGGAAGTTTCTATGGGTAAATTTGAATATAATTATGATGAGAATATTAAGGGTGATGATGAATTTGAATATAAATCAGAAGTGGGAAGAAATAGGGCAGAAATATTCCAAGAGAGAGAAATAGAGTAGATGGGAACAAAATGAAGATACTATCTTTCCAAGGTAGAAATGACCTGAAAGCCTATTTAGAGTGGGAAAAGAAAATATAAATGATTTTTTAGTATCATAATTACTCTGAAGCTAAAAGGGTGAAGTTGGCAGCAATCGAATTCACTGAATATGCTCTTGTTAGGTGGGATAAATTGGGTCTAAATATGAGGAACAATGGTGAGAGGCTTTAGCAACTTGAAGAGAAATGAAGACTCTAATGAGAAGGAGATTTATTCCTAATCATTACTACATAGAGCTTTAGCAATAATTGCAGACCTTTACACGATGATCTAGGAGTGTGGATGAGTATTATAAGATAGGGAGCCCACAATGACTCGATTTCTAAATGGGATAAACAAAGATATAGTTGACATAGTGAAAATGCAATATTATGTGGAGTTGAAGAAATGGTACACATGGCAATTAAGGTGAAAAGCAACTCAAGCATAAAGGTGTTTAAAATTCTTTCCTGGATCAAGTTCTTCATTGAAATAGAAATGGAAGAAGGAAGAAAAATCTATACAAAAGGTGACCTCTAAAGGAAAAGAAGAAGCTTCATTAAAGAGTAATGGTAAATCTGATTCCCAAACTTCTAGAAATAGAGACATAAAATGTTTTAAGTGTTGGACACAGTTCATATAGCTTCTCAATGCCCCAACAAGAGAGTCATTATTCTTACAAAGAATGAAGTTATGACCAAAAGTGATATTGATCATGATTCCATGACCTTGCTTGAAGATACTAGTGATGATGGTGTTGAATATCATGTGGAAGGAGAATGCCTTGTGGTTAGAAGAGCTTTGAATTGTTAAATAAATGAAGATGAGATGAATGAGCAAAGGGAAAACATTTTCCATACTCACTACCTCATTAATAACAAGGTATGCAATATGATAATTGATAGTGGAAGTGTTATAAATGTTGCAAGCACTACTTTTGTTGTGAAATTAAATTTGCCTACTGTTAGACATTCTAGACCATACAAGCTACAATGGTTGAATGAATGTGGGGAAATTAAAGTTGATCAGCAAGTTCTGATTTCTTTCTCAATTGGAAAATATTACGATGAATTATTGTGTGATATTGTTCCTATGCATGCAGGAAATATACTGTTGGGATGCAAGGTGTGTTATATGCATGACAGCATGTGCATGGATCTGTTAGCTTTCCCCTCCATGTGATTTCTGTTACAGCACACGTGTGATCCCCACTTGCCTCTATTTTAGTTCCTTAATTCTAGCTCATACTTAATTTGTTTGCTTCTTCCTTCCAGCACATGCTTAAATATCCTTGTGTCTAGCTATCAATTATAATCATTTCTATTTCATTCTCACAACAGCAAGTTGTCTTGGTAATTAATGAGTATTTTCCTGATATAGAAAATTAAAAGAAACGGATTATTTATCTAATTAATCACTAAAATCACATCAATTAATTTCTAATTATTCTAATTTAATTTTATTAGTTAAGTGCTCACATATTGATAAATGGGGATAAAAATCAATAATAAAACTCTCTTAAAATAGTAAAATCACTGGAAATATAGGTTTATTAACTCTCCTACACTTAGCTTTTGTACTCCAAGCAAAATTATGAATCAAAGTTCAAATTCAAATACACATGTTCAGCAAAATTGGCAAATAAGCACTTGTAATCATCAATCTTTTCCCTTGAATTGGCAACAGTCCAAACTAATCTCTTACCCATCAAAGAATCTAACTCATGCAATTAAATCATAGTAAGCAAATAGGTAAGATTTCCTTGTAAGGTATAGTGTTTCACTCTTTCTCTTATCAAGGTAATTTTGATCAACCATCTAGCTTAGGCTTCCCATAGGCTTATAACCATCCTACATCTCCACCACTATATGCCACAAGAGTTACAAATCAAAAGGTCTTTATTAAGTTGTAATGTTGGAAAGGCTAAGTGATGAAATAAAAATGGGTTAATGAATAATAAAATACTGCATATGATCCTACTTCTTCAAGCTACTTCAACATTTAATCACAATTTGAACTGTACAACTGCAGAAGTATTCATCATAAGCTAACTTCCTTTTATTCAAGTTGAATATCACATCTTGTCAATTGGTTTATTTTTTTCTCTTTTCTTTCTTCTTCTCTTTTTTCCTTTTCTCTATACTCTTCCTTTGTGCTTTTCTTTTCTTTCAACTATTGAACTAGATAACAAATATATTGAAGTTCAGATATCCAACAAATGGTGCAACTTTAACACTTATTTCACAATTAAAGACTTACTATAGTAGCAAATATCCTGTACAGCATTTATTAATCAATGATAGAATTTTAAAAGAAAGCGAAGATCTCAAAGGGGTATAAGCAAAGGGTTTAATTTTTATGTAGCTACTATTTGGTCAAAAGGGTTTGAAAACAAATGCCCTTATCACTTTCACAATTCCAAGAAGCTAATGTGGTTTTGAATCAAGGATTGAGATAAGTTCTCCAAAGTTACCAAACTAGATGGTGTCACATAATGTAAATGAGTATATGGTGTCACACTTCCATATGGTTTACTCACCCTAATCAACTCACTATGACAAAATTGCATGAATTTTAACTAAATACATGAGATCAATCATTCATGTTGCACAATTTCCAATAATCAATCAATGAAACAAGCAACTCACACTTCATCAAGCTTACCAATATTCAAAAGTATATATTCAAAATTCAATTTTAATTCCATGACAGTAAATTCCATTATACCAAGCAACAATCAGATAAAATAGAAGAATTTTTTTCAGTAGAGGGTCACTTGTGGTTGCAACAAAAAGGACTTCCGATCATGACTATTTCACAGAGAAAAAAAATTTAGAAAATAAGAAATATTGGTTGCGACATACATAAACACTAGTCGCGACTCATAATCACAGAGTAATCTTGTTAAAAACACATGCTCAGGTCATAAACCAAGTGTCAATCCAGTCACGACCAAAATTCACTGAGAGTTATAGTCGTGAGAAAGATAAGCACAATCACGACTACACATCACATATAGGTAAACATCAGAAAATATGAACTCATGATCACGACAAAAATGAGCATTGGTCACGATTACTTTTCACAAAGAAGAAACTTGACATACTCGCACATATTAGTTATGACAAAAATAACACAAGGTTGCGACCAGAATACAAAATCACAGCAATTATATGATTTTATTTATCCATTTTACACACTAAAGTTCATACTCCCCTACATTTAATTTCTACATTGTCTTTAATATGAAGAAGTAATGAAACACATCGGCAGTAATAGGAGGACATAGCTGAACAAGAATCCAAAATGAATTTTTTAATTTCTATCTACCCCTACTGACTTAGTTTCCCCTATACTTAATCAACAATTAACAACTCAAGTATATAAGTAAAACTGTGTAAAATAAACTTTTATAAGTAGAAAAATAAGGAAGGAGACAACCTGATGAACATTATGGTGGTTTGAAGTTCTCTTTGGACAGCTTCAATAAGTGGCAATTTACCTGAAATGCTGTAGCATCTTCTTCATCCTGCACAGTTGATATAGCCTCCACCCATCTTAAGAGATAATCCACAACTTGCAGAATATAGGCATATCCAAAAGATAGTGGAAATGGTCTCGATAATATAACTGCTGCATTATCCATTTCTGTCCTTGCAATGAAATTCTCAACAACTATGTACCTACAGATTTATCATGTTGGTTCTTTCTAAAGCCTTCATTCAAAAGGTTAGTAATAGAAAAAGAAATTTCATATTCAAGCATATTACTTTTAGCCTTATCAGAATTTTGGAGCAATAATTCATGTTTCTTTCTAGCCTCTTCCTTGTATGCATCAAGTCCACTTAAGCCTAACAGTGAGTAATATTTAAATGGTGTCTCATTACTTCATAGACATTAAAAGTTATGACATCATCACCAACTTCCATTGTGATGCTCCTATTTTTTATGCTTATGATAGTATTAGCTATTCTAAGGATGACCTCCCCAAAATAATAGGACCCTCTGAGGTTGACTCATGTGACATATCTAAGATATAGAAATCTGTAGGTATAATCAAGTCTTTAACATTCACTAATATATCTTCTAATAATCCCTCAAGCTTCCTAGTAGTTTGATCAGCAAGTTGAACTATCATGGAGGTTTTCTTAAGTGAGCCTATGTCTATGCCTAATGAAGTATAAATGGAGGTTGCATTAATGGCTGCACCAAGATCTAACAAAGCACTGGCACATTGAAACTTAACAATGGTGATTGGGATTGTAAAAGAACTTGGATCATTACATTTAATAGGAAGTTGTGGCTTAAGTGAAGCTGACACACTACATTCTACTTAAACCCTTTCATTTGGCTTGCAAAGTCTTTTATTAGTGTAGAATTCTTTAATGAATTTCACATACTTATGTATACTTCTAATCAGATCCACTAGTGACATATTAACTTCCAATTTCCCTAATAGATTCAGAATATCTTGTTTCTGTTTATCTTGTAAAATCTTCTTTGGCTACATGTATGCATTATGAAAAGGTAGGTGTTTCATACTTACCTCTTTATCCTTCTATTATGCATCTTTATGCTCCTTCTTATTCTAGTTTCTATCTAATTTCTGACTTGCACTGCTAGAACTAGTAACTACCTCCTGTATAATATATGGTTGTGCTGTATCCTTCAATATGGTTTGCATATTTTTCTGCTGCAACATCCCCTTCTGATTACTGTTTTCTAATTTTGGAATGAATGAAGGTGTTTCTTCAATCAATTCTTTAGTTTTAGAACTATCCTGCTGCTCATTTACCTAATTATCCTTCTTATCCTATTCAATATCTGCTTTTCCCACTTCTCAAACTTATAGCATTCATAGATTTGGGGTTAACAACTGTGTTTGAAGGTAAATTTCCATTGATCCTTGTTTGAACATCCCTTATTGAATTGCTAGTTGTGATACATAGCCATTCTTGTTTGAGAGTAAGTCATATGCTATTGTTTATGATTTTAGGTGCTTAGAATGATGAGATATATAAATAACAAGTGTGTTCCCTTAGAGACAATCTTACCTTCATTACCCACATAATATTTGGAGTTAATTAGTTAAAATAGAATATGTTAGCTAATAACTTGCCGGCTAAAATCTCAATCAAAGCTACAACCTGTAAACATTGAGTAGAGTAATAACAATCATTTAACTCAAGAGATAGAAGAAGAAGAAGAATTAAACATATACAATTGTACTCTATTTTAAAATTGTTCTAATTTACTACAACTATGTCTAACTCGGTCTAAGAACGAAAATCAAAGTATCAATTATGCGAAAATAGGAAATCTAACTCAGGTTCCCTAATCATTAATAATCTACTAACTCTAATTGAATCAATAATTATAGAATTAACTACATCAACTCGATACAATCAATTCTGAATTAAAGACACAATGAATTCCTTATTATGGTTCAAAGATTTTGGTTCAACATCATCTCTAAGGGAGCACAACAACTCTAGCCTTTTATTGCTGTCAAAACTACTAAAGCGGTAATCATGGTGAATGTAGAAGGAGAAGATGAAGAAGATTAAATTTTCCTCTGGTTCTATTGCCTATAATAAAGGAAAGTTACAGATGAAAGAGAATGGAGTTAGAGAGAGATGGAGCGAGTGGCATGTGAAAGAGAGAATGGAGGTGGAGTGAGAGCTTAGTGGAGAATGAAACAAGGTAGCTGTATGGAAATGGATATGTGGAATGGCGTCCAAAAGTGTGTGGATGGATATGTGATGGAGTCCCCCCAAATGATGTATAGATGGGTCTATTATATTGAAGTGTAGACTGACTGACTTTAGATTTGAATTGGATTGAATGGTAGAATGAATGTGTGATGCAAGGTGTGTTATATGCCTAATAGCCTGTGCATGAATCTGACCCTCAATGTGATTTCTATTGTAGACATGTGTGATCCCCACTTGCTTCTGTTTTAGTTCCTTAATTGCAGGATATGCTTAATATGTTTACATTTTCCCTCTAGCACATGCTTAAATATCCTTGTGTCCAGCTGTCGATTATAATAATTTTTGTTTTATTCTCACAGCAGCAAGTTGTCTTGGTAATTAATGAGCATTTTCTGAAATAGAAAACTAAAAAAAATAGATTATTTATCCAATTAATCACTATATCACATCAATTAATTCTCAACTGTTCTAGTTTAATTTTATTAATTAATTGTTCATCATATTGATAAATGGGGATAAAAATCAATCATAAAACTCTCTTTAAACATACTAAAATCACTACAAATATAAGTTTATCAATCATCAAATTTGAATGAGGGAAAGGGATGAGGGTAAAGCTGCTTTCAAAAACAAAACATGGTTTGTATGAGTGGTTAGTCACACCATTTGGATTAACTAATGCACCTAGCACTTTCATGAGATTAATGAATCATGTTTTGTGTGCTTTCACTGGGAAATGTATTGTGGTTTATTTTGATAACGTTATGATATATAGCAAGAATCTTGATGGGCACTTGAATCATTTGCATTGAGTACTTGATGGTTTGAGAAAGGAAAAATTATTTGCAAATATGCAAAAGTGTGATTTTGGATGGATGAAATTATTTTTCTTTGATTTGTGCTGGTCAAAGGAAAAAACACAAGATGATGCATTCAATGCTCTTAGGGATAAATTGTGTTTTGCACCTAGTTTTGCTTGACTTTAATAAGACTTGAAATTGAATGTCATGCTTATGGAGTTAGAATAGGAACTCTTTTAATGCAGAAAGAAAAACTAATTCCTTATTTTAGTGAGAAGCTAAATGGAGCAGCCTTGAAAGACAAGGAGCTTTATGCACTCAAAAGAGCATTGGAGAATTGACAACACTACATTTGGCCTAAGCAATTTGTGATTCACACTGATATCAATCTTTGATGCACATAAACAGTCAAGGTAAACTAGGCAAAAGACATGCAAGGTGGCTGGAGTTTGTTGAGACATTTTCTTATGTCATAAAATAAAAGAAAGGTAAGGAAAATGTGGTGGCTAATGCATTGTCAAGAAGTTATATTCTTCTTACTTCTTTAAACACTAAATTGGTTTTGAATATATCAAGGAGTTGTATGCCAATAATGTTGATTTTTCTAAAATATTTATTGCTTGTGAAAAGAAAGTATTTGACAAGTGATATAAAATTGATGGCTACTTGTTTAAAGAAAATAGATTGTGTGTGCCTCAATGTTCTTTGGGGGGATTGCTTGTGAGAGAAGCACATAGGGGAGGTCTAATGGGACACTTTGGTGTGAAGAAGACTTTGGATGTTTTTCATGAACATTTCTTTTGGCCTAAAATGAAACATGATGAAGAAAGAATATATTCTAAATGCATAACAAGTAAAAGGTCTAAGTCTAGAGTCTTGCCATATGGTTTGTATACCCCATATTGTTTTGGGTTTGCCTAGGTAAAAAAGTGGGAAGGATTCAATATTTTATGGTTGTTGATAGATTTTCTAAAATGGCACATTTCATTGCATGTCATAAAATTGATGATGTCACATATATTTCTAATTTTCTCTTTAAAGAAATTATGAGAACTCATGGTGTTCCTAAATTATTGTTTTTGATAGGGATACAAAGTTTTTGAATCATTTTTAGAGAGTTTTGTTTCGAAATCTTAGTACTAAATTATTATTTTCTACTACATGTCATCTACAAACTCATGGACCAACTGAAGTTATTAATAGAACTTTATCTTAATTGCTTAGAATTGTGATTCAAAAGAATTTGAAAATTTCAGAAGATTCCTTGCCATTCACTGAATTTGCTTATAATAGGAGCGTGCATGCATCTACGGATTCTTCTCCTTTTGAAATTGTGTATGGTTTTAATCCACTAACTCATTTGGATTTATTATTGTTACCTATTGATGAGTAATTCTTGATGGGAAAAAAAGCTGAAATAGTGAAGTAACTTCATGAAAAAGTAAAGCAACATATTGAAAAGAAAAATGAACAATATGCATCTAAGGCTAACAAAGGAAGAAGGCATATTCTTTTTGAAACTAGTGATTGGGTGTGGGTTCATATGAGGAAAGAAAGATTTCTAGCTCAAAGAAAGTCCTAATTAGCTCCAAGAGAAGATGGTCCCTTCAAGTCCTTGAAAGAATTCATGATAATGCTTACAAAATTGATTTACTTGGTGAGTATGATGTTAGTGCTACTTTCAACATGGTTGATTTATCTTTTTTTGATGCAGGTGATGATTTGGGGGCGAATCCTTTTGAGGAGAGAGGGAATGATGCGATATAGCAAGATGACGCTTTAACTTCCAAAGATTCTTTGCATATTCCAATTAGACCAATCACAAGAGTAAGAGCGAAAGGAATTAAAGAAGCATTGAATGGGTTTGTGCAAGAGGTATTGATGAAGGAATAATAATTGGAGTAATAAATCAGATTAAAAATGTTGAGAACGTCACTAGTTTCATATGTGCTGAAAATGGAGCTACTGAACCTATTTTGGGCTTGGAGACATCAATTTAAAGGCCTTGAACTAAGTAGTACATAAGGGAAGACTCATTTGGGCATAAGTAATTACTTTTTGAGATTAAAATGCTGATTTTATTTTTATTATTGTATTTGTGCAAAAATTAGTAATTAGTTGATAGATTTGACTTTTGGGTTTCCAAGTTAATTGAATTAAGTCCTTGTCTTCAATACTCTTTTTTTCGTTTTTCTCTAATTTTTATACTCTTTTTCTTCACTGAAACATGAAGAAAATCACAAAATATAACAAATAGAATAAAATGGGCAATGTAAACTAGAAATTTTAGAAAACATGTTATTTTTAAAATGGATATAACTCTGTATAAAACTCAGATTGAAGTGATTCTAAAATGAATAGAAATAAGAGATTTTGAACTATGAGATGACCTACTAAATCTTGAAAACCACAAACGAATGCTGGTAGAACATGGATGAAGATTTTGGTGACAAACAGAAACAAAGATGAACAAACACAAGAAAAGGCACAAAATAATAAACGAAAATGGAAACAAAGAACATAAAGATACAACTTGAGTTTAGATCTGAAGCTCTGATACCAAGATGGTGTGAACCCATAAGGGAAAATCCCATGAACCCACAACCAATCAGAATATGCACACCCTAAGAAAGCTAAATCGAGGTGGTGATCCACTTGAACCCTTGAACATAGTAGGATAAGGACCCAAAGTGTGGGAATACATCATAAGGTTAATCAAACCTTGATAAGTCTGTTAGTTCTATAAATAACCCTAAAGATAATACACTCTCAAGAAACAAAGTGCAAAATGCAACTTTTCAATCAACAATCCAATTCCCCTTCCAAAATGAGTCATATAATATATTTTAAGAGACACATTTTAAATCTAAAATAAAAAATAATAAATACAATCTAGGGATTCAAAATAGTAAATACTAATTAAAAAATAAGAAGGACTTAATTTAAGTAAGTTAGAAACCCAAAAGTCAAATTTGTAAAATAATTACCAATTTTCGTACAAATCCAATAATAAAAATAGAATGAATATTTTAATCCTAAAAAGTGATTATTTAGGCCTAAATGAATTTTCCCTTATATACTACTTGATCCAAGGCCTTTAAATCGGTGTCTCTATGCTAAAATAGGTTCAACAGCTCTATTTTTAGTATAAATAAAATTAGTAATGTCCTTAGCATTACTCCAATTGCTATTTCCTTTGTCAATACCTCTTACACTAGTCTATTCAATACTTCCTTAATTCTTTTAGCTCTTGCTCTTGTGATTAGTCTAGTTGGAATATGCAAAGTATCTTTGGAAGTTAAAGAGTAATCTTGCTATATCGCATCAGCATGAGTGTGCTAGTCAATGATATAAGAGAGAAGCCCAAATTGATTCTTTGTGGTATCATGTGATTTAGTGAGTTCAGAAACAATCTTGTTTTCAAGGGTGTCCAAAATCATTGAGTTAGTTAGAAACCCTTGATAAGAAGATGGAGTACATTGTTGAACTCAGGCCAACATTCTTTCTTCAAAACTCTTTAGTTCTTCTTGCCCCACATGATGAATTGGGTAAAAGATGGAGCATATGGTTTAGTAGGTCCTACAGATGATTGAGCCTCATCCTATTGCCTTGAGGTTGATACAAGTTACTTTCCCTTCTGAGTTTGCTTGTCTTTATGTGACAAGGATAATGTGATCCTCATTTTATGTATCTCCTCAGCCCCAAACCTTGGAATCTTCTCTTCCTTATCTCTTTTCTCCAAGTATTTAATGTTATTCGTGTGAAGGATGAAAGAGACCAGTTGGGATAGGGAATAGGTGTGACCTTGGACTTGTCATAGTGAAAGTTTTAGATTTCACCATAGATCAAGGCATCTATATCGATCTTCTCTCCATTAATAATTCTGGCCAGCATAAGATAATCATTCGAGTAAGATAAGTGAAGCTCCCTGATTTGTTAACCATGCTTCTAAAGTAAATGTAGTGTATTATCCTATGATAATCACAAGAACCTTTGGGGACAAACTTCAAATATCCAGTGAAGTTGTCACTAAGTATCAAGACTTTATGGATGTCTTAAGTGACAGAACAGGTCCTCTCTCATGGTCAGTTGTCCTAAGCAGATAATTATTGTCACCATCAAGCTTCATCTTTCTGCCCCTTAATTCAAGGGTAAGGTAGCTCTTGGCCAAATCTCTATCCTCATTTACCTTATAATAATGCATCTTACAATTACAATAGAATCTTCTCACTACTTCATGGCTATATGGGTTGATCCCTAACCAATTTTCATAGTACTTCATGGGATTTGATAAGTCTAACTGGGTATTGTTATTATATTTCAAGTAGTCTAAATCTACAAAGACAGACTATAGGGCAAAAATCCCTATCAACAAACTCTAACTAATATTTTTCCTTGCTTCCCCATGGATAAGTCTTCAGAAGTAGGAATGAGAGCAGGATAGAAGTAAAAGTAGGAGGAACAGATGTAGGAGCAGAGATACCTTGAGAATAATCACATTTTCCTCTCCTAGTAATTTATTTCTTCATCTCACCAGAAGGAGGAACAGATGAAGTAGATTAAGGAGAAAGTCCCCATGTTCCGAGCAACATTTACTATATTAATGTTGTCATATAAATAAGTGTCTTTTGACCTGATTCTTCAGACACTGTGGGTAAGATGTGCCTTTACCTCTTTGAATGATGTTGCTATGAGCTCTGTCATGTATAAACTCTCTAAGTGGTCAAGTCTCATGGTGAAGGAATCATATCTTGCTTGATTTAGGCCTATATTTCAACTTTGAAGGAGTTGTAGGCTTCTTCTTTTGGCTGCTATTACTCTCAACATTAGCATTCTTAGTCTTCATCATTTTGCTGTGAACAGGGATAATGAAAAATGAGAAATTTGTGAAGAGAAAGAGGTTTGAGATGTTAGGGAGAAAGATTTAGGATGTTTGAAGGATGAATTTAAGGATGGAAAGCGGTTGGAGAAGTTTCGGTTACAGAGACTGGAGATATTTTTTGAAAGGTTTTTCGATGAACTGACATAATGATGGTCATATTTTTCCTTTATAACTGCAAATTTTTTTATAAGCACTTCGATAAGAGCCCGTTTCGAGTGTTTATTAATCTTTTATGTAAAAGTTAAATTTCATAAGTTTTACCTCAAAATAATTTTGAGAAGGATTTGAATTAATTGAAATAGTATAGCAGTTACCATCCTTGGTGCTCTTACATTTATCTTTAGTTCATTTTTTGTTGAGTGATAAGTCCTTGTTGTTAATACCAGAATTCCTCTGAATCAAAGATCACCCAATTGTCTTTTTTCGCACTTAGATTTACACTCAGCAAGTTATGGCATAGTCCATCCACATAATAAACATCTTCAATCCTCATTCCTTATTTACTTTCAATTTCACCAATTCCAACAATCATTCCATATTAATTTCCTCTAAAGCTGACTTTCCTCCATCTTTAGGTGTGAGCTTGAAAAGCTTGGAAGTATCTCCAGTCATGTGTCTTGAGCATCTACTATCAATATATATTTAGTTGTCTTAGATGTCTTGAGGCATACCTGTAAAAAGATAATTTAGTTTTAGGTACCCATATCGTCTAGGTCCTGATTGGTTAGTCCGAATAACTTTAGACACATATGTACCCTTAGGTACCCATTCAATGTCCATAGGTTTCTTTCCTCTTGTGATAAAAGAATAAAAAGAATGACCCTTACGGTTATCGTAAGTGAATTTAGCAAAAGGATTAGAAGAGTGAACATAACTTCTAAAGTAAGTTAAATATGATTTTCACCATTATTTTTCTTTACTTTGTTTTTATCTAGAGTTGGTTCATATCCAATTCCAGATTTGTTAGAAATACACTTTTGGCTTTCTAAAATCACCCTAGTATTTTGCTCCCTTTAGTGAATCTTTCAAGAGTTCTTCTAGCTCATCATCTTTTTCATCACTTTCCTAAACTTTGAGGGCAATTATTTTACAGTTCTTCTCTTTTATCTCCTTCTTGTTTTTGCTTGCTCTTACACTCTAACAAACTTCCAAAGAGTACAATAATTGATCGCATTAATTCACTTTTAGCTTCCTTTATGGTTGTCATCTTTGGTTGAGTCCATCATGAATTTTCCATACTTGATACTCTTAGTTATATAAGGAATTAGAAGACACGCAGCAGAAATAAACTTAAAAATTTTTACATTCCCTACCAGGATCTATCGTATGTGTTTAAGTCAAGTGGAAAGAAGTATTACCCACAGTATTCAGTCGCAACTTTCTCAGCTTCTGGTTGCGACGTCCACAGCTTCTCTCTGTGGCTCGTGATCTCTTTTCGATCGTAAGAAATCAACAACTCAGGTCGGCTTCCTCTACTGGTATCCACACGAACATTGTTCTAACTACGAACGATGTGCTAGCGCTTCCTGTCCCTCCAGGGCTTACTCAAGAATTCATCATCTCCATCTCTATTTCAGCAGTTTCTTATCTGCAAACCTTTTACGGATTCCCGTTCACCCTTTTTTTCTCTGTCCCAACCGTAGCTCCTAAATATCATATATATCGGATGCTATGCGTGTTCCCACAGACTTGAATTTTTAGAATTAATCTTATATTAATTCTAAAATTAATACAATATCATATATTATATAATTTGATAAGAAACTAATTAAATAAATAATATTTGTATTAAATCTATCCCACAGATTTAATTCACCCATTTATTTAATTTAAAATAAAGATAAGACGTAATTACATTTAATTTATTCTCATAAATCAAATTTGAGATATCATATCAATTTGAATTTCAAATTCAAACGTAATAGAGATTTAATTTTATCCTTATAAATTAAATTTTATAAATATATCTTATATGAGATATTATATCAATTTAAATTTTAAATTCAAACATGATAGAGATTTAATTTATTCATGAAAATCAAACGTGATAGATATTAAATCTTGTAAATATCTCTTATATATAATATATATACAAATTTATATATAAATAGATATATACATCCACCCTGGATCTTATATATAATATCATATATATATTTGGTATTTCCAGATTTACCAACAAACTTCAAAAAAATCATAATTAATTCAAAAAAAATCAAAATTAAGTGTTTAAAAAGGATACGTGAAGCTAACATATTTAATTTTCATGAAAAAAATATCTTTTAGACCAAATACTCAGCCAACCAATATAGTATTAGCGTCAAAGATTACTGTTTATTTGGTCAAAAATCCTGAAAATAATTTCTGGTCCCTAACTTTAAAAATTTTCTTCTCTTTATATAATATCGAAATAAGGCATTCTTAGTATTAAAATAAAGCTTGACATATTAAACAAATACTGGTAAATTCTGGAATATTTATTCCAATATTTACTATTTTTAATTACAACTCAAATATTAATGTCTCATCACAAATTACTGTTCATAGTTACAAATTTCAGTAACTAACATTTCATTCATATACATACATTCCCAAATTCACATGTTACATGTTCATATAAAACATCAAGTATCATTCTCCTCTTGTGCTTAAAGATCCTATTGGTTGGGAATGGAAGAGGGGGGGTGAGATTTTAGAGGAAATCTTAGTAGTAAAAGGAACTAAATAATATATGTTTAATATAAATGCTTGTGGTTGTGTCAATGTTATGTAATGTGCATGCTTTCATACAACATATGAAATACAATTGGCCAAAGTAATAATAGAAATAGAGCTTCAATCATATACACATGCAACACAATGCAACAAAGGTATAGCATAACTAAGTATAACATCCAATACATATAACTTTAAGATAATTTACTACCTTATTGCTTTACTTTCTTTTACTATTTTCCTCGTCCTCTTTCCCTGATAAGTGGCTGCCTTCTTGAGTCATAAAACAAAGCCTAAATATCACATATTCATCTATTCATGATGATCCAATTCAACTAGCACATAAGGATATTAAACTTAATTGATTAACCCTTAACTCTCTTAATTTGTGGTTAAATGTCTTGTCCTTTGAATTAATGTGTCTTATCTTTAACCCACACAAATTTGCCTTCTGAATCCATTTATGAGTTTAGAATTATAAAATTCTAGCTCTTGCACCAATTTTGGATAGAACTGAATAGCACCTTTAAGAATTTCTAAAAATTCTTATTTTGATTCCAATACTTGTTTCTCTACTTACCCCATACAATTTTTTATTTTAAATCAATTGAAAATATCAAAATTATAGAATTTTCATTACTGTTTATAGCATGAACAGTATAGAGAGGGTTGATAACTGTTGTTTTAATCACCAAAAGAAACTAAACTAACCAATAGTAGAGTGAAGCTAACCTAAGTCAATTCACAAGAGCCTAAATGGATGCTAAAGTTCTTAATTAATCCAACGAGCCACAAATTAATAAATTAATAAATGATATGTGAGATGAAATGTTTGAACAAATTCTGAATATATTTATGATTTTAGGTGTTTGTGTTGATAAAATGAATCAATGACAAATGTGTTCCCTTAAAGATTATATTACCTTCATTATCCATAGAATGTCTAGAGTTAATTAGTTAAATTAGAATGCGTTAGCTAACAACTCACCAGCTAAATCTCAATTAAAACTACAACTCGTAGATATTCAATAGATAATTATGAATAATTCAACTTAAGAGATAAAAAAAGATGAATTAAACATATACAATTATACTTTGTCATAGAATTACTCTAATTAACCACGACAATGTCCAACTAGTTCAAGGATGAGAATTAATCAAAGCATCAATTATGTAGAAATAGAAAATCAAACTCGGTTCCCTAATCATTAATCATTTACTAACTCTAATTGTATCAGTAATACCAGAATTAGCTATATCAACTCGAGATAATTAAGTCTGAATTAAAGACACAACGAACTCCTTGTTTAGAGCAAGGATTCTGTTATAGCATTATCTCCAAGAGAGCACATCAACTCTAGCCTTCCATTCCTGTCAAGACTTTAATAGCAACAGCAGTAAAGCCAGTAGTAGTCATGGTAAGTGCAGAAGGAAAATATGAAGATAAAAGCACAACTTTTCTCTAGTTCTATTTCTTAGAGCAGAGAAAAGTTGTAGATGGAAGATGGAGAGAGATGTCAGATCTGGATGTAGTGGAAAGGAATGAGAGCATGTGATCTGTATCACGTCAGTTGTTATGATGATTCCGCTGCAGATAACATGAATGGATGGAGGTTGAGGATGTGGTCTAAATGGAGGAAGTGAATGAATCAATTCTGAAGTATGTGTCATGCATAAATCTATCTCCTCTCCAGTACTAGCACATGCTTTTCACCAGGTGTTAGCCCAGTTATTTCTGTTAGTTACATGTCCATGTGATTCTATTAGCCCACTTGTTCAGTCCAGCACATATTTAACACTTCTCTTGTCTAGTTGTCAACTAATCTCCAACAAATCTGTTGATTGGTTACTGCATTCATATAATAAAATTTTATATATTATTTATCTAACTAATCACTAAAATTATATCAATTAATTTCCACTTACTCCATTTTTATTTTATTTAATATTTGCTCAACATATTGATAAATGGGGATAAAAATCAATAATAAAATTTTCTTTAAACACATTAAAATCATTACAAATAAGAGTTTATCAATTCCCCCACACTTAGCTTTTGCACTCCGAGCAAAATTATGGATTAAAATTGAAATTTAAACACATGTCCAGCAAAATTGGTGAAACAAATTCAGCATAAGCATTTTCAATCATCAATATTTTCTTTCAATTGGTACCAGTCTATACTAATCTCATATCAATCAAATAATCTAACTCATGCAATTAAATAATAGTAAGCATCTAGGAGGAGATTTTCTAACTAGATATAGTGTTTCTCTCACTCTCTTATCAAGGAAATTTTCACCAACCATCTAGTTTAGGCTTCCCATAGGCTTGTAACCATCCTACATCTTCACAACTAAATGTCATAAGGGTTATGAATCAAAGGGTCTTTATTATTATTGTAATATTGGAAAGGCTAAATGTGAAATGGAAATGCATGTCAATGATTAATGAAATACTGTATATGATCTTACTTCTTCAAGCTACTTCAACACCTTATCACAATTTCAACTGTGCAACTGCAAAAAGTATCAGTCAAAGCTAACTTTTTATTCAAGCTGTGAATATCACATCTTTTTAACTGATCTATCTTTTCTTTCTTCTTTTTTCTCTTCTGTAATTTTTTGTTGTGTTTTTCTTTTCCTTTAACTATTGAACTAGATAACAAATACATTGAAGTTCAAATATTCAACAAATAGTGCAACTTAATAGTTATTTCACAATTCAAGACTTACTGCAGTAACAAATATCTTGTACAACATTCATTAACTTTTTAATCAATGAAGTTCTCTTTATACAGCTTCAATAATTGACTATTGACCTGAAATGCTATACCATCTGCTTTTATCTATCAATTCAATTGTTCCATAATCATGGATCTTGGTCATCACATATGGATTATCCCATCTTACAACAAGTTTTCTAGGTTTGAAAGCATATCTAGCCTTAAATCTCAAAACATTATCTCCAAGCTAAAATTCCTTACACATAATCTATTTATCATGAAGAAGCTTTGTTTTCTCCTTGTAAATAATGGAATTCCCATAAGTACCTAGTTTGGTATTCAAAGAAGAAATTTCAAAAGAAGAAATTTCGTATTCAAGCAATTCACGTTAAGCCTTGTCAGAATTCTATAACAGTAGTAAATCATGTTCCTCTTTAACTTCTTTAATGTATGCATCAACTGTACTTAAGCCTAACAGTGAGTAATTTTCAAATGGATGTTTTATTGCTTCATAGACATTAAAAGTTATGACATTATACCCACCTCTATTGGGATGTTACTATTTTTCATGCTTATCACAGTGTTAGTTGTTCTAAGGAATGGCCTACCCAAGATAATAGGTCCCTCTGAATTTAACTCAAGGGACATATCCAAGACATAAAAATTTGCAGGTATAATCAAGTCTTTGACCTTTACTAATATGTCCTCTAGTAATCCCTTAGGTTTTCTAGTGGTTTGATCAATAAGTTGCACTATTATTGTTGTTTCCTTAAGTAAGCTTATGCCTATGCATAATGATGTATAAATAGAAGTCGGCATTATATTAATGGCTACACTAAAATCTAACAAAGTATTAGCACACTGAAACTTACCAATGGTGATTGGGACTGTAAAGAAACATAGATCATCACATTTAATATGAAGCTATAGCTTAAGTAAAGCTGACACATTAAATCCTATTTTAACCCTTTCATTTGGTTTGCAGATTCTTTTATTAGTATAGAGTTCTTTCATAAATTTCCCATACTTAGGTATGCTTCTAATTAGATCCACAAGTGACACATTAACTTCCAGTTTTCCTAACAGATTCAGAATATGTTGTTCCAGTTTATCTTTTAAAACTTCTTTGGACACATGTATACATTAGGAAAAGGTAGGTGTTTAATACTTATCTCTCTGTCCTTCTATTTTGTATCTTCATGCTCCTTTTGATTATGGTTTTTGTCTTATTTCTAACTTGCACTACTACAACTAGCAACTGCTTCATGCATAACATATGGTTGTATAACATCCTTCAATGTAATTTGTTCATTTTTCTGCTGCAACATACCTTTCTCTTTGATGCTTTCTGATACTATAATGAATAAAGGTTTTTCTTAAATCAACTTTTAAGTTTCAGATTTGTTCTGCTGCTCATTTGCTTCATTATCCTTTTTATCATTGTCAGTATCTACTTTCTCCACTGTTTTTCTACTTCTCAAATTCAGCATTCACATATTTGGGGTTAATAATTGTATTTGAAGGTAAATTCTCATCAATTATGGATTGAACATTAGTTAATTAATTGGCTAGCTATGATACATAGCCATTCATATTTACAACTTTTGTTTCCCACTGTTCTATTACTTTTATAGCCTTTTATTCAATAATTCTATCCCTCCCAAAGGGAGCCTCTCCATCTATTTATAGAGTTAGCTGCAAAGTCATTCCTCGCTATACTTCTCATTATGTAGCTCATTACATATTTCTCACTGTGTATCTTGAGATACTATAAATCTAACATTCTCTTACATTTATAACTTTATTGATTTCTGCCAAAGATCTTGCTTTTATGACTTTCTAACCTCCTTCTAAAATAGCACTATAACCTAAATCTTTCCCTTTAGAGATTTGGAATAGGGTTCTAATCCCTTACCTTTTTTTTCCTGACTTTTCTTATCACTTTCTATCATCTTGCATAACTTTGTGCATGACTTGACAAAGATGCACAATTTTTCATAACTTTTTAGGATTACCCATCATAGTTGAAATTTTTTAATCTAACTATTCTTTCTCTATTCACAGTTCCTCTACTTGGAACTGGTACAAGGAATTATAGTATCCTTTATTTTACTCTTCACTATGTATTTATGCAAAATAATACTGTTTTCTCAGTGTATTATGATATATTTCCAACCTTGTGACTCAACACTGTACTTTTTAGTGGGTCACCCTTCTCTAGATTTTTTTTTGGCTTGACCATGCTTAACTAAAGAGTGCTTCTGGGTTATACCTTCTTCTTTAGGTCTCCATGTCTGGCTTAGACCCTATTCTCTGGGTCTATATAACCCAAACATATATTTTAGTCTCTTCTTAAGACATATGGGGTTCTCTTATTTGTTTCTCAAGCATACTTCTGAAAGGAATTGGAAGACACGCAGCGGAAAGTAATTTAAAAATTTTTTCATTCCTTGCCAGGATCTACCGTATATGTTTAAGCCAAGTGGGAAGAAGCATTACCCTCAGTGTTCCTCAGCGACTTCCACAGCTTCTGGTCACGACGTTTACAGCTTCTCTCCGCGGGTCGTGCTCCCTTTCCGAGAGCAAAAAGTCGACGACTCAGGTCAGCTTCCTCTACTGGTATCCACACAAACAACGTTCTAACCATGAACGACGTGCTAGCGTCTCTTGTCCCTCCAGGGCTTTCTCAAGAATTCGTCCTCTCCGTCTCTATTTTGGCAGTTTCTTATCTACAAACCTTTTACAGATTCCCCTTTGGCCTTTCTGTGTTCTCTGTGTATATGACTGAAAACACAGCTCCTAAAATCAGATATATAGGATGCTATATGCGTTTTTCTCTCTATCGAATTGGATTTTGGAGTTAATCTTATATTAATTCTGAAATTAATACAATATCATATATTGTATAATTTTATAAGAAACTAATTAAATAAATAATATTAAATCCGTCTCATAGATTTAATTACCTATTTATTTAACTTTAAATAAAGATGAGACTTAACTATATTTGATTTATTCTCATAAATTAAATTTGACATATCCTATCAATTTGAATTTCAAATTCAAACGTGATAGGGATTTAATTTATCCCTATAAATTAAATCTTATAAATATCTCTTATATGAGATATCCTATCAATTTAAATTTCAAATTCAAACATGATAGGGATTTAATTTATCCTTATAAATTAAATCTTATAAATATTTCTTATATGAAATATCCTATCAATTTGAATTTCAAATTCAAACGTGATAGAGATTTAATTTATCCTTATAAATTAAATCTTATATATCTCTTATATAAAATATATATATATATATATATATGAATTTATATATGAATATAAATATAAATAAATATATACATCTACCCTGGATCTTTCATTGAATATGGACATGTCTTAGATTCAATGAATCTGGACATCATAGCTCGTGTTGGGCTATTTTTTGTGCGACCCTGTAGGCCCATATGAAGTTGGTAGTTGGTCATTTGCTATACTGGCTCACAAGTCGTAAGCGGTCTCTAGCAAGACATAATGACTACCCAAATTATATGAGGATCGTTAAACGATGTAACCTTTTATACAACTATATCATGTCCCTTTTGTCACGCGATATTTTGGTCATGGTTGAGGCATGGATAATGTCATCCTCCTATTCCTGACCGTTACTTTCTCGATCCCTGAGTAGTCTGACTGTAGAAATGGAACTACCTTTCCATTACAGTATGGCCATACATTTCTCAAACTCACTCATTGAGGGGCCTAGTAATATCTCTCTATGAATGTGAGGGACAAATTCCATCTTGACCATTCACATTCCTCCGCATGAAAAACCACTAAACCCGAACATAGTATTTATGATCGCTCGGTCAAAAGTGACTTTTGACTAGGTCAAAGCTGAGCATTTGTCATGTAGGAATCCATGATGATCTCAGGTCAAAGGACATATTGACACGGTTTGTATATGATAGAAGCTTATGACGTTACCCATGCAGTTCTCTCATAGCGGGTCGGTCCAACACCTTGTACTCTTACATGTGCCTATGACTCTGATTTATATCTCTATATATCATCAAAGTCATACTGGTCTTATTTCATCTGTGCTCCCATATAGATGACCGACCATGGACATTTAGGATAAGATCATGTATTATCCAAGGATAGTCATCATAGTAAACATGCAAATAATATATGATAACACAATTAATAAATTCATAAATCAATAATGTTCATAAGACAATGTTTGGCCCCTAGGGCACGATTTCTAACAACTACAATCTTTTGAATTTTAGCACTCAGATTTATATTTGGACTCCATCTTTGTTTAAGAGAAAACTAAATTCAATCATATGGCCCACTGGAAAATACCATGGATACTCTCTCTATGAGTTAATCAACACATATACTTGATGACCATCTTATCACAGAGATATCAAGTTGTACTATTCCTCTTCTTCACGACTCACATTATCTTATCCCAAGGTAGGTTATTGCACGACTTAAAATCACCTACTGTAGCCCTAAGCCTTTTTAGGAATTGTCAAATTATGGGATATCACTCCCTTGTGAATCATATTAGGATCAATTGTGACTCTTCTAAAAGACTTCAATTAATAGACTAAATTATAGGGTTAATTACTCTATTTTGTTGAGAACTCAATAGATAATTCTCCAACTCTATGTCCAGTAGCTCATCTCATCTATTAAGACTTCACTTATCTTCTCTCTTACTCAGGAGTTTTTCTCAGCTTTCTTTCTGTGTTGTGACTCGCCATAGGCAGTCACCATGTGCAATCATGGTCTGGCCATCTGCAATTGTTAGCTGTAATTGTCTTCTGTTACTACAACCGTATGATAAATGATTATTTCATCTTATATGAATCTAGCTCTATCTAAGAATAATCTGGATATGAACTGACTCTTATCTCAAGAGTAGTCTATATATAGCTCTACTTAGAGAGCAATCTCTTTCATTGATGTATCTATCAAACTCATCTCATAAGAGATAGGATATTGTGTACTCATGCTGTACTATTACTAGCAGCACCTACTAGTATACAACCTTCCTTTTGATAGTTATAACATTACCACATTTTTGGTAATTAGCATAATGCTAACATAAGAAATAGCCTTGAGTACTGTAATCACAAGCTTGTAGAAATACCTAAGTAATTTCAATCATATTGTAAATGACTGTCTCACTTGCTGAGGTTGTCTGTCATTTTGGGTACCTTCACATTGCTATCTTACTTTTCATTCCCGTTCTCATCTATAACCTCATTTATAGCCTTATTCATAGTCTTATAGGGATTTGTCTGTTAATACTCAATCTGCTTCCAATCATATGGGGTTTTTCTCTCATACAAACTAGTTTGCTCGCCTATTATTTAGAACTTATAATTCTATCTGGTCTTTGTCTTTTCTTTAATTGAAAGATAATTTGACTCAGCCTAATCAATGATAAGGTTGTTTGGAACACAATCATTAGTACTTTCTCTATATTAATTACCCAACTTGAGAAGTTCACCAAATCCCTAGTTGTATCTATTGTCACATATGGCTCAGTAACTTTCCTTAGGTTAAGTCTATTATGACTTTTAGGTTCTAATGTGATCTATTGTCAGTCTCTTTAGGATCTACTATAACCCTGGAACAATATATTTACTAGCCATATTAGGATCTATTATGCTCCTTTGGAAATCCACTGTGATTCCATTGTACTGTATTATCATCTATGCGAAACTTCAAACCACAAGACTAAGTGATCTCTACACAGTTGTTAGTCACTATTGATAATTTTCCAAGGTTGTTTCCATATACCAGTACCATTTTCTTAGGCCTTATCAACTCTGGCCAACCAAAAATCCCTTTAAGTTCTATTTGTGTGTCATGAAGACTTTGTCTAATAGGCATGAGTAAACATATTAGGAATAGAGTAGCTCTACAGTATGTATTCTAGATATTACCATTTAAACATTTATTGGTCTACCACCCTTAAGCCAATAGGAATAATGGTAGAGCACTAACAGAAAGACTCAGTTACACTATACAGTTATTGTTACAAACGAATGACTGGCACCTGAAACACATATCGCATTTACCCAATGATCATTAATTCATATTACATATTGAATCACCTTAGGATATTTCTTTACCTCTTTTCTAGTCAAGGAAAAACTCTTTCTCTATATTTAGGATCTTTCATCTGTCATATTCTACAATATCCCTGGCAAAATGTCGCGACATGCCATATCGTAGCAATTTCCTCGACCTGCTAATCACAGCCTATCTTTGTGGTCTCAATCACATATCTATATTTGTTAGGCTTTGATTGTATGTTTGCATTTCTAACTTATTACTCTTTTTATTCCAAATCTTTTGCTTATATTCTCACTTTTCTTGCTTCTTATAACTAAAGGTCCTTTGGAATCATTCTTATCGAAAACACTTTTGTAGGCATCATAGGCTTCTTTCTATAATATTGCATACATTTACTGCTCTATTGAACATCTACAACTACCTAGAAAGAATTATTTTTTTGCATCATGGAATTCAATCATGTGAGTTAACTCTCAGTCATTCAACTCTCACTATTCATATTGATGAACTCAGCTAAGTATCCATCAAAGGGTTTCTCTACCCTACTTTAAACTTTAACTTAGTTTCACTCATTTGTATCTAACTGAGGAGAATGCTTCTCATAAAACTACTTAAGAAAAGCTTCCCAAGGGAGTAGATCATTTTCTGTCTTCATGGAGTAACTTTTGTACATTTATACTATTTCTTCACTTCTTTCTCTAGCTGGTAATCGACTAACTATGCTTTAACTTTATATGATACTTCATCAGTTTAGAGATCTCTTCCAAGTGATTTATCCAAATCTTTGTTGCTTGGACATCTAATGCACCTTTGAATACAAACAAATTATACTTACAGAAGTGTACATTCCTAGTTGGATACTATCTCACTCCTTAGAAAATCTGACTATCTGCTATTCCTAATTTGTTCCTATCCAAACTGTTCCTCCTCAACGACTCCTCTCTCTACTTGTCATAAATAAACAACAGTTACTACTATAGCTGTTGTGATAGTAGTATCTCTTTCTTGTTCCTAGCAAACTTACATAGCTTGGATCATCTCCTACTGTTACTTCTACCATTTGGAGTGTTTTATGCTAGGTCTACTTGTTCTTTCATGATAGGGTTCCTCTGTTTCGGGAACGTTAGTTCTAAGTCTATTTACCACCCTTTCTTTAGGCAACCCTCAGTCTCATACTTATGAATCTTATGTTTAGAAAAAACTAACTTAGTGATGTCTCTCGTAGCATAGATCCACTCCTAATTATCATTCATAGAATATACCTTTAAGTGTCTTCTTAACCTGGTATTCTGTAATCCTATATATCGTACCATCTAACTTATCTGCACCTTATACTAAACCTCTAGCTGATAAACTTTAGCGATATTGGTGCCTTCATTATCATCATTATTGTAGCATCTTTGTTTTTGAGAAATTCAAGTTCATGGAACAATTCTGTTTCGTTCCCCTGGCGATAACTTGAGCTAACTCTTATAGCTTAGCTCCCTTGACCTTAGATTGGTCAACTCCTATCTCTATCAGCAAAGGAATCTTCTCCTCATATGTTGTCTCGCTTAATCTAGCTATATCATGTTAAGGAACATCAAACCTTAGAGGTATTGGCTGACTAAAACTAGTTTACTGTAACCCTACTTTAGAAGATTACCTCGTAAAGCTACAAGGCTCGAATATAACGTGCTAACTTGTCTAGGTTTCATTGTCTCTATTTGTCACAACCAAACACTGCCTTGTCGCGACCAAAACTCTCTGTGAATATTCGTCTTACCAAAATCCTGACATGTCACAACTAAAGTTCTCTGTGATCATTTGTCATGACCTAAGCACGTGCTCATTGAAACTTGAACCATTTTCCTATATCATTCTCTTGCTAATGTTTCTTATTCTGAATCCTACTCCAAGTAGTGAACCAACTATCTAGGGAGGGAATCCTAGTTAACTTAAGATTTAGACTTAAGTGATACTGACTTTATCACTAAGCACCCTAATCTTAACATAATATTAACTACTTAGGATTAGAGTATGAGAACTATCTTATCTGATATCAGAAACTTTGCTCTGATACAAAAAATATAACACTTTACTTTCGTATATCTTAGAGATTATTTGATAGCATTTATAATCACTTAAACATCCATTAAAGTTTTATTACAAAATCTGCAATGTCTAAGCTTCACGAATATTATTCATTTGGTATTTCTAGATTTGGTAATAAACTTCAAAAAATTATAATTCATTCTACAAAAATCAAAATGAAGTAGTTAAAAAGGTTACACGAAGCTAACATATTTAATTTTTAGGAAAAAATATCCTTGAGACCAAATGCTCAGTCAATGAACACAGTACTGGTGTCAAATATTATTGTTCATTTAGTCAAAAATCCTAAAAATAGTTTTTGGTCATTAATTTTGAAATTTTCATTCTCTTTGTACAGATATCGAAATAAGGCATTTTTAGTGTCAAAATAAAACTTGACATGTTAAATAAATACTTATAAACTCTCATAAATTTATTCCAACATTTACTAGTTTTAATTACAACTCAAAAATCACTACATTATCACAAGTTACTATTCACAGTGATAAATTTTAGCACTAACTTTAAATATATATACAAACATTCCCAAATTCACACATTACATGTTCATATAAACAATCAACATCATCATCATCAAGTATCATTCTCCTCTTGTGCTTGAAGATCCTGTTGGTTGGGAATGGAAGTAGGGGTGAGATTTTGGAGGAAATCTAAGTAGTAAATGGAACTTAACAATATATGATTTAATATAAATGCTTGTGGTTACTTGTGATTGTGTCAACATTATGTAATATGCATGCTTTCATGTAACATATGAAATACAATTAACCAAAGTAATCATAGAAATAGAGCTTCAATCATATACACATGTAACACAATTCACAAAAGCCATAATCAATTAAGTATAACATCAAACACATACAAGTTTAGGATAGTTTAATACATTATTGCTTTACATTCTTTTACTCTTTTCCTTGTTCTCTTTCCTTGATAAGTAGTTGCCTTCTTGAGTCCACAAAACAAAGCCTAAATATCACAGATTCATCCATTCATCATGATCCAATTCAACTAGCACATAAGGACATCGAACTTAATCAATTAACCCCTAACTCTCTTAATTTGTGGTTAATTACCTTGTCTTTTAAATTAATTTGTATCTTAACTTTACTCCACACAATTTTGCCTTCTAAATCCATTTATAGTTTAAAATTGTAAAATTCCAGCTCTTGCACCAATTTTGGATAGTGGATAGAATTGAACAGCACCTTCAAGAATTTTTAAAAATTCTTATTTTGATTCCAATTTTAAAAATTCTATATTACTTGTTCTTTACTTATTCCCACATAATTTTTCATTTTAAATCCATTGGTAACATCAAAATCATAGAATTTTATTATTGTTCATGTGTATAAACAGTAATATAGAGGGTTTCAGATTTTCCTTTTCTATTCCAATGCTTCCAAGGTTAGAACTTATTTAATTCTATACAAAATCATCATTTAAATTCAATAGAAGCATTAGAATAATGAAATTCAATCTCCTTGGTCTTATACAGTAGTTGGCAGAGTGGCCCCATGATAGGCAAAGTCAAAATTACAAATTAATTCCATAACCAATAATCAAATGTAACCTAAGTGCTAATTACATGATTCTAGCTTAACCTTCCTTTTCTGCTTCCTTTAGCATTTCAGCCAGCATAGGTTCAAGGGGAAAAATCTATTTTTTAACCTCTAAAACCTAGGTTTCAATCTTCCAAAACATATATATATATATAATCTAGGAAGATTTCTTACCTTACGCCTTAACTTCCTTGGATCAAAGTGCCTTAAACTTCCTCTTGGAATTGCCTTGGATTTGTGAAGGAAATATGGGGTATTTATAGCAAAATTTTCCTTTTCCTTGGATCATTTATTCTCCTAGCTTCCTTGTGCTTGCACGGTTTTGTGAAGGAAATATGGGGTATTTATAGCAAAATTTTCGCCATCTTGGGGCCACTTTATCCCTCCTTTTCTTAATTATTACAATGGCTTAATCTTACTCCTTATTGGTTGGATTTTGTATTAATTAGCCTTAATCATACTTAATCTAATCTTACATTATTTTAATATACTTTTGCACATGATATAATCTCATCTTCTTGATGTTGATGCAATGTGGAAGGGTGCGGGTCCCACTTGAGATACCTCACATGCCACCTTGCCCTATCTCTTGATTTTATTGATTTCTTTCTTTTTAAAAGTTCATAAATATCTTAAAAATTCATTTGACTTCAAGACAATTATCTGGCATTCTTTGGCCTTAACTTGTTGCCACTTTGGCCTCTCCTTGGGTCCAACTTATTATTTGGCACAAATCCTAATGCATTTCCTTTATTTCTAGGCAATTTTAAGTATTTTCTGACTTAACTTTTCATAATTACACTGCCCTTGAGTTTGACAAAATTACAATTTATTCCTTGAATTTGTCAAATTTCACTTTAGTCTCTTACTACACATTACAAAATTCCAATTTAGTCCCTGAAATTTTAAAACTCTATTTAAGTCCCTTGAACTTTTCACAATTTACAATTTAGTCCATAGACTTTTACCATTTACAGTTTAGTCCTTTGGCTTTATAACTTTGTACATTCTTTCTTTCTTTGATTTAAAACTTACCTAACCATTGTCTTTTCTTGTGATTATCATCCCAATCATTTCTTAACTTCTTTCCACTATCAATCTTATACAAATGGGAAAAATTATGATGTTACAAAAAACACAAGTGATAAAGACAAAATTAGTTAATCAAACAAGCATAAATTGAATTATCAAAACCAAGCAACTGATATGCAGCAAAGCAAACTGACAGATAAGCAATGATAATGACAATTGATAAACATAATTTCATCAAGAAAGAAACTTGTTCAAAGTACAGAATATGACCAAACGAACTTAACACTTGTAAGTTCTTTTCCTTTTTTGACTATCAAAAAAGAAAAAACAATTAAGCTTTAGAAGAAGAAGGTTTGGTTGTAGAAGGTATACAAGAGGGAGCTAAAGGTCTAGAAGCATAAGGAGGATTTGGTGAGGTAAATAATTCATTATTGGAGAAGGTGGTTTGAGAATTATCAACCTTGGCCTTTACGTCTACCACCTCTTGTCTTAATGCTTGGAGTGCTTGAGCTTGCATATCAATGAGATTGTAAAGAATCCAAAACTGATTACTGGAAGCTTCATGCAATTTGGTGATCTCATACACTAATTTGTCTTCAAGTGACTGTCCAAAGTTATAGAATAGCTCAATAATTCCTTGAAAGGAAGCTTGACCAACTTCTTGAACTCTGGCTATCATTCTTTTCTCAAAACTTCTCAGTTCTTGTTCAACACATGATGGAATAGAAGGTTGAGTAGGTCCTATAGAAGGCTGAACCTCATCCTGCTGCCTTGAGATTAATACAATATGTTTCTTTCCTTTTTCCCGTCTGAGCTTGCTTGCCTCCAGATGGCAAGGCCAATGTGATTATCATCCAACTTATCAACTCAGCCCTAAATCTTAGAATATTGACTTCTTTTGTCTCCTTTCTCCAAATATTCAATGTTGTTATTATGAAGAATGAAGGAGACTGATTGGGGATAAGGGATAGGGGATAGGAGTGACCTTGGTCTTGTCATAATGAAAGTTTCTGATTTCACTATAAATCAAATCAACTATGTTGATCTTCTCTCCACTAATAATTCTTGCTAGAAGAAGATCATCATCTTGATTGAGATAAGTAAAATTCCCTGACTTGTTGACCATACTCCTATGATAACACACATGTCTTTGGGGACCAACTTTAAATCTCCAGTGAAGTTGTCACTCAATATCAAAACTATGTAAATGTCCTTGAGTGACAGTGTAGGTCCTTTCACATTATTTGTCTTCAGGAGAAGATTAATTATGTGACCATCAAACCTTATCTCCCTGCCTCTTATCTCATTAGTGAGGTAACTGTAATCAGCTCTCCATCCTCATTTACATATCTTAATGTTACAGTAAAATCTTCTTACTACCTTAGGGCTCCTAGCCAGTCTTCATAGTATTTCATGGGATTAGATAGATCTAATTGAGTTGTGTCATTATACTTCAAGTAGTTTAAGTCCACATAGACCACTGGACATAAATCACTATCAGCAAATTCTAACTTATATTTCCCTTTGTCTAAGTATCCTATGGGTAGTTCATCAGTAGTAGGAGTAGAAGTAGGAGGAAAAGATATACCTTGAGAGGAATAAACTTTTCCTCTCCCAGCAGTTCATTTCTTCCTCTAACCATATGGAGGAACAAATGGAGTAGGTTGAGAACAGATTCCCATGTTAAGGTCAACATTGAATCTTGATTGATGTTGTCATCAAAATGGTGTTCTCTAACCCAGATTCTTCAATAACTAAGCAAAATGTTCCTTTTCCTCTTTGAAGTGGGTTACTGTGAGCTTTGCTTTGTATCAAAATGTAGTGTAACCGAGTCTCATGGTGGAGGAACACCATGGTTCTTGACTTTGGGTCTAAATGAGGGTGATTTTGACTTGGAAGGAGTCACTGGCTTCTTTCCTTTGCTACTTTTACTCCCAATATTTGCATTTTTTTTGTTTTCACCATTGTAATCATGACAGTAGATAATAGAGACAATAGAGAAATTTGTGAATGAAGAGAGGTTTAAGAAGTTGTATGAGAGGATTTGGAAGGTTTAAATGATGAATTTAAGGTTAGAAAATTGTTAGAGGAGTTTTGGTTATAGAGAGTACTGATATTTTTTGAAATGAGGTATGATAAATTTACACAGTAAGGGTCAAATTTTGCTTTTATAACTATTTTTTTGTAAGCACTTTGATAAGGTCTTCTACAAGGACCTTTCTTCGAAGTGTTTATCCATAAATATCGATAAAAATCTTTTACACATTATACTCATTTATCAAAAGGCTTTCTTAATATGTCTCTTATTGAAGAGCTTTTGGATAAACGATTGTTTTTATCGAAGACTAGTAACTGAAAACCGAAACATTTTACCTCTCATTTATCAAAGCCTTCATTGATAAGATGGTTTATCGATAAATAGTTCAATAAATCTTACCATTCAGTAGGAAATATTTAATCGTAGAAATTCTTACATTTTTTGAAGGCCTTATTGAAGAGACCATTTATCAAAGTCTTCTCCGATAAAACTCTAACTTCTTCAATTCTTCTAAGCTCCCATTGATTGAGGTCTTATTCTATTAACTCTTATCGAAGTGTTAGTCGATCAATTATATCATTTTTCTACAAAAAAAAATGCATATACTCCGATGCTTAAGTTAGTAATCATTAAAATATGAACATGAAATTTAACAAAAGAATTAGATTTAGAAACATCTTACAATTCATTAGTATTTATTATTCCCAATTCCCTTCTTATATAATTGAATTAGTCTTTTGCTAGAGGTTTTATTAAAATATCAACTAATTGCAGATGAGTTGGGATAAATTATACTCTAATATCTATCTTTTGAACACCATCACTGATAAAGTGGTGTCTTATATCAATGTGCTTTGTCTTGAGTGAAGTACCAGATTTTAAGATAAGTTGATAGTGTTTGTATTGTCACACAGAATTGGAATCTCTTTTAATTGCATTCCCAAGTCTTGTAGCTACAACTTTAACCATAAAACTTGAGCACAATAGCTTCCTACCACTACATACTTAGCTTCAGTTGAAGATATAGCAACAATATATTGTTTCTTTCTAAACCCAAAAACAAGGCAATCAATGAGAATTAGTGTTTTTTTGGTATCAGTCTTGCAACCAGCATGATCTAAATCTAAATAGGCTCTCGAGAATTCTCTACCTCCTTTAGAAAACTATATTCCAAGGTTGATGTTTTTAGAAAGATATCTGAATATTCTCTTTGCGGCTTTAGCATGAGATTCTTTGGGTGCAGCTTGATACCTTGCACACATGCCTACACTAAATTGAATATCTGGTTTGCTTGCTATCAGATATAAGAAAGATCCAATCATTGCACTATATTTTGTGATGTTAAATGCTTTCCCTTTCTCATCTACCTCTACTTGAATTGGTGAGCTCATTAGTGTAGACATGCTTTTAGCTTAATACATCTCAAACTTCTGTAAAGTTCCTTGAGATACTTTCTTTGTGAGGTGAATATGCCATTCTTCTTTTACTTGATTTGTAATAAGAGAGAAATTAATTTCTCCTATCATTGACATTTCAAATTCTCCATGCATCATCTTGGCAAACTCTTGACAAAGATCTTCATTAGTAGCACTGAATATTATATCATCTATATAAATTTGAACTACTAATAAATCTTGTTTATTGCTTTTTATAAAAAGTGTTGTGTCAACTTTTCCTCTTTCAAAACTTTTATCTAGAAGAAAATTACTAAGGCGTTCATACCAAGCTCTTGGAGCTTGCTTTAAACCATACGAAGCCTTTTTCAATTTATAAACATGATCAGGATAGTTTAAACTTTCAAAACTAAGGGGTTGTTCAACATAAATTTCCTCCATATTATAACCATTTAAAGGCAATTTTAACATTCATTTGATAAAGTTTAAAATCTTTTATATAGGTAAAGGCTAGGAGAACTTGTATAGCTTCTAATCTAGCCACTAGAGCATATGTTTCCTCATAATCAATTTCTTCTCCCTTATTATAGACTTTTGCAACTAGGCTAGTTTTATTTCTTGCAATGATTGCAGATTTATCGAGTTTATTCTTGAATACCAATTTAGTGCCTATAACTGGATAGTAACTAGGCCTCGGTACCAAGTCTCAAACTTGATTACACTCAAATTGGTTCAGTTCTTCTTGTAGAACTTCTATCCATAATGCATCTTGTAGAGCTTTATCAACATTGATTGGTTCAATGTTTAAAATAAATATAGAGAATTACACTTCATTGAACACTTTTCTTAGTTTTTTACCCCTTCATTGACTTCATCAATGACCTGATCCAAAGGATGATCCTTGATATGGTTCCAGAATTTAGGTTGGCCATCATCTATTTGAGAAAATGTTTCATTGGGTTTGTCTAGATTTTTAAAATCTAATGATGCTTGGTTTTTGTTAAGACAAATTTCAAATTTTTGAATAATCTAAACATAATCTTCAGTTGATTTTGAAATTGACTCTGTTTCAGCAAAAATAATATGAATATACTCTTTTATAATAAAAAATTTTCGTGTTGAAAACTCTATAGGCTTTGTTACGATTATAATATCCAAGAAATAATCCTTCATGAGATTTAGGATCAAATTTACCCTGATTCTCCTTGTTGTGGATGAAATATTTTCTTCCAAAGATACTCATATGGGTTAAACTGTTTGGCCTTTTGCCTTTGTACAATTCATAGAGAGTCTTCTCAAGCATTGTTCAGATGTAGGCTTTATTAGATATGTAGAGCCATGCTCATTGCCTAGAAAACTTCAGATATTCACTTTTCATTTAGTATAGCTTTGGCCATGTCAGTAAAGAATTTATTCTTCCTTTCTACTACTCCATTTTGTTGAGGAATGCGTGGAGCTGAAAAATTATTATCGATCTTCCATTCTACTACTCCATTTTGTTGAGGTATGCGTGGAGCTGAAAAATTATGATAGATTCCATGCTATTTACTAAAGTCAGCAAACTCATGATTTTCCTTGTATGCAACATTTCTTGTAATATTGTTCTTCCCATCATTACCATCTTTGACAACAATCTTCAATCCATCCATACTTTTTACACTTGATAAGGCAACATATAACTGCCCATGGGTAAAAATAGGCTTACATAAATATAAGCTGATCTTCCACAAAGATTCACCTTGACTTTTATTTATAGTCATTGTAAATGATAAGGTTATTGATAATTGTCTCCTTTTCATGCGAAGTGGGCATCTACTTTATGAAGAATTCATGCCCATCCTATGAATGAGAACCTTCTCACTTGGTTTTGGTCGATTCAAAGTTATTTCCTCTATGACTGTTTTCCCTAACTGTGAAATACAAAGTCCTGTTCCATTACATAACCCATAACCATGATCGATGTGCATTAATAACATAATCGGTGCTCCAACTTTAAGTATCAACTTGTGTACAGGCAGCCTGAGCAGCTAATAGTGTTTAAAAACTCGATAATGTATAGGTTATCGAAGTTGTGACTGTCTTCACTAGCCTTACAATTGGAGTCACAACTATAGAACTCATATGCTTCACCTGGAAGCAATGAACATATATCATCATTTATTTGATTCACCATTTCAGTGGTTGGTGCTAGAATTGCTCTTTTGTTGAAATAGTCATTGCATGATAAATTGTTGAGTAGGTTGACATAAGTTGATTCTATAATTGCATGAACAGGATCATTACATTGTGGAGCTAATAATTCCTTAAGATAGAAAGAAGGCATAGGATGATGTTCACATGAGATGTACAAATCCAAGTTGAATTATATGAAATATGGATCTTATCCCACTAATTAAACATCATTGAGGCTTATTAATTTTAGCAAAAGTTTTATTAATTGGACTTTGCATATTTTGTAGATCAATGAATTCCAACAATACTTCCATGCTATCTTTATGATCAGTCATTAAGGACAAACTTAATGAAACACACTTTCTAGAGCAAGAAAGGAAGTTATATGTCCTAGATGAACCCTTTCTAGAGCAGCCTCTAACCAATGCTCCAAGATCTCGAAGGGATGCTTACACAAATCACACCAATGATTTTCAATGGATGTAGGATGCCAAATGCTAGTCACCATGGTCCTAGATCTTCAGAAGAATCTGGAATATATGGAGGCCTATGAGATATAGAACATCTCAAGGAAATATTTAAAATGCAAGCTAGGCAGCAAAAGGTATAAGACTACCAAAGCCTTCATTCTTGCAAGTCATGAAAATAAAGGGCTATATTGATCACCTTGAAAGGATTGGATTCCCCTTAAGTCAGGAGTTAGTGATAGATATGATCTTGAACTCACTCCATGATAGTTATGATCAATTTATCATGAACTATAATATGAACAATATGAAAAAATCTCATTTTGAATTGCATGCGATGCTTAAAATAGCTGAACAAAATATTAAGAAGACTAGCACTCTTTTAATGATTCAGAAAGGAAAGGGGACAAAAAGAGAGGTAAGGGTAAGGGAAAAGGTGCGGACAACAAGTTGATAACTGTCCTTTTAATTATCAAACAAAACTAATCTAACTAATAGTAAAATGGAAGCTAACCTAGGTCAATTCACAAGGAGACTAAATGGATGTAGAAGTTCCTAATTAATTTAATGAGCCACAAATTAACAAGTTAAAGAGATGGTGTTTGATGAGTATTAATCTAACTACTGAAAGCAAATCCTATGCTATTGTTTATGCTTTTAAGTGTTTATGATGATGAGATAAATGAATGGCAAGTGTGTTCCCTTGGAGATTACCTTATCTTTATTATCCACAGAATATGAGAAGTTAATAAGCTGAATTAAAATCTGTTAGTTAACAACTCACTAGCTAAATCTCAATCAAAACTCCAACTCGCAGATATTAAAAGAGATTATGAATCATTCAACTTAGAGATAGCAGAATATAAATTAAATAGATACAACTGTACTTTGTTATAGAATCATTCAATTAATCATAACTATGTTCAACTCGATCACATATGAGAATAAATCAAATGTCAGTTATGCAGAAATAAGAAATCAAACTCAGTTCCCTACTTCTTTGTCATCTACTACTCAAATTGCATTAGTAATCATAGAATTAACTATATCAACTCGATACATTTAACTCTAAATTAAAAATATAATGAACTCCCTATTCAGTTCACGGATTATGGTTCAGCATTATCTTCAAGAAAGCACAATAGCTTAGCCTTACATTGCCATCTGAACCTTAGCAGCAGTCATGATGAATGTGGAAGAAGATGAAGATCATAGTTGTACTTTCCTCTGGTTCTATTGTCTAGAACAGAGGAAAGTTGAAGATGAGAGAGAGTAGAAATATAGATGGAGCAAAAAATAACAGGTGGTATGAAGGTCTGTGATAGGTGGAATGGAAAGTATGAATGGAGTGGAATCAAGTGTGTGTGTCAGCCCCCTTATGAATGTGCTGATGTGTGTGTCAGCTGAAATGGTGTGAATGATGTGTAAAGTGCATGAGCTACTGCTGAAATGTGTGATTTAGTTTAGATGAGGTGTGAGTCTGTGAACAGTGCAATAAGTGCTATGTGCATGAACAGTGCTCTCCATGTACCAGCACATGCATGATCTCCCAATTGCAATCTATTCCTCAATTCCTATATCTAGCCTATGTGCTATTACATGTCATCAACTCCTTTAGTCCAGTTGTCATTCTCCTTTAATCCATTCTGTTAATGCATTGATCTGTGATAGAAAATTAGAATAAACAGATTATTTGTTCTCTTTAAGCACTAAATTTATATCAATTAATTCTCAACTGTTATAAATATTATTTTATGTAATAATTGCTCAATATGTTGATAAATGGGGATAAAAATCAATAATAAACTCACTGTAAACACTAAAAATCACTACAAATATAAGTTTATCAACTCCCTCATACTTAGCTTTTGCACTCTGAGCAAAATTATAAATCAAAATTTAAATTCAAACACATATGTTCAGCATATTTGGCAAAATAGATTCAGCATGAGCACTTGCTATCATCAATATTTTCCTTTCAATTGCCAGCAGTCCAAACTAATCTCATATCAATCAAAGAATCCAAATCATGCAATAAAATCATAGTAAACAACTAGGTTGAGATTTCTTCACAAGGTAAATTGTTTTACTTACTCTCTTATCAAGGTAATTTCACTCAACCATTTAGCTTAGGCTTCCCATAGGCTTGTAACTATCCTACATCTCCACCACTAAATGCTACAAGGTTTGTGAATCAAAGGGTCTTTATTAGGTTGTAATGTTAGAAAGGCTAAGTGATGAAATGGAAATACATGTCAATGACTAATAAAATACTACACATAATCTTAATTCTTCAATCTAATTACTCATTTGATCATAGTTTTAGTTATGCAACTGCAGAGAATCACAAGTCACCAAATAATTTTCTTTTATACAAATTGAATATCACATATTTTCATCTGGTCCATCTCTTCTTTCTTTCTTTCTTTCTTTCTCTTTTCTATACTTTTTCTTTTTGCTTTTCTTTTCTTTCACTATGGAACCAGATAACAAATGTATTGAAGTTTAAATATCCAACAAGTGATGCAATTTTTATATTTACTCAAGGATGTACATCATTCATTACTCAAAGGGGTCAAGTAAAGGATTTAATTTTTATGTGGCTACTGTTTAGGAAAAAGGGTTTTGAAAGAAATGCCCTTATCATATTCATAATTGCAAGAAGCTAATATGATTTTGAATCAATGATTGAGACAAATTCTGCAAAGTTACTAAACTAGATGGTGTCACGCAATGTAAGTGACTATCTATTGGAGGCTTAAATTCCTTCCATTTGGCTTACTCACCCTAATCAACTCACTATTACAAGATTGCACGAATATTAAATAAAATACATGAGATCAATCATTCATGCTATAAAATTTCCAATAATCAATCAATGAAACAAGCAACTCATACTTCATCAAACTTGCCAATGTTAAAAAATATGTGTTCAAAATTCAATGTTAAATCTATGACAGTAATTTCAATCAGACCAAGCAACAATCAGATGAAATAAGAGAATTTTTCAGCAGATGTTCAAGTCTAGTCGCTACAAAAGTGTCTTTAGCTCGCGACGAACATGTACACTAGTCGCGACTCATTATCACAGAGAGTAATCCTGACAAACACAGAAGCACAGGTCGTGACCAAGTGTCCATCCAGTCATGACCAAAATTCACAGAGTTATAGCCACGACAAAGATAAGCACATCTCATGACTCAAACATCACAGACAGGTAATCATCATAAAGTAAGAATTACTGGTCATGACAAACATGTTCATTGGTTGCAACTAATTTTGACAGTGAAGAAACTTGACATTTTTGCACATATTAGTCGTGACAATAACATCTCAAGGTCGCCACCAGAATACATAATCACAGTAATTATCTTATTTTTATTTATCAATTTCACAAACTACTCCCCCACAATTAATTTCTACATTGTCCTCAATGTGATGAAGTAGAGAAATATATGCAAAGGCTGAAGTGATGAAGAGGACAAATTTGAATTAGAATCCAAGATGAACTTATTAATTTTTATCTACCCCTACTGACTTGATCTCCTTCCCCACACTGAATCAACAATTTACAGCTCAAGTATATAAGTAAAACAATGTAAACTAGACTATTGTAAGTGGGGAAACAAGGAAGGAGACAACCTGAGTATCATGGGGGTTTAAAGTTCTCCTTGTACAACCTGACTAATTGGCCATTAACCAGCACTACTGTACCATATACTTCATCCTTTCTTTTTGATATAGCTTTCACCCATCTTAAGAGAAAATCCATAGCTTGCAGAATATATGCATATCCAAAAGATAGTGGGAATGGTCTTGTTGATATAACTGCTACATTATCCACTTTTATCCTTGCCATGCAATTTTGTTGATGTTGGACCATATCCTTCAATTATTGCAGTCCTAAAATATCTAAAAATTCTAATTTAAAGCTCTCATGAATAGGGTTAGAATGCATTATATAATTATTGAATTGAAAACTCCCTAGCTTAGAGGTTCTAATTCCATGTCTCTCAAAGTATGCTGCATAATCCTTGTCTTGCAATTCTGTTAAATCTACTACAAACCTTCCTGGATATTGTTCATCACTTGAAACAGTGATGTTAGTTCCAATAGAAAAAGAATATTGGATGAAGATGAAGAAAAATCACCCATAGTGGTAAGCCAGCCATCAACTTTAGAATTAATGCATAACACATCACCAGTGGATGAAGAAAAAGTAGAGAAATCAGTGGAGGAGTTAGAAATGGAAAATTCTTCAACTTTATCATCATTTTCAAGTTCATAAATATTATCACACTCATTTCCAAATGATGCACCAATCATGTTAAGTCCTAGGAGAGAATGATCCTAATGTGGGTGTCTATACATGTTAAACTGAATTATGTGCCCACTAAATTCCAATTTAATAATTATATTTTTCATGCAAATCATGGTATTAGCTGTCTTCAAGAATGTCCTTCTTAGAATAAAAATACTATCACCAAGAGATTTATTTGACATATCCAAAACATAAAAGTCCACAGGAAAACAAGTTCCTTAACTTAAATGTCTTCTAAAATTCCCTTAGGATTTATAATTCTCTTATTAGCCAATTGAGATAACACACTAGTTAGTTTGATCAGATTTACTCATAAGGCATGATAAATGGAACTTGGCATAACATTGATAGTAGCACCTTAATTTAGCAATGCTTTAGGAATAATTATCTTGCCAATTGTACAAGGAATAGAAAATATATCTGGATCTTTATACTTCACTGGAAGTTGAGAGTTGAAGAGTGTAGAAGGTTTAGGTCCCCCACTTGCACCAATTCATTAGGTTTATATCTTTCCTTGTGCGTGCAACTGTCCTGCAAACATTTTGCATATTGTGACATTCTTTGAATTTTCTCTAGCGTAGGCACATTCACTTCAATCTTGTTGAAAGAATTAAGCACTTCCCTGTCTTGCTCCTCTAAGTCTTTATTCTTGCTGCTCATGAATTCCCTTGGGATAGGTAGTTCCTTCAAATGTACCCTTTTCTCTGTTACACCAGAGGTTGTTTCTTGCTTCTTGAGCTCTGAATTTACTGTTGGTTGTGTTTCTTCAGTTATGTCCACTCTATGATTCCTTAAATCAGAATCAATAGCTTCAGGTAGTGCAATTTCTTTGCTATTTAGCTGTCTACAACCTTTTGAATATGGGGCAGAATTGATTTAACCTCTATAACATTTTCCTTCCCAAGTGGTTGTGCTTCTTTTGTATTCTCAGACTTCTCAATTCTAATTATCATTAAACTGTTGGAATCAGTTTCTACCTCACCTTCCTCTTCACTTTTAGCTTCTGTCACTTGTTCCCCAACTTGTTCTTCACTTATCAAACTTACAACATTCATAGATTTGGGGTTAACAACTGTAATTGAAGGTATATCTGCACTGATTCTTGCATGAATATCATTAATTGAATTGGCTAGCTATGATACATAGCCATTCATATTTGCAGCTTTTGTTTCCTACTATTCTATCTTATTATCTAGGGCAACAAACCTGGACTCTATTTTTGCTTGATTGTTTTCCATAGTAGATCTCAAGTCCTTGAAGTTAGAGCAGAAGTTTGTGTTAATGGAGTTTATATTTGAATTCATCATATTAATGCTCTTAATTATCTCAGATATTCCATCATCCTTTACTGATGAAGGTATTTCTATAGCTCTAGAAGACTCAGCCACTTGCTTATCATTGTTGAATATATTATGCCCAAAATTCCTGTCTCCACCTCCATCCCTCCATCTAAAATTAGGATGATCTCTCCATCCTTCATTATATGTGTTGGAGTATGAATTTCTTTGTGGATACTGATTCTGTTTGCCTTGATAGATAGCTTATACATCTTCATAGTGTGTAGGACAATTGACAGTGGTGTGCATAGGAGAATAACAAGTTGACAACTACGAGAAATAAGAGATTGAGAGTATGGGCTTTAAATATGTGAATTGCCCAATTGAGCAGTTAGGTTGTTGATCTAAACATTCATGGCAGCAACTTGAGAAGACAAACTATTATAATCTTGAGAAGGCCTTGTAGAAACCTTATAGACTTGCCTACCATCATAGCCCCCATACTGCTAGTCATTGCTTGCTATTTTCTCAATCAGGTTTCATGCTTCATTTGGAGTTAAATCATCAATGGAACCTCCAGCAGCTGCATCCAAATCTTTTTGCTTGCATATCGCATTCCTGAATGGAAATACTGCACCAAATGCTCACTTGGAATTTGGTGGTATGGACATCTAACTATCAGCTCTTGAAATCTTTCCCAAAACTCATGGAAAGATTCTTGATCATACTGTTTTGCAGCAAAAATCTCTTTTCTTAAGTTGGAATTTTGAAGTAGAGAAGTATCTCTCTAGGAAAGCAATCCTCAAGTTGTTCCAGGAATCCAATGCTTGAGGTGTATGAGTGGTAGCATATAAAACCATTCGTTTGCCTTTCCTTCAAGTGTAAAGTGGAATACTTGTTTGTACACAGTATCTATGTCAGCACCTATAGGTTTCACGGATGAGCAAACCCACTTCATAGTTTTCAAGTGCTTGGAAGGATCTTCACCTACCAATCCATAAAATTTTGGTAAGTTACTTAACAAAGACCTTTCAACTCAAAATTAACATCCAAAACAGGACAAATGTGGAAAGGATCAAAGTTTGCATTAGAAGAAGTCAATTCTCTTATGCTCCTACGTGTTTTTCTATTGTTCATGTTATTCTCTCCATGTTGCTCATTTTGAATATTCTGATTATGAGCATGAGTTTCAGCTTCATTAACATGCTCCATGAAAAAATGATTATCTAATATAGCACCAGATACACAATTAGTTTCAATTGCAATAGATTTACTAGAAGAACTAGGCTCAACAGAAGATGCAGTACTAGCTTGATTTAATATTTTAACATTCTTAATTTGCCTAAGTGTTCTAATTGATTTCTCTATCCAAAGGAAAGAATTCAGAGCTTCTATTAATGCTAATCACACTCAACAATGATGCAGAATATCAAATATGTCACAGATGTAATAATTCTAGGAATTTATATGAAGTAATTGCAGTACAAAAATAGCCCAGTCGCGACTTAAAAGTCACTAGGTCATGACTAGTAAGCACATAGAACTGAGGTTGCGACAACAGTGAACTTCACGTTGCGAATGACAGTCACAGAGAGCTGTTTTTGAAATTTTAAGTTTTTGGTTGCAACCAAATGTCACACCAGTCACGACTCACAAACACAGAGAAATATGGTCGCGTCTAAGTGTCAATTTGGTTGTAACTGGAAATCACAGAGAATAAAACTGGATAAAAAATATTTTTGGTTGCGACCATAAAGTATTAAGGTCGTAACTAACAGTAACAGAACAAAATGAGTTAAAAACAAATATTTGGCTGTGACCATATGTGCTTTTGGTCGCAACTAAAGCTCACAGAGATGCTCAGAAATCAATTTTAAGCACTTTCATCGCGACTAGAAAGGCAATTGGTCACGACTCAACAAGACAAAACACTAAATACGCAGACACACAAAAACACCTATCTACTTTTTATGATTTTTAGGCCAGGAAATTGCTTAGGAAACCTTAACAAGTAAGGCTCCCCGGTAACAACGCTATTTTGATAACTGTCATTCTAATTATCAAATAAAACTAAGTTAACCAATAGTAAAATGAAGGATAATCTATATTGATTAACAAGGAGCCTAAATGGATGTAGAAGTTCCTAATTAATCCCATGAGCCACAAATTAACAAATTAAAGAGATGGTATTTGATATTTGATGAGTTTTAATCTAACTACTAAAAGTAAATCCTATGCTATTATTATTTATGCTTTTAAGTGTTTATGATGATGAGATAAATGAATGACAAGTGTGTTCCCTTGGATATTACCTTACCTTCATTATCCATAGAATATGAGAAGTTAATCAGCTAAATTAGAATATCCAAGCTAACAACTCGCGAGTTAAATCTCAATCAAAGCTACAACTCACAAACATTAAAAGAGATTATGAATCATTCAACTAGAGATAGCAGAATATAAATTAAATAGATATAATTGTACTCTGTTATAGAATCACTTCAATTAATCATAACTATGTTCAACTCGATCACATATGAGAATTAATCAAAGGTCAATTATGCAGAAATAAGAAATCAAACTCAGTTCCCTACATCTTTATCATCTACTACTCTAACTGCATTAGTAATCACAGAATTAATTATATCAACTCAATACATTTAACTCTAAATTAAAAATACAATGAACTCCCTATTCAGCTCAAGAATTCTGGTTCAGTATTATCTCTAAGAGAGCACAATAGCTTAGCCTTGCATTACCATCTGAAATTCAACAACAGAAAACACAGAAGTAGTCATGATGAATGTGGAAAAGAAGATGAAGATGATAGTTGCACTTTCCTCTAGTTCTATTGTCTATAACAGAGGAAAGTTATAGATGAGAGAGAATAGAAATGAAGATGGAGCAGAAGACAGCAAATGGCATGAAGGTCTGTGATGGATGGAATGGAAAGTATGAATGGAGAGGAATCAAGTGTGCATGTCAACCCCTTATGAATGTGTTGATGTGTGTGTTATATAGAAGAGATCTGAATGGTGTGACTGTTAGCTGAAATGGTATGAATAATGTGTGGAGTGCATGAGCTACTGCTGAAATGTGTGATTCAGTTCAGATGTGCGAGTGAATAGTGCAATAGGTGTTGTGGGCATGAATAGAGCTTCTCTATGTGCTAACATATGCATGATCTCCCACTTGCAATCTGTTCCTCAATTCCTAGATCTAGCCTATGTGCTATCACATGTCATCAACTCCTTTAGTCCAGCTATCATTCTCCGTTAATCCATTTTGTTAATGAATTGGTATGTGATAGAAAATTAGAATAAACAGATTATTTGTTTACTCTAAGCACTAAATTTATATCAATTAATTCTCAACTATTTTTGTAAATATTATTTTATTTAATAATTGCTTAATATGTTGATAAATGGGGATAAATATCAATAATAAACTCACTGTAAACACACTAAAAATTACTGCGAATATGAGTTTATCACAAGTACAAAGACCAAGCTTAAACCACATATCAAGAAGGATAAACCCAGAAATATAGAGTATGTTTCTTTTACAATGAATTAGGTCGTTGGAAGGGAAATTGTAAACTCAATTTGGAAGATTTAGAGAAGGATAAGAAGGGTAGTGAGACTACCACTTCAGGTATTTTGTTATAGAAATTAAAACTTTCTACTTCATGGGTATTAGATACTGATGTGAATCTCACATTTGTAGAAATATACAGGATCTCAAAAGGAGTAGGAGTTAATGAAGGGTGAAAAGACCTACGTGTCAAAATCAAAACAAAAGTTGCCACTTTAGCCGTAGAAACTTGTTTTGTCCAATGGGTTTTTGTTAGTGTTAAACAATTTCTATTATGTTATTAAAACATTATTTCAATTTTATTGATTGGACAAGAAAGTTTTTAATGTTAAAATTGGGAACAATTATTGTTCGATCTTTTGTTATAACATGATTTATGAAAATGGTGATTTACAAAATGGTCATTATTTCTATTGCCAATAAATGTTTATTGATAGAACTATCTATAACACACTACCAAACTTACCAATGGCACTATTGTCTTGATCACATAAATGAGAAACGCATATTCAAACTTCATCATGATGAACTTAAATCTTTTGATTTTGAATCATTCGATACATATGAATATTGTTTATTGGGAAGATAACTAAGACACCTTTTACAAGGGATACTGAAAGGTCTACTAATTTATTAGGCCTAAAATATACAGATATATATGTTTTACTAAATACTTTTCCCATAGGAGGTTACTATTACTTCATTATTTGAGTTGCTTGAAATGATCAAGATTTTTCAAGAGAAAAATTAAGTACATAAGGAGAAATTAAACTCTATTGGATATAGTCTGATTCATGATGAGGCAAACAGATCTTCCAACACTATTATCAAAAAAAGTGTGTTCACATTAAATCTTATTCCACCTAAAGGGTTGAATTCCCTCTAAAAGAAGTGTTTATTGCGCGAAATGCTTTTTTTTGGAAAGGGAGGTCATCTTCAAAAGAATCGGTAGGAGCAAGATTACATCTTGAAAGGTTTAAGAAACTCAAAGATACATTAAACCACTTGTGGAATACGATGATCATGTATGGAGATAAAAATAAATTAAGATTAGTATGATTTTAATTGATTATCATACGATGATCATGTATGGAGATAAAAAAAAGTCATAGGCACTTTTTAAAGATCAAGGCGCTAGACCAACCTATTATGAGATAGTTACATGGACTAAGTCATAAGTATATCTCATTGTAGTTATGTCTCTAAGTCCTCATACTTGAGATTACCATAGCACCTACATGAGGAACAATGTGTTTTGATAAATGTCACTTTTAACAAAGTGATCATAAAGGTCATGATTGAGTACAGTGGGATCCATGCGGAGGAAATTGAGTGGTCAAGATTGAATTTGATCCTCTCATTATGAGAGAGATATCTTTGTTAGTTATACCCAAGAAGGGAGAGAAATTGGGTGATATTTAAAAATTTAAAAAATCTTTGAAATTTAAACAAACAAGTATAAGAGTTATATCACATAGTATAGAGGAAGAAGATGACACCATAGATTTATCCTATAATAGTAGCTATATCCTCCAATATTACTGGGCTATTAGTACCTCAAGACATCAATATGAGAATACCTCTCACTCCCCTTACAACTTGTAAGGATACAACCCACTCAAGAGTCACACACTCTTGAGCAACTCATAAAGATGATTGAAAAATTACAGACTCTCTTATTAGTGTAATTCTGATTAACACTGAAGTACGCTAATTTCTCTATCTCAAAAAGTTATCTGTTTATGCAAAGTAAAATAGAGTATATCAAAGTAAGAGTAAAAGTACATAGGATAATAATGAACGTGAATAAAATTCTCTCGTCAAGGTTATTGAACTTCTTAACTTTGCATTCAATTTTTCTCACGTTTATAGCTTCAGTTTGTAAGATATTCATTAGATACACCGTGGTTTCAGTGAAGTGGAGACAAAGCAATTGGTGGTTGATGGCAGTAGGTAGTTGCATTAAATACACCTTCTGACAGTTTGCTTTTAGCCACAACTTCTCCATTTGAAGTCTCTGTAATGTAAACATACTAGCCAAACAATGTGAGAGCAATAGATAATGATTTATAAAAGATAGGAATGATTACTCTAAGTCTAGATGATTTCTGATTTTTTTAAAAAAATCTTTTGAATTTCTATTAGTATTTATCGAAATGTTCATCATTAAGATAGCTTATCAAAGAAGACTTGGATAAGACTTGAATAAAATCCTTCAATGAACAGTTACAAATCTTATCGATAAATGGCATATTCGAATAGGTATTCGATAAATATCATGAGCTGAATCAAACTTAAATCAATTTTACTATATTTGATTTGTTGAAGCATTATTGTAAGAATAGTCTAAGTTCAGCGAGCCTGTAAGTGAAATTTTCTATTATTTATCAAAGTGTTCTTCGATAAATGCCCTTATCAAATAGTACTTTGATAATTGAGTCTTTGAAATGCGAAGCACTTAACAACATAATTCATATTTGTCAAATTATTTATATAAACTGACAAGTATTCAAAGCAAAGTTCAATTTCATTTTCTCAATTTATCAAATGCTTTATGGATAAATCCGTTTTCAATTAAGGCTTCGATAACTTTTCTTTAAAGTATCATTTTTACAAAGCTTTTTGTTTGAAGGTTTTATTGAGTAATCATTTTATCGGTAACTACTTTGATAAATGCTTTCAAAAAATACACTGAGTTATTTTTAATTTATTGAAGGTTTTATCAATAAATAGTCTTATCGAATAAGTCTTTTAAGAGATATGGTTTTAAAATAAAGACTCGGTCTTTTTCATAATTGATTCTATTGTTCAGTTAATGAAGGTTTTATCGATAAGGAGCCTTATTGAATAGAGCTTCAATAAATTCAATTTAGAAAAACATATTCTCTTCTCAATTTCTTTCTCATTTATTGGAGAGCTTATTGAGCAAGCAACTTATCGATAAGCTTACCAATAAATGTTCTTATCAAAAAAATGTAAGTTTTGAAATCATTTTTCAATTGTCATCATCAATACATTGGAGTCTAACATTTCTCTCCTTTTTTGATGAAGACAAAACTTAATTGAAATACATATGAGGATTGGAAAAATGAATAACCACTAGAATCAAGCAATTAGAGAATATATAAATAAATGAAACAGAAGCAAGGCAAGTGAAACAACAAAATTCCATTGAGTAAGCAAGTCAGTAAAATATTAGAAAACAAGACAAACAATGTAAAACATGATTGCTACTTCTTCAATTCATCTGATCTCTCCCCTTTTCATCATTCATCAAAAATGGAGTCATGGGAGGAGGATTGAGCTTCAATTGGTTGAGCTGGTGGAGTTGGCTAAGATGTAGGGGTGGTTTTAGAGGGAGGAGGATGCTGCTAAGTTGGAGGAGAAGGTGATGGCTCAGTTGATGGAGGTACTTCCTTAATGATGGGAGGAAGGGTTGGTTGAGGAGGTGGAGTGGTTGTGTAGCCAAAAGGTTAAGAAGAGGAGGAGGAATTGGATCTGGAGAAGCTAAAGGTTCAAATAGTTCGATTAGATAATGAGGCATCTGAGTGATTTGTCTTGTAGTGTCCTGAGGAAGTTGAGTAGAGGTCTGTGGAGTGTTGAGGTCATCAACAGAGAAATAGGTGTTGGAGCCTAACCTTATTCTTTAAATCCATAATCTCATTGCCTAAAAGCCCAATAGTATTCCTTTGGATTTTAATGACACTATTTAGAGACTAGATATATGCATTTGTAGCCTTGTGCCTTTGAGACATTTCCAAGACCAGCTTGTTTTCCAGATTACCTCCAAATTCATTCAACATCTATGCAATTCTATGCATAGTGTTTTGATCATAATCTTGAATTTGAAGTTAGGTCTTCTCCTCAAAACTATGAATCTGTTGTTGAATTTTAGTATGAAGTACAATTTGAGCAAAAGATAGGGCAGTTGAGAGTGCAGAAGTTGCAGGTGAGGATTATGCTTCATCTTGAATAGGTTGCTTCCCTTTCTAGGGCTTCTTCCCTCTAGTAGTGAGTGGGAGAGAGATTCTCATCCTATAAATATGCTCTACCCTAAACCTTGGAACCTTTACTTCTTACCCTTCTTCAAGTAGTCAATATTATTGCACTGGAGGAAGAATGATACTAGCTGAGGGATAAGGGATAGGAGTGGCTATGGACTTATTGTAAAAAGAAGCTCCTCATCTCACTATAGATCAGAGCTTATATATAGATCTTTTGTCCACTTATGATCTTAGCTAGTAGCACATAATCTTCCTGGGTCATGTAAGTAAAGCTACCAGATTTGTACACCATGCTCCTAAAATAAATATAGTAGATTATCCTATGATAATCGCACATATCTTTTGGCACAAACTTTAAATCTCTAGAAAAAGTGTCTTCTATTATTAGGATTATGTATACTATCCCCATTGATAGCTCTAGCTTCTTCTCAAACTCTGTGATTTTTAAGAGGAAGTTTATTATCTTGGAATCCAGCCTGACTTCTCTCCCCTTAATTTAGTATTCAGATAACTACTAATCAATTTGCCATCCTCTCCAGCTTCATCAAAGACCCTCATATTACACTAAAACCTCTTGACAATTTTGGTAGTGGTTCAGAGGGTTGGATAGATCAAGTTAGGTCTCATCATTGTATTTTAGGTAATCTAAATCAACCATAACTACAGGGCAAAGTTCCCTATGGGCATAGTCAACCATAACTACCCCTTATCTAGATTTCCAGTAAGTAATACAAGGGAGGCAATGTTTAATGGAAAAGGGTGGATTCAGGAGGGCTGGAAGGAGGAGAAGGATCATATAGAGATAAGGAAAGAGACCTAGATGTACCTTGAGAAGACTCAATTCTTCTCGCTATTTACTTCACCCTCTGGCCTGACGATACCCTAGTAGAGCTTACTACCTTATGGACAACTTGTTAAAGGTTGTCATCTGTGTGGGTGTGATCTGATTCTTCAGAGACCGTAGCTAGTTGGTGTCTCTTTCTCTCCAAGGCTTGTCTTGTACTCTACCTAACTTGACTAGTGCATCCTCAATCTAAGCCTAAGTTTGGGTTTTCTTGGTAGCAAGAGAATTAAGATCTTTTGATGGATTTCTATCTTTGGCCTCCTTTGGCTTGAACTTTTATTTGGGTTGTGAAACACGCCTTCTGTTTATCCTTTGCTTTCTCCAAACCAACTTCAAGAACTTTGTTCTTGCCATTATTTATCGAAGAGAATGAGAAACAAAGATAGTAAACAGTGATGGAATGCAGTGAGGAATGAGGAAATCTGAGGTTTTTGAAGAGAAATTGGTTTTTGAATGTTAGGGGAATGGTTACGGGAGTGTTTAATTGCAAAAGGGTGGTTATGAGAGCAGTTATGATTTTTTGGGTTTAGAGAATCAGAGAAATTTTGCAAGAAAATGTTCGATGAACTTAATAGTAACGATCATATTATTTCCTAAACAACTGATAATTTATCGATAAGGTCTTTGATAAGTGTATTATTTGAACTATTTATTAATAAATCTTCAAACAACAGTTAGATATTTATCGAATAGCTCTTCAATAAGTCCCCTTATCGATGAATTATTCGATAAATAACTATAGTTTTCAAATAAATCACACAAAATTTATCAAAAAATACTTGGAAAAGAATCTTCGCCAAAATGTTATTCGATAAAAAATGTTAGTTGTTGTAAACATAAATAAATAATTTGTCAAATAGTTTTTTAATAAGTACCCTCACTAATAAGTTGTTTGATAAATGTTAGCACTTTTTCAAATAGTTTATCAAATAATATTTTGATAAGTCATTTTATTGAAGAATTGATCAATAAAAATCATACAGAGCATTTCACAATTTAAGTTAATTTATCAATTAATTTATCGATAAGATGTTTGATAAATATCAAATTTAAAAGCTTGTCAGATTTACAAAAACAGTTCATTCTTATAAAAGAATACTTCGATAAGGATCCTTATAGAAGAGATATTCAATAAATTGCTCAAAATAGTTTTAACACATACATCAATTTATCAAATATTTGCTTGATAAATACCTTTATCGAGTAATTTATCGATAATATTCAATCAGTCCAGAAACATAAATATAAGCTTTTACCTTTTGCGTATCAAAGTGCTTATCATAAATGTTTATCGATAAGTAGTTCAATAAATTTTGCTATTTACCTCTCCACAATGTCCCTTTATATTTGAAATCTTCTTTGATAAACCTTCTTATCAAGGCTATTATCGATAAATTTCAACTTTCTTGCAAAACAAATTTCTAAATACTCCGATGCTTAAGTTAGTTATCATTAAGTTTGAAATGTAAGAGAGAGATTTGTGTTTAAAGAAAACTTTACAATTAGTTAGAATTCACCATTCCTAATTCTCTTCTGATGTAGGTGAACTGCTGTTTAGACAATGGTTTGGTGAAGATATCAACAAGCTACAAATAGGTAGGAATGAACTCCACACTAATATTATTCTTTTGCACATGATCCCTTATGAAGTAATGTCTTATATCAATGTGCTTTGTTCAGGAATGAAGTACTGTATTCTTCGAGAGATTGATAGTACTAGTGTTGTAACAGAGAATTGGTATATCCTTTAGATGAATTCACATATCTTGTAGCTATTGTTTCAACCATAAACCTTGTGCACAACAACTTCCTACAGCTACATACTCAACTTTGGTGGATGAAATTACTACAGTACATGTTTCTTACTGAACCAAGAAACAAGGCAATCATAAGATGAATTAATGACCTGAATATGAGTAAGCTACTAGGGATTGTCTACCTCCTTTTGGAAACCATATTCCAAAGTTGATAGTTCCAAAGAAATATCTGAAGATCCTTTTGATAGCTTTGGTGTGTGATTCCTTAGGTGTAGCTTGGCATCTTGCATACATGCCAACACTATATTGTATATATGGTCTACTTATTGTCAAATACAAAAGTGACCCAATCATCCATATGTATTTTCTGATATCAAAGTCCACTCCCTTTTCATCTGCATCTAGCTAGATGGGTGGGGGTTGACATATACTAGGCTTTTTACATCTTAAATTTCTTCAGTATCTCTTTCAAGTACTTAATCTTAGAGACAAAAATTCTAGCCTTCTTCTTTTGATTTGTAGTTAGAGGAAGAAGTTAAGTTCACCCATCATCTATATTTTAACACATACCCTGCATTAACTTAGCAAACTCTTAGCAAAGATCATCTTGAGTAGCTCTAAAAATAATATCATCAATATAAATTTGTACTACTAACAGATCATTTTTATTTCTTTTAACAAAAAGTGTAGGGTATACTTTACCTCTTTCAAAATCTTTTTTTTTAATAGAAAATTACTTAGATGTTCATACTAAGCTCTTGGATCTTGCTTTTGCTCATATAAAGCCTTTTTAAGTTTATAAACATAATCTGGATAATTAAAGCTTTCAAAACTGGGTGGTTGTTCAACATAAAGCTCTTCCATGATAAAACCATTTAGAAAAGCACTTTTAACATGCATTTGATAAAGCTTGAAATCTTTAATACAAGTAAAGGCTATGAGTACTCGTATAGCTTCCTTTATAGCCACTAGAGCATATGTTTCCTCATAATTAATACATTCTTCTTGATTATGGCCCTTTGCAACTAATCTAGTTTTATTTCTTATGATGACTACAGATTCATAGAGCTTATTCTTGAATACCCATTTGGTGCCTATGGTAAGATGATCAGTAGGCCTGGGTACTAAGTCTCAAACTTGATTCTCTCAAATTTGTTTAGCTCTTCCTGCATGGCCTCTATCTAGAAGGTATCTAATAGAGCCTCATTAATATTGGTTGGTTCAATGTATGAGATAAATATAGTAAAATACACTTTATTGAACACATGTCTCTGGGTTCTAACCCCTTCATATGATGTCAGGCTTTAGGTTGATCATTATGCTCTTGGGAAATATTTTCACAAATCTTTTGAGAATTAGATGATGCTGATTTCTTATTGAGATTCAAATTTTCAAAATTTTGAGTAATCTCATCATCATCCTTAGAAGAGGGTTTTGAAACAGTTTCAACTTCAGCAAAAATAACATGAATTGATTCTTCAATTGTAAAAGTTCTTTCATTAAAAATTCTATAAGATTTACTACAGGTAAAATATCCTATAAATATACCCTCATCAGATTTAGGATCAAATTTATCGAGGTTATCTTTGTTGTTGTTGTGGATGAAACATTTGCTACTGAATATCCTCAAATGAGTAATATTTTCCTAAAATAGGAAATTAAAAGAAACAGATTATTTATTCAATTTAATCACTAAAATCACATCAATTAATTCCCAACTGCTCCAACTTAATTTTATTAGTTAATTGCTCATCATATTGGTAAATGAGGATAAAATTAATAAAAACTCTCTTTAAACACACTAAAAATACTACAAATATGAGTTTATCAACTCCCCTACACTTATCTTTGGCACTCCGAGCAAAATTATGAATCAAAATTGAAATTCAAACACTCATGTTCAGTATAAGCACTTGTAGTCATCAATATTTTCCCTTCAATTGGCAACAATCCAAACTAATCTCATATCAATCAAAGAATCTAACTCATGCAATTAAATCATAGTAAACAACTAGGTGAGATTTCCTCACAAGGTGTAGTGTTTCACTCATTCTCTTGTCAAGGTAATTTCACTCAACCATATAGCTTAGGCTTCTTACAAGCTTATAACCATCCTATATCTCGACCACTGCATGTCACAAGGTTTGTGAATCAAAAGGTCTTTATTAGGTTATAATGTTGGAAAGGCTAAGTGATGAAATGGAAATACATGTCAATGATTAATGAAATACTACACATGATCTTACTTCTTCAAGCTATGTCAATTCTTGATCATAGTTTCAATTGTGTAATTATAGAGAATCACAAGTCACCAAATAATTTTCTTTTATACAAGTTGAATATCACATCTTTTCATCTGGTCTATCTTTTCTTTCTTTCTTTTTCTCTCTTTTCTCTCTTTTCTGTACTTTTTCTTTTTTGCTTTTCCTTTCTTTCAACTATTGAACCAGATAGCAAATACATTGAAGTTCATATATCCAACAAGTAGTACAATTTATTAGTTATTTCACAATTTAAGACTTACTACAGTAGTAAATATCCTATACATCATTCATTAATCAATGATAGAATTTTAAAAGAAAGTGAATGTCTCAAAGGGATAAGTAAAAGATTTAATTTTTATGTGGATACTATTTGGTAAAAAGGGTTTTGAAAGAAATACCCTTATCATATTCACAATTCTAAGAAGCTAATGTGGTTTTGAATCAAGGATGAAGACAAGTTCTGTAAAGATATCAAATTAGATGGTGTCACACAATGTAAATGAGTATATATGTTGGAGGCTCAAATTTCTTCTATCTGGCTTACTCAGCCTAATCAACTCACAATAACAAAATTGCATAAATTTTAAACAAAATACATGAGATCAATCATTCATACTACACAATTTCTAGTAATCAATCAATTAAACAAACAACTCATACTTCATCAAACTGGTCAATGTTCAAAAGTATATGTTTAAAATTCAACTTTAAATCCATGAAAGTGAGTTCTATTAAACCAAGCAACAATCAAATGAAACAGAAGAATTTTTCAACAGATAATCAATTTAAGTCATGACAAAAAGGACTTAAGGTAGTGACTGTTTTTCATAAAGAAGAAATTTTTAGAAAACAAGAGATATGGGTCACAACAAAAATGGACATTGGTCAAAACTCAAGATCACAGAGAGTCACAGCCATGACAAAAATAAGACAAATTATGACTAAACATCATAGATAAGTAAACATCAGAAAATAGGAATTACTAGTCGTAACAAACATACGCATTGGTCGAGACTAATTTTCACAGAGACATATTAGTCGCGACAAGAACAACACAAGGTCGCGAGCAGAATACATAATCACATCAGTTATCTAATTTTTATTTACGCATTTTACACACTAAAGTTCATACTCCCCCACACTTAATTTCTACATTGTCCTCAATGTGAAGAAGTACTGAAACACATGCATAGGCTAAAGTAATAAGGACAAAGCTAAACCAGAATCCAAGATAAACTTATTAATTTCTATCTACCCCTATTGACTTAGTCTCCTCCCCCACACTTAATCAACAAATAACAGCTCAAGTATACAAGTAAAATAGACTATTATAAATGGGAAAACAAGGAAGAAGACAACCTAAACATTATGGGGATTTGAAGTTCTCTTTGTATAGCTTCAATAAGTGGTAATTGACCTGAAATGATGTACCATCTGCTTCATCCTTCCTTGTTAGTATAGCATTCACCCATTTTGAGAGATAATCTACATCTAGCAAAAGATAGTGGGAATGGTCTTGATGATGGAACTGTTGCATTATCTATTTCTGTCCCTGTAGTGAAACTCTCAACAACTATGTCTTTACTTCCACATTTGTCATGTTGGTTCTTCCAAAGTCTTCATTCAAAAAGTTAGTAACAGATAAAAAAAATTCAGATTCAAGCATATCATTTTCAGACATCATAATTTTGGAGCAACAATTCATGTTCCTCTTTAGCCTCTTAGTTGTATGCATCAAGTGCACTTAAGCCTAACAGTGAGTAATTTTCAAATAAATGTCTCATTACTTCATAGACATTAAAAGTTATGACATCATCACCTACTTCCATTATGAGCTTCCATTTTTTATGCTTATGATAGTATTAGTTGTTCTAAGGAATAGCCTCCCTAAAATAATAGGACCCTATGAGGTTGACTCATGTGATATATCCAAGACATAGAAATCTGCAGGTATAATCAAGTCTTTGACCTTAACTAATATGTCCTGTAGAAGTCCCTCAGGTTTTCTAGTAGTCCGATCAGCAAGTTGAACTATGTTCCCTTAAGTGAGACTATATTTATGCCTAATGATGTATAAATGGAGGTAGGCATTACATTAATGGATGCACTAAGATCTAACAAAGCACTAGCACACTAAAACTTACCAATGGTGATTGGGATTGTAAAGGAACCTGGATTATCACATTTAATAGGAAGATGTAGCTTAAGTAAGGCTGACACACTAGATCCTACTTGCACCCTTTTATTTGGCTTGCAGATTCTTTTATTAGTCTAGAGTTCTTTCATGAATTTCACATACTTAGGTATACTTCTAATCAGATTTACCAATGGCACATTAACTTCCAAGTTACCCAACAGATTTAGAATATCTTGTTCATGCTTATCTTTTAAAACCTTCTTTGGACACATATATGCATTAGGAAAAGGCATGTGTTTAATACTTACCTCTCTGTCCTTCTGTTATGTGTCTTCATGCTCCTTATTATGGTTTACGTCTAATTTCTAACTTACACTGTAAGAACTAGCAACTGCTTCATACTTAACAGGTGGTTGTGCAGCATCTTTCAATGTACTTTGCTCATTTTTCTGCTACAACATGTACCCTTCTCTTTGTTGCTTCCTGCTTTTAGCATGAATGAATATTTTTCTTCAATCAATTTTTCAACTCTAGATCTATTATGTTGCTCATTTGCTTCATTATTCTTCTTATCCTCTTCAGTATCTGCTTTCCCCAATGTTTTTCACTTCTCAAGCTTATAGCATTTACAGATTTGGGGTTAACAACTATATTTGAAGGTAAATTTTCACCAATCTTGGCCTAAACATTACTTACTGAATTGGCTAGCTGTGATATATAGCCATTCATGTTTACAGCTTTTGTTTCCCACTGTTCTAGTTTACTTTCTAATACAGCAAACTTGGACTCTGTCATTACTTGATTGTTCTCCACAGTAGATCTCAAGTCCTTGAAGTTAGAGAAAAAGTTTGTGTTTATAGAATTTATATTTGAATTCATCATATTAATGCTCTTGATTATCTCATATATATCATCATCTTTTGCAGCAGTAGGTAATTCTATATCTCTAAAAGATTTAGCCACTTGTCTATCATTGTTGAATCTATTCTGCCCAAAATTTATGTCTACACTTCCATCCTTCCATATGAGATTAGGATGATCTCTCAATCCTTCATTATGTGTTGGAGTATAGATTCCTTTGTGGATATTGTTTGGTTTGCCTTGATAGCTTATACATCTACACAGTGTGTAGGATAATTGACAGTGGTATGAACAGCTAAGAGAATATGTGAATTACTCAGTTGAACAACTAGATTGTTGATCTGAGCATTCATGACAGCAACTTGATAAGATAAGCTATTAAAATCTTAAGAAGGCCTTACAGAAACCTCATAGACTTGCCTAACATCATAGCCCCTATACTGCTAGTCATTGCTTGCTATCTTCTCAATCAAGTTCCATGCTTCATCTGGAGTTAAATCATCAATGGAACCTCTAGTGCAATCCTTAATGAAAATACTGCACCAAATGCTCATATGGAATCTGATGGTATAGACGTCTAGCTAACAGCTCTTGAAACCTTCCCTAAAACTCATGGAAAGACTCTTGATCATACTATTTTGTAGCAAAAATCTCCTTTCTCAATGTAACAGTTTTGAAAGTAAGGAAATATCTCTCTAAGAAGGTAGTCTTCAAGTTATTCCAGGAGTCCAAGGCTTGAGGTGTATGATGTGGTAGCATATAAAACTATTATTTTGCATTCCTTCAAGTGTAAAATGGAATACTTGTCTCTGCACGGCATCCATGTTAGTACCTACAGGTTTCATGGATGAACAAACCCACTGTATAGTCTTCAAATACTTGAAAGGATCCTCACCTTCCAATCCATAAAACTTTAGTAAGTTACTTAGCAAAGGACTTTTTAACTCAAAATTAACATCCAAAATAGGATAAGTGCGAAAAGGATCATAGTTTGTATTAGAAGAAGTGAGTTCTCTTCTTATGCTCCTATGTGCTTTTCTATTATTCATGTTATTCTCTCCATGTTGCTCATTTTGAATATTCTTATTATGAGTATTATCTTCTCCCTCATTAACATACTCTATGACAAAATGACTAAGATATCACCTAATATAAATTCAGTCTCAGCTGCAATATATGTACCATAAGAACTAAGCTCAACAACAGATGCAACACTAGCTTGATTTAAAATTTTAGTTTTCTTAATTTGCCTAAGTGTTCTATTGATTTCTTTGTCTAAAGGAAAGAATTTAGAGCTTCTGGTCATGTAAATCAAACTCAACAAGTATTCAAGATATCAAGTATATCAAATATACAACAATTTTAGAAATTCATATTAAGTAATCACATTTTAAACACTCAGGTCACGACTAAAATGTCTGTAGGTTGCGACCACAATTCACAAGAAGCAGATATCGCGACAAAGATGAACTTCACGTCATGACTGTCAGTCACAGATAGCAAAATTTTTTAATTAAGATTTTTGGTTATGACCAAATGTCACTTTGATTGCGACTAAAAATTACAGACAGTAAATGTTTGAAATTTTCATTTTCTGATTACGACCAATTGTCACTCAAGTTGTGACTACAAATCACAAAGTAAATATAATTTAAACACTGATTTTTAGTTGCGACTAGAAATCATAGAGAAGAAAACTTGATAAAAAAAAGATTTTTAGTTGCGCCCAATAAATACTCCAGTCGCGACTAAAAGTTACAGAGAGCAAATTTGAGTTAAAAATTGATTTTAGGATGCAACCAAATGTGTGTCTAGTCACGACTAAAGTTCACAGAGACCCTCAAAAATCATTTAAGCACTTTGATCACGACTAGAAAGGCAAATGGTCATGACTCAACAAGATAAAACACTAAATTCGCAAAGAAAACCTAAAACAACTATCTAATTTTTATGTTTTTGAGGCCTAGGAGATTGATTAGGAAACCTTAACAAGTAAGGCTCCCCGGCAATGGTACCATTTTGATAACTGTTATTTTAATTATCAAATAAAACTAAGCTAACCAATAATAGAGTGAAAGTAACCTAAGTCAATTCACAAGGAGCCTAAATGGATGTTAAATATTCCTAATTAATCTAGTAAGCTACAAGTTAACAAGTTAATCAAATGATTTATGAGATGAGATAGACTAAATTCTTAATGTAAATCCTATACTGCTATTTATGATTTTAAGTGTTTATGATAATAAGATGAATAAATGACAAGTGTGTTCACTTGGAGATTACCTTATCTTCATTATGTAGAGTTAATTAGTTGAATTATAATATGTTAGCTAACAACTCGCCAACTAAAATCTCAATCAAAGCTACAACTCGTAGATGTTAAATAGATAAATAAGAATCTTTCAACTTGAGATAGAAGAAGATAAATTAAACAAATATAACTGTACTTTGTTTTATGATTACTCTAATTAACCACAAGTCTAAGGATAAAAATCAATCAAAGCATCAATTATGTAGAAATAGAAAATCTAACTCGGTTCCCTAATCATTAATTATCTACTAACTCTAATTAAATCAATAATTCTATAATTAACTACATCAACTCGATACAATTAAATATGAAATAGAGATACAATGAACTCCCTGTTCAGCTCAAGGATTCTAGTCAGCATCATCTCCAAGAGAGCTTAATGGATCTAGCCTTCCATTACTGTCAAGACTTCAATAACAGCAATAAACATATCAGCAGTCATAGTGAATACAGAAGGAGAAGATGAAGATGGCAGTTGAACTTTCCTCTAGTTCTAAAAAGAACAAGAGAAAGTTGCAGATGGAAAGAAAGAGTGGAAATGGAGAAAGAGAGTGTGGTGTATGGCGTGAAGGGAGAATGCAAGTGGAGTGAATGAAGTGGAGAATGGAATGATGTGCAGATGCGTGTGTAGATGTGTGGGATCTTAAGGAAAATATGATATGGGTGTATGGATGTATCCATCCATAAGGTCTGTGATGGTTTATATAGGAGGAGTGTGGAATGAATGATGTGAGCTGAATGGAGTAAATAGCAGTTGGAATGAATGTGTGATGTAAGGTGTGTTATTTGCATGACAGCATGTGCATGAATTTGTTACAGAACATGTGTGAATCTCCCACTTGCTTCTGTTATTAGCTCCATCCAACATGTGATTCTGTTAGCCCACTTGTTCAATCCAGCACATGCTTCTTTCGTCCATCTGTCAATCATTTCTGTTTTATTCTCATAACAGCAAGTTTTCTTGGTAATTAATAAGCATTTTCCTAAAATGAGAAATTAAAAGAAATAGATTATTTATCCAATTTAATCACTAAAATCATATCAATTAATTCCCAACTACGCCAACTTAATTTTATTAATTAATTGCTCATTATATTGGTAAATGGGGATAAAATCAATAATAAAACTCTATTTAAACACACTAAAAATCATTACAAATATGAGTTTATCATCAACTAGACTTCTGACATATGCTCTGTTTGAGATATAGCAAGCAGGAGTTTATCATCAAGTAGACTTCTGACATATACTCTATTTGAGATGTAGCAAGCAGTACTCATAGCCTCAGCCTATAATACTTGTGAGATCCCTTTCTCATTCAACATTACTCTTGCCATATCAGTAAGGACTCTATTCTTGTGTTCCACTACTCCATTCTATTGAGGTGTCCATAGAGCCAAGAAATTGTGATCAATCCCCTGTTCTTCACTGAAGCTTATAAATTCATGATTCTCGATCTCTCCTGCATGATCAGCCCTGATAGACAAAATAGAGATACATTTCTCATTTTGGACCTTCTTGGTAAAAATAATGAAAGCATCAAATGCTTCATCTTTTGAAGGAAGAAATAAAGTCTAAATAAATCTAGAATAGTCATTAACTAGTACAAGAGTGTACAAGTTTCATCCAAAACTTTTGACTCTTACTGGACCAATAAAATCATATGAATCATTTGAAGTGGTATTTCAATTGAGACTATCTTTGTTGATTTAAAAGATGACTTTGTTTGCTTTTCTCATTAGAAGGCATCACAAGTAATATTATTTTCAAATTCCAATTTGGGCAAATGGATTACTAAATATTTTCTAAGTAATTTTGAAACTTAACTCATGTATACATTAGCTAACCTTTTATGCCATAGCCAACTTTCATAGGTTTTTCCCATAAAAAAATTTTTAGAAAGATTTGGGTTAAATGAAATAGTATAACAATTACCGTTCCTTTATGCTAAAGCCTTCAATTAATCTTTGTTCAGTGTTAGATCTTTCTTGTTGATAATCAAACATTCTTAAAAGTCGAAGATATCCCAATTGTCCTTATTTGTACTTTGACTGACATTGAGAAAATTGTGGCAAAGTAAATCTATAAGGTAGACATCTTCAATCCTCGTGCCATCTTTGCTTCCAATTTCTCCAATTCTAGTAATTACTCAAGATTGGTTCCTTTAAAGCTGAATTTTCTTCCTTTAGGTGTGAGCTTAAAGAATTTGCCAGTATCTCTAGTCATGTGTCTTGAGTATCCATTGTCAATGTACCACTTTGATGTCTTAGATGCTTTGAGACATACATGCATAAAGAATCATTTAACTTTAGGTACCCATATCTTTTTGGGTCATGATTGGTTAGCCAATCTTGCTTGTACTCCATAAGTACCTTTTGGTACCTATCTCAATGTCCCATAGATACCCATCTTCTTGTGATAATAAGAAGTAGTAGTATGGCCCTTTCAATTACAATATGTACATCGAACAAATAGATTGAAGCATGAACATAAGTTCTAAAATAGTTTAGATATAGTTTTCCTCCATTTTTCTTCTTTCTTTTTCTTTTATCCAAATGTAGATCATATCCAATTCAAGATTTATTGGAGATGCATCTTTAATTTCTTAAAATTATATTAAGCATCTCACTTCCTTTAGTAAACCTTTGAAGAGTCTTGGTTAGCTCTTCATTCTTTTTCTCAGCCACTTCACACTTAGTGCAAGATTACACTGGTGTGTTATGGACATTTTAAGAGTTGATCTTAATTTGTTCTTCTAGACCTTAACCTTCTTTTTGGAGTTTACCAACTCCTTAAATAATTCATTTCTTAACTCATTATATTTAGAAAGTAATTTATCATAGGTAGGCTCAAGATTTACCTCGTCAGTTTCTGATTTTTCTTGAGCAACGAGACATATATTTGCAACTTCCTCCTAGTCACTCCTTAATCTTCTGATGAACTATCACCCCAAATAGACAAGACCAAGGGTTCGTCTTCTGATATCTTTTGTTTTCTTTCCTTTGTCCTTCTTTGATGATTTAGGACAGTTCACCTTGATGTACCCAAGCTTCTTGCATGCATAACAGACAATATGATCTTAAGCTTCAAATGTTGAACAAGAGAAATTTTGTTTTGATTGAAATTTCTTTCAAGCTCTATTTCTATAGAACTTTCAAAATCTTTTGACAAGAAGTCCTATTTCCTTGTCTTCTTCAGGTTCTTCTTCTTCATCACTTTCCTGAGCTTTTAGAGCAATGCCTTAGCGATGTTTTCTTTTAAATCTTTCTTATACTTTTGCTTGCACTCAAACTTAGATAAGCTTCTAAATAGTGCAGCAACCAATCTCATTATTCTCTTTGTGAAAATTCTCCTTTTGATTCTACAATAGTTGTCACCTTAGGATCACATTCTCTGGTTAGCTCATCAAGAATATTTCCTACTTGATCTTCTTGGCTATATCTTTTCCCAAGGTTGATTAGGTGATTCATCATATGAGAGAATATTACTTCTATCTCTCTAATGCTTTCTCCTAGATTCATTTGGAAAAGCTTGAACTCGGTGTTTAAGAGTGTTTATTCTGCTTTATTTCATGCTAGATGCTCCTTAGTGGGAAATCCTATTATTTCCCATATCTCTTTTGTTGCTTCCATGCTAGATAGTCTAAAGTACTCATTTTGAATGAGAGCGCATGTCAGAATGTTGACTACCTTATCATTGAGCATAATCAACTTTTTGTCATCATCATCATATTCACTTGGAGTCTTCAGAACTCTTCTCCCATTAACTATTTTCATTGGAACAAAGTTTTCTTCCTGTATAATATCCCATAATCCATACTCTAAAGCCTTTATGAATGTTTTCATCCTCATTTTCTAGAAGGTGAAATTTTCTCCCTTGAATCATGGAGGCTTCATCGTAGAACTTCCTTCGGGTAATACACTATCACCAAATCATGCCATAATAGCTCTTGAGTATGTTAAGTCCTTTTTCAAGGCACCTATTCTGATACCAAAGATTAGTTTTGCTAGTTACCCCAAAAGAGATGAATTGGGTGATATTTAAAAATTTAAAAACTCTTCAAAATTTAAACAAATAAGAATAAGAGTTATATCACCGAGAGTCTTAAGGAAGGTGACACCGTAGATTTATCATAGTTCGACTAACCTCTTGGCTTATGTCTAGTTCTCAAATTCCCTTGAGATTTTTCACTATGCCTCTAAGATTAACAGGCCCTTGGTACCTCAGTACATCAACATGAGAATCCCTCTCACTCCCTTTACAACTTGTACAAATACAACCCACTCAAGAGTCACATTCTCTTGAGAAACTCAAAAAGATGATTGAGAAATTACAGACTCTCTCTTAGTAGAGCAATTCTAATAAGCACTTAATACACTAATTTCTCTCTCAAAATGTTCTTTATTTACGTAAAGCAAAATAGAGTATATTAGATTAAGAATAAAATTACAGAGGATAATAAGAATGCATATAAAATGCCCTCTTGAGGTTGTTAAACTTAACTTCACATTCAATTTGTCTCACATTTATAGCTTCAACTTGTAAGATATCCATTAGATACATTGCAGTTTGAGTGAAGTGGAGACAAAGCCGTTGGCAGTTGATGAAAATAGATAGTTGCATTAAATGCACTTTCTGTCAATTTGGTTTTAGCCGCAACTTCTCCATTTGAAGTCTTTGTAAATAAAACATACTAGCAAGATGTTGTGAGAGTAGAGAAAATGATTTATAAAAGATAGGAATGATTACTCTAAGTCTAGATAATTTCTAAAAAATCTATTTTAAAAATCTTTTGAATTTCTATCAGTAATTATCAAAGTGTTCATCAATAAGATAGCTTATTGTAGAGGACTTTGATAAGACTTGAATAAAATCCTTCAATGAACAGTTGCACATCTTATTTAATAAATGGTCTATTCGAATAACTCTTCGATATCATGAGCCGAAACAAACTTAAATCAATTTTACTATATATGATTTATCAAAGTGTTATTCGAAGAATAGTCTTATTCAATAACTTATTGACAAATCATTCAAATTCATTTTAACACAAGTCTAAGTTCAGCTAGTCTATAAGTGAAATTTTCTCTTATTTATAAAAGTGTTATTCGATAAATGCCTTATCGAATAGTACTATGATAATTGAGTCTTTGAAATGTGAAGCACTTAACAACAGACTTTATATTTTTCAAATTGTTTATCGATAAACTGATGAGTATTCAAAGCAAAGTTCAATTTCATTTTCTCAATTTATCGAATGCTTTATCGATAATTTCATTTATCGCTTAAGGCTTCAATAAGTTTTCTTTCAATAATATTTTTACAAAGCCTTTTGTTCAAAGGTATCAAGTAATCATCTTATTCATAAATACTTGAATAAATGCTTTTAGAAAATACACCGAGTCATTTTCAATTTATCGAAGGCTTTATCGATAAATAGCATTATCGAATAAGTCTTCGAAGAGATATGGTTTTAAAATAAAAACTCATTCTTCTTCATAACTGATTTTGTTGTTCATTTATTGAATACTTTATCAATAAGTAGCCTTATCGATTAGAGCTTCGATAAATTCACTTCAGAAAAACATATTCTCTTCTCAACTTTTTTTCTCATTTATCAAATAGCTTATCGAGCAAATAACTTATCGATAAGCTTATTGATAAATTCTCTTATCTAAACTATTTAATTTTTGAAATCATTTTTCAATTGTCATCATCAAAACATTGGAGTCTAAAATCTCTAGGCCCCTCGATGTGTGAAACTAAGAAAAGCATGATTGTGCTCAAATGAAGAGTTTTATAGGTCTTGTCAGTCTATTCGGAGATCAAGAAATTATGATTGAGTAATATGAGAGTGATGACTCCATGTCTCATGATCAATTTAGATATCGTGTGACAAAATGGACTGGACGTCGTTACAGGTTAAACTGGATCACTGACTTTCATATAATTTAGGTAGTCTTAATGTCTTACTAGAGATCGCTTATGACTTATGGATCAAAATGTATTTTGGGTCACTGCTGACATTAGACGACCATATAGGGTCAGACACAAGAAAGGCTCAACACGAGTTAAGATATCCAAGTTTATTGAATTTATAAAATATTTAAATTTAAATAAATATAAAATATCCTCATTTAATCTTGAAACTTTCTTATTATGAAATGAGAAAATTCTATAAGATATTATAATATGGATTATAAGAATATAATATTATTTATGGTGAAATAATATTATCTTATTATTATTTGAGAAAATAATAATATTATATTTAATTTAGGATTTGATTTCTTTAGAAGATTAATTCTAAAATAAGATATCTTTGGAAGATTTCATATTGAAGATAGTATATCCTAAATTAAATAGAATAATAATCATATTAAAGATATTGGTGGTTGAAAATCAATAGTATATACATAATTTTCAAACATAAATTTTTAATCAAGTTAAACATAAAATCTCTTTTCTATTGGTGGTGAATGAATTTTATATAATTAATATATAAAATTTGTATTTAATTTATATACGAGATATAAGTCAAATAATGGATTATCTTAGTGATCATATGGACGACTTGATCCATAGAGAGACTGGGAGTACTTTGAGAGTTAGAGAACCATTATAAACAATCGATAAAGAAAGAAAATTGTGAAAATTAGTAGAGGGTGATTTTTTACTTGAGTCATACTATTGAGAAAAGGTGTGATTTACTTGGACAGCAAGAACCAAACACAGATCATGAAAAGTACTAGCACAATGTTTGTGTTCGCAACCTCGTTCGTATGGATATCGACGGAGGGTGTTCATTCGAGGAGCAACACCTGTGATTTGAATTATTAAGCACGCCATTTGAGTTTGTGAGAATACCAATAGAGTGTGTTCGTTGGAGGAGTGGTACTAGTGATCAAAATTACCAAACATAATCTTGGAGATCGAATCTTGAGTTTAATTAGTAAGTCTCCTTCCTAATTCGATCTAAGCAATACTGATGGATGCGTTGGGAGGTTTTGGCAAAAAAATATAATTTTATTCCGCTACACATGTACACAAAATCCAACTCTTTCATCCATCAATGTCCCAACAAAAAAAATATAAGGATAATTTTTTATTCAGTCCATCAACCAGATCTACACTAATGATGTGTATTTACTTGGAAAAATTAATATGTAAGTTCCTATAATTATATATCAGTTTTAACCAATTTTTGTAAAAAAAATCCTTTTTTATTTAGTCTTTATAGTTTTCAGAGTTATTGATGCTAGCCTCTATACTTATAATTTAATAATTTGTAAGAGAAATGACGTTAGTGATTGATGACATTATTCTTATTCATAATACATCTGAATTAATATTGTCGCATGGATGTAAATAAAATAAAAATCAATTAAATTACAAGTTATATATATGTAAAGAGCCAATTATGAACATAATTTTTTTATTTTGATGACAAAAAAAATATTTCATCATTTTATTTTCTTAAAAACCATTTTATTTTGTATTTTGTGAAAACTTACATGTCACCTAGTTAGCATTCATATTAGCTCTAATTAATAGATTATAAACGTAGGGACTAATGACTGTTAAACTCAAATGTTTTGATGATAATAAATGATCTTGATGATGTTAAACTTCAATATTCCAAAACTATTCTCTCATAGCTTCTTTTTCAATAAGCTTATCAATAAGAGTACTAATCAATAAGCCATTCGATAAATAAGAAAAAAAGTTTGTTATGAAAGATTGATTTATGAAAAGCATTTTTCAAAGCCTTGTTCGATAAGGCTACTCATCGATAAAAACTTTGATAAACTGAATTTAAACTTAGCTTGTGAAAGTCTGAGTCACTGTTTTAAAATTTAAACTTTTTAAAGGCTTATTCGATAATAGTACTTATCGATAATGACTTAGATAAGTAAGATATAGACTCTGTTTGTGAAATCAGTTTCTAGAAAGTGATTTATTGAAGGATTGATTGATAAAAGAATTTAACAATAAATACAGTCAGTTATTCAGTTTCTCATATTTCACCTATTTTTCAAAAGAACTTATTAAAGGACTTATTGATAAGGCTATTTATCGATAAGCTATTCGATAAATAAAAACAATATGATAGAAAATGTATTTCAATTTTCATTTATCAAAGTATTAATCGATAAGGTAATTTATAGATAGATAGAGGAAATTTATGTTTTATCAAAAGCACTGAACTGATAAATAATTTTGCATATATATGACTTGCTTTTGTAAATGTTGTTCTCTTGTTTTGATAGATAGTAATGATTTACTTCTCAAATGATTTATGTAAACTTGATTTACAAATATTACATATGATAAGATTAAACATCAAAGAAACGAATATTTAAAGTATGCTAATTGTTCTTTAAGTATTTATCGATAAATTATTCGATAAATGAGGACAAATTGTTATGAACTATGTTTCAAGCATCATTTGTAAAAGTATTAATTGATAAAAGTATTTATCAATAAAAATTTTAATAAATCAATAAGAAGAAAACTTAGTTTCTGAAATTTTGTAAAGTCTATTTACATTTGTTGAAGTATTTATCCATAAGCACTTTGATAAATACTTCAACAAATAAGAGGAAATTCAATTTCTGAAACTATTAAAGATTTAACGAATGATCCTTTGAACAATGATCTTAATGATCTTATGACTTGCTTTGATAAATGATCTTATGAAATATTGTCTCTAAATATATTACATAGCATTTGAGAAAAGATTAAACATAAAAAAAAAAAAGTTGAAAGTCTATTCTTCAGGCATTTATTGATAAATTACTTGATTATCCTATTTATAAAAGAACAATTCAATAAATTGACTATATTTGTTAATATTATTTTGAAAAGAGTTTTCTCAATAAATATTTTAACAAGTTTAAAAGACTAAGTTATAAAAAGAATATTTTCCAAAAAAAGTTAAAACTGTTTCAACACATTATGTTTGTTATTTATATAAGTCCTTTTGATAAGGCATCTTTCGATAAACATGAATTCAACTAATCTTCAAAAAAAAATTTAAACCAGACTTTAATGTTTCAATAAAAAATAATATGAAATAATTTATCTATGCTTAAACTCTTTATACAATATATTTCTAGATCAATTTTAGACAAAAACAAAGATCAAATGAACAAATTCATTGAAGAGTGAAATCTGTCAGAATTCATATATCAACAACCAACGGCTATATTCTTCAACAGCTACTTCAACTACTATTCAAATGACTCAACTATAAAAGCTAAAGAAAATGATAAGTTAAGATGCACGACGAAGCACAGACATGAATGAACAAAGCTATTGAAGCCTTTCATTCCTATGTTCATTATTACTCTGTTCCACTCTATTTCTCATTCTCTATACATATCATGTTTATCTTTTGAGAGAGAAACTTAGAAAGAGAGTTTGATCTTCAATATATATTATTATCACTCTATTTGAGAGAGAGCTAGAAACCTTCCTTCTTTATTTAAAATACTTAATACTGGGACTCTTGAGTAGGATAGTAACCTTATGGAAAGTAAGGGGAAGTGAGAGAGGTAATCTCTTATACTTAGGCAATAAGATCATTTTCCTTAGCTTAATCTTTTTATTTCATTTAAATTTTTAAATTTTCAATACCATCTAATTCACTCCACTCTTGGGTGAAACAGTCATTCTAACAATGACTAAAAATTATAAAGATTTAAAAGGAAAAATAAACTACAAGAACTCATAACTTTTCTATTTACTTTTATTCGACTTCCTTAGTTAGTGGAGCTATCCCAATTCAACGTAATTATGATTGATTTCGCTAATGAGTTTTGGTTCAGAAACAGAGTATTTTGGAATTCGAATCCCAGTCAGACAAAGCTGAATCAACCAAACGTTTATGGAAAGAAGAAAAGTGTTCCCTTCTCTAAAAGAATAAACCTTTTTTGTTTTCTTTTGGGCTGACTAAAAGAATTTACACAAGTAATCTGAAAATGGGGAGTCAGCAAATAAAAAAGATAACTTTGTGTTATATTCTGGAATGGTTAGTTAAGGAACTGGACTAGACTTTTTTTCTGTAGAGGACGTTTAAGAGCATCAATTATACTTGACCATTCCATTTCAATTTTTTAATTTAATTATGATTTTCTAAAATTATTCAAAATTTTCACCAAAAAGAAAAGTTATTCAAAATTAAGTGATTACTAAGTAACCTTGAAATGAATTCTAAATATTTGATAAGTTTATTAATTCTAGAATTGTAGGTTTATTTTTTTAAGATATAATAGGATCTTGTTAATATAGCATATAATATCCATATAGGATATACATGATTAAAGAAATAAGAAATCATAATATAAAAGAAACATATAGATTTAATTAAATAATTAATTCTAATCTGACTACTCTCAACACTAGCTTGAGTTCAAGAACAACAACATATATCCCTGAACCGTGAGCCAATAGTTGCCTATGATGATCACGACCGGAATTTGCACACTCACAAGCAGAAGAGGTGATGCACTTTCGCCAAGTGGAGAGGGACTTGTGAATTGCAAAGACACACTGTGAACAAATCTTTAAGGAATAAAAGGATGATATTGTTTTTTCGAACTTGGCCATGCGTATAGAAAAAGACTTTATTAGAAGAGACAAAACCTATTTTAGTAATCTCTTAACCTCTAAAAGATTAGTTTTCAAGTTATCGATTAGGGTATATCGCCTAGTTTCTACCAAAAAATGATGATATTTTAGAACAAATCTTTTCATTTTTTTTATCAAAATGTCTCCCAAAATATACCACATGTATAGCATGCCATACATACACGCGCATACACATACACTTATATGGAAGAGAATGCTCTCTTCCTTTGGCAAATTAAATGCTTAAATACCGTTAGACATTGACCTATTTGAATTGCTCTAATATATATGTCCAAACCTAGCCTTCAATTCCACATCATTTGGTCTTCATGGCTGATTAAATTTTTCTTTCGGACTTCCTCCAATAATGCTTCCATGATCTAGCTAAAAAGAAATAAAAGAAAGTAGTGGGATCCACATATCAAGTGGGTCAAATTACTCTATTAATTTATCTTCTCATCACTAGACTTCGAAGTTGTCGTAGATGATACATCTCCTCTATTAGGTTTAGTTGTCATCTGGGTGCGATGTGAGACACTGTTATCTCATTAACAGAAGCGTCGTAAGTTTTAGAAGTAGATGATTGATCTTCCATGGACTTTCTTCTAGAAAATGCAGGAGGATTAGGTGTTGGTAATGTCATTGTGTCACTTGCAAGCATGACTACAACAGTAGACATAGTTGGTCTATCATCTGGATCTTCTTGAACACAAAGCAAGCCAATGTGTATGCACTTCACAACTTCATTTTCTATATATGAATCTTTTAGCATTGGGTCCAACAATTCTAAACATTTTCCTTTGCACCACAAATTCCAAGTCTGCAACAAGAAATTGCAAATTTTGAATTTGAAATGATGGATGTCTTGAAATTAGGTCAATAGTGCTCATTGTTTTAAAAAAAAAATCATGATGATATGAGATCAGTTTGAAAAAAAACTTACATAAATCAGAAGACTTTGGCCATGTTCAGAGAGATAGAAACTGCAAATCTTTTTTCCACATATGATTTCTAGTAGAAGAACTCCAAAACTAAAAACATCTGATTTCGCTGAAAATGATCCTTCCATAGCATATTCCGGAGCCATATAACCACTATTTTGAAAAAACCAACTATCAAACTTTAGTTATCCATGAACCAACATTTTCTAAAGAATTTCAATACTATAAATTCAAAGTAAAAAAGACAAGTAAATTGAGCTTTAGATGACACTTACTAAGTACCCATTATTCGTTTTGTATTTCCCTCATTTCGAGCTCCTTCAAAAGTCCTTGCCAGTCCAAAATCTGATATTTTAGGATTCATCTTAATGTCTAAAAGGACATTACTAGCCTTCAAATCTCTATGAACTACTATAAGTCGAGAATCTTCATGAAGATACAAAAGTCCTTTTGCAATCCCATTAATAATATTTAGTCTTTGATTCCAATGTAGTTTCTTTCTATTTTCTTCATCTGCAACACATTTTCCAAGAAAAGATTTATTGGTGATAACAACATATCAATTAAAGAACAAGATTTCTTAGTTGTTCTCCAAGAGTCTTTCTTGGAAATTTTATTTCATAATAGCTACCAAAACAACAAAGCTTGTAGCTAAAATTTGTTGCTATCACTTGTTGATAGTCCAAATCTGGTTAGGAAAAAAAAAAAGATTCATTCTATGAAACAAGGACACAGCAGGTAGTGCAGGACAAGAAGATAATTTTTTTTTTTGTAAATGCATATTTATAGTCAAGAATATGACCATGTCCTCTTTTAACATGACCAATTTCACTGAGGAGTATGAAGTCAAGGATGGTACCCTATTCAACAAGAAAAACAAGAAGTTTGAAGTCATAGAATTCCATGGCATTATTAGGATAAAAAAATTATTCTTGGAAATTTGAGTATGAATTTATAGTTGCAAATATTTATATGAATTTTGCATGAGACACGCACACAAGTAAATAGAGAATAACAATGGATAAAGATCATAAACGATTGGGGATTTTCCAAAGTAGGAAGAGGGGAAGGGCTTAATATATTGTAATAAATTAAATATAGATGGATATAAAACAAAAATGTCTTCATTAAATGACATTTCAAATCAAGAGAGGTGAACCGGATATATAAAAATGGGAATGTTTCCAAATACTAGAATGACTCATACTTCTATGATAATATATAATTATATAATGTTATCCCACTAATCATACATTTGTAACCAAATAACTATATGATTAAGACGCGTCTTAAGTTTGGCCAAAAACAAAAGGACACATGTTAAAGAAGCTTATATACGCTCAAGCTCTAACTAACATATATCGTATGCATTTATGGTCTTGGTAGCATATTAAATTGTACCATCACTAACTAATGCTAAATTTGAAACATATAATGAGACAACAACAAATCAAAGAAAGATAAAGTTTAGATAACATACTGAAAAGGTGGAAGTCAAGACTAGAATTTGGCATATACTCATATATAAGTAGCTTCTCGTTTTTCTCAATACAGCAACCCAAGAGTTTGACCAGGTTTCTATGTTGCAATTTCGCTATGAATATGACTTCATTTTTGAACTCCTTTGAACCTTGACTTGATGCTTGTGCGAGTCTTTTAACGGCAATTTCCTTCCCATCTGGCAATGTTCCCTAATGAAAATATTGATTATATATATATTTTAAGAAATAAATATATCATATTTTACAAATATCTTAAAGGTCATCATATTATACATAAGAACAGGTACATGTATATAGATTGATAGGTGATATATAAGTAATTCTTTAAGTATTTTTTGAGTCTAGAGATATGCCTTGATATTGGTAAACCCTAGGAGCTAACTGACTTGTTTCATTAAAGGTTTGCATTTGCCCCTAAACTATCAATACAAATAAAAAAAATCGTATCTGTAGTGGTTTTCTCTTGCATTTAATTTGTAGAAGTTATAATCGTTAGTGAATGAGTGTTTAGTAGCTTATCAAACCGCTACTAAATAGCGACGCCTTGTAAATCTGTTCTTCTTGGTCCTGGCGAAGAGCATAATTTGTTGCTACATGCATGGGATTTTCACTTATTTTGAGAGTGTGGTGTCAAATAAAGGTTGGACTGGGCTTGTTTGATTGTTTTAAGAAATTGAAAGTTAATTTTGACTTATTTTTAAGCTTAAGGATACAAATCTCAACTTTTTGCCTAAACCTACACCAATGTAAGATATTACAGCCTCACAGCTGAGACAGACTCCCTAGAAGATACCCTCATGATGAAGAGAGACACATTTACTAAGCAGCAGAAGTTCTCACGATGATCAAGAGACATACTAGATATAGCCCCCGTCAGTGAAATTTCCCTTACCCTTAATAAATGATTTAATCATTAGTACATTTAATTATTAGGGTAGATTTAAGAATGGGTAGATTTGGAAAGAAGTAAAAATATTGGACATATACAACTTATGAATTTGGCAACTAGCTAGGTACTATATTAAGGGACAAAGAGTGTATTATGTATCATGTATTCACAAAATGTTAAAATAACATGTAATTGACCCTTGCATTATTTATTAATAGATATTAATATCTTCAATATATAATAAAGCCTAAACTAAAATTCTTTACAATTATAAATTTAAACTAAAAATAAGATTAAAAGATAAATTAAACTTCAAGGAAAAACTAATCAAATCATTTGATAATCATAACATATTAGTACCTTATAAACAGTACCAAATCCACCTTCTCCTAATTTAGAATCTTCTGAAAAGTAATGAGTGCTCTGTTGAATCACATGTAAAGGGATTGTGGGAAGGTCTGTGTTTAACGATCTCTCTCTTCGAGTGAAGTCATAAAATATAGGAGCGCCTTCCGATGGTGGTTCTCCTACACAAGAGATGTATGTAAATTCATATTTGATCATATGACCATATATTTACTTACATGTGTATGAGAATTAAGGTACTAATATGTTATGATTATCAAATTATTGACATTTTTAATTATTTAATTTATATAATCAATTAAAGCATAACAAAACTAATACAATAATGCCTATTAAATATGATAAATTCTTGAAATAGATAAAAATAATATGATAAAATAGGAATTTATTAATGTTATTTTAAGTTAAGTAAAAGAAAAAAAAATATAAAATCTAACCTAGTTAACCCTATCCAAAATCTTGATGGACCAGTCAGAAAATTGATTCACTGATTCTTTGGTCTGACTAACTGATCGGTGTTGGATTTTAATACCATGGTATTAGATTTTAATATCATGGTAAGGGTGTTTAGTGTAGTACGAGGGTTCTTTGTCCTTTTTTCGAAAAGAAAATCATCACTTATTAACAAACTTTTTTATTCATCGTTTTCTATTGCACTAGCAACTGACTGTAGTAATAAATTTTGGATCAAATAGTTAATGTGATGCAATGACAGTTGACAAATGAAAGTGAATAATGCTGGAAGATGTTTATTCATCCTTGTGATAAATACCTTTTCTAGACTTCCTTCTTCGCCATAAGTAGACAGAAAAACTGAGTATTACCAAAGCCACTAATAAACTTATGCTTATGATCAAGGATTTGGACTTGCCATCTCCATCGTTGCCTGCAAACATTGACAAATCAGCATTAAACTGAAGTAGTTAGAAATAGTGAAAGTTGGTTAAAAAGTAAAAAACCAAACTATTATTAAGAAAGTAAATTTTACTTTTATAATAGAATATAAAAGTTAAAAAAAGGTAAACTATATATTTTTAAAATTTTGCAGTATATGTCAAAATAATAAGATAATAAAATGATGAGTTTGAAAGTAAAAATTGTATACAAGCAATATAAATAGAAAACATACAAAAATATTAATAGAATCAACTCTGGTTTTAGTTTTAGTGAATTTTAAGTAAGATCCACTTTTTTAATAGAAAATCATAAATCAATATATATATATATAGGAATCTATATAAAATATGCATAACTTATACATCATAAAAAGTATAACTCTTCTCAAACTCCTTGCAAGACAAATTTTTAGCATTGAATTTAGTCATTTACTCTATATATGTATATTTCTCAGTAACACCAAAATTATTGTAAAAATTTATATTAAAGCCACACCACACAGCCTCATCAATTAAAGTCTCGCGCGCGCGTCATCAAACTTATGATGTTTGGTGCACATGGAGAATATTTCATGGGTAGATTTGCACATTAACTCCATTAGCTCCATGAAGTATCACATAGGATCAATGAAATGAGGCACATCATTCATAACTTACAAATGTTATATTTTGATATAAATTTTATAAGAGTGCTACTGAGTGCATGAAAACCCTAATCTAAAGGTGAAAAAGGAAGGAAAAAAGAAAAAAGACATGATTATTATACATACTATATATCAAACCTGTCGTAGGATTATGATCAGAAGAGGAGGGCGGCTGATAAAACATGTAATCGTTGTATTTTATCATACAACTTGGAGTCCCAAGTTGCCATCCTTGCTTCTGCTCACAACATTGAGTAACGTTATTCATCATAGCCTCCAAACATTGCTTGCAACTCTTTCTGTCAAGGTCTCTACTACACTGTACCAAAGCGTACCTTCTTCTTCCACCTCCCAAATCAAACCCTCCCCATGCACTTAATTCCTTTGTCTCCTCCGTCGTCGCTTGTTTGATCAGACTCCTTATGTAACTCTCCGCCTTCTTCCACTCAGTCGGATCTAACACCTTCTTCGCTCCTTCCATGGACCACACCGGGCTCATTGTCACCTTCCCAAAGAAGTTCTCATTTGAGTATCTGAGGATGCAATAGCTGTACCTATATAGTTGCAACCAAATACCCACTTGCATAAGGAATTAGTAGTCATCAAAGTGTCCAGATTTCAGTGTGGTCTATGGATTTTTAATCCAATTTTGTGAAAATGAACAAATGATGTCTACTTGTTTATACGACATTTGTAGTACTAACAAGTAACTAGACCATTTTGAAAACTAAATCATATGAAACGACGCATCAATAGACATAGAATCAACATAGAAAATAGGTTTCTCCTCGTGATGATTGAACTGAAAATTCATCGATTAATTAGTTGACTACAAAAGCATATTTTAAAATATATTATGATAAAAATAAATAGTTATTATGCAATCAATCGAGAAATATTTTTGTCTCCAGAAAATTTGAAACCAAACAATATGAATATGCGAATTCTCTATATTATTATTGTTTTGAGTTACTGAAATATACTTTCAAATTCTAAAGTATTTATGAATTAAATCCAAACAGAGGCGTGGTTCATAGATAATAGGATTGGTACCATATTACAGCAGAAGGTTGATTGGGACAGCGTTGGAGAAGCTCTCTGGTGGCAGTTGAGACACAAAACTGACAGAGGTATCCGGGGTCATCACCACGGCAGTCATAGAGGCCGTAGATGACGGCGTTGGTGGCGTTGCTGCCAACGGTGGCATGATTGTAGCCTTTGCTTGTGGAGGAGTCGGTGGAGAGCCATGAGAATAGCTGGTTAAGATTGGCTTTGTATGAAGCACTAAGAGCTTGTGGGGTTTTGTTATGGCAATCATCTCCAACGTAATTTGGTGCAAGAGAAGTACTTGTTCTGATGAAATTGATCATGATGATTGTGAAGAAGATCATCATCACAAATCCAGGAGTGGGAATAATTTGTTTTGATGATTCCATTATGGGGTTACAAAGACTATTTCAATTTTGATATGTGTATATATAGGAATATAAACAGATAATTAAATTGGCGAAATATTCGTGCAAAATATAGAGATATAATTAATACGCAAGTTTTGACTTATATGTCAGAGTTGTGTGGGGGGAATTATGTTTGAATTGAAAGGGATGGAATTATAATTTGATTTATTTAGTTTATTTTTCTTTCTTTTATTCATATCTTTCAAATATAATTGAGGTGATTTAGATGTAGGTTTAGAATCTGAAAGATTTGTTCATAAATGGTGTATGTTCAACTAGCTCCATAGGCACAGGCAAGTAGGCCATAGACAAGTTGTTATGTAATTATAATTATGTTTTTCATGAAACATTTTAAGATTCTAGCTATCTTTTAATTTTACTTAATATTTAAATTGATATTGTGTAAAAATAATGTTTAATAATTGGGTATTCATAATTACATCCCTTTTAATCTTATCATTATTTTCCAATTTGAAAAAATTTTAGTTAAATCCAGTTGAAATATTAAAATCTAAATTCTAACATATGTTTTTAACAAATTACTAATTAGGTCAATATGCCAAATTAGGAATTTCTAAAAGTTAATATTACCTAGACTAGAATGCCCTTTATAACTTGTTTATATATATATATATATATATATATATATTTTATTTTTTAGCTATCTTTGTTTATAATTTTTATTTTTAACTGCATAGAGCATTCTGATCTTTTACCAACATTCAGAAATACTTGATGAAGTCTTTTCGCTTGATTAGGAATTTGTAAAAAATATAGGCCTAAATTTAGATTTTTGGTATTTCATTTGGATTTAATTGGTATTTTCTCAATTGATGAATATAATTATACTCTTTATTAATAAATGAAATTAAAATTTTATTTTATTTTTTAATTTTTCAATGTTTTTATTGGTTATGCCGTACTGGAACAAACTAAAGCCGACATAGGTGTTCACAACTTGTAAATATTGTGGCTTGTTAACTTTTCTATTTAATATTGATACTGATAAGGTACAATTTTATTTATGAAGTGTTAGATTAATCTATATATAAGGTCAAAAAAATTAATCTATATATATGTGATATAAATATAAAATAAAATAATTTTTTTGTACTTAAAATTTCATCTAATTTATACTTTATTCCCTATATTTTAATTGGCATTAATTCAATCTCTGCTTAGGTTTCAAAATATCAAATTAATGGTTGTGATGCTTCTGAATTTACAGAATGTCTTCATAACTACAGAAAATGACACTAATGACAAAGGATGCATTTAAAAATGGAAACAAGCCGAAGACAATTTGGGTGACACAAACTGGGAATGCATTAATTATGTCAAATAAGGAGAAACAGCTGGAATTGTCTGAAGAACACAGATAAGATTGATCCAGAAGGTATACATTATTGATTTACTATCCCCATTTTATACTACTGGCACTTTTACCTAATTATTAGTTAGTTAACATTTTAAATTTATTTAATTTTATTTTGTATTAATATTCACCTTAATTTTTTTATAGGATACTTGGAAGAGAAATTGTTTTTGTCTGTTTACGGAGTAGCATAAGGAATATTTATTACTTTTTTTCACATTGCCATTATTTAATGTTGGTTTATCATTTTAAACTTTGAATACTGTACCATTGTTTCTTAAAGCTTTGTCTTGTTCGATTGAAAGAGGGGGTATGGGAGGATAGGTGAGGTTATAAGTTTTTGTTTGGTTGGAGGGTGGGATAGGGGAGGGGAGATTTCTTATTTGGTTTAAAAGGGGAGAGAAGGGAAACTAATTAAAAGTTAATAAATATATCATTCTCTTTTTATTTAGATTTTCTTCCATATGCTTTTACAATATTTACATTAGAAATATTATTTTCCAAAATATAAATATTATAAAACCTATTATATCATTTATATATGATAAAAATATTTTTATATGTACTTCAAAGCATAATTTCATTAGTTTTAACATATTATCCCATTAATTTTAATATAATTTTTAATATCTTATAAAATTAAAAAATATGAAAAAATGTTAACATTCTTAGTTTTATATTTATAACACATATAAATATATTTATAATATATACATACCATTTTTTTGCTAATATACTTACCTTAAAATATATATTTTTGTATTAATTCTATACAAATTTACACAGAAAAAAATATTCCTAATCTAGATAAGTAATTTAAAATTTATATCCAGTACAATTTTACCTGACAGTAGACAAAAATATAAAAAAAAAAGTAGTAATAACAGGGGTGTGTAATAGAAAAATAGTTTTAAATCAAGAGAGGTAACACTAAAATAATAAAAAGATATTATAGATATTTTTGTCAAGATTAAAAAAAAATTTATAACCCCTCCAAAACCCTCTAATTTTATAGGGGAGGGGAGGGGAGGGGAGGGGGGACAAAAGGACAAAATTTTAAACCTCCCCTCCTCTTGATTTTTCTCAACCAAGCATGCTTACCCCTCCCCTCCCTTATCCTCTCCTCCAAAAATCTCCAACCAAATAATGCCTAAATGATGAATTTAATTAAGACAAAATTGAAAACTTTTGATAATTTTTAGACGGTTAATAAATTTAAAATCTCTTCTTGATTCTTCTAAAATCACTGTAAGAAAATATAAATCTTACTACGATTAAAAATGACTTTTTATGGCAATTTTAAGGTCTCATAATAAGTTGAAAGATTTCACGGCGATTTTATAACCGTAGTAAAAAGTGACTTTCAACAGCAATTATACTATTAACCGCCATTAAAAGTCATTAAAACACTGTTAGCCACCCCGCCACCTCATTCACCCTTGTCGTTAGTATCAGATCAGATTTAGAGAAGAAATCAAGATATGGTGGAAAAGTTTAAGATCCAAAATTTTTTTCTATTGAAGCTCTTTGAGCTCCTTCCATTGAAAAGTTCTTTGATCTCCTTCCAATAAGATCCGTATAATACCACCTACTAACAGTTATCACAACCACTATCACTGAGAGTATCATACTAGATATAGATAAAAGGTAAAAAATCTAGTAGAGAAGTTGAAGATCCAGAAACTTCTTCCATTGAAACTCTTTGAGCTCATTATAATAAGATAACAAAGAGATTTCTAGTGTAGAGTTCAAGGAGTAAAGAGAAAAATAATGAAAAATAAAAAGAAAACCTAAAAATGGCGACGATGGTGATAGTGTGGGTGATGACACTGAAACTGGAGGAAATTATCAATTTTTAGTTGTTGTTGAGATCTAGAGTGAGATAGGTAAAATAACTATAAAATTGTTGAACTATTCATTGTAATAAAATTATAAAATTTTAAAAATATTTAACGGTAATTTTTTAAAAAAATATTGTAAAAAATTTAGTTTTAACTGTTGTTTTATAAAAAAATGTCCGTTAAAAGAATTTTTTTATAATTTTTCTGAGAAAATTATAGTTAAAAATAAATTTTTGTGATAAAGTTATAAAATTTTAAACAAATTTAACAATAATTATTTAAAAAACTTCATAAAAAAAACTTTTAACGATATTTATTTTAAATAATTGCAGTTAAAAGAACTTTTTAAGATATTGTTTTAAAAATTGTTGTTAAAAATAAATTTTCAACAATTTAATTATAAAAATGATATCGTCTTTTTTACGGTATTTTGTCATTTAATATCATAAAATAGGGTCGTGAAAGCTATATTTTTTAGTAATGAATTATTATAATTAAGTGGCTTATAAAGAGAATGAGAGAAAGTATCATTTATTAATTATTTTTTCTAATTATAATTTTTTTCTCTAGATAATTCATGTTGATATGTTTTGAGTAAAAAAGAGATTAACCCATAAAAAAAATATAAATTGCATTACATAATGAACATATATACGACTTTTTAAAAAGTACCTCATAAATCCATAATATGAAATAGTGTAATATTTCGCGTGCATTAGCTTGATATTTTATTGGTATACATTATTCTTTAAATTACCAATGAATTGGTACTATTCCCATATGCAAGAGCATTAGACCTCAATATTTTTCAGATATTAGTCCCTCTTTTTTTATTTTTGGTATAAAAATTTTATAAAGAGGTTGAACTTATCTACTATATGTTAATTATTGTCAACTATAAATTTAAATACTTATGAATTAGAATATCTCTCTAAACGCTATGAATAGAACTATAATAAAATAATATTTTTTAAAAATTAATTATATTTTAAATAATAATATATTTTATTTTTTACTAACTGAATCTATCAACGATAATCATTTTAGTCCCTCTTTATTTCAAAAGTTTTTATTTTTGATGTAAATATTAAAATGTCATTTTGAAAGTGTATATAAACCTGGGTGGGCTTTGTGTGGTGCAAGATCCAAGGAAATTGAACGCCGCACACTAGCTTTTTATTAACAATTTCATTTCATGCCTCTTTGTGAGCAATGTGGCTTTTACTCACTTTTTATATATCGGTCGATTGATTGGTGATTTGACGGATTTCGATCTTGTACAAATAAATATATAATTTTTTTTTTGCCAATATCGAATTTTTATTTTATTCTACAAAGAATAAATAATTACATTATTTATTTTAAACCACATTCAAATGTCTAGTAAAACAAAATATTACTCAATCAAATATATAAAAAAATATTAAAGGAATTAAAAATTATGAGGATAAAAAATTATATCAATATTATTTATAGTATAATTTTTATCGATATTTTATGCTAAAACACACACGTTTTTATTGTTTATTTATTTTTGATATTTTTAGAAGCAAATTATCCAATATTTAAAGTCACATCGAGATGGATTCTAAAATAAGGGTAGCTCATAGATCCACGTATCTGGTAACAAGTTTCGACGTTTTAAAAAGGTCACGCTAAAATTAAAGAAAACAGGTTAATGGATCAAATATCAATGTGGTTAATGGCCCCCCATAAAAAGGGGCAAATTTCAGTTGAGCAACATTGTAGCAAATTAACTTCCATTTACCCTAAAAAAAAATTTAAAACTTCATTATATCCCCTAAGACCAAAATTGAATTAAATTTTATGGGCGTAACAATAGTTCCCTTGATATTTTTTAGAATTACAATTAAAAAATTTATAGCAACACATAAGGGAATTAATAACTTTTATTTCTTATATTTTCAGCCTAATTTACAACTATAATTAGTAAATTTACAACAACATATAAATATTATGATTGACACTAAAAATTATCATTTTAGAGTATAAAGACTAAAGAAATTAAAAATGTATTTTATAAAATTAATTAAGGGATCAAACTAAAATTATCTATAAAATTAGTTGACTAAATGCGTACTTTTGTCTAATTATATCAATCTCAAAGGTTGGAAAATATGTAATTGAAGCGCTCAAATTTTTTTAACCAATTATGTCCACGTAAAACCTTTTGCATGGGACCAAGGGCGATCTATGTATGTGGCTTAAACTCTTTCTCTGACTTTGCTATATGTCGACTTGGCTATATTAGTGGTGGATTCAGACTGAGAATAAGTAATGAGAAAAACAAGAACCAAGCAGATAACTGCTAAGATGCTTCTATGTCTCTTCTTTTCAACCACACCTTGAATACCGTTTCCAATTGGTAAGTTGTTTGCCATGTCTTAGCTATTTTCTTAGACACCTATATATTTCTGTTTATTTATATATTTATATATAATATAAAATTTATGTGAGCCACACAATTCGTTAGTCATGGCTATAGTGTCTCAACTTAATTACATTCCTTGCAAAAACCGTCTTGCAGGGATTTATATTTTTTTTTAATTTTCAATTTAATACATATCATTTTTCTCTTTTTATTAAATTGTTTAATTTTACTCTAATAGCACCGTTAACCTCTATCTATGAACTAACAATGCTATAAGTTAAGTTCAACAGAAAAAAATATAGATAACAAATTAATAATTGAAAAAAAAATATAGCAACTTGCAAAATAGTTTTTCCTTTTTTTTTCTAATACTGTTAATATATTTTAAAATTATTTAAATTGAATTTTACAGAGATTTAATTCCTGAAATATAATTTTATCTAAAAATAAAGATCGTATGACTCACGAATGTCTTTTCTTTCAGTAGACCCATCTAAATTAAACTTTCATTTGGTATTTCTATAATAAAAGTATATCATTTTTATGCAAATAGGTAGGATGCACAATATTTATTGTATTTTTCTTATTATCATTCATACTGTATTATTATTTATATTTTGTCGTATATAAGTCACAGGACTGCTTTGTTCTTTGCATTTCCGGAAAACATGCCTCTTGTTCTCGTCAATTGAAGTTGAAAAAACAAAGACAGCTGGAATTGCCAGAAAACAGATAAAATTATTACAGAGCTGGGCGCAGTTCAGCACATGGATTAGTTTTTTTTCTTTTTATTTTCTTCCGTTTTGTTTTGAATACTTTTAGGTGTGAAGAATTCATATTATTGGACTAGGATTTCCAAGTGCAAACCAATGTATGTAGGCATAAAAGTACGTAATCAATGTGTACGCATCAGTATTGATATAAAATGTAGACACAATATATCAAATTACATTGTTTATTTGTCAATATAAGATTGAAACTTACTTCTTAATATAATACCATATACTAAAAAACTATTGGTGTAGGTAGTAAACCATGTGGCTTCATCCTCATAAAGAGGAAAATACAATTTTAAGTTATGGGAAGCACACTAAACTCTCGAGATTAAGTAAATTCGTGATAGGGAGATAAATTCAAATCGGGAATTCGGATTTTAAACTTGTAAGAGTTTGCCTAAATAAAAAAAAAAAGCTTTAAAAATACATGATTGAATAATCAAAATAAAAAATGACAACAATTTGATTTATATATATAGTTCTAATCCATATCATTGAAATTAAATCCATCATACTCAATACAAAAAGGGAGAATTAGGTAGAAGGACATAGGAAAAATAATATTTATTAAAAAGATATTAAAAATTATAATTATTTAAAAGGACAAAAAATAAAATAAAAATTTATAATTACTAAATTATCCCTACCAATACTCCTACATTCTCTCCCACTAATTTTAATGATTTGACGGTTAGTTACCAATTGAAGTTCGCTCCCATTAATCTATTTTTATGGATTTAAACTAATGCAGTGATACTAATCATTGAAATAAATTGTACTTCTTAGCGCACGGGGTATTATGCAGATTTTAGTGAAAGAATTTGACCGTTGTGATCATCCTACAGTATGAGTTTTTTGAGGGGCTAATATAAGGAAATAAATTCAACTAAAAATTAAGGAAATAACATTATCGAAGATTTAAGAATTAAAACAAAACATTTTAATTAATTTTTCAAGTAAGCTTTGATACAACGTGAAGAAGATTCATAGAACTTGTGAGGAAGTAAGTAATTCAATGGGGAGATACTATATATGTGGATATCAAAAGGGAAAAATGAAAAAAAAAATGAGAGAGCAATTGTCAAAAAGACTCTTTTCAATTATCAATTTTAATTTTAATTTTTAGTCCTTTTAAACAAAAACATTTTTTAAGATCCTTTTTAATAATTATTATTTTTTCTTGGTCATTCTCGCTAATTCTCCTATACAAAAATTTCTATAAAGTTGATATATAAAGTGAATAAACATAATCACCTCTAAAAAATATATATAAATTTAATAGAGTTCACCAAATTTTAGATTATTAACATTTCCATCATCTTCAAATTAACGAGGTGTAATTATTGTAAAAAAAATTGTTAGTAAAAGCATTTACAGATTCAAACATCATCTATTAAATATTAAAATATATACCGAAGCTTGTGTTAATGTTATATTCCGAAAGAAGTATGGGCCACAATATTACATGTTTTTATTATAAATTAAGCGATCAATATAAATTATGTATACTTTTTGTTATTAAAACACTTTATAATTTAAAAAAATGTTTATATATTATGGATAATGAAAAAATAAAAAAAAATTATAAAAACTTACATTCACTAATTCCATCCTAATGTATAAATTTATCACAATAAACTACAAAAAAAAAACAAGAAGAAAGAAAGCGTGACAGTGCAACGTTTTTGCTTTTGCAGTAGTTTGAAAAGTCAAAAATTGATTTGAGAAATGTGAACGCAAATATAAGAGAGAAGGTTCTTTAGTTGGTAGAGTGGCATTATGGCAGTAATATATCGACAGCTAGATAAACTCGGAAACTCGAAGGCAAAGCCGTGGTTATATCGAAAAGTTGCGTTTTCAAGTGGTTGGATACGATTTTCTAGATTTCCGATTTTACAGTCCATTTAACTCAAAATGAACATGGATGTTCGTAAAATCGTACGATTCGACGTTTTGGATCACCATTTTGACAACGCTGCTTTGATCTTTGAAAGCGGTTAGTTAAATCTAAAATGAGTTAGAGATATTTTTAATTAAATAAAATATATAATACGATATATCCACTTATGTGCTATAATAAAATATTTAGGGCTCTTGAATAAAATTTAAGAAATAAGCCACACTTTTTGTGTTTTTTGCTCTTGAATAATGAGATTTTGTTATTAATTTTAGTATAAGTGGTATCATAGGGGGCTGTTCAAGTTAGTGACCAAGATGACATTTTATATGAGCTGAGTCTCATGATATTTAAGTTGTCCAACGTTATATCAATGAAAATTTTATTTTTGTTTTTTGTTTTTCATAACACTGAGAACGGCCAATGAGATTAGGTCTATTGAAAAAGATTAATATTTCATAATATAATAAATTAATATTTAAATTTTTAATGTAAAAAGTGCCATTATTTAGTGACTCATAGTAATTTAAATAATATTATCTCTAATAAAAAGATAAGATACATATTCTTATAAAAAAATACTACTAACAAATATTTTTCTAGGTTATGTTATTCTTTTGTTTTTGTGTTTTAAATTTTTTTTTAGTTCCATGTTAGAGAATCTTTTTTTTTATATAAAATTTTTTGAAAAACGGTTGACTCACCTATGACTAGACGATACTAATATTGGGTAGGGTGAACTGTCTATTATTTTTAGGTATAAGTTTAGGTACTTAAGAGTTATGATGCTTCTCCAAATACTGTAATTAGAATCACAATAAAATAATATTCTTTAAAAATTAAATAACTCCAAATGATGGCAAATGGTCCGTGTTAGAGAATCTAATTGTGATATAGATATTCTGTAAGGTAGAAAGCCCTAGTTCAAGATTCAAGGCCATGTTGACTATGACAAGGAAGATGGGCTTGGTATGGAAGAAACCCGATTTGAAGTGAAAGGAGTGGGCGAGATTGAAGGCTCCAAAATGTCATCCTCATTAAACAAGTCCATTTGTTCGTTGTAACAAAAATAAAAAAGTCCATTTGTTCGCTATGCCAACATAAGAATCACTTAAATGGAAGAAAGAATTCTTAGATTGTAAATAAACTCAACCTTTTTTTAAAAATTGTTATAACAAAAAAAGTCCATTTGTCTTCATATGAGTTTTTCACATGGAAAAATATATCTCTAGTCCTTTAATTTTACCCAAAATTTTATTTTAGTTTGTCTTTTTAATCCTGCAACCCTAATGTCTTTCTCAAAAAAATAGCAAATTAAAAGTTTGAAAGTTAACAAAAATTCTCAAATATTGACATATTAAATTTAATTTTTACTTTGAATTGGATTATTACACAATACTACATAAAATATACAGAATAGTTTTTTTTTTGACAAAGCTTTAAATAGGCTCCTCTTTTTTTGGGAAAAAAAAACTCAAAACAGAAATGAACAAGGTTTTAATTGAAAGTACATTGAGTTTATTATTCAACATAAGACATCAAATTAAATATGCACAACCAATCATCTGCACAGATTTGATTGTCAGGATCAGGATGAACACAACAACCAGAAAGAAAATAATAGAAAATGGTGAAAGCAATTTAAAAGCTGATATGGTTTTCTTACCTCTTGTACTTTCAAGCAAGTATATATTTTGTTTGTTAAGGCGTATAATCGTCTATTTATAACTTACTTAAAGTCTTTGATTAATTCAAATCCAATTAAAATGACCAACAAAAGTCCATCACAGTTGATAGATACATGAGTCTCTTAAACATGTTGTTTTGAGTTTGAACTAGATTGTGTATGCGGAAAAAATTTTGTTAGGAGAGGTAAAACCTACTTCTGTAATTTCAATGTTTTAGGAACATTAGTCTTTGACTATTGGCTAATAAATACTGTTTGTACTCTAGAAAAAAATACAATTAGATTGGAGTGGCAGTATATAGCCCAAGTCAACTTCTGTTAATTTACAATGTTCTTTCCTTGGTTTTGAGCTCCCATTTAATTTTTGAACCATTTGGTATTTAGTACGTGTTAGATACAAGAGAGGTTTTGGAAAATATATGATTGTGTTGATTCAAGATGGGGACACAAATACACACACACACACACACACAATTTCTTACTATCAAATATATTCACAATATTTTGGTTAAATAGTATCACATAAGGTGGGTTCACTAAATCTATCCATATTTAATATAAAAATATTATAATCTTGACAAATACAATTTGTTTTAATTCTAAGGGTGTCCTCAAGCCATTTTGAACTTGGGACTAATATCTTTTTAAGCTTGGAGGATAGTAACGGGATTTTGCTTTTTCTAGCAAGTGCGCTTTTATAGATTTAAACATGTGTTCTCCTCCTTATAGGTGTAAGGCCGCTACCACTTCAATGAACGACTTGTTGGTGAAAAAATATAATCTTGAACTAAAATATTATAGATCTTTTATTAGTAATACTCCCCATCAATTAGGTGATGAATGATTATCAAATATGCCCAACTTATAGAATTGGTAATCCATAAGTTGATCTCAATTAATATTTATCCATAAAATAGGATTTCAACTAAATATTTGATTAATTAAGTACAAACTAAGTATGCGCTTTAAACTCTAATTAAGCTTTTCTTTTTGTTAGGAGTGAGACATATTAACCTAAGATTATAAAAGTAATATTCACATACATATTATCCACCTAAAATCTAATTGAAATTCACGTAGTTCACATGTCACAATACATTGCCACTTTCATCTTCCCGCATATGAAGGGAAAAAACACAAGAAATTTAAAAAAAAATGCAAGCAAAAAAAAAAAAAACCTTTGATTTCATCTTCTTCACCTCTTCACTTGAGTTAATGTTAGATCCTCTTACCCATACATAAGCCATGAACATCACAAACAAGCTTCATATCATTTTCATTGCCAGTAAAAGTTACAACCCACTAGGCAAGGGGCCTCTAATTCCCTTTCTTTAATGCCCTATCTAAAGTCCTTTCAATTGTCTGGACTTCCTAAATGCTTTTTTCTATAAAACGAGTGATATTTTGATATCTTATCAGCAGAAAATGGTGCAATTTTGAATTTTATATGAATTGTTATCATTTGTTGGCTAATTAGCTTCATGCCAAGATACAAAAACTTCAATCAAAACCACCTGCTTCATCAACTTTTGCTGCTCTTTAGGAGGTGAAAGACGTGGGTCTAAAATCTCATTGAAGTTCATGTTTGGAACATGAGAAATTAGATCACTAGGATGCTTTCCCATGAGAATTTCAAAAGCTAAATACTTGTCGTATGCTTTCCAAATTCTTCCTTCAAGTGATATCACCATAACAGTGACACAATCATTATGGTACTTCCTCTAATCTCCTTGTGGAATATCCAGCAATTCATGCACATCCATTCCTACAACAGCGACACATAATCACAATTATTAGAATATATTAAGTGTCACATCGACTAATTGAAATGTTGTTTATAAGTATATATCCCTATGAGAAGACCTGTCAATTTGATTTAAGCTATTTTTTTTATAGAAAAGACAAACATGATATACACATAATTCACTAAAATCTAATTACAATCACCTCCCCATGAAACTGAAACTACTAAACAAGAGGAAAATGAATGAGATGGCACATATTATTTACCGGGTTTGTTGGTAGATAAGAATCAAGAGTTGGTAATGTTTAACTATTTGATTTGAAATATATACAAATATACATACTCTACAAAAAAAACTTATTTTAACAGCAATTAATTTCCAGCAATTAGCATAAATTGCTAGAAATGCATGTGATTAATAGCAGTTTTAGGCAAAACCGCTAGAAATTCTGACAATTTTAATCATATTTCTAGCAGTTCATGACTTATCACTAGAAAAAACGCTTGATAACGCCTTATGGTTGCATTTTCTATCTATTTTGTGTCAATTACAAACAATTAGGTGCAACCACTATAAATCTTATAGGGAATTTCTAGCAGCTGCCCTTGAATTGTAGAAAATGTCAACTGTCACCGAGGGGTGAGGACATATGGTGGGAGGCGTTTTGCCTTAAGGTTATATTTTCTAACAGTTTTTTAAAACTGTTAGAAAATACTGCCCTATATATATACATAGTATTATCGTACTTCTATCATTTTAGTGAGTTGTGAGACAAAATTCTGCCAAATTCTCTACACACACTAGTTTCGAATCCAGTTCTATATAATACTCTGCATTTTAAGGTCATAATTTAAACCTAACTATAATTTTTTTTATATTTTTATTTTATTTGTTTATAGTATTTTTTATTTTATTATTAGTCAAAATTATTTTATTCATTTATTTATTGTGTTTTTAAAATTATTATTTTCATTTATTTATTTTTTAAAATGACTATTATTTGATATTATTTTATTCATTTATTTATGGCCATTTTGAAATTATTATATTCATTTATTTATTTTTTTTAAATTATTATTATCTAAAATTATTTTATTAATTTATTTATTGTGTTTTTTGAAATTATTATTATTATCTAAAATTATTTTATTCATTTATTTATTGTTGTTTTGAAATTATTATTATTTGAAAATATTTTATTCATTTATTTATTGTGTTTTTAAATTATTATTATTTAAAATTATTTTGTTCATTTGTGGTGTTTTTGAAATTATTATTATTTGAAGTTATTTTATTCATTTATTTATTGCATTTTTAATTTGAAATTAATATTATTTTATATTATTATTTGAAATAATTTTATTCATTTATTTATTGTATTTTTAAATTATTATGATTTGATATTATTTTATTCATTTATTTATTGTATTTTTGAAATTATTTATTATGTTTTTGAAATTATTTATTTATTGTATCGAGATGGTTAATGACTTAAGAAGGAGCCAGTTGATCCCAGTACACTGCTTAATAATCCTTTTTCTATGGTGGATATTTCTACAGGGGGTACAAGTCATGGCCCCAGTATCATCATCGAGGACTATGATTTTAGTGATGAGGAGATAATAGAGTTCATGGCGTATGTTGTAACTTCTCATCATGAGCAGTAGGCTTAGGAGGATGACAAGAAGGATCAGGGGTATGGAGTTCATAGGTAATTATTTTATTTATATAAAATGTTGTTTATATTTAATTAATATGTAATTAAATTTCAAATATACTTGGTGCATACTCCTAGGGCCACAGGTCTGATAGGACACTTACTATTAAAGAGCTATCCATGACCATAGCCGATGCGTGTTGCTTTCATTGAGCAATTTGGGCCAGCTATTTAGCAAGTATGTGTGCCTAGTCGGTAGGTAGTGGACCCTGCTGCCAATTCATGTCAATGATTCAAAGAAGGTAGAAACGTGGCAGAAGGATATAGCATGAGAGATGATTAAGGTATGATATTTTTATTTAAATTAATTAATTATTTGATTAATTAAATATACATATTAATTATTTTATTTAATTATAGAGCAAATTCATAATGGGAGGCCCTTAAGAGGATAGGGGTAGTATGGAAGAACCAGGGGATATGTGGTAGGAGAAGAATGATGACAGGATAACGCCATTGCAGGACATTCTGGTGGATGTACCTGATAGAGTTTGGAGCAAGATTAGGCCCACTATGTCTACTTGAGGATCTCGCTTGAGCAGCAGGTACATATGATATTAATAGTATTGCATTAATTTTAATTTTTTTTTATTTTTTGGTATTATTACATTTTTTGGACCCTTGCTCAGAGGAATATAGGTAGTGTACGACAGCAGACAGTACGTCTTAGGGCTAGCTCCAAGAGCTTCACTATCACATACGATGAAATAGTAAGTACCTTAAAATTATGATTTATACATTATATTTGTGCGTAAAATATGTAAAGAACTACAATTTTCATTTAATGTATAGAGAGCAAAGCTCAGACAGGAGCAAGTGGTCATGCCTACTTATAGTAAGATATGGCCTTATCTCTATATCCAGTAGGATATGACTCCTCTGATAGCTAAATTACAGAGATGAAGGTATGTAATTAATTATATTGATTAATTAAATAATAATAGTTAATTTAAGTATTCGATATTAATCGGCCTATGTTAATTTTGACAGGCCTACATGGCTTATGTGGATAAGAGTTACGAGAGTCACAAGGGTCTGCCAGGGTAGGCAGCCAACCGCAATACCCAGGGCGAGTTAGCGGGCTCAACCTTAGGTCCACACTAACTAGGCTGCCCTGCATGGGTGGTACTGGGCCTTTACAGATGCTGGGGACTTATCAGTTTATAATGGTGTCCCATCACGGACCTTAAGGTATGAGGCGAGATTATCCATAGATTGGTGAGGAATTTATACAAGCAATTATGAATGACATTGTTGAGATCTTACGAAGGAGGTTCAGTACCAGATCGACCAATTCTGTATGGTTGTGGAACAACTGGTTAGGATTATGGCTCCAAACATCCAACTACCTCAATTTTTTCTCGACCCCGCCTAGCCCCCATAGCCCACCGATAGCCCGATGAGAATAAGGTTGATACTGGTCCACACCGCTTAAGCTTATTTTTTTAATTATAATAAATTTAAAAATGATTATTGTTTAATATTTGACAATTTGTGTAATTCAAAATTTTAATTATAATTACAATTTTTTACAAGTCTTTACAATTTTTTGTGTTAATTTAAACTTCTTTAAAAATTCGTGGGTGAGACTTTTAGCAATTACACATAACCGCTAGAAATTTCCAACGTGGGCGGGATTTTCTAGTAGTTACACTTAGCCATTAGAAATTGCTCGGATAGGTGAGATTCTTTACTGGTTGAAAATCGCTAGAAACGTTTGTAACCATTATAAAATGGCTTAATCTTAAGTGCACTTTAACTTCTATTTGTGCTTTCCTTCTAAAGTCTTAACGATATCTGAGCAATACTGGTGATGGATAGGTCGTGGATCAACTTGCATCAGTTGCCTCCTTCATATTTAGCCAAACTAAACAATTTCTTGGATTTTGCGTCTAACAATACCTCCGTAAATGGTAAGATCCTTTATCCATGTCTTAAATGTAGTTTTAAAAAGTTGCATTCAATAGATGTTATTAGAGAGCATTTGATATTTAAACCATTACCGCGAGAGTATGTATTTTGCTAACTACATGGGGAACGACCATATACGATTGTTAAATCAATTATCGTTATTTCACAAATAGGAGTACGAGTGGAAGAATCTGAAGCCATGAATGATGCAATATGTGATGCTTTCTGCCTTCATGAAAGTGAGAAGCTGGATGAAGTAGAGGGGCCTCATTCATAGTTAGTAAGAAATGAAACTGCCTAGGAATTTTTTGACCTCATAAACGAAGCCGATAAACCTCTTTATTCTAGATGCACCAAGTATTCTAAGTTGTCTTTCTTGGTGAGGTTGTATCATATCAAATACTTGTGCGGTACAACTGAGAAGGCGATGTCCATCTTATTGGAGTTACTAGGAGATGCTTTCCCTCAAGCCGAGTTACCTCCATTTTTTAAGGCTAAGAAGATTATTAACAAACTTTGCTTGAACTATAATAAGATTGATGCATGCCCAAATGATTGCATGATGTATTGGGGAGAGAATGCAAACAAGGAGAATTGTAAGCAATGTGAGACATTTTGGTACAAGTGGGTATATAAGGGAAAATGGTAGAAGAAGAAACACGCCATAATTCTAATGTATAATTTATTACAATATAATGTGATACTTATTATGTATCTGAACAAAAATTTAATGTAGTTCTCAATATATTGGATTGTTAGGTAATTTCCTTTGAAACCGTGGTTGGAAAGAATGCATATGTTATAAAAAATGGTTGAGCACATGAGGTAGCATGTGATTGAGTATAATCCAAATAGCAAGTTAAGACACTTACATGACTCTGAGGTATGGAAAGCATTTGATGAAAAATTTCTACACTTTTCTGGTGATCCAAAAAATGTCTACCTTATGTTAGCAATAGATGACTTTAATCCCTTTCAACGGCATGAGCATGACCTATAGTATATGGTTGGTAGTGTTGATTACGTACAATTTTCCACCTTGGATGTGCATGAAACATAGCACATTTATGCTTTCGATGATCATTCTTGGCAAGAAGCCACTGGGGAATGATATAGATGTCTACCTACAGCTGTGGATACAATAATTGATGCAACTGTTGATTGATGGTGTTAAGACGTACGACTCATATGAGAAGCGACTGTTTAACCTCTATACAACCTAGATGTGGGCGATAAGTGATTCTCTCGATTTGGGAACCTTGTGTAGTTGACACTTGCATAATGGGTTGACATGTCAAGAGTGCAACTTTGACTCCGTACCATGTCGCCTTCTGCATAGTCACAAGTGGTACTTCACGGGATAACAACAATTCCTTGATTCCAAGCACATACTTAGATTGTAATGGATTCACTTCGATTGCAACCAAGAAAGGAGAGATACTTTTGTAGGTCTCAGGTTGAGGTAGAGGCCTCAAAGTGATATTTTATGATGTTGAGCCCAAACAGGGGCAAAAATGTAATTTTAGGAAGTTTATGGCCAAATAGGGGTAATTATGGAAAAATGCACAGAAATTTCAGAAAAATCACATAAAATGGAAGATGACTTATTATGGCCCATTGAGATAAAAATTTATGAAAATACCACTAGAAAGAATTTTAATGAATTTTTAGAAATTTGGCTAATTTTGAGGTTTTTAGCCATATATAATTGTTTGAGCCATGAGGATGCCAAAAAATATACGTAAAAATAGGGTATAAATAATTAAGAGACTAAAGAAGTTTATAAAATTAATCTTATTCCCAATAGTTTAATAGTGTGAGCTACAAAAATACTAGAAGTTCATAATGCCAATAAGTGGTATTTTACTCGAAATTCAGAAAGAAATAGTTAAGGAAGAGTTATGACCCAAAAAATTCATGAAATTTCCCTATAATTAAAGAAAATTATGTAGCAGATAAAAAAATTTCTAAGGTCCATAATGCCCTTAAGAAATCTTAATAAATGAGAGACGTGTAGATTAGAAGAAACTTTAAGAACAAGTTGGATCCAAGCGCCAATATTTGATCTTATTCTCCTTTCCTTAAGATGGTGCCACATATGCCTCAAGAGTGCCTAGTCACATGCTTAATCATCAATTTAATTAATTAATCAATTAATAGAAGAACATGTGGACCAATTAAGAGGAAACATATGGCTCATATGTGGACCAACCAAAAGAAGGCACTTGTTGCCAAGTAGACCATTGAGGAGTAGCTAGTTGGCAAGGAAGAGGATGAGTTAATGATGACTATGGATATGTTGACCAAAAGGAAGTGGGCAAGTGGTTAACATGTGGACCAATTAGAAGTGGACAAAGAGCATATGTGGACCAATAAGAGGAAGACAAGTGACATTACCAATTGGTCAAGGGAAATTAATGGCCAAGATTTAATCTCATCTTCCTTCTTCCCTTGGATTTTTGCTACATATCATGTTGATGTCATGATGATGATTCAAGAGGAGGAGATGATGATGCAAGATTAAGGCATTGTAAATGTTAAGACATTAAGGGGTAAAATAGTCCCTAGAAGCAAAAAATTTGTCCATGAATACCCCTCCCCTCCTTCACATTTTTTACTCCCAAGGAACATTGGAAAAACTCTGTCAAATTTCTATCGAATACCGAAACAAGCAAGAACAAGCTACTGCATCAAGCAAGTAAGGTAAAAAATCGATCCAAACTTTCAATCTTTGATTCTAGGGGGATTATTCTTGATTATTTAGCTTGAAAACCATAAAATCCTTCCTTTCTAAGGATTGGATGAAATATGTATAAAATTTGGGAAGGAAAATTGAAATTGGATCAAGGTTAGATAAGGTGATATCGAAACAAGCAAGAACGAGCTACTGGATCAAGCAAGTAAGGTAAGAAATCGATCCAAACTTTCAATCTTTGATTCTAGGGGGATTATTCTTGATTATTTAGCTTGAAAACCATAAAATCCTTCCTTTCTAAGGATTGGATGAAATATGTATAAAATTTGGGAAGGAAAATTGAAATTGGATCAAGGTTAGATAAGGTGATTTATGCATAATACAAGTAGTATAACCTAGATCAATCAAGGATTTCATGAAATTTTAACTTGAGTGAAATTTCAGCCTAGAAAGTAACTGCATGGAGGAGAATGATTTTGATACTTCCAATGAGTTTAAAATGAGAAATGGTGTAGGATTAATCCAAGAAATAAGCATTGGAAGCATTGGAATAAAAACTTAATTTTTAGAGAAATTGTGTATCATTTCGGTTTCTATCCAGTTCATGGGGAATGAGTTTGATTTTCATAAATATAAGCTCATAGTTGATTCCTCATGAAAAATTGTGTGGGATTGACCTATGGGAATAATTTTTAGAAAGATTGATAGAAAATCCTAAAGTTAAAGTAAAGAGTCAAGAGTTCAAGAAAGATAGTCTTGAACATTAATTGAGTTAATGACTCTAATGAGTGGTATACACAATGGGATTGTGTTTAGGGCCATCAGATATTAAAGAAGATGAGTTAAAACGGTTGAGCAAGCAACTGTTAGGCAAAGAGAGCAAGAAGAAAAGGATAAAGCCATAAGATAGTGAACTTACCCTTCTTGTGTGCTTGATTATATACTTATGTGTGGATTTTTTTATGTTGTGAGATGATAATATGTGATATGTATGAATGAGATATGCCCTAACCCTATGTGTGTCTATGGCCATGCATGATAGTATGAAGCATTGAGCATGATAAGATGTCATTAGAGTATGAGAAAGTTAAGAGAAATGTGTCATTTACTTGCATTCATTTTGCACGCATTGAATAGTAAAGTTTACTACAGAGATTCCCCAGAATCTCTCCTTCCATCAACCAACTATAATAGGTAATTGAGCATGGAGAAGCTTGCATGAATAAGAGCAAAAGAATGGAAGAGGAAAAGTAGAGAATTGTATGTTCTAGCATGTAATGTATGATTAACCATTTATGTAAATGTTGTATAATGTGCCAAGTTATGTAATGGAATTGTATAGAATAATTATGGTATGTTTACATGATGTATATGAATGTATGAGAAGATAAGTCAATGGTTAAGCATGCTAGAATAATTAAAGAAAAATAAAGAAAAAAGTAGTATAGTAAATTCGTAGGTCTTAGAGTAGTTATATTTAGCCTTGGTTTGACATAGCAATTGGTTGAATCTGACCACAAAATTTTGAATGTATATAGTGAACATCTCAAGCTTTAAAATTATGGGTAGTTTACCTTAATTGTATATGTTTGCTAGGAGATATGAATTTCCAAGTTTGAGACATAAAAACTGGAAGTTCGATAATTGACCAAATGAACATAAAAGTTTAATAAATTAACTATATTGATTGGTCAAGTAAAAGTTCAGTTTCTCTACAAGTACATTAAAAGATCTTTAAATAACAATTTGGAGAACCTCTATATAATATTTGTAGAATTAGTTATGATTTTTTAAATTTGGACTGCCAAATTTGGAAAATGCAGGATGAACAGTACAAAAGGATAAATTTGTAAATTTTTAATTTTATGGCCTAAGTAAAGCTTCCATATACCTAATCGCTTCTGTACACATGTTCATCCTATGGCAATTACAACATGTTCATGGCAAATTTAGCAAGAACAAGTATCCTGAACGACTGGAACGACAATCTCGAGGAACATCTAGTTTTCAGACTATGCAGTGGCATAAGAGAAGCATATTTTTCATTTTCTTATTGGGAATCTTATTTGCTATGCCATAGTTTAGATGTTATGTACATTAAGAAGTATGTGTCTGATAATGTGATCTATACGTTGCTGAATGAAGTAGGAAAGTCCAAAGAACAAGGCCTAGGGAATTCATGAAGATGCTTGGCCTAGTGAAAATAACAAGTTCCAACTAGCTAAATTTACCTTGATGAAGTAGAACAAGGATATATTCCTTTTGACCCTGATGAACACAAAGTACCTGATGGATATTCTTGCAATATCTTAAGGTGCATCGATTTGTAGGCTCAAAAGATTACTGGGTTATAGAGTCATGACTCCTATGTCCTCATGCAACAGTTACTCCCACTGGTTTTGTACAACACACTCCCTTATCACTTGAAGAGCTCGACCAGCTGCAAAGTCAAATAATTCTTACACTTTATCACTTGGAGATGATATTTTCTCTATTATTCTTCACTGTCACAGTCCACTTGATCTTCCACCTTGTACGAGAAGCAAAGGTCACTGGACTGATTCAATATCGATGGATGTACCTTATAGAGAGGTACCAAATGATCTTTTATCCATACATTTTCAATTCCATTAGTTTTATATTTTGATTGCTCAAATTAAATTGTTAATGGAATATTAACCTAAGGTACTTAGGAAAATTAAAATCATATGTTAAAAATAAGTTGTAGCCAGAGTAGTCAATAGCATAAGGTTATTTAGGAGATGAGGTCATAACTTTCTATTCAAGGTATTTTGATGATGAGATGGAGACATCTTTTAATCGCCTCCGTCGTGTTGATGATTTCCCTCTTGGTCTTCCACGTCAACTTTATTTCCTGTTGTAGGGAAACCAGTTGGAGGATGTGAATTCTTCACACTTACTCCCATGGAGAAACTCCAAGCACACATGCATGTTTTGATAAATTATAGCCAAGTCAAACCCTTCATGTAGTAAGTATTATACGCTAACCAACTTTTATACTTTATATGTATTCCTCACGAACTCTAACAAGCTATACTTCATTGTAATAAGTTTAGAAATTATCTCAGGCAACAGCTATGAGGGCGCACGTATTCTGTTGAGATTGATAAGAAATTCCATAGAGTTCACCAGAAGGTTCACACGTCAATACATAATGATGTTAGCCCATACTTAGATGAACTCAAAACCCTTTCCCTCGGTCTATTAGACCATGTGAGAAGGTATACATTGTATAATGTTAATGAGTTCAAGTTTTGTACAGTTGCATGTGATTGAGGATTGCTCACACAAAACTCTAGAGTTTATGGTAATTTGGGATGATATATTATGCTGTAATAGTGACATCGGCATGCATTTTGCGGCGTCACCTACTATGAGAAGGTAATTGACATCATTGAGTTAACTTACTAGCTTTTCACTGTAATGCTATTTAAATGCTTGTGGGTAAACATGACAACTTCACAAGGACTTAACACTGACCACTTGGACATTACCTTTGTCAATTTCTCTAGACTCATTCTACAGGGGAATCAGAGGATGACGAGCCATATATTCTTGCGTCTAAGGCATACCAGGTTTACTATGTGCAGGACAATAAGCATAAAGACTAGACTATGGTCATCCACCTCAAGCCTTAGGATCTTTATAACGTGAGTAATGGTGATATTACTTATAACAGTGAGCTCTTACAACAGAGGAATTTTGAAGACTTCTTCACTCAAGAACATGATAATTTAGCCATTATCAAGTATATTTCTTTTATTAAATATGTGATACTTAATTTTTTTCCTAAATATGTTTAACAATCATAATAATAAATTCTTTAACTTCTCCTTCCAGGCATGATGATGATCAAGAATAACAGAATCAATGATATTTGTCACTCATGTAATAATTTATTTTTATTCATAAATTAAATATGTACAAATAAATCAAAATTGGTATATTTTGTAAAAATTAAATTCTTTGCGTTTCTTGAAATCGCTAGAAATTCTCTCAAGGCACAAAACTGCTACGAAAAGCATATAGTTGCTAGAAAATTCCCAAAACCACTAGAAATGCTGCCTAAACCTCCATAAATACCATCCACCCCAAATTCATTTACTCCCACATTTCTTTCCCTTCCTCTCCTCTCATTCCTATCTTTCCTTAAAATTCCTTCTTCTCTTCTTCTCTTCCTCATGTTTTCTTTATATGATAAAACTTTATTTATTTAATTGATATTTATTTATTTTATTTATCTTCATTTGTAGTTTACTAAAATACTTATATTTTTTTATTTTATTTTTTCATCTTAACTAATCCAACCACTCTTTCAACATATCAATTGAAGTTCAACCCGACAAACTATCACATATCCAATTATTATATCTCTAACTCAATTCCTTTAAAAATTAAATTAAACTCTTATGATACAATCATTATTTAATTACTTATTATTTATTATAATATATTTTTAATACAACATGAACACATTGCTAATTACACATATCACCATAATCATCTCATATAATCTATTCAATGAATTCCTAATTAATAATATCATATTTTACAATAATGGAAAAACATATTTATATTTTTTTAACATGTAATGACATTTATAGTAGCTATATAACCGCTAAAAAAACCTTCAGAAAAAAAATTAAATGCTGCCCAAATGAGGGGAAAATTTTCTATATTTCAAATTTTAGTGTTACATTTCTAACAGTTCTCAACTGCTAGAAATTCTAACTCCATCCTGAAAATTTCATTTTCTGCTATTCACTAGGAACTTTCTAGCAGTTCATGGAACCACTAGAAATATTCCAGAGTATTAATATTTTATACTAGTTTTTAACTGCAACTAACTTCATCCGTTTAACTTCTCCAGCCACATTTTTTCTAGAGTTTATTTCAACTTCTAGAAATGTTATAGCATTTTGACCACTATGTATAGCATTGCCTAGAATTGCTAGAAACTACTTTCTAGCACATAATTTTCTAGCGGTTCATCAAACCGCTAGAAACCCCAATTTTTAGTGATAAAACTGTTAGAAATGCCATAAAATAACCACTACATATAACCTATGTTTTTGTAGTGATATGCACATACATACATCAAAATAATTATAGAATATTAATACTCACTAATATATTTTGGTACGCCAATTATATGATAGACAATGATCAACATGCCACAAAACTTAATGAAATATTTTTTATCCTCTTGATCTGCATCATTGCTTGTAGCTTTAGCAAACTTCTTGGTTATCTATGAAATTGTAAACAAATACCAACATGGTCATGTTATTGTATCAACTTAAGCTAAACAAAGTACATGAAAAAACAGAAGATAAACACAATCATTCTGACTCAAATAACACAAAATCCCGCTCCACCCAATCAACACAAAGTAAAGAGCAATTAATATGGAACTACCACAATCTCAGAGGTGAAGCTTCTAGATCTCAACGATTACCATCCTAAAGACCAAATAACATTATCCCTCCAAAGCTATCACTATACCATGAACATAATCTTTTATAAGGATATGGTTTCATAGAGCTATCCCATTGATCCCATCCTCACCACTCCCTCCCCTTGACAATATCCTACTCGATATGAAATACTTTTAATTATGCCTCCTAAATCAAATTTGCATGACCAGATTGCCAACTACAAAGTATTTCATACTTTATCTGTATAAAGTTGCATTAATCACAAATTATAAGCTAAACATGCCTCTACTGTGACTCAAGGCTAGATCTAAATGATAAACCAATGGTTCAGAGTGTTGAAAGAAGATGCATCGACCACTACTAATAGACACCATTACTCACACATATAACAACACCCCCCTAAAATCTCTTACGAAATGAAGATCAAGGAGTGAGTTGATGAGAACCATTATTAACTACAAAGTTAAGCCAAGGAAAAAATGCTTTCACCAAACAGAAGAACAAAAGGGGACTCAGCTACTTGTGCAAAGTCAAATTATTCTCTCTAGTGAATCGATCAATGATTTGTGAGTTGTGAAACCATAAAAGAAATATGTGTGTATATATACACGCTTATGTGTGCGAATAAGGTTAGGGATAAGACTTTGGAGGATGATTTTGAATTAAAGGTTGGATAGTTTAAATTTCAAATGTGCAATGTATCTAATTATGAAGAAGATTTTCTTTTTACGTCAAATAAATAAGTTTAAATGATGGGTTGGAAAATAATTTAAATATTTCATATTGGGATTCTAAAATGTAGATTCTGTTTCATTTGTTAGTTACAGAGGACAATATTAGTAAATTTAATTTCTTTTATTTCATAAAATCTTTACATTGGACTGGGATGTTTACTGATTTTATGTTATGATAATCATTTCTCTTTGTTGGTAATGGAGTTGTTTTTGTTTGTAGTTTATTGTTTTGGTCCCGGTTATAGTGGAAGCCCCTTTGCTATTAATTGGGCTTTAACTTTTGTTGCATATGTGTTAGACTCTTCGGGGTAGGATCCCAAGTCTTTATTTTTGAATTTGTCATCATTCACAAGTATTTCGTTTGAAATTATTTTTACTTGTTGGAGGCTATGTGAAAATCGTAGTTTGTTTTAAGGAATGTTACATTTTGCGTTATTATGTAACAAGAAATATACCCTATCATAAAATTGACCTTTGAGTCTTTTGCTATATCATTCATTTTATTTGAATAAAGCCATGCTTTTCATCGATTCTGTGACAAAAAAGTCAACCTTTCATATATTTGACATGTGAATCTTAGATAAGCGGTAATTGGAATGAGCTAGTTAGTTGGAAGAGACCTGTTAGTTCATTATCTATTTGACATTTGAGACATTTTGCTCTGTGGTTCTACTTATAAATAAATGTAATTTCTCCCTGAAAATTTATCATTAATTTGTATGGTTGAGATTTGAATCTTTTGCCTATATCATTAATTTGAATAGTCATGATTTTCGTCGATTTTTGTAGCAGAAATCCCTATAGTTAATTTGTATGATTAATGTGACAAAAGTCGCTGTTGAAGGTTTAAAAGTTGCCGCTAAATCCCTATAGTGGTGACATTTTGTCACCGCTAAGTCGCTGCCTATGAGACTGTCGCCTATACATATTGGCGTCAACAATTTAAAGTCGCCGCATAAAGTGCAATTCGCGGTGACAAAACTGTCATCGCCTAAACATTATTCTGCGGTGATACTTTGTAGCCGCCTAAAGTGTAATTAGCGGCGACAAAATTGTCACCATGTAAAGTAGAATTAGCGGCGACAAAAATGTCGCCGCCTAAAGTATAATTAGCGGCGACAAAAATGTCTCCGCTTAAAGATACAAAATTAATATTATTTTTTAAATTTTTTCCTATAATTTCTATAATATGAAAAAATACAATATAATAATAAATAACTAAATAAACTATAATCTAATAATATTAATAAATATTTTCATTATCGTATAAAATATGAAAACATATTTAAAATTTAAATAAATTTGTTTAATTTATACATAAATTTTATATAGAAGGTTCAATACTATGACTAGAAGTAGCTGCATGTGGTTGTTCCTTCTGCATCAAAGCAGTGAATTGAGCTTGTATTCTTTGCTCCATTTGTTCCATTAGTCTTTGTTCGAATTGCACACGCTCTTGTTGTATCTTTTCACACTCTTCTTCCATCTTTACACGCTTTACTGCACGCTCAACCTCCATTTTTTCTCTCTCCTCTTGAAATTTTTTATCAAACTCTTCCTGCAGTTGGGCACGCACACTCTCCACAACTGAACTATCAGTAGATTGAGGGTGATTTCTCTTTCTTGAAGGTTCTGCTCCATACCATTTCCCTCTTACATACCCTGACCTCTCACTAAGAACTGTCGCCAATATTTCCTCTGACGTCATTCGAGCATCACTCTCTAAATCTTGGTCTTGTTGTTGAGAAAGTTCGTGCATACGACTCTATAATAAAAACATAAAACTATTAGATTAAAAATAAAAGTAAATCAAAATAAGATATTAAATAACAATGCGTACAAGAAGCTGTTCAGAGTGTGGGTCAGCCCATACTACTTGTCCGTCTAATATCTTCCTAGTATGCGTTATCTCCCACAATTGGTCAGGAGGAATAGGTCGTCCAGTAGTAGGATCTCTCTACAAAATAATAACATACAAGAAAATACAAAAATTAGATTTAAACAAAATGATTGAAAGTTTAAATTATAGTGATGATAGATTGAACTTACTGTAGCATATTCAATCTCTGCAAATGATCGAGGACCACAAGTATGTTTAGTCATTTATTTTTCTCGATTTATCATGTTCCTTATACTTTTGTTCTACAACAAAATGTTGTAACTAATAAAAATTTAATAATTGAAAAAAATATATTTTATTTAGAAGGATAGTGAGATACCTTAAATATGTCAGACTTAAAATATATTAATAACCACTCCCAATTTTGAAAACTAATAGTTTGAGGAGGATCAGCCAACCTATCATCATCAGTCTCATATTTCTTGTAGTGAGGGTGCAAATTGTTCTTCCAATTTCTGAATGCATTCTGTAAAATAATTGATATAGCTATATGAAACTTTTCTTCAATAATTTCATCAGCAGGTTTAAATTTATCTTGAAACAAATAAATATAAATACTTTATATAATAATATAAATAAACTAAAATAAGTATACAAATTTGACATAAATACCTTTATTTTTAAAATCATATCTTGACCATATTTTTCAAAAATATTCTTCCAACTACCTCCACCATCCCTAAACTACAATAATTAGAAAAGTCTCTTGCTTCTGGACCAATTGCTCTTGACATGGAATCTGAAAATTTGACTCGAATCTTCATTCCTTGTGCGGTCTTTAAATTCACATTAATAGACTTATAAACTCCTCTGCGCTTGTTGATTGCAGTAGAAGAGCCTATCATTGAAGTTGAATTAGAATAATTAAATGTTACAAGCGATGTAAATCAATTATTAAAAAATTGAAACAAACTTACCTGCACTACTATTTTGAGTATGGGGAGTAGGAGGAGAGTTGACAGGCATTTCCTGAAGTTGCTGTTACAGTAATAGAGGTGAAATAATAGGTCTTGATTGAGGTGTAGAGCATGTACCTCCGCTATTTGTGTTGTCATTAGATCTAACAGAAAGATTTTTCCCACCTCGACCTCTATTTAATCCTGACATATCCTACAAATTGATACATTTCATTTAGAAAAAAAACAACGAATCAAACAATAGTCAATATAGATAAAATGTACCATATCAATTAATTTCATTCATTTGAATATTCCGTCGCATTATCACTTTCATCAATGTCTTCTGATTCATCTGTTTCTTCTATTTCAATATTTGTGTCACTTTCTGCTTCACTATCACTATTAAAGTCGTCAAAAAAATCCTCTTCATTACTAAATCCAGTATTAATGGCATTATTTTGATGAATTTGTGATTGTTCTCCTTGAGCTAAGATCTGTGTTTGTCCATCTTCTCCATATAAGTCAATGATAATATCATCAAGTTGTGTTGGACTCGCACGATAAACATTTAAGTCTACCACCAATTGTTGATAAGGTTCTGTATCAACCATAGAATCATGAACCCCACTATCATCAATAGCATTGTTAGTTGGTACATTAAACAAGTAGCGTGGGTTTGTTTTGACAACAACGAGCCAACCGAGTGTAACAATGTCATCCACATAAAAACCTTACTCAGCTTAAGATGCTAGAATAAATGGTTCATTTGTTTGTAATGAGTATCGCGTATTGATACTTATGAACCCGTACTTATCAACCTTATATCCTTTGTCATAATGAGCCACATCCCACCAATGGCACTTAAACAAATATACTTTGCTGTTGTCTACGTAAGACAACTCATAAATATGCTCTAACACACCATAATATTCTTTGTCAGCATTAGTGCCATCACCCTTAGCTAGAATACCATTGTTTTGGGTTTTTTCCCCTATTGCACGGTCTTTTGTATGAAAATGAAATCCATTGCCTATAAACATGGAATAGTGATTCACTATCGTCAATGGACCAATTGATAAACTTATGAGTTCATCACTGACATGGCTCTGTGTAGACAATGATGTCACCTTTTAGGACAAAAGTCATATGTTAGATATTTTATATAAATATAATTGCTAGAAATACTAAGGCTCAAAATGTTATAACTTACTCGTGAACGAAACCATTGAGGAAACTCATATTGGCTTTGCTCACTCCTTAATCCATGCACTTCAAGCTCTGTTTCATCACTAATAATGGACTCATGCTTGTCATCAGTAATCTTCAGATATCAATAATCACAAATGATAAAGGTTACAAAGAAGAAATCTTGCCTCGTGTTTGGATACTTTAAAAGTCATTTAAACTTCTCACAACACACTAATGACACCCTATTCTAGTAGGATTAGTGGTGCCTCTTATTCCTACCAACTTTTTTAATTTCAATTAACAAAATTAGATGAAAACTTTCCGTTAACTTTGACTTTTGTGTAGGTAATATACTTAAATTTCTAGTCAGTTATTTCACTAACAAAGGTTATATGTCAATAACAATATTGCATATATGCTACACCCAACATACTTAAACTTCATTTTTCTACATATATGCCACCCCCAATATTTGCATATATGCTACCACCGTCCGTTAGGTTAATTATGGGGGCTCATCTCAATTAACATAGGTCTCATGATTCAAAAAGTGCTCACATATATACTTACAGAATGGCAAAATTGCATATTTATTAAGTTGGCCTTCTAACTTTAATAGGGTCTCAGTTCAATCATCTAGCTCTAATACTGTGAGTGTCAAATGATGGTTTTTTTATAGCAATACTTTCTATTTTAAAAATTAAACTTACTATGTATGGTCTTTACGATTAAAGGACTTTAAAACACTTTATAAAATTAATGGATCAAAATAAAACTTTGTATGAAGTTAGAGAACTATACATATAAGTAAGCCACTAAGATCACTCTGATATATTAATGTTACCGAGGGTTGGTACTAGTTTTGAATTGTAGTCGGTGACCTGTGCGTAATATATGGTGTGGTCCAGGAACACCCACACCCACACAAAAGAAAACTAGCAAGTATGGGGTTCACCAAAAGGTGGAAGAAAATTAAGCAACTTTTCAGTTGCACGAAATAAAGGCAATAGGTAGAGAAACAAAAATAATCAAATAAGCCACATCCAATAAGCTACCCTGTTTTGTTCAGTTGCAATAAATTTTCATTTGATCAAAACACCTGAAAATTGCAACAAAGCTCCGCTGAGAAGCAGCGCGTAGGTGTAGAAGATTGAAGGGAGAGAGGAACCAGATAGGCACCAGTGCGCAGGTGTTCGCTCTCCTGTGCTTGTGTTTCTTCCTCCACAGCTCTTTCTTTGTCTCGCTCTTTCTGGGTGAGTAAAATGAATATAGGGTTAGCATTTACCATTCAAACAGAACTATTAGAGAGTAGCGAGAAGTATGATAATTTGTTCTAATTAGGCATTTAGCATTGAAACAGAAACATTACAGAGCAGCGAACTATTTCCCAGCAGCGACAGGCATGATAATTTCTTTCCATTTAGCATTTACAATTCAAACAAAAATAAGAGAGTAGAGGGTGATTTGAAACCTTCACGGCGTCTTTGTGTTCTTTGAAATCTACTCTTCATGGCGTCAATTTCAGTAGACAAGGTGACGGCGCACTAGATGACGCGGAAGTGACTCTGAGACGGGGTGAGAAGCCGACAATCAGAGCACCAAATCACCAGATGATGCGGCAGTGACTAGCGAGATGAGGGACACCGATAATTAGAGCACCAAACCACCGCCGTGAGCTTGTGATGAGGGACGCCGACACTCTGCTAGGGCACAGAAACCACTAAACAGAACAGAGGAGTAGTGAACCAAACCTCGACGTAGGAGTACACCACTTCTATGAGCTCGTGATCAGGGACGCCGACGCTCTGCTAGGGCACAGAAATTGAAAAGCGGATGAAAGCGAAGTGAAGCCGACTACACTTTGACAGGGTAAATAAATTGGGTTTTAGCAGCGACAATAAAATGTCGTTGCTGAAATGACTTTCAGCGGTGACATTTTAGTGGCCACTGAAAAAAGAATACTTTCAGCGGCGACAACAAAGGGTCGCCGCTAAAAATTCTTTCAGCAGCGACCCTTTGTTGTCGCTGCTGAAAGTATTCTTTTTTTTAAATAATTTTCAAAAAGTAATCCACTTTTAAAATAACAATATTTTCCCCCCAATAACTTCTTCAATGTATTAAACAATTTTCATAAAAGGTTTTAGGTATATGATCATTTCTAACTATTTTTCTTAAATTTTCTAAGAAAATAAGCATTTATTTCCCAAAAAATAATTATTCAATCAATTATTTCTCTTTTGAGTAAATAAATTATTTCATGATTTTCAAGTAACAAAATACTCATTTTATGATTTCTTTCTTCATTTTTCTTAACTCCAAAATATTTTTAATAATTATTATTTATCTAAAATTTCATTTTTAAAATTTCAGAAAAACTCTTTTAAACTCAGAAATACCTTATAAAAGCCGGGATGCTATATGAAATGTAGCAACAAAGACAAAATGCAATAGTAATTAAGAACATATATATATTACGTCTATTCTTTCTCACGATCACACACACACACATCTCCCTATCTCTATCTCCTCTCCCATATTATTTCTGATAAACAAATACTAACTCTCAAACTCATTGACATACATTTATAATATCTCTCTCGTACATTGACCCTTGCTTCATTTCCTTCTTTCGTAGACATCATAATAATTTAATTTTATATATTAGATAGTTGTTTTAGGGTGGCTTGGAAAGAATGTATGACTTTTAGCTGCGACAAAATAAAAGTCGCCGCAAAAGACATATTCTACGGTGACAAAAAATTGTCGCAGCAGAAAGTGTAGACTTTTTGCTGCGACACCCGCGAGTCACTGCAGATACTATTATCTTTTGCGGCGACATTTATTGTCGCCGCAGAAAAGTGGAGTAAAAATTTTTCATTTCCCACCTTCGGTGGTGACAATGAAAGTCGCCGCGGGAAGTCAAACTTTCAGCGGCAACAAAATTATGTCACCGCTGAATGTATAACTTTCAGCGGTGACAAAAAAAATCGCCGCTGAAAGTCTAACTTTTAGTGGCGAAAAAAATTGTCGCCACTGAAAGTCATTTTCAGCGGCGACAATTGACTTTCAGTGGTGAAAAAAATTGTCACCACTAAAAGTCATTGACGTCGCCAAAAACCAAATTTCTTGTAGTGCTAGTTCTGCAGGACTCAAATAAGATATTTTCTTTATGGCTATTACTTAAGTTGCTCTCCACTCCGTAAGTTCTAAACATCAATTTAGACTCCTCATCTGTATGTACCATCCATATGAAAACTATAATTAGCTTTTCCATGGCAAAACCATCTATATTTGGAATAGCAATAAAAAATAAATTTTGAATAAAATTGATAAAAAAACATAATTTTGAGTAGAATAGAATTTGTTAGGACGTGATATTGTTTTCATAGAAGTGATTTTGATAAAATTAAAAATGTTTGAATGATTGTAATAAAAATCACTTTTTCATATGTAAATTAATAAAATGCCACAAGTTAACGTGATCTTTACATAAACTACAAATAGATGGGGATGTTTTGTATTTTATGCATTTTTGTAGCCATTATTATTCCAATGGTCAGAATTGATAATCTATAAGTTGATTTCAATAGCTTATCCATAAAATAGGATTTTAGCAAAATATTTCATTAATTATGAATTTAGTATGCCCCTTTAAACTCTAATTAAGCTTTTATTTTTGTGAGGAGTGAGACATTAATTAACCTAAGATTCTAAAAAGTAATATTCATATACCGATTATCCACCTAAAATCTAAATGAAATCCATGTAGTTCACATGTCACAATGCCTTGTTGCTTTCATCTTCCCCAATGACGAAGGAAAATAGACAAGAAATAAAAGAAAAATGCAAGGCAAAAAAAAAAAAAAAAACTTTGGATTCATCTTCTTCACCTCTTCACTTGAGTTAATATAGATCCTCTTAACCATTATACATAACTCCTTGTTACATGGCAAAAAGTTTGGGGGGGGGGACTAAATGTAAAATTCTGTTAATGAGTTGCACAATGAAAGAGAAGTTGCATAGAGTATAAGCAACTCATGGCCATGAATCTTCACCAACAAGCATCATGTCACCAGCAAGCACCAACAACTTATTTTCACATGAAGGTCTCTTTCAGTTCATTGATATTCATCATGCATCTATCTGCACATCACCATTTTGAATGATCAAATCTTAAGTAAAAATATGATAACATCATCATTTTAATCTCATAAATACTAATTGTATAATTTGTGCAATCAATTTCTATCAAGTTTTAGAATTAATTAATGAAGTACAGTAGCTTCAAAAAACTTGTGCATTGATGAGACCAACATTTCATATCATTTTAGGGTCATTTTAGAGAGCTTTTGAGCTTATATTGCATATTATATGACTATATTGTGTCCTACGTCCTTACTTGTGAATGTGTCTTTTCATATATTGGTTGCGGCGATTGTACCTTAATTAAAAATGTATCTTTTGGTCGTGGCAAAAGTTTCCTTTGTGTTAGAGATTGTGCCCTAGGCCAATCAATTTAATGTAGACATTATAATTTATTTTAAAAAGAAACTTTATTAAATAAATATTAATTGCATTGTTTTACAGGTTTTCTTTATAATAAAGATCCATGAATAATTGAAGATTTATTCTAAATGTTCCTAGTTGATTATTATTGTGGGAACAATAATAAATTAATATATAAATTAAAGTCATAGGCACTTGTTAGATACCAAGGCTATTCATTGTGCCTTCATACCTAAAATTACAATAGACATCTACATGATCAACACTATGCTTTAATATGATCAAAAGTCACTTTTAACCTAATTATCATAAAGGTTGTGATTGAGTACAGTAGAATCATGTAAAGAAAAATGAGTAGTTAAGATGAAATTTCTCTCATTATGAGAGAGATATCTCTAGGTCTCTCGATGAGTAGGACCAAGAAATGGATGGCCATGCTCAAATATGAGAGTGTTGTCTCCATGTCTCATGCTCAATCTATATATCGTGTGACAAAAAGAATTTGATATGATTATAAGATATGTTAAATTGGATCACTGACTTTAATATAATTTGGGTAGTCATAATGTATTGCTAAATTTTGCTTATGACATGTGGGTCAAAAGGTATTTTGGGCCAACTATCAAACATTATATGAGCCTACAAGATCGCACACAAGAATTGGCCAATGCGAGCTAAGATGTTCATATTTATTGAATTTAGAAAATGTTGAAATTCAATAAATATAAAATGTCTTAATTTAATCTAGAAACATTCTTATTCTGAAATAAGAAAATTCTGGAAAATCTTCTAATATGGATTAGAATAATACAATATTGTTTATGGTGAAATAATATTATCTTTTTATTATTTGAGAAAATAATAATATTATATTTAGGATTTGAGTTCTTTAGAAGATTTATTCGAAAATGTGATATATTTGGAAGATATCATTATTGAAGATAATATATCCTAAATTAAATAGAATAATAATTTTATTAAAGATATTGGCGGTTGAAAATCAATATATATATATGATATACATAATTTCTAAATAGATATTTTAATCATGATAAACACAATATCTCTTTGCTATTGGTGGTGGACAAATTTTAGATATTTAATATATAAAATTCGTATATAATTTATTATTTAATTTAAATATGAGATTTAACTTAAATTATATGATATCTCGGTGATCAAGGTTATCGACTTGATCCATAGTGAGACTGGGAGTTCTTTGAGAGTCAGAACATAGTCATTACATAAAGAAAGAACTATAAAGAGAGTTGAGGGCAAGTTTTCACTTGAGTCGCACTTTTGAGAATATGTGAGATATGCTTGGACATTAAGAACCAAGCATGGTTTGTGATAGGTGCTAGCACACTTTTTGTGTTCACAACTTGATTCGTGTGCATACCAATAGAGGGTGTACATTCGAGAAGCAGCACCTGTGATCTGAATTATAGAGGAGCAGTACCAGTGATCAGAATTACCAAACATAATCTTGGAGATTGGATCTTGAGTTCAATTGGTAAGTATCCTTCCTAATTAGATTTTAAGTAGTGCTAATAGATCCATTAGGGGGTTTTGGCAAAAAAAAAATTTATTTCACTATGTGTGTGCCTAAAAGGCAACACTTTGGTTACAGCGAATAGTGACATAATATGCAAAATTGTGTTTTTGGCTGAGATTTTATCTTGGATCCAACTCTAACCCTAATTTTCACACTTAGGCCTAATTCCTAACCTAATTTTTGACCTAAAACCTTAAGATTCAGCCACCAATTCATTAATCATCTCTCTAAACAATTCTAACCCTAGCACACAAGTTCTCTTATCTCATTCTCACCATCACCAGTCCCTTCCATATTCTATATTTCCTTCTATGGCTTCTACACTTTGTGAGATGGTGGGGACAACACCTACTCCGATTATGGCTAGAGGGCTTATCTCTTGAGGATAGAGACTTAGGCTTGAATTGTGGAGCTACAAAGGGGAGTTCTTAGTTTCAATTCATAATTTCAGTTTGTATTTACTCTCTCCTAGATTTAGGATGAGAATTTATGGTTGAATTTGTAATTTATTTAGAAGATTACCTATTTGAGTTGAATTTATTCTACTTAGGATTGATTTTGGATCTTTTGATTATCTTTGTGATTATGATTATGATAATTCATTCTCTTGGTGCTTTGTTGATTTTGATTCCAATATGTCTATGTGTTGTGAGTTGAGATTGCTTTTGCATCTAAAATAGATTAGTGTTAAGGCTTACATTCATTCATTAAAAAATGAATTAGCTTAATTGATTAATCCAATGGCAATTAGTTAACTCTTATACTTAGGAATTATGATAGCCCAAGCTCATTATCAAGAGGTTTTCATCACTTGCATTTTCAAACCAACTTTCCATCCATTCTACTTATTTATAGAAAAACCAAAAAATATTTATTTTCATTTCATTATCTTGAACTAATTTTAAATGAATTCTCAAAAACCCCATGGACCTATTTGATAAACTCATATTTGTAGTAATTTTTAGTGTGTTTTAAGTGAGTTTTATAATTGATTTTATCCTCATTTACCAGTATAATGAGCAATTAATTAATAAAAATAAAATAGAATAAGTAGAAATTAATTGAAGTGATTTTAGTGATTAATTGAATAAATAATATGTTTCTTCTCATTTTCTATTACAGGCCAGGAAGAATGACAGCTGGACAAAAGGAGCTAGTGATATGTGATAGCACATTGCTAAATCTAGGAGTTAAGGAGCATTCACATGGGAATATGGTTGAGGAGAATAGATTGGACATGTGCTGGATCCAAGAGCTGCCAACAGAAGAAGTTAGGCTAACATAATCACATGGAACATGTGCTACAACAGATTGAACATGTGTTGGTTCCAATCTGATAACAAATTGCAAGTGGGAGACCAAGCATGTGCTATAACAGAACAAAATTCCACATATATGGCACTTTTCACGTACACATACATCATCGGAATATAATCACTCATTTAATGACCAATCAACAGATTAGATCAATTGACAACTGGACAAAAGAAACATGTGCTGGATGGAGCAAGTGGGCTAACAAAAACACATGTTGGAAGGAGTTAATAACATAAGCAAGTAGGCCAACAACTATATGAAATGCATGTGCTGGCACATCAAAACATATCCCAAGCTTTCACATACCTCACACATGCACATAGCACATAACAGCTCAACTGATTGACACTTATATATATCAATCATGCACAACTTCCACAGGGGGAGTCACACACAATTTCCAGGATCTGGGCACACTCATTCTGATCATTCATCACCATTCCATTCACGTAGATCACACTCATTCTGCAGGATCATCACTATACTCATTCCACTTCACCTTTTATTCCATTCACCTCACACCTTCACGTAAATCTTTACTCTCCTTCTCCATCTACAGATCCATTCTCACTTTCTTTCTCCATTCTCTATTTCTATTCTGTAACTTTCCTCTGTTCTAGTCAATAGAACTAGAGGAAAGTTCTATAGTTCATCTTCATATTCTTCTATCATTTTCACCATGACTGTTGTTATGTTTTCTGTTGCTGCTAAAGTTCATATAGCAATACAAGGCTAAGTTGTTGTACTCTCTTGGAGATGATGCTGAACCAGAATCCTCGAGCTAAATAGGGAGTTCATTGTGTTTTTAATTCAGAGTTAAATATATCGAGTTGATGTAGTTAATTATGTAATTACTGATGCAATTAGAGTAGAAGATAACAAAGAAGTAAGGAACCTAGTTAAATTTCTTATTTCTACATAACTGACCTTTGATTGATTATCATCTTTGATCGAGTTGAACATAGTTGTGATTAATTGAAGTGATTTTATAACGGAGTATAGTTGTATCTGTTTAAATCATATTCCGCTATCTTTAAGTTGAATGATTCATAATCTCTTTTAATGTCTATGAGTTGTAGCTTTGATTGAGATTTAGCTAGTGAGTTGTTAGCTAACATACTCTAATTCAGCTGATTAACTTCTCATATTCTGTGAATAATGAAGGTAAGGTAATCTCCAAGGGAACACACTTGTCATTCATTCATCTCATCATCATAAATACTTAAAACCATAAACAATAGCATAGGTTTTACTTTCAGTAGTTAGATTAAAACTCATCAAATATCATCTCTTTAACTTGTTAATTTGTGGCTCATTAGATTAATTAGGAACTTCTACATCCACTTAGGCTCCTTGTGAGCTGACCTAAGTTAGCCTCCACTTTACTATTGATTATCTTAGTTTTGTTTGATAATTAAAATGACAGTTATCAAAATAGCGCCGTTACTGGGGAGCCTTACTTATTAATGTTTCCTAATCAATCTCCTGGGTCTAAAAATCATAAAAAGTATATAGGTGTTTTAGTTTTCTACGAATTTAGTGTTTTGTCTTGTTAAGTCGTGACCAATTGCCTTTCTAGTTGCGACCAAAGAACTTAAAATTGATTTCTGAGTGTCTCTGTGAACTCTAGTCATGACTACAAACACATTTGGTCGCAACCTTTAATTTGATTTTGCTCCCTGTAACTACTAGTCCCGACTGTAGTTCTTTGTTGTCGCAACCAAAAATATTTTTCATCAAAGTTTTCTTCTATATGATTTCCAGTTGCAACCAAATTGACACTTAGTCATGACCATATCTCTCTGTGTTTGTGAGTTGTGACTGGCATGATATTTGGTCACAACCAAAAACTTAAAATTTCAAAAACAGAACTCTCTGACTTTTAGTCGTGACATGAAGTTCATTGTTATCGCGACCTTTGCTCTCTGTGATGCTTAGTCGTGAGTTGGAGATCTTTTAGTTGCGACCTGACTATTTTTACTGCAATTACTTGATCTCAATTGCTGAAATTACTGCATTATTGATATATTTGATATCTTGCATCATTATGGAAGTTTGATTTGCATGACCAGAAGCTTTGAAGTCTTTCCTTTGGATAGAGAAATCAATATAACACTTAGGCAAATTAAGAAGGCTAAGATCTTAAATCAAGCTAGTGTTACATTTTCTATTGAGCCTAGTTCTTTTGGTGAATTCGTTGCAGCTGAGACTGATTTTGCATCTGGTGCAATATTAGATAATCATTTCATCATGGAGCATGTTAATGAAGCTGAAATTTATACTCATAATCAGAATATTCAAAATGAGCAACATGGAGAGAATAACATGAACAATACAAGAGCACGTAGGAGCACAAGAGAATTGACTTCTTCTCATGCAAACTTTGATCCTTTCTGCACTTGTCCTACTTTGGATGTTAATTTTGAGTTGAAAGGTCCTTTGTCAAGTAACTTACCAAAATTTTATAGATTGATAGAAGAAGATCCATTCAAACAATTGAAGACTATGCAATGGGTTTGCTCCTCTATGAAACATGTAGGTGTTGACATGGATACTGTGCAGAGACAAGTATTCCACTTTACACTTGAAGGAAAGGCAAATGAATGGTTTTATATGCTGCCACATCATACACCTCAAGCATTGGATTTCTAAAACAACTTGAGGACTACTTTTCTAGAGAGATACTTCCCTACTTCAAAGACAGCTACATTAAGGAAGGAGATTTTTGCTACAAAATAGTATGATAAAAAATCTTTCCATGAGTTTGAGGGAAGATTTCAAGAGCTGCTAGCTAGATGTCCATACCACCAGATTCTAACTGATCATTTGGTGCAGTATTTCCATTTAGGATTGTGCTATGCATGTAGAAAGAATTTGGATGCAGCTGTTGGAGGCTCCATTGATTATTTGACTTCAGATGAAGCATGGAACTTGATTGAGAAAACAGCAAGCAATGATTAACAGTATGAATTCAGCAACCTATGCTATTTTGTGAGGTATTTGAAATATGAGGCATTGACTTCATGGGACTATTTCAACTATCTTTTGGATACACATATATTCTGCTAGCTGTGGACTATCTTTCAAGATAGGTAGAGGCTATACTAATAAGAAAAGATGATGTAGTGACAGTTTCTAAATTTATCAAGTCACACATCTTCTGAAGGTTTGGTGTGCCAAGAGCTATAGTGAGTGATTGATAAACTCATATTTGTAGTGATTTTTAGTGTATTTAAAGTGTGTTTATTATTGATTTTTATCCCTATTTATCAATATATTGAGCAATTATTAAATAAATAATATTTGGAATAGTTGAGAATTAATTGATATCAATTTAGTGCTTAAAGTGAACAAATAATCTGTTTATTCTAAATTTCTATCACAGATCAAGGGATTAAGGGATAATGACAGCTGGACTAAAGGAGTTGATGACATGTGATAGTACATGGCTAGATCTAGGAATTGAGGAACAGATTGCAAGTGGGAGCTCATGCATATGCTGGCACATGAAGAAGCACTGCTTACGCGCATATACTGCACAAAATCACGCACATGCTTGATCTGAACAGAATCACACATTTAAGCAGCAGCTCATGCACCCCACACATCATTCACACCATTCTAGCTACTCTTCACATCCTTCCACACCTATATATACACACCATCACATATCAGATCATTCATGCCTGGGGGTTTAAGCGCAGTTGAGAGCAGAGATATGATCTGCACCAATTATCACCCCATTCCATCACCATTCCATTTACACACTCACCCATCCATTCCCTTCCATTGACGCCATACTCCATTCATTTCCATTTCTTCTTCTTCTCCATTTTCTATTTTGCAAATTTCCTTTATTCTAGACAATAGAACTAGAGAAAAGTTTTGCAGTTCATCTTCACCTTCTTCTATCATTTTCACCATGACTATTGCTATGTTTTCTATTGTTACTGGAGTTCAGATGGTAATGCAAAGCTAAGCTATTGTGCTCTCTTGGAGATGTTGCTGAATCTAAATCCTTGAGCTAAACAGGGAGTTCATTGTATCTTTAATTTAAAGTTAAATGTATTAGGTCGATGTAGTTAACTCTATAATTACTTATGCAATTAGAGTAGTAGAGGACAAAGAAGTAGGGAACCAGGTCAGATTTCTTATTTCTGCATAACTCACCTTTGATTAATTCTCATCTTTGATCGAGTTAAACTTAGTTGTGATTAATTGAAGTGATTTTGTTTAATTAATATTCTACTATCTCTGAGTTGAATGATTCATAATCTCTTTTAATATCTGCGAGTTGTAGTTTTGATTGAGATTTAGTTAGCAAGTTGTTAGCTAACATATTCTAATTCAACTTATCTACTCATATTCTATGGATAATGAAGGGAAGGTAATCTCCAAGGGAACACACTTGTCATTCATTTATCTCACTATTATAAACACCTAAAAGCATAAACAATAGTATAGTATTTGCTTTCAGTAGTTAGTTAAAACTCATCAAACACCATCTCCTTAACTTGTTAATTTGTGGCTCACTAGATTAATTAGGAACTTTTGCATTCATTTAGGCTCCTTGTGAATCGACCTAGGTTAGCCTCCACTTTACTATTGGTTAGCTTAGTTTTGTTTGATAATTAAAATGAGTTATCAAAATAGCACTGTTGTCGAGGAGTCGTACTTGTTAAGGATTCCTAAGCAATCTCCTAGGCCTAAAATCATAAAAAGTATTTAGGTGATTCAGTTTTTTTTGCGTATTCAGTGTTTTGTCTTGTTGAGTCGTGACCAATTGCCTTTCTAGCCATGACCAAAGTACTTAAAATTGATTTTTGAGCGTCTCTGTGAACTTTATTCGCAACCAGAAGCATATTTGGTCATGACTAAACATTTGTTTTCAACTTATTTTGCTCTCTATTACATTTAGTCATGACTAGCTTGTCTTTCGGTCGCAACTAAAAATATTTTTCATCCAGTTTTATTCTCTGTGATTTCTAGTCGTAACCAATTTGGCACTTAGTCACAACCAAAAATCATCATTTCAATCATATTTACTTTATGTGATTTTTAGTCATGACCTAAGTGACAATTGGTCGCAAGCAGAAACTGAAAACTGCAAGAATTTTACTATCTGTGATTTTTAGTCGCAACCAAAGTGACATTTGGTCGCGACCAAAAATCTTGATTAAAAATTTTTCCTCTCTGTGATTGATAATCGCGATGTGAAGTTCATTTTTGTCGCGATCTCTATTCTTTATGCTCATTAGTTCTGATCTTGTGACCTTTTAGTTGCGACCTCACTATTTTAAACTGCAATTATTTGATATGATTTCCTAGAATTGCTACTTCTGTGACATATTTGATATCCTATGTCATTGTGAAGTTTGATTTTTATGAACATAAGTTCTGAATTTTTCCCTTTAGATAGAGAAATCAATAGAACACTTAGGCAAATTAAGAAGGCTAAGATCTTAAATTAAGCTAGTGTTACATTTTCTATTGAGCCTAGTTCTTTTGGTGAATTCGTTGCAGCTGAGACTGAATTCTGGTGCAATATTAGATAATCATTTCATCATGGAGCATATTAATGAAGCCAAAATTTATACTCATAATTAGAATATTCAAAATGAGCAACATGGAGAGAATAATATGAACAATACAAGAGCACGTAGGAGCACAAGAGAATTGACTTCTTCTCATGCAAACTTTGATCATTTCTGCACTTGTCCTGCTTTGGATGTTAATTTTGAGTTGAAAGGTCATTTGTTAAGTAACTTACCAAAATTTTATAGATTGATAGGAGAAGATCCATTCAAGCAATTGAAGACTATGCAATGGGTTTGCTCCTCCATGAAACATGTAGGTGTTGACATGGATACTGTGCAGAGACAAGTATTCCACTTTACACTTGAAGGAAAGGCAAATGAATGGTTTTATATGCTGCCACATCATACACCTCAAGCATTGGATTTCTAAAACAACTTGAGGACTACTTTTCTAGAGAGATACTTCCCTACTTCAAAGACAGCTACATTAAGGAAGGAGATTTTTGCTACAAAATAGTATGATAAAAAATCTTTCCATGAGTTTGAGGGAAGATTTCAAGAGCTGCTAGCTAGATGTCCATACCACCAGATTCTAACTGATCATTTGGTGCAGTATTTCCATTTAGGATTGTGCTATGCATGTAGAAAGAATTTGGATGCAGCTGTTGGAGGCTCCATTGATTATTTGACTTCAGATGAAGCATGGAACTTGATTGAGAAAACAGCAAGCAATGATTAACAGTATGGGGGCTATGATGCTAGGCAAGTCTGTGAGGTTTCAACAAGGCCTTCTCAAGATTATAATTGTTTATCCTCCCAAGTTGCTACCATGAATGCTTAGATCAACAACCTAGCTACTCAATTGGGAAATTCACATGTTCAAAGCCATACTCTCAAGCTCTTATTGCTCCTAGTTGTCAACTTTACTATTCTCCTATACATACCATTGTCAATTGCCTTACGCATTGTGCAGGAGTATCAGCTATCTATCAAGGCAAACCAAACTAATATGCACAAAGGAATCCATACTCCAACACATATAATGAAGGATGGAGAGATCATCCTAATTTCAGATGGAAGGATGGAGGTGGAGACGGGAATTTTGGGCAGAATAGATTCAACAATGATAGAAAAGTGACTGATTCTTCTAGAACTATAGAAGTACCCTCTGCCACAAAGGATGATGGAATATTTGAGATAATTAAGAGTATTAATATGATAAATTTAAATATAAACTCTATCAACACAAATTTCTTCTATAGCTTCAAGGACTTGAGATCTACTGTGGAGAATAACCAAGCAACAACAGAAACCAAATTTGCTACATTAGAGATTAAAATGGAATAATGGGAGACAAAAGCAGCGAACATGAATGGCTATGTATCACAGCTAGCAAACTCAATGAATGATGTCTAGGCCAGAATTGGGGGAAATTTACCTTCAAACACAGTTGTTAACCCCAAATCTGTAAATGCTATAAGCTTAATAATTGGGAAAACAGTAGGGAAAGCAGATATAGCAGAGGATAAAAAGGATAAGGAATCAATTGAGTAGTAGAATAGATCTGGAGCTAAAGAAATTATTGGAGAAAAACCTTCACCATTACTCGAATCAGGAAGTAGCAAAGAGCATAACATGTTACAGCAGAATGAGCAAACCACATTGAAGGAGGCTGCACAATCATCTGCTATGTTGGAAAAGGTTGCTACTTCCAGTGGTGAAAATCAGAAATCAAATAGAAATCAGAATAATAAGGAGCATGAAGATACAGAATAGAAGGACAGAGAGGTAAGTATTAAACACCTACCTTTTCCTAATATATACATGTGTCCAAAGAAGGTTTTGAAAGATAAACAGGAACAAGATATTCTTAATCTGTTAGGGAAATTAGAAGTTAATGTGCCACTGGTGGATCTTATTAGAAGTACACCCAAGTATATGACATTTATGAAAGAATTCTGCATTAATAAAAGAATATGCAAACCAAATGAAAGGGTTCTGGTAGGATATAGTGTGTCAACTTTGTTTAAGCCACGACTTCCTATTAAATGTGATGATCTAGGTTCTTTTACAATTCCAATCACCATTAGTAAGTTTTAGTGTGCTAATGCTTTGTTAGATCTTGGTGCAACTATTAATGTAATGCCAACCTCCATTTATACATTATTAGGCATTAACATAGACTCACTTAAGGGGACCTCCATGTTAGTTCAACTTGCTAATCGGACCACTAGGAAACTTGAGGGACTTCTAGAGGACATACTAGTAAAGGTTAAAGATTTGATTATACCTACAGATTTTTATGTCTTAGATATGTCACATGAGTAAACCCTAAAGGGTCCTATTAGTTTAGGGAGGTATTCTTTAGAACAGCTAGCACTGTCATAAGCATGAAAAATGGGAGCATTACAATGGAAGTGTGTCATATCCTAATTTTCCCTATTCGTATAGTACTGATAGTGGAAAGAGGTTTGAAAAGGATTATGACAAAGATCAGAAGAAATGATAAAGGTTAGATGATTCATTAAGGAAGAAAAGGACTAAAATGAAAAGTAGAAAAGGTTAAAGGCAAAAAGTGAAAGTAAAAACAAAAGTTAGGCCCTTAAGCATAATTTTCAAAAGTTAAGGGACTTAAATGCAAATAGCTAAAAGTTCAGGGGCCAAAGTGCAATTATTCAAAAGTTCAAGGACACAAATATAAATATGAGAAAGTTGAGCCGAAATAGGCAAAAAATGCCCGGAATCAAATAAGACCCAAATTTTACCAGTAGATAGACAAAATTATTCCAGTCAGTTTAACGCAACACAAAATTTTAATTTGAAGTCCCGATTAATTGATATAAATTTATGAATTCAGAAGAATTATTACAGTATTTTTTAGACATAAGAACAGATGAAACTTTATAGGAAATTCCTATATTTAATGTAAGAATTTATACAATTGACAGAGTCATAAAAGGAATCCTGTAGAAATTTTACGGGATTTTATAGTGAAATAAAATACCCAATAAATAGGATCGGGAGAGTTGTATTATGAACTGGGCCATAAATGCAATACAGGTAATAAGCCCATATCAAGGCCCAAATGTCGCCATCATTAGCCCAATAAAGTAGTGAGATAGTTAAGTGGGCCAGAGTCCAGAGCAGTCCAGGAAAAAGTGTAAAATTACGAAAATACCCTTGGATGCCCATAACGTACCAATGATAGATAAAGGGCCTTATGGTCATTTTGGATAGGCAAAAAATGTGTAAGATGGTATAAAGATTATTAATTAGAGCCAGTAAATACTCTGATGATGTTTGAAAAGATGATAATGTCTTTTGGGAAATTAAAGCAAAATCGGACACTGATAAAGGGTTAAAGGAAATGTAGGGAATTTTTATCAGGACTTCTAGGTCTCAAAAAATTGAGACTTTATAGAGAATTCATTTTATATTATAATGAATTTCTAAAAATTTTAGAACCATTAAAAGAGGTGTCTAGCATTTATTTCAAAATTAGGATATTTTAAGAATATCGGTATAAGGAAAGTACCTTGGGATTTGTTCCAATTAGCTATTGGACCCAAGGAAGGCCTATGGCAACCTAAAATTTTGTCCTAGGGAAGCCCAATAAGTCCTAAGAGTTGTCTTGGAGCCCAAGTCCAATAATGAATAATTTATGAATTTTTTAAAAGAAAAAAAGGGATAAAGTGAAAATTATGGTTTGCACATGGTGGGACCCACACACCCACACACTTGGCGTCCAAGACAAGGGGGAGGAGAAGATTTTTGTCATGTGGATTTATCTCAAATTGGCTTGGAGAGTAAGATTGATGTAAGAACAAATATAAGCCATTAGATCAAATAGTGTACAAAGTGATCTTGGCCATTCATTTTCCATAGAATTTTTCTATAAGTACCCCCTCAATTCTGCAGCAAACCGTGAGCCATGAACCCTTGGGGAAACTCTTGCAAAATGAAAACTCAAGCTAAGACAAAGAAGATTCAAGGTTTCAAAGTTCTAGCAAGTTAGAGATTAAAGGTAAGCAATCTCTCTTAATTTATTTTCCTTTGATTTGGGAGCTTGAACTTTGGGTTTTGATGGGGGAAAAGTGTAAGGAATTGGAAGAAACGCAGCGGAAATTAATTTAAAATTTTTTCCATTCTACCGTATATGTTTAAGTCAAGTGGGAAGAAGCATTACCCTTAGTGTACCTTAGCGACTTCCACAGCTTTTGGTCATGACGTTCACAGCTTCTTTTCGCGGCTCGTGCTCCCTTTTTGATCGCAAGAAGTCGACGACTCAAGTCGGCTTCCTCTACTAGTATCCACACGAACAGCGTTCCAACCACGAATGACGTGCTAGCGTCTCTTGTCCCTCTAGGGCTTTCTCCATAGTTCGTCCTCTTCGTATCTATTTCGACAGTTTCTTATCTACAAACCCTTTGCTCAGTCCCCTTCGGCCTTTTTGTGTTCTGTGTATATCTCTATGCAAAACGTAGCTCCTAATATCAGATATATAGGATGCTCTGCATTTTTTTTTCTACCGAATTGGATTTTTAGGAGTTAATCTTATATTAATTCTAAAATTAATACAATATCATATATTGTATAATTTGATAAGAAACTAATTAAATAAATAATATTAAATCTGTCCCACAGATTTAATTCACCTATTTAATTAACTTAAAATAAAGCTAAGACTGAACTGTATTTGATTTATTCTCATATATCAAATTTGAGATATCATATCAATTTGAATTTCAAATTCAAATGTGATAGAGATTTAATTTATCCTTATAAATTAAATTTTATAAATATATCTTATATGAGATATCCTATCAATTTGAATTTTAAATTCAATCGTGATAGAGATTTAATTTATCCTTATAAATTAAATCTTATAAATATCTCTTATATGAGATATCCTATCAATTTGAATTTCAAATTCAAACGTGATAGAGATTTAATTTATCCTTATACATTAAATGTCATATATATATCTCTTATATATAATGTTTATATACGAATTTATATATATATACGAATATAAATATAAATAAATATATATACATCTATCCTGGATCATTCATTGAATCTGGACATGTCTTAGATTCAATGAATCTGGACATCATAGCTCGTGTTGGGCTATTTTGTGTGCGACCCTATAGGCCCATATGAAGTTGGCAGTGGGCCATTTGTTATACTAGCCCACAAGTCGCAAGCAGTCTCTAGCAAGACATAATGACTACCCAAATCATATGAGGATCGGTAAACGATGTAACCTTTTATACAACCATATCATGTCCCTTCTTTTACGCGATATTTTGATCATGGTTGAGGCATGAATAATGTCATCCTCCTATTCCTGACCGTTACTTTCTCGATCCTTGAGTAGTCTGACTATAGAAATGGAACTATATTTCTATTACAGTATGGCCATACATTTCTCAGACTCACTCATCGAGGGGCCTAGTAATATCTCTCTACGAATGTGAGGGACAAATTCCATCTTGACTATTTACATTCCTCCGCATGAAAAACTACTAAGCCCGAACATAGTCTTTATGATCACTCGATCAAAAGTGACTTTTGACTAGGTCAAAGCTGAGCGTTTGTCATGTAGGAATCCATGATGATGTCAGGTCAAAGGGCATATTGACATGGTTTGTATATGAGAGAAGCTTATGAACGTTACCCATGCAGTTCTCTCATAGCGGGTCGGTCCAACACCTTGTACTCTTACATGTGCCTATGACTTTGATTTATATCTCTATACATCTTCAAAGTCATACTGTCTTATTTCATCTGTGCTCCCGCATATATGACAGACCAGGGACATTTAGGATAAGACCATGAATTATCCAAGGATGGTCATCACAATAAACATGCAAATAATATGATAACACAATTAATAAATTCATAAATCAATAATGTTCATAAGACAATGATTGGCCCTAGGGCACGATTTCTAACAAAAAGTTGAGTTTTCTCTAAGGGGAGGTGCTTCCCAAAGACCTTAAAGGAAAGGGGAAAGAAGAAATTAAAATTAGAACCATTTGATTGAAGCTTAAATAAGCTAGTTAAGTGGTTGGTTGTTAAATCAAATTGATATTCTTGACTTTGCCATGGTGTGCCCTGTTTGGTCTGTACTGTTCATGAGGGAAGGAAATTGAATTTCAATGATTTAATGCTTCCATTGAGTTTGTATGATGATTTTGTGTGGGATTGGAAAGGTTTTGAACCTTGAAAGCATTGAAATTCTAAGGTTGTAATTTTTGAAACCCTTCTCTATTACTGTTCACACACATGAACAATGATTGAAATTTTATGATTTTGATGCTTCCAATAGTTTTAAAATGAAAATTGTGTGGGATAAAGTAGAGAAACAAGTATGGGAAGCATTGGAATCAAAATGAAAATTTTTGAAAGAATTGAGTGCAGTTTCGGTTCTGTATAGCATGTGATGAAGGAGCTGGAATTTCATGATTCTAAGCTCATAAATGGATTCGAAAGATAAAATTGTGTAGGTTAAAGTTAAGACATCAATTTATTCAAAGGCCAAGTCTATTAGCGAATATTAGAGAAAGTTGTGATACTAAAGAATGTAATAAAGTAGACTTGAACATTGTTGGAGGTCATGGGTCCGAATGAATTATGTGATGAATATAAATGTGTTTAGGACCTTGAAACATCCAAGAAGATGTTGGAAAGTGATTGACATAAAGGCTTCATGGTTGGAAAGCTAGGGAGCAAGTGCTAAAGGTCAAGAGGGAAGCTTAAGTGCAAGGTAGTGAACTTAACTCTTTATGTGCTTGATGTGATATGCTTATGTGTTGACATATATGTGATATTTGAATGATGTTGTGACATGATAAATGATGTTGAATGTATTGTGAATAACATGTTTTTCATGGCCATGAACTTTATGTGAAAGTATTAGCATCCATCTTGCATATTTAAGTAGTAATGTTTGCTACTAAGATTCCCTAGAATCTCACTCTCCCATAACCAACCAATTTAGGTCAAGCATGATGGATAATGTAGAAGAGCTAAACAATGGAAGAAGAAAAGTGAAGTATTTAAGATGTTAGCATATGCTATGCACCGTGAAGTATTTAAGATGTTAGCATATGCTATGCACTTTCCATGTATGTCAAAGCCATGTAAAGTATCTATTTATGTGATGATATTGTATGAAACAATTATTGTATAACCCCATGATGTATATGAATTCATAAAAGGCAAAAGAGATTATTTATGTATGCCAGAATAATTATTGAAAGTGAAAGAAAGGAATATGAAAGGGTAAAACGTAGGTCCTGAAACAGTTTTCTTGTGGCTTCAGTTTGACTTAGCAAATGAAAGAATTATTTCACAAAATTTAATTAGCATGTAGCACACATCCAGAGCTTTAAGTTCATAGGTATAACATTTCATTTGGATGTGTATATGAAGAGAAATGAATTTCCAAAGTAAGGGATCAGAATCTGTTTCTAGAGTTTTTGACCAAATGAACAGTAAACTTCAACGAATAAACTGTATCAATTGGCTAATCATTTGGTCTGAAAGGTATTTTTTCCTTAAATTTCAAGATGTTAACTTCACGTATCTTTTTGAACCACTTCATTTCGAGTTTTCTATAATTAATTATGATTTTTTTAAGTTCATTACATAATCTGGAATACTATATGAACAGTAGCCTGAGAAAGAGTAAAATTCCAGATTTGGCTAATAGACTTCCAAGATCTTGTAAGTGGTTATAAATGCTACTGAATGGTACCTAAAACGTATGAAAGTAAAGATGTTACAAAGTGGGTGATGATGTCATAACTTTTAATGTCTATGAAGTAATGAGACATCCATTTGAAGATTAGTCACTGTTAGGATTGAGTGCACTTGATGCATATAAGGAAGAGGCTAAAGAGGAACATCAATTGTTATTCCAAAATTCTGATAAAGCTAAAAATAATATGCTTGAATATGAGATTTCTTTGTTTGTCACTAACCTTTTGAATGAAGAGAACGTATATGATAATTGTACTGGTAAAGATAGAGTTATTTAGCAGTTCACTACAGGGACAACAATAGATAATGCAGTAGTTACATCATCAAGGCCATTTCCACTGTCTTTTGATTATGCATATATTCTACAAGCTGTGGATTATCTCTTAGGATGGATAAGGGCCATATCTACAAGAAAGGATGAAGTGGATGGTACAGTATCCCAGGTTAGAAGGGGACTTCAAGCCCCCATGATACTCAGGTTGTCTCCTTCCTTATTTCCTTACATACAATAGTCTGGTTTACATTGTTTTACTTATATAATTGAGCTTTAAATTGTTGATTAAGTGTGGGGGAGGAGACCAAGTCAGTAGGGGTAGATAAAAATTAATAAGTTCATCTTGGATTCTAATTCAGCTTTATCTTCTTCATTACTTCAGCTTTTGCATGTGTTTCACTACTTCTTCACCTTGAGGACAATGTAGAAATTAAGTGTGAGGGAGTAGTTTGTGAAATTGGTAAATAAAAATCAGATAATTGCTGTGATTCTGTATTCTGGTCCTGACCTTTAGATGTTATTTCACGACTAATATGTGCAAAAATGTCAATTTTCTACTCTGTGAAAGTTAGTCGTGACGAATTAACATGTTAGTCATGACCAGTAATTCTTACTTTCTAATGATTACATGTCTGTGATTTATTTGTGATCTATGCTTGTCTTTGTTGCAATTGTAATTCTCTGTGAATTTTGGTCGTGAATGAATAGACCCTTGGTCGTGACCTGAGCTTGTGTGTTTGTTCAGGATTACTCTCTGTGATCATGTGTCGCGACCAATGTGCATGTTAATCACGACCAATATTTCCTGTTTCTAAAAATTTCTTCTGTGTAAAACAGTCACAACCTGAAGACCCTTTTCGTCGCGACTAGACTTGAACTTCAGCAAAAAAAATCTCTTGTTTCATCTGATTGTTGCTTGGTCTAACAGAACTTGCTAACTTTCCTCTGGTTCTATTATCCAGAACAGAGTAAAGTTGCAGAATAGAAAATGGAGAAGAAGTAGAAATGGAAATGAATGGAGTATGGCGTCAATGGAAGGGAATGGATGGGTGAGTGTGTAAATGGAATAGTGATGGAATGGGGTGATGATTGATGCAGAATCAGATCTCTGCTCTCAACTGCGCGTGAACCCCCAGGCATGAATGATTTGATATGTGATGGTGTGTATATATATGTATGGAAGGATGTGAAGAGTAGATGGAATGGTGTGAATGATGTGTGGAGTGCATGAGTTGCTGGTAAAATGTGTGATTCTGTTCAGATCAAGCATGTGTGTGATTCTATGCAGTGTGTGTGCGCGTGAACATTGCTTCTCCATATGCTAGTGTATGCATGAGCTCCCACTTGCAATCTGTTCCTCAATTCCTAGATCTAGTCCATATGCTGTCACATGTCATCAATTCCTTTAGTCTAACTGTCATTCTCCCTTAATCCCTTGATTTATGATAGAAATTTAGAATAAACACATTATTTGTTCACTTTAAGCACTAAATTGATACCAATTAATTCTCAACTATTCTGAATATTATTTATTTAATAATTGTTCAATATATTAATAAATGGGGATAAAAATCAATAATAAACTCACTTTAAACACACTAAAAATCACTATAAATGAGTTTATCAACTCCCCCACGCTTAGCTTTTGCACTTCAAGCAAAATTATGGATCAAAATTGAAATTCAAACACACATGTTCAGCATATTTGGCAAGGAATTCAGCATAAACACTTGTAGTCATAACCTTTCCCTTTTAATTGATAACAGTCCAAACTAATCTCATATCAATCAAATAATCCAAATCATGCAATGAAATCATAGTAAACAACTAGGTTGAGATTTCCTCACAAGGTGTAGTGTATCATTCATTTTCTTATCAAGGTAATTTCAATCATCCATCTAACTTAGGCTTCCCATAGGCTTGTAACCATCCTATATCTTTATCACTGCATGCCACAAGGGTTATGAATGAAAGGGTCTTTATTAGGTTATAATGTTTGAAAGACTAAATGATGAAATAGAAATAAATGTCAATGATTAATGAAATACTTCATATGATCTGACTTCTTCAAGTTATTTCAACACTTTTTTCATAATTTGAATTCACAACTGCAGAAAGTATCTGAATCACCAAATATTTCCTTTCATACAAGTTGAATATGATATCTTTTTATCTGGTCTATCTCTTCTTTCTTTCTTTCTTTTCTCTTTTCTGTACTTTTCTTTTTGCTTTTCTCTTTTTGTCACTATTGAACCAGATAGCACATATATTGAAATTTAGATATCCAACTAGTGGTGTAATTTATCAATTATTTCATAATTTAAGACTTACAATAGCAGCAAAAATCCTGTATAACATTCATTAACCAAGGATGAAATGTTGAAAGAAAGTGAAGGTCCCAAAAGGGTAAGCAAATGATTTAATTTTGATGTGGCTTCTATTTTGGGCAAAAGGGTTTTGAAAGAAATGCCCTTATCATATTCACAATTTCAAGAAGCTAATGTGGTTTTGAATCAAGGATTGTGACAAGTTCTGGAAAGTTATCAAACTAGATGGTGTCAAACAATGTAAATCAGTATCTGTTGGAGGCTCAAATTCCTTCCATCTAGCTTACCCACCCTAATCAACTCACTAGACAAGATTGTATGAATATTAAGCCAAATACATGAGATCAATCATTCATGCTGTAAAAGTTTTAGTAATCAATCAATGAAAACAAGCAACTCATGCATTCATCATGCTTGCCAATGTTCAAAAGTATATGTTCAAAATTCAATTTTAAACCTATGAGTGATCAAGGCTCTCATTTATGTAATAAAATTTTAGGTAGGTTATTTGCCACGTTTAGGGATCAAGCACAAGGTTTCTACCGCTTATCATCTCCAAACGAATGGTCAAGCTCAAAATTCCAACAAAGCTATCAAGAGGATTCTAGAGAGGATAGTAAGACCCTTAAGGAATAATTAGAGTGCAAGGTTAAATGAAGCTTTGTGGGCATACAGAATAGGTCATAAAACCCCACTTGAGATGTCCCCATCCAGAATGGTCTATGGTAAATTATGCCATCTACCAGTAGAAGTTGAACACAGTATTCTGGGCAGTCAAGGCTTGCAACATGAATTTTGACACTACTGGAGAAGAAAGAATGTTACAGATTCAAGAGTTAGAAGAAATAAGGCTAGATGCTTATGAGAATTCCAGGATATACAAGGGAAGAGCCAAGTTTCTTCATGATAAACAGATTCTGCGTAAGGAATTTCAGGTTGGAGATAAGGTTTTGAGATTTAAAGCTAGATATGCTTTCAAACCTGAAAAACTTGCTGCGAGATGGGATGGTCCATATGTGGTGAACAAGGTACATGATTATGGAACAATTCAATTAATGGATGTAGCAGATGGTATAGCATTTCAGGTCAATAGCCACCTATTGAAGCTGTACAAGGAGAACTTCAAACCCCCATGATACTCAGGTTGTCTCCTTCCTTGTTTCCTCACTTACAATAGTCTACTTTAATCAGTTTACTTATATACTTGAGCTATTAATTGTTGATCAAGTGTGGAGAAGGAGACCAAGTCAGTAGGGGTAGATAAAAATTAATAAGTTCATCTTGGATTCTAGTTTTGCTTTGTCTTTAGCATTTTAGCCTTTGCATGTGTTTCATTACTTCTTCACATTGAGGACAATGTAGAATTTAAATATGGTGGAGTATGAACTTTAGTGTGAAAAATGGGTAAATAAAAATATGATAACTTTTGAGATTCTATATTCTTGATGTGACTTCGTGTTGTTCCTGTAGCGACTAATGTATGCATATATGTCAAGTTTCTTCTCTGTGAAAATTAGTCATGACCTTTGCATATCTTTGTCGTGACCTCTTCTCTCTGTGAGGTAGTTGCGACGTCTGATAATTTTAGTCGCCAACAAGATTTCATATTTTCTGAAGTTTACCTATATGTGATGTATAGTCGTGATCTGTACTTATCTTTGTCACGACTGTTACTCTCTATGAATGTTAGTCGTGATTGAATTGACACATGGGTCACGACCTGAGCCTATATGTTTGGCAGAATTATTCTCTCTGATCATAAGTCGTGACCAATGCCCATTTATGTCCCTATTATCAAATAGTCGTGACCTTATGACCCTGTTATCGCCACTGGACTTGATCTTCTACTGAAAAATTCTTCTATTTTATTTGATTGTTGCTTGGTTTAATGGAACTTACTATCATAGATTTAAAATTGAATTTTGAACACATGCTTTTGAACATTGGCAAGCTTGATGAAATATGAGTTGCTTGTTTCATTGTTTTACTACTGAAAATTGTGCAACTTGATTGATTGATCTCATGTACTTTTGCTTAATATTCATGCAATCTTGTCATAGTAAGTTTATTAGGGTGAGTAAGCCAAATGGAAGGAATTTGAGCCTCCAACAGATACTCATTTACATTTTGTAACAACATCTAGTTTAGTAACTTTGCAGAACTTGTCTCAATCCTTGATTCAAAACTATATTAGCTTCTTGAAATTACAAATATGATAAGGGCATTTCTTGCAAAACCCTTTTGCCTAAACAGTAGCCATATAAAAATTAAATCCTTTGCTTAACCCTTTTGAGACTTTCACTTTCTTTTAAAATTTCATCCTTAATTAATAAATGTTGTACAGGATATTTGCTGCTGATAAATTGTACCACTTGTTGGATATTTGAACTTCAATGTATTTGCTATTATTTCAATAGTGAAAGAAGAAAAGCAAAAAGAAAGAGTACAGAAAAGAGAAAAAGAAAGAAAGAAGAAATAGACAGAAAAAAAGTAATATTCAACTTGAATGAAAGGAAAATATTTAGTGATTTATGATACTTTCTGTAGTTGCAAGTTCAGATGATGAAAAATGTTGAATTAGTGGTAGAGATGTAGGATGGTTACAAGCCTATGGGAAGCCTAAGCTAGATGGTTGAGTAAAATTACCTTGACAAGAGAGTGAGCAAAACATTGTACCTTGAGAGAAAATCTCAATCTAGTTGCTTACTATGATTTCATTGCATGATTTGGAATATTTGATTGATATGAGATTAGTTTGGACTGCTACCAATTGAAGGGAAAATATTGATGACTACAAATGCTTATGCTGATTATGTTTTGCCAAATTTACTGAACATGTGTTTTGAATTTCAATTTTGATCCATAATTTTGCTTGGAGTGCAAAAGCTAAGTGTGGGGGAGTTAATAAACTCATATTTGTAGTAATTTTTAGTGTATTTTAAGTGAATTTTATAATTGATTTTATTCCCATTTACTAATATAATGAGCAATTAATTAATAAAAATAAAATGGAATAAGTGAAAATTAATTGAAGTGATTTAGTAATTAATTAGATAAATAATCTGTTTCTTCTCATTTTCTATTACAACCCCCATGTTTACATGCTTTTTGTAAAATTCTCCTCATTATAACTATTATTAATTATTTGGACCTATTATATTCGCAATATAAATAAATTACAATGTAACCATGGTTATAAAAAATCCCTTAATTTTAAAAGAATTAACCCTAGTAGAAAAGAGTTTTATTAAAATTAAAAAACACTACCATTGTTATAAAAAAAATTTTCTTAATCGATAAATAATCATGATAGAAAAGACGAAACTACCATTCCAACACTATCATGGTTAATATAGTGCAACTTATTTTGAAAAGGTTATCCATGATAGAGAAAAGAAAAACTTATATCAGGATACTATCCTGGTTGAGTCGCATACCATAACATTTACCAATTCAGATAGCACGTTATGAGGCATTATATGGAAGAAAGTTCGATGGCCCCTATGCTAGACTGAATTGAGTGAAAGAACGGTGCTAGGACTAAAGTTGGTGGATGACACCACTAAGAACATTGAGGTTATCCGACATAAGTTGTTGGCAGTACGAGTTGATAGAGGAGTTACGCAGATTGAAGGAAGAGACCTTTGACGTTCAGTGAAGGTGATCATGTTTCTAAGGGTCACACCCTTTATTATAATCAAAAGGTCCATTAAGATGAAGAAGTTGGCTCCTAGATTTTTTTGGTCTATTTCAGATCTTAGAGAATATTGGGGAAGTTGCCTATCAAATTGCCTTGCCTCTATATCTATCTAATGTACACGTCGTGTTTCGTGTGTCACAATGGAAGAAGTATGACCCATATCTATCTCATATCATAGAACCACAGGAGGTGAAATTGTGTGGGAACTTGACCTATAAAAGGAACCAAAGAGCATTTTGGATACAAAGGACAAATAGTTGAGGAACAAGACCATTTGACTTGTGAAAGTCTTCTGGAAGGGAATGATACCGGGTGATGCTATTGGGAGATTGAGGAAAGAATATGGTATGAGCACCTAAATTTGTTTGTTGGTTAGCTTCTTGTGTTTTCCCTTGTCATGTTTCTTGTGTGTGAATTTTGGGGCAAAATTCTAGTAGGTGGAGAGAGTTGTAACATTTGAATTATTATAGGACTTAAAGTGGCAGTACTGCCCTTAAGAAGGTCATAGGATTAAGCATTAGGCCTAGGAAGAATATATGTATATATATCTACATATATATATAATTAGGAATCAGTAAAAATAAAGAAAAATTAAATTATCAATTGTTGGGAATTGATTATAAAGGGTTAAAGAAATTTTAAGGGTTTAAGGTGAATAAATAATCAATAATCATCTTAAATGGTTGATGATATACATATATCTCTATAAGGATAAATAAATGGTGATGAGTTATAAAGATAATAATCCAAGAATCTGATTAGATCTTTGAATTTCTTAAATCCTTTGGTTATTTTGACACTATTCCTCTACCTAATAAAATATATAGGGAATATATCTTTAATAATAATAAACATATATCTTTGGTTAAATATACATGTAATAATATATATATTTATACTATGATGATAATATAGTATAAAAATATATAGGGAGTATATACATATATCTCTAAGGAAAAATATGGTTTAATTTTTAAATTAGCATATCTGATAGGATTTTGACGAGGATAATAATGATGTAAGATGAGATTATCTAAGATATAGAAATGGAGTTTAAACTTTTATGAATTCTTAAAAGATTTAATTAAACCTTAGACTATTTTTAGTCTTACATTCGTGTGCTATAATAGTCACCCATAATCTCTCTTTCTCCAAGTCGTAGGAGCCTAATAGGTAACTCTCAATTTCCTCTACTTTAATATGATTTATAGTTCCTTGGCTTGTTTGGGATTATATTTCTTCTTCTTTCCCTCCTTTTCTTTTCTTTCTCTCTTCTCTTCTCCCTTCTTTTCCTTCGTGAAGTCTATCCCACTACTCCTATTAATTGTCAAGTATTCCCTTACACCTTGTTTGGTTTAAAGGAAGGGTAGGGAAGGGAAGGAAAACCCTTTCCCTGGTTCATTTTGTAATTTTTAAGGGGAGGGAGCAAAAAACTTGGCTCTCGTCCCTTCCTTCCATAGATTTTGTGTCCCTCCAAATCAAGGTTTTTTGGAGGGATGCCAAAATTTGGGACTATTATATCCTGCTGTGCCCTAAGGTTATATTGCATCTTCACACCATTATTTCTATAGAATTGGTGGGGTGGGTTCATTGTTGAAGTATTTGTGATATAGCCATCGTCTGGGTCTTCTTCACACACTAGTCTATAGTTAGTTTTTTCTGCTGGCCACCAATGTTCTCTAGAGGTAAAGTTTTCTTCAACTACATCCTCAATTTCATAATTTTGGGCTGCATTTTGTGCAGATTTCATGGTCGACACCTAGCGTGTTGTCTAGATTCGGGCATTGTGGTGACATTTTAGCCTGACATTACTTCCATGCTAGTTGACTTAACAATATAGTTTATATAGTTCTTTTCTATTTAATGATGATTTCTTGATATATGATTTTTGCCCTGCTATATTAGATAGACTTCACAATTGAATACTTTGTACTATTGTGCCGTTGGCTTGAATTACGTTATAGAGCAATAACACTACTTGCATGTATTGTTGCACAAGTATATATAACTCGAGTTGTATGTCTTGTAATCATGTCAACTCCATTTTGTTATGTGAACATGAGTTTTCCTTATTGATTGACACTCGAGTTTCAAAGGTCAAACTGTTGTTTAACATCTTCTAACCATGTAAACTCGAGTTTATTGCTGGAAAACGAGTTTTCATGACTGAAGAACATCGGAGTTTTAGATAACTTGAGTTGTTTGTATAGACTGGAGTTTCTCATGCGATAGTACTTGATCTTTAGACATCAAATGCTAGTTATATAAGTGGCCAGTTTTCAAAATCAGTTTGAGTTGCCTTGCTCTTTTGTCTCTTCAGTAGTCTTGCTCTGACAGAACCTCCAAAATATGATTGAGAAGAAGAGGTATGTGCATAGCTTGTAGTTTATATGGTGGGAGCCATTGAAGAGGTCTCAACGGATGCACTTCCACAAACATGCTTCCCATTTTAAACTTCTTCTACTTCTCTTTTTCGAGTTGTCAGACTAGACACGAGTTTATTCCCTTGTGCAAACTCGGACCCTACTCCCATAGAAGTTGTCCCTTTTTTCTGCATGTCCTTGTCCTAAATGATCTCTTTCTTCTTCTACGACCGTTCAGGTTTAGCTATATCCTTTCTCAGTCTTCAACTTCATCGCGTCTATGCAGACTTTATCGATGACTTATTCGATAAGGTTTTTTATGGATAAAGACTTCAATAAATCAATCATATTTAGTTGAGAAAATTCTGAGTCATGCTATTCTTAAAACTAAAATTATGCAAAGCTCTATTCGATAATTGGATTTATTGAATAAACCTTCGATAAGTTTTAAAAAGACTCAATTTGTTACTAAAAAGTTTTATCAAAGAGTTTATCAAACAATGGATTTATTGATAATATATTTGATCAATCAACCATGATTTTCAAAAGAAGATATTCTGTTCTCAAAGAATCATGTATCGAAGGACTATTTGATAAGAGGATTTATCAAATAACTCTACGATAAGTAAGGAAAAGTTTTTGAGATTTTCAAAAGTATTGATAATGATTTTTCATATATTCTACCACTTTATTTTTGATATTATGTTTTGTAAAACTTTATGATCAGAGACTTGGAAAGTTTAAAGGTTTAAAATATAATCATTGAAAATATTTTAAAACACTCCAGATCACTGGGTTTGAGTTTTCTGATAAATAATCTTTACAAGTGATCTAATTGCTTTCTTCTCAATTTCATATTTGGAATATATAAAGTCAATTGAAAGAAAGACAAGATGAATTGTTTCAAATTCAAATCACTGCAATACTTATTTTTTTATTACTTCTAATAATGATTTAATTGTTTAAAATATTTTGATGATGATTTGTTGCATACAATATTTGACTGTTCTGTTTAAATAATCTATTTAAAGATTTATGATGCTCTTATTGATGAACTATTCAATCATGTCATTTATCAAAGATATCTTCAATAAGATCTTTTTGTGGTTAAAAAGGAATTACATTGTAGATATGATTAATAGTCCTGGGAATGACTTTATTGAGGTTATAAATTACTTTGATTTGATTGAATGAATGAGTTTCATTAATGTATAGACTGCTCTTAATTGACTATATATATGTTGATGACTATTCTAACATAATCAATCTTTCAAGTCATGCTTTGATCTCTGAGTTTGATCTATTGTGTTAAAAATGATAAATCTTATACTCTGTATTGTCAAATGATCTTTAGAATATATGTTTCCAATTATGATACAAGATCATAAAGATCACATAAATCTTTAAAGTTTGTTTGAAAAGATTGTTCTTCAGCATTTATTGATAAGTTATTTAAAAAATCTATTTATCGAAGAACACTTCAATAAATGAAGTATTGTGAAATATATCGATAAGTCTAACATCATGTGTTTTGAAAGAATATTTTTCAAAGAGTTATTCGAGAAGGACATTTATCCAATACCTATTCAATAAATCATGAAATATCTCTTCACAATTTATTGAATATTTATCGAAGTCCTTTTCGACAAGACTAATTATCGAAGAATTGCTTGATAAGATTTTAACTATTTTAAATACATTTCTTCAGCAATTTATAGAAAATATTTTCTATAAGTGAGTTATTCGATAAGTCAAGCCAATTTGTGAAAAGAATTTTAATTTTAAATCATTTGAAAACACTTGCTATATGATTACAATGTTTGCTATTTCTAATTACAACTTAATTGCCACTTCCATCTCATGAGTTACTATTAACAGTGACAATTTCATCATCTAACTTTACATACACATACATTATGCAACTAATTCCTATCTCTTATTCATGACTCTTCATCTTCTTCCTCATGTGAAATCCCTGATCTGGTGGTGACATGGAGCAGGTGAGATTTGGGAGAAATCTCAGTAGTAAATGAAAACCATACAATGTATGCAACTATATGCTTGTGTTACTATGTGTGTACTTAATGATCATGCTTGATAATGATAACTTATATGCTTCCATGTCCCTCAATTATAATATATGGCAATAGCATAAAAGGAAACAGAGTATTGCTTAATAATACAAGCTTCACATAATCAAAGTAGGTAAATATCACATAAAGCTTCCAAGCACATAAGCATACAAGTAGGTAAGTTCACTACTTGTTGGATAGCTTTTACTTAGTTCTTAGCCTTTGCTCTGAGGTTCCTTCTTTACATAGGTTAGAGACTCTACATAGAATAATAATACTTTCATTATTATCCTATTTGGTATAGCTTTACTTAACTCAAACTTAACTTGAGGTATTACCTTTAATCTGACAATCCCCTAATTTTCTTTCTATCCACGGCTAACCTTATCAAGAGAGATATTTCTCTATTCTAAATATTAAATTTATAAGAACAATCCTCTAATTTATTAGAGCAAGGACTAGGATAAATTACTTACCTTATTATTAAGCTTGTCATGTCCCTAAGCTTCTTAAATTGCTCATAGCTTGGTTAAACCTTCTCCTTTTTCCTTCCTTCCTTTCTCTTTATTTTTCTCTTCTCTTTTTCTCTCTCTCTTTTCCTTACTATTGTTGTGGATGGAATAGAATGGAGGGGTGAGGGGTATTTATAGGTGAAGTGAAATGAAATGGATAGTCTACATCAAATCGCGATGAACGGCTCAGATCGCTTACCTCCTTAATAATCTTCACCTGCATCATCATAATGACATCATCAAAAGACACCTTGCATGCTATGTAGTGCTATGGTGGGGCCCTTGGGATACCTCAGCTGCTGACTCAGTACTTCCAAAGAATTCCAGAATCTTATCTCGTAATGAACAGCTGAGATTGTGCCACGTATCCTTAGCTTTTTCTTGACTTTTCCTCTTCCCTTATATTAGTGCCATATGGCATCTTGGTGGGTCCCATGAGGACACCTTTCATACCACCTCAAGGCTTTCGGATAAGTTCAAAGCTTTATCTGATCAATTCCCTTGTTATAACTTCAATTAGGTAATTATACTTTACTAAAAATCACTAAAATATTATTTTAATGCTACTTGGATCCACATAACTCTTGGACTACATTTTTGCACCTCTTAGAATGCTATCTTGGGTCTCTGATCAAGCTCAAATACTCTGATGAATCAATTCCCAAGAAACTTCCCTTGGCAAATTACAAAAAGCCCTTGGTTCCCTTTATTTACTTTAATGATTGTAGGGTAGTATTGTCTTTTCATCTTTCAACAAAATATTTCCTGACCCTGGTCAATTATTCCTATAGCTTTCTTTGACCTTTTGACTTGGGTAAAATGACTAAGATTCCCTTAACTCATTTTTTAATTATTTTTATAATGCAGGGACATTTTTGTCATTTTGCATATTTTATAAATATTTTTGGACACTGGCCCCTTTAACCGATAAACTGATATCTGAAAGAAATTGGAAGACATGCAGCGGAAATTAATTTAAAATTTTTTTCATTCCTTGCCAGGATCTACCGTATGTGTTTAAGTCAAGTGGAAAGAAGCATTACCCTTAGTGTGCCTCAGCGACTTCCACAGCTTTTGGTCACGACGTTCACAGCTTCTTTCCGCGGCCCGTGCTCCCTTTCCGATCTCAAGAAGTCGACGACTCAGGTTGGCTTCCTCTACTGGTATCCACACGAATAGCATTCTAACCACGAACGACGTGCTAGCCTCTCTTGTCCCTCCAGAGCTTTCTCCAGAGTTCGTCCTCTCCGTCTCTATTTCGACAGTTTTTTATCTGCAAACCCTTTGCTCAGTCCCCTTCGGCCTTTTTGTGTTCTATGTATATCTCTATGTGAAACGTAGCTCCTAATATCAGATATATAGGATGCTCTGCATTTTTTTCTATCGAATTGGATTTTTAGGAGTTAATCTTATATTAATTCTAAAATTAATACAATATCATATATTGTATAATTTGATAAGAAACTAATTAAATACATAATATTAAATTCATCCCACAGATTTAATTCACCTATTTATTTAACTTAAAATAAAGCTAAGACTGAACTGTATTTGATTTATTCTCATAAATCAAATTTGAGATATCATATCAATTTGAATTTCAAATTCAAATGTGATAGAGATTTAATTTATCCTTATAAATTAAATCTTATAAATATATCTTATATGAGATATCCTATCAATTTGAATTTCAAATTCAATCGTGATAGAGATTTAATTTATCCTTATAAATTAAATCTTATATGAGATATCCTATCAATTTGAATTTTAAATTTAAATGTCATAGAGATTTAATTTATCTTTATAAATTAAATCTCATATATATCTCTTATATATAATGTATATATACGAATTTATATATATATACGAATATAAATATAAATAAATATATATACATCTATCCTGGATCATTCATTGAATATGGACATGTCTTAGATTCAATGAATTTGGACATCATAGCTAATGTTGGGCTATTTTGTGTGCAACCCTGTAGGCCCATATGAAGTTGGCAGTGGGCCATTTGTTATACTAGCCCACAAGTCGCAAGCGGTCTCTAGCAAGACATAACGACTACCCAAATCATATGAGGATCGTTAAACGATGTAACCTTTTATACAACCATATCATGTCCCTTCTTTCACGCGATATTTTGGTCATGGTTGAGGCATGGACAATGTCATCCTCCTATTCCTGACCGTTACTTTCTCGATCCCTGAGTAGTCTGACTATAGAAATGGAACTACCTTTCTATTATAGTATGGCCATACATTTCTCAGACTCACTCATCGAGGGGCCCATTAATATCTCTCTATGAATGTGAGGGACAAATTCCATCTTAACCATTCACATTCCTCCGCATGAAAAACCACTAAGCCCGAACATAGTCTTTATGATCACTCGGTCAAAAGTGACTTTTAACTAGGTCAAAGATGAGCGTTTATCATGTAGGAATCCATGATGATCTCAGGTCAAAGGGTATATTGACATAGTTTGTATATGAGAGAAGCTTATGATGTTACCCATGCAGTTCTCTCATAGCGGGTCGTTCCAACACCTTGTACTCTTACATGTGCCTATGACTTTGATTTATATCTCTATACATCTTCAAAGTCATACTGGTCTTATTTTATCTGTGCTCCCGCAGAGATGACCGACCAGGGACATTTAGGATAAGATCATGAATTATCCAAAGGATGTCATCACAATAAATATGCAAATAATATGATAACATAATTAATAAATTCATAAATCAATAATGTTCATAAGACAATGATTGGCCCTTAGGGCACAATTTCCAACAATATCATGGGCTTGGTCTCACTTGGTGTCATCATGGGCCTCTTGTAATGTCATTTGGGGTCATTTGGGCTTGTTTAGTCCTAGCTTGCTTATTGGTTAAGTTTCATAATCGGATATTTGGTGTCCATAAACTACAGTCAAAATTCACTAAAACGTGAATAACTTTTCCTACAAAACTCTTTTCGAGGTTTTGTTAGTTCCCTAACCTCTGGCTTCACAGGATGTACCTTCCTATAACTTCTTATTTATATCTGAGGTTCAGAAGGTCTGATAAAAAATTTAGATAACTTTTAGAAAATTCAGATAAACATTAGCTATTTAGAACTGTAATAAAATTTCTGTAGTAGACTAGATTAACTAGTATAATTTTCTCTATCTACTGATGAAGTTTGGGACTGAAATGCTTTTGGGTAGTTCTAAGCATTTTCTTATTCAACTTTCTACAATTACCATTTTGCCCTTAAACTTTTAAAATTTACACATAATTACACTTAATATCCTATAACTTGTATCTACTTTTATTTTCGGCATTGGGACTTTTCTAATTTATATTTAAGTCCTTAAACTTTCATTAATTGCAATTAGTCTCTAAACATTCTCTAAATTGCAATTTAGCCCATTTTCTCTTTCTTTGGTTTAAAACTTATCTTAATCATTATCTTTTTTTCTTATTATCATCCCAATCCCTTAATAACATCTTTTTCTTTTAGTCTTATATAGATAAAAAAAATTTAGGATGTTACATGTTTTCTGCACCCTGGATATAGAGGTTTTTCTGCATCATTGCACATATTACCATATTCATGTGATCGCATAAAAGCATCTTCTCCAACATCACGAATCATGTCCTCTACCCGATTATTAGTATCCATGCAATCATCAAAGGTCTGTTCCACATGTTCAGATGCATTCGACCTTTCTACATTTTCACCATGTCATACCCATACCGTATAACTCTTTCATAATCCCTCATAAATTAGATGAGTGTACATATCTCCAGGATTTTGTTTTCTCTCATTCATACAACTCACACAAGGATAATAAAACCTTGTATTGTCATCATCACCATTTCTTTTAGCAAAATCCAAACACTCTTTTACCCCTCGTCATACTCAACACTTGTTCATTTAGCATTTATCCAACCACTATACCTATTTATCGAAGACTAGAAAACTAGAAAAATAGAAAACAAGAAAACTTAGCTTGCAGCTAATTATAGGAAAGAATATAACATGCACAAGTGGAAGAACTTACCAATTCAAACAAGTAAATGACAACAGTGAATCCCCATAAATAACAACAAAAGATATCACCAGTAGTGCATAAATTTACAATTCTCAAGTCAAGGAGTTCAAAACAAAACTCACAGTCTGTGAATGGCCGATAAGACTTAAACGTGTGAACAGTAAAAAATGAGAGATGGGGGGGCGAAGGGGTTTTTGATTAAATTAAAGTATATTTGGTAAACAAATCTACACTGAATAAACTGAACCATTAGTGTAAAAATAACTTTTTCTAAACTAGAGATTATATTCTACACCAGTCTCATTTATAATAGGTGTAAAATATTAAAATTAATTATTTCATAAACAAATATACACCAAATAAAATTTACATTTTGAGTAGAAAATGTGATAATTTACAACTGACATTGACATGTCTGGTTTCAATCTATTATATTTATTATTTTTGAAAAATAAAAGAACACCATGTCATCATAACAAGAAACTCCATTCATTCAACTTTACTAATAACTTCACATCAAAAGTTTAAAATTTACAAAAAAAATATCTATCAGAATATTTATAATATATTCTGTCTTTTTGTTATTACACAAAAAAATGAAATAGGAGGGGCAAATAAAGGTTGCAGGCTTTCACTCCTCATCAGACTTGGAGTTTTAGGATTTAGAGTGGGTAGGATCAACAAGATTATATAAGCTATCATTCTATTGATGGCGACAAACTTGTGAGCAATAAGCTCTGAAACGGTCTTTTAGTCTATCAATTTTCTAAATTAGTTCTTCCATGGAGTATTCCAGGCTATTGAAGCATGATGAGTTCGTCAAGGCGCTCCATTAGAGTGACAACCAGGGGAGGATGTTTGCCTTTAAAACTATCTATGTTTCCTTTGTGCAATGGAGAAGGAGGTGTGTGTAAGGAAGAAGCCATTGTAGGGTTAAGATAGAAGAAAAGAAAAAAATAGAGATAAAGTGATGAGACAAAACGTACTTATTATAGGAATGGTATACACATGGTGAGGGATAATAATGGTTTCAGAAAAGAATATAGAAGAATGCAATTGGCCTTCTATTATAATGACTATAAACGTTGGGAACCAGAGAAGTAAAATGAATGGTCTAAAGAAGTTATAGAAAAGAAATAGAAAAGCATAGACAAGAAACTGGAGTTAGAATAGAAAGTATATTTAACACTAGTTATAGATATTTTAAACTGGTTACGTGCACATCCAGTGTAAATATTTCATCTTATTTACAAAAATACTACCAATCATTTTTTTATACCTTGTCTCCTAATAGAAATGGGGCTTTAAAAAGAATATTTTATAGTACTATCATAGGTATCCTCCTATTAGACGTAATCATATTTGAGGCAATGTCGAACACTAAATGTGTGCAATTCTCCTAACGAGATTTGAACATTGGTTCGTCACATTATGAGGAACTAACTCTTCTACTAGACACAACTTCTGTTAGTTGATTTACTAATTTTGGTCTAATTATAGTGGAAGCCCTTGGCCAATTAATTGGGCCTTTACTTCTGTTGGAGATATATTAGACTCCTCAGGACATAGCCTGAGTATTTCTTTTTAAATTTGCATATTGATATGTGTTTCATTTGAAATTGTCCTTAGTTTTTTATGACTATGTGAAAATCTTGGTTTGTGTAAAGGGATGATAAAATCTACCTTGTTAATTGCACTTGTAAATTTTAAAGATTCCTTGTAAATTATGTATGTTGTGAGAACTTGTAAATGATTATAGGGTCTCATGTTCACACCCCACGTATTTCACTATTGTACAAAAATTATTTAGTTAAGAGTTTCCTTATACTTTCGAGGCCTAGAGCGTACAAGTTTTTCACCTCTTCCAGTAAGTGTATTTTTCGAAACTCAAACTTGTGTTCTCATTTTTACGTAGTAAGTTGTTTACCATATCAACCAACAATTTGTCAATCTTTTGTAATTTTTGAATGATCACACTCCATGTTAATACCTCCACATACTTATTTTCTTTGTGTATTTTAGTTTTTTTGTTGTTGTTAAATGTCATTTCCCCTTGAGAATTCATTATTTTGTATGGGGGACATTTGAATCTTTTGACTCCATCAATTTTGTGATAGGAAAGACATCATTTAATATAATTGACCTTTGAGTCTTTAACTATATATATCATTAGTTTTTGTGGCAGAAAAGTCAACCGTTCACATATTTGACATGTGAATCTTTGTTCAGTAGGCATTGTAATTAGCTAGTTATAGTAGCAAGAGACAAGTTATTTCATGATCTATTGATCCATCTTGCTCTATGGTTATTTGAAATAATAAGCTTTCCATTAATCTTATTATAAAAAATGTAATTATTTCACACAATATTGAATCCATATTTCCATTCCATTGAAATATAGAACGCGACTTTAAATGTATGTATTAGGAAGTAAATAACTTTAATTTAATTTTACCATATATAATCACAAAGTATTACAATATGTATAGAGACCCTTGATTTATCAGCTGTTGGCTAATTAGCTTCACGCCAAGGTACAAAAACTAAACATTAACCAAAAACATTGGCTGCAACAGTAACTTTACTGTCACCACAATAACTAAGAACATAAGATAACAAAAACTTAAATAAAACCACTAACAAACTGTTGGTTAATGTGGTAATTGGCTTCATCTCCGTAAGGAGGAGAACATAAATTCGAATTCTGAAAAGTGCATTTGTGGGGAGATGTGAAAAATTTGCTCTTTAAACTTGGTAGTGATACCCTTGATGATATAAGGTACGAATATGGATCAGCTATAAATAAGTTAGAAAACTAGACGAACGATCAAAGGTAGGACCTTAAGAGAACCTGTCTCTTACAACCCTAGCCATAGAGACACCACAAGGATGATCAGTCCTTGATACAGTCGAGTATTCGCACGAGAATATGAGGCGGCAAGCAAAGCTCACTCGAGAAACAAAAATTCTCTAAAAATTCATTCATGTCTTTTCTCCCAAAAACGTAGCCTTACATAGGCAGCAAAAGAACAATCTAGAAAAAAAAAACCCTACGTCATAAATGCCATAAATATGCCTTAATGATGATTGGCTATGTTGGTTGGCACCAATTAAGGCTAAAGGAAATAGGAAAATTACCTTTTCTTGGAGACAAAGGCTGCTACCTAAAAATAGGAAACTAACCTAAAATATTCTTATGCAATCTTTGACCAAAAGGCCTTATTTAATGCAAATATAAATGGAAACTTAAAAAAACGAAATTAAACCATAACTAATACATAAAGACGCCTTCTTGATGCTTTTTGAGTATTCTTGGACGTCACTTATGCTCCTCCTCCAACACACATGCTTGTCACATGGTATTTTGAGTGAATTCTTCAATCTGGACTGCACATGGGCCTTGTGCATCATCTTGTTTGGCTTCTAGCAATGTAATCACCATGTTTGGACCCTTGATAGGCTGATTGAGGGATGCTTCTTCCAAATAGATAGGTTCTAACTCTTTAAGATCTTTTATCAAATAATTCAATGCCTCTTTCATAGATTTGGTCCTTGCTCTCGTCATTGGGCCTGCAATGCCTTGTAATGGGTCTTTTAGAGTGTTGGACTTCCATCTTTTTGCTTGGGCTCTAAGCTCTGTGTTTTGGTCTTCCTTTGATGCTTGATCCTTCCATGGTCCTCTCTATCATTCCCTCCTGGCTCAAAAGGATTCGTCCTCGAATCTACAACATCAAAGAGAGATAAATCAGACACATTAAATGTAGCACTTACATTACCATAGGAGCTAGGCAAATCTATTTTATAAGCATTATCATTGATTCGCTCCAGGACTTGGAAAGGGCCATCTCCTCTTAGCTGCAACTTAGACTTTCGTTGTTCTGGAAACCTCTCCTTTCGTAAATGTACCCAAACCCAGTCTCCAGGCTCAAAGACAACTTTCCTACGACCTTTGTTAGCTTGCTTTATATATTGCTCATTCTTTCTCTCGATGTTGGCCCTCACCTTTGCATGTAATTCCTGCACAAACTCAGCCTTTTTCTTGCCATCAAGGTTAGCTTGTTCACTAGAGGGCAAAGGTAGAATATCCAAAGGAGATAGAGGATTAAAGCCATAAACAATCTCAAATGGAGAGAATGAAGTGGAAGAGTGAATAGCCCTGTTATATGCAAATTCAATATGAGGCAAGCAATTGACCCAATTCTTCAAGTTCTTTTGAATTATTGCACGTAACAAGGTAGTGAGTGTTCTATTGACGACTTCAGTTTGCCCATCCGTTTGGGGATGTGCCACAGTAGAAAACAGCAACTTGGTTCCAAGCTTACTCCATAAGGTCCTCCAAAAATGGCTAAGAAACTTTACATCCCTATCACTCACAATGGTTTTAGGCAATCCATGCAATCTAACAATTTCTGTGAAGAACAAGTCAGCAATATGCACAGCATAATTTGTTTTAGAACAAGCAATAAAATGAGCCATTTTACTAAATCTATCCACTACAACAAAGATGCTATCTTTCCCAGATTGAGACCTAGGCAAACCCAACACAAAATCCATAGAAATATCTACCCAAGGTTGGGAAGGCACTGGTAGAGGGGAATATAAACCATGAGGTTGAACCTTAGACTTTGCATGCCTACATGTCACACATTTTAGCACAAACAGACACAACATCTTTGCGCATACCAGGCCAATAAAAGTGTTCATGCAAAAGAGCTAAAGTTTTATCAATACCAAAGTGACCCATCAAACCACCACCATGAGTTTCTTTGACAAGCAATTCACGCATAGAACATTTAGGAATGCACAATCTGTTTTTCTTAAAAAGAAACCCATCATATATGTAAAAGTCATTCAATCCATGCTTTTCACAAGAAGACCAAATCCCAGAAAAATCACAATCAGAATGATACAATCCTTTCAACAGTTCAAACCCAAGTAACCTAGCATGTAGAGAAGTAATAAGGGAATACCTCCGGGAAAAAGCATCTGCAACAACATTCTCCTTACCCTGCTTATGCTTGATCACATATGGAAAAGTCTCTATGAACTCTAACCAGCGAGCATGCCTCTTGTTAAGCTTACCTTGAGACTTTAGAAACTTCAAACTTTCATGGTCAGAGTGAATAATGAACTCTTTGGACCAAAGATAATGCTGCCAAGTTTCCAAAGTTCTTTTCAAAGCATAGAGCTCCTTATCATAAGTAGAGTAATTCAAGGAAGCTCCACTTAGTTTCTCACTAAAGTAAGCCAGAGGCCTAGACTCTTGCATCAAAACAGCACCAATACCAATTCCAGAAGCATCACATTCCACTTCAAAAATTTTATTAAAATCAGGCAAACACAAAAGTGGTGCATTAGTTAATTTCTCCTTTAGGGTGTTAAAAGCCTTTTCTTGTGATTCACCCCATCTAAAAATAACATGCTTCTTAACAAGTTCATTTAAAGGTGCAGCAATAGATGAAAAATCCTTAACAAACCTCCTATAGAAACTTGCTAATCCATGGAAACTCCTTACTTCATTAGCATTTGTGGGGGTTGGCCAATCCCTGATAGCTTTCACCTTCTCTTCATCCACACGGATCCCTTGAGCTCCTACAACAAAGCCAAGAAACACAACAGAATCCATACAAAAAGAACATTTTTGAAAATTAGCATACAAGCTGTTTTCTCTAAGAGTTTTAAACACCTCACACAAGTGCATAACATGGTCATCTAAAGTTCTGCTGTAAACAAGAATATCATCAAAGTAGACAACCACAAATTTTCCAATAAATGAACGAAAAACATGATTCATTAAGCTCATGAATGTACTAGGTGCATTGGTCAACCCAAAGGGCATAACCAACCATTCATACAATCCAAATTTAGTTTTAAAAGCTGTTCTCCATTCATCTCCCTCTTTCATGCGAATTTGATGATAACCACTCCGTAGGTCAATTTTAGAAAATAATGTAGCACCATGTAACTCATCTAGCATGTCATCTAACCGAGGAATAGGATAACGATACTTAACTGTTATTTTGTTGATGGCTCTACAATCAACGCACATTCGCCATGAACCATCTTTCTTGGGCACTAGAAGTACTAGAACAACACATGGGCTTAGACTCTCCCTTACAAAGCCTTTCCTCATGAGTTCATCAACTTGGCGTTGAATCTCTTTAGTTTCTTCGGGATTGGCTCTATAAGCTGGTCTATTAGGTATAGAAGCTCCAGAGATGAAATCAATCCTATGCTCAATTCCTCTTAAGGGGGGAAGCCCATCGGGAACTTCATCAGGGAATAGGTCCCCAAATTCCTGCAACAAAGCCACAACACTAGAAGGCAAGGAGGGGTGAAGTTGGTTAGTAGAAAAATAAGCATCCTTGCACACAAGCACCAAGACTCGCTCACTCAATAATGCTCTCTTAACCTCACTTTTTCCAGCAAATAGACTCTCTTTCTTTTGTTCATTTTTCTCATATTCATCCCTTTTCTTTTCTTTTTTCTGTACTCTCTCTTTTTCACTCCACCCACTTTTTTTTTTTGCATTCTTTCTCAATCCTTACTTGGTCATCATAAGCTTCCTTAGGCCTAAGAGGCTTTAATACAATGATTTTTCCATTGAAAGGTACAGAATAGCAATTTTTGTAACCATCATGGTGAGCTCTGCTATCAAACTGCCATGGTCTTCCAAGCAAAAGATGTCCAGCAAGCATTGGGACTACATCACATAAAACTTCAGCATGGTAGTTGCCAATGGAAAAAGAAACCAAAACTTGCTTAGTGACCTTAGCTTCAGCACTATCATTCAACCATTGCAATTTATAAGGCTTAGGATGCTTCATAGTAGGTAAATCCAACTTTTCAACAAGTAAGGTACTAGCAACATTGGTAACACTACCACTATCAATAACCATGCTACATACCTTATGCTTGATGAAGCACCTAGTGTGGAAGATGAGCTCTCGCTACTCTGGTTCGTCATCTTCCTTTGGTTGCATGTTTAGGGCTCTTCTAGCCACTAATGCTTCTCCCTTAACAGGTTCAGCTTCATCAATCTCCAATTCAGAATCAGTCACCAAAGAAGGCATGTCATCAGCACTTTCATCACTAGAATGCACACTGGCATACTCACCATTATCTTTGAGGATCATGGCCCTCTTATTGGGACATTGGGAAGCAATATGCCCTTTTCCATGACATCTAAAACATTGAAGGGAAGAGGTGCGATCAGTAGAAGAAGTTCTCCACTCAATCTTGGGCTTGGATTCCTCCTTGGCTTTTGGTGGGAATTTTGCAACATCTTTAGCCTTAGAATCCTTCCACTTCGATGCTGATCTAGAGTCCCTCCAACCATGAGATGAGGATTTGGAGTGTTTTTCTTTATACCGCTTCTCAACTTTGATGGCTTTATGCACTAGCTCTTCTTTATCAACGAAAGTGTACATCTCAACTTTGTCTCTAATTTCAGGCCGTAACCCATCAATGATTCTGGTCATGCTTGCTTCTTCTCCTTCTTGTACTCCAGCTCGCATTCGAAGAAGGTCAAGTTCATGCACATATTCAGTGACAGTCATAGAGCCTTGGCCAAACAGTCGTAACTTTCTATTTAGCTCTCGGTAGTAGTAACTAGGGACATACTTGTTGCGCATGAGTTTCTTTAGCTTTGACCATGTATGAGGTGGTCCCTTGCCCTTTAGACGCCTTTTAAGCTGTAAATCTTCCCACCAAACAATAGCATAGTCAGAAAATTGATATGAGGCAATTTTTACCTTCTTTTCTTCTGGCCAGTCATTCATTCTGAAGATTTGCTCAAACTTCATTTCCCAGTCAAGGTATGCATCTGGATTTATATTACCCTTGAAGGTAGGGTACTTGACCTTTGGGTCATAGGTGTCAAAATCACGTTTTCAGGTCTGCTCCTAGTCTTTGAGGATGAAGAACCAGATCTAATCACCTCCTCGTCACTACTACTTGTTTTGGATGCTTTTAGCTCTGCTAGCTCCAACTTGAGTTTGAGAAATTCATCTCTCATGGCTCTCATGAACAGCTTAGGATCTGTGTTGAATTCTTCCATAGGGGCTTCTCTGTCACTCATCTTGAAACTGAGACGTTAGTGTGATCAAAGAGAAATGAAATAGTGAGAAAGGACCTTACCACTCTACTCACGTGTTTCACTCAAGAAATCATAGTGTCACTCGTGTTTAACTTAAATCTGGCTTTTAAATTGATGTAATAACACTCTCGCCTTTTACCACTCAAACTTGCCTCCTATAATATTCTTGATTGAAACTCAACAAAAATCAAGAGACAATGTTAATAAATGGTAATCTCCACAACCAGAATTGCAAGAACCAGAAAAATATAAGAGATAAGAAAGGTGAATATGAAAAGGTGCTTCCTCAAAAATAATTTAGGAAATTGAGCAACTTGCAAGAAAAGCAAATCAAGTTAGGAAGGTAAGATATGGAAGGAAGGAAGCAAATAAGACACTTGAAGGAAAAAGGAAAGAAATTCAAATTAAGCAATACGCAAAAAAAAATTAGGAAATATGCAAGAACGGAAATAAGAACTGTTAGGAAACTAGTTGTGACTTGCAATGGAAGCTCTTCTCAATTTTTTTTTTTTAGGAAACTCATCTTTAACATTGCAGTTCTCAAATCTACAGCTCCTCTCTCTGTTTTTTTTTCTTTTTTTTTTCGGATTCTTTTTTTTTTTTGTTTTTTTTGGCTCAAAGGAACGTAGAAAGTCACAAAAAAAAAACAAATAAGAGAAGAACCAAATTGATGAAAGCAATGGACAAAGAACAAATGATAGAATTAACAGAAATAATATATAAAAGGATAGAACTTGGTTTCTAGCAAACCTTAGCTTTGATACCAAATGATATAAGGTACGAATATGGATCAGCTAGAAATAAGTTAGAAAACTAGACGAACGATCAAAGGTAGGACCTTAAGAGAACCTGTCTCTTACAACCCTAGCCATAGAGACACCACAAGGATGATCAGTCCTTGATACAGTCGAGTATTCGCACGAGAATATGAGGCGGCAAGCAAAGCTCACTCGAGAAACAAAAATTCTCTAAAAATTCATTAATGTCTTTTCTCCCAAAAACGTAGCTTTACATAGGCAGCAAAAGAACAATCTAGAAAAAAAAACCCTACGTCATAAATGCCATAAATATGCCTTAATGATGATTGGCTATGTTGGTTGGCACCAATTAAGGCTAAAGGAAATAGGAAAATTACCTTTTCTTGGAGACAAAGGCTGCTACCTAAAAATAGGAAACTAACCTAAAATATTCTTATGCAATCTTTGACCAAAAGGCCTTATGTAATGCAAATATAAATGGAAACTTAAAAAAACGAAATTAAACCATAACTAATACATAAAGACGCCTTCTTGATGCTTCTTGAGTATTCTTGGACGTCACTTATGCTCCTCCTCCAAGGCACATGCTTGTCACATCGTATTTTGAGTGAATTCTTCAATCTGGACTGCACATGGGCCTTGTGCATCATCTTGTTTGGCTTCTAGCAATGTAATCAACATGTTTGGACCCTTGATAGGCTGATTGAGGGATGCTTCTTCCAAATAGATAGGTTCTAACTCTTTAAGATCTTTTATCAAATAATTCAATGCCTCTTTTCATAGATTTGGTCCTTGCTCTCGTCATTGGGCCTGCAATGCCTTGTAATGGGTCTTTTAGAGTGTTGGACTTCCATCTTTTTGCTTGGGCTCTAAGCTCTGTGTTTTGGTCTTCCTTTGATGCTTGATCCTTCCATGGTCCTCTATCACTTGACCAAATCAAAACCTTCAATCAAAACCACTTGCTTTATCAACTTTTACGGCTCTTTATGAGGTGAAAGAAGTGGGCCTAAAATCTCATTAAAGTTCATGTTTGGAACATGTGAAATTAGATCATCATGACAATTTCAAATGTTAAATAATTGCCTAAAGATTTCCAAATTCTTCCTTCAAGTGATATCTATCACCATAACAATGACATCATGGTACATCCTCCAATCTCCTTATGGAATATCCAGTGAACTCATGCACATCCATTTCTACAACACTCAACATCATTTCACTTATTAGAATATCTTCAGTCTCACATTTACTAATTGAAATGTGAATTACATATATATTAGCCCTGAGATAAAACCTATCAATTGACTTAAGTTATTTTATATGGAAAGACAAAGCTAATTATACATAATTTTCTAGAATCTATTACGAGCTTTTTTGGTTGCATAAAGGAGTGGCTACTCGATCAAATGCTAGGCAAGATCTCCATATGGAAACTTGTCCATCAAGTTCTCAACTTGAGAAACCACTTCTTGATTTATCAGATATTGATATAATCCATCAAATAATGAAGGATTAATAACTGATCTTTTTGGCTTAATCTGTGGTGGTATAGTGAAGGAGAGAGCACGATATATGTGGAGCCATAGTGCCAATATAATTAGTACGAAACATTTCCAACACTGCATCATTCTACTTTAGCTTCACTGCCATGCAAGTTATAAATAAATTAATATAAAATACTTCAAAATTACGCAGTTGCAAATAAAGCAGAATTATATTTTAGAGTCTGAATGAACATGGGCAGCAACATTATCACAAGCTAGCTTTTTCAATGTCAGAGAGTTGAGCTATGGCTCTCTCTAAAGCTTAGGACCTCACCAAGTGATAAAGAGAAAAAATTTGTGAACTACAAAACAAAATTGAGTTTTTAGCATCTATGCAGTGCATGAACTATAAGAAGACGAGATATTTCATAAAAATGCATGTGACATTATTATTGATATAAAGAATCTTAAAAGAAGCATGTTTTAAAAATCTTGCCCTAAATGCTCTGGTGACCTAAAGACAAACTCACTCTATCTATGATTAGCAGATCATATCCATGAACTTGATATGCACACACTACAAAAAAACATTGTTTTAGTAGCGGTCAAATTTTACCCGTTCACTTCAATCACTAGAAACTCAAGTAATTTCTAGCGGTTCAGTACTAACAGCTAGAAACACCACTAGAGAATATAGAAGGTTGACATAATTTCTAGCGGTATGGGACATTTTCTAGTGGTTTTGACACAAGGCTACGTTAACGATTGACATTTCTAGTTGTTAAGGGATAATCGCTAGTGTCACATCCCAATTTTTAAGCCTAAAAGCCAAGAAAGTAGCCTAAAATAGGTCGACTATCATGGCCCTTTGAGAAAAAGTCCCAATAACATACAGAGGGTTTTAAGGGACTAAACTACGAATAAAGGAAGTTCATGGACTAAGGTGCAAATAGAGAAAGTACCTGGGGCAAATATGTAAATAAACTTGGGGATTCCAGGAGAGTTTCAAGGGCTCAGAAAGAGAAAAGATGTTAGTTATAAACCTATGGTTGAGGTAGAAGCCTCAAACTGAAGGTTTATGGGGTTGGGCTAAAGTAAAGGCAAAATCGTAAGTTTAGGACGTTTCGAACTAAAAGGGGTAATTATGAAAATACACAAAAATTCCAAAAAAATCCTAGAAAATAGAAAATGAGATATTAAGGCCCATTTGAGGTGACAAATGAAATTTCACTAGAGCAAGTTTTAAGGAATTTTTAGACATTTAGTTAATTGCGAGCTATTTAGCTATATTTAATTATTTGATCTGTGTGGAGGTCTCAAAAAATTGGAGAAAAATGAGGATTAATTATTTGAGTATTAATACGAGTTTATAGAAGTATTAATACGAGTTTCTATTAGTTTCCTCTAGCTGGACCTCTGGAACGTTAGTTCTCTTAACCTCTGAACTGCAATTAAACTTGCAAGAGAGCAGTTATGATCTTTTGGGTTCACAAAGAGATTTTTTACAAAGCTTTCGATGTAACACTACTAAAAAATAGGCTTTCTAAACTGGTTAAAAATGTTATTTTATACCTGACCTTGAACCGGTGTAGAAATAGCCTATGTAAAAAGTGTACCACCTTTTAAACTGGGTGGTATACTAGTGTAAAAGAAATCTTTTTTAAAGCAGTCTAAATATGAGGTGTAAAAGGCTCATTTTCTAAGGGAAAAATAGAATATTTAAATCGGTCCAAAAGATATTTGATGTAGAATATGCTAATATCTACACCGGTTGTGTTACAACTAATGTAGATGGATGTATTTTCTATACCTCCCCTGCACTCAATCAGTGTAGATGAAATTGTTTCTACATCAGACTACTGTTTTCTAGTTTAAATGTTATTTTTTTAATTTGACCCATTCACTATTTCATTGCCCTATCCCCTGAAGATTCATATAAATAAATAACCCAAATATACAAATCAAAAGATAGCAGAAATGACGGAGATCAAGATGGCAGAGACATAATTCAATTGCTCATTATTCATTTAATAAAATTCAATACAAAAACTGTAACAATTTACACAGAAAATTTAAAAAATGTATTATATACTATTGAGAAGAAAGATTTTGAACAAAAAACGCAGCCCAACGATTGTGTAGGTCATCGATATTTTGCTTAAGAAATGGGTCAGGTTAATCAAACATCTGAAATATCAAATTAAAATTAAAGAAATTTAGGTATTACTAATATATATTAAACCAAAAAAAATATGAAATCTTTAAAAACACAATTCTACCTCCTTAGTCAGGTCAATCCTATTTGACAAGATAATATTGATCATTTATCGAACCATGTATAACCCACACAAGTTGTTTTCTTTAGGTTGCCTTCGACTTTGTAATATTAAAATGATAAAAATTATTTGTTTTCATCAAAATGTGGAGTCTAACACTTAACACTTTGATTACCTTTGGTATGATCTATTCAGGGTCCTTTACCTCGTTGGCATGCTTAAGAGCCTTTACAATATGAACATCCTCGAAGCCCTATGAACAAAATTATAAAGTTATTAACCCATTTATTACAAAGACCACTATTTTGTAGAAGAAAACTCAGGAGTTCATAATATTCTTGACATAGCTCGATGGCTTGTAATGGATGGAACATAAGAAAATAACTTTATAACTGTGCTTACATAGCATGACCAATTGCCAATGGTTGCTATAAAAGTTAAAAAGAATGAGTATTATCATTAAGTAAATACAAAAGTAGTATGAAATATTATTTTTCTTACATACATAATGGTACAAAAAATAATTAATATCAGTTTCACTAAGCTTCCTCAAAATGTATTGAAGTCTCGAAGCTTGAGAGGTCCCCTTTTTCATAAATCTAAATTGGGTATAGGAATCCAAACTTACCTTGTTTGCCCTTGGAAAATAACTCTTCTTGCATGTACCTACAATTAATGTAAACACGAAGTTAGTTATAAGAGTTGAAATTTTTTTCTTATATATATTTACATTTAAATTATACTTACCTAAAAAATACTTTGATACATGTGACAGTTAGTTAAAAAGAGACGTCACATCCATGCAATAAAGCTAGGGCGATACCCCTATGTCGCCTACAACTAAATCCATAGGCAAGCAATCCAAATAAAACATTTTGTCAAATACCAATAGGATCACACGTTGCATGGCACTCAAAGTGAGGTGGATCTAGCTTATGGGCAGGAGTTAGAAGTTTGCTCGAGGATGACATGACGTGTTCTAAAACAAGATGCTTTAGCCACAATGTAAAAGTTCCATTTGCCTAACTCACTTTTTTCAACTCATCAGTAGGAATTGGGACAGGAGCATCTTCAACTACCACGTCTTCAACTGTCACCCCTACGTTATGGATGGAACCTATGATAGGCTATAGGTGAATGTGTATGGGGGCACTTGGCTCCTGTTACCTTGATGTCTTCATAGAGAATATTTCTTCCTTGAGCTTTGCCAACCCCTCTTTTAATCATTTATCAAGTGAAGCTTCTGCCTCTGCCCTCACAAAGGCCAACAACGATTCTAACTCTACCCTCGACACCACATGTGAGGAATGTCATGTGTAATATCCTAATTTTTAGGTCTAGAGGCTTATAAAGTAGCCTAAAGTAGATAGGTTACTAGAGCCATTTGAGCAGAAGTCCTAAAAATATAAAAATGATGTTCAGGGACTAAATTATAAATAGGAAAAATACCTGGGGACATAATGGTTATTTTAAAGAAAGAGAGGGACTAAACTGGAAAGTATAAAAGTTTTATGGTGCAAAATGGAAGTAGATACAAGTTATAGGCCATTATGTATAATTATGAAAAAGTTGAGGGACTAAAGTGTAATTTTTAAAAGTATAGGAGCAAAATGATAATTATGGAAAGCTGAGCAAGAAAAGGCCAAAAATTGCCCGGAAGTAGTTCAATCCCAAATTTTACCATAAAATAGAGAAAGTTATTCTGATAAGTTTAACCCAACACAAAATTTTAATTTAAAGTCCCGACAAATTGGTATTAATTTCTAAAGTCTAGCAATTATTGTAGTATCTTTCGAACCTCATAATCAGATAAAATTTTATAGTGAAATCTTATAATTAATATAAAAATTTATGGAATTGACAGAATTCAAAAAGGAGTCTTGTACCAGAAGGAACTGCTTCCTATTGCTATCTAACTTAGTGCAGCCATATCGTGTTAAGAAACATGAGACCTCGGAGGTATTAGCTGACTAAGACCAATTTACTATTTCTTTATCCATAATACTAGTCTTGATATGTTTAACATCCTCTGTGTATCACAGTCACGACCTAAGTATTGGCTAGTCATGACTCACATTCTCTGTGAACTTCTGTCGCAATTATCTCAGTTTACTCGTCATGACCAAACAACTCTTGTGTTCTTTTGCTGAGACCCAAAGTCTTCTCTAGTCGTGACCTGTACTTCTCTGTGAATACTAGTCACGACCTAAACACCTTTCCATCGTGACTTGAATATATCTTTTTCCAAACATTCTCTTCCTAAGGTTCCTTATATGAATCCTACTTTAAGTAGTGAACTAATCATCTAGGAAGGGGATCTTCTTATTTCACCTAAGATTCAGGCTTAAGTGATATTAACTTCTCACTAAGTACCATAACCTTAACATAATGTTAACTACTTAGGTTTATGGTCTAGGATTATCCTATCTTATGTCAGAAACTTTGGTCTGATACTAAAAATGTAACACCTTACTTTCATACATTTTAGGAACCATTCAGTAGTATTTAGAACCACTTACAAGTCCATTTAAATTCAATTACAAAATCTAAAATTTCCCTCTTTATGAGTACTATTTATATGGTAATTTCAGATTAAGCGACGAACTTCAAAAAACCATAACTAATTCTAGAAAAATTAAAATTAAGTGGTTCAAAGAGATAATCAAAGATAACATATTAAAATTTAAGATAAAAATAATTCTTAGACTAAATGATAAGACAATTAGTACAGCTTAATCGTCAAATATTACTATTCAATTGGTCAAAATTTCTAGAAAATAATTTATGTTCCCCAGGTTTAAAAAATTTGTTCTCTTGGTATAGACGTCGGAATAAGGTAATCTTGGTGACAAAATGAAGCTTGACATTCTAACTAAATGTTTGAAAAAATTTGTACATTTATTCCAATATTTACTATTTTTAATTATAGCAACTACTGTACTACCTTCCATGTACCTATTACATGCATACATCACATAAATCATAATATAAATTACACTCAATCATGTCATCTATTCCCTAACTCCTCTTCTTGCATCTTCATCTTCTTCCATCTTTGAAGAACCTATTGTTGATGAGGTGAGATTTTGGGGAAATCTCAGTAGGAAACGAAAATCATACAATGTATACAACTATATGCTTGATGTTACTATTTGTGCACTTAATGATCATACTTGCATAATGATAACTTACATGCTTTCATGTCCCTTAATTATAACATATGACTATAGAATAAAAAGAAATAGAGCATCACTTAATCATATATGCTTCACATAATTAAAGTAAGTAAACATCACATAAAACATCCAAGGAACATAGCATACAAGTAGGTAAGTTCACTACCGCATACTCATTGCTTTCCTTATCATTTTCCTTTACCTCTTGCTTCCTACTTCTCCTTGAGGTGTGACTGCCCTTTTTGAGTACACAAACTATATCCTAACATTGCATTGCCATTAACTCATTACAATCCAACTTCCTTGAACATTGAACTTTATCTACTAAAGTAACTTTCTTAGATATTTGTTAATTAGCCTGATCTTTGAATCAATTGATATCTTGACTTTAACATATACAATTTGGCCTTTTGAATCCATTTATGAACTCAAAATTCACAAATTCTAGTAGCTACACACTGTTCTGGACAGAATTGCATAACTTCCTCTTTTATTTCAAAAATTCTTATTGGGATTTCAATGCTTCCAATACTTGTTTATCTATTATATCCAACACAATTTTTCATTTTAAAGCCATTGAAAGCATCAAAATTATGAAATTTTAATCACTATTCATTCGTGTGAATAGTAATAAAGAAGACTTCAAAAATTACAACTTTTAATTCCAATGCTTCTAAGGTTCCAAACCTATCAAATTCTACACAAAATCATCTTTTAAGTTCAATGGATGCATTAGATCATCGAAATTTCATCTTCTCCTATCCAGAATAGTGTTGGCCAAGAGGCCTCAAGAAAGAGCAAAGTCAAGAATATCAACTCAAGTCAATAACCAATCATCATACTAATTTATCTAAGTGTCTTCTACTTGATTCTATCTTACTTTTCTTCTTTCTTCATTTCTGTCCAGATTTGGACAGCAAGGTTACCAAGAGAATATCTCATTTTTCTACCATTAAAACTTAAGTTTTATCGTTCCAAAACACTTACAAATAAATTAGGAAGGATTACATACCTTAAGCTCTAGCTAAAGTGCCTTGAATCTCCCTTTGTCTTAGCTTGAGTTTCCATTTGGCCATAGTTTCTCCAAGGTTTCTAAGCTCACAATTTTGCAAGGAAATGGAGGGATATTTATAGCTAAAACTTTGGCATCTTGGGACAAGAATATCCCTCCTTCAACTAATTATTACAACTCCCTAATCTTAAAACTTATTGGTTACTTAATTCTTTAATCTTCATTAACTTAATTCTCATATTATTTTAATAAATTTCAGCACATGGGATGAGGTTTCTCTCTTCCTATTGATGCCATATGTCCCTTGATATGGGTCCCACCATGTGCTCCTTGACTTCCTCTTGAATCTTCTTGATTTTCCTTTGATTTTTCTATTTAAAAATTCATAAAATATCCAAAATTGACTTAAGCTCCAAGACTTAATCTTGGGCTTATTGGGCTTATCTAAGATGCCATATTGGGCCTCTTTTAGGGCCAATAGCTAATTGGCACAAATTCTAAAGCACTTTCCTTGTACCGATATTCTTAAATCACCCTGATTTTTAAGATAAATGCTAGACACCTTTTTTAATTGTTCTAAAATTTTTAGAAATTCATTCTAATATAAAATAAATTTTCTACAAATAAAAATTTTATAATTAATTCTTCAGGACTCCTTTTTAACTTATGTCAGTTTCATAAATTCTTATATTAATTATAAGAATTTACTAACAAATTTTATCTTATTATGAAGTCCAGAGGATACTGTAACAATCTCCTGACTTCAAAAATTAATATCAATTTATCGGGACCTCAAATCAAAATTCTATGTTGTGTTAAACATATCAGAATATTTTTCTCTATTTTATGGTAAAATTTGGGACTAAAATGCTTCTGGGCAATTTTTTGCCTTTTTTGACTCAACTTTTCATAATTACCTTTTTTCCCTTGTACTTTTAGAAATTGCGCTTTAGGCCCTCAATATTTTATAATTACACTTAATAGCCTAAAGCTTATGTCTACTTCCATTTTATACCATGGAACTTCTAGAATTTTTACGTTAGTCCCTTTCTTTTCCAAAATAACCATTATGTCCTTGGAACTTTCATTAATTACAATTTAATCCCTAGACTTTCAGTAAGTTACAATTTAGTCCCTTTGGCTTTACAACTTTATACCTTAAAACTTATCTTAATCATGATCATTTCTTCTAATTACCATTTCAATCCCTTCATAACCTATTTCCTCTATTAGTCTTATTCATATAGAAAAAATTTAGGATGTTACAAAAGGTATCATCATATGACCCACCAAGATTTCACTTGGCACTAATCTAGGGGAAAGAGAAAAGTTAAGAAAAAGTAAGGGCACGTGGTACAATCTCAACCATTCATTACGAGATAAGATTTTGCAATTATCTAAAAGCGCTGAGTCAACAACTGAGGTATCCCTATTGGCCCCACCATAGCGCCACCTAGGAAGCAAGGTTTCCCCTTGATGATGTCATTTAGGATGATGATTTCACAAGGACACGTGGCGAGTTCTAGAGGCTTTGTAAATATTATGACCTTAGAGGGTAAAATGGTAATTTAGCAACCAAACCTACCCTATAAATACCCCATTCCTCTCAATTCCATTCCATCAACAACCAAGTAAGGAAGAAGAGAGAGAAAGAGGAAAAAATAAAGAGAGAAAGAAAGAGGAAGAAAGGAAGGAAAAGATGATGTCTGACTAAGCTAGAAGCAATCTATGGAGCTTTTGGACTTGACAAGGTTAGGAATAAGGTAACTAATTTATCCTAATCTATGCTCTAATAAATTAGAGGATATTTCTTTTGAATTTACTAGTTATAATAGAGAAATGTTTCTCTCATGATAAGGTTAGCTGTGGATAGAAAGAAAAGTAGGGAATTGTCAAATTAAGGGTATTACCTAAACTTGAGCTTAAGTTAAGTAGAGTTATATTGGATAGGGTAATAATGAAAATATTATTATGCTATGTATATGATCTGACCTATGTAAAGGAGGAACCTCATAGTAAAGGCTAAGAACAAAGGGAAAGCTGCCCGATAAGTAGTAAACTTATACCTAAACGTGTATGCTTATTGCTTGAGTGTTGTTAATATGATGTTGACTTGTCTTGATTATGTGAAGCATGTATGATTGAGAATACTTTGCTTCTTTTTATGCTATAGCAATATGTTAGAAGTAAGAAATATGGAAGCATGCATATGTCATTATGCAAGCATAATCACAATAAAGGAGCATGTTTAACATTAAGCATATACTTGTATACATTGTTTATAGTACCGTTTGCTACTGAGATTTCCCTAAAAATCTCACCCCTACTATTTTCAAACATAACAGGATACCATTTTGGAGAAGATGAAGCTTAGAAACGTGAGGTATGACATTTTTGTTTTAGAGCATAAGATTGTAGCATAAAACAGAAGATTCTGGCTTAGTGATGCTCTAGTTTAGTTATACTGACTTAAACAAATTAGAGATTTGAACTAAAGAGGTTCCCTCTCTAGAGTATGATATGGGGATGGTGTTTATTACTTAGAGAAGGATTCAGACAAGAGATAGTGACACCTAGATAAATAGAACTATACCCCATACCTTATAATTTTATAAGGTAATCTTCAAGGATACAACTATGATAGAATAATCTTAGTCAGTCATTACCATCGAGGTCTCATGTTTCTTAGCACGATATGGTTGGACTAAGCAGGATAATGAACACAGAGGAGTTCAGGTCGTGATGGGAGAAGCATTTTGGTCGTGATGGAAGAACACATAGCTATTTGATCATGACGAGTCAGGAAAGATGGTCACGATAGAAGTTCATAGAGAACATGAGTCACGACTAACCAATACTCAAGCACGATTAGGATACACAGAGACCAGTTATTTTGATAATGACGAGAATGAAGGAGCCAACCTCTAGAAAATGAGGATGGCCATGAGGTGCTGACAAGGTAGATGATGTAGAGCTATAGAATAAAAGTTTAAGATGTTTGAAGTAGATCCTCCATGTGTTCGAAGTAGATCCTCTACATATTATGGAAAGGCTTTATTCAACTAGTCTTTACTAAACAGAATAATCAGAAGTTAGATTGAGACTTGCCTAGAAATGAGCTTAGCACATGATATAAGGTTAAAAATGTGATGGTTATTAGATAGAAAGTTAATATTCTAAAAAAAGAGGAACTCCATCATGAAGGAATAGTAACCTATAAGACCTAGGGTAGAGCATCCCAAAAAAGCAAAAGTAATAGTAGTAGATGATGAATGAGATCTATGAGACTCAAGTCTGCCAGGATCAAGAAAATGCTTGAAAGGAACCACAGCCTATTCAAGAATAGACTGAGATTGATATATAGACAAAAGAAGTTAAGAGATAGTAGATAGATACATAAATTACTCCATATAAATGGAGATTGATCTGCTCACCTGAGAAGTTTTCTCAAGTAGTTTTACTAGAAGCATTTCTCATCTCTATATGAGATGAGAGGAAGCTAAATGTTAAGGTAGGGAAAGAAGAAACCTTTGGTGAATACTTAGCTGGGTTCACCCACATAAACAGTGATAGTTGAATAACTTAGAAGTTAGTTAACGGATTGAATTCAGTGTTACAAAAAAAGAATTTTTCTGAAGTAGTTGCAAAAGTTTAACAGAATGGTAGATGTATACAAGAAAAAAATTATGATGTCTATAGAGAAAAAGGTAGCCATATTTTAAAGGATAAAGAGACTCTCCTATGTAAGAAAGAGTAATGATTAAGAGTCAGAGAGTAATGAAGAGTTGAATTTATACCCTAGTATGAGGGTAATGTTGTAGCCTAAATTAGATTAGTAGTTACTTCAGGTTCCTAAATAAATGATCAGGATCTAACAAATAATGTGACAAAGGAAATAATGCTTTAAAGTTTACTTAGTTAGTTGTATGATGGATGGTTGAGCAAATTATGTAATGATGATATGGCTTATGTTGTGGTAAGTTATGTGAATAGTTACATCTCTTTGCAATTGTCATATAATGACACACATGTTAGAGTATAATATGACAAATTAATACTCCCTTTCATAGTAATGTAGGGTAGAGTATGTCATATCCCAATTTTTAGGCCTAGAAGCCCAGTTTATAGCCTAAAAAAGGAAGGCTACTAGACCCTATTGTGCAGGAGTCCCAGAAGTATACAAATGATGTTCAGGGACTAAAATGTAAGAAAGTGAAAATTCAAGGAAAATAGTGAAAGTCCCTGTGGGCATAAAGAAGAAGTAAGAAGTGTTTCTTGAGAACTGATCCACTAGAGTGCTTGGGCTTGGTTAGAAACCCAAGATAGCAATCCAAAGCCCAAAAACGTAGGCCCAATAGTTATGGGAGTTTGAGAGGCATTAAAATAATATTTTAGTGTTTTTCCATAAAGTAAGGTTACCCGGTTAAGGATAGAACTGAGAAAAGTGATCAGACATGACTTTAGACCATGAGGTGGCATGAAAGGTGTCCTTATGGGACCCACAAGGTGTCATATCCTGATTTTTCTCTATCGGTATAATACTGCTAGTGGAAAAAGGTTTGGAAAGGATTATGACAAAAATCAGAATAAATAATAAAGGTTAGATGATTCTTTAAGGAAGAGAAGGACTAAAATGAAAAGTAGAAAAGGTTAAAGGCAAAAAATGGTAATTTCCAAAAGTTAAGGGACTTAAATGTAATTAAGTAAAAAGTTCAAGGGCAAAATTGTAATTATGGAAAGATCAGCCCGGAAAGATATTAACTGCCTAAAAGTTTTTCAATCCCACATTCCATCAGTAAATAGAGGAAGATATGCTGGTTAATCTTGCATGATACATAAATTTTATTAGGGCTCCAGACAACAGAAAATTATCTGATAGTTTAAAAGTTATCTGAATTTTTATCAGATATAAGTGGGGGAATTACAGGAAAGTGTACCCTACAGTTTCAGATGTTATGAATCTGACAGAACCCTGGAAGAAGTCCTGTATAAAAAGTTATTCCCATAACAATAAATTTTAACAGGAGTTTGATAACACCCGTGATCCGATAATGGAACTTATCAGTTTGTGAGCCTAGATAGAATGAGATTAGATGAACTCATATATAGGTCCATGATGATGCCAAGGAGGGCCCAAAACCCAGGGTATCAGTTTATCAGCAGAAGGGGCCAGTGTCCAGAAAAAGTGCAAAATTACGAAAATGCCCCTGGATGCCCATATTGTACCAGTGATAAATGGAGGGCATTTTGGTCATATGGGACAGGCTAAAAATGTGGAACATGGTATAAATATGATTAGTTAGAGCCGGTATATGCCATAAGGTAGTGCAAAGAGGGGTAAAATGACGATTATGGTCTTACGGTTAGTATAGTGCAAGAAAGGACACCAAGGGTATTTTAGTCATTTTCCAAGGGATGGATGGCAGATAAATATTTAGTATATCAATTTCAATGATATGAGAAGCCTAGACATTAATTTCCAGGACAGAATACATATCTTAGTATATTATAAAAAATTCAGAACAGAAAATAGTCTGGTTGTTGTGAAACTACTCTGATCGGTACCGGATTGGACTGGAATTTTTTCAGAAGCTTCCTTACACTATGAGCACACCACATACCCCCATGAGGTGTCCCATGAGTTGTCCCACATGATGTCATAATTCTTCTTTTATAAAAAAGTAAAATCCAAGATTAAATGTGAGCCTTTAGATCAAATAGTAATCAAAGCAATCTTGGCCATTGATTTTTCATGGATTTTGGCTATAAATACCCCCTCATTCTGCCCAAAACCGTGGCCTTGTGATACATTGGGGAAACTTGCAAAATGAAAACTCAAGCCAAGACAAAGAAGATTCAAGGTTTCAAAGTTCAAGTAAGCTAGAGATTAAAGGTAAGCAATGTGTCCTAGCTTATTTTCCTTTGATTTGAGAGCTTAAACTTAGGGTTTTCATGGGAGAAAAGTTGAGTTTTCTCTAAGGGGAGGTTCTTCCCAAAAGACCTTAGATGAAAGGGGAAAGAAGAAATTAAGGTTAGAAACATATGATTGAAGCTTAAACAAGCTAGTTAAGAGATTGGTTGTTGAATCAAGTTAATATTCTTGACTTTGCCATGATGTGCCCTGTTCAGTATGCACTGTTAATGAGGGAAGGAAATTGAATTTCAATGATTTAATGGTTCCATTGAATTTAGATGATGGTTTTGTGTAGGATTGAAAAGGTTTTGAACCTTGAAAGCATTGAAATTCCAATATTGTAGTTTTTGAAATCCTTCACGGTACTGTTCACACCCATAAACAGTGATTGAAATTTCATGATTTTGATGGTTCCAATGGTTTTAAAATGAAAAGTTGTGTGGGGTAAAGTGGAGAAACAAGTATGGGAAGCATTAGAATCAAAATGAGAATTTTTGAAAGAATTGTATGCTTATGTTCAGTTCTGTACAGCAGGTCATGAAGGAGCTAGAATTTCATGATTCTAAGCTCATAAATGGATTCAAAATATGAAATTGTGTAGGGTAAAGTCAAGACGTCAATTGGTTCAAGAGCCAAGTGGATTAGTGAAGATTAGAGAAAGTTATGACATAAAGAGTGTAACAAAGTTAGTCTTGAACATGGCTGGAGTTCATGAGTCCTAATGAGTTATGTGATGAATATGAATGTGTTTAGGACCATGAAACATCCAAGAAGATGTTAGGAAGTGATGGACATAAAGGCTTCATGATTGGAAAGTTAGGGAGTAAGGGCTAAAGGTCAAGAGGAAAGCTTAAGTGCAAGGTAGTGTGAACTTACCTCTTTATGTACTTGATGTGGTATGCTTATGTGTTGACATATATATGATATTTGAATGATGTTCCGACATGATTAATGATGTTGAATGTATTTTGAATAACATGTTTTCCATGGCCATGCACTTTATGGGAAAGTATATAGCATGATGGCATGCCACTAATCAAAGAAAGTTTAATGAAATTACATATCATGCATTAGCATCCATTTTGCATATTTTAGTGGTAATATTTGCTACTGAGATTCCTTAGAATCTCACTCTCCCATAACCAACCAATTTAGGTCAAGCATGATAGATAATGTATGCATGGAGAAGAGTTAAAGCATGGAAGAAGAAAAGTGAAGTATTTAAGATGTTAGCATATGCTATGCACTTTCCATGTATGTCAAAGCCATGTAAAGCATCAATTTATGTGATGAGATTGTATGAAACAATTATTGTATAACCCCATGATGTATATGAATTCATAAAAGGCAAAAGAGATGATATATGTATGCTAGAATAATTATGGAAAGTGAAAGAAAGGAATCTAAAATGGTAAAACGTAGGTCCTGAAGTAATTTTGTTGTGGCTTCAGTTTGACCTAGCAAATGAAGGAATTATTTCACAAAACTTTATGAGAATGTAGTACACATCCATATATTTAAGTGTATAGGTAGAACGTTTCATTTGGATGTATATATGAAGAGAAACGAATTTCCAAATTAAGGGACCAGAATCTGTTTCCAGAGTTTTTGACCAGATGAACAGTAAACTTCAACGAATAAATTATATCAATTGGCTAATCACTTGGTTTGGAAATTATTTTTTTCCTTAAATTTCAAGATGTTATCTTCATGTATCTTTTTGAACCACTTCATTTTGAGTTTTCTAGAATTAATTATGATTTTTTGAAGTTCATTGCGTAATCTGGAATACCATATGAACAGTAACCCGAGAAAGAGTAAAATTCCAGATTTGGCTAATGGACTTCTAAGGTCTTGTAAGTGGTTCTAAATGCTACTGAATGGTCCCTAAGACGTAAGAAAGTAAGGATGTTACACAAGGTGCCACATGGCATTATTACAAGAAAAGAAGAAAAGTTAAGGACACATGTCATGAGATAGGAAAAAGGAGAAAAGGTAAAAAGGACACGTGGCACAATCTCGGTCGTTTATTCCAGGAAAAGGCTCTAGAATTCTCTGGAGAGGCTGAGTCAGCTGGTGAGGTGTCCCAAGAGCCCTACCAATTGCACCACATACCCCTTGAGGTGTCCTTAGATGATGTCATATTGGTGAGTCATCAAGGAGGGTGATGTCATCATGATGATGCAGGAGAAGCTTCTTAAGGAAGCTAAGCGATCTAGGCCATTCATCATGATTTGATCTAGACTATTCATTCCACTTCCCTCCATCTATAAATAGTCCACCACTCCCTCCAAGGAAGCCACGGCCAAGCAACTCAAAATAAGAGAAAGAAGAGAGAAAGAGAAAGAAATGAAGGAGTTCTAGTGAAGCCAGGAGCAGTCTAAGGAGCTGAGGGACTAGGTAGAACTTAGGAATGAGGTAAGTAAGTTATCTAGTCCCTGCTCTAATGAAGTAGAGGATTGCTCTTAATAGTTAGAATAGAGAAATATCTCTATTAATAAAGGTAGCTAAAGAGAGAAAGAAAGTTTGGGGAATGTCAGATTAAGGATATTACCCTTAGTTAAGCATGAGGTAAGTAAAGCTATATTGGATAATAATAAATATATTATTATCCTATGTATAGGCTCTGACTTATGAAAAGAAGGGACCTTAGAGGCAAGGTTAAGAGATGGAAGGAAAGGCTACACACCAGGTAGTAAACTTACCTACTTGTATGCTTATACTGCTTGGATGTTTTATGTGATATTTTCTTGCCTTGATGATGTGAAGCATGTATGATTAAGTAATGATCTATTTCTTTTATGCTATAGCCATATGTTATAATTAAATAACATGGAAGCATGTATGTTATCATTATGCAACTATGATCATTAAGTACACACATAATAACAAGCATACATTGTATGGTTTCCGTTTGCTACTGAGATTTTTCCAGAAATCTCACCCCTTCCATGTAATCCCAATCCCACAGGTATGTTAGAAAAGGATTGAAGAAGCATGAAGAGAAGCTGGGGATTGAATAGTGCAAATGTTGGGACTAAAATGCTGGAATCAGGGAAAAATGCTGGATGAACAGTAAACTTCAGATGTTTGCTGACATTGACCTGGTCAAGGTGTGGTCAACAAGTTATTTTTTCATGAAAGAGAATTAAGCTAGCTTCATGTAGAAATTTGAACCACTCTGTTTCTATTTTTCTAGAATTAGTTATGATTTTTTGAAGTCAGGTCACTCATCTGGAATTTACACAGTGAATAGTACTCAAGAGAGTAAAAATTCAGATTGCGTAATTTGACTTCAATAGCCTTCAAAGTGGTTGCATATGCTATTGTTTGGTCCCTAAGATGTATGAAAACGAGAATGTTTCACAGTATATATGATGAGAAAGTTATATTGCTCCCATAATATACGACATGCAATAGGAATGTACTAGGATGATAGACAATCTCAGTAAGTGGGACAATCATTATAATATGATTGGGGTTATTAAGGTATTTCTATAGGCTTGTCAATACAGTACTTAGGGCTATTTCTTATATTAGGGTTACAGCAAGTACCAAGAATGTGGTAGTGTTATAACTATCAAGAGAAATGATATACAAAAATAACAGCAGACACCAGTAAAAAGATTGCTTTCAGATCACTCTTCGTATAAGAGTTAGATCTAAACAGATGGCTCTTAGACAGAGCTAGATTCAAATAAGTACATATCACTCTTCATATAAGAGTTAGATTTAATATAGATTCCTCTCAGATATAGCACGGTTTAGATACAAATTACTCGTAGTTATAGCATAGATTGAAATAAGAAATTATATATGGCAATAGTAACATAATACGGTGATAGGTGGTTAGACTATGATTGCACAAGGCAACAGCCCATAGTAAGCCACAATAGAGTAAGAAAGATGAGAAGGAACTACTAAGTAAAAGAGAAGATAAGTAAAGTCTTGCTAAATAATATAGGCTATTAGATGTATTTCTTAAAAAAATTTATTGATTGAGTTATCAACAAGTGGAAGTAGTTAACCTTATAACTCAGTTTGTTGGTTTTAAGATCTTTTAGAGATAATGATACATTACAACAGAATCATTGAGGATTCTGGGGATCATAATTAGATCCTAATATGGCTCCAGGATCGTAGTTAGATCCTAAAGAGGCTTATGGTTGATGGCAGTTATATCTTGAGGTCACAGTAGACTAAGCATAAGGAAAGTAATGCGCCATACAGATATGAGTACAATGCATTACTTCTTTAGAAAGATGATTACCAAGGATGAAGTTAAGGTAGGGAAGCTTCACAAGTTGATTAACTCATCTAGAAAAATTATTTATAATGGTTTTCCTTAGATAGCCTCTATTATATACAGACTAAACTCAATTTTCCCTTAAATAAAGATGGAGTCCAAGTTAAAGTCTGAGTAGTGATATTCAAAAGTTTTGTAGAAATATGCCTGAGGAACAGAGAAGAAAATCCCATACGTTTTGAAAACAAAGAAGTATGAGCAAATAGATCCTCTAGATGAGGATTAAGAGATTAAATGCTAGAAAGACCTAGAGAAGAGGGTCTAAGGCAGAGCAAAGATAGAACACAAATATATAAGAAAGAATATGCTAGGGCTTAGAGCTATATGAAAAATAACTAACCCTAATCCTAGAACACATTATAGTGAAGTGTGCTTAGGTTAGAGAAGTCTAAAGATGGGTGACCCCCTATGAAGTGATGAGGAAGAGTGTGAATGCCACAAAAGTTTGGCATAGATGCATAAAGTTATTTAAAATGATAAGAAAAGTCAATAAGAGTTAGAATAGTTATAAAAAGCAAGAAGATAAAATCCCTTATGTTAGTTCCAAATAGAGGATCTAAAAGGAAATGTTCATATTACGATTTTGTATCAAGAGAAAGAAAGGCAAAAGAACACTATTTATTCTGAGAGGCTAGCAAAGTGTAAGAGAAATGACAGAGACCCCATAATTAAATCAAAATTATGAAGTCTAAGATATGAAATAAGTTGACACTACTCACAAGTCCAGTGAATTGTCCATAAGCATAAGCAAGTAACTAGATGACAAAAAATAGATGAGTAATAGAAAGAAGTAGATTGCAACTTTGATTGAGTTGATTCAGAAAAAGAGAACATAGTAGTACAAAGGAGATGTAAAGTTTTCATGGATGATAAGAGCACTATACTAATTGTCAAGATAATTTGGCTAAGGTACTAATTAAATTTTGATGACGAAATTTATTTTAAGATGGAAGAATTTTAATATCCCAATTTTTAGGCCCAGAGACTTAGAAAGTAGCCTTTGAGCAGAAGTTCAAAAAATATATAAATGATGTTTAGAGACTAAACTATAAATAATGAAAGTTCAATGACTAAATTGTAAATAGTGAAAGTCCCTGGGGATATAATGGTCATTTTGAAGAAAGAGAAGGACTAAAATTAAAAGTCTAAAAGTTTCATGGTGCAAAATGGAAGTAGACACAAGTTATGAGCCATTATGTGTAATAATGAAAACGTTAAGGGATTAAAGTGTAATTTTTAAAAGTATATGGGCAAAATGATAATTATGGAGAGTTGAGCAGAAAAGACCAAAAACTGCCTGGAAGTATTTCAATCCCAAATTTTACCATAAAATAGAGAAAGTTATTCTGATCAGTTTAAGGCAACACAAAATTTTAATTTGAGGTCCTAATAAATTGATATTAATTTATGAATTTTGACAATTATTGCAGTATCTTTCGGACCTCATAATCATATAAAATTTTGTATTAAATTCTTATAATTAATATAATAATTTATGGAATTGACAAAATTTGAAAATGAATCCTGTAGAATTAATTAAGGAATTTACGATGAAAAATGATAACGATAAAGGGTTTAAAAGAAATGTAATTTTTATCAAGACTTTTGAGTTTTAGAAAATTATGAAACTTTATAGAAAAATTATTTTATATTAGAGTGAATTTATAAAAATGTTAGAACTAATATCATTATATGGGAAGCTTATTAGGAATTGAGCCATCAGAGTACTTGAGCTTGGTCATAGGAACTATATAGCATTCCAAGAAGTCCAAAAATATTACCCAAGAGTTAGTGGGTCCAAATGGAATTAACATATTATTTTAGTAAATTTTAGTAAAGTATAATTACCTGGTTGAAGTTATAATTGGGGAATTGATAAGATAAAGCTTTAGACTTATCCAAAAACCATGAGGTGGTGTGAATGGTGTCCTCATGAGACCAACCAAGATGCCACATAGAACTAATCTATGGGAAGGAGAAAACTTAAGAAAAAACTAAGGACACATGGCATAATCTTAGCCATCCATTATGAGATAAGATTTGGGGATTCTCTAAAAGTGCTAAGTCAGTTGTTAGGTGTCCCCATGGGCCCCACTATAGCACCACCTAGCATGCAAGGCTTCCCCTTGGTGATATCATATTGACGATGTCATTTAGGATGATGATGTCATATGACACCTGGCGAATTCTATAAGCTTTGTAAATATTATGACCTTATAGGGTAAAATGGTATTTAGCCACTAAGCCTACCCTATTAATACCCCCAGCCCCTCCATTCCATTCCATCCAAAGACAAGCAAGGAAGAAGAGAGAGAAAGAGAGAAAAAAGAGAGAAAGAAAGAAGAAGAAATGAAGGGAAAAGGAGGAGGTCTAACTGAGCTATGAGCAATCCAAGGATCTTAAGGACCCGACAAGCTTAGGAAAAAAGTAACTAATTTATCCTAGTCACTATTCTAATAACTTAGAGGATTACTCTTATGAATTTAATAGTTAGAATAGAGAAATGTCTCTTTCTTAATAAGGTTAGTCATGGATAGAAAGAAAAGTAAGGAATTATCATATTAAGGGTATTACCTCAAATTAAACTTAAGTAGAGCTATCCTATATAGGGTAATAATGAAAACATTATTATGCTATGAATGTACTCTGAACTATGTAAAGAAGGAACCACAGAGCAAATGCTAAGAACTAAGGGAAAGCTACCCAGTAGGTATTAAACTTTTACCTAAACTTGTATGCTTGTTGCTTGAGTGTTGTTAATATGTTGTTGGCTTGTATTGGTTATGTGAAGCATGTATGATTGAGAAGCTCCATTTCTTTTTATGCTATGGCCATATGTTATAAGAATCATGGAAGCATGCATATGTCATTATGCAAGCATAATCACAGTAAAGCAATCATGTTTAACACTAAGCATATACTTGCATACATTGTTTATGGTACTATTTGCTATTGAGATTTCCCCAGAAATCTCACCCCTACTATTTTTGAACATAATAGGATACTATTTTGGAGAAGATGAAGATTAGAAAATTGAGGTATGACATCGTGGGCATGCTCCAAAGTAATCTCTTATAACCATACCTCCTACAACTCCCTTGACACATCCCCATGCTCTTATTTACCAGTAGTAACAGTCAAGATGTCATTCATGCCCTCTGACTTCAAGGATCCCTAGCCTCTTATTGTTTAAGATTGGTCTATATCATATAAAGAACAAACATAAGTAATAATATAATTAGTCTACTAAAACAAAATAATGCGAATGTGATCACTTGTATATGATACGCTACTTGTTTGATGAGTGTACAGCCATTTATCTTTGTGACGTACTGGAGATAGGGAGAAAGAATAATAGAAAGATCTGACTCTATGTTTTCTTCTAACATCTTCCTCTTGGCTGCCATCAAGCTTTTTCAACCTTCGCGTAACCTCTTCGAGACATTGTATGGGATAAATCATTCTTAAAAGTGTGTTCAATCGCTTTTGCCTTTCATCTTACAAGAATTGAAGTAGTTAAAATCAATACATATGATAATTAATAATGGGAATGAACTCTAAGATGTATCAACTCACAATAGCTACTGACGTAGTCTAAAGCCTAACAAATTTTCCGAAGTAGTTTCGTCAATGAATTGATACTTGATGTATGGAGAATGATGAGGCTGACTATCTTTGTCCAAACCATACACATAATAATGAGCTAGTTATGTCTGAATGCCCTCTAACGCTCAGCCTAATAAAACAACATCTTATTCTTCAAGACTTCATTTTTGGGAACATCATAAGTGAGCTGTAATAATTGCCATTGAAAGTAGAGTTAGCAACAAACAATTATATTTTTTGGTTTTTCTCTCCATACAATATAAAATAGTTAGTTTATATACCCAGATAGTGTCCAAAATTTGATTCTTCACACGACATCAACAACATCCCAAGTCTCTATGGTGATGTTAGGCTGGTTACATGCTAGGAGGCTGATATAACTTATGTACTTGGTCCTCTATTTACCAATTGGGTTTCAATATTTATCAAACTCAATCGGTAGCATTTTTCCTTCCTTCATATCTTTCACAATATCTTTCAATTGCATTGCACTTCTACCCCTCCTTTGTGTAGAGTGGCTTAAAGCATTGCTAGCATTATGATGATTAACACTATCCCTTATATTTCTATGTAGGCAATAAGAAAATCAAACATAATAAATAGATTTAACCCTATTCATTTAGCATTTATCCATGGAATAAAGAAGAAGTGCACGCATTTATCATAGGAAACTAGAAAACCTAGATTAAATAAACACATACATAGCGAATCACATACCCAAGAATAAAAGTCCCAAGAATACTTACAAAAATGAGCATGTCAAACCATGAGCACAACAAAGCACAATGAACACGAGAACAGAGAAGAATGGCTAAGCATGGTGAAGCCCTACGAATTCCATGGAGCACAACAAGTGGAGTAATGAGCGAAGTGAGAAGGAAGACTGACGAAAATCACTGCACATAAGAGATCAAAGAACATAATCAAGGATTTTGATTTGAGAGAGAAGTAAAAGAACCAGTCAGATATGAAAGACACGTGAAGTGGGCTTTAAAAATGTATTTTTAGAAGTCAATTTACACTAGACAAAATGGACATCTGGTGTAGAAATGATAGTTCTAAAATGGACCTACACCACAACTGGTTTAGAAAGCTTTCAACTTAATTTCAAGAATGCCACATTCATGGTTTGAATTTAAAATGTATTTTAGAAAAAAAAATCTACACGGATGACATGGGCATCTAGTGTAGATATGATAATTATAAACTGAGCCTTATATACAACTGGTGTAGAAAGTTTTAAACTTACACTAGTACAAAATAGACTTTTTAAAGCCCTATTTTTAAATCAGTTCTCGTGAAAACAATTTAAAAGAAATAACCAGTGGCATTTTTGTAAATAATGGTAAAATATTTACACCTAATGTAAACATGAAAAGTTTAAAAGAATTGAGCGGTGGCATTTTTGTAAATAAGAGTAAAATATTTACACCTGATATACACATGACCAATGTAAAAGAAATGAGCATTGACATTTTTATAAATAAAGGTAAAATATTCTGCACTTAACGAAATGGCATCCGGTGTAGAATATCTTTGTGTATATATTCTGCACCTGATGTATATGTGACAGGTATAAAAGATAAAATATTCTACACCTAATGGAATGGTATCCGGTGTAGAATATCCTTGAATAAATATTCTACACCTGATGTAATGACATCCGGTGTAGAATGTTCTTGCTATTAAAAATCTGACAAAATACCTTAACTTTTTACGCTTCCTTATCTTCATAAATTACATCATCGTCAATAGAGAAAACCAAACAAGGGAGAACTCATGGTTATAGGAAGCTCCACCTTCGTAACAAAATGTTTAAAACTCACTAAAGAAGAAGACCTAGATATGCGATGATCCATACCTGTGCTCGTCGTTCTCTATTATTGAAGTCTGTCGTTCTAACCTTTAAATCTCACAAAAGAAGTAGACCTAGATCTGTGATGGTGGGTGTCTATTTTTTGTCTCTTTCTTTTTGGGTTTTGTTTAAATATATTTCTATTCACTTTTGACTAGGTAAGTTAGAGGAATTGTGATAACGTTTCTACGATGTCTTCAATTAAGTGACGATGTTTATAGGTTTTTGTGTCTGTGTATATATTTGGATTTTCATTTCATTTATTAGTTCTATTTAAATATATTTCTGTTTGCATTTGAGCAGGTAACCTGAAAGAATTGTGACGATATTTTTGTGATATCTTCAATTAGGTGATAGTGTTTATGGGTTTTCATTTCTGTTTATATATATGAGTTTTCGTTTCTTGCATTTTAGGGTTCTCTGTCTTTTTTCTTTCTTTCTCTTTTTTGTTCTCTACTTGTGTTTTACAGGTACCTATTTTTCTTCATCATTCTCCTCTTCCTTCAGATTTATGACGAAGAAGGAAAGAATTTTGGTGCTTTAATAGAGAAACTGTTTGGAAGCTTATTTGATTTAAATACAGAGTTTTTTATTCTGGATTTTTTTATTTTTATATTACTTTTTAAACCGGTTGTATGAAATAATCGGTTTAAAAAAGTTAATTTTCTACACCAGTTGTGTACAACTAGTGTAGAATATCAAATTTTCTACACGAGCTGGTCCGGTGTAAGAGCCTATTTTCAACCAGTTTAGAAAACCTATTTTCTAGCAGTGTTATTTACAAAAATGTCATCAATCAGTTTTTGTTTTAAAATATAATTCATAAAGAGTAATACTCTACACTCAGAAATACTTCTTTTCTCATCCTTATGTTGGAAATCGTGCCCCAGGGGCCAATCATTGTCTTATGAACACTATTGATTTATGAATTTATTAATTGTGTTATCATATTATTTGCATGTTTATTGTGATGACCATCCTTGGATAATTCCTAATCTTATCCTAAATGTCCCTGGCTGGTCATCTGTGCGGGAGCACAGATGAAATAAGACCAGTATGACTTTGAAGATGTATAGAGATATAAATCAAAGTCATAGGCACATGTAAGAGTACAAGGTGTTGGACTGACCCGCTATGAGAGAACTGCATGGGTAACGTCATAAGCTTCTCTCATATACAAACCATGTCAATATGCCCATTGACCTGAGATCATCATGGATTCCTCCATGACAAACGCTCAGCTTTGACCTAGTCAAAAGTCACTTTTGACCGAGTGATCATAAAGACTATGTTCGGGCTTAGTGGTTTTTCATGCGGAGGAATGTGAATGGTCAAGATGGAATTTGTCCCTCACATTCGTAGAGAGATATTACTGGGCCCCTCGATGAGTGAGTCTGAGAAATGTATGGCCATACTGTAATGGAAAGGTAGTTCTATTTCTATAGTCAGACTACTCAGGGATCGAGAAAGTAACGGTCAGGAATAGGAGGATGACATTATCCATGCCTCAACCATGACCAAAATATCGCGTGACAGAAGGGACATCATATGGTTGTATAAAAGGTTACACCGTTTAACGATCCTCATATGATTTGGGTAGTCGTTATGTCTTGCTAGAGACCGCTTGTGACTTGTGGTATAGTATAACAAATGGCCAACTGCCAACTTCATATGGGCCTACAGGGTCGCACACAATAGCCCAACACGGGCTATGATGTCCAGATTCATTGAATCTAAGACATGTCCATATTCAATGAATGATCCAGGATAGAGGTATATATATTTATTTATATTTATATTCGTATATATATATATATTATATATGAGAGATATATGAGATTTAATTTATAAGGATAAATTAAATCTCTATCACGTTTGAGTTTGAAATTCAAATTGATAGGATATCTCATATAAGAGATATTTATGAGATTTAATTTATCAGGATAAATTAAATCTCTATCACATTTGAATGTGAAATTCAAATTGATATGATATCTCAAATTTGATTTATGAGAATAAATCAAATACAGTTCAGTCTTAGCTTTATTTTAAGTTAAATAAATAGGTGAATTAAATCTGTGGGACGGATTTAATATTATTTATTTAATTAGTTTCTTATCAAATTATACAATATATGATATTGCATTAATTTCGGAATTAATATAAGATTAACTCCTAAAATCCAATTCGGTAGAAGAAAACACAGAGCATCCTATATATCTTATATTAGGATCTACGTTTTGCATAGAGATATACATAGAACACGGAAAGGCCGAAGGGGACTGAGCAAAGGGTTTGTAGATAAGAAACTGTCGAAATAGAGACGGAGAGGACGAACTCTTGAGAAAGCCCTGGAGGGACAAGAGAGGCTAGCACGCCGTTCGTGGTTGGAACGCTGTTCGTGTGGATACCAGTAGAGGAAGGCGACCTGAGTCGTCGACTTCTTGCGATCGGGCAGGGAGCACGAGCCGCGGAAAGAAGTTGTGAACGTCGTGACCAAAAGCTGTGGAAGTCGCTGAGGCACACTAAGGGTAATGCTTCTTCCCACTTGACTTAAACACATACGGTAGATCCTGGCAAGGAATGGAAAAATTTTTAAATTAATTTCCGCTGCGCGTCTTCCAATTCCTTTCACCCATCCCCTGAAGCTACAACATATATGTACAACAATTTAACAAAACTTATAGCAACGAGGTAGAGTTAACATCAGAGAAAGTTATATTCGTTCAACCTATATATTGTCCTCTATTTTGACATTACATCAATAAAACACTCACGTACAAATCAATCATAATCCACTCAATCTCCATTTAATTTTGTAAACCTACTAAAAAGGAAGGGGTCTCATAAATTGAATCATCATCGTCAAGAACTCTTTTTGCTTGGAGAGCCACATACCATATTTTATTTGCCAGATCAGTGATATAGAACACTTTCTTTGCTTGGCCTACCATAATAAAAGGCTCATCCCCAAAACTTGTACTATTCAAATCAATCAATATAAATCCTAACCAATCGGCCATAACACCATTGTTTACATTGACCCACTTGTATTTGAACACAGGAACTTTAAATTTGGAGTAGTTCACCTCTCAGTTCTCTTCAACAACTCCATAATAAGGGATGACTGCTAATTACGATTGTTGTCTTTTGAACTAGAACAGTGCATAGCTTTAGCTATTAACATAACACCGCTATTTTGTACGCTACTTTTATCATACCTATAAAAGGAATACCCAATGATATGAAATGAATTCCAACTTATCACATCAAATTTAGGACCATATGCCAACTATCTAACTATATCAGAAACATCATCCTTACTTTTAACATTCTGTTTGAACCAATGTGCAAAAGATTTGTGGTGTTATCTAATCAACTTTGCACTATCATTTATTATTTCCTTTCCTAACAAGCTATGTATGAACAACCATATAGTCTTGAACTTCATCAATGTTATTCAAGATGTTTAAGTGTATTTGATATAATTCATTAAGATCAATACTCTTTATCGTCATTTCACATTGACCCCTATCTTTGGCACAGGGTTTAAGGAGACCAGTTTGTCTTACATTAGATAGGTAGTTTTGACAAAAATCCATAGCTTCTTTGGCCAATTTGGATTCCCTTTCAGGATTTTCATGCATCTTTCAATTTAGTACATCCATCATAAGTATACAGGCCTACACAGCTTCATCTCGCACTAGATAAACAATGAGGTGCACCATGATGTTAAAAAAAGTAAGAAGAAATATTTTTTCAAGTTGGAACAAAATAACATAACCCTCGTGCTCTATTTAATCCAACTTTTCAGTCTTAAAGACTTTTCCATAGATAGCATTGAAGAAGAAGCAAAGTCGGGTTATAATGTGTCTCAAATCATCTTGAAGTATGCCTCGAATAGCATCTGGTAGTAATTGTTGCATCAAGACATGACAATCATGAGGCAAGGCCTACTAAATTCAAATCTTTCATCGACACAATCTTATTAAGATTTAATGAGTACCTAGAGGGAACTTTGATTATTTGCAAACACTCAGAAATACTTCTTTTCTCATCCTTATGTTGGAAATCGTGCCCCAGGGGCCGATCATTGTCTTATGAACACTATTGATTTATGAATTTATTAATTGTGTTATCATATTATTTGCATGTTTATTGTGATGACCATCCTTGGATAATTCCTAATCTTATCCTAAATGTCCCTGGCTGGTCATCTGTGCGGGAGCACAGATGAAATAAGACCAGTATGACTTTGAAGATGTATAGAGATATAAATCAAAGTCATAGGCACATGTAAGAGTACAAGGTGTTGGACCGACCCGCTATGAGAGAACTGCATGGGTAACGTCATAAGCTTCTCTCATATACAAACCATGTCAATATGCCCATTGACCTGAGATCATCATGGATTCCTCCATGACAAACGCTCAGCTTTGACCTAGTCAAAAGTCACTTTTGACCGAGTGATCATAAAGACTATGTTCGGGCTTAGTGGTTTTTCATGCGGAGGAATGTGAATGGTCAAGATGGAATTTGTCCCTCACATTCGTAGAGAGATATTACTGGGCCCCTCGATGAGTGAGTCTGAGAAATGTATGGCCATACTGTAATGGAAAGGTAGTTCTATTTCTATAGTCAGACTACTCAGGGATCGAGAAAGTAACGGTCAGGAATAGGAGGATGACATTATCCATGCCTCAACCATGACCAAAATATCGCGTGACAGAAGGGACATCATATGGTTGTATAAAAGGTTACACCGTTTAACGATCCTCATATGATTTGGGTAGTCGTTATGTCTTGCTAGAGACCGCTTGTGACTTGTGGTATAGTATAACAAATGGCCAACTGCCAACTTCATATGGGCCTACAGGGTCGCACACAATAGCCCAACACGGGCTATGATGTCCAGATTCATTGAATCTAAGACATGTCCATATTCAATGAATGATCCAGGATAGAGGTATATATATTTATTTATATTTATATTCGTATATATATATATATTATATATGAGAGATATATGAGATTTAATTTATAAGGATAAATTAAATCTCTATCACGTTTGAGTTTGAAATTCAAATTGATAGGATATCTCATATAAGAGATATTTATGAGATTTAATTTATCAGGATAAATTAAATCTCTATCACATTTGAATGTGAAATTCAAATTGATATGATATCTCAAATTTGATTTATGAGAATAAATCAAATACAGTTCAGTCTTAGCTTTATTTTAAGTTAAATAAATAGGTGAATTAAATCTGTGGGGCGGATTTAATATTATTTATTTAATTAGTTTCTTATCAAATTATACAATATATGATATTGCATTAATTTCGGAATTAATATAAGATTAACTCCTAAAATCCAATTCGGTAGAAGAAAACACAGAGCATCCTATATATCTTATATTAGGATCTACGTTTTGCATAGAGATATACATAGAACACGGAAAGGCCGAAGGGGACTGAGCAAAGGGTTTGTAGATAAGAAACTGTCGAAATAGAGACGGAGAGGACGAACTCTTGAGAAAGCCCTGGAGGGACAAGAGAGGCTAGCACGCCGTTCGTGGTTGGAACGCTGTTCGTGTGGATACCAGTAGAGGAAGGCGACCTGAGTCGTCGACTTCTTGCGATCGGGCAGGGAGCACGAGCCGCGGAAAGAAGTTGTGAACGTCGTGACCAAAAGCTGTGGAAGTCGCTGAGGCACACTAAGGGTAATGCTTCTTCCCACTTGACTTAAACACATACGGTAGATCCTGGCAAGGAATGGAAAAATTTTTAAATTAATTTCCGCTGCGCGTCTTCCAATTCCTTTCACCCATCCCCTGAAGCTACAACATATATGTACAACAATTTAACAAAACTTATAGCAACGAGGTAGAGTTAACATCAGAGAAAGTTATATTCGTTCAACCTATATATTGTCCTCTATTTTGACATTACATCAATAAAACACTCACGTACAAATCAATCATAATCCACTCAATCTCCATTTAATTTTGTAAACCTACTAAAAAGGAAGGGGTCTCATAAATTGAATCATCATCGTCAAGAACTCTTTTTGCTTGGAGAGCCACATACCATATTTTATTTGCCAGATCAGTGATATAGAACACTTTCTTTGCTTGGCCTACCATAATAAAAGGCTCATCCCCAAAACTTGTACTATTCAAATCAGTCAATATAAATCCTAACCAATCGGCCATAACACCATTGTTTACATTGACCCACTTGTATTTGAACACAGGAACTTTAAATTTGGAGTAGTTCACCTCTCAGTTCTCTTCAACAACTCCATAATAAGGGATGACTGCTAATTACGATTGTTGTCTTTTGAACTAGAACAGTGCATAGCTTTAGCTATTAACATAACACCGCTATTTTGTACGCTACTTTTATCATACCTATAAAAGGAATACCCAATGATATGAAATGAATTCCAACTTATCACATCAAATTTAGGACCATATGCCAACTATCTAACTATATCAGAAACATCATCCTTACTTTTAACATTCTGTTTGAACCAATGTGCAAAAGATTTGTGGTGTTATCTAATCAACTTTGCACTATCATTTATTATTTCCTTTCCTAACAAGCTATGTATGAACAACCATATAGTCTTGAACTTCATCAATGTTATTCAAGATGTTTAAGTGTATTTGATATAATTCATTAAGATCAATACTCTTTATCGTCATTTCACATTGACCCCTATCTTTGGCACAGGGTTTAAGGAGACCAGTTTGTCTTACATTAGATAGGTAGTTTTGACAAAAATCCATAGCTTCTTTGGCCAATTTGGATTCCCTTTCAGGATTTTCATGCATCTTTCAATTTAGTACATCCATCATAAGTATACAGGCCTACACAGCTTCATCTCGCACTAGATAAACAATGAGGTGCACCATGATGTTAAAAAAAGTAAGAAGAAATATTTTTTCAAGTTGGAACAAAATAACATAACCCTCGTGCTCTATTTAATCCAACTTTTCAGTCTTAAAGACTTTTCCATAGATAGCATTGAAGAAGAAGCAAAGTCGGGTTATAATGTGTCTCAAATCATCTTGAAGTATGCCTCGAATAGCATCTGGTAGTAATTGTTGCATCAAGACATGACAATCATGAGGCAAGGCCTACTAAATTCAAATCTTTCATCGACACAATCTTATTAAGATTTAATGAGTACCTAGAGGGAACTTTGATTATTTGCAAACACTCAGAAATACTTCTTTTCTCATCCTTATGTTGGAAATCGTGCCCCAGGGGCCGATCATTGTCTTATGAACACTATTGATTTATGAATTTATTAATTGTGTTATCATATTATTTGCATGTTTATTGTGATGACCATCCTTGGATAATTCCTAATCTTATCCTAAATGTCCCTGGCTGGTCATCTGTGCGGGAGCACAGATGAAATAAGACCAGTATGACTTTGAAGATGTATAGAGATATAAATCAAAGTCATAGGCACATGTAAGAGTACAAGGTGTTGGACCGACCCGCTATGAGAGAACTGCATGGGTAACGTCATAAGCTTCTCTCATATACAAACCATGTCAATATGCCCATTGACCTGAGATCATCATGGATTCCTCCATGACAAACGCTCAGCTTTGACCTAGTCAAAAGTCACTTTTGACCGAGTGATCATAAAGACTATGTTCGGGCTTAGTGGTTTTTCATGCGGAGGAATGTGAATGGTCAAGATGGAATTTGTCCCTCACATTCGTAGAGAGATATTACTGGGCCCCTCGATGAGTGAGTATGAGAAATGTATGGCCATACTGTAATGGAAAGGTAGTTCTATTTCTATAGTCAGACTACTCAGGGATCGAGAAAGTAACGGTCAGGAATAGGAGGATGACATTATCCATGCCTCAACCATGACCAAAATATCGCGTGACAGAAGGGACATCATATGGTTGTATAAAAGGTTACACCGTTTAACGATCCTCATATGATTTGGGTAGTCGTTATGTCTTGCTAGAGACCGCTTGTGACTTGTGGTATAGTATAACAAATGGCCAACTGCCAACTTCATATGGGCCTACAGGGTCGCACACAATAGCCCAACACGGGCTATGATGTCCAGATTCATTGAATCTAAGACATGTCCATATTCAATGAATGATCCAGGATAGAGGTATATATATTTATTTATATTTATATTCGTATATATATATATATATATATTATATATGAGAGATATATGAGATTTAATTTATAAGGATAAATTAAATCTCTATCACGTTTGAGTTTGAAATTCAAATTGATAGGATATCTCATATAAGAGATATTTATGAGATTTAATTTATCAGGATAAATTAAATCTCTATCACATTTGAATGTGAAATTCAAATTGATATGATATCTCAAATTTGATTTATGAGAATAAATCAAATACAGTTCAGTCTTAGCTTTATTTTAAGTTAAATAAATAGGTGAATTAAATCTGTGGGGCGGATTTAATATTATTTATTTAATTAGTTTCTTATCAAATTATACAATATATGATATTGCATTAATTTCGGAATTAATATAAGATTAACTCCTAAAATCCAATTCGGTAGAAGAAAACACAGAGCATCCTATATATCTTATATTAGGATCTACGTTTTGCATAGAGATATACATAGAACACGGAAAGGCCGAAGGGGACTGAGCAAAGGGTTTGTAGATAAGAAACTGTCGAAATAGAGACGGAGAGGACGAACTCTTGAGAAAGCCCTGGAGGGACAAGAGAGGCTAGCACGCCGTTCGTGGTTGGAACGCTGTTCGTGTGGATACCAGTAGAGGAAGGCGACCTGAGTCGTCGACTTCTTGCGATCGGGCAGGGAGCACGAGCCGCGGAAAGAAGTTGTGAACGTCGTGACCAAAAGCTGTGGAAGTCGCTGAGGCACACTAAGGGTAATGCTTCTTCCCACTTGACTTAAACACATACGGTAGATCCTGGCAAGGAATGGAAAAATTTTTAAATTAATTTCCGCTGCGCGTCTTCCAATTCCTTTCACCCATCCCCTGAAGCTACAACATATATGTACAACAATTTAACAAAACTTATAGCAACGAGGTAGAGTTAACATCAGAGAAAGTTATATTCGTTCAACCTATATATTGTCCTCTATTTTGACATTACATCAATAAAACACTCACGTACAAATCAATCATAATCCACTCAATCTCCATTTAATTTTGTAAACCTACTAAAAAGGAAGGGGTCTCATAAATTGAATCATCATCGTCAAGAACTCTTTTTGCTTGGAGAGCCACATACCATATTTTATTTGCCAGATCAGTGATATAGAACACTTTCTTTGCTTGGCCTACCATAATAAAAGGCTCATCCCCAAAACTTGTACTATTCAAATCAGTCAATATAAATCCTAACCAATCGGCCATAACACCATTGTTTACATTGACCCACTTGTATTTGAACACAGGAACTTTAAATTTGGAGTAGTTCACCTCTCAGTTCTCTTCAACAACTCCATAATAAGGGATGACTGCTAATTACGATTGTTGTCTTTTGAACTAGAACAGTGCATAGCTTTAGCTATTAACATAACACCGCTATTTTGTACGCTACTTTTATCATACCTATAAAAGGAATACCCAATGATATGAAATGAATTCCAACTTATCACATCAAATTTAGGACCATATGCCAACTATCTAACTATATCAGAAACATCATCCTTACTTTTAACATTCTGTTTGAACCAATGTGCAAAAGATTTGTGGTGTTATCTAATCAACTTTGCACTATCATTTATTATTTCCTTTCCTAACAAGCTATGTATGAACAACCATATAGTCTTGAACTTCATCAATGTTATTCAAGATGTTTAAGTGTATTTGATATAATTCATTAAGATCAATACTCTTTATCGTCATTTCACATTGACCCCTATCTTTGGCACAGGGTTTAAGGAGACCAGTTTGTCTTACATTAGATAGGTAGTTTTGACAAAAATCCATAGCTTCTTTGGCCAATTTGGATTCCCTTTCAGGATTTTCATGCATCTTTCAATTTAGTACATCCATCATAAGTATACAGGCCTACACAGCTTCATCTCGCACTAGATAAACAATGAGGTGCACCATGATGTTAAAAAAAGTAAGAAGAAATATTTTTTCAAGTTGGAACAAAATAACATAACCCTCGTGCTCTATTTAATCCAACTTTTCAGTCTTAAAGACTTTTCCATAGATAGCATTGAAGAAGAAGCAAAGTCGGGTTATAATGTGTCTCAAATCATCTTGAAGTATGCCTCGAATAGCATCTGGTAGTAATTGTTGCATCAAGACATGACAATCATGAGGCAAGGCCTACTAAATTCAAATCTTTCATCGACACAATCTTATTAAGATTTAATGAGTACCTAGAGGGAACTTTGATTATTTGCAAACACTCAGAAATACTTCTTTTCTCATCCTTATGTTGGAAATCGTGCCCCAGGGGCCGATCATTGTCTTATGAACACTATTGATTTATGAATTTATTAATTGTGTTATCATATTATTTGCATGTTTATTGTGATGACCATCCTTGGATAATTCCTAATCTTATCCTAAATGTCCCTGGCTGGTCATCTGTGCGGGAGCACAGATGAAATAAGACCAGTATGACTTTGAAGATGTATAGAGATATAAATCAAAGTCATAGGCACATGTAAGAGTACAAGGTGTTGGACCGACCCGCTATGAGAGAACTGCATGGGTAACGTCATAAGCTTCTCTCATATACAAACCATGTCAATATGCCCATTGACCTGAGATCATCATGGATTCCTCCATGACAAACGCTCAGCTTTGACCTAGTCAAAAGTCACTTTTGACCGAGTGATCATAAAGACTATGTTCGGGCTTAGTGGTTTTTCATGCGGAGGAATGTGAATGGTCAAGATGGAATTTGTCCCTCACATTCGTAGAGAGATATTACTGGGCCCCTCGATGAGTGAGTATGAGAAATGTATGGCCATACTGTAATGGAAAGGTAGTTCTATTTCTATAGTCAGACTACTCAGGGATCGAGAAAGTAACGGTCAGGAATAGGAGGATGACATTATCCATGCCTCAACCATGACCAAAATATCGCGTGACAGAAGGGACATCATATGGTTGTATAAAAGGTTACACCGTTTAACGATCCTCATATGATTTGGGTAGTCGTTATGTCTTGCTAGAGACCGCTTGTGACTTGTGGTATAGTATAACAAATGGCCAACTGCCAACTTCATATGGGCCTACAGGGTCGCACACAATAGCCCAACACGGGCTATGATGTCCAGATTCATTGAATCTAAGACATGTCCATATTCAATGAATGATCCAGGATAGAGGTATATATATTTATTTATATTTATATTCGTATATATATATATATATATATTATATATGAGAGATATATGAGATTTAATTTATAAGGATAAATTAAATCTCTATCACGTTTGAGTTTGAAATTCAAATTGATAGGATATCTCATATAAGAGATATTTATGAGATTTAATTTATCAGGATAAATTAAATCTCTATCACATTTGAATGTGAAATTCAAATTGATATGATATCTCAAATTTGATTTATGAGAATAAATCAAATACAGTTCAGTCTTAGCTTTATTTTAAGTTAAATAAATAGGTGAATTAAATCTGTGGGGCGGATTTAATATTATTTATTTAATTAGTTTCTTATCAAATTATACAATATATGATATTGCATTAATTTCGGAATTAATATAAGATTAACTCCTAAAATCCAATTCGGTAGAAGAAAACACAGAGCATCCTATATATCTTATATTAGGATCTACGTTTTGCATAGAGATATACATAGAACACGGAAAGGCCGAAGGGGACTGAGCAAAGGGTTTGTAGATAAGAAACTGTCGAAATAGAGACGGAGAGGACGAACTCTTGAGAAAGCCCTGGAGGGACAAGAGAGGCTAGCACGCCGTTCGTGGTTGGAACGCTGTTCGTGTGGATACCAGTAGAGGAAGGCGACCTGAGTCGTCGACTTCTTGCGATCGGGCAGGGAGCACGAGCCGCGGAAAGAAGTTGTGAACGTCGTGACCAAAAGCTGTGGAAGTCGCTGAGGCACACTAAGGGTAATGCTTCTTCCCACTTGACTTAAACACATACGGTAGATCCTGGCAAGGAATGGAAAAATTTTTAAATTAATTTCCGCTGCGCGTCTTCCAATTCCTTTCACCCATCCCCTGAAGCTACAACATATATGTACAACAATTTAACAAAACTTATAGCAACGAGGTAGAGTTAACATCAGAGAAAGTTATATTCGTTCAACCTATATATTGTCCTCTATTTTGACATTACATCAATAAAACACTCACGTACAAATCAATCATAATCCACTCAATCTCCATTTAATTTTGTAAACCTACTAAAAAGGAAGGGGTCTCATAAATTGAATCATCATCGTCAAGAACTCTTTTTGCTTGGAGAGCCACATACCATATTTTATTTGCCAGATCAGTGATATAGAACACTTTCTTTGCTTGGCCTACCATAATAAAAGGCTCATCCCCAAAACTTGTACTATTCAAATCAGTCAATATAAATCCTAACCAATCGGCCATAACACCATTGTTTACATTGACCCACTTGTATTTGAACACAGGAACTTTAAATTTGGAGTAGTTCACCTCTCAGTTCTCTTCAACAACTCCATAATAAGGGATGACTGCTAATTACGATTGTTGTCTTTTGAACTAGAACAGTGCATAGCTTTAGCTATTAACATAACACCGCTATTTTGTACGCTACTTTTATCATACCTATAAAAGGAATACCCAATGATATGAAATGAATTCCAACTTATCACATCAAATTTAGGACCATATGCCAACTATCTAACTATATCAGAAACATCATCCTTACTTTTAACATTCTGTTTGAACCAATGTGCAAAAGATTTGTGGTGTTATCTAATCAACTTTGCACTATCATTTATTATTTCCTTTCCTAACAAGCTATGTATGAACAACCATATAGTCTTGAACTTCATCAATGTTATTCAAGATGTTTAAGTGTATTTGATATAATTCATTAAGATCAATACTCTTTATCGTCATTTCACATTGACCCCTATCTTTGGCACAGGGTTTAAGGAGACCAGTTTGTCTTACATTAGATAGGTAGTTTTGACAAAAATCCATAGCTTCTTTGGCCAATTTGGATTCCCTTTCAGGATTTTCATGCATCTTTCAATTTAGTACATCCATCATAAGTATACAGGCCTACACAGCTTCATCTCGCACTAGATAAACAATGAGGTGCACCATGATGTTAAAAAAAGTAAGAAGAAATATTTTTTCAAGTTGGAACAAAATAACATAACCCTCGTGCTCTATTTAATCCAACTTTTCAGTCTTAAAGACTTTTCCATAGATAGCATTGAAGAAGAAGCAAAGTCGGGTTATAATGTGTCTCAAATCATCTTGAAGTATGCCTCGAATAGCATCTGGTAGTAATTGTTGCATCAAGACATGACAATCATGAGGCAAGGCCTACTAAATTCAAATCTTTCATCGACACAATCTTATTAAGATTTAATGAGTACCTAGAGGGAACTTTGATTATTTGCAAACACTCAGAAATACTTCTTTTCTCATCCTTATGTTGGAAATCGTGCCCCAGGGGCCGATCATTGTCTTATGAACACTATTGATTTATGAATTTATTAATTGTGTTATCATATTATTTGCATGTTTATTGTGATGACCATCCTTGGATAATTCCTAATCTTATCCTAAATGTCCCTGGCTGGTCATCTGTGCGGGAGCACAGATGAAATAAGACCAGTATGACTTTGAAGATGTATAGAGATATAAATCAAAGTCATAGGCACATGTAAGAGTACAAGGTGTTGGACCGACCCGCTATGAGAGAACTGCATGGGTAACGTCATAAGCTTCTCTCATATACAAACCATGTCAATATGCCCATTGACCTGAGATCATCATGGATTCCTCCATGACAAACGCTCAGCTTTGACCTAGTCAAAAGTCACTTTTGACCGAGTGATCATAAAGACTATGTTCGGGCTTAGTGGTTTTTCATGCGGAGGAATGTGAATGGTCAAGATGGAATTTGTCCCTCACATTCGTAGAGAGATATTACTGGGCCCCTCGATGAGTGAGTCTGAGAAATGTATGGCCATACTGTAATGGAAAGGTAGTTCTATTTCTATAGTCAGACTACTCAGGGATCGAGAAAGTAACGGTCAGGAATAGGAGGATGACATTATCCATGCCTCAACCATGACCAAAATATCACGTGACAGAAGGGACATCATATGGTTGTATAAAAGGTTACACCGTTTAACGATCCTCATATGATTTGGGTAGTCGTTATGTCTTGCTAGAGACCGCTTGTGACTTGTGGTATAGTATAACAAATGGCCAACTGCCAACTTCATATGGGCCTACAGGGTCGCACACAATAGCCCAACACGGGCTATGATGTCCAGATTCATTGAATCTAAGACATGTCCATATTCAATGAATGATCCAGGATAGAGGTATATATATTTATTTATATTTATATTCGTATATATATATATATATATATTATATATGAGAGATATATGAGATTTAATTTATAAGGATAAATTAAATCTCTATCACGTTTGAGTTTGAAATTCAAATTGATAGGATATCTCATATAAGAGATATTTATGAGATTTAATTTATCAGGATAAATTAAATCTCTATCACATTTGAATGTGAAATTCAAATTGATATGATATCTCAAATTTGATTTATGAGAATAAATCAAATACAGTTCAGTCTTAGCTTTATTTTAAGTTAAATAAATAGGTGAATTAAATCTGTGGGGCGGATTTAATATTATTTATTTAATTAGTTTCTTATCAAATTATACAATATATGATATTGCATTAATTTCGGAATTAATATAAGATTAACTCCTAAAATCCAATTCGGTAGAAGAAAACACAGAGCATCCTATATATCTTATATTAGGATCTACGTTTTGCATAGAGATATACATAGAACACGGAAAGGCCGAAGGGGACTGAGCAAAGGGTTTGTAGATAAGAAACTGTCGAAATAGAGACGGAGAGGACGAACTCTTGAGAAAGCCCTGGAGGGACAAGAGAGGCTAGCACGCCGTTCGTGGTTGGAACGCTGTTCGTGTGGATACCAGTAGAGGAAGGCGACCTGAGTCGTCGACTTCTTGCGATCGGGCAGGGAGCACGAGCCGCGGAAAGAAGTTGTGAACGTCGTGACCAAAAGCTGTGGAAGTCGCTGAGGCACACTAAGGGTAATGCTTCTTCCCACTTGACTTAAACACATACGGTAGATCCTGGCAAGGAATGGAAAAATTTTTAAATTAATTTCCGCTGCGCGTCTTCCAATTCCTTTCACCCATCCCCTGAAGCTACAACATATATGTACAACAATTTAACAAAACTTATAGCAACGAGGTAGAGTTAACATCAGAGAAAGTTATATTCGTTCAACCTATATATTGTCCTCTATTTTGACATTACATCAATAAAACACTCACGTACAAATCAATCATAATCCACTCAATCTCCATTTAATTTTGTAAACCTACTAAAAAGGAAGGGGTCTCATAAATTGAATCATCATCGTCAAGAACTCTTTTTGCTTGGAGAGCCACATACCATATTTTATTTGCCAGATCAGTGATATAGAACACTTTCTTTGCTTGGCCTACCATAATAAAAGGCTCATCCCCAAAACTTGTACTATTCAAATCAATCAATATAAATCCTAACCAATCGGCCATAACACCATTGTTTACATTGACCCACTTGTATTTGAACACAGGAACTTTAAATTTGGAGTAGTTCACCTCTCAGTTCTCTTCAACAACTCCATAATAAGGGATGACTGCTAATTACGATTGTTGTCTTTTGAACTAGAACAGTGCATAGCTTTAGCTATTAACATAACACCGCTATTTTGTACGCTACTTTTATCATACCTATAAAAGGAATACCCAATGATATGAAATGAATTCCAACTTATCACATCAAATTTAGGACCATATGCCAACTATCTAACTATATCAGAAACATCATCCTTACTTTTAACATTCTGTTTGAACCAATGTGCAAAAGATTTGTGGTGTTATCTAATCAACTTTGCACTATCATTTATTATTTCCTTTCCTAACAAGCTATGTATGAACAACCATATAGTCTTGAACTTCATCAATGTTATTCAAGATGTTTAAGTGTATTTGATATAATTCATTAAGATCAATACTCTTTATCGTCATTTCACATTGACCCCTATCTTTGGCACAGGGTTTAAGGAGACCAGTTTGTCTTACATTAGATAGGTAGTTTTGACAAAAATCCATAGCTTCTTTGGCCAATTTGGATTCCCTTTCAGGATTTTCATGCATCTTTCAATTTAGTACATCCATCATAAGTATACAGGCCTACACAGCTTCATCTCGCACTAGATAAACAATGAGGTGCACCATGATGTTAAAAAAAGTAAGAAGAAATATTTTTTCAAGTTGGAACAAAATAACATAACCCTCGTGCTCTATTTAATCCAACTTTTCAGTCTTAAAGACTTTTCCATAGATAGCATTGAAGAAGAAGCAAAGTCGGGTTATAATGTGTCTCAAATCATCTTGAAGTATGCCTCGAATAGCATCTGGTAGTAATTGTTGCATCAAGACATGACAATCATGAGGCAAGGCCTACTAAATTCAAATCTTTCATCGACACAATCTTATTAAGATTTAATGAGTACCTAGAGGGAACTTTGATTATTTGCAAACACTCAGAAATACTTCTTTTCTCATCCTTATGTTGGAAATCGTGCCCCAGGGGCCGATCATTGTCTTATGAACACTATTGATTTATGAATTTATTAATTGTGTTATCATATTATTTGCATGTTTATTGTGATGACCATCCTTGGATAATTCCTAATCTTATCCTAAATGTCCCTGGCTGGTCATCTGTGCGGGAGCACAGATGAAATAAGACCAGTATGACTTTGAAGATGTATAGAGATATAAATCAAAGTCATAGGCACATGTAAGAGTACAAGGTGTTGGACCGACCCGCTATGAGAGAACTGCATGGGTAACGTCATAAGCTTCTCTCATATACAAACCATGTCAATATGCCCATTGACCTGAGATCATCATGGATTCCTCCATGACAAACGCTCAGCTTTGACCTAGTCAAAAGTCACTTTTGACCGAGTGATCATAAAGACTATGTTCGGGCTTAGTGGTTTTTCATGCGGAGGAATGTGAATGGTCAAGATGGAATTTGTCCCTCACATTCGTAGAGAGATATTACTGGGCCCCTCGATGAGTGAGTATGAGAAATGTATGGCCATACTGTAATGGAAAGGTAGTTCTATTTCTATAGTCAGACTACTCAGGGATCGAGAAAGTAACGGTCAGGAATAGGAGGATGACATTATCCATGCCTCAACCATGACCAAAATATCGCGTGACAGAAGGGACATCATATGGTTGTATAAAAGGTTACACCGTTTAACGATCCTCATATGATTTGGGTAGTCGTTATGTCTTGCTAGAGACCGCTTGTGACTTGTGGTATAGTATAACAAATGGCCAACTGCCAACTTCATATGGGCCTACAGGGTCGCACACAATAGCCCAACACGGGCTATGATGTCCAGATTCATTGAATCTAAGACATGTCCATATTCAATGAATGATCCAGGATAGAGGTATATATATTTATTTATATTTATATTCGTATATATATATATATATATTATATATGAGAGATATATGAGATTTAATTTATAAGGATAAATTAAATCTCTATCACGTTTGAGTTTGAAATTCAAATTGATAGGATATCTCATATAAGAGATATTTATAAGATTTAATTTATAAGGATAAATTAAATCTCTATCACATTTGAATGTGAAATTCAAATTGATATGATATCTCAAATTTGATTTATGAGAATAAATCAAATACAGTTCAGTCTTAGCTTTATTTTAAGTTAAATAAATAGGTGAATTAAATCTGTGGGGCGGATTTAATATTATTTATTTAATTAGTTTCTTATCAAATTATACAATATATGATATTGCATTAATTTCGGAATTAATATAAGATTAACTCCTAAAATCCAATTCGGTAGAAGAAAACACAGAGCATCCTATATATCTTATATTAGGATCTACGTTTTGCATAGAGATATACATAGAACACGGAAAGGCCGAAGGGGACTGAGCAAAGGGTTTGTAGATAAGAAACTGTCGAAATAGAGACGGAGAGGACGAACTCTTGAGAAAGCCCTGGAGGGACAAGAGACGCTAGCACGCCGTTCGTGGTTGGAACGCTGTTCGTGTGGATACCAGTAGAGGAAGGCGACCTGAGTCGTCGACTTCTTGCGATCGGGCAGGGAGCACGAGCCGCGGAAAGAAGTTGTGAACGTCGTGACCAAAAGCTGTGGAAGTCGCTGAGGCACACTAAGGGTAATGCTTCTTCCCACTTGACTTAAACACATACGGTAGATCCTGGCAAGGAATGGAAAAATTTTTAAATTAATTTCCGCTGCGCGTCTTCCAATTCCTTTCACCCATCCCCTGAAGCTACAACATATATGTACAACAATTTAACAAAACTTATAGCAACGAGGTAGAGTTAACATCAGAGAAAGTTATATTCGTTCAACCTATATATTGTCCTCTATTTTGACATTACATCAATAAAACACTCACGTACAAATCAATCATAATCCACTCAATCTCCATTTAATTTTGTAAACCTACTAAAAAGGAAGGGGTCTCATAAATTGAATCATCATCGTCAAGAACTCTTTTTGCTTGGAGAGCCACATACCATATTTTATTTGCCAGATCAGTGATATAGAACACTTTCTTTGCTTGGCCTACCATAATAAAAGGCTCATCCCCAAAACTTGTACTATTCAAATCAATCAATATAAATCCTAACCAATCGGCCATAACACCATTGTTTACATTGACCCACTTGTATTTGAACACAGGAACTTTAAATTTGGAGTAGTTCACCTCTCAGTTCTCTTCAACAACTCCATAATAAGGGATGACTGCTAATTACGATTGTTGTCTTTTGAACTAGAACAGTGCATAGCTTTAGCTATTAACATAACACCGCTATTTTGTACGCTACTTTTATCATACCTATAAAAGGAATACCCAATGATATGAAATGAATTCCAACTTATCACATCAAATTTAGGACCATATGCCAACTATCTAACTATATCAGAAACATCATCCTTACTTTTAACATTCTGTTTGAACCAATGTGCAAAAGATTTGTGGTGTTATCTAATCAACTTTGCACTATCATTTATTATTTCCTTTCCTAACAAGCTATGTATGAACAACCATATAGTCTTGAACTTCATCAATGTTATTCAAGATGTTTAAGTGTATTTGATATAATTCATTAAGATCAATACTCTTTATCGTCATTTCACATTGACCCCTATCTTTGGCACAGGGTTTAAGGAGACCAGTTTGTCTTACATTAGATAGGTAGTTTTGACAAAAATCCATAGCTTCTTTGGCCAATTTGGATTCCCTTTCAGGATTTTCATGCATCTTTCAATTTAGTACATCCATCATAAGTATACAGGCCTACACAGCTTCATCTCGCACTAGATAAACAATGAGGTGCACCATGATGTTAAAAAAAGTAAGAAGAAATATTTTTTCAAGTTGGAACAAAATAACATAACCCTCGTGCTCTATTTAATCCAACTTTTCAGTCTTAAAGACTTTTCCATAGATAGCATTGAAGAAGAAGCAAAGTCGGGTTATAATGTGTCTCAAATCATCTTGAAGTATGCCTCGAATAGCATCTGGTAGTAATTGTTGCATCAAGACATGACAATCATGAGGCAAGGCCTACTAAATTCAAATCTTTCATCGACACAATCTTATTAAGATTTAATGAGTACCTAGAGGGAACTTTGATTATTTGCAAACACTCAGAAATACTTCTTTTCTCATCCTTATGTTGGAAATCGTGCCCCAGGGGCCGATCATTGTCTTATGGACACTATTGATTTATGAATTTATTAATTGTGTTATCATATTATTTGCATGTTTATTGTGATGACCATCCTTGGATAATTCCTAATCTTATCCTAAATGTCCCTGGCTGGTCATCTGTGCGGGAGCACAGATGAAATAAGACCAGTATGACTTTGAAGATGTATAGAGATATAAATCAAAGTCATAGGCACATGTAAGAGTACAAGGTGTTGGACCGACCCGCTATGAGAGAACTGCATGGGTAACGTCATAAGCTTCTCTCATATACAAACCATGTCAATATGCCCATTGACCTGAGATCATCATGGATTCCTCCATGACAAACGCTCAGCTTTGACCTAGTCAAAAGTCACTTTTGACCGAGTGATCATAAAGACTATGTTCGGGCTTAGTGGTTTTTCATGCGGAGGAATGTGAATGGTCAAGATGGAATTTGTCCCTCACATTCGTAGAGAGATATTACTGGGCCCCTCGATGAGTGAGTCTGAGAAATGTATGGCCATACTGTAATGGAAAGGTAGTTCTATTTCTATAGTCAGACTACTCAGGGATCGAGAAAGTAACGGTCAGGAATAGGAGGATGACATTATCCATGCCTCAACCATGACCAAAATATCGCGTGACAGAAGGGACATCATATGGTTGTATAAAAGGTTACACCGTTTAACGATCCTCATATGATTTGGGTAGTCGTTATGTCTTGCTAGAGACCGCTTGTGACTTGTGCTATAGTATAACAAATGGCCAACTGCCAACTTCATATGGGCCTACAGGGTCGCACACAATAGCCCAACACGGGCTATGATGTCCAGATTCATTGAATCTAAGACATGTCCATATTCAATGAATGATCCAGGATAGAGGTATATATATTTATTTATATTTATATTCGTATATATATATATATATATTATATATGAGAGATATATGAGATTTAATTTATAAGGATAAATTAAATCTCTATCACGTTTGAGTTTGAAATTCAAATTGATAGGATATCTCATATAAGAGATATTTATAAGATTTAATTTATAAGGATAAATTAAATCTCTATCACATTTGAATGTGAAATTCAAATTGATATGATATCTCAAATTTGATTTATGAGAATAAATCAAATACAGTTCAGTCTTAGCTTTATTTTAAGTTAAATAAATAGGTGAATTAAATCTGTGGGGCGGATTTAATATTATTTATTTAATTAGTTTCTTATCAAATTATACAATATATGATATTGCATTAATTTCGGAATTAATATAAGATTAACTCCTAAAATCCAATTCGGTAGAAGAAAACACAGAGCATCCTATATATCTTATATTAGGATCTACGTTTTGCATAGAGATATACATAGAACACGGAAAGGCCGAAGGGGACTGAGCAAAGGGTTTGTAGATAAGAAACTGTCGAAATAGAGACGGAGAGGACGAACTCTTGAGAAAGCCCTGGAGGGACAAGAGACGCTAGCACGCCGTTCGTGGTTGGAACGCTGTTCGTGTGGATACCAGTAGAGGAAGGCGACCTGAGTCGTCGACTTCTTGCGATCGGGCAGGGAGCACGAGCCGCGGAAAGAAGTTGTGAACGTCGTGACCAAAAGCTGTGGAAGTCGCTGAGGCACACTAAGGGTAATGCTTCTTCCCACTTGACTTAAACACATACGGTAGATCCTGGCAAGGAATGGAAAAATTTTTAAATTAATTTCCGCTGCGCGTCTTCCAATTCCTTTCACCCATCCCCTGAAGCTACAACATATATGTACAACAATTTAACAAAACTTATAGCAACGAGGTAGAGTTAACATCAGAGAAAGTTATATTCGTTCAACCTATATATTGTCCTCTATTTTGACATTACATCAATAAAACACTCACGTACAAATCAATCATAATCCACTCAATCTCCATTTAATTTTGTAAACCTACTAAAAAGGAAGGGGTCTCATAAATTGAATCATCATCGTCAAGAACTCTTTTTGCTTGGAGAGCCACATACCATATTTTATTTGCCAGATCAGTGATATAGAACACTTTCTTTGCTTGGCCTACCATAATAAAAGGCTCATCCCCAAAACTTGTACTATTCAAATCAATCAATATAAATCCTAACCAATCGGCCATAACACCATTGTTTACATTGACCCACTTGTATTTGAACACAGGAACTTTAAATTTGGAGTAGTTCACCTCTCAGTTCTCTTCAACAACTCCATAATAAGGGATGACTGCTAATTACGATTGTTGTCTTTTGAACTAGAACAGTGCATAGCTTTAGCTATTAACATAACACCGCTATTTTGTACGCTACTTTTATCATACCTATAAAAGGAATACCCAATGATATGAAATGAATTCCAACTTATCACATCAAATTTAGGACCATATGCCAACTATCTAACTATATCAGAAACATCATCCTTACTTTTAACATTCTGTTTGAACCAATGTGCAAAAGATTTGTGGTGTTATCTAATCAACTTTGCACTATCATTTATTATTTCCTTTCCTAACAAGCTATGTATGAACAACCATATAGTCTTGAACTTCATCAATGTTATTCAAGATGTTTAAGTGTATTTGATATAATTCATTAAGATCAATACTCTTTATCGTCATTTCACATTGACCTCTATCTTTGGCACAGGGTTTAAGGAGACCAGTTTGTCTTACATTAGATAGGTAGTTTTGACAAAAATCCATAGCTTCTTTGGCCAATTTGGATTCCCTTTCAGGATTTTCATGCATCTTTCAATTTAGTACATCCATCATAAGTATACAGGCCTACACAGCTTCATCTCGCACTAGATAAACAATGAGGTGCACCATGATGTTAAAAAAAGTAAGAAGAAATATTTTTTCAAGTTGGAACAAAATAACATAACCCTCGTGCTCTATTTAATCCAACTTTTCAGTCTTAAAGACTTTTCCATAGATAGCATTGAAGAAGAAGCAAAGTCGGGTTATAATGTGTCTCAAATCATCTTGAAGTATGCCTCGAATAGCATCTGGTAGTAATTGTTGCATCAAGACATGACAATCATGAGGCAAGGCCTACTAAATTCAAATCTTTCATCGACACAATCTTATTAAGATTTAATGAGTACCTAGAGGGAACTTTGATTATTTGCAAACACTCAGAAATACTTCTTTTCTCATCCTTATGTTGGAAATCGTGCCCCAGGGGCCGATCATTGTCTTATGGACACTATTGATTTATGAATTTATTAATTGTGTTATCATATTATTTGCATGTTTATTGTGATGACCATCCTTGGATAATTCCTAATCTTATCCTAAATGTCCCTGGCTGGTCATCTGTGCGGGAGCACAGATGAAATAAGACCAGTATGACTTTGAAGATGTATAGAGATATAAATCAAAGTCATAGGCACATGTAAGAGTACAAGGTGTTGGACCGACCCGCTATGAGAGAACTGCATGGGTAACGTCATAAGCTTCTCTCATATACAAACCATGTCAATATGCCCATTGACCTGAGATCATCATGGATTCCTCCATGACAAACGCTCAGCTTTGACCTAGTCAAAAGTCACTTTTGACCGAGTGATCATAAAGACTATGTTCGGGCTTAGTGGTTTTTCATGCGGAGGAATGTGAATGGTCAAGATGGAATTTGTCCCTCACATTCGTAGAGAGATATTACTGGGCCCCTCGATGAGTGAGTCTGAGAAATGTATGGCCATACTGTAATGGAAAGGTAGTTCTATTTCTATAGTCAGACTACTCAGGGATCGAGAAAGTAACGGTCAGGAATAGGAGGATGACATTATCCATGCCTCAACCATGACCAAAATATCGCGTGACAGAAGGGACATCATATGGTTGTATAAAAGGTTACACCGTTTAACGATCCTCATATGATTTGGGTAGTCGTTATGTCTTGCTAGAGACCGCTTGTGACTTGTGCTATAGTATAACAAATGGCCAACTGCCAACTTCATATGGGCCTACAGGGTCGCACACAATAGCCCAACACGGGCTATGATGTCCAGATTCATTGAATCTAAGACATGTCCATATTCAATGAATGATCCAGGATAGAGGTATATATATTTATTTATATTTATATTCGTATATACATATATATATATATATATTATATATGAGAGATATATGAGATTTAATTTATAAGGATAAATTAAATCTCTATCACGTTTGAGTTTGAAATTCAAATTGATAGGATATCTCATATAAGAGATATTTATAAGATTTAATTTATAAGGATAAATTAAATCTCTATCACATTTGAATGTGAAATTCAAATTGATATGATATCTCAAATTTGATTTATGAGAATAAATCAAATACAGTTCAGTCTTAGCTTTATTTTAAGTTAAATAAATAGGTGAATTAAATCTGTGGGGCGGATTTAATATTATTTATTTAATTAGTTTCTTATCAAATTATACAATATATGATATTGCATTAATTTCGGAATTAATATAAGATTAACTCCTAAAATCCAATTCGGTAGAAGAAAACACAGAGCATCCTATATATCTTATATTAGGATCTACGTTTTGCATAGAGATATACATAGAACACGGAAAGGCCGAAGGGGACTGAGCAAAGGGTTTGTAGATAAGAAACTGTCGAAATAGAGACGGAGAGGACGAACTCTTGAGAAAGCCCTGGAGGGACAAGAGACGCTAGCACGCCGTTCGTGGTTGGAACGCTGTTCGTGTGGATACCAGTAGAGGAAGGCGACCTGAGTCGTCGACTTCTTGCGATCGGGCAGGGAGCACGAGCCGCGGAAAGAAGTTGTGAACGTCGTGACCAAAAGCTGTGGAAGTCGCTGAGGCACACTAAGGGTAATGCTTCTTCCCACTTGACTTAAACACATACGGTAGATCCTGGCAAGGAATGGAAAAATTTTTAAATTAATTTCCGTTGCGCGTCTTCCAATTCCTTTCACCCATCCCCTGAAGCTACAACATATATGTACAACAATTTAACAAAACTTATAGCAACGAGGTAGAGTTAACATCAGAGAAAGTTATATTCGTTCAACCTATATATTGTCCTCTATTTTGACATTACATCAATAAAACACTCACGTACAAATCAATCATAATCCACTCAATCTCCATTTAATTTTGTAAACCTACTAAAAAGGAAGGGGTCTCATAAATTGAATCATCATCGTCAAGAACTCTTTTTGCTTGGAGAGCCACATACCATATTTTATTTGCCAGATCAGTGATATAGAACACTTTCTTTGCTTGGCCTACCATAATAAAAGGCTCATCCCCAAAACTTGTACTATTCAAATCAATCAATATAAATCCTAACCAATCGGCCATAACACCATTGTTTACATTGACCCACTTGTATTTGAACACAGGAACTTTAAATTTGGAGTAGTTCACCTCTCAGTTCTCTTCAACAACTCCATAATAAGGGATGACTGCTAATTACGATTGTTGTCTTTTGAACTAGAACAGTGCATAGCTTTAGCTATTAACATAACACCGCTATTTTGTACGCTACTTTTATCATACCTATAAAAGGAATACCCAATGATATGAAATGAATTCCAACTTATCACATCAAATTTAGGACCATATGCCAACTATCTAACTATATCAGAAACATCATCCTTACTTTTAACATTCTGTTTGAACCAATGTGCAAAAGATTTGTGGTGTTATCTAATCAACTTTGCACTATCATTTATTATTTCCTTTCCTAACAAGCTATGTATGAACAACCATATAGTCTTGAACTTCATCAATGTTATTCAAGATGTTTAAGTGTATTTGATATAATTCATTAAGATCAATACTCTTTATCGTCATTTCACATTGACCCCTATCTTTGGCACAGGGTTTAAGGAGACCAGTTTGTCTTACATTAGATAGGTAGTTTTGACAAAAATCCATAGCTTCTTTGGCCAATTTGGATTCCCTTTCAGGATTTTCATGCATCTTTCAATTTAGTACATCCATCATAAGTATACAGGCCTACACAGCTTCATCTCGCACTAGATAAACAATGAGGTGCACCATGATGTTAAAAAAAGTAAGAAGAAATATTTTTTCAAGTTGGAACAAAATAACATAACCCTCGTGCTCTATTTAATCCAACTTTTCAGTCTTAAAGACTTTTCCATAGATAGCATTGAAGAAGAAGCAAAGTCGGGTTATAATGTGTCTCAAATCATCTTGAAGTATGCCTCGAATAGCATCTGGTAGTAATTGTTGCATCAAGACATGACAATCATGAGGCAAGGCCTACTAAATTCAAATCTTTCATCGACACAATCTTATTAAGATTTAATGAGTACCTAGAGGGAACTTTGATTATTTGCAAACACTCAGAAATACTTCTTTTCTCATCCTTATGTTGGAAATCGTGCCCCAGGGGCCGATCATTGTCTTATGGACACTATTGATTTATGAATTTATTAATTGTGTTATCATATTATTTGCATGTTTATTGTGATGACCATCCTTGGATAATTCCTAATCTTATCCTAAATGTCCCTGGCTGGTCATCTGTGCGGGAGCACAGATGAAATAAGACCAGTATGACTTTGAAGATGTATAGAGATATAAATCAAAGTCATAGGCACATGTAAGAGTACAAGGTGTTGGACCGACCCGCTATGAGAGAACTGCATGGGTAACGTCATAAGCTTCTCTCATATACAAACCATGTCAATATGCCCATTGACCTGAGATCATCATGGATTCCTCCATGACAAACGCTCAGCTTTGACCTAGTCAAAAGTCACTTTTGACCGAGTGATCATAAAGACTATGTTCGGGCTTAGTGGTTTTTCATGCGGAGGAATGTGAATGGTCAAGATGGAATTTGTCCCTCACATTCGTAGAGAGATATTACTGGGCCCCTCGATGAGTGAGTCTGAGAAATGTATGGCCATACTGTAATGGAAAGGTAGTTCTATTTCTATAGTCAGACTACTCAGGGATCGAGAAAGTAACGGTCAGGAATAGGAGGATGACATTATCCATGCCTCAACCATGACCAAAATATCGCGTGACAGAAGGGACATCATATGGTTGTATAAAAGGTTACACCGTTTAACGATCCTCATATGATTTGGGTAGTCGTTATGTCTTGCTAGAGACCGCTTGTGACTTGTGGTATAGTATAACAAATGGCCAACTGCCAACTTCATATGGGCCTACAGGGTCGCACACAATAGCCCAACACGGGCTATGATGTCCAGATTCATTGAATCTAAGACATGTCCATATTCAATGAATGATCCAGGATAGAGGTATATATATTTATTTATATTTATATTCGTATATACATATATATATATATATTATATATGAGAGATATATGAGATTTAATTTATAAGGATAAATTAAATCTCTATCACGTTTGAGTTTGAAATTCAAATTGATAGGATATCTCATATAAGAGATATTTATAAGATTTAATTTATAAGGATAAATTAAATCTCTATCACATTTGAATGTGAAATTCAAATTGATATGATATCTCAAATTTGATTTATGAGAATAAATCAAATACAGTTCAGTCTTAGCTTTATTTTAAGTTAAATAAATAGGTGAATTAAATCTGTGGGGCGGATTTAATATTATTTATTTAATTAGTTTCTTATCAAATTATACAATATATGATATTGCATTAATTTCGGAATTAATATAAGATTAACTCCTAAAATCCAATTCGGTAGAAGAAAACACAGAGCATCCTATATATCTTATATTAGGATCTACGTTTTGCATAGAGATATACATAGAACACGGAAAGGCCGAAGGGGACTGAGCAAAGGGTTTGTAGATAAGAAACTGTCGAAATAGAGACGGAGAGGACGAACTCTTGAGAAAGCCCTGGAGGGACAAGAGACGCTAGCACGCCGTTCGTGGTTGGAACGCTGTTCGTGTGGATACCAGTAGAGGAAGGCGACCTGAGTCGTCGACTTCTTGCGATCGGGCAGGGAGCACGAGCCGCGGAAAGAAGTTGTGAACGTCGTGACCAAAAGCTGTGGAAGTCGCTGAGGCACACTAAGGGTAATGCTTCTTCCCACTTGACTTAAACACATACGGTAGATCCTGGCAAGGAATGGAAAAATTTTTAAATTAATTTCCGCTGCGCGTCTTCCAATTCCTTTCACCCATCCCCTGAAGCTACAACATATATGTACAACAATTTAACAAAACTTATAGCAACGAGGTAGAGTTAACATCAGAGAAAGTTATATTCGTTCAACCTATATATTGTCCTCTATTTTGACATTACATCAATAAAACACTCACGTACAAATCAATCATAATCCACTCAATCTCCATTTAATTTTGTAAACCTACTAAAAAGGAAGGGGTCTCATAAATTGAATCATCATCGTCAAGAACTCTTTTTGCTTGGAGAGCCACATACCATATTTTATTTGCCAGATCAGTGATATAGAACACTTTCTTTGCTTGGCCTACCATAATAAAAGGCTCATCCCCAAAACTTGTACTATTCAAATCAATCAATATAAATCCTAACCAATCGGCCATAACACCATTGTTTACATTGACCCACTTGTATTTGAACACAGGAACTTTAAATTTGGAGTAGTTCACCTCTCAGTTCTCTTCAACAACTCCATAATAAGGGATGACTGCTAATTACGATTGTTGTCTTTTGAACTAGAACAGTGCATAGCTTTAGCTATTAACATAACACCGCTATTTTGTACGCTACTTTTATCATACCTATAAAAGGAATACCCAATGATATGAAATGAATTCCAACTTATCACATCAAATTTAGGACCATATGCCAACTATCTAACTATATCAGAAACATCATCCTTACTTTTAACATTCTGTTTGAACCAATGTGCAAAAGATTTGTGGTGTTATCTAATCAACTTTGCACTATCATTTATTATTTCCTTTCCTAACAAGCTATGTATGAACAACCATATAGTCTTGAACTTCATCAATGTTATTCAAGATGTTTAAGTGTATTTGATATAATTCATTAAGATCAATACTCTTTATCGTCATTTCACATTGACCCCTATCTTTGGCACAGGGTTTAAGGAGACCAGTTTGTCTTACATTAGATAGGTAGTTTTGACAAAAATCCATAGCTTCTTTGGCCAATTTGGATTCCCTTTCAGGATTTTCATGCATCTTTCAATTTAGTACATCCATCATAAGTATACAGGCCTACACAGCTTCATCTCGCACTAGATAAACAATGAGGTGCACCATGATGTTAAAAAAAGTAAGAAGAAATATTTTTTCAAGTTGGAACAAAATAACATAACCCTCGTGCTCTATTTAATCCAACTTTTCAGTCTTAAAGACTTTTCCATAGATAGCATTGAAGAAGAAGCAAAGTCGGGTTATAATGTGTCTCAAATCATCTTGAAGTATGCCTCGAATAGCATCTGGTAGTAATTGTTGCATCAAGACATGACAATCATGAGGCAAGGCCTACTAAATTCAAATCTTTCATCGACACAATCTTATTAAGATTTAATGAGTACCTAGAGGGAACTTTGATTATTTGCAAACACTCAGAAATACTTCTTTTCTCATCCTTATGTTGGAAATCGTGCCCCAGGGGCCAATCATTGTCTTATGGACACTATTGATTTATGAATTTATTAATTGTGTTATCATATTATTTGCATGTTTATTGTGATGACCATCCTTGGATAATTCCTAATCTTATCCTAAATGTCCCTGGCTGGTCATCTGTGCGGGAGCACAGATGAAATAAGACCAGTATGACTTTGAAGATGTATAGAGATATAAATCAAAGTCATAGGCACATGTAAGAGTACAAGGTGTTGGACCGACCCGCTATGAGAGAACTGCATGGGTAACGTCATAAGCTTCTCTCATATACAAACCATGTCAATATGCCCATTGACCTGAGATCATCATGGATTCCTCCATGACAAACGCTCAGCTTTGACCTAGTCAAAAGTCACTTTTGACCGAGTGATCATAAAGACTATGTTCGGGCTTAGTGGTTTTTCATGCGGAGGAATGTGAATGGTCAAGATGGAATTTGTCCCTCACATTCGTAGAGAGATATTACTGGGCCCCTCGATGAGTGAGTCTGAGAAATGTATGGCCATACTGTAATGGAAAGGTAGTTCTATTTCTATAGTCAGACTACTCAGGGATCGAGAAAGTAACGGTCAGGAATAGGAGGATGACATTATCCATGCCTCAACCATGACCAAAATATCGCGTGACAGAAGGGACATCATATGGTTGTATAAAAGGTTACACCGTTTAACGATCCTCATATGATTTGGGTAGTCGTTATGTCTTGCTAGAGACCGCTTGTGACTTGTGGTATAGTATAACAAATGGCCAACTGCCAACTTCATATGGGCCTACAGGGTCGCACACAATAGCCCAACACGGGCTATGATGTCCAGATTCATTGAATCTAAGACATGTCCATATTCAATGAATGATCCAGGATAGAGGTATATATATTTATTTATATTTATATTCGTATATACATATATATATATATATATTATATATGAGAGATATATGAGATTTAATTTATAAGGATAAATTAAATCTCTATCACGTTTGAGTTTGAAATTCAAATTGATAGGATATCTCATATAAGAGATATTTATAAGATTTAATTTATAAGGATAAATTAAATCTCTATCACATTTGAATGTGAAATTCAAATTGATATGATATCTCAAATTTGATTTATGAGAATAAATCAAATACAGTTCAGTCTTAGCTTTATTTTAAGTTAAATAAATAGGTGAATTAAATCTGTGGGGCGGATTTAATATTATTTATTTAATTAGTTTCTTATCAAATTATACAATATATGATATTGCATTAATTTCGGAATTAATATAAGATTAACTCCTAAAATCCAATTCGGTAGAAGAAAACACAGAGCATCCTATATATCTTATATTAGGATCTACGTTTTGCATAGAGATATACATAGAACACGGAAAGGCCGAAGGGGACTGAGCAAAGGGTTTGTAGATAAGAAACTGTCGAAATAGAGACGGAGAGGACGAACTCTTGAGAAAGCCCTGGAGGGACAAGAGACGCTAGCACGCCGTTCGTGGTTGGAACGCTGTTCGTGTGGATACCAGTAGAGGAAGGCGACCTGAGTCGTCGACTTCTTGCGATCGGGCAGGGAGCACGAGCCGCGGAAAGAAGTTGTGAACGTCGTGACCAAAAGCTGTGGAAGTCGCTGAGGCACACTAAGGGTAATGCTTCTTCCCACTTGACTTAAACACATACGGTAGATCCTGGCAAGGAATGGAAAAATTTTTAAATTAATTTCCGCTGCGCGTCTTCCAATTCCTTTCACCCATCCCCTGAAGCTACAACATATATGTACAACAATTTAACAAAACTTATAGCAACGAGGTAGAGTTAACATCAGAGAAAGTTATATTCGTTCAACCTATATATTGTCCTCTATTTTGACATTACATCAATAAAACACTCACGTACAAATCAATCATAATCCACTCAATCTCCATTTAATTTTGTAAACCTACTAAAAAGGAAGGGGTCTCATAAATTGAATCATCATCGTCAAGAACTCTTTTTGCTTGGAGAGCCACATACCATATTTTATTTGCCAGATCAGTGATATAGAACACTTTCTTTGCTTGGCCTACCATAATAAAAGGCTCATCCCCAAAACTTGTACTATTCAAATCAATCAATATAAATCCTAACCAATCGGCCATAACACCATTGTTTACATTGACCCACTTGTATTTGAACACAGGAACTTTAAATTTGGAGTAGTTCACCTCTCAGTTCTCTTCAACAACTCCATAATAAGGGATGACTGCTAATTACGATTGTTGTCTTTTGAACTAGAACAGTGCATAGCTTTAGCTATTAACATAACACCGCTATTTTGTACGCTACTTTTATCATACCTATAAAAGGAATACCCAATGATATGAAATGAATTCCAACTTATCACATCAAATTTAGGACCATATGCCAACTATCTAACTATATCAGAAACATCATCCTTACTTTTAACATTCTGTTTGAACCAATGTGCAAAAGATTTGTGGTGTTATCTAATCAACTTTGCACTATCATTTATTATTTCCTTTCCTAACAAGCTATGTATGAACAACCATATAGTCTTGAACTTCATCAATGTTATTCAAGATGTTTAAGTGTATTTGATATAATTCATTAAGATCAATACTCTTTATCGTCATTTCACATTGACCCCTATCTTTGGCACAGGGTTTAAGGAGACCAGTTTGTCTTACATTAGATAGGTAGTTTTGACAAAAATCCATAGCTTCTTTGGCCAATTTGGATTCCCTTTCAGGATTTTCATGCATCTTTCAATTTAGTACATCCATCATAAGTATACAGGCCTACACAGCTTCATCTCGCACTAGATAAACAATGAGGTGCACCATGATGTTAAAAAAAGTAAGAAGAAATATTTTTTCAAGTTGGAACAAAATAACATAACCCTCGTGCTCTATTTAATCCAACTTTTCAGTCTTAAAGACTTTTCCATAGATAGCATTGAAGAAGAAGCAAAGTCGGGTTATAATGTGTCTCAAATCATCTTGAAGTATGCCTCGAATAGCATCTGGTAGTAATTGTTGCATCAAGACATGACAATCATGAGGCAAGGCCTACTAAATTCAAATCTTTCATCGACACAATCTTATTAAGATTTAATGAGTACCTAGAGGGAACTTTGATTATTTGCAAACACTCAGAAATACTTCTTTTCTCATCCTTATGTTGGAAATCGTGCCCCAGGGGCCAATCATTGTCTTATGGACACTATTGATTTATGAATTTATTAATTGTGTTATCATATTATTTGCATGTTTATTGTGATGACCATCCTTGGATAATTCCTAATCTTATCCTAAATGTCCCTGGCTGGTCATCTGTGCGGGAGCACAGATGAAATAAGACCAGTATGACTTTGAAGATGTATAGAGATATAAATCAAAGTCATAGGCACATGTAAGAGTACAAGGTGTTGGACCGACCCGCTATGAGAGAACTGCATGGGTAACGTCATAAGCTTCTCTCATATACAAACCATGTCAATATGCCCATTGACCTGAGATCATCATGGATTCCTCCATGACAAACGCTCAGCTTTGACCTAGTCAAAAGTCACTTTTGACCGAGTGATCATAAAGACTATGTTCGGGCTTAGTGGTTTTTCATGCGGAGGAATGTGAATGGTCAAGATGGAATTTGTCCCTCACATTCGTAGAGAGATATTACTGGGCCCCTCGATGAGTGAGTCTGAGAAATGTATGGCCATACTGTAATGGAAAGGTAGTTCTATTTCTATAGTCAGACTACTCAGGGATCGAGAAAGTAACGGTCAGGAATAGGAGGATGACATTATCCATGCCTCAACCATGACCAAAATATCGCGTGACAGAAGGGACATCATATGGTTGTATAAAAGGTTACACCGTTTAACGATCCTCATATGATTTGGGTAGTCGTTATGTCTTGCTAGAGACCGCTTGTGACTTGTGGTATAGTATAACAAATGGCCAACTGCCAACTTCATATGGGCCTACAGGGTCGCACACAATAGCCCAACACGGGCTATGATGTCCAGATTCATTGAATCTAAGACATGTCCATATTCAATGAATGATCCAGGATAGAGGTATATATATTTATTTATATTTATATTCGTATATACATATATATATATATTATATATGAGAGATATATGAGATTTAATTTATAAGGATAAATTAAATCTCTATCACGTTTGAGTTTGAAATTCAAATTGATAGGATATCTCATATAAGAGATATTTATAAGATTTAATTTATAAGGATAAATTAAATCTCTATCACATTTGAATGTGAAATTCAAATTGATATGATATCTCAAATTTGATTTATGAGAATAAATCAAATACAGTTCAGTCTTAGCTTTATTTTAAGTTAAATAAATAGGTGAATTAAATCTGTGGGGCGGATTTAATATTATTTATTTAATTAGTTTCTTATCAAATTATACAATATATGATATTGCATTAATTTCGGAATTAATATAAGATTAACTCCTAAAATCCAATTCGGTAGAAGAAAACACAGAGCATCCTATATATCTTATATTAGGATCTACGTTTTGCATAGAGATATACATAGAACACGGAAAGGCCGAAGGGGACTGAGCAAAGGGTTTGTAGATAAGAAACTGTCGAAATAGAGACGGAGAGGACGAACTCTTGAGAAAGCCCTGGAGGGACAAGAGACGCTAGCACGCCGTTCGTGGTTGGAACGCTGTTCGTGTGGATACCAGTAGAGGAAGGCGACCTGAGTCGTCGACTTCTTGCGATCGGGCAGGGAGCACGAGCCGCGGAAAGAAGTTGTGAACGTCGTGACCAAAAGCTGTGGAAGTCGCTGAGGCACACTAAGGGTAATGCTTCTTCCCACTTGACTTAAACACATACGGTAGATCCTGGCAAGGAATGGAAAAATTTTTAAATTAATTTCCGCTGCGCGTCTTCCAATTCCTTTCACCCATCCCCTGAAGCTACAACATATATGTACAACAATTTAACAAAACTTATAGCAACGAGGTAGAGTTAACATCAGAGAAAGTTATATTCGTTCAACCTATATATTGTCCTCTATTTTGACATTACATCAATAAAACACTCACGTACAAATCAATCATAATCCACTCAATCTCCATTTAATTTTGTAAACCTACTAAAAAGGAAGGGGTCTCATAAATTGAATCATCATCGTCAAGAACTCTTTTTGCTTGGAGAGCCACATACCATATTTTATTTGCCAGATCAGTGATATAGAACACTTTCTTTGCTTGGCCTACCATAATAAAAGGCTCATCCCCAAAACTTGTACTATTCAAATCAATCAATATAAATCCTAACCAATCGGCCATAACACCATTGTTTACATTGACCCACTTGTATTTGAACACAGGAACTTTAAATTTGGAGTAGTTCACCTCTCAGTTCTCTTCAACAACTCCATAATAAGGGATGACTGCTAATTACGATTGTTGTCTTTTGAACTAGAACAGTGCATAGCTTTAGCTATTAACATAACACCGCTATTTTGTACGCTACTTTTATCATACCTATAAAAGGAATACCCAATGATATGAAATGAATTCCAACTTATCACATCAAATTTAGGACCATATGCCAACTATCTAACTATATCAGAAACATCATCCTTACTTTTAACATTCTGTTTGAACCAATGTGCAAAAGATTTGTGGTGTTATCTAATCAACTTTGCACTATCATTTATTATTTCCTTTCCTAACAAGCTATGTATGAACAACCATATAGTCTTGAACTTCATCAATGTTATTCAAGATGTTTAAGTGTATTTGATATAATTCATTAAGATCAATACTCTTTATCGTCATTTCACATTGACCCCTATCTTTGGCACAGGGTTTAAGGAGACCAGTTTGTCTTACATTAGATAGGTAGTTTTGACAAAAATCCATAGCTTCTTTGGCCAATTTGGATTCCCTTTCAGGATTTTCATGCATCTTTCAATTTAGTACATCCATCATAAGTATACAGGCCTACACAGCTTCATCTCGCACTAGATAAACAATGAGGTGCACCATGATGTTAAAAAAAGTAAGAAGAAATATTTTTTCAAGTTGGAACAAAATAACATAACCCTCGTGCTCTATTTAATCCAACTTTTCAGTCTTAAAGACTTTTCCATAGATAGCATTGAAGAAGAAGCAAAGTCGGGTTATAATGTGTCTCAAATCATCTTGAAGTATGCCTCGAATAGCATCTGGTAGTAATTGTTGCATCAAGACATGACAATCATGAGGCAAGGCCTACTAAATTCAAATCTTTCATCGACACAATCTTATTAAGATTTAATGAGTACCTAGAGGGAACTTTGATTATTTGCAAACACTCAGAAATACTTCTTTTCTCATCCTTATGTTGGAAATCGTGCCCCAGGGGCCAATCATTGTCTTATGGACACTATTGATTTATGAATTTATTAATTGTGTTATCATATTATTTGCATGTTTATTGTGATGACCATCCTTGGATAATTCCTAATCTTATCCTAAATGTCCCTGGCTGGTCATCTGTGCGGGAGCACAGATGAAATAAGACCAGTATGACTTTGAAGATGTATAGAGATATAAATCAAAGTCATAGGCACATGTAAGAGTACAAGGTGTTGGACCGACCCGCTATGAGAGAACTGCATGGGTAACGTCATAAGCTTCTCTCATATACAAACCATGTCAATATGCCCATTGACCTGAGATCATCATGGATTCCTCCATGACAAACGCTCAGCTTTGACCTAGTCAAAAGTCACTTTTGACCGAGTGATCATAAAGACTATGTTCGGGCTTAGTGGTTTTTCATGCGGAGGAATGTGAATGGTCAAGATGGAATTTGTCCCTCACATTCGTAGAGAGATATTACTGGGCCCCTCGATGAGTGAGTCTGAGAAATGTATGGCCATACTGTAATGGAAAGGTAGTTCTATTTCTATAGTCAGACTACTCAGGGATCGAGAAAGTAACGGTCAGGAATAGGAGGATGACATTATCCATGCCTCAACCATGACCAAAATATCGCGTGACAGAAGGGACATCATATGGTTGTATAAAAGGTTACACCGTTTAACGATCCTCATATGATTTGGGTAGTCGTTATGTCTTGCTAGAGACCGCTTGTGACTTGTGGTATAGTATAACAAATGGCCAACTGCCAACTTCATATGGGCCTACAGGGTCGCACACAATAGCCCAACACGGGCTATGATGTCCAGATTCATTGAATCTAAGACATGTCCATATTCAATGAATGATCCAGGATAGAGGTATATATATTTATTTATATTTATATTCGTATATACATATATATATATATATTATATATGAGAGATATATGAGATTTAATTTATAAGGATAAATTAAATCTCTATCACGTTTGAGTTTGAAATTCAAATTGATAGGATATCTCATATAAGAGATATTTATAAGATTTAATTTATAAGGATAAATTAAATCTCTATCACATTTGAATGTGAAATTCAAATTGATATGATATCTCAAATTTGATTTATGAGAATAAATCAAATACAGTTCAGTCTTAGCTTTATTTTAAGTTAAATAAATAGGTGAATTAAATCTGTGGGGCGGATTTAATATTATTTATTTAATTAGTTTCTTATCAAATTATACAATATATGATATTGCATTAATTTCGGAATTAATATAAGATTAACTCCTAAAATCCAATTCGGTAGAAGAAAACACAGAGCATCCTATATATCTTATATTAGGATCTACGTTTTGCATAGAGATATACATAGAACACGGAAAGGCCGAAGGGGACTGAGCAAAGGGTTTGTAGATAAGAAACTGTCGAAATAGAGACGGAGAGGACGAACTCTTGAGAAAGCCCTGGAGGGACAAGAGACGCTAGCACGCCGTTCGTGGTTGGAACGCTGTTCGTGTGGATACCAGTAGAGGAAGGCGACCTGAGTCGTCGACTTCTTGCGATCGGGCAGGGAGCACGAGCCGCGGAAAGAAGTTGTGAACGTCGTGACCAAAAGCTGTGGAAGTCGCTGAGGCACACTAAGGGTAATGCTTCTTCCCACTTGACTTAAACACATACGGTAGATCCTGGCAAGGAATGGAAAAATTTTTAAATTAATTTCCGCTGCGCGTCTTCCAATTCCTTTCACCCATCCCCTGAAGCTACAACATATATGTACAACAATTTAACAAAACTTATAGCAACGAGGTAGAGTTAACATCAGAGAAAGTTATATTCGTTCAACCTATATATTGTCCTCTATTTTGACATTACATCAATAAAACACTCACGTACAAATCAATCATAATCCACTCAATCTCCATTTAATTTTGTAAACCTACTAAAAAGGAAGGGGTCTCATAAATTGAATCATCATCGTCAAGAACTCTTTTTGCTTGGAGAGCCACATACCATATTTTATTTGCCAGATCAGTGATATAGAACACTTTCTTTGCTTGGCCTACCATAATAAAAGGCTCATCCCCAAAACTTGTACTATTCAAATCAATCAATATAAATCCTAACCAATCGGCCATAACACCATTGTTTACATTGACCCACTTGTATTTGAACACAGGAACTTTAAATTTGGAGTAGTTCACCTCTCAGTTCTCTTCAACAACTCCATAATAAGGGATGACTGCTAATTACGATTGTTGTCTTTTGAACTAGAACAGTGCATAGCTTTAGCTATTAACATAACACCGCTATTTTGTACGCTACTTTTATCATACCTATAAAAGGAATACCCAATGATATGAAATGAATTCCAACTTATCACATCAAATTTAGGACCATATGCCAACTATCTAACTATATCAGAAACATCATCCTTACTTTTAACATTCTGTTTGAACCAATGTGCAAAAGATTTGTGGTGTTATCTAATCAACTTTGCACTATCATTTATTATTTCCTTTCCTAACAAGCTATGTATGAACAACCATATAGTCTTGAACTTCATCAATGTTATTCAAGATGTTTAAGTGTATTTGATATAATTCATTAAGATCAATACTCTTTATCGTCATTTCACATTGACCCCTATCTTTGGCACAGGGTTTAAGGAGACCAGTTTGTCTTACATTAGATAGGTAGTTTTGACAAAAATCCATAGCTTCTTTGGCCAATTTGGATTCCCTTTCAGGATTTTCATGCATCTTTCAATTTAGTACATCCATCATAAGTATACAGGCCTACACAGCTTCATCTCGCACTAGATAAACAATGAGGTGCACCATGATGTTAAAAAAAGTAAGAAGAAATATTTTTTCAAGTTGGAACAAAATAACATAACCCTCGTGCTCTATTTAATCCAACTTTTCAGTCTTAAAGACTTTTCCATAGATAGCATTGAAGAAGAAGCAAAGTCGGGTTATAATGTGTCTCAAATCATCTTGAAGTATGCCTCGAATAGCATCTGGTAGTAATTGTTGCATCAAGACATGACAATCATGAGGCAAGGCCTACTAAATTCAAATCTTTCATCGACACAATCTTATTAAGATTTAATGAGTACCTAGAGGGAACTTTGATTATTTGCAAACACTCAGAAATACTTCTTTTCTCATCCTTATGTTGGAAATCGTGCCCCAGGGGCCAATCATTGTCTTATGAACACTATTGATTTATGAATTTATTAATTGTGTTATCATATTATTTGCATGTTTATTGTGATGACCATCCTTGGATAATTCCTAATCTTATCCTAAATGTCCCTGGCTGGTCATCTGTGCGGGAGCACAGATGAAATAAGACCAGTATGACTTTGAAGATGTATAGAGATATAAATCAAAGTCATAGGCACATGTAAGAGTACAAGGTGTTGGACCGACCCGCTATGAGAGAACTGCATGGGTAACGTCATAAGCTTCTCTCATATACAAACCATGTCAATATGCCCATTGACCTGAGATCATCATGGATTCCTCCATGACAAACGCTCAGCTTTGACCTAGTCAAAAGTCACTTTTGACCGAGTGATCATAAAGACTATGTTCGGGCTTAGTGGTTTTTCATGCGGAGGAATGTGAATGGTCAAGATGGAATTTGTCCCTCACATTCGTAGAGAGATATTACTGGGCCCCTCGATGAGTGAGTCTGAGAAATGTATGGCCATACTGTAATGGAAAGGTAGTTCTATTTCTATAGTCAGACTACTCAGGGATCGAGAAAGTAACGGTCAGGAATAGGAGGATGACATTATCCATGCCTCAACCATGACCAAAATATCGCGTGACAGAAGGGACATCATATGGTTGTATAAAAGGTTACACCGTTTAACGATCCTCATATGATTTGGGTAGTCGTTATGTCTTGCTAGAGACCGCTTGTGACTTGTGGTATAGTATAACAAATGGCCAACTGCCAACTTCATATGGGCCTACAGGGTCGCACACAATAGCCCAACACGGGCTATGATGTCCAGATTCATTGAATCTAAGACATGTCCATATTCAATGAATGATCCAGGATAGAGGTATATATATTTATTTATATTTATATTCGTATATACATATATATATATATATATTATATATGAGAGATATATGAGATTTAATTTATAAGGATAAATTAAATCTCTATCACGTTTGAGTTTGAAATTCAAATTGATAGGATATCTCATATAAGAGATATTTATAAGATTTAATTTATAAGGATAAATTAAATCTCTATCACATTTGAATGTGAAATTCAAATTGATATGATATCTCAAATTTGATTTATGAGAATAAATCAAATACAGTTCAGTCTTAGCTTTATTTTAAGTTAAATAAATAGGTGAATTAAATCTGTGGGGCGGATTTAATATTATTTATTTAATTAGTTTCTTATCAAATTATACAATATATGATATTGCATTAATTTCGGAATTAATATAAGATTAACTCCTAAAATCCAATTCGGTAGAAGAAAACACAGAGCATCCTATATATCTTATATTAGGATCTACGTTTTGCATAGAGATATACATAGAACACGGAAAGGCCGAAGGGGACTGAGCAAAGGGTTTGTAGATAAGAAACTGTCGAAATAGAGACGGAGAGGACGAACTCTTGAGAAAGCCCTGGAGGGACAAGAGACGCTAGCACGCCGTTCGTGGTTGGAACGCTGTTCGTGTGGATACCAGTAGAGGAAGGCGACCTGAGTCGTCGACTTCTTGCGATCGGGCAGGGAGCACGAGCCGCGGAAAGAAGTTGTGAACGTCGTGACCAAAAGCTGTGGAAGTCGCTGAGGCACACTAAGGGTAATGCTTCTTCCCACTTGACTTAAACACATACGGTAGATCCTGGCAAGGAATGGAAAAATTTTTAAATTAATTTCCGCTGCGCGTCTTCCAATTCCTTTCACCCATCCCCTGAAGCTACAACATATATGTACAACAATTTAACAAAACTTATAGCAACGAGGTAGAGTTAACATCAGAGAAAGTTATATTCGTTCAACCTATATATTGTCCTCTATTTTGACATTACATCAATAAAACACTCACGTACAAATCAATCATAATCCACTCAATCTCCATTTAATTTTGTAAACCTACTAAAAAGGAAGGGGTCTCATAAATTGAATCATCATCGTCAAGAACTCTTTTTGCTTGGAGAGCCACATACCATATTTTATTTGCCAGATCAGTGATATAGAACACTTTCTTTGCTTGGCCTACCATAATAAAAGGCTCATCCCCAAAACTTGTACTATTCAAATCAATCAATATAAATCCTAACCAATCGGCCATAACACCATTGTTTACATTGACCCACTTGTATTTGAACACAGGAACTTTAAATTTGGAGTAGTTCACCTCTCAGTTCTCTTCAACAACTCCATAATAAGGGATGACTGCTAATTACGATTGTTGTCTTTTGAACTAGAACAGTGCATAGCTTTAGCTATTAACATAACACCGCTATTTTGTACGCTACTTTTATCATACCTATAAAAGGAATACCCAATGATATGAAATGAATTCCAACTTATCACATCAAATTTAGGACCATATGCCAACTATCTAACTATATCAGAAACATCATCCTTACTTTTAACATTCTGTTTGAACCAATGTGCAAAAGATTTGTGGTGTTATCTAATCAACTTTGCACTATCATTTATTATTTCCTTTCCTAACAAGCTATGTATGAACAACCATATAGTCTTGAACTTCATCAATGTTATTCAAGATGTTTAAGTGTATTTGATATAATTCATTAAGATCAATACTCTTTATCGTCATTTCACATTGACCCCTATCTTTGGCACAGGGTTTAAGGAGACCAGTTTGTCTTACATTAGATAGGTAGTTTTGACAAAAATCCATAGCTTCTTTGGCCAATTTGGATTCCCTTTCAGGATTTTCATGCATCTTTCAATTTAGTACATCCATCATAAGTATACAGGCCTACACAGCTTCATCTCGCACTAGATAAACAATGAGGTGCACCATGATGTTAAAAAAAGTAAGAAGAAATATTTTTTCAAGTTGGAACAAAATAACATAACCCTCGTGCTCTATTTAATCCAACTTTTCAGTCTTAAAGACTTTTCCATAGATAGCATTGAAGAAGAAGCAAAGTCGGGTTATAATGTGTCTCAAATCATCTTGAAGTATGCCTCGAATAGCATCTGGTAGTAATTGTTGCATCAAGACATGACAATCATGAGGCAAGGCCTACTAAATTCAAATCTTTCATCGACACAATCTTATTAAGATTTAATGAGTACCTAGAGGGAACTTTGATTATTTGCAAACACTCAGAAATACTTCTTTTCTCATCCTTATGTTGGAAATCGTGCCCCAGGGGCCAATCATTGTCTTATGAACACTATTGATTTATGAATTTATTAATTGTGTTATCATATTATTTGCATGTTTATTGTGATGACCATCCTTGGATAATTCCTAATCTTATCCTAAATGTCCCTGGCTGGTCATCTGTGCGGGAGCACAGATGAAATAAGACCAGTATGACTTTGAAGATGTATAGAGATATAAATCAAAGTCATAGGCACATGTAAGAGTACAAGGTGTTGGACCGACCCGCTATGAGAGAACTGCATGGGTAACGTCATAAGCTTCTCTCATATACAAACCATGTCAATATGCCCATTGACCTGAGATCATCATGGATTCCTCCATGACAAACGCTCAGCTTTGACCTAGTCAAAAGTCACTTTTGACCGAGTGATCATAAAGACTATGTTCGGGCTTAGTGGTTTTTCATGCGGAGGAATGTGAATGGTCAAGATGGAATTTGTCCCTCACATTCGTAGAGAGATATTACTGGGCCCCTCGATGAGTGAGTCTGAGAAATGTATGGCCATACTGTAATGGAAAGGTAGTTCTATTTCTATAGTCAGACTACTCAGGGATCGAGAAAGTAACGGTCAGGAATAGGAGGATGACATTATCCATGCCTCAACCATGACCAAAATATCGCGTGACAGAAGGGACATCATATGGTTGTATAAAAGGTTACACCGTTTAACGATCCTCATATGATTTGGGTAGTCGTTATGTCTTGCTAGAGACCGCTTGTGACTTGTGGTATAGTATAACAAATGGCCAACTGCCAACTTCATATGGGCCTACAGGGTCGCACACAATAGCCCAACACGGGCTATGATGTCCAGATTCATTGAATCTAAGACATGTCCATATTCAATGAATGATCCAGGATAGAGGTATATATATTTATTTATATTTATATTCGTATATACATATATATATATATATTATATATGAGAGATATATGAGATTTAATTTATAAGGATAAATTAAATCTCTATCACGTTTGAGTTTGAAATTCAAATTGATAGGATATCTCATATAAGAGATATTTATAAGATTTAATTTATAAGGATAAATTAAATCTCTATCACATTTGAATGTGAAATTCAAATTGATATGATATCTCAAATTTGATTTATGAGAATAAATCAAATACAGTTCAGTCTTAGCTTTATTTTAAGTTAAATAAATAGGTGAATTAAATCTGTGGGGCGGATTTAATATTATTTATTTAATTAGTTTCTTATCAAATTATACAATATATGATATTGCATTAATTTCGGAATTAATATAAGATTAACTCCTAAAATCCAATTCGGTAGAAGAAAACACAGAGCATCCTATATATCTTATATTAGGATCTACGTTTTGCATAGAGATATACATAGAACACGGAAAGGCCGAAGGGGACTGAGCAAAGGGTTTGTAGATAAGAAACTGTCGAAATAGAGACGGAGAGGACGAACTCTTGAGAAAGCCCTGGAGGGACAAGAGACGCTAGCACGCCGTTCGTGGTTGGAACGCTGTTCGTGTGGATACCAGTAGAGGAAGGCGACCTGAGTCGTCGACTTCTTGCGATCGGGCAGGGAGCACGAGCCGCGGAAAGAAGTTGTGAACGTCGTGACCAAAAGCTGTGGAAGTCGCTGAGGCACACTAAGGGTAATGCTTCTTCCCACTTGACTTAAACACATACGGTAGATCCTGGCAAGGAATGGAAAAATTTTTAAATTAATTTCCGCTGCGCGTCTTCCAATTCCTTTCACCCATCCCCTGAAGCTACAACATATATGTACAACAATTTAACAAAACTTATAGCAACGAGGTAGAGTTAACATCAGAGAAAGTTATATTCGTTCAACCTATATATTGTCCTCTATTTTGACATTACATCAATAAAACACTCACGTACAAATCAATCATAATCCACTCAATCTCCATTTAATTTTGTAAACCTACTAAAAAGGAAGGGGTCTCATAAATTGAATCATCATCGTCAAGAACTCTTTTTGCTTGGAGAGCCACATACCATATTTTATTTGCCAGATCAGTGATATAGAACACTTTCTTTGCTTGGCCTACCATAATAAAAGGCTCATCCCCAAAACTTGTACTATTCAAATCAATCAATATAAATCCTAACCAATCGGCCATAACACCATTGTTTACATTGACCCACTTGTATTTGAACACAGGAACTTTAAATTTGGAGTAGTTCACCTCTCAGTTCTCTTCAACAACTCCATAATAAGGGATGACTGCTAATTACGATTGTTGTCTTTTGAACTAGAACAGTGCATAGCTTTAGCTATTAACATAACACCGCTATTTTGTACGCTACTTTTATCATACCTATAAAAGGAATACCCAATGATATGAAATGAATTCCAACTTATCACATCAAATTTAGGACCATATGCCAACTATCTAACTATATCAGAAACATCATCCTTACTTTTAACATTCTGTTTGAACCAATGTGCAAAAGATTTGTGGTGTTATCTAATCAACTTTGCACTATCATTTATTATTTCCTTTCCTAACAAGCTATGTATGAACAACCATATAGTCTTGAACTTCATCAATGTTATTCAAGATGTTTAAGTGTATTTGATATAATTCATTAAGATCAATACTCTTTATCGTCATTTCACATTGACCCCTATCTTTGGCACAGGGTTTAAGGAGACCAGTTTGTCTTACATTAGATAGGTAGTTTTGACAAAAATCCATAGCTTCTTTGGCCAATTTGGATTCCCTTTCAGGATTTTCATGCATCTTTCAATTTAGTACATCCATCATAAGTATACAGGCCTACACAGCTTCATCTCGCACTAGATAAACAATGAGGTGCACCATGATGTTAAAAAAAGTAAGAAGAAATATTTTTTCAAGTTGGAACAAAATAACATAACCCTCGTGCTCTATTTAATCCAACTTTTCAGTCTTAAAGACTTTTCCATAGATAGCATTGAAGAAGAAGCAAAGTCGGGTTATAATGTGTCTCAAATCATCTTGAAGTATGCCTCGAATAGCATCTGGTAGTAATTGTTGCATCAAGACATGACAATCATGAGGCAAGGCCTACTAAATTCAAATCTTTCATCGACACAATCTTATTAAGATTTAATGAGTACCTAGAGGGAACTTTGATTATTTGCAAACACTCAGAAATACTTCTTTTCTCATCCTTATGTTGGAAATCGTGCCCCAGGGGCCAATCATTGTCTTATGAACACTATTGATTTATGAATTTATTAATTGTGTTATCATATTATTTGCATGTTTATTGTGATGACCATCCTTGGATAATTCCTAATCTTATCCTAAATGTCCCTGGCTGGTCATCTGTGCGGGAGCACAGATGAAATAAGACCAGTATGACTTTGAAGATGTATAGAGATATAAATCAAAGTCATAGGCACATGTAAGAGTACAAGGTGTTGGACCGACCCGCTATGAGAGAACTGCATGGGTAACGTCATAAGCTTCTCTCATATACAAACCATGTCAATATGCCCATTGACCTGAGATCATCATGGATTCCTCCATGACAAACGCTCAGCTTTGACCTAGTCAAAAGTCACTTTTGACCGAGTGATCATAAAGACTATGTTCGGGCTTAGTGGTTTTTCATGCGGAGGAATGTGAATGGTCAAGATGGAATTTGTCCCTCACATTCGTAGAGAGATATTACTGGGCCCCTCGATGAGTGAGTCTGAGAAATGTATGGCCATACTGTAATGGAAAGGTAGTTCTATTTCTATAGTCAGACTACTCAGGGATCGAGAAAGTAACGGTCAGGAATAGGAGGATGACATTATCCATGCCTCAACCATGACCAAAATATCGCGTGACAGAAGGGACATCATATGGTTGTATAAAAGGTTACACCGTTTAACGATCCTCATATGATTTGGGTAGCCGTTATGTCTTGCTAGAGACCGCTTGTGACTTGTGGTATAGTATAACAAATGGCCAACTGCCAACTTCATATGGGCCTACAGGGTCGCACACAATAGCCCAACACGGGTTATGATGTCCAGATTCATTGAATCTAAGACATGTCCATATTCAATGAATGATCCAGGATAGAGGTATATATATTTATTTATATTTATATTCGTATATATATATATATATATATATTATATGAGAGATATATGAGATTTAATTTATAAGGATAAATTAAATCTCTATCACGTTTGAGTTTGAAATTCAAATTGATAGGATATCTCATATAAGAGATATTTATAAGATTTAATTTATAAGGATAAATTAAATCTCTATCATATTTGAATGTGAAATTCAAATTGATATGATATCTCAAATTTGATTTATGAGAATAAATCAAATACAGTTCAGTCTTAGCTTTATTTTAAGTTAAATAAATAGGTGAATTAAATCTGTGGGACGGATTTAATATTATTTATTTAATTAGTTTCTTATCAAATTATACAATATATGATATTGCATTAATTTTGGAATTAATATAAGATTAACTCCTAAAATCCAATTCGGTAGAAGAAAACACAGAGCATCCTATATATCTTATATTAGGATCTACGTTTTGCATAGAGATATACATAGAACACGGAAAGGCCGAAGGGGACTGAGCAAAGGGTTTGTAGATAAGAAACTGTCGAAATAGAGACGGAGAGGACGAACTCTTGAGAAAGCCCTGGAGGGACAAGAGACGCTAGCACGTCGTTCGTGGTTGGAACGCTGTTCGTGTGGATACCAGTAGAGGAAGGCGACCTGAGTCGTCAACTTCTTGCGATCGGACAGGGAGCACGAGCCACGGAAAGAAGTTGTGAACGTCGTGACCAAAAGCTGTGGAAGTCGCTGAGGCACACTAAGGGTAATGCTTCTTCCCACTTGACTTAAACACATACGGTAGATCCTGGCAAGGAATGGAAAAATTTTTAAATTAATTTCCGCTGCGTGTCTTCCAGTTCCTTACACCTTAGACAAAATATTACATTCTTGAACACAATAACTCTCCTCATCATGTGGCATTGGATGTAAATCCTCTTGTATTCTCATTTCTTGCAAATCTAATCTTGCCTTCAAACTGTCTTTGGAACTAACCTGTATGTGGAGAAGTGTTCCAACAATGCTATCACACATTTTTCTCCACTTTCATGATATAAATACAGTATCTTACAAAACTTTTTTCCATATATTTTTCTCACTTCTCTTGGTAGGCTTACCAAAAGTAACATTGAGGTGTTTCAACTTTTTAGAACTTGCTCTCCAATCAATGGCTCTAGAGTATTTTCAAATTCTTAGCCACTAAAAAGATTTATTCTTTAGTCGATGGTATGGGTGGTCTTGTTTTAAAAATCTCCTATAACCTAGGTAAATGTCTTTCTTTCATGATAGAGTTGATAGTGGCAAATCTCTTCCTTACAAATCAAACATTCTTTATGGCCCTTAACACTATACCGTGATAACTTTTCGTATGGAGGAAAGTCATTATTTGTACAAAAGATAATGGCCCACAATTTAAAAGCGTCCTTATTTGCATAAAAAAATCCATACCTTCTCATATCTTCTTTAAATATTCAATCAAGGGTCTTAGGTAAACGTCTATGTCATTTCCAAGTTATTTCAGTTCTAAGATCAATATTACATACTTGTGTTCATACACAACAAAGGGGATAGGTTGTAAATCACCAGGAGAAAGGCATGTGAACTATGTATGCTGCTAAAGCTACCATAAAGATTCATGATATCTGTACTAAGTCCAAGCCTTAGGTTTTGTGGTCTATTGCTAAACTAAGGAAATAATTCATCAACTTTCTTCCATTACAAAGAAACAGATGGATGATGAAGCTTTCTATTAGAAATCCTTTTAGTTACATGCCATAACAATTTTTTTGCATCATCTTATTAGCAAAGAGAAACTTCATGTAACATCCTAAAATTTCCCTATCTACATAAGACTGATAGAGAAAAAAATGTTATGAAGAGATTGAGAAGATAATAAGAAGAAAAACAATGGTTAAATTTATTTAAGTCAAAGAAAGATATAAGATTTAAAGTTATAAAGCCATAGGAACTAAACTGTAAATAGTTAAAGTTCAAGGGTTAAATTGTAAATAGTGAAAGTCAATGGACTAAATTACAAATAGTGAAAATTTTAAGAACCAAATTGGAGTTTCAAATTTGGTAGAAAGGGTATAATTTGACAATTTCAAGGACTAAAGCGCAATTTTTCTAAATTCAGGAGCAAAAGCGTAATTATAGAAAGTTAAGCCAAAAAGGCCTAAAATTGCCCAAAAATATGTTAGTCCTAAATTTTACTAGTAAATAGAGGATAAAATTTAGGTTAGACATATTTCTCATAATTTTTATTTAAGGTTCCGATAAATTGATATTAATTTTTGAACTCTAGATATTAGTACAATATCTTCTTGACTTTATAATCAAATGAAATTTTGTAGTAAATTCTTATAATTAATATAAGAATTTATGAAAATGATAGAAGTAAAAATGAGTCATGTAGAATTAATTGTGAAACTTAAGGTGAAATCTAACGCCCATAAAGAATTTAGAGAAAATGTATATAATTTGTATTATGACTTTTGGGTCTTAGAAAATTGAGATTTTGCAAGAAATTTATTTTATAGTAGAATGAATTTCTAAAAATGTCAGAACCCTTAAAAGAAGTGTATAGAATTTATCTAAAAAAATAGGGTGGTTTAAGGTACATGGTAAAGGAAATGCCTTAAGATATGTGCAAATATTAAGTTGGACCCAATTTAGGCCCAAAATGGCGCTCTGTGTAGGCACAAGAAATCAAGAAATTTATCATGTGGCAAAATGAATTCTCTAAGATATTTTATGTATTTTTAAAGAAAGAAATCAAGAAAAATCAAGAGATAATACAAAATGGCATGTGAGGTGTCCTTGGTGGGACCCACATCATGTGCAAAAATGCCACATCGAAGCAAAGCAAGAGAGGAGAAGTTTTGACACATGTTGATTTATATTAAAATAATATAAGAATTAGGTTAATGAAGATTAATGTTAATTAAGCAAGAAAGAAACCAATGAGAGTTAAGATTAAGAGCTAGTAATAATTAGAAAATTGAGGGATATCTTAGTCCCAAAACCCTTGAAATTTTGCTATAAATTAATAACCCAAAACCATGATGCTCTTGAAGGAACAAGGGGAAACTCTTACATAATGAAAAATTAACTATTTCAAGGAAAATTCAAGAGGAGATCCAAGGTAGCTAAGGATTAAGGTTAGCAATCCTTCCTATTTTATTTGTAAGTGTTTTGAAGGGATGAAATTTAGGTTTTAATGGTTAAAAGTTGAGCTTTTCCCTTGGTATGATGCTGGCAGAAATTCAAGGAAGTAAGGGGAAGAAGAAATTGAAGTTAGAATCATGTAGCTAACATTTAAATAAGCTAGGTCTAGTAATTGGTTATTGAATTAAGTGGTATTCTTGACGTTTGTCTTATTGAGGCCTTTTGGCCAAAGGCATAATTGAAAGGAGGAGTTTGAATTTCAATGTTATAATGGTTCCATTGAATTCAAAAGAAATTTTTTTGTAGGATTGAATAAGAATGGAACTTTGGAAGCATTGGAATTGGAAAATAAAATTTTAAAACCCTCTCTATTACTCTTTATACACATGAATAGTTATGTGAGTTTCATGATTTTGATGCTTCCAATGATTTTAAAATGAAAATTGTGTGAGATTAAGTAGAAAAATAAGCATTGGAATCAAAATAGAAAATTTTGAAAGAAAGCATACTTCTTTACGGTTTTGTATAACATGCCATGAAAAAGCTAGAATTTTATTATTATAAACTCATAAATGGATTTAGAAAGCAAAATTATGTAGGATAAAGTCAAGACACAAATTAATTCAATGAAAAAGGAAATTAACCACAAAGAAAGAAAGTTAGGGGTTAAGTAGTTAATTGAGTTTAATGTTCATGAATGTTAAGTAATTTGGTTATGATGAATGAATGGTTATGCAATGTTTAGGCTTTCACTTATGTACTCAAAGAAGGTAACAACACATCAAGGAAAAGTGAGGAAGGAAAAGAGTAAGTAGAAGCAAGGAATAGAGGTAGTAAACTTACCTACTTGAATACTTATGTTGCTTGGATGTTTTATGTGATGCTTACTTACTTTGATTATGTGAAGCATATATGATTAAGTAATACTCTGTTTCTTTTTATGCTATGGTCATATCTTATAATTAAGGGGCATAGAAGCATGTATGTTATCACTATGCAAGTATGATAATTAACTGCACACATATTAACATCAAGTATATAGTTACATATATTGTATGGTATCCATTTGCTACTGAGATTTTCCCTGAAATCTCACCCCTCCATGTCACACCATTCTAGTAGGGTATTCATGTTATGTAGAAGATGAATATGCATGAAGAGTGGTTGGGAAGTTATTTAGCATGATTGAAATATAAATTATATGTATGGTTGCTAGAACTTGGTTTGTAAACAATATATAGTGATAATGCAGTGACCTTTAAGCTGTAATGAAAAATAGTAAATGATAGAATAAATGTATGATACTTATACAGTGTATAGTTAACATGTCAAGCTTCGTTTAGACACTAAAAATGCCTATTTTGATATTTATACAAAGAGAAGAAAAATTTCAAAGTTAGGGACTAGGAACTATTTTCTAGAAAAAATAACCAAATAAATAGTAATATTTGATGGTAAGTCTTTATTGATTGATTGGGTATTTGGTCTGAAAATTATTTTTATATTAAAATTAATTATGTTAGCTTTAAGTATCATTTTGAAACACTTCATTTTAATGTTTTTACAATTAATTAGGATTTTTTGAAGTTTGTCACCAATTCTGAAAATACCAAATGAAGAGTAACCGTGAAGCTTGAAAATTCCATATTTAGTAATTGAACTTCAATAGATGTTTAAGTGGTTCTAAGTGGTACTGAATGGTCTCTAAGATACACAAAAGTAAGGTGTTACACTTTAACCTTGATATAATTGGAAGATACCTTAACACCTTTACAGGATAGTTATTTGATATTGGTAAACTCATATTTTTAGTGACTTTTAGTATGTTTAAAGAGAGTTTTATTATTAATTTTATTCCCATTTATCAATATAATGAGCAATTAATTAATATAATAAAATTGGAATAATCAGAAATTAAGTGAAGTGATTTTAGTGATTAATTGGATAAATAATCTACTTCCTTTAATTTCCTATTTTAGGAAAATGTTCATTAATTATCAAGACAACTTGCTGCTATGAGAATGAAATAGAAATTATTAACAAATTGGACAAGAGAAGCATGTGTTAGAGTGAACAAGTCACATGCTGCTGGTAGGAGCTGATAACAAGTGGGAGATTCAGTACATGTGCAACATAACATAAGCAAGTGGGAGATTTAACACATGTTTTGTAGCATATTCGTGCACACATTGTCATACATATGACGTACTCGCATATTCTCCACAAATCTCAGCTCATGCCTCATGACACATTCTGGACATATCTTCCACACACTCATTCCACAATTATATATTCACACTATCACCATTAAATAGTGAATTATCAATCATACACACTCTGATTCCTCTCACATAGCTCCCTTACATATCATTCTTTTCCACTCCATCCCATATTGGATATACCAATTACACGACTTTCCATTCATACTCCTTCATCTAAATTTCTATTCTCTCTCATATGCAACTTTCCTCTGTTCTAGACAATAGAACTAGAGGAAAGTTTAGATGTCATCTTCATCTGCTTCTTCCACATTCACTATGACTGCTATTGTGTTTTCTGTTGTTGTTGAAGTTTAGATGGTAATGCAAGGCTAAACTGTTGTTCTCTCTTGGAGAAGTAAGAAGAGGGCAGCCACACATCAAATAGAAGTAAGAAACAAGAGGTAAAGAGAAAGGATAAGGAAAGAAAGGAGTAACAGGTAATGAACTTACCTACTTGTATGTTTATATTGCTTGGATGTTTTATGTGATGTTTACTTACTTTGATTAATTGAAGCATGCATGATTAAGTGATACTTTGTTTCTTTTTATGCTATGGCCATATATTATAATTAAGGGAGATAGAAGCATGTAAGTTATCATTATGCAAGCATGATCATTAAGTGCACACATAGTAACATCAAGAATGTAATTGCATACATGGTATGATTTCCATTTGCTACTGAAGTTTTCTTAGAAATCTCACCCCCTCTATGTCACCCTACCACCAGCAGGTAGGCATGAAAATAGGTCAAGTTATGCCAGGCTTTAACCTAATAATAATTTGGCCTAAGCTTGGCCTATAGCCTATTATAGGCTATTTTTTGGCTTAAGCATGGCCTGTACAAATGACTGGCCTAGCCTAAAGCATGTTAAGAAGGCTTGATTTTTTAGCAAAACCCTAACATACTACCAACATAAAAAGAAGCAGCAAAGAGTAATTTGAAGAATATTTCCATCAGATTTTGGGATTCACCGAAAGGTGGAACAAAATGATGCAACTTTCAAATAAGCCACACCCAATACAATACCAAATAAGCCAAACAAGTCAGATACTAAGAGAGCATGAAATAAAGGCAATAGGTAGAGAAACAAAAATAATCAAATGAGCCACTGATAGGATGCAAATTACATATGATTTCTTTGATATTTTCAAGGATCTTATGAGAAGTTTACCATTCATTTTATGCCTATAATTATGCTTGGTAATACATGATTATGCATATCAATGTGCTGATTAAAGGGTTAAATGGTAAATTAAATTTTCCAAACAGCATTTATGTTGTTCTTGATTTAGTTGGCTTTTACATTGAGCTTTGAAACATTCTTCTTTTCTTATGTCTTAGGGACCAAACAGTAGCATCTGGAACCACTTTTAAGGTCATTGAAGCCAAATTCCACAATCTGAAATTTTACTCTACTAAGTACTGTTCACTGTGTAAATTCCAGAGGAGTGACCTAATTTTAAAAAATCATAATTAAATCTAAAAAAAATCAAAATGAAGTGGTTCAAATTGCTACATAAAGCTAACTTAATGCTCTTTCAGGGAAAAATAAGTCGTTCACCACACCTTGACCAAGTCAACGTTCCAATTTTACTGTTCATCTAGCATTTTCCCCTGATTCTAGCATTTCGGTCCTAACTTTGAAAAATCATATCTCCATGTGTAGACATAAAAATGAGACATTCTATATATCAAATCGAATCTTGGCATGCCTACTATTTATTGGTAAAATATCCTATATTTATTCAATTGTTTACTATTTCTAATTATATCTCAAATGTCACTGTCTCATCACGAGTTACTGTTCATAGTGACAATTTCCAACAATAAATAGTACATACATCAATCACATATCAATCATACTAAATAATCATTAACTTGTCTTCATGCATCTTTATCTCCTCTATCTTAAGAAGACCTGCTGTAATTGAATTGATATGGAATGGGTGAGATTTCTGGGAAAATCTCAGTAGCAAATGGAAACCATACCATGTATGCAACTATATGCTTGATGTTACTATGTGTGCACTTAATGATCATGCTTGCATAATGATAACTTACATGCTTCTATGTCCCTTAATTATAACATATGGCCATAGCATAAAAAGAAACAGAGCATTACTTAATCATACATGCCTCATATCATCAAAGTAAGTAAACATCACATAAAATATCTAAGCAATATAAGCATAAAAGTAGGTAAGTTTACTACCTGACGTGAAGCCTTTCCTCTAGTCCTTAACCTTTGCTCTGCACCAGAACTCTTTCTTTCTCTCTTTCTCTTTTTCTCTTTTCTTTCTCTTGCTTGGCCATAGAGTGCCTTGAATGGAAGGGGTTGGGGTCTATTTATAGGTGGAGGGAGGTAGAATGGATGGTCCAGAATGAATCGCGATGAATGGCTCAGATCGCTTAGCTTCCTTAAGAAGCATTGCCTGCATCATCACGATGATATCATCATCTTCAATGACTCATCAAAGTGACATTATCCATGGGACACCTCACATGCTAGGTGGCATAATGGTGGGGCCTTTGAGACACCTCACCAGCTGACTCAGCGCTTCTAGAGAATTCTAGAATCTTTTCCTGGAATGAACGACTGAGATTGTGCCATGTGTCCTTAGCTTTTTCTACTTTTTCTAGACTCATGACATGTGGTTTCATATCCCAACTTTTAGGCTTAGAAGCCCAGTATATAGCCTGAAAAAGGGATGCTACTAGACCCTGTTGAGCAGAGGTCTTAATAAATAGAGCAAATTATGCTAATCAGTTTGATGCAACACAGAGTTTTGATATGAGGTACCGAAAGATTTATATTAATTTCTGAAGGGAAGAAAAATTAATACAGTATTTTCTATACCTCAGAATTAGATGAAATGTGGCAGTAAATTCCTATAATTAATATAAGAATTTCTGAAACTGACAGAGTTCAAAAAGGAGTTCTGTAGAATTTACTATAGAATTTACAGTGGATTAAAATACACGATAAATAGGTTTCGGGGGAATTTCTCGGTAATTGAGCCCATAAAGATAAGGGATCATACAGAGGGTCCAGAATGGCACCTTATAGGCCCAATGATATTTTTAGATAAGTATGTGGGCTTGGGCTAATAAAAACCGAGAAAAATGAAGAATTGCGAAAATGCCACTGAAGGTATGCCACTTTGTTATGTCATTAAGTTAGAGTCAGACGAAGGGCATTATGATCATTTGACTAAAGGTTAAACAGTCAAGAAAGGGTATCTGGATAGTTGACCAGGGTCAAGAGGTACTCTGGTAAGGTATGGAAAGATAAAAGTATCCCTAGAAGTACTAAAGAGGTATTAAGGGCATGTTGGTAAGTTACTAAGGATATTTCTTGGGAACCGAGCCATCAGAGTGCTTGGGCTAGGTTAGAAACCCAAGATGACAATCCAAAGCCCAAAAACGTGGCCCAAGAGTAATGTGGGCCTAAGAGGCATTGAAATATTATTTTAGTATTTGTTCAATAAAGTAAAGTGACCTGGTCCAAGATAGAACTGGGTAAAGTGATCTGGAATTATGAGGGGACATAAATGCGGCCCACCATGTGCCATATGGCATAATTATAATAAAAGAAGAAAAACAAAGGACACATGGTATGATTAGAGAAAAAGGAGAAAAAGCAATAGGACACGTGGAACTCTCTGGAAAGGCTGAGTCAGCTGGTGAGGTGTCCCAAGGGCCCCACCATTATGCCACATATACCCCTGAGGTGTCCTGGATGATGTCATTAGTGGTAAGTCATCAAGGAAGGTGATATTATCGTGATGATGCTGGCAAAGCTTCTTGAGGAAGCAAGCAATCTAAGCCATTCATCGCGAATCAATCTGGACCATTCATTCCACCTCCTCTCACCTATAAATAGGCCATTCCCCTCCTATTTCAAGGCACACCACGGATCTAGCAAGAAAAGGAAGAGAAAGAAGAGAGAAAGAGAGAAAGAAGGAAAGAAAGAAAGGAAAGAAAGGAAGAGTTCTAGTGGAGCCAGGAGCAGTCTAAAGAGCTTAGGGACTGGGCAAAGCTTAGGAATGAGGTAAGTAAGTTATCTAGTCCCTGCTCTAATAAAGTAGAGGATTGCTCTTAGTGGTTAGAATAGAGAAATATCTCTATTAATAAAGTTAGCTATAGCTAGAAAGAAAGTTAGAGGAATGTCAGAGTAAGGATATTACCCCTAGTTGAGCATGAGGTAAGTAGAGCTATACTGAATAATAATAAAGATATTATTATACTATGTATAGGTTTTGACTTATGAAAAGAAGAAACCTTAGAGACAAGGCTAAGAGCTGGAAGGATAGGCTACACGCCAGGTAGTAGACTTACCTACTTGTATGCTTATACTGCTTGGATGTTTTATGTGATATTTTCTTACCTTGATGATGTGAGGCATGTATGATTAAGTAATGCTCTATTTCTTTTTATACTATGGCCATATGTTATAATTAAGTAACATGGAAGCATGTATGTTATCATGATGCAAGGATGATCATTAAGTACACAAAGTAACATCAAGCATATAGTTGCATATATTGTATGGTTACTGTTTGCTACTGAGATTTCCCCAGAAATCTCATCCCCTTCCATGTAATCCCAATCCCACAGGTATGTTTAAAGAGACCGAAGAATCATAGAGAGGAGCTAGGGATTGGATAATGTAGAGGTTATGCAAAGATGGGACCAAAGTGCTGGAATCAGGGAAAAATGTAGGATAAACAGTAAACTTAGGATGTTAACTGACGTGGACCTGGTCAAGGCATGGTCAACGAGTTATTTTTTCCTTAAAGAGGATTATGTTAGCTTCACATAGCAATTTGAACCACTTCGTTTTGATTTTTCTAGAATTAGTTATGATTTGTCGAAGTCAGGTCACTCCGCTGGAATTTACACAGTGAACAGTGTTTGCTAGGAGTAAAATTTCAGATTTTATGATTTGACTTCAATGGCCCTAGAAGTGGTTCTAAATACTATTGAATAGTCCCTAAAATGTAAGAAAAGGAGGATGTTTCATGTGGCGCCTTGTGGGTCCCATGAGGACACCTTTCATGCCACCTCATGGCTCTAGATAAGTCTAAAGCCTTATCTGATCACTTTTCCCAATTCTATCTTTGACTGGTAACTTTACTTTATTGAAAAAGTACTAAAATATTATTTTAATGTCATTTGGACCCATATAACTCTTGGGCCACATTTTTGGACATATGGGAACGTTATCTTGGGTTTCTAATCAATCCCAAGCACTCTGGTGGCTTGATTCCCAAGAAATATCTTTTAACAAATTACCAAAATGCCCCCAGGGACTTTCACTATTTACAATTTGGTCCCTGATCTTTCACTTTCTTGCAATTTAGTCCCTAAACATCATATGTATACTTCTAGGACTTCTGCTCAATAGGGCCTAGTAGTATACCTTTTTTAGGCTACATACTAGGCTTTTAGGTCTAAAAATTGGGATATGACATTTCTCCTCCTCTTAAAATAAATTTTATCATCGAAATTTCAGGGTTAAACCTCTATTCATTCTTTGATGAAGAGTTTCTCTGAGGAGAATATCCCTTTCATTTCATAATATTTTCTTGACTTTTCTAACTCTTCTTAACTTTCTTACTATCTTACATAACTTTGTGTATCTATGCCAAACTTTTGTGGCATTTACACCCTTTCTTATATAACTATGTTCTATCTGTACTCTATCTTAGACACTCTTTTCTAGGTCTTACTAGCCTTTTAATTTCTTTATCCTTATCTGAAGGATCTATCTACTCATACTTTTCTATTTTCAAAACATATGGGGTTCTCTTCTTTTTTCCTCAGGCATACGTCTACAAAAAATTTGAATATCAGCACCCAGACTTGAACTTGAACTTGAACTCTGTCTTTGTTTAAGGAAAACTAAGTTCAGTCTGTATATAATATAGGCTATTTAAGGAAAATCATTATAAATAAGTTTTTTTTTTTGATGAGTTAATCAACTTGTGAATCTTCCTTACCTGAACAACTTCATCCTTGGTAATCTCTTTCCAAGAGATACTTTACTATTCTTATTTCTTCATGGCTTACTACTTTCCTTAGACTAGGTCTGACTATGACCTCGGGATCTAACTGTGATCAACTGTAAGCCTTTTCAGAATATAACTGTGACTCTAAAGCTGTTAGGATCTAACTCTGGCCCCTAAGCCATGCTAGGATCTAACTGCAACCCTCTAGAATCCTCTATGATTCTGTTGTAATGTATTATCATCTCTAAAAGATCTCAAACCAACAGATTAAGTTATAAGGTTAACTACTTCCACTTGTTGATAACTCAATCAATAAATTTTAAATACATTCTGTAGCCCATATTATTTACCAAGACTTTACTTATTTTCTCTTACTCAGGAGTTCCTTCTCATCTTTCTTACTCTATTATAGCTTATCAATTATGGTCTAACCACCTGCTATTACATTCAGTTGCTATAGCCTCATCATAACTTCTCATTTAAATCTGTGCTCTAACAGCGAGCCATTTAAACTATGCTCTAACTGCGAGCAATATGTATCATATCTAACTCTTGTCTGAAGAGTAATATCAACTCATCTGAATCTAGCTCTATCTAAGAGCCATCTATTTCACATCCAACTCTTATCTGAAGAGTAATATGAAAATAATCTCTTTACTGTTATCTTTTGCTCTTTCTATATACCATTTCTTTTGATAGCATTATAGCACTACCACCTTCTTGGTACTTGCTGTAGCCCTAACATAAGAAATGGCCCTGAGTACTGTATTCACAAGTCTGTAGAAATATCTGAGTAACCCCAATCATATTGTAACAATTGTCCAACTTACTTAGACTGTATATCATCCTGGGTACATTCTTATTGCAAGTCGTATGGTGTGGGAGCAACATAACTTTCTCATCATAAACTCTACTCTGCATGTACTGCGTGAGGGGAGTATTCATTTATCATAGCATACTCTAACACGCGTGTCATCATATGACAACTGCAAGGAGATATAACTTCTTATAATAACATATGGCAATATAAGCCATATCATCATCACATAAATTTGCTCAACCATCCATCATACGTACACTGCAATTAAACAATTAACTAAGTAATCTTTTAAAGCATTCTTTCCTCTATCACATTATCTGCTAGATCCCAAACAATCATTTAGGAAGCTGAAATAACTACTCATTTAACTTAGGCTGCCACATTAGCCTCTTACTAAGGTATAGACTCAACCCTTCATTACTTTATCTTACTCTTGCTCATTACTCTTTCTTAAATTGAGGAGTCTCTTTATCTTTGAAACTGTGGTTACCTTTGTCTCTTTAAACTTCTTAGGTGAACAGATCAATCTCAATCTCCATGGAGTACTTTTGTATCTCTTTACTATCTCTTAACTTCTTCTATCTATTAACCATCTTGTCTATAACTTCAGGCCATATGCTAGGATCATTCCTAGGCAAATTTCATTCTAACTTTTTGTTCAGAAAATACTAGCTGAACAAATTCTTTCGTAATATAGATCTACTCACATAGAGGATCTACTTCTAAATATTATTTTTAAATTAATATTTCATATATCAGTACTTTATACTATCTAGCTTGATCACTTTATACCAATCCTCTAGCTGATAAACTTCAATGAGGTTGGTACCTTCATCATCATTGCCATTATAACGTCTGGCCATATAATGATACCTCCAGCTACTATTGCAGCTTCCCTTGACCTTAGACTGGTCAGCTTCTGTCTCTTATCAATAGAGGAAACTGCTTCCTAAACGTTATCCTGCTTAGTCCAGCCATATCGTGCTAAGAAACGCGAGACCTCAGCAGTAACGGCTGACTAAGACTAGTCTATTGTAGTCATTTCCTTGAAGACTACCTCATAAAGCTGTAAGGTATGGGGTATTGTTCTATTTATCTATGTGTCACTGTCTCTTGTCTGAAATATTCTATAAATAGTGAACAACATCCCCATATCTTATACTAGGGAGGGAACCTCTTTAGTTCAAATCTCTAACTTGTCTAAGGGGTTAGTTTAACTAAACCAAAGCATCAATGAGCTAGAACCTTCACCATCCCCATGATGAAACATTGGGTTAGATGAAACCCTTCTCTAATAGCTCCTCTATATACTTCTTTAGTTCTACCATCTTGTTAGGAGCCATTCGATATGGGCTTTAGATACTAGTCCTACTCTAGATACTAAATTGATTGTAAACTCAAATTCTCATTTGGGAGGCAATCCTTAAATTTCCTTGGGAAATACTTCAGGAAATTATTTGACCACTGGAATCTCTTCTATCTCTTACTTTGCTTCTACTTGGATAGAAAAGAAAACTATATATCAATGACATACTTTCCATAAACATTTATCTTATTAAGCCTCCATTATGATGTTCATTCTCTAAGAAAAAGGACTATGGTTTTGTTCTTATAGTCCAGCAGTACATTATCAAGGTTTAATGGAAACAGCCTTGGCCAAAAGGCCTAATGCATGGCAAAGTCAAAACTATCAACTTGATTCAATAACCAATCATCTAACTAGCTTGTTTAAGAACTAATTATATAGTTCTAGCTTCATTTTCTTCTTCCTCTTTCAACTTAACATTTTGGACAGCATGTATACTCTAAGTTTAATAGAATTTCCAACCACTAAAACTTAAGTTTTATCCTTCCAAAACACTTGCAAATAAACTAGGAGGAATCACATACCTTATGCTTTAACTACCTTGACCTCTAAGTACCTTGAATTGACTTTGCCTTATTTGAGTTATCATTTGGCCATAGTTTCCTCAAGGATTCAAGAGGCCACAGTTTTAGACAGCATGGGATGGGTTATTTATAGAAAAAATATATAGGAAATAGAAGGTCAAGATTTGTTCAAATACTATTAAATCCAATGGACCATAATTGATCTTCAAATATGCTTACCCACCAATAAAAATGAGGATAAAATTACATGTTAAAAGTCCTCTCCCTCTCACTTTTGACGCCATATGCCTCCCTTTGTAAGGTCCATCATATGCAATTCTAATCTTCCCCTTGAAACTTCTTGAACTTTTTTTCTTTTCATAAATTCATAAATTATCTATTATTTGACTTGGATCCAAAACAACTTTTGAGACTTATTGGGCTACTACATGATGCCATTATTAGGCCTCCCTTAGGTTCAATTGCTAATTGACATAAATCACAAGGCACTTCCTATAACGATATCATTAAATTACCCTGATTTTTAAAATAAATTATATTTAAATTTTTTACTAGTTTTGATATTTTAAGAAATTCATTCTAATATAAAATGAATATGTTACAAAGTCTCATAATTTTTTAAAACCCACAAGTCCTGATAAAAATTATATATATTTCTTTTAAACCATTTCTCGATGTCATTTTTCACCATAAATTCTATAATTAATTCTACAAAACTCCTTTACTTCTGTCAGTTTCATAAATTTCTATAATAATTATAAGAATTTATTGCAAAATTTTATATGATTCTGAGGTCCAAAAGATACTATACTAATTTTCAGATTTCAAAAATTAATATCAATTTATTGAGACATTAAATTAGAATTCTGAGAGATATACCTAGTCTAATTTTCATTATCTATTTACTAGTAAAATTTGAAACTATAACAATTCCTAGCAGTTCAAGCCTTTTCTAACTCAATTTTTTTATAATTACCATTTTGCCCCTAAACTCTTGAAAATTGCACTTTAGTCCCTCAAATTTTCATTTTTACCTTTTTTCCCTTGATCTTGTTCATAATGACATTTATGTCCCTTAACTTTTCATAATTATACTTAAGACCCATAACTTGTGTATACTTCCATTTTACACCATGAAAACTTTTAGGGTTTTTAGTTTAGTCCCTCTCTTTTTCAAAAGGATCATTATGCCCTTGAAACTTTCTACTAAGACTTAATGGCCTTATGGAGCTTAGAAAATTCTTCTGTTTAATTCATAGTCATCCTTTAATTATAGGGAAACTTTATGAATTTTGTTGGGCCATAACTCTTTCCTAACTATTCCATAAGCACCCCTTCTAGCTTGAAACTTTCTAAAATTATAATTTTGCCCCTACTTAGTTCATCCTCATAAATAATCCATTTGAGGCCTTCATCTCAACATTAGGCCTCTAATTAACCTCTTTTCTTTTTCTATACCAAGGAGACTCTTTTGAAGTCTCTAACTTATTTATATATTTGCTCCTAGGGACTTTCACTATTTATAATTTAGTTCCTGAATATCATTTGTATATTTTTAGGCCTTTTGCTAAAAGGGGTTTGGTAGCCTACCTATTTTAGATTACACACTGGGATTCTATGCCTAAAAATCAGGATATGACACCTATAGGGGAAGGCTTTTTATGGTTCCTTTCATCATCCTATGTGGCGATAGGCCTTTATGACTATTGAATTGTGATTATGAGATTTCATTTGCATATTATTGGATATTTGTCCTACTTGACACCTCACAAACACATATTGATATGTATGATAAGTAGAAACTATTGGTTACTGAGGCTTTTGTCTCACCCCATGGTTATTTATATTTTTCAGAAGTTAGTTTAGTTACTAATTTGAATGGGAAGGCACTGGAGACATAGTTGTACTAGTTGATCTGGATAGCCCCCTCATTTATGTTTATGTGTTTAGTAGATATATATTGTCACTATAGGGCCTACTTTTGATGTATTATAGATATTGTCACCTTCGATGGCCGAAAGCCCATTTTAGAAGTTTAGAATTAATAATTGTGATAGCGGTGTTAATCGGGGGCTTGAATTCTATAACCATGTTAGTGGGACTAAATACTTTCTAACATGGTTTTGCATGTGAAAGTTATGTGATTTTTTTATATCTATAATAGTATTCTAATATAAATTTTACTATTTTCTATCATGGATAATCTTTTCAAAATAAGTTGTACTCTTATAACCATGATACTATTAGAAGGGTAGTTTTATCTTTTCTTATTTGTTAATTAAGAAAAAAAATTTATAGCCATGGTAGGTTTTGTTTTTTACTTTTAGTAAAGCTCATTTATATCATGATTAACTCTTTTGAAATTATGAAATTTATTTATAACAATTATTACATTATAATTTATTTTTATTGTGAACGAAATGGATTCAAGTAATTAATAGTAGCACCTAGCAAGTTAATCTGAAGAGTGTAAATGCGCATTTTCCCCCCGCTACATTTACTCAATTTGCCTCTATTTAATAACCTAGCCATCATAGGTTATTAAATTAATTAATTAATTAAATGTGGTGGCTAAGTTAACCATAGACCTAAACTTGGTTAACTAATTTGAGGACCCATCGACGGATATATTTTAATTATATAATTATCCAAAATACTCTATTGGGTCCAATATATAAGAAGTTGTTAACTAATTCATACAAATCAAGGAATATTAGTTAAGTCAGTTAATATGTCTTAAATTAATAAAATTTGCCTATTTTACCCTTATAAAAGAATATTATTTTTAAATATGCATTTATTTTATGTTATCTCTCTCTTTTATAAGGGGTAAAAGTGAAAAACAAGCATTAATACCCTATTAACCTCTTATATTTCAGATCAAAATTTTCTTCTAGAAGACTTGTTATATATTAAATTGGATGAAGTATTATCAGAATATAATAATATTTATCTAGATATTCCAATAATCAAAATAGAATTAAAAATTAAAATATATCCAACATGTATATCTCGTATTGACTTGAAGGAGAGATATCAAGACCCAGTTCATCTAACTTTTTTGTTGGAAAAAATTGTAGTTTATCTCTCCTATAAACTAATCGGTTCAAACAGAAGTATATATGTTGACATCTTTTGGCCCAAAAAAAATTATATGTTGACTTTTCCTTCTTTATGGACGGTGACCATGAGAAAATACGAAGCCTAGTGGGTTATATAGGAAGAATTAAGCTCTGTGGTTTCATTTTCTTAATACCCAGAATACCTTTTTTATTTTTTTTAATACCTAGAATCCTACTGTGAAGTTTATAGGAAATTTCGTGGCAAAATGTTTATAGGACATATTTTTAAAAAATCCTTCTTATACGAATTTTTCTAAGAGCCTATCTAGAGATTTTAAAAAATAAATAATGAAAACTTGAATAAAAAAGAGCCAAATTATAGTTTAGTGCTTTATATTTATGTCAAATTTTATTTTATTATTTTAAGTGTAAAAAGTGTATTTTTAGTCCTTCAAATTTAACTCTGTTAACTTTATTTAATAAAAAATGTTAAATCATCAAATTTAAGTAATGATTCTGCAATTAAACGCTAACAAAACATGTTGATATTTTAATCTTTTTAAATTATGTTATATTTTAAATTAAAGAATTAAAATTTAGACATTTTTGTTAGTACTTAATTGCCAAGTCATTATTTTAAATTCATTAAGTTAATATTTTCTGTTATTGAGATTAACAATGTTACGTTTAAAGGATTAAAAATATATTTTTTAAACTTAAGTGACTAAAATAAAACTTGATAAAACAAGTTAGATCTTTAGATGAGCAAGAAAAATGAAGAATATATGAGCATGAAAAAATAATAAGCTAAAATTCCAAAGAAAAACTAAGCTTTAGATCTTTGGCCATAAAAGACACAACAAGTATTGATCATATTCTTGCAATCTAAAAATATTTCTAAATGTATAAAATAGGTAAGAGTTGTTATAAATATTATATGTATGTATGGATGCCCATAACCTTTAACTATTGGGATTCCTCTTATGATTGAATCTTCTCTTAATTTCACAAACCCATAACATTCATAATGAATGACTTGATAAGGGTTTCTTATTGTTAATGCTATTATATTCATCTTTATTCCTTTATAACCTTATATTTAGTCTTTAATATTTGGGGGCTATAAATAAAGGCCATATAAAAGATATTTGTACAAGTATGAATATATAAGTGAATGAAGAATATTCTCATATCTTCTCTCTCAATATTTTGTCTTGTTATTTCTTTCCTCTCCAACTTCTTCATTTTTCTCGCATTTTTATAACACGTTATCAGCACTGATTTGCTATGAAAATTTGAGGTATGAACTTCTTATAAATTTATAGATTCTTATATTTATATAATGATATTCTATATTATATAGTTTTCCCTTAACCAATTATCATGTAAAATTTAATTTTCTATATATTTGCCAGTAGCATATTATTTATTTTATTGTTCTCATTATCTATAGCTTTTGTTATTGTTTTCCATATATTATATGATTACATCTATATATTTCTTTTCTTTCTGTGACTAGTTATATATTATCTATAGTTTCTTCATAGTATATGCATGCATATTATATCTAGAGTTTGCGGTTTCATTTTATTATGCACGAATTAATTTATATTAATTAATGTGTGCGTATATATATAGCATGACATTGATTTATATTATAGTAGCCCGCTATTTATATTTTAATATATTTATTTTATATCTTATCTCTTTCTATATATGTTGATATTATAATTTCGTGTTATTAAATGGCCAGTAGCCATAATACTTGTGTGGTTAAATAACTTGAAGTCATATCACTTTTGATACTAGTTCTTTAATATAAGACAATCTTGTGGTTCTAATTGATGGCATGATAAACTAAAATATTATGACAATTTAATTATCTAATTATTACAAATATCAAAGCCTTGAAGGATAATGACTGAAATATTTAATTACACAAAAGAGTTTATAATTTTTAAAGATTTTAGCTATAGTCCTGAAGATCAATATCTAGAAAAAGTAATGATGTGCTATTGAAAGTAATAAAACATAACTATGAGGGTGATAATCCTATAAGAAAATAATACAAGATGACTAGAAGTCATATAAATAAAAAATAAATATTATAATATGACTAGAAGTTATATAAACAAAAAGTAAATGTTAAATATGACCGAAAGTCATATAGACAAATTTATATCAATTTATTGAAATTAAATATCAAAATTAGTGATGACACCGAAAGGATTAAGGGGTTTATAGACAATATCAAAAGTAATTATATTTCCAATGCAATAAGTTGTGGAAACTAGAGATGACTTCAGTGTTGAGTTTTAACTCATATATCTAGTTATAACTACATAGTATGATGATCCTAATTGGTGGTAGATGTAAATCCATTCAAAGCATGTATAGGCTGAGTTTGATGATATTTATGAGTAAAGTTAGGGTTGTGAGGTTATAATAAATGCTCAAGAGGGCCATAATGATTTTACATACCAATGAATGCCGTATTTACCTCTTTAAACCAAAGTCAATTAAGATCTCATAGATATTACATTTCAAATACAAAACCCTGACAAGCTAACACCATGATTGGTAGATACTTGGAGTTGCTAGTATGCAATATATAAATATAATTGATGTACTATTAAACATGTTTCAATTGGATCGTTTATGTAATTTGGACCTGTTACTATATGTACATGTTCTAGTTTTATGTAATTTGGACCTGTTATTGCGGCAGTGGAATGTTAAGGCTTAAAAAATAGTTGTGTAAAAAAATCTCAAATTAAGAATTTTTAGGTATACTTATAATTAATATTTCGGTGTGTTTATTAGCTAAGGCATTATTTTAGTTTTCAAATTAACATTATTAATAGATTTGTTTCTATTAAAGAAATAAAAACTTTTTATCTTAAACATAAATTGGTGTTAAACTTATAGATGTCAAGAGGTATTTTGGAGTACCTAGTAAATATTTTATGTTGCTTAAATACTATTATATTTATTTTAGTAAATTTATTTATACCCTTGGTAAATTTATTTTTGCTAGAAAGTTTTGAGTTTATAAATTTGCCATCATTGTTGGGGAAATAATGACGCATGAGGGGCTAATTTTATTAGTTAATTACTTTTATAAATTGGTGTATCATGGTCCTTACGTTGATAAGCACAGTTATGTAATTATTTCCTTATACATCATATTTCTTAGGCGAATTTTATTTGTACTTATTATGTTTTATTTGGTTATCATCATATATATGAAATATTCTAATTTAACTAGAATAGGAAGGGATTATATGATAAGATTATACTTTAATTATAATTATTAATGTGTAAAAATACTTTTCATATATAACTGGGGTATTTAAAATTGTGGGGTGCCTAAAATATGTGGATACTTTAAAACAAATATGCTTCATTTTATAAATTCCCAAGTTTGTGTTTTGATTAAAAATTAATTATTAGAGGCTATGTTATTTGCTAATTTAGAGCAAATTTTATTAATTATCAAAATTTATATGTTGTGTGAACCAAACATTATAACAGTAACATGAAAATTTAATCATTTATTTAGATGAGACATAAATTTATTTTAATTTTTATAATATTATTTATAGATATATATATATATATATCTTGGTATAAATATGCTTGATTAATGTAAATGTAGATAATAACGTGATATTTGTTATGTTTTGCGGCTTCAAATTTGAGTTGAAAGCATAGGCAAATCAAATGTAATTTTGGGTATTGAAATCATGAAGGTAATTTTTACTCCTTCATTTATTTGATAATTAAAATGGTGATTGATACAAACATATTTAAAAAAAAGTGTGTATTATGTAAGGTATTAGCTATTAATATACTCCTATGTGGAATTGGTAATCGTTTAAATTAATTATATTAGTAACTTAATTATTTATTTATGATAGTTAAAATTATGGATACTAAAATAATTAGGACAAGTTGAAAGAAAACTATAAATATCATAATAATTTATTATTTTTGTATTATAATGTTGTGATATATATTGGATCTTATTTTCTTCATTTCACTTTACCCCTTATAGTACTTTGAATATATTGAAGTATGTTATCAATGAGTGATAGAGTTATACATTGATGTAAAACTATATGATATTTATAATTATGTATGATAGTCCATGAAGAACTTTATATAATAAAATTGAAATAGTTTATGTAGAACTAATATATATTTTTATGAGATAATTGATAATGGAAATTATGATACATATATTAGAGCTTCGGTTCACTAAATGCATGAAAGTTATTGCCCAATTGAATTGAAATCCATGATTGTATGAGTTGGGAAGCATTTAGTTTCTACGTGAAATACTTAAAAAAGGAAAACATGTTTATAGAACTCACACTTAAGGCAGAGATTATTGGAATACAAGTATGAGAAAATATTAGACAAAATTCTCCTCATATCTATTGGAAATCGTGCCCTAGGGGCCAATCATTGTTTTATGAATATTATTGATTTATGAATTTATTAATTGTGTTATCATATTATTTGCATGTTTATTGTGATGACCATCCTTAGATAATTTATGATCTTATCCTAAATATCCCTGGTCGGTCATCTATGCGGGAGCACAGATGAAATAAGACCAGTATGACTTTGAAGATGTATAGAGATATAAATCAAAGTCATAGGCACATGTAAGAGTACAAGGTGTTAGACTGACCCGCTATGAGAGAATTGCATGGGTAACGTCATAAGCTTCTCTCATATACAAACCATGTCAATATGCCCTTTGACCTGAGATCATCATGGATTCCTACATGACAAACGCTCAGCTTTGACCTAGTCAAAAGTCACTTTTGACCGAGTGATCATAAAGACTATGTTCAGGCTTAGTGGTTTTTTGTCATATCCCAATTTTTAGGCCTTGAAGCCTAGTATATAGCCTGAAAAAGGGATGCTACCAGACCCTGTTGAGAAGAGGTCTCAGTAAATAGAGAAAATTATGCTGATAAGTATGATGCAACACAAAGTTCTGATAAGAGGTCCTAAAAGATTTATATTAATTTTTGAAGAGAAGGAAAATTAATACAGTATTTTCTAGACCTTAGAATAAGATGAAATGTGGTAGTAAATTCCTATAATTAATATAAGAATTTCTGAAACTGATAGAGCCCAAAAATGAAGTTCAGTGGAATTTACTACAGAATTAACAGTGGATTAAACGACCCGATAAATAGGCTTCGGTGGAATTTCTCAGGAAATGAGCCCATGAAGATAAGGGATCATACAGAGGGTCCAGAATGGCACCTTATAGGTCCAATGATATTTTCAGATAAATATGTGGGCCAGGGCTAGTAAAGACCGAGAAAAATAAAGTATTACGAAAATGCCACTGAAGGTATGCCACTGTGGTGTGTCATTAAGTTAGAATCAGACGAAGGGTATTATGATCGTTTGACTAAGGTTAGATAGTTAAGAAAAGGTATCTGGATAGTTGACCAGGGTTAAGAGATACTCTGGTAAGGTATGAAAAGACAATAGTGCCCCTATAAGTACTAAAGAGGTAGTAAGGGCATTTTGGTAATTTACTAAGGATGTTCCTTAGGAACCAAGCCACCAGAGTGCTTGGGCTTGGTTAGAAACCCAAGATGATATTTAAAGGCCCAAAAATGTAGCCCAAGAGGCATTAAAATATTATTTTAGTGCTTTTTCAATAAAGTAAAGTGAACCAGTCCAAGATAGAACTGGGTAAAGTGATCTGGAATCATGAAAGGACATAAATGGGGCCCACAATGTGCCACATGGCATGATTACAGTAAAAGAGGAAAAGAAAAGGACACATGGCATGATTATAGAAAAAGGAGAAAAAGCAAGAGGATACGTGGCACGATCTCAGCCGTCCATTCAGGGAAAAGACTCTAGAACTCTCTGGAAAAGCTGAGTCAGCTGGTGAGGTGTCCCAAGGGCCCTACATTTCACCACATATACCCTTGAGGTATCCTAGGTGATTTCATGAGTGGTGAGTCATCAGGGAGGGTGATGTCATCGTGATGATGCAGACAAAGCTTCTTGAGGAAGCAAGCAATCTGAGCCATTCATCGCGAATCAATCTGGACCATTCATTCCACCTCCTCTCACCTATAAATAGGCCACTCCCCTCCCATTCCAAGGCACACCATGACCTAGCAAGGAAAAGGAAGAGAAAGAAGAGAGAAAGAGAGAAAGAGAGAAGGAAAGAAAGGAAGGAAAGAAAGGAAGGAGTTCTGGTGGAGCCAGGAGCAGTCTGAGGAGCCGAGGGACTGGGCAAAGCTTAGGAATGAGGTAAGAAAGTTATCTAGTCCCTGCTCTAATAAAGTAGAGGATTGCTCTTAATGGTTAGAATAGAGAAATATCTCCATTAATAAAGGTAGCTAAAGGTAGAAAGAAAGACAGGGGAATATCAGATTAAGGATATCACCCCTAGCTATGCATCAGTTAAATAGAGCTATACTGATAGAGTAATAATAAAAATATTATTATGCTATGTATAGGCTCTAACCTATAAAAAGAAGGAATCTTAGAGCAAAGGCTAAGAGCTAGAAGGAAAGCTACATGTTAGGTAGTGAACTAATCCTAAACTTGTATGCATTGAATGTTATGCTTGATGTGCTATGGCTTTGTTGAATTGGGTTGAACATGTGCTTATGTATGAAGCTATGTTCCTATGATTACTTTGGCCAATTGTATTTCATATGTAACATGGAAGCATGCACATTATGCAATGCTAACACTTTCACAAGCAAGCACAAGTATTCACATTAATGCATGCATTGTTTAGTGCTGTTTGCTACTGAGATTTCCCCAGAAATCTCACCCCTTCCATATCAATCCAATTACAACAGGTCTTCTCAAGATGGAGGAGATAAAGATGCATGAAGAGATGTTAATTGCTTAAGCATTATTGATATGTGATTCATGTATGTATAATTGCAGGAAATTGTCACTATGAACAGTAACTCGTGATGGAGGCAGTGACATTTGAGCTGTAATTATAAATAGTAAATGCTTGAATAAATATATGATATTTTACTAGTAAATAGTAGACATGTCAATTTTCGATTTGATATATATAACGTCTTATTTGGATGTCTACACATGAAGATATGATTGATCAAAGTTGGGACCAGAGATGCTGGAATCAGGGACAAGACGCAGAATGAACAGTGATTTCGAAATGTTGACTGACGTTGACCTGGTCAAGGAATGGTCAACAAGTCATTTTTTTCCTGAAAGATAATTATGTTATCTTCATGTAGCAATTTGAACCACTCCATTCCGATATTTATAGAATTAATTATGATTTTTCAAAGTCAGGTCACTTCTCTGGAATTTGCACAGTAAATACTACTCACTAGAATAAAATTCCAGATTGGGTAATTTGACTTCAACAACCTTGGAAGTGGTTCCAGATGCTACTGTTTGGTCCCTAAGATGTATGAAAATGAGGATGTTATATTTTTCATGAGGAGGAATGTGAATGGTCAAGATAGAATTTGTCCCTTACATTCGTAGAGAGATATTACTAGGCCCCTCGATGAGTGAGTCTGAGAAATGTATGGCCATACTGTAATGGAAAGGTAATTCCATTTCTATAGTCAGACTACTCAGGGATCGAGAAAGTAACGGTCAGGAATAGGAGGATGACATTATCTATGCCTCAACCATTACCAAAATATCGCGTGACAGAAGGGACATGATATGGTTGTATAAAAGGTTACATCGTTTAACGATCCTCATATGATTTGGGTAGTCATTATGTCTTGCTAGAGACCGCTTGCGACTTGTGGGCTAGTATAACAAATGGCCCACTGCCAACTTTATATGGGCCTACAGGGTCGCACACAAAATAGCCCAACACGAGCTATGATGTCTAGATTTATTGAATCTAAGACATGTCCAGATTCAATGAATGATCCAGGATAGATGTATATATATTTATTTATATTTATATTCGTATATATACATTATCCTTATCACGTTTGAATTTGAAATTCAAATTGATAAGATATCTCATATAAGAGATATTTATAAGATTTAATTTATAGGGATAAATTAAATCTCTATCACGATTGAATTTGAAATTCAAATTGATAGGATATCTCATATAAGAGATATTTATCTATCACATTTGAATTTGAAATTCAAATTGATATGATATCTTAAATTTGATTTATGAGAATAAATCAAATACAGTTTAGTCTTAGCTTTATTTTAAGTTAAATAAATAGGTGAATTAAATCTGTGGGACGGATTTAATATTATTTATTTAATTAGTTTCTTATCAAATTATACAATATATGATATTGTATTAATTTCAGAATTAATATAAGATTAACTCCTAAAATCCAATTCGGTAGAAGAAAATACAGAGCATCATATATATCTGATATTAAGAGCTACGTTTTGAATAGAGATATACATAGAACACAGAAAGGCCGAAGGGGACTGAGCAAAGGGTTTGCAGATAAGAAATTGTCAAAATAGAGACGGAGAGAACGAACTCTTGAGAAAGCCTTGGAGGGACAAGAGACGCTAGCACGTCGTTCGTGGTTGGAACCCTGTTCGTGTGGATACCAGTAGAGGAAGCTGACCTGAGTCGTCGACTTCTTGCGATCGGAAAGGGAGCACGAGCCGCGGAAAGAAGCTGTGAATGTTGTGACCAAAAGCTGTGGAAGTCGCTGAGGCACACTAAGGGTAATGCTTCTTCCCACTTGACTTAAACACATACGGTATATCCTGGCAAGGAATGGAAAAATTTTTAAATTAATTTTTGCTGCGTGTCTTCCAATTCCTTTCAATATCTTCATATAATTTCAATTGATCTCCCAAAAATGGATGTCATATTGAGATTGTAAATTATTTATATGTTACGAAAAACTGAAAAGTTTATTGTTGGCTACAATAAACCAGAAGTTTATCGATCCAAACAGATGTATTGTTGGCATGATTTGTTTAATCATAATAGACCTTATATATGATATAATAAATTATTGAAAATTATGTATTGACATCTATTGGATTCTTCATAAGTAGCCAACATATTATACAATTCAAGAAATCATATGTGTTGCTTGTTTTCAAACAAAATTAATCAAGAGAATATTACTAGTTATTATTTGAAATAGATTTCTACATTTCTGGAAATATATCAAAGTCATATTATATGGGCTCATTCATAAGCATGTAAGCCATACAAATATTTATTAAAATTGATAGATGCATCTATAAGATATGGTTACATGTGAGATTATTATGAGTTTGCACCAGAAGTTTGTAAGATTATTTGAATAAATATAATCATTATGTTGAGTGCACACTTTCCAGAATATGTAACTGAATTAATGCTTATGATAACAAGATTTATATTTCAGTGTTGGCATATTTGATTTGATATGTTATGGCACATATACATATCAAGCCAATACAATTTTGCCCAATAAAAATAGCTTTTGGTCCGGAGTCATATATTTTTAATTTTGCAATATTTATTAAAATATTGATCCATCATAATGCAAATAGATGGATATTTAAAGAAAGTTGGGATTAATGTTGGGTAAGAACATCATTCTTGTTTGTCTCTAAATGAAACACAAGGATGTTTCTAAATGAAACAAATAGATTTAGGAGTATACTATAAGATTAGTTGATTGTCATTCAACAAAATTTTCTTAATATAAGGGGAGAAGTTGAATAGCTAGAGAAGATAAACAAATGGAATACATTATTACTATTAAAGGTAGATCTTCAAATATAGTTGTATGAACTAGAAGTTCATCAAACATTATATTCATAAAATATTATAAAATATCTTTCAGATTCAATTACTGACTTAAAATTTTAGTTGAAAATTCTCTAATTAGTATATATGAAAGTGAGACATGCATGAAGCATTAACATTAATGGATTCAAAATATAATATTAAAAATAGAGGAACATGTAATTAAGATGATTATATTAATGATACAAGTACTCTAGAAGAGTATCAAGACATGACTAATTGCAAAAGCTTCAAAAAAGTCCATGTACCTGAAATGTAATAAAGATATCTCAATAAGTTATGTCAAAATAAAAAAAATAGAATTGAAAAGATAAAGTTGTTGACAACAGTTTTGATAATAATGTCATGTGATCAAATGAGGATCTTATATGTAAAGTTGTAATGTAAAGTAGATAGAAAAAAAAAGTGTTTGGCCAAAAGGAAAAGTAAAAGGGCAAAGACGTAATAAAAATATAATTATATTATTTCAATATTCTTTTAATATATAAAAATTATGGACCTGCAGCCTACACTTTTGAAATATAAAGTATAGAAACATTTATGTGAAAATGAATTTTTTCACAAAATATAATGATGATTATGATGAGAAATATTATTCTATAGTGGAGGCAATAATTTTTTCATATATCACTAGACTGTCAGTATAAGAAAATAAAATACATGCCTAATATATATTGTTATAGCATATACATATGTCTCACTAAATAGTAAAATTATATGATAATATTTTAAAGATTTAAAGTGCATGAAGCATATAAAGGAAATGTCTAGAGTTGAATACATAATAATTTCAAAATTTTTATTGTCTATAAAAATATATTAAATTCAATGGACCATAAGTCCTATATATTTATTCTAATATATTTACATATTATGTTGGTATTTTATGTTGTAATTTTATTGGCAAAATTAAGTTCTTGCATGTGCACAATGAATAATAAAATTGAAATTTGAGTTGATAAGGCAAGGAAGAGTGTGTTGATAATTCAATATATCCAGAAGATATGTTAAAGAAATATATGATGACAATGCATCATGCATAGTTCAACTAAAAGAAATATATGCTCACAAACTATTGCAAATAATCCACTTGAGAAAATAATACACTATATTGAGAAAGTGACATTAAAAAGTCGATGTTATTCACTAGGGGTTAAAAATGATGTTGTAATAAGGAGAAGTAAATGTAATATTATCATTAGGGGAATAAAGATTATGATGTACTCTTTTTCCCTTAATTAAGGTTTCATCCCACTGGGTTTTCCTAGTAAGGTTTTTAATGAGGCAACTTCAATATGTATTGTATAATCTTTTTCCTTCACTAGATTTTTGTCCTATTGGGTTTTTCTTAGTAAGGTTTTAATAAGGCACAATACTTGTCATAGACATCAAAAGAGGAGTGTTATAAATATTATATGTATGTATAGATGTCCATAACCTTTAACTCTTGGGATTCCTTCTTCTCTTAATGTCACAAACCTATAACATTCTCAATGAATGATTTGATAGGGGTTTCTTATTGTTAATGCCATTACATTTATCTTTATTCCTTTATAACCTTATATTTATTTTTTAATAGTTGGGGCCTATAAATAAAGGTCATCTACAAGACATTTGTACAAGTATGAATATACAAGTGAATGAATAATACTCTCTTATCTTCTCTCTCAATCTCTTGTCTTGTTATTTCTTTCCTCTCTAGTTTCGTCATTTTTCTCTCATTTTTATAACAAAAGTTACCTATTTAGGGCCCATTTGGATAGGTTATGAAAAAATGACTTTTTGACAATTTTTAGAAAATGGCTTATGCAAAAGAACTTATGAAAAAAAATTGTTATGAATAAATGAGTGTTTAAATAGTTATTACTAGAAGGATTTTTGTTATTAGTAAATTACCGAAAGGGAATAAGATAAAAAAAAAAGAATTATCCATCACGTCCTATTAGCCTCACATGTTCCACTTCATCTTCTTCTTTCCCTTCTTCTTCGTATCAGCCCACCTATTCGACTTCATCTTCTTCTTTTGGGAACAGACGGCGACAGAGAAGACAAGAACCACCAGAAAGCTAACACTGAAGAAGACAGAGGATCGGACCACCACACCACATCCACTGGCAAACAGAAAAACAACAGCAATCAAGGTTACTCTAGATTGGCGAGGGACGTGAGGAAATAAAGGTGATGGTGTAGAGAGAGAGAAGAGAGAGGGAAGAGAAAAGATGAGAGTATGTCAGAAAAAATAGGAATAAAATAGTAATTGAGTAGTCAATAAGTTCTTTTATTAGTCTAGAAGCTATTCAGTAACTTATATAAAACCTTGATTTTAAACTATGATATAAAACTTTGATTTTAAACTATGACTGTTTGTTTTAAAAAATAAATAAATCAAGATTTAGGTCAAAAACCATTTTAAAACTATGATTTGGGGGTTACCCAAATGCGCACTTACTCTTATTGGACAACGGGATTTAGGTATTAGATCTATTGTTGCCGTCAATAAATTCCTGGTTGCTAAACAAGTGTGGAGAGTATTGAATGTTGATCCAAATTCCCTTCTGGCAAGAACGTTGAAGACAAAGTACTTCAACTTAAACTATCTTGGTATTGTTAAAAAGCCTTACAAACTCTTCATGATTGGGGAAATATCGCTTCTCTTCAACAGACTGGATTGTTTCTAACATATTCCTTTCGTTCTAAATGTAAAAATGAGCAAAATGATTCGTTTTTAATTAATCCAAAACATATATAATAACTCAATTGTTTTTGTATCCCAAATTTTTAATTTTTTCCTTAAACTTTTTTGCATATATTAACTAAAAATCAATAGAGCACTTTCTAATTCAAATTATTAAACTAGATTTTTTAGGAAAACCAATACACTTTTTTTTATAAACTAGAGATTTCTCTCTTAAGTGGGAAAAATATATTATAATTGATTAATTATTTATAATTATTATGAATTACCATTATATTAAAAATTTGAAATATCATAAAATTAATTAATGAGAGTCATCTAGCCATTCTAGTTTACTACTAGAGCAGACATTCTAGTGATCACCAATTCAATATATCACTTGATCCAATCCAATTCTAGCCATTCTAGAGAATCACTATTGACAAGATGGAACGCCTAAAGTGAGTGTCACGCTGTAACTCACAGATATACACGAGCAAAAATGAAAGCATTATGCTTGATCTTCATACTTAATTGAAGCGTAATCCATTTAACTAGAGGTAAAGGACCTGAGCAAATTTCTACAATAATATGCTTATAAGTACACCAAGAATGAATATTAAATTTTAAAAATTAAAAAAATACTTTTAAAACCTGCAATCTACAAAGCTTTTTTCTTCTAAAACTAGAATTTCCTGCATTACTACTATGTATACAGTCTCTTGAACAATTCTCTATATCCAGAAGAAGTGCAATACTTACTTTTGCATGTCTAGTTTCTGGATCCATTCGCCTTACGCTGTCAAACAATGACAATTTATGAGACCGGACAAGGTATTTAACAATATCCTCAGTCAACACCTAGAGGTATTAGAATATCGACATTATTTGTAATAAGTGCATCCAACAAGGTCCTTGATGGTTAAATTCTGAACGTAGAAACTATAGGCAAGGCAAGCCACTGGACTGAAAATAAAAATTTTGATTTATCTGTTATGAAAAAAATACACTGTCGACATGGAACACAAAGTTGAAAGCGTCTCCATGAGTCGTATCTTCAACTTTTCTGTGCCTAGAAACCTTTCACTCACGAGATCAGCCATGTGTTTATCCTGAATCCAAACAGAATAATAAAATTATAAATTTTGAGCACAAGTAAAGCAGAACACAACCTTACCTCACCTACGAGTTGGAAAAAAACAAAATGCCCATCCTCTCGTCTCTCTCCAATGTCAACACCCATTTTGTGGAGGAATACAGACATAATTTATTTCTAAAATATAAAGATCACTATTTAAATAGTTAAAACTAGAGAGAATATTTAATTATAACTGAATAAAAAATATAAAAACTAAATTGCACTAAATCAAAATTTAGAAACTAAATTATGTCTGTGTCAAAACTATAGAAGTCAAAAGATCAATTTTGCCAAAATTTTAAACAAGCACAAAAATTACTTGCTCTTACAAAATCTTATACATAAAACACTACAAAAGAACCCATTCTATCTCCAACCTGCTATAAATTATAGTCTCAGTGGTATAAACTCAAAAAGAGCTTGAAAATAACCTGCAAAACAGGTTCGACCCTTCATTCTAGTCAAACCATCCCCTCAAAAATCGGCTAATAACTATTACGATTCATGTTTTGAAGAATATACTCTAATAAAGAGAAGTGAATGCCAGCTTTATTAAATAGATAAAGTAGGTAAAGGAATTCCTGCAATGAGAACTTGGACGATCTCTTCTCTTCAAAATCTCCTTCCTCCAGAACTCCCAAAACCTTGTCCTTGAATTCAGATTTCCCCTTTTATGCATCCCCACCCATCCATTTTATCATCATTCTCTCGATCATCATCCATATCCATATGTAAGGAATTGAAAGACACGCAGCGGAAATTATCTTAAAAATTTTTTCATTCCTTGCCAGGATCTACCGTATGTGTTTAAGTCAAGTGGGAAGAAGCATTACCCTCAGTGTGTCTCAGCGACTTCCACAGCTTTCGGTCACGACGTTCACAGCTTCTCTCTGCGCCTCGTGCTCCCTTTCTGATCACAAGAAGTCGACAACTCAGGTCGGCTTCCTCTACTGGTATCCACACGAACAGCTTTTCAACCACGAACGACGTGCTAGCGTCTCTTGTCCCTCCAGGGCTTTCTCAAGAGTTCGTCCTCTCCGTCTCTATTTCGGCAGTTTCTTATCTGCAAACCTTTTGCAGAGTCCCCTTCGGCCTTTCTGTGTTCTATGTGTGTGTCTGTCCAAAACGTAGCTCCTAATATTAGATATATAGGATGCTCTGTGTTTTCCCTAACCGAAAAGGATTTTAGGAGTTAATCTTATATTAATTCCGAAAATAATACAATATCATATATTGTATAATTTTATAAGAAACTAATTAAATAAATAATATTAAATCCGTCCCACAGATTTAATTACCTATTTATTTAACTTTAAATAAAGATGAGACTGAACTATATTTGATTTATTCTCATAAAATAAATTTGAGATATCCTATCAATTTGAATTTCAAATTCAAACATGATAGGGATTTAATTTATCCTTAAAATTAAATCTTATAAATATCTCTTATATGAGATATCCTATCAATTTGAATTTCGAATTCAAACGTGATAGAGATTTAATTTATCCTTATAAATTAAATCTTATAAATATCTCTTATATGAGATATCCTATCAATTTGAATTTCGAATTCAAACGTGATAGAGATTTAATTTATCCTTATAAATTAAATCTCATATATCTCATATATATATATATAATATATATATACGAATTTATATATATATATACGAATATAAATATAAATAAATATATATACATTCACCTGGATCATTCATTGAATCTGGACATGTCTTAGATTCAATGAATCTGGACATCATAGCTCGTGTTGGGCTATTTTGTGTGCGACCCTGTAGGCCCATATAAAGTTGGCAGTGGGCCATTTGCTATACTAGCCCACAAGTCGCAAGCGGTCTCTAGCAAGACATAATGACTACCCAAATCATATGAGGATCGATAAACGATGTAACCTTTTATACAACCATATCATGTCCCTTCTGTCACGCGATATTTTGGTCATGGATGAGGCATGGATAATGTCATCCTCCTATTCCCGACCGTTACTTTCTCGATCCCTGAGTAGTCTGACTATAGAAATGGAACTACCTTTCCATTACAGTATGGCCATACATTTCTCAGACTCACTCATCGAGGGGCCCAGTAATATCTCTCTACGAATGTGAAGGACAAATTCCATCTTGACCATTCATATTCCTCCGCATGAAAAACCACTAAGCCCGAACATAGTCTTTATGATCACTCGGTCAAAAGTGACTTTTGACTAGGTCAAAGCTGAGCGTTTTGTCATGTAGGAATCCATGATGATCTCAGGTCAAAGGGCATGTTGACATGGTTTGTATATGAGAGAAGCTTATGACGTTACCCATGCAGTTCTCTCATAACGGGTCGGTCCAACACCCTGTACTCTTACATGTGCTTATGACTTTGATTTATATCTCTATACATCTTCAAAGTCATACTGGTCTTATTTCATCTGTGCTCCCACATAGATGATCGACCAGGGACATTTAGGATAATATCATGAATTATCCAAGGATGGTCATCATAGTAAACATGCAAATAATATGATAACTCAAATAATAAATTCATAAATCAATAATGTTCATAAGACAATGATTGGCCCCTAAGGCATGATTTCCAACAACCTCCCACTTGCACTAGGTACAATCATTAATTTGACTAATTCCCATTGACCTAACATGACGCTCATGCTTTGCCTGCACAAGCGGCTTTGTTAGAGGATCAGCAACATTATCTTCTCCTGCTACTTTACATATTTTTATATCACCTCTATCGTTGATTTCTCTGATGAGATGAAATCGCCTGAGTATATGCTTGGTCCTTTGATGTGACCTAGGCTCTTTGGCCTGTGCAATAGCACCGCTATTGTCACAGAGCAAAGTTATTGGATCTGAGATGGTAGGTATCACCCCTAGTTCTGTGATGAACTTCCTGATCCAAACGGCTTCCTTAGCTGCATCAGATGCTGCTATATACTCAGCTTCTGTTGCAGAATCTGCTACAGTGCCCTGCTTAGAGCTCTTCCAGCTTACTGCTCTATTATTGAGGAGGAATATGTATCCAGACTACGATTTTTGGTCATCCTGGTCAGTTTGGAAACTCGCATCTGTGTAACCAGTTACACAGAGCTCATCATCTAATCCACCATAGACCAAGAATAAGTCCTTAGTCCTTCTTAAGTACTTAAGGATATTCTTGACAGCAGTCCAATGGCCCTCACCAGGGTCCTGTTGGTATCTGCTAGTCATACTTAAGGCAAACGAGACATCCGATCGAGTAAATAACATGGCGTACATGATAGATCCTATGGCCGAGGCATATGGAACCTTACTCATGCGACCTCGCTGATCAGATGTACTAGGACACAGATCTTTGCTGAGGTGAGTACCATGAGACATGGGTATGAAACCCCTCTTTGATTCGTGCATACTGAACCTATGCAGTATTTTGTCTATGTATGTACTCTGACTGAGTCCTAGAAGTCTTTTAGATCTATCTCTATAGATCCTGATTCCTAGGATGTAGGTGGCTTCACCCAAGTCTTTCATAGAAAAAGACTTTCCTAACCAAGACTTGACAATCTGCAAGGTAGGAATGTCATTCCCAATAAGTAGGATGTCATCGACATAGAGTACCAAAAACACAACTGTGCTCCCACTAACCTTCTTGTACACACAAGGTTCATCAATGTTTTGAAGAAATCTAAACTCTTTGATTACTTCATCAAAACGATGATTCCAACTCTGAGAGGCTTGCTTTAGTCCATAAATGGACTTTTGAAGCTTGCACACTTTACTAGAGTCCTCGGAACGCACAAACCCTTCAGGTTGTGTCATGTACACATCCTCAAGGAGCTTTCCATTAAGGAAGGCTGTCTTGACGTCCATCTGCCATATTTCATAGTCATAATATGCTGCAATAGCAAAAAGGATTCTGATTGATTTGGCCATTGCTACTCGGGAAAAGGTCTCATCATAGTCCACACCATGAGTTTGAGTAAAACCTTTTGCAACCAGTCGTGCCTTGAAGACATTTACATTGCCATCCATGTCAGTTTCCTCTTTGAAAACCCACTTGCACCCGACGGTTTTTACACCTTCAGGCGGGTCGACTAAGGTCCAAACCTGATTGTCGTACATGGATTGCATCTCAGACTTCATGGCACTAAGCCATTTTTCGGAGTTTGGTCCCACTATAGCTTCTCGATAGGTAGTCGGCTCATTATGCTCAATGAGCAACACATCACGACTATCAGAAATCAGAAATCCATATCTCTGAGGCTGAAGTCGCATCCTATTAGATTTACGTGAACCTTGCGTGACTTGAGGAGTCTCAACAACTTGTTGTGAGTCTTCTCTATTTTCCATCTGTAGTTCTGTGGTGTCTTGTAGCTCTCGAACTTCTTTGAGTTGTACCTTACTCCCACTGGTTCTTTTAGAGATAAATTCTCGTTCAAGAAAGATACCATTTCTGACAACAAACACTTTGTTATCAGCAGGGTTGTAGACGTAATATCCCTTGGTTTCCTTAGGATATCCCACAAAAAGGCATTTTGAGGATTTGGGCACTAATTTGTCTGAGGCTTGTTGCTTAACATAGACCTCGCATCCCCAAATCTTGAGGAAAGACAAACTAGGCGTCCTCCCAGTCCATATCTCATACGGAGTCTTTTTGATTGCCTTAGATAGAACACGATTGAGTGTGAATGCAGCTGTCTCTAGGGCATGGCCCCAAAAGGAGGGCGGAAGATCTATTAGACTCATCATGGATCGAACCATATCTAATAGTGTTCGATTCCTCCGTTCAGAAACGCCATTCCATTGTGGTGTCCCTGGAGGAGTCAATTGTGAGAGTATCCCACAACTCCTAAGATGATCTATGAACTCTTAGCTCAAATATTCACCACCCCGATCAGATGGAAGGGCTTTAATTGTTTTGCCAAGCTGGTTTTGTACTTCATTTTGAAATATTTTGAACTTTTCAAAAGATTCAGATTTATGTTTCATCAGATAGATGTACCCATATCTGCTGAAATCATCTATAAATGTTATGAAGTACGAATAACCTCCTATGGCATTTGTGTTCATTGGTCCACACACATCTGTATGTATGAGGCCCAATAAATCAGTGGCCCTCTCACTGTGCCCAGTGAAAGGTGACTTTGTCATCTTTCCTAACAAGCAAGACTCGCAAGTGTCATATGATTCAAAATCAAATGAGTTTAGAAATCCATCTTGATGGAGTTTGGAAATACGTTTCTCATTTATGTGGCCCAGACGACAGTGCCAGAGGTATGTGGGATTCAAATCGTTTGGTTTGACCCTTTTGGCAGTTATGTTATAGATATTTCCATGATTGGGTTGCTCCAAATTTAATATGTAATGATCAACATGCAAATCACCATGAGCATAGAAAACATCATTACGATAAATAGAACATCTACTATTCCCAGCAATGGAAGTGAAACCTTCCTTATCCAAATAAGAAAGTGAAACAATGTTACTACTTAAAGCAGGAACATAATAGCAATTGTTCAAAACTAACAAAAGCCCAGTGGGCAGAACTAATTCATAAGTGCCTACAGCTAACACAGCAACCCTTGCTCTGTTTCCAACTCGTAGGTCAACCTCGCCCTTTTTCAGCTTCCTACTGTCCTTTAGTCCCTGCACATTTGTACAAATGTGATAACCACATGCAGTATCTAATACCCATGAGGTGGAAGTAGAAAGATGAATGTCTATAACATAAATACCTGAAGCGATAGCCCCGCTATCCTTCTTGTTCTTTTTCAGATCTTCGAGGTAGAGTTTGCAATTCCTCTTCCAATGACCCGGTTCATTGCAGAAGAAGCAGACTCCTTCCTTCGGAGGCTTTGCCTTCTTTGGTGCAGGCTTGGTTTCGGGCTTGCCTGACTCTTTGGTCTTACCTGATGAGCCATGACCCTTCCCCTTGCCTTTGCCTTTCTTTTTCGTACCCTTTCCTTTCTGAACCATCAAGACACTACTGGGTTTCTTCTTAAGACTCGGCTCAGCAGTTTTAAGCATCCCATGCAGTTCAGAAATAGATTTCTCCATGTTGTTCATGTTGTAGTTCATGACAAACTGGTCATAACTTTCCGGGAGTGAGTTCAAGATCAAATCCGTAGCTAACTCTTGGCTCATGGGAAATCCAAGCCTCTCAAGGTGATCAATGTACCCCTTCATCTTTAAGACATGAGTACTGACTGATGCACCTTCAGCCATCTTGCAGGAATGTAAGGCCTTAGTGGTCTCATACCTCTCTTTCCTTGCCTGTTGCTGGAACATTTCCTTGAGATGCACAATCATCTCATAAGCCTCCATGTGTTCGAGATCTCTTTGGAGCTCTGGAACCATGGTGGCTAGCATTAAGCATCCCACATCGACAGAGTCTTCCTTATGCTTCGTGTAAGCATCTCTCTGAGCTCTAGGAGCATTGACGGCTGGCTCCTCAGGAATGGGTTGATCTAGGACATGCGCCTTTCTTTCCTGCTTGAGAACAATTCTCAAGTTCCTAAACCAGTCAAGAAAGTTTGTCCCATTGAGTTTGTCCTTCTCAAGGACAGATCGCAGCGATAATGTAGCAGTATTACTAGTCGTCATGATTCTACAATTAAAATATGCAATTCAATTAGCAATCTCCCACTAAATAAACAACCCTCAATGCAATAGTTAGTGGGCTAAGATCCATATTTGGCTCAAACTTAAGTCCGCTTTGGCAAGACGCTTAAATTAAGTTATTTAGGTAGGTAACACCTTTACCAATTACATCAAATGTAACTCTTAGATGTTTATGGGATTCTATCATCATATGATCTGTCATGTTTTTAATCCCATCTAATGCCTTGAGACCCAAAACTGTTTTGTTAATCTCAATTAAGTCAAACAATAATAAACATGTGAGAGTAGCACCATTACTCTTGCTTATCTCCCCAAGATAACTCAAAAGTACCCACTTTGGTGGAGTCCACAATTGAGCGATCAAGGTTTTGACAAGTGTTCATAAATTGACAGCATTATGACTTAAGATTTCTTTTAGAGGGCTTAATTAACTATCTGATTTTATGAGGATGCATGTATCCCAGTTTGTAACTCATACAAGTAATATGCATGTGCTGATCTAATCATAAGATGCATCATTCAAATGTGATACAATATGGCTCACCTATCCTAAGTCCCCTCAAGCCAATGAGAGGAGCTCTCTAGTAAGAAAAGAGAAATTACATATAGAAACCTCTTTTAACATTCGAGGGGAGTGAGATGAGAGGAGAAGGTACATTGAGAGTATATAGAGGAAGGCACGACACGCAGGCCGTATTTAAAAATTACAACACTTGCAATCTAGAGCCATATTGTTCACCATACCCAAACATTCAAGAATCAATATTCAGATCTAATCGAAGGGCAATTAATGTTTCAAATCTAAAATATTCACAAAGTAACATATGTTACGGTTATGTTGCGCTATGAACAGGTAGCTACGGCGGTCCCGCTAGCCGATTAGCAGGCGGCTGTCCAGCTAGCCGGTTAGCGGGCGGGGTCTCTGGGGCAGCGCCCCGGAAGAAATTTTTTTTTTGTTTTTGTTTCATAAATAATCACAAATTCGAATTCGGTTTTCTTAGACCCCATCTATGCGAATTGATCAAATCAAAAAGCATCACCACCGATTTCAATTTCCTTTTAGATTCCTTTTATGTCATACACAACACGGATTCCATATATGTCACACATACAACGCTTATTATATGATCGGCTACTACTAACATATATCATATAAATCAACAATCAAGCCTAACTTAAACACAAAACGGCATGGCTCTACTACCACTGTAAGGAATTGAAAGATACGCAGCGGAAATTATCTTAAAAATGTTTTCATTCCTTGCCAGGATCTACCGTATGTGTTTAAGTCAAGTGGGAAGAAGCATTACCCTCAGTGTGTCTCAGCGACTTCCACAGCTTTCGGTCACGACGTTCATAGCTTCTCTCTGCGCCTCGTGCTCTCTTTCTGATCACAAGAAGTTGACGACTCAGGTCGGCTTCCTCTACTGGTATCCACACGAACAGCTTTTCAACCACGAACGACGTGCTAGCGTCTCTTGTCCCTCCAGGGCTTTCTCAAGAGTTCGTCCTCTCCGTCTCTATTTCATCAGTTTCTTATCTGCAAACCTTTTGCAGAGTCCCCTTCGGCTTTTCTGTGTTCTATGTGTGTGTCTGTCCAAAACGTAGCTCCTAATATTAGATATATAGGATGCTCTGCGTTTTCCCTAACTAAAAAGGATTTTAGGAGTTAATCTTATATTAATTCTGAAAATAATACAATATCATATATTGTATAATTTTATAAGAAACTAATTAAATAAATAATATTAAATCCGTCCCACAGATTTAATTACCTATTTATTTAACTTTAAATAAAGATGAGACTGAACTATATTTGATTTATTCTCACAAAATAAATTTGAGATATCCTATCAATTTAAATTTCAAATTCAAACATGATAGGGATTTAATTTATCCTTAAAATTAAATCTTATAAATATCTCTTATATGAGATATCCTATCAATTTGAATTTCGAATTCAAACGTGATAGAGATTTAATTTATCCTTATAAATTAAATCTTATAAATATCTCTTATATAAGATATCCTATCAATTTGAATTTCGAATTCAAACGTGATAGAGATTTAATTTATCCTTATAAATTAAATCTCATATATCTCATATATATATAATATATATATATATATACGAATATAAATATAAATAAATATATATACATTCACCTGGATCATTCATTGAATCTGGACATGTCTTAGATTCAATGAATCTGGACATCATAGCTCGTGTTGGGCTATTTTGTGTGTGACCCTGTAGGCCCATATGAAGTTGGCAGTGGGCCATTTGCTATACTAGCCCACAAGTCACAAGCGGTCTCTAGCAAGACATAACGACTACCCAAATCATATGAGGATCGATAAACGATGTAACCTTTTATACAACCATATCATGTCCCTTCTGTCACGCGATATTTTGGTCATGGATGAGGCATGGATAATGTCATCCTCCTATTCCCGACCGTTACTTTCTCGATCCCTAAGTAGTCTGACTATAGAAATGGAACTACCTTTCCATTACAGTATGGCCATACATTTCTCAGACTCACTCATCGAGGGGCCCAGTAATATCTCTCCACGAATGTGAGGGACAAATTCCATCTTGACCATTCACATTCCTCCGCATGAAAAACCACTAAGCCCGAACATAGTCTTTATGATCACTCGGTCAAAAGTGACTTTTGACTAGGTCAAAGCTGAGCGTTTTGTCATGTAGGAATCCATGATGATCTCAGGTCAAAGGGCATGTTGACATGGTTTGTATATGAGAGAAGCTTATGACGTTACCCATGCAGTTCTCTCATAGCGGGTCGGTCCAACACCCTGTACTCTTACATGTGCTTATGACTTTGATTTATATCTCTATACATCTTCAAAGTCATACTGGTCTTATTTCATCTGTGCTCCCACATAGATGATCGACTAGGGACATTTAGGATAATATCATGAATTATCCAAGGATGGTCATCATAGTAAACATGCAAATAATATGATAACTCAATTAATAAATTCATAAATCAATAATGTTCATAAGACAATGATTGGCTCCTAGGGCACGATTTCCAACACCATATGCCTTGATCCGTGAAAGAATCACCAAAACTAGATAAGTCCATTTTAGCTTCTGTTTCATCTGCTGAACATTATTCTTGTGAGAGTTTTAACGCCTGAACAGTCTTGTAGTTCTTCTCCAGAAAAGAGATAACATTCTTCTGCCTACAAATGGAACCAAAGATTTTGGTTTTTTGGTTGAAACAAATCCGCAAAAACCCATCCCACTCCTCTTGCTTAACTTCAATACGGGGTGTGTGGGGCTCAATTCGTCCTACAGAGGAATCAACCTTTGGCAGAGGCCGAAAATTGTTCTTTCCAACTTTAAGGAGGTGGAAAATTCGAGCATGGAGTTGTGTTGACAGTAAGATGGCAATAAAGCTTTTCACCAGGTTGAGCAACCAGTCTCATGGCAAATTGTCTCTGGAACATTATGATTACACATCGAAACGCAGGTTGGTGGTTGAGTAACTTAAAAGTGAGCGGGGAAGATATTTGGTAGGGAATGTTTGCTACACATATATCAAAATAAGGGAGTTCAGTCCACAGTACATCGCCTTGGATAACCTGTAATAATCATGAACAGATTAGGATATGGACTTGCTATAAATAATGGACACAGAAAATGATGAGATATTTAGGTTAATCTGGATGTTTATTCTAAGGTTCACATTCCACAAAACTTTCAATGATGAAGCAAAGCAAGATTGACTTTTTTTAATAAGGAAACAATTATAAAGGTCAAGGCTCTTGTATACATGATGCCATTCCATCACAATCCACCAACTTGTGACAGCAAGGTGGGTGTTGATCAAAAGCAACAAAATCAATGTCTAAAATCTAAACTATGATAATTCCTAACTAAAAGTGACAAAATCAAGATTCAATGTTTGGGACATGATACAAGACAAAGGCTTCAAATCATTATCCAATAGAAGAATGCAGGTAAGTAAATTTCATTCCATGATCTATTATTTGTCATTCAACTTTAGCTGAACACCTGCTGCAACAAAGAATGAAATTGTGTATAGGGTTCACTTCTTCTCTTTCTACTTACTCCCTCTTTTCTCCCTACATTTCTTATTTCAAAATTACTTCCCAAACTCATAGCTTATGAATATCCAAATCCACTAGCACTGTAAAAGTACAACATTCATGCCAACACATCGATGCAACTTAACCAAATGTAAGTACATTTCATTTCACAGTCTACTTTTACTTCTCTTGTTCAAGATCCAAGTCAAGGTAGCACATGAACTATATGGGAAACGGATATAGGGGACATCAAATAAATGTTTTTCTAGCATTACAGAGAGACCAACTTAAGAATAAAGTGAAATTTGAGGACTAAGAGTAATTTAACCAAATTAACAATTAACAAGCTTGAAAATTTTAATTTTGGGTTCTAGACATATAACTGTCAACATCGTATCAAGCGTTTCTCCCCAAAACTATGAAATACATTCAGATTTTCTAGTGACTAAAACAAGAAAGGTAAAAATTGGAAACCGTTCAACCATGTTATTCAGAAGAAATAGTAAGGAACGCCTAACTTATTATTGATAACTATAACCCTCAAAATCAATTTCTTTTTCTCTAAAGAGTCATGAAAAACATTTCAATATTACTAATATAATCTCTAAAAAACTAAAGTTTACTGGTGTTATAGAGATGTTTTAAATGTTTTTTTCTTTCTATGTCTCTAGCAACTTTCAGAACACTAGATTGTAACTCTAATGAGCGGATCAATTAACTGATAACTGTATAACATCATAAATAGAAGTCTTAAGAAGAGCAACAGTAACTTATGTCGGTGATTATAAGAAATCTTAATATATATGATTCAGCAATGTCAATAATATATATTATACTAAAATTAACATAAAGTGTAACATTTATCGAGTTAGATTGATCTAGCAGACCTAGAAAGTTTCATTCTGATGCAGGAAACAAAGGATTTACCTTAAGGCAGTTGGAGTAAGGAGTGCCTTGGAAACGCCTTTGAAGCTCGAGAACCATGCGGGGGTCTATCTCGACGGCAATAACCATCTTGCAGGCTTCCAGAAGCTTCTTGGTGAGATTACTGATACCAGGACCGATCTCAATTATGACATCGGTGCTTTTGATGCCAGATTTCTGGACTATGGCATCAACGAGCAAAGGGTTCTTGAGGATGGTGAGTGGATCTTCACTAATCATTCTTGATACAATTGTATGCTAGATTTAGGTATAATTGGTGATTATATGATTATGACCATGACGATTGTCTGATATTTTGCACGTTAAAGACTTAGTATATTTAATTGTTATAACTCTAATATATTATTGAACGATGATAGCCACGCATCAATCCTTGGGAACGTCCAACTTACTAGTAATCGTATCATTTAACTCTTTTACTTTCTTGCAATTATCGCTTTAATTAAACCAAATATTCTTCTCTACCCATATTTATTTCTTAATCACTGTAATTAATCATAATCAAGCTATGCATTGACTCTACCTTGAGTTCAACCTAGGGTTAGCTCCTATACATATAGGGTTAAAAGTAGTAATTAACTTGAGCGCTAACGACAAGCGACATCAAATTTTGGCGCCGTTGCCAAGGAGTCAATTCCCTTGATTCTTGATTTCTTATTGTGATTTTTTTTCTCTTTGTTTTTATATGCACTTGCTATCTTTCTTGTGCATGACTAGGAGCAAGAATACTAGACTACTGCCAGCTTACGCTGATCCTGAACAATTACTGAAGACAAGAAAGAAGATTCTTGAGAAGATCGAGCAGACACCCAATAGAACTAGTACTGAAGCTAGTTTGTCTACAAGTCATACAAGTGAAAGTGTAGTGAAGAACTACACAAAAGTTTATAACAATATCATGGACCATAATATACCACCCAATGGAGGAAGACGCTGGCTTAATATTGAAAAGAGGCATGGGAACTATGTCCCACAAAATGAAGAGGCCTATCAAAGAAGCACTATTAAGGAATTAACTACTTCTAATGCTACCTTTATTCCTTTTAATAATGCTCTTCCTGATTTTACTACTGATTTTGAAATTAAGGGACATTTACTTCAATATCTGCCTAAGTTTCATAGTGCTACAAGTGAAGACCCTTATGCTCACTAAAAAAGCCTCTTTATGGTATGTAGAAGCATGCAACCACATGGAGCCAACATAGATGACATCCAATGGAAGGTCTTCTACCTCACCTTGGAAGGAAAAGCCATGACATGGTTCATGTCACTACCAAGGTACTCACCTAATGCCTACCAATCATGGAAAAGTTTAAAGAGTGCATTCCTGGAGATATACTGCCCTTTATCTAGAATATCCGCCATGCAAAAAGAAATTTATGGGGCTAAGCAGGATGTGATAGAGTCATTCTATGACTACTGGAGTTGTTTCCAAGACATGATAGACAAATGTCCAAATCATCAAATTCCAGATGAATTTCTGATCCTATACTTCAGTAAAGGACCCTTGCCCCAGGATGCAAAAATTCTAAATGCTGCTGCAAAAGGCTCCATAGATGATATGTTCGTTGAAGATGCATGGGAGTTGATCAGAAAAATAGCAATAAACGAAGACCAATATGGTATGTCTAACGTTAGAGCAGTACATGAGATGAGTACTGGATGAGACCCATTACTAGTCAAACTTGCCCACGACATGGAAATACTAACTAAACAGATGAGTAATGTAACCAAGCAAGGAAACTCGTGTCAAACCCTAGTGGCTGCTAGTTGTAATCTCTATGATTCATCTATGCATATATTACTACTAACTGTCCATCTTGTCCAGAGAATGTTTCAGCCGTGTATCAGGGACGAACAGGTTAATTCCAAAAAATAAACCCCTTCTCTAACACATATAATGAAGGATGGAGAAATCACCCTAATCTCATATATGGAGGCATAAATAACAGAACCATGTAGAATTGTTTTCAGGAAAGAGAGCATTCTCAAGCAATTGTGTCAATCTAAAACCCTTCTAAGAAGAATGATGATTTGACATTAGTTCTTAAAGGTATATCATATCTGACCTCTACTGTCATAGGTGTATCTTCTCAACTCTCAAACTTGTCATCCCAATTTGATATAGAGAAATCTAGTACAAATGCCAAACTTGACAAGCTAGCCTCGGGTTATACTACCTTAGATAGTAAGTATGATAATCTATCAACTTGTGTGACTCAATTGGCTAACTCTATAAATGAGCAACAAGCGAATAATGGAGGGATCATCCCCTCCAATACTGTCATCAATCCTAGATCCTTAAATGCTATCACATTGAAAGGTGGCAAAAAGGTAGGATTCTTAGAAAATGATGATGTGACAAATACTACTGAGGATATCATTGAAGATATTATTGAACACATCCACGAGCACACCACTGAAGGTGTGGAAGACATTACTGAACACATCCCTGAAGTGGCCAAGCAATTATCAAGTCTAAAAGAGAAAGAACTACTCAAGAAAGATGAGGCTACTCAAGTAGAGACTCCCACAACCATTAGTAAAGAGGTAAGTATTCCTTTCCCTAAATCTTATGCAATGAGTAAGAGAACCACTAATAAAGAACAGGATAAGGAGATTTATGACTTGTTTAGCAAACTTGAGGTAAATATTCCATTGTTAGAATTACTTAAAGGCATGCCTAGAATTGCTAAATTTATCAAAGACCTGTGTACCCATAAATGTAGATTTAGACCAAATGAAAGAGTCTAAGTTTCTTCTAATGTCTCTGCCCTCTTTAAACCTCAACTTCCAATTAAATGCCAAGATCTAGGGGCTTTTACAATTCCTTGTACTATTGGAAAAATATATATTAATAAGGCATTATTAGATCAAGGAGTAGCTATTAATGTTATGCCTACTTCTATTTATGCTTTACTTAGCACGAAAAGTATTAAACCCACAAGTATAGTGTTGTAATTAGCTGACAGAACTATGATGCATCCAAATGGCATTTTAGAATATTTTCTTGTGCAGGTTATGGAGCTAATCTTTCTTGCAGACTTTTATGTACTAGACATGTGCAGTGAGGTATCACATCAAGATTCTACCATCATCTTGGGAAGGCCTTTCCTAAGAACTGCATGCACTGTTACCAACATGAAGGAAGGAACCATCACCATGGAAATAGGGGAGGATAAGATAACCTTCAACATGTATGAAGCGGTGAAACACCCGTATGAAGATTACTCTCTATTGGGTGTAAATGCCATAGACTTAACCATCAAAGAAGTAACAGAAGAACATGAACTACATTGCCACGAGCCACCTACTAATATGTATCTATCTACTTGTACTATTTGTACTTGTGATAGAGAAATTGGTTGTTTTATTTGTTCAAAAGAAGCTAACGATTATCCCTCTTTTTCACATGATTCTATGCCTGACATCTCCAAAGAGGAGCTACTTTCTATTCTTGTAGGTAACTAACGCACGATAAGCACTGAGGACATGAGTATCTCACCCTCACCACGAGCTACTTTATCATCTTATTCCTTCAAGTTGCATAAATCAGACAAAGAAGAAGACATGGAAGATATCTTGTCTCAGCATAGAGAAAAAGAAGATACCAAACTCTCTAATGTTTTGACACAACTTGACACGATAATTGCCAGCATTGACCAAGAAAAAGGGAATCCTCTTAATTCTGCAGAAATATCCAAATTGATTCCTTCTATTGTCTAACCACCTATTCTACAATTGAAACCTCTTCCCTCTAATCTGAAGTATATTTTTCTTGAATTAAATGAGAAGTTGCCTGTGATTATTTCTAACACCTTATCTTCAGAGCAAGAAGAGAAGCTATTATATGTTCTTCAAAAGAATACTGCTATTATCACAAAAAAAAAAGAATACTGCTATAGGATAGACACTAGGTGATATTCCAGGAATCAATCCTTCTATTTGCACTCACAAGATCCTTCTAAATAGTGATTGTAAACCTGTTAGACAACCTCAAAGAAGGATGAACCCTCTCATATTAGATGTTGTAAAAAGGTAAGTCACTAAACTTCTTTCTACGGGTATTATCTATCCGATATAAGATAGCGAATGGGTAGCCCTGTACAGGTTGTTCCTAAGAAAAGTGGGATCACTGTTGTTAAGAATGAAAATAATGAATTGATTCCCACTAGAGTACAAAACTCTTGGCGTGTTTGTATTGACTATAGAAAATTGAATGAGTCCACTAGGAAAGATCACTTCCCCTTCCTTTTATTGATCAAATGCTTGAGCGCTTAACAGGGAAGTCCCATTATTGTTTTCTAGACAGTTTTTTAGGTTATTTTTAAATTCCTATTGCACCAGAGGACCAGGAAAATAATACCTTCACTTGCCCTTTTGGAATATATGCTTACAAAAGGATGCCATTCAGGCTCTGTAATGCCCCAGGCACATTTCAAAGCTGTATGATGAGTATATTTTCTAATTTTCTTAAGCAGTGTATGGATGTATTTATGGATGATTTTACAGTCTATGGTGAGTCATTTGATACTTGTCTGGATAGTTTAGATAAAGTTCTTACTAAGTGCATTGATAAGAAATTAGTCCTTAATTTTGAAAAATGTCATTTTATGGTTAATTAGGAAATTGTCCTAGGACACTTAATATCTGGCAAAGGAATTGAGGTCGATAAAGCTAAAATTGAAATAATATCTACCTTACCCTATCCAACCAACTTAAAAGAACTTAGGTCCTTCTTAGGCCATGCTGGATTCTATAGGAGATTTATTAAAGATTTTAGCATAATTGCCTTACTATAGGAAATAATATCTGCCTTACTATTAGCAGAAGGATGTTGAATTTATTTTTGATGATAAATGCATACATGCTTTTAACAAACTAAAGGACAGTCTCACATCCCCTCCTATTTTAACTGCACTTGATTGGAATTTACCTTTTGAGCTTTCCTGCGATGCTTCTAATAGTGCAGTCGGTGCCATGCTTGGATAGAAGGAAGATAAGGTTTCAAGGGTCATTGCTTATGCATCAAAGACCTTAGATACAGCACAAGAGAACTACATAACTATAGAGAAGGAATTATATGCTATTGTTTTTGCTTTAGATAAGTTTAGACAATATCTCATAAACTCTAAAGTTGTTATTTTTACAAATCATACAGCAGTAAGGTATCTTTTCAAGAAACCTCAATCTAAACCAAGGTTATTGCGATGGATGCTCCTTATACAAGAATTTGATATTGAGATCAAAGATCGAGCAGGAGCTAAGAATAATGTAGCTGACCACCTAAGTAGGCTTCCCGATGAAGCAAGGGGAGTGGATAATTCTAATTTAGTTTGTGATAATTTTCCTAATGCTACCCTCTTTGCTTTATCTTTGAAGGAACCATGGTATGCACACTTAGTGAATTATCTAGTGGTAGGTGTAATCCCCCTTTCAAGTACAGAAGTTGAAGAGGGAATCTAGGTACTACATGTGGGATGATCCACTCTGTTGGAGGATGTGTAATGATCAGGTAATCAGTAGGTGTGTCCTAGAGGATGAGTTTGATGCTATCCTAACAGCTTCTCATTCTGCAGTCTGTGTTGGTCACTTTAGTGCTAAGAAGACCTCTAGAAAAATCCTAGAAGTAGGTTTCTACTAGACATCCTTATTCAATGATGCTTTTTCCTTTTGCAAAGTGTGTGATAAGTGTCAAAGGTTTGGTGGTTTGAGTAAGAGGCATGAGATGCCACAACAACTCATTCCATTTTGTGAAATTTTTGATGTATGGGGAATTGACTTTATGGGGCCTTTCCCTCCTTCATTTAGTTTCTCTTATATCCTTTTAGCTGTTGACTATATGTTTAGGTGGGTGGAAGCAATCACTACAAGGAAGGATGATGCTCAGACAGTCTCTAAGTTTACTAAATCTAATATCTTCTGCAGGTTTGGAACACCAAGAGCTATAATAAGTGATAGAGGAAGCCACTTCTGCAACAAGATTCTAGTTAAGCTCTTTGCTAAATTTGGGGTCACACACAAGATTGCCACTGCTTATCATCCACAAACAAATGGTCATGCAGAAGTCTCAAATTGAGAAGTAAAGCATATCTTATAGAAGACTGTGCATCCCAACAAGACAGATTGGAGCTTACGACTTGAGGAAGCACTTTGGGCATATAGGACAACCTTCAAGACACCTATAGGGATGTCGCCATATAGGATTGTATTTGGTAATGCATGTCATCTCCCTATAGAACTTGATCATAAGGCTTATTGGGCTATCAAGATGTGCAATATGGATATGGAAGCTTCAGGTTTAGAAAGAATGCTACAACTGGAGGAATCGGATGAGAGAAGGCGAGATGCATATGAAAACTCTCGCATCTATAAAGAGAAAACAAGACTACTCTATGACAAAGGCATTTTAAGGAAGCAGTTTCAAGTAGGGGATAAAGTGTTAATATTTGCAGCTAGATTCAAGTTAAAACCTGGCAAGTTCACTACCAAGTGGGAAGGACCTTTCACTATTATCAAAACCCACAAGTTTGGAATGGTAGAGCTCATAGACAATGCCACTGGACTGACAAGAAAGATAAATGGTAATCTTTTGAAGCTTTACCATGTGAGCACACAACCCCCTTGATACTCAGGTTGTCTCTTTCTTCTCTTATCTCTCTTCCATGCTTTGAGCTTATTGTTTGAGATAAGTATGGGGGAAGGACCATTCTAGCAGTTTAGGAGTATAGTAGTTTGCACTTTATAGATTTCCTATAATAGGTCGCATTTTAAAAAAAAACTCTTAGTTTTATGTTAATTTTTCTTTGAATAAATATTTCTTTTATCACATGACTCTTTAACCATCTCCCTGCTCCCTCTAATATATGCCTTAGTGCTGCGTTGAGGACAACGCATGATTTAAGTATCGGGGAGAGAATGAATTTGATTGATTATCTGAAAGCTCTTGAAAATGCCTATTTTTCAAAAATTTTCCATACTTATACTTCTGAACACTCATGTTTCAAATTAAAATATCATCTTGATTACACTGATATAAGTATGAATCTTTCAATTTCATTGTTGACTATGATAGTTCAGTTAATTAATATTCTAAGAGTTATCCTAGAAACATATAATATAATGCATTGAGAACAGTTGACGTCTTCAGTTAGGCCCTATGAATAGAAATGAAGAGAGACAACCATGTTGGAAGGATTCTCGGCCTTAAATTCCTAAATTGAATGAGTACTTCCTATACTAATTTCTCTTCAAAACTTGTCTTAGTTCTTTTATCTGATGTTTAGCTCTTGTGCAATTCTTTAAAATGATTGAGGCCATCATATTCTAAACCCTTTTTATCCCAAACACAAACCCATTACATATTATATCCCTAGTCACCCCCTTTGAGCCCATCACTTTTCTTTTTCCATCATAAAAAGTCATATATGCATTAACATCTTGAAATAAAATTTTTATTCATGTCAGAAAATTATTATTATTGAAATATTGTGCTATATCTTTTATATACAAGGTGCAAAAAAAAAGAAAAAGAAAGAAAAGAAAAGATAGTGCAAGAAAAAAAACAAAAGCCAAAAAAAAAGAGAGAGAAAAGAGAAATGAAGAAGGCACTATTATCGCATCTTATTAGCACAATTATTACCTATACATCTCTTATGACATGAATTCATGATATACATTCATTATTACATGCATATACTACTTTCTATTATTCATATTCTATTTCACGTGGCCTATTTTCAATATTACAAGCTTATAAAGTCCTCTTGATTAAAGAATGCACATGTAACTAACAATAGAGACTTAGAACTTTTACAAGCCCATGGTAGGGGCTAGTATAGGCAGGATTGAGTGAAAGAACCCGTAAAAGGTGAGATGAGTGAAATGAATATATCCCTGAGTGTGCTCTCTTCTATCATATTCCTCTGTCTTAACTGTGTTCATAGAGATTGATCACGTTGCATTTGTTATTATGTGACCAGGCTGACTTGAAGGGTTTGATTGATTTAATTATCACTTTCACACTCAAATTTGTTTGGTTCCTCTACTTGTTTTCAATATTTATCAAGATGTTCTTCATTGCTTTGCCCAGGAGTACAAAGGTTTAAGTGTAGGGGAATTTGATGAATCCCTATTTTATCATATTATTTTCTATCTATTTCAGGGAATTTATCATGATTAATAGATATTATTATAATAATTATGGTTATTTTGTGCCTTAGTTGACTATATGAATTAAATAACTAAAAATGTCATTTTCTTGTATTTTTACTAATTTTATTATCACACTACGCGAAGATATTTTTATCTTTTATGACTTTCAGGAAGAATAGGAAATAATTAATAGCCTACAAAAGGAGTAACCTAGGATTAATGAATAAAAATACATATTAATTTATTAAAAGGGAAATCAATATTATCTAATTAGAGAAAATTATTTATCTCCTTTTAATATATTAATATAGCATAATAATATTTGAAATAGTCAAAACAAAAGAGATCTTTCAAAATTTAAAATTAGATATCCACTTTGACTATTCAAATGTAATCCTTAAATATCTAGATACAGGCAACATATCTCACAGATTGAATATGTGATATCCAAGGGAAATTTAATTCAAATTACAAAAAAAGAGGAGCCAATCACAAGTCAAGATTCAAAGCAAGAGGATAAATATTAATTATATCTTATCTCTAATTCCTTATATTATATCATATATCATTTGAATTGATTCAAAGATAATTTATCAATATCTAGCATTTGAATGTAATTAAAGGATAATGATAAATATATTATCTTTTCCTATTTTTCTATTAATTATTTTATCTCTTTTATCCTATTATTTTTTATTTGAATTATTTATAGGATATTTGAGTTTAAAAATATTATCTCTGGTGATATTGGAAAAGATGATAGCTTGAAAGGATATTGAAGATAAATGTAGATTATCATTATCTTTTAAAGAGCCAATCAGTGAAGAGACCTATATCAAACAGGATTCACTCCCAAAGGCTATATAAAGGACCCCAAGGTGTTAGAACTTGTGCCCTAGGGGCCAATCATTATCTTATGAACATTGTTGATTTATGAATTTATTAATTGTGTTATCATATTATTTGCATGTTTACTATGATGACCATCCTTGGATAACTCATGATCTTATCCTAAATGTCCCTGGTCGGTCATCTATGCAGGAGCAAAGATGAAATAAGACTAGTATGACTTTGGAGATGTATAGAGATATAAATTAAAGTTATAGGCACATGTAAGAGTACAAGGTGTTGGACTGACCCGCTATGACAGAGCTGCATGGGTTAAGTCATAAGCTTTTCTCATATACAAACATGTCACTATGCCCTTTGACCTGAGATCATTATGGATTCCTACATGAAAAATGCTTAGCTTTGACCTAGTCAAAAGTTACTTTTGACCGAGTGATCATAAAGATTATGTTCGGGCTTAGTGGTTTTCTGTGCGGAGGAATGTGAATGGTCAAGATGGAATTTGTCCCTCACATTCATAGAGAGATATTATTGGGCCCCTCGATGAGTGAGTCTGAGAAATGTATGGCCATACTGTAATGGAAAGGTAATTACATTTCTATAGTCAGACTACTCAAGGATCGAGAAAGTAACGGTCAGGAATAGGAGGATGACATTCTCCATGCCTCATCCATGACCAAAATATCGTGTGACAAAAGGGATATGATATTGTTGTATAAAAGGTTACATCGTTCATCCATCCTCATATGATTTGGGTAGTCATGATGTCTTGCTAGAGACCGCTTGCGACTTGTGAATCAGTATATTAAATGGCCCACTGCCAACTTCATATGGGCCTACAGGGTCGCACACAAAATAGCCTAACATGAGCTATGATGTCCAGATTCATTGAATCTAAGACATGTCCAAATTCAATGAATGATCTAGGGTGGATGTATATATTTATTTATATTTATATTCATATATATATAAATTCGTATATATATTATATATAAGAGATATTTATAAGATTTAATTTATAAAGATAAATTAAATCTCTATCATGTTTGAATTTGAAATTCAAATTAATATGATATCTCATATAAGAGATATTTACAAGATTTAATTTATAAGGATAAAATTAAATCTCTATCACATTTGAATTTGAAATTAAAATTGATATGATATCTCAAATTTGATTTATAAGAATAAATCAAATGTAATTTCGTCTTATCTTTATTTGAAATTAAATAAATGGGTGAATTAAATCTATGAGACGGATTTAATACAAACACTATTTATTTAATTTGTTTCTTATCAAATTATACAATATATGATATTGTATTAATTTCAGAATTAATATAAGATTAATTCCAAAAATCCAAGTCTGTGGTAACACGCATAGCATCTGATATATATGATATTTAGGAGCTACGGTTGGGACAAAAAAAAGGTGAACGGAAATCTGCAAAAAGGTTTGCAGATAAGAAACTGTCAAAATAGAGACGGAGAGGATGAATTCTTGAGTAAGCCCTGGAGGGACAGGAGGCGCTAGCACGTCGTTCGTAGTTGGAATGTTGTTCGAGTAGATACCAGTAGAGGAAACTGACCTGAGTCATTGACTTCTTGCGATCGAAAAGAGATCACGAGCTGCGGAGAGAAGCTGTGGACGTCGCAACCAGAAGCTGAGAAAGTCGCGACTAAATACTGAGGGTAATACTTCTTTCCACTTGACTTAAATACATACAGTAGATCATGACAGGGAATGGAAAAATTTTTAAGTTAATTTCTGCTGCGTGTCTTCCAATTCCTTACACAAGTCTCCTCCATTCAACACACTAATCACCACCATCACAATCATCTTCTTCATCTCTTCCACAATTCCACCATTTTCCTTCTAAGTTCTTGAGGAGAGATGTAGTGGCTTGAGTTTCTGTACTTTAGAGTTAGGAGTTGAACAATTTTATGTTTTGATTTATTATTTCAATTTATGATTTGATATTCTTTATTTAATATCCTTAGTTTCCTCTTATAATTATTCATGTTGGATTCACATGTTTAGTTATAGGGTTTTCGATTGAATATCTATGTTAGAGGAACAAATCATTTATTGCTGAATTTATCACATGCTAAGTGGATATTCACTAATCATTCTTGATACAATTGTATGCTAGATTTAGGTATAATTGTGGATTATATGATTATGAACATGACGATTATCTAGGATTTTGCACATTAAGGACTTAGTATATTTAATTGTTATAACTCTAATATATTATTGAACGATGATAGCAACACATCAATCCTTGTGAACGTCCAACTTACTAGTAATCATATCATTTAACTCTTTTACTTTCTTACAATTATCGCTTTAATTAAACTAAATATTCTTCTCTCACCATATTTGTTCCTTAATTACTTTAATTAATCATAATCAAGCTACACATTGACTCCGCCTTGAGATCGACCTAGGGTTAGCTCCTATACACATAAGGTTAAAATTAGTAATTAATTTGAGCGCTAACGACAAGCGACATCAATATGCCTCCTTGGTAAGGCGTGTGTTGTTGTAGCTTTCCCTTCTTGATTTTCCCTCCCGCCATTGTGAAGCTCTTTCTCTTTACAAGCCTCACCACACACAGTGAATGATAGAGAGATGGCGGGGAAGGTGCTTTTTGGGTTTTGGACTTATGGTCGACGTCACATGTTACCGTTGGTTGTAGGGTTTCGGGCCTCTCAGTTCAAAGGGGAAGGGAATAAAGGAAAGGAATGGGAGAGTTAATATTTCTTTGTTTGGTTTAATGAGAAAGCAACGAAGGAAATGTGTTTTGAAAGATCTTTTTATTTAGTTAAAGATAGAAAAGGAAGAAATGAAATAAATAATTTATCATTATATCTCTATTGTTACTCATAAACTTGGGTATAGAAACTCATTTTTTTTACAAAATTCAAATTATATAACAAAAAGAAAATCGAGTTTTGCGAATAGAGGTAAACCATAATGTTAAGCAAAGTGTAATATAAAATTAAGCTTTTTAACAAAAATTGTGTTAAGATTGGAAACTCGAGTTTTGACATTGTGATAAGTACAAAATTAACTCGAGTTTTTTGTGGTAAATTGAATTTTTATATAAAACTCAACATCTAAAATCGAGTTGTCCAGATTAGGCACTGTCTGTCTTTTAAAATGCTATAACTCGAGGTTCATTTCAAATATCGAATGATCTTCCCTCTCTGTGCTCTAATAATCTCTTCTCTAAACCTAATCTCGGTCCTCCCACTCTATCTCTCAAATAGTGTAAACTATTCTATTCCCTATTTTCTGTAAACTAACCCTAAAATGGCTCAAGCAAAAAGGCCTACAGTAAATACTGCATCTAAAGTGAATACTCTATCTCAAAATCTGAGGGAAAGCCGAAAAGTGAGGAAGAATGTAGTTCAACATAAATAGGCGCAAAAGAAGAAAAAAACTATTCGAGAAAATGAGAAGCAGAAAAAGGGGAAGAGTTCTTCGTGAATAGGGTCTGATTTTTCACAATGGAATATACCTTCAATTTCTAGTCCTACTATTTGGAAAAGAAAAGTTGAAGAAACCTTTACCTCCGAAGATCAAATGGAAGGCAAATAATAATTCTAACAATTAGCAAATAGTAACTACTAAGAAAAGATCGGTGTGTGGAGAACACATAGGCGACGATGTCAAAATTGCCACAGCAAATCCAATCGATAGCAACATTGGTGTAGGTACAAAAGACAAGCTTCAAACAAAGAGATATGTGTAGAGGTGAGATATAATTGTTTTAAAAATTGGCTCCCCTCTAGAAAAATCTTGATTTGGAGGAGAGCAAAAACATGGAAGAGTAAGGGAAGAGCGTCAAATTTTATTTGGCTTTCCCCCAAAAATTTCAAACCGGAAGAAGGAAAGTGTTCATTTTTTTTCTTCCCTTTTCTCCCCTCCCTTTGAACCAAACATGCCCTTACAGAAAATGTTTTATTCACAAAAATAGAAAATAAAATTGTTTAGGTTTTTAGGTCAAAATAAAACCTAATAAAATTAATTTTTTTAATTTAATGATATTATATATTTTACTTACTAAATTTTAAAACGTAATTGAAAATTTTCTTATATATGTATGTTTTGATAGATTTTAAAAAATCACTTTTAGATTCAAATGGAAGTTAACTCATCCAAACACAGAGCTATTATAAAATAGATTTTAGGCCTAAAACCCTTATTTTTCCTCATAAAATTTGTATCTAATTTTGTGTGTTTTATTTAGGTCCTAAACATAAAACCATGGTTTGGGAGATAAAACTATGGTTTGGGAAAAAGTTATCCCAACACCTTTTTTCTACAATCATTTTTCACAAAAATTATAATTTTGGTATAAGCTATTTAAATACTCATTTTTTTTTTCTAGTGTATATTTTTCTACCAAAATCATAGTTTTAGTATAAATTAGAAATACTAATTTTTTCAAGAATCAATTTTCTAAAATCTATTTTACTCCAAATTTATTCTACCCAAAAGTTATTCTTCAAAATCTAATCCAAATACACCATATAGTAATTACCACAGTAACTTATGATTTTTAACAATTTAAACATAAAAAAATTGTTATGATAACAGTCATTCAAATATTTTCATTTTATAAATATCACTTTTTTTTCACAAAACCTATTATACCAAAAATTTATTTTACTTCAAAAATATATTCTTTAAAAATTAATCCAAACACAAAATTGGTCAAGACGATGGTCAAGGATTAGTACTCCAAAGTCCAATCATGATTGAAGCACGTTAAACTAACTATAATTAGAATAACCAATGGGTTAGTCTGGGTGATAAATGGCTCAGTATTATTTAAATGAGATCTTGAATTTGAGTCTTAGCATATGCAAAAAATTCCCATTAGAAGATTTACCCACCATACCCAGGTGCGCGATGCGGGTCAAATCTGAATGTAGTCGGGTTAAAGCTCCAGTGAACTGGGTGGACAAAAAAACTATAATTAGAATAATATAATTTAATTAAACTATATAAAAATATTTATATATAACTAGAAAAAATTAATATTTAAATAAACAATACTAATTCATAAGTAAATAAAACATACTAATATAAACTACAAATAATTGAACAAATAAAGTTATTAAAATACAAATCAAATTTACGGCTAGTTTTTCTTTTTTTTAAAAAAAAAAACTCAAAATAATGTCTTTAAGCTTAGCAAGGGAATAAAAAATATAAAATTTAATTCTGTTTATTCGTCCAAACTTTTTTATTCAACTAATGAGAGGATTAGTTGATTAGTTTACTAGTTTGACTGTCATACCTAAATTGAGTTTTAATACCATGTTTAACACAATTATCAACAAAATATGGTTTAATGGGGTGTATGCATATCCCTATCTGGGTTAGAAACTCTACCTTAAATTGTGGTTGAACCCAATCTTTTTTCTAAAATTTTTATATAAAAAACCAACAACAAAGCATGGTGATATGCTCAACTTTTAAAAGTTGGCTCAACTTAACAAACGAGAGTTAGATTTAGTGAAAATGGCTAATACGTCACAATATGGTGAACTAAAGTTTAAATTTATGTTTGAAGAGGTATCCACATTTAGTGTTTGACAGTACCTTGAATATGATTACCTCTAATAGGATGATACTTATACTTAGGGCCTTTTGATTTAGCTTCTAAAGAAAAGTTTATGGGAAAAAATTGATTTAAAAGTGATTATGAAGAGAGCTTTTTGGAAGAAAAATGATCATAAATAAATATTTAGACATTTATAATTAAAATAACTTTTTATAGGTAAATTATAAAAAATGACATGAGGTAAAATGATAAAGAAAAAAATAAAGGAAAGTAGTAATTACACAACCCAAAAGCTCTTTTGTCACCTAAAATTTATTCCTCCAAAGTTATATTTTTATCAATACTTTTAGAGTTGTATTTTAGGGAAACTATAATTTAGAGTAGATAAGTAAATAGGAAATTCCCACCTATAATAATAATAGAAGAAGGTTAAGAAATACTTCCTGTCATGTTTGAAGAATATATCAAGATTAGAGAAATGCAAGAGTTAAAAAGAAATAGTAACAAAAAAAAAGCATAGATTGAGCATTCTTTTGACAAGCATAAGCATTTTTTTGTCATGCTAAAGAAGAATGTTAAAAACCAATTTTTTTGCTACTACGTTCACTCAATTTACCTCAGTGCATCTATTTAATAATCTAACTATTATAGGTTATTAAATAAATAAATAAATTAAACTTGGCTTAGTTAACGATAAACCTAAACTTGGTCAACTGATTTGAGGATCAATCTAGAGATATATTTTAATTATGTAATTGTCCAAAATATTATCAAAATATCTAAGTTAATATTTATCCAAATATTCCAATAATCAAAAGAGAATTAAACAATAAAATATAGGAAAAATTACTGTAAAATCTCATGTAAAATAATTTATTACTTAAAAGTCTCACGAAATCTCTAAACTATATATTGTCAAATCCTAAAGAATCTGTATGTAGAATATTTCAATTACGAAAAGATATTTTTTTGGTACAGAATTTTTTTAGAAAGGGGTTGAGCTCACCCATTATCCCTCTCCAAGCGCCGTGACTGGAACCATAACAAAATGGTATTCTCTAGAGATCAAACACTATTCAAATGGTCGTATGTCTCACTCCTTCACTAGTTGAACCTACGGATGATAGGTATGAAAAGACACATATATCTTTATTTTTATTGACAAGTAGGATAGTCTTAGTTGACAGTTTAAACTAAAATATTTGACAAGTAAAAAGGTCTTAATTGACAAGTGAAAATTCCAATTGATAATGAGAGTTGTCGATAAACATCATTCCCCTATCAAGTGTTTCACCTTAAGTTGTCAACGAAAACTCTTTAACTTATCAATAAAAATAAGGATAAGGGTGCCTTTTTCATAATTAGAATATCCTAACTACATGTCATTTGAGACTTGACAATAGTTTAGAGATTTTATAGGATTTTTGAGAAATAAATTGTCTTACATTGGATCCCCAGAGTAATTGTCCCTAAAATTATACTCCTCAGGTCCTTAATATATGGCCTATTTAACTACTTTGATTAAATTTATATATGAATTGTTAGGTTATCCAAACAAGATATGGCAACCATATGATTTTTCAATAAACATATTTGTTGTATTTTGATTGAGAATCCTGATAGCAAGGAACTACAGAACTGCATACAAGTCTGGTACTTGTGTAAAATTACATGAAATGATTACAATATTCCTCTCACCGTTTCCCTGCTTTTTGTAATAGTACCTTCATATGTCAAAGGTCTTCTATATGCCGTCTGCGGTGGCTTATTAAATTTAGCAGTAGTTTAGGGAACAGCATACCATAAGTCTGCAACAGCCATACGTAGATAGATGCCAGTTTTAACTACCATGTTGGATTGGCAAGAGCTGATGTGAGAAATTAAAAAGAAAAAAAATACGCCTTCTGTAACTTATGACTTCTATATAAAGGATCCCCCACTAACTGAAACCACCACTTTGTTAGCTTACTCAGCATCTCTTCATTTGCACTTGTATTTCTGAACATTCTTTCTTTCTGGGAGTGCGTGAGGAGTAACCATTAGAAGTCTTCATTGACCATTGTTGGATATCCAACCACAGAGTAGCCTTTGGTTATATATATGAAGTTCGATTTCAATCAGTCTATTTCACTCTATAACAATGTAGCCTATGCTTATATATATGAAGTTGTCTTCCATGTGGTTTGAAACTCTTGCAACTTAACAGAAAGCCTATTTGCTTGTTTCTTACCACGAACGGAACCCACCCCTTCAATCCTATCCAACATATTCCACACCACATGCACGATTAAGCAACATTGATGAGTGAAATAAACAGTGGATGTCATACCGGCATTAGTATTGGATGTTGGAACTTGGAACATCATTTTAGTGACTAAATAGGGGTTGGATGATATTCTGGAAAACCATGTTACTGTTTTTACTCTTATCGGGAAGTTTAGAAAATATGAAAATCTTGTGAATTATACTTAATATAGTTGTTTTAATAGAACATGATTTACTCATAGTTTTGTACCTCATTTTGTTGGCTTCATGGTTTTAAGCGGTTACAATAGAACATTACCTGCATCTGATTTTTGAAGTAAGGTACTGGAACTAGGCATATTGTGTATATTTCTACAAAATTTGCATGGTTTGCCTTCATGTTGGCTCCATAAATAAGGTTTACATAGCTGGTGTGAATCTGTGGCTTACTTTTTAAAAATGTTTTCTGTTTTTTTTTTTCAATTATCTCTTTCTGTTCAGTTGTGATGAAGAATCTCATTGTTATTTTCCATGAATCATTCTTATGACTGAAAATATGGTTAAAATGGATTGAAATTCAGGTGTTAATAATGTATTATTTGACAAATGACAAATTGGCGTTATAATCATTGAATCGACAGAGATAGCTTATCAGTGAAGATGGAAATGGACTGACTTTGAAGCCTATTTCCTGTATGGAAGTTCATGTTCATCTTTTGAATAGCTTGAGATATTCAAGCCAAAAATTTGTTTGGTTTGGAAGTGAAACATTGTTGAATGACTAAAGTCAAAGCTGGGATTGTATTTGGGCCTTTATAGTCTCATAAATTATACTAAAGTAGACAATAAGAGTTAGCATAGTAAGGAATGGGTTCATATCCCATAAGGATATAAATATCATTGTTGAAATTGCAAATACCACTATGGGAGGTACAAATACCATTGGCAAAGTTACAAACACCATTATCAAAATTATAAATACTATTATCAAAGTTATAAATATTATTATAGGAGTTATAAATATCATTGTTAGAGTTATAAATATCATTGGCAAACTTGTAAATCGTATTGTCAAAATATTGGGAAAGTGAAAGATAATTTGGTCTTTGCACACAAATTTATAAATAACAGATTGGGCCTCCTGCCCAATCTATCATTTTCAATATTCAGAGACCCAATTTATCATTTTGAAATCCAAATGGATTTTTTTTGTCTTTCTCCCTTATTTTTTTGGGGCCAAACACATAAATGTTTATCTACTAATATATTTTTTAACCTTTGTAACTTATATTTGGCATAATTTTGACCTTAATATAAAGTTGAATTTCTTTTAACTTCATATTTTTAATTATATTTGTTTGATCATATTTTTCTTAAAAACAATTACTCAATTTTTCATTAAATTGCAAAGAAATTCTCATTAAAAATACATAATAATTAAATTATTATGTATTTTGCATAGCGTGAAGGGAAAATATCTTATTAATTAATTAATTAATTAATAAAACTGATTAGAGGAGTTTATAATTTTATGAAAACAACTAAGAAAAATTCATTGTGTTTTACTCACTATATATGTGTCATAAAACGCCAAATCATTATCGGCCTCAGTGGAGTCTGAATCAGACGTCAGCTATACGTATAATATTCTTCCACAAACAAAATATAGAAAAAAAAAATTTACTACTAATTAAGAAGAAGAAATTAAGACGGACAAGATAAAATTAGAAAAGAAAATTAAAGGAGCTAAAAACATGTTTCTGCTTTTATAAACTGATGAGGATGTAATCAGTTGAAAGTTTGTTTCAAAATTATGCAGCTACAATTAGATAATATAACAAACACGACCCCTTCAATAATTATGAAAAAGATCCAATAAAAACTCCCCAAAAGTAATCCCTCTTGATATTATTCCAAGTGGCTCAATTAATTAATTAAGCTTATGGCTCCTGGTTGGTACTGTGAGGCATGCTAATGAGAACTGAATTATTGTTGTTGAAGGATTCCTCTAATTTTGATTCATTATTAATTAATTGTTTTCCATCAGATGAATAATTATTATTATTATTTTCATCAACTTGAGAAGCCTTCATTGGTAAGGCTATTTCTTTTGCTTCAGCCACTTTGCGTTCCACTCTTTCTTTATGCTTTCCCCATAAGACAGAGTACAATCTAATGACTATTAAGATGCTCCCAATCACACTGCACCCAAACAAAAGTGATGAATTATTCTTCATTAGTAATAGGTTCAAACAAAAATTGCTAGGCTTAAAATTTACATAAAACTCTCTTGAAATGAAATGTAAATCAAATAAAAATTCCGCTGAGTTCTAATGAAATTGCACAAACTTCTATGTTGTTTTAAAATTACTCACAATTTCTTTTAAACAAAATTTATTCACAAACTTCTCTAGACAATAGAAGCTAGGGATATCTAATTAATAGGCATTTATCCCATTAAAAAGGATTTTGACCACTTAAGGATGAAGTCTCGAGTTTGAATCCATTTGAATATAGAAAATGCTTTTGGAAGAACTATTCAATAATTCGACAATGTTTAAATTTAACCCAATCAGATGACAATATATATAAGAAAGGATAATAATGTAGTTTTTAAAAACCTGGAGGACGATAAATATGTAGTTTTTAAAAATGCGGAGGTTTGTGAAATTTATATTTTATTTTTGATAAAAGTTTGAGTAATTTTTTTTAAAATGTTATGAATTTATAATTTCAAAAAAATTTAGAATATACTAATCAAATCTTTAATATATGATATATTTAACTAATTTGATTGATTAAGGAAGTTATTAAGTTATTATGACATATTTTTCTCTAAAACACCCTAATAATTTTCGTTAAATTCATCTCTCTCTCTTATTTGATTTTTGTTGAGGAAGTATCAATAGGGCTAATTTTTAAAAATATTGATAAATATATAAAATATATTTTATATTTAGAATAAAGATCAACTCCCTAATTGGGTTGTGTATAAAAGACTGGAGGAGTATATATATATAGAGAGAGAGAGAGAGAGAAAGTTACCCTCCAACATAAATTTGTTCAGCAAGGATGAAGGAGCTCATGACAGCCACAATAATCATCATCAAAGGGCTAAAGGCAGTAGCAAAGACAGGACCTTTCTTCTTGATCACCAGTCCTTGCACGTAGTATGATAAGCTTGACGTCACAATTCCCTAATAAAGCATTAACATTAATATTGTGTTAATTGTTTTTTAACTAAGGAAAACATATATAAAATCAGAAGAGATAATTAAGAAGTAGCTTAATTACGGCATAGGCAGCAGCAAGCAAGTTCATGTCGAAGCCAATCTTCCACGCCGAAGGATTGTTTTCCACCACACAAGTAACAACAATTGCCTGAAGGGTTCCTACGAAGCACACTAGTGATGTCAAACTCAATTGATGATTCGTGTATGTCTCCAATGCTTTTGCCTGTCCAATGTTCATTTAAATCCAAAAAAAAATGTTAAAATATCATAATTAAAAAAATCAAAATTATTAATATACATATATATCAATTCACAAATGATTAGTTCGGAATTTGCTGAAAAATTTCTCATTACAAAATTTATTGCTCAAATATATTTATAATCTATGTTAAATGTGTAACTTTTCTTCTTCAACTGTATGTAACATATCTTTAACTATATAAAAAATGAGAAGGTATTTATACATAGCTAAAGATATATTGTACTTGCTAAAAATAAATTTTAATAAGTCAAGTACATTTGGTCAATCAATTTTATAATGGGGGATTTTTTCAATAATTTCCCAAAAATTTAGTGTATAGCTAGATTGAGTAAACATGAGAATAACTAATGATAATAATTGAGTGTGGTTTTATGGTGTCTTACTTGTAAAACAAAAAGGGAAGCCCAGGCAAAAAGTTGCAATGATAAGGAAAATGGAGCCAATGAACAATTGTTTGTCTGAGGAAGAAGTTGAAGTGTGTTCTGTAGTTTGAATATTGGTTGTGGTGTGAAAGTGGGCGTGTTTGGACCACACCATCTCCAAAATAGGACCTTTGTACAGTGTCATTAACATGGCACCAGCCACTGTCACTATGGTTCCCACCACCTTTGCTTAACACCTCACCTTCTTCATGTTGATCTTCTCCATCCTATATATTATTTTCCAAACAAAAATTAGTTTTTATCCCAATAAAAATATATGAACAAGGTAATTAGTTAATATGTGAGATTCAGTACAAAGAGAAAAAAGAGAAGGTGATGGGTCCCACTTGTTAGGTGAGTGTCACCGCTACTATATCTTTATTTTTCTCTAGTTGAAGAGTTTTCCCTAATATCGATGTATAATAGTAAGATTTTATTTCTTGGAGTAAATATTTAATTATATCATCAAAAAGTAGAAAGAGAGAGACAAAGTGATGGGGCCCGCACATAAGATGAATCCTATCATATACACACACACACACATATCAATATATATCTTGCTCATTTGTATGGAGTTGTGGAGAATTGATTCTTTGTTGTATGAAATAAATATGTAAAGGTGTTGTATCGTAAAAGCGCAAAAATAATTATTTTAAGCTGATTTAAAGGTATGGTTAATTTAGTTACCGGCATAAAACAACCATCACAAAAGTCATGGCCGGAACCATGTTGCTCATTGCACAAGAGAAGGTTGGGGAAGTGAATTTCAACCCGGCGTAGTAGAAATTTTGATCAATCACAGGTCTGTTGAAGAACAAAACAAAATAATATATGAAATGAACTAAACAGTTAAATTTAGTTATAGCAATAGCGCATGTTATAACTTACAAAAGGTAAAAGAAAAGGGAACTAACCCAAGAAGAGCAAGGATGAAAATTTGCATGAATACTCGGAATGTTATCTTTGGTTGACCTTTCCTGCAACAAAAATATGAGAAAAATGAGCTAATACCATTCGTGTATAGTTCTGGATCGACTAGTAGAATTTTTATATTTTACATAGATATATGGTACGCACGAACCTTTCAAACAGGAAAGCGAACGGAGCAATGGAAGCAGTTGCGAAGGCGTGCCGATAAACCACGAGGACATAATGGCTCATCCCATGGTTGAGGGAAACCTTAGTGATAATATTCATGCCTGCATATCCAAACTGCAAAGAAATCATGGCAATGTAGTGTTTTGAGTTCTCAAGGAAGCTTCCACAACTTACTAAATCCGCCATTTCTTATACACGTACTTACTCCTGCTTTCTTTTAATTTGGAGAAGAAATTGGAGAGAGAGAGAAGGATGAAGTATTATATTGAAGGAAGAACACACTCAAAGAAGATCGTTAGTGTGTTAACAAAAACTTTGAAGAGCCTCACTATTTATATACCAAACCTCCAACCATTATTTGTCTATGTCATCTTTACCAACATGTCTAAATTCCTAATAAGCCGTGTATGTCTATCTTTCTCTCTGATGAATATTATGATTCTTTTAAACACTATTTCGTGTGATAAATAAACATCAAAAGTTGGACGTGACTTTTTTTTTTAATTATGATCCTTATGATTATATGATTTTCTTATCATTATTATTTAGTTCCATATACATAACTATTTTGGGTTAAGATACGTCTCTAACACCCTCAAATATTTTTCAATAACACCCTAAAGTATTTTTTTTCAAGCATTTCTATAATGAGGGCAGATTGTCATAGTCTGATCCATCAAAATAAAGTTTATTGCACCCAATATAATATAGTATAAGGCACAACCCTATCATTCTTCTTGAGGAGCCTTTTATATGGAAACCTAGCAGATTAGATGTCAAAATCAATAAAAAACCTGAGCAGGGAAAAAATGGCTTTGGGGATTTAGAAATTGATTCGATAAAAGTAAGGTGCATAAAGGTAAATATTTTTGGATTTTTGATTAAGATGAAAATGAGTTGTTTTGTTAAAAAATATATTATGAAAGACTCTTGATGATGAAAACGTATCTATCCTTGCTTTCATGTTAAAATTGGAATATTGATTATTTAGAATTAATTGATTAATTAATGGATTAATTGACTTATCTTTTTAATTCCAGAGAGCAACTTCATGACATTAATTGAAAAATGAATCGATTAATGGACACTCATTAATCGATTACTTAATGATTCATTGATTTTCTTTTTATACCAAAGAGCAATGTCCTAACATTAACCGTACCTTCAATTGGTTAAATTATACTCATTAATCGATTAACTTGATTTAACTTTTTATGTTACTTTTGGCAAACAACTTGATTGATTAAATGATCTTTTACCAAAACAATTTGAATTAATTTTGACATAATCAAAATATCATTAAATTAAGTATGGATTCTAACATTCTCTCCCTTTTTGATGATAACAAAACCAAGCGAATCAAAATACTTAACATGAGATAAAATAGACCGTAACTTGAATATATTGAAATAACAATTAGTCATACATTAAAACAAGAAACAAGATAATTAAAAAAACAACAGCAAGTCAATTACTCAAGAGATGAATCATTCATCTTCTCATCACTTCCTCTCTCCCCCTTTTTGATATTATCCAAAAGGGTTGGGGCTAGAGTTGAAGGAATAATCATGGAAAGTAGGGGTAAAGGAAGGCTAGGTTGGGTGGAGCTGGAAGGAAAAGGTATGGTGAGGAACTACAAGTTGAGGCTTTAAAGATGATGGAGATGGAACATATTGGTCATGCTGAGTAGAGGCTGATCCCTGAGCTTTTCTTCTGAGATAGAAGGTCCAAAGTTATTCAAATGGGCGAGAAGGATATTCTTCACATCAGTTACCTCCTTATGAATAGCCTCTTGCTTTTCTGAAATAACCTCTTGCCTCTCTCTCAGTTCCTCCTTAAATGCTTTCAAATCTCATATATGACTCTTTAGAAGGGTCTGGATCCCTTAGATTTGCCTCTCACGATTGATGTCTACTTTTTTCTAGAGAAATGAGTCTATTCTCTAGCTTTACAGACTCAATATGGATACACCTTTAAATAGATGCACCTAGAAATGATGGTGCAGTAGAGACTTGAGGTCCAACAAAGAAATGTCCTTCATCTTGAGGAAGGGAAGCACTAGTAATGTAATACCTTACTTTTGTATGTCTTAGGGACCATTCGATAGAATTTATAATCACTTAAACAACCATTGAAGTTTATTTACTAAATCTAGAATTTCTAAGTCTGCGATTACTGTTCATGTGGTATTTCAAGATTTGGCGACAAATTTAAAAAAATCATAAATAATTCAAGAAAAATAAAAACGAAGTGGTTCAAAAGGCTATACAAAGATCTCAGACCAAATGATTAGCCAATTTGTACAGTATTAGCTTCAAAGATCACTGTTCATTTGGTCAAACTTCTGGAAACAAATTTTGGTCCCTAACTTTGAAAATTTTATTCTCCTTGTACAGATATTAAAATAAGGAATTCTTAGTGTTAAAACGAAGTTTCACATGCCAACTAAGTTTTAGTAAAATATTATATATTTATTTAATCATTTATTATTTTACTTAGGTAGATACAAATTACTGCCAGAAACTAAATATATTTCATTCATGCGTTACATAAGTCATAACATAACATAAATTACAATCAATCATGCTATCTATCCCCTAACTCCTCTTCTCGCATCTTCATCTTCTACTATCTTTGAAGAAACTATTGGTGTTAGAGTGACATGGAGGGGTGAGATTTTTGTTGGAGTTAAAAAGCAAACGGTACCACAAATAATGTATGCAACTAAATGCTTAGTGTTAAACATGCTTGCTTACTATGATCATGCTTGCATAATGAATTGCTTCCATGATGCATAATTATAACATATGGTCATAGCATAAAAGAAACAGAGCATCACTTAATTATATATACTTCACATAATCCAGTCAAGCCATTAGCACATTAACAACACTCAAGCATCAAGCATACAAGTTCAGGTATAATTTCTCTATCCTTAGCTTGCTTTTATCTATCCTTTCTCTTTACCTCTTGCTTCCCACTTGCTCCCCTCTTGGCCACAATTGTCCAATCCTAAATATAGGATCACCACCTACAACTTACAATTTAATGTAACAAGTTTTAAAGCTTGGTTCATCTCTAGAATAGATAAACTCCTAACATTTCCTATTTTCTGTTAATTGTCTTAACTTTTGAATTAATTTGTATCTTGACTTTACCCTACACAATGTTGCCTTCTGAATCCATTTATAAACTCATAATTTCAAAATTCTAGTTGCTGCTCCTGATCTGGACAGAACTGTACAACACTTAATATTTTTCAAAAATTCTCATTTTGATTCTAATGCTTTCAAAACTTATTTATCTACTTTATCTTACACAATTTTTTTATTTTAAACCCATTGAAAGTATCAAAATTATGAAATTCTTATCACTGTTCACATGTATGAATAGTAATATAGAAGGTTTCAAAATTTCCCATTTCTATTCCAATGCTTCCAAGGTTTTAAACTTATTCAATTCTATACAAAATTATCATTTGAATTCAATGGAAGCATTAGAACAATGAAATTCGATCTCCTTGATTCTGTACAGTAGCTGGAAGAATGGCCCTCATAAGAGTAAAGTCAAGAATTACAATTTAATTCAATAACCAATTATCCAATCTAGCTTATCTTAGTGTGAATTGCATGATTCTAACTTAAGCTTCCTTTTCTTTCTTCATTTGTAAATTTCATTCAGCAAGGGGATCAAGTGAGAAATCCATTTTCCAACAATTAAAACCTAAGTTGCAATCTTCCAAAATGTATATATAAAATTAGGAAGATTGCTTACCTTATTCCTTAGCTTTCTTGGATCAAAGTACCTTGGCATCTTGGGATTAAAATACCCATCAATTATCTAATTATTACATAACCTTAATCTTGCATGTGATTGGTTGCTTAATTCCTTAATCATCATTAATTTAATTCTTGTATTATTTTAATATAATATAGAACATGGCAAAAATTCTCCTATCTTACTTGGCTTCCATGTTGCATCTTGTACACATGGTGTGGATCCTACAAGGGACACTTCACAAGCAAACTCGTGCTCTTGCAATTTCCCTAAAGTTTCCGTTCTTCTTTTTTTTTATAAATAGTACAAAATTTCACTTGGCTTCTAAACAATTTCTTAGCATTTTAGGCCTTCATGTAACACTATTTTGGGCCTTTTCTAGCACAAATTTCCATAATTATACTTTTACCTCTAAATTTAGTAAAATTACACTTTAATCCTTTAATTTACCAAATTTCACTTTAGTCCTTTCTACAAAATTTAAAACTCCAGTTTAGTCCCTAAAATTTCAAAACTCCATTTAAGTTCCTTTAACTTTTCACTATTTACAATTTAATCCCTAGACTTTTACTATTTACAATTTAGTCCTGGAGTGTTTACTATTTATAGTTTAGTCCTTTGGCTTTATAACTTTATACCTTCTTACTTTCTTTGACTTAAAAATTATCTAATCATTGTCTTTTATTCTAATCATTGTCACAATCTCTTCTTAACATCTTTCCTTTATCAGTCCTATATAGATAGAAAAATCAGGATGTGACACGTAGGTTGCTTGACTTGAATGTATCTTGGAGTTAGTCTCGGTATCATAAGGGAGCTTGATCTTCATCTTGTACAGTTGAGATATCCCAAAAGCTCCAATTTGTTCCTTCTTTCTTTCTTTTATATGATAAATGTTGAATTACTTGAGGGAAAAGGATACAAGTTGAGAATACGGCATAGGGATAGTCCTTGATCTGTTGAGACATAATTCCCTCATTTACTATAGATAAATGCCTTTAAATAGAGCTTCTCCCCACTGATTATCCTAGCTAGTGTGATGTATTCCTACTGATTAAGATAAGTGAAGCTGTTGGACTTAATGTTCATGAACTGAGAGAAGATGTAATGAATCATGTGATAGAAATTACATATTTGACTCAGGGTAAAAGAAAGAGTAAGAGGGAAAGTCTTGTTAGTTTGCAGTTAGTTTACATAAGAATGTAATGTACCCTAGCTTAATCCATAGTCTTTATTAGTACCGATGTCAGAGCACATATCATCTGATTAATTGAACTAAAGTTTAGCTTGATCTCCTAAACTCTCGATCTAGTAGTTAGATAGCTATCAACAATATTTTCATCATCATCCAAATGTATCAAAAATTTCCATATTGTAGAAAAACTTTCTGACTACATCCAGATTATATGTTTCATTAATTCTAAGCCAATTGTCAAAATGGTGTAATGGCTCTATTTAATCCAAATTGACATTTTGATCTGCCTTAAGTGAAGGAATATCAACAATACTATATAGCAACATTTTCTCTCCCTAAACTCAAAGTTAAACTTCCCCAAATTAACATCTAAATCCAAGTTACCTTATAGAAAAGGCAAATTTGAGGGTTGAGAACTTAAAGGAGCTAGAGTTCTAAAGACCTTCCTTTGAGTATTTTGCCTCTTGATAAGTGACTTAGTGGTAGTCTTCACTATCTTTTCTAACATTATAGTGAATTCATGATCAGAATCTGTCAAAATTAGGTTGTTGTAGCCTTGTCTTTCTCTTTGAAGTAGATTGAGGAAAATGCTAAGAAATGTGTACTTTGCTTCTATCCTTGGTTGTTGCTTTCATCGGTGTTTTGCTTGACTAGTCCTTATTTTTACTCTTTAAGGCATATGGGCCATCCTTGGCCACCTTAGCTTGAAATTTCTTCTTCTCCTCTTTTGAAATTGATGTGAAAGGAGCATGAGATGTAGACTTAGATGGATTAGGCTATTGTTTGTATTAGTTATTTTTGTGCTCGCCATAGCTTCTGTAAAGAATAAGGGATTTGAGTGATTGAATGGTGAAATAGAGGAATTTATGAGCGATTTTTTGTGGGTTTTGATTGATGGAGTGTGCGCAAGGTATCCTATAAATAAATTTGAGGATTTGTGAAGGTTGAAGATGAGAGAAAATAAAGTTTAGTCGATTAGGGCTAGAGTTGCATAGTGAAAAGTCATAACTAATTACTGATAAAACTCTATATTAATCAATTAAATAATGGATTAATACCTATTAATCGATTAATTTCATTAAATATACACATATTTAGACAAATTAATCATTTAGTTATTTGATTAATTATAATTAATCAATTGTTAATCGATTAATTTCAAAGAAAACCAATCGATTAATACCCATTAATCAATTAATTTCATTAAATATACACATATTTAGACAAATGAATTGATTAGTAATTCTATTAATTATAATTAGTTGAATTATTAATCAATTAATTCTAAAAAAACATTTAACTCTTATTCAATACTAATTAATCGATTAAATGTTTGATTAATTAATATTAATTGAATTCTTAATCAATTAATTATTAACTCATATTCAATATTAATTAATCGATTAGATGTTTGATTAATCTCAATTAATGGAATTGTTAATCGATTAATTTAACAAAAATAAGATATTTACCGTATATTTCACAAAAATAATACAATTAATCGATTAAGAGTTTGATTAAATAAAGTTACCTCCTTTAATTAATCGATTAAGTGTTGGATTAATCTATCCTCTGTTAGCTTCTATTTTCTAATCCAATAATATAGCATCCTACAAAAATGCAACTATACACTCTGAAGTTTAAGTTAGCAACTTGAATCATCAAAATATCAGTATTGAATAATTATTTTGAGAAAATAAAGGCTAAAGAAAGTTTAAAGTAAAATAAGCTTAGTTAGTTTATTAAAGAAACAAAATTCTTACAATTCATTGGGATTTACTATTCCCAGTTCTCTCTTCACATAGTTGAATTGATCCTGAGCAAGTGATTTAGTAAAAATATATGCTAGATGAGTTGGGATGAATTCAAATTTTATATCTTTCTTCTGCACATGATCTCTTCTTATAAAATGATGTATAATGTCAATGTGCTTAGTCGAGAATAAAGTACGAGATTCTTTGACAAACTGATTGTACTTGTGTTGTCATAGAGAACTAGAATCTTGTTCAAATGTATTTCCAGATCTTGGCATTGTTTTTTGAGCTATAGTACTCATGTAAAACAACTTCCAATGGCTACATACTTAGCTTCTGTTGATGATATAGTTACAATGTATTGCTTCTTATGAACCATGAGACTAAACAATCACTAAGGAATTCACATTGTCCATTAGTGCATTTCCTATCTATTTTGTATCCTCCATGGTCAGAGTCTGGGTATGTTATAAAGTATTATACTCCTCATTTGGGAAACTATATCACAAGATCAATGGTTTTGACGAGATATCTGAATATTTTCTTTATAGCTTTAGCATGTAATTCCTTTATAGTAGCTTGATATCTTACACACATCCCCATACTGAATTGTATGTCTGGTCTACTTGCAATGAGGTGTAGAAGAGATCCAATCATTCCATGACATCTTTTAATATTGCAATATTTTCCTTTCTAATGCTTATTTAGTATTGTACTTTTCCTCTTTTAAAGCCTTTTTATATCAGAAATTTGCTAAGATGATCATACCAAGCTCTAGGAGCTTGTGTTAACCTATATAATACTTTCTTAAGCTTGTACACATGACCTGGAAAGAGTTGGTCTTCAAAACCAGGAGGTTATTCTATGTAAACCTATTCCATTATATAACCGTTAAGAAAAGAATATTTTACATCTATTTGATAAAGCTTAAAATCTTTAATGCAAGCAAAGGCTAAGAGTACTCGTATGACTTCTAATCTTATCACTAGAGCATAAGTTTCCTCATAATCAATACCTTCTTCTTGATTATAACCTTTTACAACTAATCTAGTTTTATTTCTGATAATTATAGTAGATCCATCAAGTGAATACCCATTTAATCCTGATGACTGGATGATCATTGCGAGAATAATAGAGAGAGTAGGATATATATGTGTAATATATCCCTTATGAGAGAAAAATAGGAGTTACCCTATCGATAGTGTAGAGGAGAACATGGGGGAGTAGGGAGTGTTTTTTATCCCACTTCCCTCCCCTTTCATACGCATAATACATATAAGGAAAGCTCATAAAAGTTTGAGGAGTGTATTCTGCATGTTCGTTGTTGCTCTCTCTATCCTAAATTCACTCTTTTTCTGTCAGTGAATTTGCTATGTTCAATGTAACCAGAGTCTGCAAAAGGTGCTCCGGTTTCATATGAGTATCTCAGTGAGTCAAAGTAAGATCCAAGGTATGACCGAAACCCTATAACAATATATATATTTGGATTTTGTTCTTCCTTATTTCTTAACTATTCTATCTTTTTTTTTTTGTCTTTAAACTGTGAGATAAAAGTAAGATAATTTCATTTACTTATTTAAAAATAATTGTTGAGGTGATCAAAATTTATATATATATAATCTGAATTTTAGTTCATTTTAATTGAGAATGAATATATTATGCACCTCAATATTCATGATATTTGATGGATGAGGATTTTGAACACTGTTTAATTTATCTCTCTATGGTGATCAAGTATCAACCAAGGGATGCTTAGAATGAACATTGTCATTAAAAACAGACAAAAACATAAAGGTTGAAATTGATAGGGATGAACATATATAAAGGATACATGCATTCTTTTATTTTGTAAAATTTAGATTAATTTAGATATTAGAAAGAACGAACAACTTTAGTTTAAATCTTCAATATCATTTTGCAAAAGTAATGTACTTGAGCTTTTGGAGGACTAATAGCTTCTTTTTCATAATATATGGAATGGAATATGAATCATGCTTCTCTATATTCTACGAGCTATTAATTAATCCATTTTTTTTTGTTGCGTGCTAATATATGGATTCATTTTAGACATAAAATTTGAATAGTTCGCATTAATTTGAATTATCTATATTTTTATTTTTATATCCTATATTCTTATTATGTTAAAAAGTTGTCCTTTTAGAAAAAATATACCTAAAATTTGTTTTTATTTTAAATTGTAATGTTATTAAAATAAAATATAAAAGAGTAAACAATAAAATAAAATCTTATTTTCCAACAATAAAATAAAATCTTAATCATTGAATTTTCTTTTTATATGTATGTATGTATGTATGTATGTATGTATGTATGTATGTATGTATGTATGTATGTATGTATGTATGTATGTATGTATGTATGTATGTATGTATGTATGTATGTATGTATGTATGTATGTATGTATGTATGTATGTATGTATGTATGTATGTATGTATGTATGTATGTATGTATGTATGTATGTATGTATGTATGTATGTATGTATGTATGTATGTATGTATGTATGTATGTATGTATGTATGTATGTATGTATGTATGTATGTATGCATGCATGCATGCATGCACGTATTTTTTTATTTTATCAAATTAATGCAGCTTATTTCTTTTTAGATTTCTCTAAAAACGTTAGTGGGTTTACTTTAAAGGGTATATGTAATAAACACGTATAAATTAGGACTTATAATATGACTTAAAAAATGGTCGGAGATCAGCCTTTCATTAACAAATTTTGCCGACTTGATTATAGAAATAAGAATATCAGTGTAAAAGATCTTGCTATAACATAAATTAGGCCACTCCTGTCCGTAAATAGGGGGAATTCGGCACATCTTTCATTCATATCAAATAATGGGCCGTTTGAATATATATTATGACATTATTATATTAACATTTAGACTTATTATAGATTGATTATATATATATATATATATATTACATGCATATAATTTTTTATTTAATTATCTTGTCATGGCCTTATCGGTTCAACCGTTAGTCTAACTGGTTGGACTATGAGAATCATAAATTGTTGGCCTTTTTAGCTCCACATCCTATTCATATTTTAAAGCATTGCCCTCAATTTAATGGGTGCATATATGATAGGAATTCAGGTGGCAATAAGTATCCCGTGTAGCATTCAATTTCCAAGAAGCGCACATGATGAAAGACAAAATAAAGGATCCTATTTAAGAGGGCTCTGAATTAAGTCATTTTATTTTTGTTTTCTATGTAATTTTATTATTAAAAGAGTCATTTTATATTTATTAGATTATTAGGAAAATTTGATATATTTTTTTAGATATTTGAATTATCCTAATCATCTTTTAACTTTATAAGTAGTTCAAGATATATGAGTTGGCAAATAGATCTCAAAGATATTATTTAACAACTTGTTATTATATCATTTATTTAAGACGGCATCTTATATTAAGAATATTCTAGAATATATTTTATTTAATTATTTAGAGTCTTCAGGATTAACAAGTTTGTCTATTTAAAGACATAGTTATATCCGATTGAGGAGATCAACAATTCATAGAGTTATAAATAAAAATTTTCATTTGACAAGTATTTACTTGTTGGCTATGTATTCTTAATAGAATACTACATGGCATAAGAGATTGATAACTCTTGTGTTATACTTTCTTGAGCCATCCCTTTGGGTGCTTAGTTTTATATCTCAGTATTTTCTAGAACGTGTGTTCAGTGGGTTATTCTTCCTAAGATCTAACCTTTTCTTCATATTTTGTATTTTTTTCATCTTATTTGATTCTAGGTTTGCTAACCAATTTGTACTTTTTGAATTTTTTCTAAGACAAATTCCTATTGAGTCCACATCCATTGATATCTAACATTTCTAGCTTTCTAATCATTCTTATTCTTATCCACACATACACATCCTTTCAATACATGCTTTGTTTGAGTTCCATGTTTTTCATCAATTATGATTTCTTTATTTTATATAGTATGATAGACCCTTATTAAAAGTTAAAGAATTTATCTGTCTAGTTCAATCTAGTATTGATATATGGATTAGTACATAGTATTATTCTTTTATAGTGTACATAAAATATTATTTTGCATATTATAATTATATTTAATTTATAGATAAACGTGGTCACAGCGTCACACAACGAATTAAATCCAATAATCTCAAGGAAAAAATTATTGTACGCTTAATTTCGTTTAATTTTTATTATTAACTAGTTGTGATCTAAAAATAATGATTTAATTTCTTCATTAGACTTTTCTTCAGTTATAACTTTTTTTGTTAAGAAAGGAATTAATTTGATCTAGAGAGATCGATGAAGTAATAAAAAAAGACTATATATAAAAAGGAGAAGGAAGTGATTTATGACTTGTCTCCTTATAAAAATTGATAGTTGTAGTATGCGATCCACCACTTTATAGGTTTATTATGACGTGTGGGGTATGTTATATAATTAAACAAAATCCAAAATCATGGCCCAAAGCACGTGTGCTATATTTGTAAACGGAAATTATAATTATTATATATTTATACTTGCAATTTTGCAATTAAAAAAATGTATATGTATATATGTTAATTATATATATAATATTTGAACAAGTCTTTTTGTTATTTAACTAGACATTTTTCATGTGCATTACATGGGGATTGAAAAAACACAGGGTACAATTGATTAATTTTTTATGATTATTATAAATTTTTATTAGAGTAAAAATTTTTAAATTTCATAAAAATTTAAAATTTAATTTTTACAAGATTTTGAGCATCTACTTTGATATTTAAAAGATTTTACTTCTTATAATGGTAATTAATTAATAACCCATTAAAGTAGGGCTTACAATTTTTGAAAGATTAAAGTGTGATTATTAAATGATATTATTGACCGCAGCTTGTAGATAAAAGAATTAAAAATATTAAGTTATGTCATTCTAAATATATTTTTAATTAAATTATATATTATAAAATTTTAATAATATAGTTAATGATAATTGATGATTGATTGATTAGTCATATTGGAATCCACCTTAACTTGGATATCATATTCACATAGGCCCCTCTAATTTTTATTATTATATAATAGGAAAATATACTTTATTTAAAACGATTAAAAGATATGCATGGCATCCAAGTTAACTTATATTGTAATAAAAAAAAATTACGCGCGTGTCGAACTTATTCTGGCTTTATATATATATTAGGAAGAAGACGATAAGCAATAATATAGGAAGTTGTTTCCGATATAAAATTTGAAAAATAAATTTAGAATAAAGTATTTCTATAATTTGAGCATAAGATAAATAACAATAAGATAGAATAAGTATTTTTTATGGGCTGAAAAATAAGAAAAGAGACTTAAAATACATTTTTGGTCTCTTTATAAAAATATCAATCAGGTGTCTCTGGCTTAAAAGTAGACAATGATTCCTTCCTATATTTTTGTTTAATTAATCCAATTTTCTTCTCATATAACAATCTATTAAAAAATGAAGGTAAAATTTAAATAAATATATAAATATCTTTATTAATGTATATAAATAATATATTTAAAATTAGAATCTTTTGATTATTCTATAAATTAGAAAATTCTTAAGTTTAATATAAACTTTTGTATGAATTAAGAACAAATAAAGTATAATTATACTCGAATATAAATCAATCAAATAACCATATAAAAAAAAGTATAATTGGATATGCATTAATAAAGAAAAAAATCATAATTGGATAATTTAAAAAGAAATAAAATATCTATTTATACATATTTTTATTATAAAAAGACCAAAAGAAAACATCTACAAAATTTTCAGGAGCAAAAGGACATTTACACATATATTTTAATTTAATCCTGGTTTGTTTTATGATATACACGCGTGTAATTTTTATTCAAAATAATATAAGGTAAGCATCTCTAAAAAAAGAAGTTAATATTTAGCCAAGCCTAAAAGGTAATAAAGTAATTATTGTCAAATTAAAGAAATAAAGAAAGAAGGAAAGTGAAGTGAAGTGTTTATGTATAAGTTGAGTAGGAAAACTATAAAGCGAGAACTTTTTAAAATTAAAAGGTGAAAGTGGAGCGTGCACCAACCTAAATGGGCATCTAATCATCATCCCTTATTCATTCTTCACCACCTCATTCCCAAAAAGCAGAAATCACTATTGCTCCTTCCCGTGTCAAAACAGTATTCTTCAATCAATCATGCCAATACCAATGACAACAACAACAATAATAGTATAAACAACAGTAAAAATACAAGAAGAAGACGTTATTGATATTGGCTATATGAACTGGCATAATGTTATTATAGTTTATCAATAATTAAACTTTTAGATATATATTATTAATTTTAGAGTATTTTTTTAATCTTTTTCTAACTATTTTTAGAGAATTCTGTATTATCTAATCTATCTTTTTTATTGGTATATCTAATGACCTTCTTTTTATATGTTTGAATCACCACGAATAATGTCAAGATAACTCTTTCTTATATTTTCATTATAAATCTTATTTCTTCTTTAATAACAATAACAATATAAGAATCTAAATCTTTATATTTATATATCATATGAAATTTGTAGAGTTATATTGTTTATAAGTCATAAATAATGTAACTCCTTAATTTTAAACTTTATCCAAAGCATGAGAACCACATTTCATTCGAAGCCGTGAACAATACAAAAATATGATTACAAAAGTGGCATATGTTTTGACAATTCAAATTTAATTTAGATAGTTTAAATTTGATAAATATATAATTTAAATTTTATATTAAAAGTATGACACAAAAATGATATATGTAAACTTTTAAAAATATAACGGTTGAAATAAAAAAATATAAAGTATATGAAAAATGAACCATTGAGATTAATGGTTCATATTTAATTTGCTGCTGTTACCCCATAATCCATTTTTATTTGAAATATAACTTGAAAAATCAATAAGTGACAATTTTCTTTTTCATATTCTCTTAAAAAGATATATTTTGGAATTTTTTTTCAATGTATAATACATGATTATGTTAAAGAACTTAATGTACAATTAGGAATTAACTCCGAAAACTAAAGAAGAGAAAGTGAATATTAAGTGCATGCGTGAAATTAAATTAATGAAGTATATTTTCTATAAGACATTCATGAATGTGTGATGCTGCCAAATGTTCATCTTTTCAAGTGGATATCAAGTGTAAGGAATAATATCGAACTTAATTAATTAGTGATTTATATAAAGTATAAACGTGTCTGCTTTAACTTCATATCTTTTCAAGTCGCGATTGCAATTTGTATATAATTGGGACTGGATGTTTTACACTCTGATCGCCTATATTGCGATTCTAGCTCTAGCTACATGATTTTGTTATGTAGTATGATAGCGATGGTGTGATGGTATATAGTAACTAATGGTTAACATATAATTTCGTAAAAGTTTTGCGTAGAAAATCTGGATGTCTAAAATTTTTTGTTGGATCAATTTTATTTTAAAAGTACTAAAATAGGAGTAATATATTACTTTTGCCATTAAAATTGTTAACGGTCAATATTAATTTCTTAACAATTAACATTAATTTTTTAAAGGTTAACCAGGGTGACTTTATTCTTTTTCTAATTTTTATAGAGAAAAATTGATCTAAATTTTTTTTCAGATACCCACAACTCCTACGCAAAAACTTCTAAGGTAAAATTGAACTTTATACCAAAAAATAAATATTAATATTGTTTAGGTCGTGTATAATAAACTAATTAATATCACTTAAATAATCTCTCAAAATTATTTAGTCATATTAATGGGGGGAACTATAATAGAAGAACTTAACCTATTAGAGCTGACATTACTTGAATTTGTATTGCTCAATATGACCAAATAGATGTTAAACAATATATATATATATATATATATATATATATGTATGTATATAATTCAGAACAAAATATAATGGGAGAAAGGACAAAGCTAAATATACAAATCTCAATTTAGAACCTTGAAATGAATAATTACTGTGAAATTCTTAGGGACTAGTTTAGGTTAAGTTTTGTATTGAAATTGCCTGAATGCTCTAATTTGAAATATACAAAACAAAATAGTGAAAAAATTAAAAATTAAAATTATATTAACAACTTAATAAATAATCACTTTAGTCAAGGTGATATGTGGTCTTGCCCCCATAAGAAGGATAATACGTGTTTGAATCTTGAGAAATGTACATGTTAGTAGAGGAGATAATAACCTATTAAATGAAGAACTCTCACTACTCAAATTTGGACTAGTCGGTTGCTTGAATACCTAACCCATGTTAAAGAAAGGCAAGGTAGATAAAAGTTGTAATGTCCTCATTTTGCTATGAATATATGCGTATTTGGAAGCCTTCATAACCATTTTAAAACCTCTTAAAGTTAGTTTCTTGAGCCATTCATATGGTAAATTCTACATTTCTGACCCAAATATGAAAATTCATAACTAATTTTAGAAAAATTGAAATGAGGTTGTTCAAATTTCTACTTGAAGCTCTTTCAATGTTCTTTAAGAAACAAATATAAATCTGGATTTCCACTGACCAATTAATACAGTTAATTCGTTAAAACGTACTATTTATTTAGTCAACTTCCAGTTTTCCAGATTCTGGGCTTGAATTGTAAAAATCATATTAAATTTTATACTTAACCAAATTAGGAGATATTAGTGTCTATTTACAGATCATTGTCTTAACTATATACATGCCAAATATCATATTAAAATTAGTCTAGTAAGCTATTCAAAATGCAATGACAATGTCACTGCCTCATTTAGGGGTACATACCTTTGTTCATCATACTTCACTACAAAATGTAACATCATAATTACATAACATTGCATTCTTAATTGTCCACTTTTAAGAACTTTCCTTTGGATGTCTCAGCCCCTATATCAATAGAAAAATCATGAAAGGAATGAGATTTCAAAGAAATCTCAATAGTAAGAGATATATACTTTATCATCAACTATGTTAAATTATCTACTCACATGTTATATGATATAGGAACAACATAACTCTAGCTTCAAGCATACTCTAACATGCATATTGTCATGAAATATAATGCAAAGGTATGCAACAACTCATCATAGCTCATAAAATCAATTCATACCAAGCTTAACCAATCATCATAAACACAATGCAATTAAACAATCAACAAAGTGAACTTTAAAGTGATATATCCTTGCTACCTCTTGAAGTATCCTTGTTCCTTTCCTCTAGAGTTAGAGTTATCCTTATGAAAATATCAAAGCCCATACATTGCAAAGTAATGGCATGACATAATACAATCCATAAACATAATTCCAATGTTTAGTTCTCTGAGTACTCCTTTCAATTCAATTTTAAGACTTTTGGTTCTATCTATCTAAAATTAATTCCTTTTGTTCAATCCTACACAATTTTTCATGTAGAATTCAATTATGAAGTTAGAATTTTGAAATTCTAACTCCCTCACTAAAACTGGACATAACTAAGAGCCCTCTTCCAAAATTCAAAAATTCTACATTTTAATTCCAATGCTTCTAATGCTTGTTTTTCTACTTAACCCTACACAATTTTTTATTTTCAACCCATTGGAAGCATCAATATCAACAAATTAAACTTCCCTCTTAAAGTTCCCAAAGTGGCAGCAAGCATGTCATACATATGATCCCAGAAATATATTGATTCCACAAGTTTAAACTATTTATATCTAACTTGTTTCAACTACTTCTAACTTGAAATTCTTCTTCCCTTTGCAATGATGCATTTCAGCTAGTATACATAATGGGGAATAAAGTGAAATTTTAACCACTAAATTAAGAGATTAACAAGGAGCAAGTATTCGCTATTCTAATCCAAAATTTAATTAAGCACAATAAAGAGGTAAGGATTAGATTTCACCATATTCCTTCTTGTCCTTGTAACAACTAGCTTGACTCTATGAATTGATGTTATTTTTTTTAGCACTAGAATTCAAGTTTCGTTGGTTCATCTTTATCAATATTTGAATTATTTTCTTTGAATCCACAAATCTTGAGTTGAACCTAATTAATCAGATTTTCTACTAAACAATTGAACTTGTTTTTCTTTCCAGGTATCCAACTTTTCTTAGATCCATCAATGATTAGTTTATAGGAAATAGAATATAATTTGCATGCTCAGAGAATATGAATAATTTAGAACATTTGAGCCTAGTGAGATATATATGTCTTTATGCATAGTGAGATAAATGTCTTTATGCATAAGAGATATTTTCATTTTTCAAAAACATGTATACTTAAGGAATTGAACTACTAAATATTGCCTTTCGAAAAAAATAATTAGAAATCAATTGCAATGTTCATTTCTATGGGTGCATATATAAACCTTAGAGATATGCTAGACATGATAGTACACGAGATTTACCATTGTACCTTTTAACTTTTGTGGAAGAAGGATTGCCTTTGTATACCCATTGCATGCTTGAGTTTCTTCTGGATTTATGCAATGGTCTCTCAACTAATATCTACTTTGATGCTTGAGAGATCCTCCTTGTTATGTTCTCCTCATAATAGTTGAATGATACACTGGGATAGTCCATTATTGAGGTAGAACACACTCCTTTGACCTTTCATTATTGCTTCTCATGAATTAACTTTGATGTTGCAACAATATATTCTCCGTGAGTTCTCTAAGTGATGTGGCTTTTACTGATGCACAATAAACTCTTGGATGCCCCTTTCACCATTATTGTGTCCATTCATCTTAATGTTATACTTCACATTTGAAGCACTAGGAGTACATTTTGGTACCCATTTATTGGAAACTATCGTAACATTCTAAATATATAAAGACAATTTTATAAAAATCACTATTAAAGTATTAGACCTTAATTGTCCTTTAGAAATCCAAACATATTTATTTCTCACATTGTAATTTCTTCTAAAATAACATGTGTGATAAATATAACCTTATTTTCCACAATAGTTAAAAATAACATGATAATGCTTATCGTTGATATCATTGCAAGTATTGTGTTGTTCTAGAGAAAGCAATCTAAAAGCGGTGTGCAAAACTTCTTTCTTCCTATTAGAGACATCATTGAATTTAGAATGTGAAATATTTTTGCTTTTCGAAATAAGATGATATTGGAAATCGTGCCCTAGGGGCCAATCATTGTCTTATGAACATTATTGATTTATGAATTTATTAATTGAGTTATCATATTATTTGCATGTTTACTATGATGACCATCCTTGGATAATTCATGATATTATCCTAAATGTCCCTGGTCGATCATCTATGCGGGAGCACAGATAAAATAAGACTAGTATGACTTTGAAGATGTATAGAGATACAAATCAAAGTCATAAGCACATGTAAGAGTACAAGGTGCTGGACCGACCCGCTATGAGAGAACTGCATGGGTAACATCATAAGCTTCTCTCATATACAAACCATGTCAATACGCCCTTTGACCTGAGATCATCATGGATTCCTACATGACAAAATGCTCAGCTTTAACCTAGTCAAAAGTCACTTTTGACCGAGTGATCATAAAGACTATGTTCGGCCTTAGTGGTTTTTCATGCGGAGGAATGTGAATGGTCAAGATGGAATTTGTCCCTCACATTCGTAGAGAGATATTACTGGGCCCCTCGATGAGTGAGTCTGAGAAATGTATAGCCATAATGTAATGGAAAGGTAGTTCCATTTCTATAGTCAGACTACTCAGGGATCGAGAAAGTAACGGTCAGGAATAGGAGGATGACATTATCCATGCCTTATCCATGACCAAAATATCGCGTGACAGAAGGGACATGTTGTATAAAAGGTTACATCGTTTATCGATCCTCATATGATTTAGGTAGTCGTTATGTCTTGCTAGAGACCGCTTGCGACTTGTGGGCTAGTATAGCAAATGGCCCACTGCCAACTTCATATGGGCCTACAGGGTCGCACACAAAATAGCCCAACACGAGCTATGATGTCCAGATTCAATGAATGATCCAGGATAGATGTATATATATTTATTTATATTTATATTCGTATATATATATATAAATTCGTATATATACATTATATGTATATATGAGATTTAATTTATAAGGATAAATTAAATCTCTATCACGTTTGAAATTCGAAATTCAAATTGATAGGATATCTCATATAAGAGATATTTATAAGATTTAATTTATAAGGATAAATTAAATCTCTATCATGTTTGAAATTCAAAATTCAAATTGATAGGATATCTCATATAAGAGATATTTATAAGATTTAATTTATAAGGATAAATTAAATCTCTATCACGTTTGAAATTCAAAATTCAAATTGATAGGATATCTCAAATTTGATTTATGAGAATAAATCAAATATAGTTCAGTCTCATCTTTATTTAAAATTTAATAAATGGGTAATTAAATCTGTGGGACGGATTTGATATTATTTATTTAATTAGTTTCTTATAAAATTATACAATATATGATATTGTATTAATTTTGGAATTAATATAAGATTAACTCCAAAATCCAATTCGGTTGACAGAGAAAAACGCATAGCATCCTATATATCTGATTTTAGGAGCTGCGTTTTGCATAGAGAAACATATAGAACATAGAAAGGCCGAAGGGGACTCTGCAAAAGGTTTGCAGATAAGAAATTGCCAAAATAGAGACGGAGAGGACGAACTCTTGAGAAAGCCCTGGAGGGACAAGAGACGCTAGCACGTCGTTCGTGGTTAGAACGCTGTTCGTGTGGATACCAGTAGAGGAAGCTGACCTGAGTCGTCGACTTCTTGTGATTAGAAAGGGAGCACGAGCCGCAGAGAGAAGCTGTGAACGTCGTGACCAAAAGCTGTGGAAGTCGCTGAGGCACACTAAGGGTAATACTTCTTCCCACTTGACTTAAACACATACGGTAGATCCTGGCAAGGAATGGAAAATTTTTTAAATTAATTTCTGCTGCGCGTCTTCTAATTCCTTACAGATGAAAAATAGGTTGAAAAATAATTTTATGCAATCTTTCAAAGTTACTTTTCGTAAATGTACTTGAAGAAGAATTATAATTGCTTACCATATATACATCTTGACCTTCAAGCAATGATTCTTTCTCATTTGATTTGGTCATGTTAAGCTTTTCTGGATACTCATTTTCTTCTTGTTGATATGAGATTTCTCTTTCTTTAATCTCAAGTATCATTTGTCCAGATGAGCTATCATAATCATTCACTTCAACAGAATTGTTAGATATATATATATAATCAAGAATATTTAAAATATCTCTAGCATTGGAGCAAAATTTGATTTTCTCATAATCTTTATTGGTTAAACAACTATATAGAATCTTCATTACTCTAATGTTAAGGAAATATATATTTTTCTTTCTATGTCCAATCTTTTATAATTTTAAAATCAAAATCATTTATAAAAATATATCTCATATAAATCAGTATTTTAAGAAACATAGGAATAGTATAATCAAAACCTTTATAAATAGACATGATCTTTACACTTGAGATTGTTAGATCCTTTAAATAAGTGAAACGCTCTAATACCAAACATTGATTCTATCTGTATCATCTAAAAGGGGTGAATTAGGTGATTCTAAAAATATATTCAATTATAAAGAGAGAAGGTTTAGAAATGCTCATTCTATTTTGGCAATTTGATGAATTGATCAAGGAGTTCTTTTCCTTCCTCTCTTCTTGTTTTGGAGTGAATGATGATCCTTTGAGCCTGTTGCCAATTGAGCTTTGTAGCTTTAGTGCTCCCTTGTCTTTAATAAATCATAAGATCTTAAGCTTGATATATCTAACATGTGGTATATTAAGACATTCTCGTTATTCTCTTGATATGATTTGTGTCATATCCTAATTTTTTCCTATATGTATAATACTGATAGTGGAAAGAGATTTGGAAAGGATTATGATGATGATTAGAAGAAATAATAAAGGTTAAATGAGTCTTGAAGGAAGTGAGGGACCTAAACAAAAATTAGAAAAGGTTAGAGGCTAAAAGTTAAAGTAGAAAAAAAAGTTAGGTCAAAAGTGATAATTTTCAAAAGTTTAGGGATCTAAATATAATTAAACAAAAAGTTAGGGACCTAAATGTAAGTATAGAGAATTTTAGCTAGAAAAGGCTTAGAACTGCTTGAAAGTATTCCAGTCCCACATTTCATTAGTAAATAGAGAAAGTTATGATGGTTAATCTAGCATAATACAGAAATTTTATTAGGGTTCTGGATAGTGGATATTTATCTAATAGTCTAAAATTTATCTGAAATTTTATCAGATCTTATGGACCTTATGTATAAGTAGAAAAATTACAAGAAGGTATACCCCATGACATCAGATGTAATGAATCTGACAAAACCCTGGAAGGAGCTCAGATGACTTTATATATAGGCCTATGATGACATCAAGGAGGGCCCAAAACCCATGATACCAGTTTATCAGTAGAAGGGGCCAATATTTAGGAAAAGTGTGAAATTACAAAAATGCCCCTAGATGACTATATTGTACCAGTGATGGATGGAGGGCTTTTTGGTCATTTTGGACAAGCTAAAAATGTGAGATATAGTATAAATATGATTATTTAAAGCCAGTATAGGCCCTGAGGTAGTACAAAGAAGGGTGAAATGATAATTATGCCCTTAGGGTTAATATAGTGCAAGAAATGACACCAAGGGTATTTTGGTCATTTCCCAAGGGATGGATGGCAGATAAATACTCAGTCTAACATTGTAAATGGTATAAGAAACCTAGACACTAGTTTCTAGGACATAATACATATTCTGGAATATTATAAAAATTAAGAACAAAAAGCAGTCTGGTTTTCGTGAAACTGCTCTGATCGATACCGGACTAGACTAGAATTTTTTCTATCGGTATATTGAAATTTTTCCAGCCAAACATGACCCTATTGATGTCATGCATGACGAAAATACTAAGGCTTCTAGGGCAAGATTGGTTTGAGAATGAATATGGACCACTAGATCAAATAGTAACCAAATCAATCTTGGCCATCCATTTCCACCTAAATTTTTCTATAAATACCCCCTCATTTCAGACCACTTTCGGAAGCCTTGAGAACCATGGGGAAAATATTGCAAAATTTGTATTCAACCAAGAAAGAAGCACACAACTTGGAGCACAAAGCAAGGTAATCATCTCCCTTGATCTTGAGCTTTATTCTAGCAAACTAACTCTTGATTTTAAGGGGTTTTTGTGCCCTATTTCCCTTGTGGTTGCTTCTTCAGGTGCTGTCCATATATGTTTAGAATATGATTTTTATGCTATGGATAGTTTAAACAAGCTTAAACAAGCTAGAATCAAATGGTATAAGTTTGGGAATTCAAGTATGCAAGTAAATGGAAGTTTGTGTTCATAACTGCTAGTGTATGTGACACTATTCATATATTAGAATTTAATGATTTTGATGTGTTAAATGAGTTTAAAATGGAAAATTGTGTGGGGATAAAGTAGGAGAACAAGTATTGGAAGCATTGGAATCAAAGTGTGAATTTTTGGAAAATCAAGGGTGTGTTTCGGTTCTGTACAGCAGCTTGTGACCTGATTTGATTTTTGAAATTCTAGCTTCATATTTTGATTCTACATGAAAAATTATGTGGAAATGAACTATGAGAATTTATTTTGGAAAGATGGAAGTATAAAACCTAAAATAGAGAAAGAATGGAAGTTAGTAGAAACGTAGTTTTAGATTTGTTTTCAAGTTGAGTTGTAACATGATATTACTTTGTAATGGCTAGGTTTTGACATTTGTGAAGGAAGGAAATCATCTTAAGAAGGCTCTGACAAGGATAGCTAAGAGGTAGTAAGAATACCAAACTATAGTTTCATATTTGCTTAATTACTTGCTTGCTTGTTGATTATGGTGTTTGGTTGAGCATGAGATTGTGTCATTATGTTGATGATGAAGTATGAATGATTGCAACTCCTTGCAACTTATGTCATGAAAATATGCATGTTAGAGTTTGCTTATATACCATTATGAAGTAGCTCTTATCTCATGATAACATGTTAAGCATCCAATTAATCATGCATGATATTATGGTTTGTGTAACTTGCTATTGGGATTTTCATGAAATATTATTCCTCCCATATGCATAACCATGTTTTAAGTGCTGGAATTTCTCAAGGAAAGAAGGTAAGCATAGATGGATGAACTTGTATATTAAGTTACATGAGTTACTTGACATAATGGAAGCACATGCTGAAATGTATATTGAATGTTCTTGTGGTGGTGTTTTGAGGTAGTGACCTTTTGACGATATTTACAATATCTTAATAAATGAGTTTGAACCTGAAATTTGGCATGAGTATAGTTAATATACATATCTTTAAATGAACACCAAGAACTCCTCAATTGGTTAAGAATTCGATTTATTATGATTTTCCATATTTAGAGTTAAAATCTGGAATAGAGTTAAAGTAAGCAATTGGAGGCAGTAACGTTCCGACATTAATTTCATATGGTAAATGAACGAATTTTTCTATAAAATTTTATGATATTAAATATAACATCTAGAGCTTTAAATTCATAAGTAACACAGTTCATTTGGACAAGTAACGAAAGAGAAATAAATTTTTGAAGTTAAGACATAAATTGGAACTTCCAGATTTTATCAAATGAACAGTAATTTTCAACGAATAAACTGATTTCATTGGGACAAGCAAACCTCAGTTTTATATTTTTTCTTCAAAGATTTATGGAAGAGCTTTCATTAGAAATTGGAACCACCTTACTTTGATTTTTCTACAATTAATTATGAATATTCAAAGTTGGCTACATATTCTGGAATGACCACATGAACAGTACCTGAGAAACTAACTTTTGAAAATACATCTTTTTTATGCTAAAGGTTATTTAATTGATCCAAATGGGTTCCAATTGAGTATAACTGAGGCTAAATTAAGGATGTGATATTTTGGTATCCGAGCAAAGGATTCTGGCTTAAAAATACTCTGAATAGATTATTTATAGGTTGATATGAGATTATTCCCAAACCCTAACCTTAAATAGTAAGTATTTTGTTAAGTTAGGGTATGTGTTGGGATAGTTAGCATGGCTTAATTAAGCAAATATTGTAGGAGTAGATATGGGGTTTCATGAAGTTAAGCTAGAGGCCTTAGTTAAGAAGGTAGTTAATAAGGGAGACGCCTGGCCAGTAGTGATATATGAAGATAATGTACATCTAGATCTTGATTATCTCTCAGATAATGAAGAGAGTTTAGAGGAGAGTATAGGGGATTAGTCAGGGAAGTATACAGTAGAATACCCCATAGATGTTTCTATAGACTTAAACTTACAGTCTAGAGGTTATGTAGAGATTAAGTTTGAAGCTATGTATGTACCAGATAATGTTGAGTCTAGTGACTCTATACAGTAGAAGTTTGTGAAAGTGCCTTCTAGCCCTGATGTAAGCTTTACCCCTCCAATTAGATGACATATTATGGCTAAGGAAGATTAGTACTGGTACTGGATTATAGGTAGACTAGAAATTATTTCTCCTCCATCAGAGTTTGAGGATAAAATTGTTATAAGTAATATACCACAGTCCCCTAATCCAGATATCCATTCAGAGTTTATGGTAGTTCATGTCCATTCCCAAAGTCCAGGAATATGTGATTTTATAGAGAAAGATTAGTGTGGTATTTCTAATCCTAGTCAACCCCAGTCTTCTTTGTTAAAGACAGATAATATTGACCATATCAGTTTTAAGAAAGTTGTGGAGAGTAAATTATTCAATCTAGGTCAAGGGATAGACAGAAGTAGAGATCAAATATGTAGTTTCTTAATGTCATAGTAGGGATGATAAATAAATATATATAAAGGGCTTTAACCTAAATCAAGTCTATGCTCTAGTAGATTGACATGAGATGATAGTAAGTTAGATACCAGCACATGCCTCTATATGGCACATAGAGCTAAGTGAGTTTTTGGTAAAGGATCTGCCAGTTGATATACATGGGTGGTATTTTTGCATACATAAATATGTGCAGTCTATGATTTCCTAGAAAACAAGATGAGGGGTAATGTAAATGTGTAAAGTGTAAAGTAAATACATAGATGTATGACAGTCATAGTGTACCCGAATATGTAATTGACATGTATGTAATGTATGTACAAATGTTATGGTAATATAAAATATGAAGTTTTGTGTGATATGATGAAAGGATAATTGGTTAAATATTTATGTGAATATGTTCCCTATTTAATATGATTATGATGTATAGATATGAATCAGTTTTAATTGACTCAAATTCATTAAAGTCAAGAATATTAGAAGTGGATATATAGAAAAAGCTATGCCAAGTCGCGGTGTGAAGTTGATCAGGTTGAGACAGAAGATGACCTATGGTCGCAACTGAGGAACACAGAGCTATTAAGTTATGATGAGCAAGTGGAGCTGGCTGCTACTAAAGTTTATAGAGCATATGAGTCACGACTAGTCAGCATTCAGGTTGTGACTAGATTGCATAGATACCTGATGACAAGAATGAAGATGATGATCTCATTGAAGTTTAACAGTTAGAGGTTTAGCACATGATACATGCATAAAGAGTTTAGAGACAGTAGAGAGATACAGAAGATTAGTTTAAGATGTTCAGAAGTAGATCATCCGTATGATCATCAGGAGTTGATCTACATTACGAAAGACTTTATGCAATTAGGTTTGCTAAACAAAAGAATTAAATTCATATTAAGACATGCCTAGAAATGAGCCTAGCATGTGGCTTGAAGTTAAAGACATGATGATTAATAAATAGAAAGTTCATGTTCCTAAAACAGAGGGATCTCATTACAAAGAGATAGTAACCTAGCGCTCTACCCTAGAAAACATAAGTAGTAATCCTAAATGATGAAAGAGATCCAAGTGACTTGAATTAGTCAGGATCCAAAGACAAACTAGAAAGAAACCACAATCTAGTCCAGAGTAGACTGAGACTAACAGACAGAAAAAGTTAAGAGATAGTAAAGAGATATAAAAGTTACTCCATAGAGATGGAGATTTATCCACTTACCTGAGAAGTTTTTCTCAAAGAGTTTATAAGAGGCATTCCTCTCAGTTAGATAGGGATGAGTATGAGGCTAATGGTTAAAGTAGGGAAAGAGAAACCCTTTAATGGATACTTAGCTGAGTTCATCCAGATGAACATGGAGGCTTAATAAGAGATACTTTCTCGCTTGTTAGTAATCCAGGAGGATGGGGAAAACTTAAAAGTATGAATGGCATAGATATGTAAGCCAAACCCTTCCTTAGTTAGCTAAAAGAAAATAACTGACTCAGTTATGGATTACAGTTAGATTACAATTAAGCTAAGGATAACACATAAGTCCTTTAGGCTAAGGACACAAAAGTCTTACACAATGGGAGATATTATAGAATGAATATGGCCTAGTAAGGTAAGATAGCCTGATATGATGAGGTATCTAAGATCCCTAAATGAATAAATAGGATAGTGGAGATGTAAGCTAAAGATAAATTACCTCAGAAATTTCTTGAGGATTAGTAGAAAGAGATATATGTAAGATAAGAAAAGAAGTTTATGAGGTTTAAAGAAAGTAAGGTAGCCACAGATTTAAGGATAAAGTGACTGCCCTATTTCCTATGTAAGAAAGAGTAAAGAAGGGTTGAGTCTATATCCTAATAAGAGGATAATATGGCAGCCTAAGTGAAATAAGTAAGTGACTCATGTTCCTGAATAGATGATCAGGACCTGATAGTTAAGGCAATAAAAAGGGCAGAATGTATGTGGTGAGGATATGGCTTATGTTGCTATAAGTTATGATGAGAAGTTGTATCTCCTTGCAGTTGTCATATGATGACACGTATGTTAGAGAATGCTTAAATGATTGTATCTCCTTGCATATTATGTATGATAGAGTATGCTATGATAAATGAATACTCCCCTCATGCAGTACATACAGGGTAGAGTATACTAGATGAGAAAGTTATGTTGCTCCCATGCCATACACCATGCAATTAAATAATTCAACTGGTAAGGATAAAGCAATAGAAAAGTGATGAATGAGATAGTTAACCAGTTGAAGCCAAAGAATAGGATGAGAATTTATGATCAGATAATGATAGTCAATTAGATAGAGAATGAGATTAAGGTTAAAAGCTAATAGTGAATCTATAGATAAATGATCATAGTACTCAAGACATACCCCTTTAGTAGGGATAAGATATATGAATGATATGTTATGAATATAAAATGAAATGAGAATAACTTATGAAAGATGATGCAGCCCTAAGAGAGAGTAGCGTCTATGAAATAGAAGTTAATATTTCTACAATAGAGCTAGACTGCTCTTGCAATAGAGTCAGATTGTTCTTGAGATAGAGCCTAGAGAATGAATAGATTATGATAAATATGTGCATGATAGACCCTATGTAGCTCTCTACAATAATGGACATAGTCAACTTATGAAAGAAGGGAAGGAAATATAAAGTTCCCGAGTAATAGAGAAAATAAGTAAAGTCCTGATAGATAATATTGGTTTCTATGATGATGTTTGGGGAATTATCTATTGAGTTAACAACTATGTGAAAGTAATTAACCCTATAACTTTGTCTGTTAGTTTAGGACTTCTAGAGATGAGAATACAGTATAATAGAATCACAGTAGGTTCTGGAGGATTGCAGTAGATCCTAGTATGGCTCACATGGTCACAGTTAGATCCTAAAAAGGCTTATGGTTGATCGTAGTAGATCCGTAGGGTCGCAGTAGACCTAGCCTAGAGAAAGAAAGTAATGAGCCATAAGTATAATATTTCTTTGGAAGGACGAATACCAAGGCAAAGGTTAAGGTAGAAAGCTTCACAAGTTGGTTAACTCATAACAGAGAGAGTACCCATGATATTAGTTTCAAATAGCCTTATTACTATCAGGGACTAAACTCAGACGCAACAGGAACTAAGTGATTAAGGGGAAAATGGTAATCCTGAGTACCAAAGATTTATGGCAATGTTTCCAAAGATATGAGAAAATGTTAAATGAAAATAAAGAGATCTTTATGATGAGATTATAGAGAATAAGAATAAGAAGGGTCTAAGTATTAAAGTACCAAGGTTGGAGCCCGTGAGTACCAGTGCTTCAGATTTTTATTTGAATATTTCAGTTATGTGTGCTAAAGCAAGAATAGGCCAATGATGGGTGACCCCATGGGAAATGATAGAAAAGGGTGTAAATGCCACAGAAGTTTGGCATATGTGCACAGAATGATGTAAAATGATAGAAAAAACTATGAAAGGTAAAAAAGTTATAAATGGTAAGAGACTGGAACCCTTATGTCAAGTCCAAATGAAATAGATTTGAAAAGAAATATTTAGAAGAGATTCCTTAAAAGCTAGCAGAGTTGTAAGTTAAAGGGAATGTTTATTTTATGGTATCTCAAAATACATTATAACAAGATAAGATAAACCATGATATAACCAGATTTGGCCAGATATGCCACAAAATGGCATGAAAAGTACGCAATGAGATACATTATTATGAAAAATATGTATTGAGAAGTACAATATGAAATGGGTTCCAATTGAGTATAACTGAGGTTGAAATTAAGTATGTGACAATTTGCATGATAATTATAAATTGCTTCAACTAGAACAACACAATACTTACAGATATTCCTCTAATGTGCACACTCTATTGTCTATAATTATTGTGGTAAATAAGATCATATTTCTCACACATGCTATATTAGAAGAAATTCTAATGTGAGAAAATTCATTTGGGTTCCAAAAGAACAATCAAGGTCTAAACTAATGCTTAATGACCCAAAGTCAAATGGGTACCAAAAATTCCTTCCAGTATTTCTAATATGAAGGATAACATTAAGAGGAATAAACATGGTACAAAAGGAAAAGGGAATCCAAGAGTTTCTTGTGTATTTGTGAAAGACACATCAATTAGGAGAACTCATGGAGAATGGTAAGCGGCTCGGTATCGCTTAAGCAATGTCTCGAGTTTGAGCCTTGGCGTATGTAGAAAATTCCTGTTGGGAGACTCACCCACCATAGCTAGGTACGTGACGCGGGTCGGAGCTGAATGTAGTTGGGGCAAAGCTCCGGTGAACCGAGTGGGCAACCAAAAAAAATTGCTGCTACTTCTAAGGTAAATCATAAGGAGAAATGGAAGGAAAGCTCAATAAACATGTTCTACCTCAAGAATGAACTATCATAATGTAGCATACAATTATCCTGAGGAGTACAAAAAAAAAAATCTCTTAAGCATCCAAGATAAATTCTGTTGAGAGACTACTGCAAATAGATACCAAAAGAAATTCAAAGATGCAATTTGTATGCAAATGCAATCCTTCTCCCACATAAAGTAAAGTTTACTTCTATATTTGCATCCAAACTATCTTTATATACTCTTGAGAAAACTCGATTAACAAATGTTTTGTAAATGATTAAAAAACAATGTTCACTAGGTTAATTTTTTTATGCATATACGTTTCTAAAAATGAAAAATATCTTTCTATATGCATAAAGTAAACATGCTTGATGATGGGAATTAATTATATTATAGATCATGAAAATTTTATTACTCTATTTCCTACAAATACTAAATGTTGATGGATCCAAGCAAAGTTTGATACCATGAAAGAAAAATATCTCAAATTGTTTTGTAGAAAATCTAATTAATAAGGCTCAACATAAGATTTGTGAATTCAAAGAAAATAGGTCAAATCTTGATAAGGGTGAACTAACGAAGCTTGAATTCTGGTACTAAAGAAAATTTCAACATCAATGTACAGAGTCAAGCTAGTGGCTAGAGGGACAAGAGAAAACAAAGTGAAATCTAACCCATACCTCTATATTGTGTTTCATTGAATTCTAGATTAGAATAACAAATACTTGTTCCTTGACTTCCTTTTAGCAATCCATCCTTCAATTCTATAAATATGTCTTCAAATTGCTAAATGGACTATAAACTAAAACTATGCAAGTTTTCACAATCATATTTTCAAACACATATTTTATCATGAATTTCAATTCATAAATATATCTTGATTTACAAAAATGCATATTTATGATTTCAATGATAAGAGAAAAATTTCAAATCCTAGCATTACTTTATGCATATAAATGATTTGAAGATTTATGTTTGAAATAAGTAAGAATCTGTTTACTCCAAATTTATTTGTCAGAGTCACCATTAATCCTAAATATACTTGAACTCTATATTTTTCAATGAATTGAATAGTCTTTTGAAGTTGAAACTCATATATCCCAAATAAGAAATATTCCAGAACATCATATTCCTACACCTAAAATGTTTATTCCTGGAATAATCTTGATGCTCTGGTCATTTAGATAAAAAAGTTAAGATGATTCATCTATCAAACATTATTTTAATGAGCAAAGCCCTCAAGCCTTCATTCTATTATCCGTTATAATTTTTGCTCCTTGGAAATTTCCAAACATGTTAACATTACTTTTCAACATGTTATCCAGTATTTGTTTAATATTTTTCTCTAATCTGTTGGTTCTTCATATGTTTATGAAATCAATTCTTCATAAATTCATTTTGAAAAATAACCTTGAAAATGCATATTTGTTGTTTTACAATAAATCATTATCCATAAACTCTTATTTTTAGGAAAGAAGAGATTTGTGTAGTTGTTTCTATGTATAATATCTGTCAAGCTCAATCCTTTATGCATACTCATATGCATTCACTAAAAAATAACATGTTTTGATGATGAGCTATCTTTATATGATCCAACATATGTCTAGAAATTAATCTTTATATGATCATATTAACAATTCTTCTAGAAATGAAGAAATTTTCATTATTTTTGATAGAAGAATAAAGACAGTTCTCACTAACTATAGTGATACATTCTGAGAATTGTCATAAAGGAGCATGAAGCAACAAAGATCAATTGGCAATGAGCTAAAAGAAAAATCACTTATACAAAAGCTGCTCGAGAGAGGAAGGCAAAGAGCTTTATAGATCAATTCATCAAGATGCAAAAAACTAAATAAACATTCTTAAATCCTCTCTTTATATATTGAAACTATATTTGAGTTATCTTGATCTTGATGTTTTCTATTCTATATGTGTTTATTTTTTCTTGTAAAACCCATGTATTTGAAAACTTATCATTCAATTTTTTTGGTCATGAACATATCAAAGAAAATTCCGCCTACGCATGTAGCTGGTCCCAAGCCCGGGTAAAGGAGGAGGGTTGTGTTAGGCCCCGACAGCCAACGTAAAACTTGTCAAATCTTATAAACATGGACATACGAAGAAATTGCGCTAATACTAGATCGTTGCCTGTAAGTAACGCGCTGTATGGCTCGAGTACAATGAGAAGTGAGTAAGGGCCGCTGTATCATCACCCGGATGTAGTGTTAAATGACCAAGGGCTACCGCTCTCTTATGGACGGAGGCGGCTAAAGAAGCTAGTTCAGGAGAGAAAGATCAGATTTGGTACTTGGAATATTGAAACTATGACCGGAAAAGCATGGGAGGTAGTGGGTGAAATGGTAAAGCGAAAGATTAACATCTTGTGCCTCAGGAAACTAAATGGGTTGGAGAAAAATCTCGGTAATTCAGTGAGTTCAAATTTTGGTACACAGGTAAAACAGGTACGAGGAATGGTGTTGGTATCATTGTGGATAAAGAGTAGAAGATGAATGTGGTGGATGTTAAAAGAATTAATGACAGAATTATATCAATAAGAATAATTGTTGGTAGGGATACAATCAATGTTATTAGTGCTTATGCACCTCAAGTGGGAACAGAAACACATCTTAAGGAAAAATTTTGGGAAGATTTGAAGGGGCTGATTCATAGCATACCACTTACTGAAAAGATTTTTATTGGTGGGGACCTTAATGGTCATGTTGGTAAGGAAGTAGGGCAATATACAGGGACTCATGGTGGTTTTGGTTTTGGAAAAATTAATAATGAAGGGCAATCTATCCTTGAGTTTTCTTTAGCTTACAACCTTAAGATTGTCAATACGTGCTTTAAGAAGCAGGAGGAGCACTTGATCACATACAAGAGTGGGGTCCACGGGTCACAGATTGATTTCTTTTTGGTAAGGAGTCATGACAGAAGACTTTGTACAAATTGTAAAGTGATTCCAGGGGACGGAGTGACAACCCAGCATAGATTAATGGTCCTTGACGTGCGTATTAAGTGTAGGAAGGAAAAGCGGCGACAGGTTTTAAACACAAGAGTCAAGTGGTGGCAACTAAAGGGAGAGAAGAGAGAAACTTTTAAGAAAACTATGTTAAATGAAAGGATTTGGGAGGCTCAGGAAAATGCTAATATCATGTGGAAGGAAATGGCTTAGAAGGTCCGAGCAGTTGCTAAAGTAATTTTAGGAGAATTTAAAGGTTTTGGTCGACAAGATAAAGAGACTTGGTGGTGGAATAAGGACGTACAAGCAAAAGTGAAGTCCAAGAGAAACTATTTCAAAGCTATACACTTATGTAATAATACCAAAAATTGGAAAAAGTATCGTTTAGCTAAGAAGGAAACTAAGAAGGCGGTGAGTGCAGCTCGTTTTAAGGCGTTTGAGGAATTTTATAAAGAGTTAGGGACAAAGTCGGGAGAACAAAAGATTTATAAGATTGCAAGAGACAGGGAAAGGAAATCGAGGGATTTGGATCAAATATGATGTATTAAAGATGAAGAAGGCAATATTTTGGTTGTAGATAGTGATATCAAAGAAAGGTGGGAGACCTATTTTTACAAATTGTTTAATGATGAGGGAGGAGGGTCGAGTTATGAGCTAGAGGATTTAACAGGAGAAGTTGAACTAAATCTAGCATTTTGCCATAGGATCCGTGTTGGCGAGGTTAAAGAGGTGCTTAAGAAAATGGAAAATGGTAAAGCTGTTGGACCTGATGGTATTCCTATGGAAGTTTGGAAGTGTTTAGGTGAAATGGGGGTGGTGTGGCTTGCTAAATTTTTTAATGTGATATTAAGTTCTAAGAAAATGCCGGATGAATGGAGAAAAAGTACTTTAGTTCCTATTTATAAAAATAAAGGGGATATTCAAAATTATGCAAACTACAGGGGGATAAAGCTTATGAGTCACACTATGAAGTTGTGGGAAAAGGTAATTGAACACATGTTGAGATTAGAGACTGATATTACTGAGAATCAGTGTGGTTTCATGCCAAGTAGGTCTATAATAGAGGCGATTTATTTATTAAGGGGGTTAATGGAGAGGTATCAGATTAAAAGAAGAGACTTGTATATGGTCTTCATTGACTTAGAAAAAGCATATGAGCGAGTGCCAAGAGAGGTTCTTTGGAAAGCTTTAGAAAAGAAAGGTGTTCGTATGGCATATATCAAGGCAATACAAGATATGTATGAGGGGTAACAACTACTGTAAGAACGTCTGGGGGCGAAACAAAATATTTGCCCATAAGGATTGGTCTACATCAGGGATCAGCCTTAAGTCCTTATTTATTTAATCTAGTAGTTCATGTTCTAACTAAGCCTATTCAAGAAAAAATCCCTAAGTGCATGCTTTTTGTGGACAATATAGTTCTTATGGCGGAGTCAAGAGAATAGATTAATTTCAAACTTGAGTTATGGAGAAGTACTTTAGAGTTGAAGGGTTTTCGTCTAAGTAGAAGTAAGACTGAATATATGCATTGTAATTTTGATAAGAGACAAGTTAGAAGTAACTTGGAGGTCAGATTGGGAAATCAAATTATTCCACAAATAGATAAATTCAAATATTTGGGATCAATGATACAGAAGGACGGTAAAATTTTGGAGGATGTTAATCATAGAATTCAAGCCGGGGTGGTTTAAATGAAGAAAAGCTACTAGGGTTATATGTGATCGAAAAGTACTAAATAAAGTAAAAGGAAAGTTTTATCGGACTGCTATAAGACCAGCAATGCTTTATGGAAGTGAATGCTGGGCTTTAAAAGGATAGCAAGAGCATAAAGTTGGGGTAGCTGAGATGAGGATGCTGAGATGGATGTGTGGGCATATAAGAAAAGATAAGATTCGTAATAAACATATACGGGGAAGAGTTGGAGTGGCACCTATTGAAGAGAAAATGGTAGAGAACTGTCTTAGGTGGTTTGAACACGTGCAAAGAAGGTCAATAGATACGCCAGTGAAGAGGGTGGATCAAATAGTATGGACACCGGTTAAAAGGGGTAGAGGAAGGCCAAAGAGAACGCTCAAAGAAGTCATTGAACGGGATCTCCTGGTCAATAACCTATCTAAGGATTTAGTTTTTGATAGAGTAAAATGGCGTCGTATGATCCATGTAGCCGACCCCATTTAATGGGATAAGGCTTGTTGTTGTTGTTGAACATATCAAAGAAGTCATCAATAAAGGCTCTTATCGATAAAATCTTCGATAAACATAAAACAAAATATGTGTTTTGATAAGCTAAATATTTTTGAACATTTAAATAAAATAATATATCAAATATGTTTTCGATAAGAATAAATTGTTTTAAATTTTTTTTGCAAAGTATTATGTGTTGCTTTTCATCGATAATTTCATCAAAAATAACATCTATCCAAAAGTTATTCAATAAAATTTGTGAAAAAGCGTTGAAATTTATCGAATAACTTATCGATAATGCTACTTATTGAAAAGCTATTCGATAAATAAAGCATTTTTGAAAAATGACTGAAGTTTTTTTTCAAATAACAATTTGATAAAGAGACTTTTCAAATGATTCATCAATAAATCTTGTATGATTGGTGTGAAAAATTTCATTATTTATCAAACAACTATTCAATAAGGAGACTTATCGAAAAGCCATTCGATAAATTTATTACTGTTATGTGAAGATTTATCAATAAACACCTCGAATGAGGTACTTACAGAAGGACTTATTGATAAATTATGTGTTATTTAGTGAAATTATGATTGTTACTGTTTCAATTTATTGAATCCCTTTTCAAAAAATCCTTCTAATTCTCTCAACCCAAATCCTATAACCGTTCCCATAACTTCCATTCGGTAATTAAAATTGTCCAAACCTATTTAGCGAATATTCCAAAGCATACTTCCATCCAAAATTCCAAACCTACTCCCTTGTCATTGTGAAACCTTGTTTGTTCGATATACTTTCAATCATGAAATGGTGAGAACCAAGGTCCTAAAAGTTGGGTTAGAAAAAGGAAAATAAAATAAAAGAGGAAGTCCTTCAAAATCCAAGGCAATAAAGGATAAGAAATCTTCAAATAATGTGACTTCTTCCTTTGCACCACAGGCACAAATGCATAGTCCAATGCAGCAAAGGCCTTAACATGGTTCAAGAAGAAAGAGAAAGAATAAGATGTACCCTCAAGATAATTCTGGATCTTCTCCTTCATATTTTGCTTCTCTACCATTTCTTTCTGGCAATCTGGATCAAGAGGTAGATAAAGGGAGACTTAAGTTAGATTTTGCCTGTAGGGATTTATGTCCTGTCATTGTTATGGACTTGGACTATCTAAAGTACAACGACAAGACTAAGTTATATTTTAGTAATCCTATGATGCATTACAAAAACTAGTTAGGAGTAAATCATTCTTATTGTCCATAAGTAGTGAGAAGATTCTACTACAATATAAGAGTGATTGATAAGGTAGGAGATAATTGTGAGTTGCTGAATAGCCATCTGATCACTGTATTAAAAGGAAGGGAAATGAGACTAGATTCAAATATGATCAACTTGATGTTGAAAACCACAAACTATGAGAAGAGGCCAGAATTATCTATGAGGTAGATTTATGAGATTCAGATGGTGAAGGATAACTTATTGTGTAAACTGAAATTTGTGCTAAAGCACATGTGTGATTATCATAGGATAATCTACTATATTTACTTGAGAAGTATTGTCAATAAGTTAAGAAGCTTCACCTACATGGCTTAAGAAGATTACCGACTGCTGGCTAGGATAATTAGTGGGGAAAGAGGATCAACATTAGGAAATTGATCTACAATGAGATAAGGAACTTTTATTTTTCAAAATCCAACACTACTCATATGCCCTATCCCCAACTAATTTCTCTCATCCTTTAACACTACAACATAGAGTATCTGGAAAAAGGGGAAAAGAAAGTAAAGGTTCCTAGATTTAGAGCTGAGCAAATTCATCGCATGAGGATTTCACTGCCACTAAATGATGGAGGAAAGAAGCCACAAAAAGGAAAGAAGCCTATGCAATATAAAACTGAATCATCAGCTACTCCTACTGCTCCTTCTATTGTACCTTCTTTTGCTCAAGTAGCTATGCATCATCGGCATAACAAGAGCTTAAAAATTTTAAAGAATATATGCTTGCTCAAGTTAAGGAAAGTATGAAGCCATCTCTCTCTGAACCTAACTTTTTTTAGCTACTCAAAGAGTTTGGCCAATCTTTGGAAAATAAGATGGTCTCAGAGGTCAAAAAAGAAATTTATGCCATCAAGACTCATTCAACTCATTTTCTTGAAATAATTGTGTTGCAGACACATGCCATCCAATTCCTGAGACAAGAAGTGACTGAATTAAAGAATCAAGTGGCATTTATCTCTTCTGGTCCTCCTAATCCCACTCCTCCTTCAATCTTAATCCTTAGATCCACATAGAACCTACCCGATCCACAAGGTTCCATTTTTAGGACTTTAGAACCTAGTTTTGAGAGATGTGAAAAAGAGGGAGAGATGAATTGGAATTGTTTCGTTTTTGGTGTATGTTTATGATGTAGTTGAATTTTTAAACTAAATGCATGCAATTTGTTATATTTCTCTATGTTTGTGATTGAATTTATGTGATTTCTCATTGATCAGTGCATAATTAAAAATACAATTTGAAAATTTAAAAAGATTATCAATTAAGTTTTGATATCATGAAAAGGGGAGAAATGTTATATATAATATTTTAATGATGATAATTAATTGAGAAAGAATTTCAAAAAGTATTTCCCTAAATTGATATAGAGCATTAGCTTATGATAAGACAGTTGTTCGATAAGTTATTTGATAAATCATAAAGAACTTTTGAAAGAAAGTATATTTTCTAAAATGCATTTAGCGATCACTTATCCAATAAGGTTTCTTATCAATAAATCAATTATATTTAGCTTTAAAAATTGAGTCACACTATTATGAAACTAGAATTATTCGAAGCTCTATTTGATAAGTGGATTTATCGAATAAGCCTTCGATAAGTTTTGAAAAACACTCAGTTTGTTTATGAAAAAAATTATCAGAGTTGAGTGAATAATAGATTTATTGATAAGATATTCAATCAATCAACTCTGATTTTCAAAAGAAGGTCTTCTGTTTTTATAAACCCATTTATCGAAAGACTATTTGATAAAGGGTTATCAAATAATTATTTGCTAAATAAATACAAGTTTGTAAGTTTTTCAAAAGCACCGATAAATGATTTATCATATATTTCACTATTTGTTTTTGATATTATGTTTTATAAAATCTTATGATTAGAGATTTGAAAAGGTTTACAGGTTTAAAATTTGATCATTACAAATGTTTTTGAAATTGTTCAAGATCACTGAGTTTGAGTTTTTTTATCTTTATAAGTGATCTATTTACTTTCTTCTTAATTTGATCTTTAGAATTTTAAGTAACAAATTTATATAAGGTCAAATGAAAGAAAAGATAAAGATGTTTCAACATTCAAATCACTAGAGTTTTAATTTGATAAATCCTTTGATGATGATTGGATTGAAATGTTTTGATCATGATTTAGTTCCTATAATATTTAATTAACTTATCTGAATCTCTATAGTTTGTTTAGACTTGAAATTATGAAGATTAGATTATTCATGAATGATTCGAATCTAATTCATTATGCTCTTATCGATGAACTATTCAATCATGTCATTTATTAAAGAGATCTTCGATAAGATTCTTTATGAAGCTTAAACTGTTAAAACTCTAATTGATAAGTCCTGGAATAACTCTGATGAGTTTATGAATTACTTAGAATTGATTGAATGGATAACCTTCATAAGTTCATAGTCTGATTTTATTTAGCCTATTTGTTGAATGATTATAAGCTCATAACATGCTTTGGTATATTTTGATCATCAAGCTTATAATGTGGAATTGTTGACATACTTTATTCTGAATGATATGATAATCTTATATCTTGTGAAATTGCTCTACTGTGTTAAATGATATTATTAATCTAATTTAATGATCTTATGAGATATGATTTCTAAATATCATTTTGATTTGAGAAAAGATGAAAGAAATCTTTAAGGTTTGTTTGAAAAGAATGCAGTTCAAGTTTTATGGATAAGTAATTCAAAGAATCTATTTATCGAAGAACATTTCGATAAATGATGTATTGTGAAATATATTTGTAAGTCTATAAGCATTTGTTTTAAAAAAATATTTTTCAAAGAGTTATTCGATAAGGACATTTATCCAATACCTATTCAATAAATCATGAACTATCTTTTCACAATTTATTGAAGATTTATCGAAGTTCTTTTTGATAATGCTGATTATCAAACAATTGCTTAATAAGATTATAACTATTTCAAATACAATTCTTTAGCAATTTATCGAAGACCTTTTTGATAAAGGTATTCTAAAATAAGCTCTTCGATAAGTCAAGCCAGTTTGTAAAAGACATTTTAAACCATACTTCATCAGATTTTAATATTTAATACTAAATCATTTGGAAACACTTATTATATGCTTACACTGATTATATATCACTACTAAAACATGTTTCAAGATTATTTACATAATCAATTGAAGAAAAAGATCACTGAGCAAAAAGTGTGATGTAGACATAAGTAATAACAACTATATTTAACAATGGCTACTTCAACACTTTAACATAATTATGAAGACGGAGTATAAAAGAAAGAAGAAGCCAAAGTGAGAAAGCTGAAGAAGTTGGGAGACTTAACAAGAAAAGTTTACAATGCATTTCGATCATATTCATTAGGTCTCTGTTTTACTCTGTTTCTCTTCTTTTGGTTCAAAGTATACATATTCATTAGAAGAGAGAAACTTAGATAGTAAGCTTAAGTGATTATGTTATCCATTCTAAATTGCTCAAAAGTGTGATCTCTTGAGTAGATTGTAACCTTACAGTGTAAGGGCGAGTGAGAGGGCTTCTCACTAGGATTATTGTATGGGTTGGAAGGGGGAGTATAAGGGATTCACACGTTGATTGTACTGATACACCAAGAGCCCACTAAATCTTGGAATATAGCAGAACACTAAGAAAGGAGCTCTGAGGACTGGATATAGGTCAAGAGGATTAGACTAATCTAGTATAAATTGTGACTCATGCAAACTTTCCTCAACTTCTTCCTTCTGTGATATCATTCTAAACTCTATTCTTTAAATTTTTTAAATATCTTTAGATTTTTCAAAAGTTATAAAATTTTTGTATCCTTATTTTCACCCTTAATTATACTTAATTAGAAGTAATTTGGACAAATTAAATATCTCTTTAACTTAGAAACATGAATTTTCAAGAAAATGAATCTTGTGTACTGTTCATTTGGTATTCTAGATTATAGACTCAACTTTGAAAATTCATAATTAAATCTAAAAAAATCAAAATAGAGTGGTTCTAATTTCTAATGAAATTTCTTTCATTGAAATTTAAAATAAAAATATAAAACTGAGGTTTCATTCTCTAAATGAATTTAGTTTATTCGTTGAAAAATATTGTTTATTTGATAAATCTGGAAGTTCCAGTTTCCTTGCCTTATGTTCAAAAATTTATTTCTCTTTGATCACTTATCCAAATGAAACATGTTCACTATGGATTTAAAGCTTGACACATTTCATGGAAAAATTCATTCATTTACTATTTGAAATTAGCACTTGAACCTCACAGCCTCTAGTTGCTCATTTTATCTCATTCTATACTTTATCTCCAATTAATCCCTTTCCTTCCTTAAATTGCAACACTTTCCTTATAGAATCTCACGTATATTACGTATAAACTGTACAAATATATCAGAAAAGAAAATTAGGGAAATGACATTTCTCTCCCCTTAAAATAAATTTTGTCCTTAAAATTTACAATACATATATGCTAAAGAAATAACTCAAGATACATCTCCCTCATTCTTTCTTCTGCTTCCCATGCGCTTTATTCTCAGTTAATCATTTTTAGAACACTTTGACTAAAGAAATTTATTTATTTTGTAGCTGTTTAACCTGTCGATCAATAATTCGTGCTGATCCAACTATATGTTAGGTCATCCCGTAACGCGACATCATCTTATTCAATCACACGTGATGAGTTTGGAACATACTTCTTTAACTGAGAAACATGAAATACATCATGTATCTCATTGAGATTTGGGGGAAGAGTTAACTTATAAGCCATTGATCCTATATTTGTGAGAATTTGAAATGGTCCTATGTATTTAGGTTGCAACTTCTTCACTTTGATTGATTGTCTGGCTCTCACGGTTGGAGTCAACTTAAGAAACACATGTTCTCCTTTTTTAAACTCTAATAGTTTTCTTCTGACATCAACATAACTTTACTATCTACTTTGAGCTGTCAATAATCTTTTTATGATCATGTCAATATGTACTGTAGTTTGATCTACTATATCATAACCAAATATTCTTCTCTCGCTTAACTCTAACCAACATAATGAGATCTACACAGTCCGTATAGTGCTTCAAATAGGGCCATCTAAATACTAGTTTAATAACTATTGTTATACGTAAATTCTATTAGTGGCAAATAGACATCCTAACTCCCTTTGAAATCTAAAACACAAGCTCTTAGCATATATTCTAATGTTTGGATTGTTCTCTCTGACTGACCATCCATATGAGGATGATAGGTTGTGCTAAATCTGATAGTAGTGTCCATTTCTTTTTACAAGGCTCTCCATAAGTTAGATGTAAATATAGGGCTCTATGAAACGTGATACGATTTAGGACACCATGAAGTCTAACAATCTCTTTTATATACAACTTTGCCATCTTTTCTAAAGAATCTCTCTTATTTATTTCCAGGAAATGAGCTGACTTTGTCAATCAATAAATTACTACCCAAATTGCGTCATGCTTAACTGGAGTCATAGGTAGTAGTCCTTCAACAAAATCCATGGCAATATTGTCCCATTTTCACTAAGGAATATCTAAAGGTTACAATTTTCTTACTGGCTTTTAATGTTCAATCTTTACTTTCTGGCATGTCAGGCATTTTGATACATAAGCCATAACATTCTTCTTTAATCCCGGCCACCAAAATAAACTTTTAACATCATGATACATCTTGGTCATATCTAGATGTACTATATATATGGTTTTATGTGCTTCATCTAAAATTTTCTCTCTTAATATCATTATATTAGGAATATATGGTATTCCCCTAAATCGTAGCAATCCATCCTAAAATTGTTATGAGCTTATCATGCTTGGAGCTTCTTTGATCTCATCTTCCATGAAAGTTCTAACTTGCACTCCTCCATAAAGATTCTCTATCATATGCATATGGTATAAAGGGTCCAATCTTTGACATCTTCTACTAGTTTCATTTTTTTTATAATCATACTTGCCACATGCACCACTTTTTTGCTTAAAGCATCAACTATAATATTTACTTTTCTTCGATGGTATTTAATCTGGAAGTCATAATCTTTCAGCAATTCCATCATCTTTGTTGTGTCATATTTAATTCTTTTAGGTCATGCAAATACTTCAGGCTTCGGTGGTCATAGTACAATTCTATAGCAGCTCCATACAAATAATGTCTTCATATCTTAAGAGTATAGACTACCGTTGTAAGCTCTAGATCATGAGTGGGATAATGTTCTGCATGTGGCTTTAACTGTCGAGAGACGTAGGCTACTACCTGACCTTGCTGCATTAACACACATCATAAACCCTATTTACTAGCATCAGTATAGACCACATAGGTATGAGTTAGATCTAGGATAAAAACAGGAGTAGTGGTTAACTTCAGCTTCAACTCTTGAAAACTGGCCTCATACTTCTTATCCCACTTAAATTGCTAGTTCTTCTAAGTTAACGATAAGGCAATTTGAAATCTTCTATAATACCCTGCTAAGCCTAGAAAATTTATAATCTCTGTCACTCTCCTTGGCTTAATACCACTTCAACTTTGCTAGTATCCAAAGCCCCATTTCATATGGCTCTTAATAAGATGATTGAATTAAAGAAGATTGAAGAGCTTTTAGATAAGAGTTTTATTTGGCCCATTATTTCACTACGGGGTGCTCTAGTGTTATTTGTTAAGAAGAAGGATGACAGTATACGATTATGTATCAATTATAGGAAGTTGAATAAGATTACTATTAAGAATAAGTAGCCTTTTCCCATAATTGATGCCCTGATAGATCAATTAGTTAGAGTAAGTTTATTCTCTAAGGTCGATTTGAGATTAAGCTACCACTAAGTCATGATTAAATTATATGATATTTCAAAGACTGCTTTCAAGACTTCGTTATAGCTATTTTGAATTTCTTGTGATGCCTTTTGCTTTGACGAATGCACCTGTAATTTTCATGGATTATATGAACAGAATCTTCAGGCCCTATTTGGATTAATTTGTTGTGGTCTTCATTGATTATATACTAGTATACTCAAAATCTACTTAAGAGCATGAAAGGCATTTGAGAATTATCCTTAGTACTCTTACCAAAATGAAACATCCTATTTTCAACCTCTCAAAGTATGTATTCAGAAGTATATTAAACTAGCAGAAGAATTACTTTAGCCCAAAAATTAAAATTTTTAAATTTGACTTTTGAGTACTGTTTATTTGGTGATTTCTAGATTCACAGTACAACTTTAAAAATTCATAATTAATTCTAGAAAAACTGTATGGAGGTTTTCCAAATTTCAAATTGAAACTCTTTCATTTCTCTTTAAGTAAAAAATATAAATCTTGACATTTAAATTGCCAATCAATTCGTTCATTTGTTAGGTCAAACTGAAGCAACAACCTAATTGTTTCATGACCTACATTTTTACCATTTTAGTTTTCCTTTCTTTAATTCTCAATAATTGTTCCAGCATGCATAAAACCATCTCTTTGGTCTCTCATAAATTCATATACATCATGGGATTATTCCATAATTATTTTATAAATTTTTCTTTATATATAATGGCATATTACATAAAAAGAATAACATACATGACATGCCATCACTTGTCTACTTCTTCTCTTCCATTCCTTAGCTCATGTATCAAGCATGATTCTTCCATAATAAATAACCTATTATGGTTGGTTATGGGAGGTTGAGATTTTGAAAAATCTCAGTAGCAAACATTATCACTTAAATATGCAAGACATATGCTAATACATGATATGTAATTTCATTAAACTTTCTTCATTTAGTGATATGCCATTGTGCTATATGCTTTGTATAAAAATGCATGGTCATGGGAAACATGTTACTCATAACATATTCAACATCATTCATTATGTCAAAACATCATTCAATCATAATATACATGTCAACACATAAGCATATCACATTAAGCACATAAAGAGGTAAGTCCACTACCTTAAACATAAGCTTTATGTCTTGTTCTTGCACTTGCTCCCTAAGCTTCCAACCATGCATACTTTTTGGTCAACCACTTCCCAAAATTGTATTGGATATTTCAAGTTCATAAACACATTTATATTTATCACATAATTTATTAGGACCATGAACTCAAGCAATGTTCAAGATTATCCTTCTTGAAATCTTAACACTTTACTTTAACGTTAGGGTTCTCTATCCATCTTTCAAAAAATTACTTCCATAGGTCAATTCCATGCAATTTTTCATTAGGAATCTAAATTAGAGCTTATATTTATGAAAATCAAACTCCTTTCTTATGAATTGGATAGAAACTGTGGTACCCTTCAACATTTTCAAAAAATTCTTCATTTAATTCCAATACTTTCAATACTTGTTTCTCTACTTTATCCCACACAATTTTCTATTTTAAAACCATTAGAAGCATCAAAATCATGAAATTCTAACTCCTAACCAGGTGCATGAATAGTGATAGAAAGGGTCTCAAGATTATATGATTTTCTAAGCTCATCAAACTATTTAATTCTAGCTTGTTTAAGCTTGTGTAAACATTCCATGACTTAAAATTCATATTTCCCCTTTAATTCTAGATCATATCCAGAAGTTAATATGGAGAGAAAAATGGTGTTTCAACCATCCAAATCCAAGGGAAATCTTCATACAACATAATACAAAGATAGGAGGAAGAATTTACCTTAGATCCTTACTTGATTGGCTCTTGGATTTGCCTTGTCTTGCCTTGAGATTTCATTTTGGCAGCACCTCACCATGGTTCTCCTTTTCCTTATGTGATGCTGCAGATTTAGGGGGAATATATAAAAAAGTTTGGGTGAAAATGGATGGCTAAAATTACTTTAGGTACTATTTAATCTAATGGTCTAAAATTCACCTTCCATCAACTTGCCCTAGAAGCTTTAGGCATTGTTTGGTTGGGAGTTTTTAGAGATGAGGGTAGGGTAGAGAAGATATAAGTGTGTTTAGTTGGAAAAAATAGAGGGGAGGGGAGGTAAAATATTTTGTCTTTATGTGCTCACTTTCCCTCCAAAAGTGGAGGTTTTTGGAGGGGAGAGAAAATTTTCACCAATTCTTAACAAAATTACCCCTTATATTATTTTAATATTTCAATTATACCCTCATGAGTTAAAGCTTTTTTGTTCTCATATTTTTTATTTTTTTAATTTTATCATATATATAAATGAAATAATTTTTTAGATTCTTAAATTAAGAAATAATAATTTGACATGAATATTGTAAATAAGGAGCAAATAAATTTAAATAAAGAGATAAGGGTATATTTGTTAACTTTTAATTAAATCCCCTCACCTCCACTTCTGAACCAAACAAAAAATATTATCTCTCATCCCCTACCTTCACACCTATAACCTCCCCTACCCTTCCCTACCTTCCCTTACATTAACCCAACCTATCCTCCCCTAAGTTGAACCAAACAAAACCTTAGAATGAAATCATATGGGGATGTATTTGGCATAAGAAATGGAGGAATACTAATAGGAAAAAGTTTAGTCCAATCCGGTATTGATCGATAAGTTTCATAAAAATTAGACTGTTTTACGTTTCTAATTTTTATAATATTCTAGAATATGTATTCTATCATGAAAACTAGTGTTTAGATTTTTTCTACTATTGACATTGTTATACTGAGTATTTACCTACTTACTATCCCTTAGAAAATGACCGAATACCCTTAGTGCACTATCTTACATTATATTAACCCTAATGGCATAATTGTCATTTCACACATCTTTATATCTTATAAGGGAATATACTGACTCTAATTATTCATCCTTGTACCTTTCTTGGTATTTTGATTCTATCCAAATCACCAAAATGCCCTACATTCATCTCTTGTTCATTATTACAACATAGGGGCATTTTTTGTAATTTCATATTTTTCAGGCTTCCTCTGGACACTAGCCCACATGACTGTTCAAATATCTTACTAAGCATTTAGGATGCCAACTTGTCCCTCTACATGGGCCTAATGCCTTTATGGCTTAATTCTCAAGAAATCTCACCCAAAAGTATTTATCGGCTATATTATTCTATTTTAAATTCTATTAAAACTTTTACAAAACTCTTTTTTAAATTCTGTTAGTTTTATAAATTCTCATATTAGTTATAAGAATTTACTACAAAATTTCATCTAATTATGAGATTTAGAAGATACTGTACTAAGTTTTCTAAACTTCAAAAATTTATATCAATCTATCAGGATCTCAAATCAAAATTTCGTGTTATGTTAAACTGATCAAAATAATTTTCTTTTTTTACTAGTAAAATTTGGGCTGAACTGCTTCTAGGTAGTTTTGGGTATTTTTCGGCTTAACTTCATAATTATAATTTTACCCTTGAAATTTTGATAAATTATATTTAAATCCCTCAAACTTTTTATAATTACACATATTGGCCCAACATTTATGTCTACCTTCTATTTTGGCCCTATAACTTTTATAATTTTTACTTAGGTCCTTAAACTTTCTATTATTTATAATTTAATCCCTTTCCTTCCTTAAATTACAACACTTTCCTTAGGGAATCTCATGCATATTATGTACAAACTGTACATATGTACAAACTTTATATACATATTAGATAAAAAAATTGGAGATATAAAAAAAATACCCAATTCACCCCCTTTTGGGTGACACAGCTAGTTTCAACAAATGCATGTTGAGCATCCCATTTTTCTTGACGTCTCCCAACTTCTTCAGCTTTTTCTCTCTAACTTCTTCTATTTTTTTAATATGGAGTTCTTCATAAATCTCTTAGATAGCCGTTGGAGTAGCTGTTGAAGAATATATTCATTATTACTGGCTTATGCAGTCTAACTTTTTGCTTTTTAACTAATTTCTTCGTTTGATATTATTTTAGCCTGCAAATGATCCTCATATACGCTTTAGAAAAGATATATAATCAATATAAGCATAAGCCAATTGTTTTCTAAATGATTTAGATTTAAACATCAAGATATATCAAAGTTTGGTTTTCACAAAAAAAGTTTGATTTATCAAGTGTTTATCGAAGATGTCACTTATCCAAAAGGTCTTCGATAAATTACTAATAAATTGTATTGAAATAGTTTTAAATCTTATCAAGTAACACTGCCATAACTAGTCTTATTGAAAAGGACTTCAATAAATCTTTAATTTCATTCAAATAATTCTAGATTTATGGAATAGGTCTTTAATAAACCACTTTTTTGAAAAATAATTTTTCTAAAATATATGCTTTTCAGACTTATAGATATATTTCATAATACATTATTTATCAAAGTGTCCTTTGATAAATAAGCTTTTTGCATAGTTTATCGATAAATGCTGAAGAACATTCTTTCAAACTTTTAAAATAGACTTACAAGAATTCTGATCTTTTCTCAAATTATGTAATATATTTGGAAACTATAACTCATAAGAACACTTAGCAATTCAATCAAGATAATCATTTAGCACATCACGACAAATTACAAGATCATGATCCCATTAAAATTATATCACATATCATAGTAATGCTTATAAATATATGCTAGCAAATATGATCAAGATATAAATTTATAAAAGATATTCATTCAATCAAATCAAAGTAATTCATAAGCTCAACAAAGGCATTCACTGACTATCTGAAACATCCTTACTTTTGTATGTCTTAGGGACCATTCAGTAGCATTTAGAATCACTTACAAAACTTTAGAAATCCATTAGCTAAATCTGAAATTTTACTTTTCTCGAGTTACTGTTCATGTGGTATTCTAGATTAGGCGATGAACTTCAAACAATCATAATTAATTCTAAAAAAAATCGAAATAAAGTGGTTCAAAAAGCTAAATGAAGATAACATCTTGAAATTAAGGGAAAAATAATCGCCAGACCAAATACTTAGTCAATTAATACAGTTTAACCGTCAAATATTGTTCATTTGGTCAAAAATTCTAAAAACATATTCTGGTCCCTTACTTTGGAAAATTTGTTCTTTTTGTACAAACATCGAAATAAGGTTTTCTTGGTGTCAAAATGAAGCTTTACATGTTAACTAAATGTCTATAAAATTTCATACATTTATCTCATCATTTGCTATTTTTCATTACATCATGAGCATTGTGGCTCAAACATGACATATAACATCAAGATTGCAACAATTTATACATTCATCATATAATATTTACATCATCCAATCCCTAACTTCTGTTCATTCTTCTTCATCCTCTTTCATCATTAATAAACCTGTGGGATTGGGATTACATGGAGGGGTGAGCTTTCTGGGGAAATCTCAGTAACAAACAGTACTAAACAATGCATGCATTAATGTAAATACTTGTGCTTGCTTGTGAAAGCATTAATATTGTGTAATGTGTATGCTTCCATATAACATATGGAATACAATTGGCCAAAAAAATCATAGAAACAGAGCTTCAATCATAAACACATATGCAATACAATTCAATAAAGTCATAGCACAACTAAACATAACATTCAATACATACAAATTTGGGATAAGTTTACTACCTCGTATACTTAACTTTCTTTTACTTTATCTTACCTCTTTCTTCTCACTTCTCTTTGATGTGTGGTTGCCTCCTTGGAGTCCACCATCAAATCCTAACATCATATAATCATCCATCCATTACAATCTAACTTCCTTGGACATTAAACTTACTTTAACTAACATAACTTCCTTTGATCCTTACTAATTGACTTAGCCTTTGAAAAAATTGATGTCTTGACTTTACCCTACACAATTTCACCTTTTGAATCCATTTATGAGCTTAGAATCTTGAAATTCCAGCTCCTATGCACTATCCTAGACATATTTGAAAAACATGCATAATTCTTCCAAAAATTCTCATTTTGATTCCAATGCTTCCCATACTTGTTTCTTTACTTTATCCGACACAACTTTTCATTTTAAAACCATTGGAATCATCAAAAATATGAAATTCCAATCACTATTCATTCAAGTGAATAGTAATATAGAAGAATTCCAAAAATTATAACTTTCAATTCCAATATTTTCAAGGTTCAAAACCTATCCAATCCTACCCAAAATCATCACATAAATTGAATGGAAGCATTAAATCATTGAAATTTCATCTCCTTCTATCTTGAACAGTACCAAAATGGTTCATCCATGGCAAAATCAAGAATATCAACTTGATTTAACAACCAATTACCTAACTAGCTTGTTGAAGCTTCAATCACATATCTCTAACTTTAATTTCTTCTTTTTCCTTTCATCTAAGGTTTTGGACGCATATACACCTTAGAAAACTAAACTTTCTTCCATGAAAGTCCTAAGTTCCATCCCCCAAATCAAAGGAAAATAAGCTAGGATAAATCACTTACCTTAATCTCTAGCTAGCTTGAACTTTGGTACCTTGAATCTTCTTTTTCTTGGCTTGACTTTTCATTTGAGCAGCACCTCCCCAAGGGTTCGAAGGGCCACAATTTTGTGCAAAAAAAATGCAGGTATTTATAGAAAAATTCCATGAAAAATGAATGGCCAAGATCACTTTGTGCACTATTTGATCTAATGGCTCATATTTGATCTTGGATTAGCTTGCCCTAGAAGCCAATAAGATGACATCATCCATGACATCATAAAAGGACACCTCATAGCCCATGTGACAAAATTACAAAAGGGAGGAAGCATTTGAAAAAATTTTAGTCCAATCCAGTACCGACTTAGTTCGATTTCCTAAAAACCAAACTGTTTTCTAAATCTAATTTTTTTATGATTCCATAATATGCTTACCGACCTTAAATCCAGTATATGGATTCTTCCTCTCATTGAGATTCTTGTACTAGGTCTAAACTTAATTACAGATCCCTTGACAGATTACCAAAATGCCCCTTGGTTCTACTTTATTTACTTTAATACGTCAAGGGCATTATCGTCTTTTTGCACATCATCTGAGTATTCCCTAACCTTGATTAACTATTCTGGCAACTCTCCTTAACTGTCTAACCTTATTCAAATGACCAAAATGCCCTTCTTCTAACTTTGATTCATTGACACAACACAATGGCTACTTAGTGGCTTTTTCGTAATTTTATATTTTTCCAGTCTTTATTAGCTCTAGCTCACACACTTATCTAAAACTATTACTAGGCCTATAAGATGCCAGTTTGGGCCCTCTACATAATCCACTATCTTCATGGGCTCAACTCCCTAGAAATTGCCCCGAAACGTATTTATCGGATATTTTAATCTACTGTAAATTCCATAATAAATTCTACAGAACTCCTTTTTGAGCTGTCAGTTTTATAAATTCTCATATTAATTATAAGAATTTACTACCAAATTTCATTTGATTATGAGGTCTAGATGATATTGTATTAATTTTCCTTTCTTCAAAAATTAATATAAATTTTTTGGGACCTCAAATCAAAATTCTGTGTTGCTTTAAATTTATCAGAATAATTTTCTCTTTTTACTAAAAAAAATTTAGGACTAATATGATTCTAGGTATTTTTTATCCTTTTTTGGCTTAACTTTCAATAATTACCATTTTGCCTTTAAACTTTTAAAAATTACACTTTGCACCACAGAACTTTTAACCTTTTCATTCTAGTCCCTCATATTTATACCTTTGTGTAATCATTGTTTTTTCTTTCTATTCATCATCACAATCCTTTCTAAATATCTTTTCACTATCAGTATTATACTAATAGGGAAAAAGTAGGATGTGACAATTGTACCCCCTTAAAATAAATTTTGTCCTCAAAATTTACTTAGCACGTTAATCAACAATCTTGGATAGATATCATTTTCCTACTTTATGACTAAGAATTGGGGTATCTATCTCTTATCTTCTATCTTGACATTTAGTGGAGTACTTTCCATATATGCGGATCTTCATATCTTTGTTGTGATTATTCTTTTATTCTGAATCAATTCAATCAGAGCTAAACTCTACTTCATTCTATTACTTGCTTACTTGCTATGCATCTATTTGCATATGGACATCTCACTAGACTAGAATTATGAGTAATGTCCAATCATTTCATATTAAACTCTTGAATAATACTATTTTATGGAGGTTCCATCAACTACTCATCATACTTTCTAGCATATATCTCTTTTTACTTATCTTAACATCCATAAATCTTCAATTTTTTTTTTCATATCATCATACTTCTTCTTCTTCTTCTTATCATTTTTAATAATTCATCATAATACAGAGAGAGAACTTATGTTATTATTCTTTCTTTCTTTACTTTACTGCTAGATAAGAGCACATATGAGCACATACTCTAACATGCATAATGCCTGGCTAACATGTTGTAGGATTACATACCTGCTCACGAATGCAAAGCTCTAACATTGAAGCTCAAGCATTCCTTTTCTTAATATGCACAGCTATAACACTCGGAGCTTGCACAACTCTATCACATGGAGCTTGCACTGCTCTAACACTTGGAGCTTTAGCATATTTTATAAACAAAACATAATGCCTAGTATTTCATGCAAGGAGTGAAAGCTCTCACTTGCTATTTTATCTGTAACATAACATTTAAACATCTTATCCCTTTCAAAAAGGGAGCCCCTCTATCTATTTACAAAGCTAGCTACAAAGTCACTTCGTATTATACTTCTTAATATATAATTCTCATAATGTATCTCATTACGTACCTTTCATGCCATATCATGGTATATCTATTCAAATATGGCTATATAATGGTTTATCTCAACTTTTTATGGCTTATCTTGAGATACCATAAGTCTAACATTCTCTTTAACTTATGTTTTTGCTAGCTTTTGAGAAAACTCTTCTAAATATTTCCTTTCAAACCTATTTTATTTGGACTTGACATCAGGGTTATAGTCTCTTATGTTCATAACCCTTTCTAACTTTTCATAGCTATTTATATCATTTTATATAACTCTGTGCATTATGCCAAATTTCTTTGGCATTTATATCCTTTTTCATCACTTCCCAGGGGTCACCAATCATAGGGCTACTCTTGCCTGAGCATGCTTACTAAAAACTGCTGATAAAAATCTGAAGCACTGGTGCTAACAAGCTCTAACCCTAGTACTTTACTATCTTAAACTCTTCTCATACTATCTCTCTTGGATCTATTTGTCCTTATAATCTCTTTATCCTCATCTAGATGATCTATTTGTCTCTAATTCGTATTCTCTATAATCGCATAGTACAGATTTCTTTATTCTTATTTAACCCCTTCTCATATCTTATGAGATATTCATTTTCTCTTCCTTAGGCATATTATCTACAAACTCATAAATATTGTTACTCATGACTAAAAACTTTAACTTTGATTACTTAGCTCTTGTTGCATGTAAGAAGATTCTAAGTTCAGTCTATAATAATAATAAGGTTATCTTAAATTAACATCATGGGTACCCTCTCTGTTATGAGCTAACCAACTTGTGAAGCTTCTCTACCTTAACCTTGTCCTTGGTAATTGTTCTTCTAAAGATATAATATACTTATGGCTCATTCATTTTCTTTCTCTAAGTTAGGTCTACTGCGATCAATGGTAAGCCTCTTCAGGATCTAACTGTAACCCTAGAATTTTATTCTCTGTGAGCTATACTAGGATCTAACTGCAATCCTCCAGAATCTACTAAAATTCTGCTGTACTGTATTCTTATCTCTAAAAGACCTAACCAACGGACAAAGTTACATTATTAGCCAATTCTACTTAGTTGTTAACTCAACAGATAATTCCCCAAAAATGATCACAAAAGCCAGTATTATCTATTAGGACTTTACTCATTTCCTCTATCACTTAGAAATTTCTTATATCATTCTCTCTTTCATAACTTTACTATATCCATTACTGTAGAGAGCTACACAAGCTTTACCATGCACATATCTATCCTAATCTATTCTATCATTTGGTGGACATTACTCTACATGAACTACACTGTCCATTCTCTTGACTTTATCTCAAGAGCAATATGCCTCCATTGCAAGAGCAATCTAGCTCTATTGCAAGAACGCTAACTTTTATTAAATAAACACTACTCCCTCTTAGGTTGAATCATCTTTCATAAATGCTTCTCATTTCATTTCATGTTCAAGGCCCATCATTTATATATCTTATCCACATTGAAGGGATATGTCCTGAGTACTATAATCATTTGTCTATATATTTGCTAATAACCTTAATCTCTAATCTCATTTATTGCTTTTTTATTGCTTTATCATTACCAAGATGAATTATTTAATTGCATATCGTATGGTATGTGAGCAACATAACTTTGTCAACATATATACTCTACCCTTAATGAAATGCGAAAGAGGAGTATTCATTCATCATAGCATACTCTAACATGCATAATATGAAAGGAGATGTGAAACATCCTTATTTTCATGTATCACAGGGACCAAATGGTAGTATCTGGAACTACTTTTAAGGTCATTGAAGTTAAATTATATAATCTGGAATTTTACTCTACTGTGTACTGTTCACTGTGCAAATTCTAGAGAAGTGACCTGAATTTGAAAAATCATAGCTAATTTCAAAAAAATCACAACGAAGTGGTTCAAATTGCTACACAAAGCTAACTTAATGCTATTTCAGGGAAAAATAAGCTGTTGACCATGCCTTGACCAAGTCAATATCGGTCAATGCTCAAAGTTACTGTTCATCCAGCATCTTCCCCTGATTCAAGTATTTCTGGTCCCAACTTTGAAAAATCATATCTCTATGTGTAGACATCCAAATGAGACGTTCTATATATAAAATTGAAGCTTGGCATGCCTACTATTTACTAGTAAAATATCATACATTTATTCAATCATTTACTATTTTTAATTATATCTTAAAGGTCACAGCCTCTCAATGAGCTACTGTTCACAGTGGCCAATTCCAACAATCAATATTACATACATACATTAATCACATATCAATGATGTTAAATAATTCTTAATTTCTCTTCATGCATCTTCATCTCCTCCATCTCAAGAAGACCTGCTATGATTGGATTGATATAGAAGGGGTGAGATTTCTGGGGAAATCTCAGTAGCAAACGGAAACCATACCATGTATACAACTATATGCTTGATGTTACCATGTGTACACTTAATGATCATGCTTGCATAATGATAACATACATGCTCCCATGTTACTTAATTATAACATATGGCTATAGCATAAAAAGAAAAAGAACATTACTTAATCATACATGCTTCACATCATCAAAGTAAGTAAACATCACGTAAAACATCCAAGCAACATAAGCATACAAGTAGGTAAGTTTACTACCTCACGAGTAGCCTTTCGTCTAGTTCCTAGCTCTGCTAGAACTCCTCCTTTTTCCTTCCTTCCTTTCTCTCTTTCTTTTTATTCTTTCTCTTCCTTTCCTCTTGCTTGCCATGGAGTAGAATGGAAGGGGGTGTGTCTATTTATAGTTGAGTGGAGGTGGAATGGACGATCAAGATCAAATCGTGATGAATGGCTCAGATTGCTTAGCTTCCTCAAGAAGCCTTGCTTACATCATCACATTGACAACATCATCCTCAATGACTCATCAAAGTGAGTTCGTCCATGGGACACCTCACATGCTAAGTGGCGCAATGGTGGGGCCCTTAGGACACCTCACCAGCTGACTCAGTGCTTCCAGAGAATTCCAGAGTCTTTTCCTAGAACGAACAGATAAGATTATGCCACGTGTCCTTAGCTTTTTCTCCTTTTTCTAGACTTATGACATGTGGCACCTTGTGGGTCCCATGAGGACACCTTTTATGCCACCTCATGATTTTGGATGAGTCTAAAGCCTTATCTGATCCCTTTTCCCAATTCTATCTTTGACCGAGTAACTTTACTTTACTGAAAAAGTACTAAACTAATATTTTAATGCCACTTACGCCCACATCCCTCTTGGGCTACATTTTTGGACCCTTGGAATGCTATCTTAGCCTCTAATCAAGCTCAAGCACTATGGTGGCTCAATTCCCAAGACACATCCCTTTCTTTTCCAAAATGACCATTATAGCCCTAGGGACTTTCACTATTTATAATTTAGTCCCTAAACTTTCAATTCTTACAGTTTAGTCCCTGAACATCATATGTATACTTCTAGGACTTCTGTTCAATAGGGCCTAGTAGGATACCTTTTTTAGGCTACATACGAGGCTTCTAGACCTAAAACTTGGGACATTTCTTCTCCCCTTAAAATAAATTTTATCCTCAAAATTTCAAGGTTAAACCTCTATTCATTCCTTGATGAAGAGTTTCTTTGAGGAGAATATCCCTTTCTTTTCATAATATTTTTTTGACTTTTCTAGCTCTTATTAACTTTTCTTACTATCTTACATAACTTTGTGTATCTATGCCAAACTTTTTGTGGCATTTACACCCTTTCTCATATAATTGTGTTCTATCTTTACTCTATCTTATACACTCTTTTCTAGGTCTCGCTAGCCTTTTAATCTCTTTATCCTTATCTGTAGGATCTATCTACTCATACTTTTCTATTCTCAAAACATATGGGGTTCTCTTCTCTATTCCTCAGGCATACTTCTATAAAACTTTTGAATATTAGCACCTAGACATCAACTTCAACTCCATCTTCATTTAAGAAAAACTAAGTTCAGTATGTATATAATATAGGCTATTTGAGGAAAATCATTATAAATAAGTTTTTTGGATGAGTTAAGCAACTCATGAAGCTTCCTTACCTTAACAAATTCATCCTTGGTAATCATTTTTCCAGAGAGATATTATACTGTTCTCATTTCTTCATGGCTCATTACTTTCCTTAGGCTAGGTCTAACTGCGATCTCGGGATCTAACTACGACCAAATGTAAGCCTCTTCAGAATCTAACTGCGACCCTTGAGCTATACTAGGATCTAACTACTATCCTCTAGAATCCTCTGTGATTCTGTTGTACTGTATCATCATCTCTAAAAGATCTTAAACCACAGACTAAGTCATAAGGTTAACTGCTTCCACTTGTTAATCACTCAATCAATACATTTTAAAATACATTTAGTTGCCCATATTATTTACCAAGACTTTACTTATTTTCCCTCTTGCTCAAGAGTTCCTTATCATCTTTCTTACTCTGTTGTGGCTTACCAATTATGGTCTAACTACCTACCATTGCATTCAGTTGCTATGGCCTCATCATAACTTCTCATTTAAATATGTGCTCTAATTATGAGCCATTTGAACTATGCTCTTACTACAAGCAATATGTATTAGATCTAACTCTTATCTAAAGAGTGATCTGAACTCATCTGAATCTAGCTTTATCTGCGAGTCATCTGTTTCAGACCCAACTCTTATATGAAGAGTAATCTTAAAACAATTTCTTTACTGTTACCTTTTGTTCTTTCTATATACCATTTCTTTTGAAAGAGTTATAACACTACCACCTTCTTGGTACTTGCTGTAACCCTAACGTAAGAAATGGCCCTGAGTACTGTATTCACAAGTCTATAGAAATATCTGAGTAACCCCAATCATACTGTAACAACTATCCCACTTACTGAGACTGTCTATCATCCTGAGTACATTCTTATTGCATGTCGTATGGTATGGGAGCAACATAACTTTCTCATTATAAACTCTACCCTGCATGTACCACATGAGGGGAGTATTCGTAGCATACTCTAACATGCGTGTCATCATATGACAACTGTAAGGAGATGCAACTTCATCATAACATATGGCGATATAAGACATATCATCATCACATAAATTTGCTCAACTATCTATCATACGTACAATGTAATTGAACAATTAACTAAGTAATCCTTTAAAGTATTCTTTCCTTTATCACATTATCAGCCAGATCCCAAATATTCATTTAGGAACCTGAAATAACTACTTATTTAACTTAGGCTACCACATTACCCTCTTATTAAGGCATAGACTTAACCCTTTATTTTCTTACATAGGGAATAGGGTCACTTTATCTTTTTAACTGTGGCTACCTTTCTCTCTTTAGACTTCTTTTTCTTATCTTACATATACCACTCTGTTGAACTTTTGCAGCTACCCGAGAAAAATCCTTTATAATGGAATTCAATCTATGAACTAACTTCTCAGGTGAGCGGAACAATCTCCATCTCTATGGAGTAACTTTTATATCTATCTACTATCTCTTAACTTCTTCTATATATATCAGTCCTAGTCTGTTCTTGACCGAACTATGGTTCCTTTCTAGTCCTTTTTCTTGATTCTGACGAACTTATGTCATATGGATCTCATTTATCATCTACTACTATTACTTATGCTCTCTAGGGTAGAGCGCTAGGTTACTGTCTCTTCACGATGTAGTCCCTCTATCTTGGGGACATCAACTCTCTATCTATTAAACATCTTGTCTCTAACTTGAGTCCATGTGCTAGGATTATTCCTAGGCAAGTCTTACTCTAACTTTTTGTTCAAAAAATACTAGCTGAACAAATTCTTTCGTAATGTAGATCTACTCACATAGAGGATCTACTTCTGAACATTATCTTAAACTAATCTTTTATATCTCAGTACTTTATACTATCTGGCTTGATTACTTTATACCAATCCTCTAGCTGATGAACTTTAACGAGATTGGTACCTTCATTATCATCGTCACTATAATGTTTGGCCACATAATGATATATTGAGCTACTATTGCAACTTCCCTTGACCTTAGACTGGTCAGCTTCTATCAATAGAGGAAACTGCTCCCCAGACGTTATCCTGCTTAGTTCATCCATATCGTGTTAAGAAACAAGAGACCTCAGCGGTAATAGCTGACTAAGACAAATCCATTGTAGTCATTTCCCTGAAGACTATCTCGTAAAGCTGTAAGGTATAGGGTATTATTCTATTTATCTAGGTGTCACTTTTTCTTGTCTAAAACATTGTCTAAATAGTGAACACTATTCCTATATCTCATACTAGGGAGGGAACCTCTTTAGCTCAAATCTCTAACTTGTTTAAGGGGTTAGCCTAACTAAACCAGAGCATTACTGAGCCAGAGCCTTATGTTATGTGCCAGAATCTTATGCTCTATACCAGAGTCCTTTGCTCTGATACCAAAATGAAATATCCTTATTTTATTACATCTTTGGGATCAAATGGTATCATCTGGAACCACTTTTAAGGTCATTGAAGTCAAATTACATAATCTGGAATTTTACTCTACCGTGTACTGTTCACTGTGCAAATTCTAGAGAAGTGACCTGACTTTGAAAAATCATAACTAATTCCAATAAAATCGCAACGAAGTAGTTCAAATTGCTATACAAAGCTAACTTAATGCTATTTCAGGGAAAAATAAGCTGTTGACCATGCCTTGACCAAGTCAATATCGGTCAATGCTCAAAGTTACTGTTCATCCAGCGCCTTCCCCTGATTCAAGTATTTCTGGTCCCAACTTTGAAAAATCATATCTCTATATGTAGACATCCAAATGAGACGTTCTATATATAAAATTGAAGCTTGGCATGCCTACTATTTACTAGTAAAATATCATACATTTATTCAATCATTTACTATTTTTAATTATATCTTAAAGGTCACAGCCTCTCAATGAGCTACTGTTCACGGTGGCCAATTCCAACAATCAATATTACATACAAACATTAATCACATATCAATGATGCTAAATAATTCTTAATTTCTCTTCATGCATCTTCATCTCCTCCACAGACTAAGTTATAAGGTTAACTGCTTCAACTTGTTAATCACTCAATCAATACATTTTAAAATACATTTAGTTGCCCATATTATTTACCAAGACTTTACTTATTTTCCCTCTTACTCAAGAGTTCCTTATCATCTTTCTTACTCTGTTGTGGCTTACCAATTATGGTCTAACTACCTACCATTGCATTCAGTTGCTATGGCCTCATCATAACTTCTCATTTAAATATGTGCTCTAATTATGAGCCATTTGAACTATGCTCTTACTACAAGCAATATGTATTAGATCTAACTCTTATCTAAAGAGTGATCTGAACTCATCTGAATCTAGCTTTATCTGCGAGCCATCTGTTTCAGACCCAACTCTTATATGAAGAGTAATCTTAAAACAATTTCTTTACTGTTACCTTTTGTTCTTTTTATATACCATTTCTTTTGAAAGAGTTATAACACTACCACCTTCTTGGTACTTGCTGTAACCCTAACGTAAGAAATGGCCATGAGTACTGTATTCACAAGTCTATAGAAATATCTGAGTAACCCCAATCATACTGTAACAACTATCCCACTTACTGAAACTGTCTATCATCCTGAGTACATTCTTATTGCATGTCGTATGGAATGCTATCTTGGACCCTTGGAATGCTATCTTGGCCTCTAATCAAGCTCAAAAACTCTGGTGGCTCAATTCCCAAGAAATATCCCTTTCTTCTCCAAAATGACCATTATGGCCCCAGGGACTTTTACTATTTACAATTTAGTCCCTAAACTTTCACTTTCTTGCAGTTTAGTTCCTGAACATTATATGTATACTTCTGGGACTTCTGTTCAATAGGGCCTAGTAGGATACCTTTTTTAGGCTACATACTAGGCTTCTAGGCCTAAAAATTGGGATATGACAAGATGCCATCGTTTAAGCATTCTTTAACATGTATGTCATCATATACAAGTGCAAGTAGATGCAACTGTTAACCATAACTTATGGTAACATAAGCCATACCACATAATTGGCTCAACCATCCCTCATACTCACTTTCCAATTAAACAATTAACTAGGTGAACTTTAAAGTATTCTTTTCTCTGTTATATTATCTGTCAGACTATCTACACATTATCTGGTCAGGATATGACAATTTATTCAAGAACCTGAAGTAACTATTCATCTAACTTAGGCTACCATGTTACCCTCTTATTAAGGTATAGACTCGACTCTTCATTACTTTTTCTTACATAGGGAATAGGGGATTCACTTTATTTTTGAAACTATGGCTATCTTTCTCTCTTTAAGCATCATAAACTTCTTTTTCTAACCATGCATACATCTACCGCCCTGTTGAACTTCTACAACTACCTAAGAAAACTCTTCCTTTATAACACAGAATTAAATTTGTGACCAAACTTCTCAGTCATTTAACTCTCTTTGTTAATGTGGATGAACTTGCTAAATATTCATCAAAGGGTTTCTCTTTCCCTGCTTTAACCCTTAACCTCACGCTTATCTCTATCTAACTGAGAGGAATACTTCTGCTAACTATTCGACAAAAACTTATCAGGTGAGCGGATCAATCTCCATCTCTATGGAGTAACTTCTGTATCTCTCTATTATCTCTTAACTCTTTTTATCTGTATATCAGTCTCAATCTACTCTTGACCAAACTATGGTTCCTTTATAGTCTTTTCCTTGATCCTAACTAACTTAAGTCACTTGGATCTCATGTAAGGAATGGAAGACACGCAACGGAAATTAACTTAAAAATTTTTCCATTCCTTGCCAGGATCTACCGTATGTGTTTAAGTCAAGTGGGAAGAAGCATTACCCTCATTGTTTCTTAGTGACTTCCACAGCTTCTGGTCACGACATTCACAGCTTCTCTCTGCGGCTCGTGCTCCCTTTTCGATCGCAAGAAGTCGATGACTTAGGTCAGCTTCCTCTACTGGTATCCACACGAACAGCGTTCCAACCACGAACGACGTGCTAGCGTCTCCTATCCCTCCAGGGCTTTCTCAATAATTTGTCCTATCCATCTCTATTTCGGCAGTTTCTTATCTGTAAACCTTTTACAAAATCCCTTTCAGCCTTTCTGTGTTCTATATGTTTCAAAATGTAGCTCCTAAAATCAGATATATAGGATGCTATACGTTTTTCTCTCTACCGAATTAGATTTTAGAGTTAATCTTATATTAATTGCAAAATTAATACAATATCATATATTATATAATTTGATAAGAAACTAATTAAATAAATAATATTTATATTAAATTCGTCCCACAAATTTAATTAACCTATTTATTTAACTTAAAATAAAGATAAGACTGAACTATATTTGATTTATTCTCATAAATCAAATTTGAGATATCATATCAACTTGAATTTCAAATTTAAACGTGATAGAGATTTAATTTATCCTATAAATTAAATCTCATAAATATCTCTTATATGAGATATCCTATCAATTTGAATTTCAAATTCAAATGTGATAGAGATTTAATTTATCCTTATAAATTAAATCTTATAAATATCTCTTATATATAATGTATATATACGAATTTATATATATACGAATATAAATATAAATAAATATATACATCTACCCTGAATCATTCATTGAATCTAGACATGTCTTAGATTCAATGAATCTGGACATCATAGCTCGTGTTGGGCTATTTTGTGTGCGACCCTGTAGGCCCATATGAAGTTGGTAGTGGGCCATTTGCTATACTGGCCCATAAGTCGCAAGCGGTCTCTAGCAAGACATAACGACTACCCAAATCATATGAACAATGTAACCTTTTATACAACCATATCATGTCCTTTCTGTCACGCGATATTTTGGTGATGGATGAGGCGTGGATAATATAATCCTCCTATTCCTGACCGTTACTTTCTCGATCCCTAAGTAGTCTGACTATAGAAATAGAACTACCTTTCCATTACAGTATGGCCATACATTTCTCAGACTCACTCATCGAGGGGCCCATTAATATCTCTCTACGAATATGAGGGACAAATTCCATCTTGACCATTCACATTCCTCCGCATGAAAAACCACTAAGCCCAAACATAGTCTTTATGATCACTCGGTCAAAAGTAACTCTTGACTAGGTCAAAGCTGAGCGTTTGTCATGTAGGAATCCATGATGATCTCAGGTCAAAGGGCATAGTGACATGGTTTGTATATGAGAGAAGCTTATGATGTAACCCATGCAGCTCTCTCATAGCGGGTCAATCCAACACCATGTACTCTTATATGTGCCTATGACTTTGATTTATATCTTTATACATCTTCAAAGTCATACTGTCTTATTTCATCTGTGCTCCCGCAGATATGACCGACCAAGGACATTTAGGATAAGATCATGAATTATGCAAGGATGATCATCACAGTAAACATGCAAATAATATGATAGCACAATTAATAAATTCATAAATCAATAATGTTCATAAGACAATGATTGGCCCCTAGGGCATGATTTCCAACATCTCATTCATCATCTAGTACTATGCTTTTGTTCTCTAGGGTGCTCTACCCTAGGTCTGCTAGGTTATTGTCTCTTCATGATGGTATCCCTCTGTTCTGGGATCTTTAACTTTTTATCTATTAACCATTATGTCTCTAACCTTAAGCCATGTATTAGGCTCTTTCTTAGGCAAGTCTCATTCTAACTTCTTATTATTCTATTCAGTAAAGACTAGCTGAATGAATCTTTCATAACATAGATCAACTCCTAGTGATCATATGGAGGATCTACTTTTGAACATTTTCTTAAATTGATCTTTTATATCTCAGTACCTCATACTATTTGGCTTACCTGCACTATGTGCTAAACCTCTAGCTAATAAACTTCAGTGAGGTGAGCATCTTTATTTGTTATCAGGTCTTTATGCAACCTAGTCGCGACCTGAGCACTAGCTAGTCGTGACACGTACTCTCTGTAAACTTTAGTCTCGACCATTTCATGTTACTTATCACAACTTGACAGCTATGTGTTCTTCAGTCGCAACCATATGTCCTCTTCTATCGCAACATGACAGATTTGGAACTTGTAGTCTTTACTCTAACAATGGCCAACTATTGTTCTTGGCTTTGATAAACTTGAGTCACTTGAAACTCATTCATATCTATATACTATAATCACATTAAATAGGAAACATATTCATATAGATGTTCAAACAACTATCATTTCATTATATCACATCTAAACTCATATTTCATGTCACCATAACATTTGTACATACATTACATGTTAATTACATATACGGGGTAAGTTATAACTATTATACACCTATGTAATTACTTAAATTTATACTATTTACATATTTACATTACCCCTCATCTCTTTTTTATATTCTTTTCTAGGGAATTGTGAACTGCAAATACTTCTGCATATAGAAATGCCAACCCTTTATATCAGTTGGCAGATTATTTGCAAAAAACTCACTTAGCTCTACATGCCATGTAGGAGTATATGGCAGTATCTAACTTAATACCATCTCATGCCAATCTTATAGAGTGTAAACCAGATTCAGGTCAATGCCCTCTATTGTATAAATGTTTATAATCCCTGCTATGGCATTAAGAAATTGTAGATAAATTGACTGCTCTTAATCTGTACTTCTGTCCATCCTTGACCTAGACTGAGTATTCACTCTCCACAGCTTTCTTGAAACTGATATAGTCAACATTATCTGTCTTTAGCAAAGAAGGCTGAGATTGACTAGGACCAGGAATATTACACTGATCTTTCTCTATAAAGTCACATATTCCTAGACTTTGTGAATGGAAAAGGATTGTCATAGACTCTGACTGGATCTCTGGATTAAGGGGTTGCTATAGGTCACTCATATCAAATTTATCCTTAAACTCTAGTGGAGGAAGAATAATATCTGGTCTACCTGTAATCCATTACTAGTACTCAGCTTCCTCAGCTGTAATATGTCCTCAAATCGGAGAAATAGAGCTCACATCAGGGTTAGAGGACACTCCAACAAACTCATATTGTATAGTCACTAGACTCAACATCCTTTGGTACATGCACAACTTTAGACTAAATCTCTACATAACCTCTAGACTGTAGGTTTGAGTCTACATAAATATCTATAGGATATTTTGCTGTAGACCTCCCTTATTGATCCCCTATACTTTCATCTGAGCTCTCTTCACTATCTGAAAGATGATCAAAGTCTGGATGTACATCATCTTTATATATCATTACTGGCCGGGGGTCTCCCTTATTAACTGATGGCTCTAACTTAACTTTATAAAATTCTATATTTACTTCTGTAATATTTGTTTAAATAAGCAATGCTAACTATCCCAACAATAACCCAAACATAACAAAGTACCTACTACTTAGAGTTAGTGTATGGAAGCTGTCTTATATTATGCCAGAAACTTTTGCTCTGATACCAAAATAAAATATCCTTACTTTTATATGTCTTAGGGACTATTCAGTAGCATTTAAAACCACTTACAAAACCTTAGAAGTCCATTAGCTAAATATAAAATTTTACTCTTTTCAAGTTATTGTTCATGTGGTATCCTAAACTAGGCGACTAACTTCAAAAAATTATAATTAATTCTAAAAAAATTAAAATAAATTTGTTCAAAAAGCTACATGAAGAAAAATCTTGAAATTTAAGGGAAAAATAATCTCTAGACCAAATACATAGTCAATTAATATAGTTTAACCGTCAAATATTACTGTTCATTTGGTCAAAAATTCTAAAAACAGATTCTTGTCCCTTACTTTGGAAAATTCATTCTCTTTGTAAAAACATCAAAATAAGGTTTTCTTGGTGTCAAAATAAATCTTGACATGTTAAATAAATGTCTATAAAATTTCATACATTTATCTCATCATTTGCTATTTTTCATTATATCATGAGCATTGTGGCTCAAACATGACATATAACATCACGACTTGCAACAATTTATACATTCATCATATAACATTTACATCATCCAATCCCTAACTTCTCTTCATGCTTCTTCATCCTCTTTCATCATTAATAAACCTGTGGGATTGGGATTACATGGAGGGGTGAGATTTTTGGGAAAATCTCAGTAACAAATGGTACTAAACAATGCATGCATTAATGTAAATACTTGTACTTAATTGTGAAAGTGTTAACAATTTGTAATGTGCATGCTTCTATGTACCATATGAAATACAATTGGATAAAGTAATCATAAAAATAGAGCTTCAATCATAAACACATATGCAACATAATTCAATAAAGCCATAGCACAACCAAGCATAACATTCAATACATACAAGTTTAGAATACGTTTACTACCTCATATACTTGACTTTCTTTCACTTTATGTTGTCTCTTTCTTCACACTTCTCTTTGATGTGTGGCTGCCTCCTTAGAGTCCACCATCAAATCCTAACATCACATAAACATCAATCCATTACAATCTAACTTCCTTGGACATTAAATTTACTTTAACTAACATAACTTCCTTTGATATTTACTAATTGACTTAGCCTTTGAAACAATTGATGTCTTGACTTTACCGTATACAATTCCACCTTTTGAATCCATTTATGACGTTAGAATCTTGAAAATCTAGCTCCTATACACTGTCCTGGATAGATTTGAAAAACATGCATAATTCTTTCAAAAATTCTCATTTTGATTCCAATGCTTCCCATACTTGTTATCTACTTTATCCCACACAACTTTTCATTTTAAAACCATTGGAATCATCAAAATCATAAAATTCCAATCATTTTTCATGCGAGTGAACAATAATAGAGAAGAATTCTAAAAATTACAACTTTCAATTCCAATGTTTCTAAGGTTCAAAACCAATCCAATCCTACATAAAATTATCATATAAATTTAATGGAAGCATAAATCATTAAAATTCTGTCTCCTTCTATCATGAACAGTACATACCGAAATGGTTCATCCATGGCAAAGTCAAGAATATCAACTTGATTCAACAACCAATAACCTAACTAGTTTGTTTAAGCTTCAATCACATATCTCTAACTTTAATTTCTACTTTCTCCTTTCATCTAAGGTTTTGGATAGCATATACACCTTAGAAAACTCAACTTTCGTCCTTGAATAATCTTATCTTGATAAATTCACTATATATCAAACCATAGATGATTCAAATAAATCAACATCATTATAAGCAATGAATCATCATAAAAACATTTATCAAATTAAAGTTTAAGTGATTTGAATTAAAAAAGAAAAAAAACTTGTCTTTCTTTCTCAAACTTTGAACACATATAATTTTTAAACTAAGTTTCCGTAGATCAATTTGAGAAGTAGACAAATAAGATAATGCATTATCAAAATTTCCAGTGATTTGAATCAACTTAAAAAACTCTTGATGATCATAATTTAAATTTATAAAGTTTTCTTTCCTTGATCATAAGTTTTTTATAAATATTTTTAGGAGAAAATGAACAAGATGTAAAACATTATTTTGAGAATAAACAAACAAGATAGTATCTCATTAAAAGCAAGAGGAAAGTTATTTTTAAAGTCATTCATCAGTGCTTTTGATTGATTAGAAATTTTCTCTTATTTATCAAAGAGGTATTCAATAAATCCCCTTATCAAATAGTCTTTGGATAAATGACGCTTTGAAATCAAAATGTCTTCTTTTAAAAAATAGAATTTATTGATTAAAATCTTTATCAATAAGTACCTTGATTGATCCATACTTTGATAAGAGCTTCTATAAAATTCTTTTTATAAAGCTGAGTCTTTATAAACTTATTGATTCTTCAATAAATCCTCTTATCGAATAATCTTAGAGCAATTTCAGTTCTAGAATAACGACTCAGATTTTTAAAAACTAAATTCAAATTGATTTATCAAAGTTTTTATCCATAAGAGCCCTTATTGAATAAGTCCTTGATAAATGGTTTTCAAAATTAGATTTTCCATCAAAAATTCTTTTTCATTTATTGAAAAACTTATCGAATAACCTCCTTATCGATAATCTTATTGAGAAATAATCTTTACCAATTAAGTTTCTTTTTAAAATCTTTTCTCAATTAATTGTCATCATCAAAATATTAGAGTCTAACACTTTTATCCTAGAGAGGAAATTTGAGGATATGATTTTTCTTCGCCCCTTAAAAATAAATTTTGTCATCAAAATTTAAAACATACCTTTAATAAATAGCTCCTGATGATGTGTTTTCTTTATCCTCTTTTTAGCTTCTCAGGTAGCTTGGTTCTCTGTTAAACCCTTCCAGGTCACCTTGACTAGCTGAATTTGTTTGTTTCTCTATTGCTTGACTTTTTGATCACGATCCATGTTGGTCCAACTTCATACTATAAGTTGTCTTATAGTGTAATGTCATCTTGCTTGATTACATGCAATGGGTATGGGATGTACTTCTTCAACTGGGAAATGTGAAATACATCATGGATTAGATTGAGATTTGGGAGAAGAGCTACAGATCCTACTTTGGTGAGGATCTAAAATGGTCCTATATATCTTGGATGCAACTTTTTAACTTTAATAGACCGACCGACTAACGTGGTTAGAGTTATTTTAAGGACCACATGTTTGCCTTCTTCAAACTCCAACAACTTTATTCTAACATCTACATAACTTTTCTACTTGCATTGAGCCATCTATAGGCTCTTCTTGATCAAGAATATATGTGTAGTTTGATCCACTATGTCGAGGCCATACATCTTCCTCTCACTCAACTCTACCCTGCATAAAGGAGATATGCACTTTTGTCCATAAAGTACCTCAAATTAGGCCATCTATATGTTATACTGTATTTGATTAATGAAACATCCTAATTTTCTTACATCTTAGGGACCAAATGGTAGCATCTGGAAATACTTTTAAGGCTATTGAAGTCAAATTACTCAATCTAGAATTTTACTCTTAGCGAGTACTGTTCACTGTGTAAATTCTAGAGGAGTGACATGACTTCGAAAAATCATAACTAATTCTAGAAAAATCTAAATCAAGTGGTTCAAATTGCTACACGAAGCTAACATAATTCTCTTAAGGGATAAATAACTCCTTGACCATGCCTTAACTAGGTCAACATCAGTAAATGTCCAAAGTTTACTGTTTATCCAATATTTTTCCCTGATTCTAGCATTTTAGTCCTAACATCTACACTATCCATTCCCCAGCTTCTCTCCATGATTATTCAATCCCCTTCTAACATACCTGTGAGATTGGGATTACATGGTAGGGGATGAGATTTCTGGGGAAATCTTAGTAGCAAATGCAAACCATACAATGTTGTAACTATATACTTGATGTTACTATGTGTGTACTTAATGATCATGCTTGCATAATGATAACATACATGCTTCCATGTTACTTAATTATAACATATGGCCATAGCATAACAAGAAATAGAGCATTACTTAATCATACATGCCTCACATCATCAAGGTAAGTAACCATCACAAAACATCCAAGCAATATAAGCATACAAGTAGGTAAGTTTACTACCTGGTGTGTAGCCTTTCCTTCCAGCTCTTAGCCTTGCCTCTAAGGTCCCTTATTTTCATAAGTCAGAGCCTATACATAGCATAATAATATATTTATTATTATCCAGTATGGCTCTACTTAACTCATGCTTAACTTTGACGTAATATCCTTAATCTGACATTCCCCTTTCTTTCTATCCATAGCTAACTTTATTAATAGAAATATTTCTCTATTATCACCACTAAGAGCAATCCTATACTTTATTAGAGCAAAGACTAGATGACTTAATTACCTCATTCCTAAGCTCCGCCCAGTCTCTAAGCTCCTTGGACTACTCCTGGCTCCACTAGAACTCCTTCATTTCTTTCTTTTTTTCTCTTTCTCTCTTCTTTCTCTTCTTTCTTTTTCTCCTTGGTTGTGGCTTCCTTGGAGGGAGGAGTGGCCTATTTATAGGATGAGGGAGGTGGAATGGATGGCTCAGATTGAATCGTGATGAATGGCCCAGATCGCTTAGCTTCCTCAAGAAGCTTTGCCTGCATCATCACAATGGCATCATCCTCCTTAATAACTCACCAACATGACATCATCCAAGGACACCTCAGGGGGTATGTGGCATAAAAGGTGGGGCCCTTAAGACACCTCACCAGCTGACTCAACCTTTCTAGAGAATTCCAGAGCCTTTTCTTGGAATGAGCGGCCAAGATTATGCCACGTGTCCTTTTTACTTTTTTACCTTTTTCTAATCTCATGACATGTGTCATTAACTTTTCTTCTTTTCCTGTAATCATGCCATGTGGCATCGTGTGGGTCCCATGAGGACACCTTTCATGCCACCTCATAGTCTAAAGTTATATCTGATTACTTTTCTCAGTTCTATCCTTAACCACGTAACTTTACTTTATGGTAAAGTATTAAAATATTATTTTAATGCCTCTCAAACTCCCATAACTACTGGGCCTACGTTTTTAGGTCTTTAAATATCATCTTGGGTTTTTAACCAAGCCCAAGCACTCTGGTGGCTCAGTTCCTAAGAAACAATTCTTACTTCTTCTTTATGCCCATAGGGACTTTCACTATTTTTCCTGAATTTTCACTTTCTTGCAGTTTAGTCCCTGAACATCATCTGTATACTTCTGGGACTCCTGTATAATAGGGTCTAGTAGCCTACCTTTTTTAGGCTACAAACTGAGTTTCTAGGTCTAAAAATTGGGATATGACATTTCTCCTCCCCTTAAAATAAATTTTGTCCTCAAAATTTGAGGTTTAAATCTCTATGTATTCCTTTATGAATAGTTTTCTCTGAGGAGAATGTCCCTTTCATTTCATAGCACTTTCTTGACTTTCTTAGCTATTCTTAACTTTTCTTACTACCTTTCATAACTTTGTGTATTTATGCCAAACTTTTGTGGCATTTACACCCTTTCTCATATAAATGTGTTCTTTCTTTTCTTTATCTTAGACCCTCTTCTTTGGGTCTTGCTAACATTTTAGCTTCTTTATCCTTATCTTAAGGATTTATCTATTCATACTTTTCCATTCTCACAACATATGGGGTTCTCTTCTCTATTCCTCAGGCATACTTCTAAAAAACTTTTTGAATATCAGCACCCAGACTTGAACTTGGACTCCATTTTTGTTTAAGAGAAAACTAAGTTCAGTCTATATATAATATAGGATATTTGAGGAAAATCATTATAAATAAGTTTTCTAGAGGAGTTAATTAACTCGTGAAGCTCCTTACCTTCACTTCGTCTTTGGTACTCATCTTTCCAAAGAGATACCGTATTGTTCTTATTTCTTCATGGCTCCTTACTTTCCTTAGGCTAGGTCTAACTATGACCTCGGGATCTAACTGCAATCATCCGTAAGCCTCTTCAGGATCTAATTGTGACCCTTGAGCCATGCTAGGATCTAACTGCGACCCTCCAGAATCCTCTATGATTCTGTTGTACTGTATCATTATCTCTGAAAGATCTCATCCAATAGACTAAGTTATAAGGTTAACTACTTCCACTTGTTGATAACTCAATAAATTTTTTTAAGAAATATATTTATTAGCCCATATTATTTACCAAGACTTTATTTATTTTCCCTCTTACTCTGGAGTTCCTTCTCATCTTTCTTACTCTGTTGTGGCTTACCAATTATGGTCTAACCGCCTACCATTGCATTATGTTGCTATGGCCTCATCATAACTTCTCATTTAAATATGTGCTCTAAATGCGAGCTATTTGAACTATGCTCTAACTGCGAGCAATCTGTATCAGATCTAACTCTTATCAAAAGAGTGATATGAACTCATCTGAATCTAGCTCTATCTGAGAGCTATATGTTTCATATCCAACTCTTATCTAAAGAGTGATATGAAAACAATCTCTTTACTAATATCCCTTACTCTTTTTATAAACCATTTCTTTTGATAGAGTTATAACACTACCACCTTCTTGGTACTTGTTGTAACCTTAACATAAGAGATGGCCTTGAGTGTTGTATTCACAAGTCTATAAAAATACTTAAGTAACCCCCGTCATACTATAACAAATGTCCCACGTACTAAGACTGTCTCTAATCCTTGGTACATTTTTATTGCATGTCGTATGGTATGGGAGCAACATAACTTTCTCATCATAAACTCTACCCTACATGTACTGCATGAGGGTAGTATTCATAGCATACTCTAACATGCGTGTCATCATGTGACAATTGCAAGGAGATGCAACTATTCATTATAACTTATGGCAACATAAGCCATATCATCACATAAATTTACTCAACCATCCATCATACGTACATTGCAATTGAACAATTAACTAAGTGATTCTTTAAAGCATTCTTTCCTCTATCACATTATCTTCCAGATCCCAAACATTTATTTAGGAACCTAAAATAACTACTTATTTAACTTAGGCTGTCATATTACCCTCTTACTAGGGTATAGACTCAACCCTTCATTACTCTATCTTACTTTACGGAGTCTCTTTATTTTTGAAATTATAGCTACCTTTCTCTCTTTAAACTTCTTTCTTTGTCACACGAAATTCAATCCGTGAGCTAACTTCTTAGTTATTCAACTCTCAACTATCTCTTAACTCTTTCTTTCTATCAATCTCAGTCTACTCTGGACTAGACTGTCATTTCTCTGTCTTGGGAAACATCAGCTTTCTATCTATTAATCATCTTATCTCTAACTATTTATTCTTTTGTTCAGGAAATACTAGCTGAACAAATTCTTTCGTAATATAGATCTACTCACATAGAGGATCTACTTCTGAACATTGTCTTAAACTAATATTTCATATCTCCTTATTTTATACTATCTGGTTTGATTATACTTTGTACCAATCCTCTAGTTGATTAACTGCAACCAGGTTGGTACCTTTATTGTCATCATTGTTGTAACGTCTGGCAGCTTCCCTTGACCTAGGACTGGTCAGTTTCTATCTCTATCCATAGAGGAAACTGCTTCCCAGACATTATCCTGCTTAGTCTAGCCATATCGTGCTAAGAAACACGAGACCTCGACGGTAACGGCTGACTAAGACTAACTACTTCCTTGAAGATTACCCCGTAAAGCTGTAAGATATGGGGTACTATTCTATCTATCTGGGTGTCACTGTCTCTAAGTAGTGAACACCAACCCCATATTTTCTACTAGGGGAGAACCTCTTAGTTCACATCTCTAACTACACTAGAGCATTACTGAGCAAGAACCTTATGTTTTGTGCTAGAATCTTATGCACTTTGCTAAAACCCTTTGCTCTATACTAGAACCCTCTCAATTCTATACTAAAACCTTATGCTCTGAGCCAGAATCATTTTGCTCTTGTACTAGAACCCTATCGATTCTATACCAGAACCTTTTGCTATGAGCCAGAATCCTCTGCTCTTGTATTAAAACCCTCTCGATTCTATACCAGAATCTTCTGCTCTGAGCCAGAATCCTCTACTCTAATACCAAAATGAAACAACCTCATTTTCTTATGTCTTAGGGACCAAATGGTAGCATCTGGAACCACTTTTAAGGCTATTGAGGTCAAATTATTCAATTTGGAATTTTACTCTTACCGAGTACTATTCATTGTGTAAATTCTAGAGGAGTGACCTAACTTCAAAAAATCATAACTAATTCTAGAAAAATTGAAATAAAGTGGTTAAAATTGCTACACGAAGTTAACATAATGCTATTTCAGGAAAAAAATAACTCATTGACCACGCCTTGACTAGGTTAACGTTAGTAAACGTCTGAAGTTTACTGTTCATCCAGCATTTTCCCTGATTCCAGCATTTTGGTCCCAACATCTGTACTATCCAATCCCCAGCTTCTCTCCATGATTCTTTAATCCTCTTCTAACATACATGTGGGATTAGGATTACATAGAGGGGAATGAGATTTCTGGGGAAATCTCAGTAGCAAATGTAAACCATACAATGTATGTGACTATATGCTTGATGTTACTATGTGTGTACTAAATGATCATGCTTGCATAATGATAACATACATGCTTCCATATTACTTAATTATAACATATGGCCATAGTATAAAAAGAAACAGAGCATTACTTAAACATACATGCCTCACATCATCAAGGTAAGTAATCATCACATAAAATATCCAAACAATATAAGCATACAAGTAAGTAAGTTTACTACCTGGCGTGTAGCCTTTCCTTCCAGCTCTTAGCCTTGCCTCTAAGGTCCCTTACTTTCATAAGTCAGAGCCTATCCATAGCATAATAATATATTTATTATTATCCAGTATAGCTCTACTTAACTCATGCTTAACTTTGGGGTAATATCCTTAATCCGATATTCCCCTTTCTTTCTATCTATAGCTAACTTTATTAATAGAGATATTTCTCTATTATAACCACTAAGAGTAATCCTATACTTTATTAGAGCAGGGACTAGATGACTTACTTACCTCATTCTTAAGCTCTGCCCAGTCCCTAAGCTCCTTGGATTGCTCCTAGCTCCACTAGAACTCCTTCATTTCTTTCTCTTTCTCTCTTCTTTCTCTTCTTTCTTTTGCTCCTTGGTTGTGGCTTCCTTGGAGGGAAGAGTGGCCTATTTATAGGATGAGGGAGGTGGAATGCATGGCTCAGATCGAATCGTGATGAATGGCCCATATCGCTTAGCTTCCTCAAGAAGCTTTGCCTGCATCATCACGATGACATCATCCTCCTTGATAACTCACCAATATGACATCATCCAAGGACACCTCAGGGGGTATGTGGCATAAAAGGTAGGGCCCTTGGGACACCTTACCAGTTGACTCAATCTTTCTAGAGAATTTCAGAGCCTTTTCCTAGAATGAGCGGCCGAGATTATGCCACGTGTCCTTTTTACTTTTCCCCCTTTTTCTAATCTCATGACATGTGTCATTAACTTTTCTTCTTTTCCCGTAATCATTCCATGTGGCACTGTGTGGGTCCCATGAGAACACCTTTCATACCACCTCATAGTCTAAAGTTATATTTGATTACTTTTCTCAGTTCTATCCTTAACCACACAACTTTACATTATGGCAAAGCACTAAAATATTATTTTAATGCCTCTCAAACTTCCATAACTACTGGGCCTACGTTTTTAGGCCTTTAAATGTCATCTTGGGTTTTTAACCAAGCCCAAGCACTCTAGTGGTTCAGTTCCCAAGAAACACTTCTTACTTCTTTATGCCCACAGGGACTTTCATTATTTTTCCTGAATTTTCACTTTCTTGCAGTTTAGTCCCTAAATATCATCTGTATACTTCTGGGACTCCTACATAATAGGGTCTAGTAACCTACCTTTTTCAGGCTACAAACTGAGCTTCTAGGCCTAAAAAATAAGATATGATAATTATCATAAACATTACTTTGACCCAAAAATTAAAAATTTACTATTTGGTCCTCTGGTATTGTTCACTATTTATTTTCTAGATTTGGCAATCTAACATTGAAAAATCAAAATTAATTCTATAAAAATTGTATGGAGGTGCTCCAAATTTTTACTTGAATATCTTTCATTTCTATTTAAGAAAAAAAAAATATAAAAATAGAAATTTGTTTGACCATTCAATACAGTTAATTCGTTAAATTACACTGTTCATATGGTCCTTTATAAAATTTCTAGATTGTGAGCCTTAATTTTAGAAATTTATTTCTCCTAGCACACACATCCAATTAGAGAAAACTTCCCATTCTTTTAAATATTGGGATATCTACTATATTCTCACCAAATTTTATGGTTTAGTTCATCTATTTACTAAGGTCAAACTGAAGCTAAAACATAACTGCTCTAGGACTTACGTTTTTACCATTACCACTTTCTTTCATAATTCTTATTAATTATTCTAGCATGCATAAATCATCCTTTTTACTTCCCATACATTCATATACATCATGTGAATATGCCATAATTATTACATACATTTCATTTTATATATTGGCATATTACAAACATTACATAAATAGGAAATTCATACAACACATGCTAGAGCATTCAACTTCTCTACTTTCCTTCTTCCATTATTTGGCTCTCCTTCAAGCATATGCCTTCCAACATAATTTACCTATTATGGTTGGTTAGGGAGGGTGAGATTATGGAAAATCTCAGTAGCAAACATTAACACTTACATATGCAAGATGTATGCTATTGCATGGTATGTCATTTTACTTAAACTAACTTTAATTAATGACATGCGATAATGATTTATTCTTTGTATAAATGCATGGCCAAGAAAATATCCTCTTAGATGTCTCAAGGTCATAAACATATTCACATTGATCATGTAACTCATTAGGACAATAATCTTAAACCAAGTGGAAAATTAGTTCTCTTAACTTCTTTCTCTTAATATTATGATTAGTGTTATAGCTTTGTAACAAGTATTTCATAGGCAATGTTACACAATTTTTCATGAGGAATCCAAATATGATTTTATATTTATAAAAATTAAACTCTTTACCCATGAACTGGACTTGGCCGAACAGCATGCCAACTGGTGCTAAAATGCCACTTTTGATTCCAATGCTTCCAACTTCACTTCCTTGACTTGAATTCACATGATTTTTCATTCTAAATCCATTGAAAGCCTTAGAATAATCAAAATCATATCCTAGGGCTAGGAATCATTAAACGCAATGGCATAACCTAGGCACACAAGTCATGCAATTCAATCAAATATAAGCTAGAAGCACTTGAATCCTATTGATTCTAACTTGTTTAATCTATTTATAACATCAAGCTATTTCTTTTCCTCACCTATCCATATTCATCTAGAAGCATATAGGGAGGAGTAAATGATTTCTAACCACTTAATCTAACAATTAATCTTTCAAACTGTAAGCTTAAAGACTAAGGAAGAGATATTACCTTGAACCCTTGATTAATTAGCCCTTGAACTTGCCTTGTCTTGCTTTGAGTTTTTAATTTGCAAGAGTTTCCCCATGGTCTTCCAAGCTTTGTGTGCTACTGTAGAATAGGGGTATTTATAGAAAAATCCAAGATTAGATCAAGGGTTAGGATTCAATCCTGTAATAGATAGCCAATATGGCATCTTATAAATCAATGGCCAAGATTTAGCCATTCAATCTCCCCTTGATTTCATCCATGACATCACTTTGACAATGTGGCATACTAGGTAGTGTCTTATATGGGAAGAATATGATTGGATAAATTCTAATCCAATCCAGTACTGGTGATAAATCCCTATTTATCATATTATTTACTATCTATATTAAGGATTATCATATTTAAGAGGTATTATTATAGTAGTTGTGTTTATTTTGTACTTTTATTGATTATGTGAATCAAATGATTAAAAATATCATTTTCTTATATTTTATTGATTCTATTATTTTTCTTGATTAAATTGATTTTCAAGAAGGTATTTTTCTTTTATGTATTTCAGAAAATTAGAAAAAATACTTTTATTTTATTTTATTATTATCTCCTTTTACTTTTTAAAAATTATTAAGTTCTCTTTAACTACTCCTCCTTCTCACACTTAGTCTAATCTAGAGTTAAGTCATGCATTAACTCCACGTAAAGAATATGACCTGGGTTGACTCTCTACTTTGTAGAGACTAATTTAGTAATTAATTTAAATGTTAATGACAAGCGACATCAAATTTTGGCACATTGGGGAGTCGATTCCATTGACTCTTAGGTTAATTAAGTGTGTTTTCTGTTTTCTTCCTTTATTTTCTTAGTATGTAGTAGAGTCTAGTCTTTAAGTTTTTTTATTTGATAAATTTTAGTTTGTTCCTCACTACTTTTCTAGAATTGTTTCTAACTTGCCCAGAAAAATATGAGAAAATTCATACTGCAAGTTTTCGATGTTTTAGACATTTTTAATAGCTTTTGCTATTAGGTCTTACCCATGTTTGCAAAGTTTGGACATTTGAGTTAGTTTTTCGATTTTTCTTTTTCTTTTTAAATTTTTGTTAATTTTTTAATTTATCCATTATTCACATTTTCTTTGTTTCCTTCTATAAATTACATGATAACTTGGTTTAATAATGATTATCAATATAATCATAATCTAACCATGCCCTCCCAGTCTTTCACAGGTTATAATATCTAAAGGGATCAAGAAAGAGTACAAATATCCTCTATTGCATAGAACATCCATGAATCTTTTGTTAAATATTGGGATCAATTCCAATACATCCTAAACAAGTACCCATATTACCAAATACCTGATAAATACCTCATATTATATTTTCATAAGGGATTGAAAGAGCAGGATCAAAAAATAATAGATGGTACAGATGGAGGAGACATGTCGGATCTAACTATAGACGAAGCATGAGGTCTTCTTAGATCATTTTTCATGAGTAACCAACAATACATGGCTCAATTACCACCTTCATTATACCATAAACCACTCTTCCCCTATGTAGACCATACTCTGAGCCTCTATTTACCCTATATATGTCACCTTACCAACCCTAACCTAACCATGCAAGCCATATAATGACTCTCAGTTTAGTAGACATTCTTTATTCCTTTCTATTTCCAAGGATGAGGAGAGACACTTTATGTAAAAGAAAATATATTATCACTTGGTGTTTGGAAGGTTTGAAGAATTAGAGGAACATAAATGCGTTATGGATAAACTTTCAAGCGAAATACTCCATATTGAATCTAGAGGAAAAGAAGGAGCCTCATGTCCACAAGATTCATGTGAGAAGAAAGTAATAACTTTAGACAAATCGTTAAACAACCGTTAACAAAAGGTAAGTCAAGAATAAACCCCACAAGGGTTATATTCTCCCTTTGGTAATATTTATCATATCCTTAAAGAAGTTAACTCTAATGGTAGTACCTTACAGATATTGATGGAAATACCTCTATCTCTTTATGTGATGATAATAATATGCTTGAACATGTTTCTCTTCCTAGTATTCTTAGTGCTACAGTGTATCCTCTTGTACTAGGGATAAAAGTGAACATGTGAACGTTGAGCCCTGCTTGAGTGGTAATATTGACTTATCTTGTAATGGTTTCACGTCCCAAAATGTAAGCTGTGACCAGCACAGAATATGAATAAATTCATATTCCTTAATCCTATAACTTTAATTAAAACATTTGAAACACAAATCATTATCTATTACAATGTTAATCAAAAGGCAAGTCCTCTGTAGGAAGTTTGGCATGATCATATTGTATAATTGACCTTCCGACAATCCTACAATAGACTACAACATTTAAATCTTCTGTAATAGTTTCTTACGTAACCAAGATCTTATCTATAGACTATGTAAAGCGTCTATCCAAGTATTATAGAAACTGTCATTACATGAAAAGTAGATTTGCTAAAGTCAGCAATTCGGATCTACAATGAGGCTCTTCAATGCTCAGCTAGAGGAGTAGGGTCAACTGCACTATATGAAGCCAAATAATCTACTTGTGAATAATGTCCCAAAAACATAATTTAAAATGCGAAAATAAACAATTTCAACATGTTTAAATGTAAATCATAATATTTCATAATTTAATGCAAATAGTTTTGTAAACCATCCGAAATAATCATTTTTCCATAGGACTTCAATATAACATAACAGGTGTAGACACACAGTCTATGAGGGTAACTAACCAATCAGGTGTGGCCCAAAGCCACAAAAATAGACATAGGTATGAGACCCACAAATAACATGTGCAGGTACGATTCCCATGAATAATAAGCGCGAGAATAAATCTCATGAATAACTGGCGTGAGAATAAAACTCACGAATATCCATTGAGCTCGGGTTTAACCATAGTGCACCAAGGACTAACAATAATGCTGTTAGCAACCAGCGTTATGTATTTTGTCCTTTCTAAAACCTTTCCAACATGTGTAGGGTCTATTTCACATGTAATGGTTATAACAGTTTCTAATGCTATAACCTTCAGTAAAAATACTTTGAATTTCAAAACCCCAGCATGAACTTTTAAAATCAAATATCAAGAGATTTATTGGAAGCATACAGAACAATTTTCTAAATTATGAAATTCACATAATATTATTTCATGAAGAAAATCAATTTAATATAACATTTGTCAAAGTTGTTTTTCTAAAATTTCTTCAATCATTTTCATACATAATCATAATCATTTTATAAACCAATTGAAAGAAACCATTTCTAACAACTAAAGCCATGAATTCATAAAATTAGCTTTTCATAAATCATATTTAAAATTTAACACTTTAAATGAAATACATCAAATAACAAGTTATTAAAAATACTTTTTTAAGGGACGTTATTTACTCACCTGCAATAATCCGATATAGCTTACCCTTACTCTAAATTTCAAAATATCATTCTCTCTTTATTTCCCTAGATTTCCAAAAATAAACATTTCGTAAGCTAATATTCGAGAACCCTCATTGAAACAAGTTCAATCTTTGCAACAATCATAATCATTCACTAAAAGTTTTATCTTTATTAATACTTGGAGATATTTAAAGAAAATCCATAACACTTTTACCAAAGGAATCTCTTTTGATTGCCATTTCCCATGTAGCTTATTCCTCTGAATGATTAAGCCATAATATTTTCACTAAAGGAATCTTTTTTGATCGCAACTGCTTGTCTGTCAATAATAGCTACTGGATACTCATCATACGACAAATCTTCATTTACTTGAACTTCTTGATATTCCACAACATGAGATGGATCATACAAATACTTCCGTAGCATCGATACATGAAACACTGGATGAATTCCTGATAATTCTGGTGGTTAGGCTAATCGATAAGCCACAACACCTACTTTATCCAAAATCTCAAATGGACCTATATATCTCAGACTCAACTTGCCTTTCCTCCCGAATCTTATAACACCTTTCATTAGCAATACTTTTAAGAATACTTTATCTCTAGCCATGAATTCTAATTCTCTACAACGATGGTCCAAATATTTCTCTGTCACTAACTTCAAATCATCCGATTGGAGATCTACATTGTCTTCCATATAATGCCTTAAACTGTGCCATTTGGATACTAGATTGATAAATGTTATTATTGACAAATTCCACTAGTGATAAATGATTATCCCAACTTCCCCCAAAATATATGATACAAGACCTTTACATATCCACGACTATTTGGATCATTCTCTCATATTGTCCATCATTTTGAGGATGAAAAGTAGTGCTTAGATCTAATCGAGTACCCAATACTTTTTAAAATGACTCCCAAAATCGAGAAGTGAATTGGGGGCCCTATTAAAATAAATGACACTAGAACTCCATGCAATCGTAAAATCTCCGCAATACAAATCTCGGCATATCTAGCTATATTGTAAGTCGTCTTCACTAGAAGAAAGTGAGTTGACTTAGTTAATGTGTCAACAATCACCCAGATAGAGTCAAAGCCTTTAATAGTATAGGGTAATCCAACAATAAAATCTATTGTTATGTTTTCCTATTTCCACTCAGGTATTTCCAATCGTTGCAATAGTCCTACAAGATTCTGATGCTCTATTTAAACTTGTTAACACACCAAACAATGTGTAACAAAGTCTATCACATTATTCTTCATACTATGCCACCAATATAATTTCTTCAAATCTTGGTACATCTTAGTTATATTAAGGTGGATAGTATAAGCAGAATGATGAGCTTCTTCTAGAATTTGCTTCCTCAAATCTTGAACTTGAGGTACGCAAATCCTGCCATTATACCTCATAACACTTTTATGGTCAATCACAAATTCTGTTTCACTTCCCTCTTGGAACAAATCTCACAACTTGCATAATTTTGGATTAGAGTATTAAGCTTCCTTAATCTGATCATTTAAAGATAAATGAGATTGCAATTGATCTAAGAACGCTCCTTTATCAGCAATTTTAAATACGACTCCCTCTTGCTCCACTTTATAAATTTCCTGTACTAACGGTCTTCTTTTAACCTTTATATGTGCCAAGTTACCCATAGTAATTCTCTTTCCCTGGGTGGTACATAATCATAATCTTTTAGCAATTCTATCCATCTTCTCTGTTTGAGATTCAGATCCTTCTTCTCAAAAATGTACTTTAGACTCTTGTGATTAGTGAAAATCTCACAAGTTTCACCATACAGATAATTTCTCCAAATCTTTAAGGCAAACACCACTGCGGCCATTTCTAAATCATAAGTTGGATAATTTTGCTTATGCTTCTTAAGCTTTCTAGAGGCATAAGCAATCACTCGCCTATTTTGCTTAATACACAACTTAACCTGATTCGAGAAGCATCGCAATATACTGTGTACCCTCCAACTCCTAAAGGTAAGCTTAAAACTATAGCATAATTCAAAGATTCCTTCAACTTCTAAAAAATCCCTTCACACTTATTATCCCACACGAATTTCACATTCTTCTAGGTTAACCTTGTCATCGGAGCCTTTATTCTTGAAAAATCCTACACAAAAGGGTGATAATATCCTGCAAGACTTGAGAAACTTCGAATCTCAGTGACCATAGTAGATCGTGGCCTGCTTTTGACCGTGTCAACCTTGTTAGGGTCAACCTGAATACCTTCTTTTGACACCATGTACCCCAAGAAAGTGACCTCATTCAACCATAATTTATATTTTGAAAGCTTCGAATAAAGCTGTTGTTCTCTCAACCTTTGTAACACTATCCATAAATGTTGTTCGTGCTCCTCCGTACTTGGAATATACCAAGATATCATCAATGAACACGATTACAAACTTATCCAAAAATTCTCAGAACACCCGATTCATCAAATCCATGAATACCGCAGGGCTATTCATCATACCAAAAGGCATCACCAAGAATTCATAATAACCATATCAAGTTCTAAAGGCGGTCTTTGGAATATCTTCCTTCTTGATCTTTAATTGGTGATAATCTGATCGCAAGTTTACCTTTGAAGAATATTGCGCTCCATACAACTGGTCAAAAAGATCATCAATACGTGGCAATGGGTACTTGTTCCTTATGGTTACCTTATTAAACTATCAATAATCAATGCATAGCCTCAACGATCTATCTTTCTCTTTCACAAACAACACGGTTGCACCCTACGAAGAAGTACTGGGTCAAACAAACCCCTTTTTGAATAATTCTTGCAACTGAATCTTTAATTCCCTTAACTTTGATGTCATCATCCTATAAGGCAGAATAGAAATTGGCTGAGTGCCAGAAATGATATGAATACCAAATTCTATCTCTCTATCGGGAGGTAAACCAAGCAATTCCTCAGAAAAGATGTCCAAAAATTCTTGAACAACTGGATTTTGTTCTAAGCTGACAGTAGGCTTATTAACCTCTTGGATTATAGCCAAACATCCCTGATAACCCCTTGTGAACAATCGTTGGGCTTTTAAAGTAGAGATCAAGTTAGTTGGCCTCTCTACTTTGTTCCTTGCAATACAAAAGGAGTTTCACCTGGAATATTAAATTTTACCACCTTCAAGTGGCAATTAACAATAGCATAACAAGAAGCTAACTAATCCACGCCTAATATCACATCAAAATCAATCATATCAAGAATCATCAAATGAATAAGACTTTCTCTATCCTCGAAAGACACTTCACAAGATTTACACTTGTAAAACTAACAAAGATCCCCCCGACCATGGTAGCAACTGAAAAAGGACAATCAAGTTTGATAGAATCTTTACCCAACATTTTAGCAAAATATTTTGAAACATAATAATGTGTCGAACCAGGGTCAAACAATGCGTAAGCTTTTTGAGAACATACAGTGATAATGCTTGTGACAATAGCATTAGAGGCATGAGTATCTTGCCTCGTCACAGCATATACCCTAGCTTGGCCTTGGCCTGTAGAAGGTTGTACCCTTTTCTTCGAGGTTATCCTGATGTACCTCTACCTGTCAAGATAGAAGTTGTTCCAATAGACAGAGCTACGAACATAGCAGGGTAGGGAGAAGGTCGAGATGATCCATAACTCGAAGTGGGCTGAGCAAACGGACATTCCCTCTTCATATGACCCGATTGTCCACATCTATAACATACTCATATAGTCTTGTGACAAACTCCTGAATGATACTTCCCACACGTAGCATAGGGAGACTTGGAATAATTAGAATAGCTTACTGCAGACTGAGGTCTAGCACCTCCAAACTTAGGTCTCAAATATGAAATGCCCATGAAGAGTCCATAAGATCTGGGGGCTGGCTGTGTAGCAAACGATGGGGGTTGGCCCTGAGCGCGATTCTTTTTAAATGAAGACCCTTTGAATCTTTCGCTCTTGGTCTTCATCTTCTTAGAAACCCCTTCTTCTTCCATGTGCCTCAACTCAATTTTTAGTGTACAATCAACTACATTAGCATAGGAAGTAAAAATGATTCAGCATAGGCACTACATCATCATGGATATATATCAGCAATCCATGAATGAATTTATTGATCCCATCCTTCTCTGATAAAATTAATGTATATGCATACGATAAAAGCTCTATAAACCTCCTGTCATACTCAGTCACTGTCATTCTTGGAGTTCATTTCAACAGTAGGAACTCCTTGATCCTGGTATCCTTTTTACTATAGAAAGATAGTGCTTATGGAAAAGATCTTTAAAATCAGCCTGTAATAACAATGGTACTCTATCTCCTTGTAAACCTGGCACTATCTTGCTCCAAACATTGGCTATCCCCTCTAGTCGAAATAACACAAACTCGACATACTAAACATCAGGACATCTTAGGGTTCGACATCTCTTTTCAATACCTTTTAGAAATTCCATGGGTTTCTCTCGAGAATCAAAACCTAAGAACTTAGGATGATCTAGCTTGATGAACTCTGACAACTTAACTGCAATATAATCATCCTCCATAACATGCTGTGTCTCTTCTCGAGTCTCATTCTTGGATGAGGTAGAAATTTCTGGAGATTGGGGATTAGATAGTTCAACTTCAGATAAGATATTTTTAAGAGGTCTAAGGGGTCGACCTCGAGTCCTAGCTCCCCTATGACCCTGTCTTCTGCCTCTAGGGGCAAGTCACTTTGCTAAGAAGATCCTCTGTCTAAAGCCCTATAACTCCTAGAGCTTCTTCTAGATGGTAGACGTCTAGGCGGCATTTAGCTATACACAAAATATAGAAAATATTCAATTTTAAGGGAAATATATTTTTAAAACCATAAGAAAACAAAACACTTTTAAATTTCCTAAAGAGATCTTCAATAATGCCTCAACTATATTCCTACAACAGACTGCAATGCTCAAATCTTCTATAACATTTTACCAAAATAGCCAAGATCTTATCTATAGACTATGTGGAGCGTCTATCCTTTTATCAAAATAATTCAAATATTTTAGAAACTGTCATTACATCAAAAAGTAGATTTGTTAAAATCAACGATTTGGATCTGCAATGAGGCTCTTCAATGCTCAGCTGGAGGAGTAGGGTCAACTGCACTATCTGAAGTCAAATAATCTACTCGCGAATAAAGTCCCAAAAAGCATAATTTAAAATGTGAAAATAAACAATTTTAACATGTTTAAATGTAAATAATAACATTTCGTAATTTGATGCAAACATTTCTATAAACATTTTTATTTCAGGAAAATCATTTGAAATAATCATTTCAACTCAATTATTTTTCCATAGGACTTCAACATAATGTAACAGATGTGGACACATACTTCACAAGGGTAACTAACCAATATGGTGGGACTCAAAGCCACGAAAATAGGCATGAACACACAATCCACGAGGGTAAATAACCAGGCATAGCATGAAGTCACGAAACAGGCATGGACAGACAGTCCACTAGGGTAACTAACCAATCAGGCGCGGCTTGAAGCCACGAAAATAGGCGCAGGTACGACATCCACAAACAACTAGCGCGAGAATAAAACTCACGAATATCCATTGAGCTCTAGTCTAACTATGGTGCTCCAAGGACTAACAATATTGTTGTTAGCAACTAACGTTCTGTATTCCATCTTTTCTAAAACCTTTCCAACATACGTAGGGTTCATTTCACATGTAATGATTACAATAGTTTCTATTGCAATAACCTTCAGTAAAAATACTTTGAATTTCAAATCCCCAGCATTAACTTTTAAAATCAAATATCAAGAGATTTATTGGAAGCATAGGGAGCAATTTTCTAAATTATGAAATTCACATAATAATATTTCATGAAGAAAATCAATTTAATATAATATTTGTCAAAGTCTTTTTCTAAAATTTCTTCATTCATTTTCATACATAATCATAATCATTTTATAAACCAATAGAAAGAAAACCATTTCTAACAATTAAAGTCATGAATTTGTAAAACTATCTTTTCATAAATCATATTTAAAATTTAACACTTTAAATGAAATACATTAAATAACAAGTTATTAAAAATACTATTTTTTAAGGAGTGTTATTCACTGACCTGCAATAATCCGATATAGCTTACCCTTGCTCTAAATTTCAAGATATCATTCTCTCTTTATTTCGCTAGATTTCCAAAATAAACATTTTGTAAGCTAACATTCGAGAACCCTCATTGAAACAAGTTCAATCTTTGCAACAACCATAATCATTCACCAAAAGCTTTATCTTTATTAATACTTAGAGCTATTTAAAGAAAATCCATAACCACCCATTGACTCTGAAAATTTCCAACCTTGTGTCCATATTTAATTTCAACACCTTTATTCTAATTTCATCCATAACTTAACCTCCTTTCCTTAAATATATCGAGAATAAAACATAAATACTTAAATTCAAATTTCCCTTAGAATAGTTGTTGTAACATTATATTATAACTCTATGTATACCAAGTATTTTCATCCACGAAACTAGTACACATTATGTGCGAAAGCTAACATAAACAACCCAACATCAGTTGTTGAATTATCAATCAAGTAATGGTTTCCAAAGGTTCCAAAATTTATTAGACATAACAATTACCTCTTGTACCATAATAACCAGCACCTTCATCTGCAATCATAATTTTAACAATTTTACTAAGCATATTAGAATGAAATTCCAGCTTGTATAAGCTTCCAATTGTCCCCCCTTTCTTCAATCATAACCCACAACAAATTTAATCACTTGCAATCCTAACAAGCTTATACCTCAATATTTGCTAATTCGAAACCAAAACAAAAATCTAGAACCACAAATCACCTTTATTAGATATGATTTCACAAAGCAAAAATTCCAAGACTTGACAAAACAATACAAAACGAAGGAGACACATGAAATAACCACACTTGACAACTTAAGCTAGGTATCAATTTATCAAAATTTAACTTCTAGCTTTTCTTCACAAACATTCTTCCTTGCTTAACTCTGATTGAAATATGTCAGAACCACTTCCCAAACTGAGAAATCAAAAACAACACATGCTCAAGCCAAGACCCATGATTTTAGCTAGATTTCAAGTTACAATGCTTGACTATCATATTCCTAAAGCTCCAACTTTAATAAGATTCATCCTTTAAGTCAGCAACTACACACACATATACATATACACATCAACCAACACAGCAAGCTATACATCTATATATACACCATTCCTACTTAACCCAAACCACAAAACCCGATAGCTCCTCTTCTATTTTTCTTCGTGCAGCATCATCACACCTATATATACACATTCAGAGTAATGCAAACCATATATATATACATATATCCTCTCCAAAATGAAACCAGTGCCCATACTCGATGACAGCCTCTACCTTTCTCTCTATGTTTCTAATAACTATCGTGACTCACTCTACAGATAAACTCACACACAGAAACCTTCACGGGCACTGAATAGAAGGCATATCGCTAATATGCTCAGTAAGCTCATAATTCAACTATTAAGAAACATGACGTAGTATGTTTACTATAATCAAAGTGTTATTTCTATTTTTAATCAGTGACCCAACCCCAGAATTTCCAAAATCTCAGTGATAGTGAACAGAAACAGAGTTGGGTGCTTACCACTTATCACTAATGACTCTATAGCTCTGTCTCCAGTGTAGTGATCTGGTTTCCTTCCTTTCTTCCATCGCTCTCTATTTCCTCTCCTTCTATTTTTCTTCTACTCTATCACAACACTACACCGACATTGAGATGGCAACTGAATATCAACAGAAGCTATATTACCTAGTTTTTGAAATATGACGGCAGCGACTGCACACAGCACAACAGTGACGAGCATGGCTGAAACCATAGCAGTGCCTCTCAATAGTGAAGCATATTTGATTAGCGGGAGCATTACATTAGCCCAAAAATTAAAATTTCCAAACTTACTTCTCAGGTACTGTTCATTTGGTCATTTTCAGATTTATAGTTTAACTTTAAAAATTCATAACTAATTGTAGAAAAATTGTATGGAGGTGATCCAAATTTCTAATTGAAGCTCTTTCATATCTTTAAGGGAAAAATATAAATATGGACATTTAACTTGCTAATGGATACAGCTAAATCGTTACTCTTTACTGTTCATATGGCATATTCTGGAATTTCCAGATTTTGTCTCTTAACTTTGAAAATTCATTTCTCTTAATATACACATCCAAATGAGGCGTATTACATATACATTTAAAGATCTGGATGTGTACTATGTGGTCATAAAATTTTGTTGATTAATTTCTTCATTTGCTAGTTCAAACTGAAGCTACAACAAAACTATTTTAGGACCTACGTTTTTACCATTTTAGTTTCCTTTCTTTCACTTTCAATAATTTTTCCAGCATGAATAAACCATCTCTTTTGCCTTTCATGTATTCATATACATCATGGGGCTATGCCATAATTCTTTCATACATTTTCTTTATATATAATGGATATTACATATCATTACATAAAAAGGCTAACATTCATGCATGTCATCACTTGTCTACTCTTCCTCTTCCCTTCCTTAGCTCATGTACCAAACATGATTTTTCCATCATGAATAACCTATTATGGTTGGTTATGTGAGGGTGAAATTCTAGGGAATCTCAGTAGCAAACATTACCACTTAAATATGCAAGATGGATGCTAATGCATGATATGTAATTTCATTAAACTTTCTTTAATTAGTGAGATGCCATCATGCTATATACTTTTGCATAAAAGTGCATGGCCATGGAAAACATGTTATTCATAATATATTCAACATTATTTATCATGTCACAACATCATTCAAATATCATATACATATCAACACATCAGCATACCACATCAAGGACGTAAAGAGGTAAGTCCACTACCTTACACTTAAGCTTTTCTCTTGATCTTTTACACTTGCTCCCTAGCTTTCCAACCATGAAGCCTTTCAGTCAATCAATTTCCAACATCTTCTTGGATGTTTTAAGGTCTTAAATGAAACATCCTCCTTTTTTTATGTCTTAGGGACCAAATGGTAGCATCTGGAACCACTTTTAAGGCTATTGAAGTCAAATTACTTAATCTGGAATTTTACTCTTAGCGAGTACTGTTCACTGTATAAATTCCAGTGGAGTGACCTGTCTTCAAAAAATCAACTAATTCTAGAAAAATAGAAATAAAGTGATTACAAATTGCAACACGAAGCTAACACAATGCTCTTTTAGGGAAAAATAACTCGTTGACCACGCCTTGACCAGGTAAACGTTAGTCAACGTCCAAAGTTTACTGTTCATCTAGTGTTTTTCTCTGATTCCAACATTTTGGTCTCAACATCTGCACTATCTAATTCCCAGCTTCTCTCGATGATTCTTCAATCCTCTTCTAACATACCTGTAGGATTGGGATTACATAGAGGGGAATGAGATTTCTGGGGAAATCTCAGTAGTAAACAGAAACTATATAATGTATGCCACTATATGCTTGATGTTACTATGTGTGTACTTAATGATCATGCTTGCATAATGATAACATACATGCTTCTATGTTACTTAACTATAACATATGACCATAGCATAAAAGAAATAAAGCATTACTTAATCATATATGCCTCACATCATCAAGGTAAGAAAACATTATATAAAACATCCAGGTAGTATAAGCATACAAGTAGGTAAGTTTACTACCTGGCGTGTAGCCTTTCCTTCCAGCTCTTAGCCTTGCCTCTAAGGTCCCTTCTTTTCATAAGTCAGAGCATATACATAGCATAATAATATCTTTATTATTATCTAGTATAGCTTTACTTAACTCATGCTCAACTTGGGGTAATATCCTTAATCTGACATTCTCCTAACTTTCTTTCTCTCTTTAGCTACCTTTATTAATAGAGATATTTCTCTATTCTAACCACTAAGAGTAATCCTCTACTTTATTAGAGCAGGGATTACATAACTTACTTACCTCATTCCTAAACTCTGCCCAGTCCCTAAGCTCCTGCCTCCACTAGAACTCCTTCCTTTCTTTCTCTTCCTTCCTTTCTTTCTCTCTTTCTCTTGTTTCTTGGCTCTTGGCCGTGCATAACATGAAGGGAGAGGTGGCCTATTTATAGGTGAGTGGAGGTGGAATGAATGGCTCAGATCAAATAGGGATGAATGGCCCAGATCAAATAGGGATGAATGGCCCAGATCGCTTAGCTTCCTCAAGAAGCTTCGTCTGCATCATCATGATGACATCATCCTCCTTAATGACTCACTATTATGACATCATCCAAGGACACCTTAGGGGGTATGTGGCACAATTGGTGGGGCCCTTGGGACACCTCACCAGCTGACTCAGCCTCTCCAGAGAATTCCAGAGCTTTTTCTTGGAATGAACGGCCAAAATTGTGCCACCTGTCCATTTTACTTTTTCTCATTTTTCTAATCTCATGACATGTGTCCTTAACTTTTCTTCTTTTCTTGTAATAATGCCATGTGGCTCCTTGTGGGTCCCATGAGCACACCTTTTATGCCACCTCATGGTCTATAGTCATATCTGATCACTTTTCCTAATTCTGTCCTTAACCGGGTAACTTTACTTTATGGAAAAGTACTAAAATGTTATCTTAATGCCTCTTAAACTCCATAATCCTTGGGCCTACTTTTTTGGGCTCTTAAATGTCATCTTCGGTTTCTAACCAAGCCCAAGTACTCTGATGGCCCAGTTCCCAAGAAATACCTCTTACTTTTCCATTATGCCCACAGAGACTTTCACTATTTTCCCTGAATTTTCACTTTCTTGCAGTTTAGTCCCTAAACATCATTTGTATACTTCTGGGACTCTTGCATAATAGGGCCTAGTAGTCTTCCTTTTTTAGGCTACATACTGGGCTTCCAGGCCTAAAAATTAGATATGACATTTCTCATTCCCTTAAAATAAATTTCGTCCTCAAATTTGCGGGTCAAACCTCTATTCATTCTTTTATGAATAGTTTTCTCTGAGGAGAATGTCCCTTTCATTTCATAACATTTTCTTAACTTTCTTAGCTCTTCTCAACCTCTCTTACTATCTTTCATAACTTTGTGTATCTATGCCAAACTTTTATGGCATTTACACCTTTTCCATATAACTGCACTATCTTTACTCTATCTTAGACCATCTTCTTTGGGTCTTGCTAACCTTTTAGCTTCTTTATCATTATCTGAAGGATTTATCTACTTATTTCTATTATCAAAACATATGGGGTTCTCTTCTCTATTCCTAAGGCATACTTCTACAAAACTTTTGAATATCAGTACGCAGACTTGAACTGAACTTCATCTTTAGAAGGGTAAACTAAGTTTAGTCTATATATAATATAGACTATTTGAGGAAAATCATTCTAAATAGGTTTTCTAGAGGATTTAATCAACTCGTGAAGCTCCTTACCTTAACTTCATCTTTGGTACTCATCTTTCCAAAGAGATACTATATTGTTCTTATTTCTTCATGGCTCCTTACTTTCCTTAGGCTAGGTGTAACTATGACATCTGGATCTAACTACAATCAACCGTAAGCCTCTTTAAAATCTAACTGTGACTATGAAGCTATTAGGATCTAACTGTGACTCTGAAGCTATTAGGATCTAACTGCGACCCTCGAACTATGCTGGGATCTAACTGTGACCCTCCAGAATCCTCTATGATTCTGTTGTACTGTATCATCATCTCTGAAAGATCTCATCCAACAGACTAAGTTATAAGGTTAATTGTTTCCACTTGTTGATAACTCAATAAAAATTTTAAAATACATTCAGTAGCCTATATTATTTACCAAGACTTTACTTATTTCCTCTCTTACTCAGGAGTTCCTTCTCATCTTTCTTACTCTGTTATGGCTTACCCATCATGGTCTAACCACCTGACATTGCATTATGTTGCTATGGCCTCATCATAACTTCTTATTTCATTATGTGCTCTAACTACGAGCCATTTAAACTATGCTCTAACTGCGACCAATCTGTATCAGATCTGACTCTTATATGAAGAGTGATCTGAACTCATCTGAATCTAGTTCTATCTAAGAGCCATCTGTTTCATATCTAACTCTTATCTGAAGAGTGATATGAAAACAATCTCTTCACTGTTATCTCTTACTCTTTTTATATACCATTTCTTTTGATAGAGTTATAACACTACCACCTTCTTGGTACTTGCTGTAACCCTAAGATAAGAAATAGCCCTGAGTACTATATTCATAAGTCTATAGAAATACCTGAGTAACCCCAATCATACTGTCATAACTGTCCCACTTACTGAGACAATCTATCATCCTTGGTACATTCTTATTGCATGTCGTATGGTATGGGAGCAACATAACTTTCTTATCTCATCACAAACTCTACCCTGCATGTACTACATGAGGGGAGTATTCATAGCATACTCTAACATGCATGTCATCATATGACAACTGGAAGGAGATGCAACTATTTATCATAACTTATGGCAACATAAGCTATATTATCATCACATAAATTTGCTCAACCATCCATCATACATACACTGCAATTGAACAATTAACTAAACTTTAGAATATTCTTTTCTCTATCACATCATCTGCCAGGTCCCAAACATTCATTTAGGAACCTGAAATAACTACTCATTTAATTTAGGCTGTCATATTACCCTCTTACTAGGGTATAGACTCAACCCTTCATTACTTTATCTTACTATTGTTCATTACTCTTTCTTAAATTGGGGAGTCTCTTTATCTTTGAAACTGTGGCTACCTTTCTCTCTTTATACACCATAAACTTCTTTCTTTGTAACACGAAATTCAATCCGTGAGTTAACTTCTTAGTCATTCAACTCTCAACTATCTCTTAACTCTTTCTTTCTATCAGTCTTAGTCTACTCTGAACTAGACTATAGTTCCTCTGTCTTTAGAATATCATCTCTCTATCTATTAATCATCTCATCTCTAACTATTGATTCTGTTGTTCATGACTAGCTAAACAAATTCTTTCATAATGTATATCTACTCACATAGAGGATCTACTTCTGAACATTGTCTTAAACTAATCTTTCATATCTCCTTACTGTATACTATCTGGCTTGATTATACTTTGTATCAATCCTCTAGTTGATTAACTGCAACCAGGTTGGTACCTTTATTATCATCGCCACTATAACGTCTGGCAGCTTCCCTTGAGTTGGGACTGGTAAGCTTCTGTCTCTATCCATAGAAGAAACTGCTCCCTAGACATTATCCTACTTAGTCCAGCCATATCATGCTAAGAAACATGAGATCTCGGCTGTAACGACTAACTACTTCCTTGAAGATTACCACATAAAGCTGTAAGGTATAGGGTACTGTTCTATCTATCTAGGCGTCACTATCTCTAAGTAATGAACACCATCCCCATATCTTCTACTGGGGGGAGAACCTCTTAGTTCAAATCTCTAACTACACCAGAGCATCACTAAGCCAGAACCTTCTGTTATGTGCCATAATCTTATGCTCTGTGCCAGAACCTTTGCTCTGTACTAGAGCCCTCTTGATTTTGTACCAGAACCTTATCCTATGAGCCAAAATCCTCTGCTCTGATACTAAAATGAAACATCATCCTTTTCTTATATCTTAGGGACCAAATGGTAGCATCTGGAACTACTTTTAAGGCCATTGGAGTCAAATTACTCAATCTGGAATTTTACTCTTACTGAGTACTGTTCACTATGTAAATTCAAGTGGAGTGACCTGATTTTAAAAAACCATAACTAATTCTAGAAAAATCAAAATTAAGTGGTTCAAATTGTTACACGAAACTAACATAATTCTCTTTCAGGAAAAAATAACTCATTGACCATGCCTTGACCATGTCAACATCAGTAAACACCTGAAGTTTACTGTTCATCCAGCGTTTTTCCCTGATTCTAGCATTTTAGTCCCAACATCTGCACTATCCAATCCCCATCTTCTCTATGATTCTTCAATCCTCTTCTAACATACCTGTGGGATCAGGATTACATAGAGGGGAATGAGATTTCTGGGAAAATCTCAGTCACAAACAGAAACCATACAATGTATGTAACTATATGCTTGATGTTACTATGTGTGTACTTAATGATCATGCTTGCATCATGATAATATACATGCTTTCATGTTACTTAATTATAACAAATGGCCATAGGATAAAAGAAATAGAGCATTACTTAATCATATATGCCTCACATTATCAAGGTAAGAAAATATCACATAAAACATCCAGGCAGTATAAGCATACAAGTAGGTAAGTTTACTACCTGGAGTATAGCCTTTTCTTCTGGCTCTTAGCCTTGCCTCTAAGGTCTCTTCTTTTCATAAGTCAAATCCTATACATAGTATAATAATATATTTATTATTATCCATTATAGCTCTACTTAACTCATGCTCAACTTGGGATAATATCCTTAATTCGACATTCCCCTAACTTTCTTTCTCTCTTTAGCTACTTTTATTAATAGAGATATCTCTATTCTAACCACTAATTGCCTTTTCATTTGAATTAATTGATGTCTTGACTCTACCCTATATAATTTTGTCTTTTGAATACATTTATTAGCTTAGAATTATAAAGTTTTAGTTCCTTAATGGCCTGTTGTATATAACTGAAACATGCCCTCTTTATTTTAAAAAAAATCTCATTTTAACTCAAATGCTTCAAATACTTATTTTTCTATTTAATCCCACACAATTTTTCATTTCACATTTTAAAACTATTGAAAAAATCAAAATTATGAAATTCTTATCACTGTTCATGCTTATGAATAGTATAGAAAGGGTTTAAATTTTCTTTTTTCAATTTCAATGTCTCTAAGGTTCCAATCTTATTCAATCCTGCACAAAATTATTATTTAAATCCAATTGAAGCATTAAATCATTGAAATTTAACTTCCTTGGTCCTGTACATTGGTTGGACAAATAGACTCTTCAATGGAAAAGTTAAGAATATCAATTAAATTCAATAACCAATCATCCAAACTAACTTATCCAAGTGTCATTTACATACTTCTAACTTCATTTAACTCTTCATTCAATATTGCATAGTTTTGGGCAGCAAGCATAGGCCAAGGAAAACCCAACTTCCAACCATTAAAACCTAGGTTTTATCCTTCCAAAACACTTATAAATAAACTAGGAATGATTTCTTACTTTAGGTACTTGCTTGGGTGGATTCTCATTTAATCTTATTTTGAGTTCTCTCTTCATTTTGGCCAGGTTTCCCCAAGGGTCCTCTAGGTGCATAAAATTGCGAAGGAGGAAGGGGATATTTATAGTGAAATTTCAAGGGCTTAGGGACTATTTTACCCCTTAGTTCCTAATTATTACAAACCTTAATTTTGAATTTCATTGATTGCTTTTTAGATTAATTATTCTTAATCATCATTAACTTTATTCTCATATTACTTTAATAAAATGAAGCATAGGGAAAAACTCTTCTCCCTTGCTCTTGGTGCCATGTGGAAAAGGTCTCACTTGGAGACCTCAAATGCCTCCTTGACTTTCTTAGATTATCTTCTTTTTAAAAGTTATAAAATATCTTAAAATTTGTCTTAAGCTCCAAGACACTAACTTGGGCTTCTAGGGTCTTCATGGGATACCATTTGGGCCTCCTCTTGAGTCCAATTGCTAACTAACACAAATCCCAAGGCACTTCCCTTTACTTGATACCTTAAACCATCCTGATTTTTGAGATAAATTCTATATAATTCTTTTTAGGGTTTTGATATTTTTAAAAATTCACTCTAATATTAAATTAATTTCTTGGCAAAATCTCATAATTTTCTAAGAACCAGAATATGTTTTCTTTAAATTCTTTATCAGTATTATTTTTTACCTTAAATTCCATAATAAATTTTACAAAACTCTTTTTTTACTTCTATTAGTTTTATAAATTCTTACATTAATTATAAGAATTTATTATAAAATTTTATCTAATTCTGAATTACGAAAGATCCTATAATAATTTTCAGACTTTATAAATTAATATGAATTTAACGGAATCTTAAATCATAATTCTGATAGGTAAGCCTGACCCAAATTTTATTCTCTATTTACTAGTAATATTTGGGACTGTAATATTTTTGGGCAATTTTGGTCCTTTTCTGGATCAACTTTTTATAATTATACTTTTGCCCTTGAATTTGGCAAAATTGTACTTTAGTCCTTGAAATTTCCAAATTCCATTTTAGTCCTTTTCTATCAAATTTGAAACTCTAATTTGGTACCAAAAATCTTAAAATTCTATTTAGATCCATTTTCTATTTTTCCTTGAATTTTCTATATTTAACTTTTGTCCAAGTGACATATACATCCTTAGGCTTTATAACTTTATACCTTTCCTTTCTTCTTCTAACTTTATAACTATCTAATTATTGTTACAATTCCTTCCAAACCTCTTTCCACTATGAGTATTATACAGATAAGAAAAATTATGATGTGACATCTAAAAAGCTTGAGGATGGTATTTTTGTTGTATTGCCACTACTACAAAAAATGCTTTCTAAATAGGTTAAAAATTGTGATCTATATCGGACAATACCTAGTGTATAAATGGACCGTTTAGAAAGTGTACACTTTTTAAATCGGGCGGTTCACCAGTATAGAAAGTGTAGAATTTAGACCAGTCCCTTTTAAAATTTGGCATAGAATTTGCTAGTGTCTACACTGGTTGAACATATTCCTTTTGAATGGTTGCTGTAGATTTATGACTTTTTTATACCGATTGTGTTTTCACCCGGTGTAGATTAATGAATTGTTTACACCGGTTGTGTTTACACCTGGTGTAGATTAATAAATTTTCTACACCTCACTATAAAGATAACCGGTTTATATGTTGTCATATTTACATACTATTTCTACTCCTGCTGGTGTATATATTGTTTCATTAACCCTGTCCCTTGAAACTTCATGAATAAATTGCCCAAATATACTGACTCAAAGAGACAATAGCAGAGGCAAAGTTCAAGATGGCAGAGACAGATCTTCAATTGCTCATTACATTATTCATTTAATAGAATTCAATAAAAAATACAATTATTTGAACAGAAAAATAAAAAATGTATTCTGGTAATGACAAATACTATTGAGAAAGAATCATTTGAACAAAAAACTCAACCCAAATATTGCGCAGGTCCTCAATATCTTGTTTAGGAAATGGGTCGATTAATTAAACATCTGAAACATCAAATTAAAATAAAAGAAATTAAAGCATTACTAAGATATATTAAATTGATCAGAAATATATGAAATCATTAAAAACACAATTTACCTCCTCAGTTAGGTCAGCCCTATTTGACAAGATAATATTGATCATGTGTCTAACCATATAGAAGCTGCACAAGTTGCTTTATTTAGGTTGCCTTTGACTCTGTAATATAAACATGAACAAAATTATGTGTCATTAGCAAAAAACTGCGTGGAGCATAAGACTTAACACTTTTATTACCTACGGTGGGATCCATTTAGGGTCCCTCACCGAGTTGGCTTTCTTAAGACCCTTGCAATTACAAATGTCCTTATATCCCTATGCCAAAGTTATGAACTTAGTAACCATTTTATTACAAAGACCATATTTAATTTATTACAAACACCATTGTTCTGTAAGGAAGAAAACTCACATGTTCATAATCTTCTTGTCATCAATCGATGGCTTATAGTGGAAGGAGCATAAAAAGAAAATTTTATAAGTATGCTTACATAGTATGATCAATTGTTAATGATTACTGTAGAAAATAATTAAACAATAATGACTATTAGCATTAAGCAAATATAAACTTAGTATGCAAAAACTAAAATATTATTATTCTTACTCCTGCATATATGGTGTGAAAAAATAATCAATATCAGTTTCACAAACCTCCTTGCAATGTACTAAAGTCTTGAAGATTAGGAGGTCCATTTTGAATAAATCTAAAATGGGCATAGGAATCTGAACTGACCTTGTTTGCCCTTGGAAACCAACTTAGCTTGTATATACCTCCAGTTAATGTAAACACGATGTTAGTTAATGCAAACACTCAACTTGTATGAATTTTGTTATGACATAAATTTACATTTAAATTAGATTTACATTAAAATACTTGGACACACCCAGAGGTTAGTTCATTCCTAGGAGTAATAACATATTTCACATCTACATGGTTAATAAAGGCAGCAGCCCCTGTGTCACCCACAACTGAATCCATAGGTAATATATCCACTTGGAACGTTTTGTCTGATGCCAATTGAATCACACATTGCATGGAACTCAAATTGGGAGGTGTGGGAAGTTTGATTGGGTATAACGCGATATGATCCGAAACAAGATGCTTTGGCCATAATATGAAAGTCCCTTTGCTTGACTCACAGTCTTCACCTCATCATCAGAATTAGCAAAAATTTGGATGTGGTAGACAGTTTACCCTAAGATATAGATGGAACCATGTGCCACTATATCACATCCTTACTTTTAACCTCAATTATACTTTACTAGAAGTTATTAGAACCAATTACATGATCATTTGCTTTAGAAACATCTATTTTCAAAATAATTGCTCTCGGGTACTGTTCTCGCTACTGTTCATTTGGTAATTCCAGAACATATACCCTACTTTGACAATTCATAATTAAATGTAGAAAAATAAAAAAAAGTTGGTTCCAATTTCAAATGAAAACTCTTTCATGAAAATTTTAAGAAAAAAAATATAAGATTGAGGCTCCATTGTCCCAACCACATCAGTTTATTTGTTGAAAATCACTGTTTATTTGGTAAATCTGGAAGTTCCAGTTTCTTTACCTTAAATTTAAAAATTCATTTCTCTTTCGTTACTTGTCCAAATGAATCGTGTTACCTATGTATTTAAATCTCTAAACGTGCTCTTTAAGGTCACAAAATTTCATGGAAAAATAATTCATTTACTATACCAAATTCACGTCAGAAGGTCACTGCCTCCAGTTGTTTATTTCCTCTTGATTCTAGATTTTAACTTCAAATTAGAAAAATCATAACAATTTGAATACTTAACCAATTGAGGCATTCTTGGTGTCCATTTAAAGCGCTATATCTTAAATATAATCATGCCAAATTTCAAGTTCAAACTCATTGATTAAAGTGTAATAATCATCATTAAACCACCACGGCCTCATAATATAATTACATAATGATACAGAATACATCCATCCTATCCTTTCAAAGTGACATGTAACTCATGTAACTGATCATACAAGTTCAACCATCTATATTTACCCTTTTTCCTTGTGAGGTTCTAGTACCTATGACATGGTTATACATATGAAGGGAATGAGATTTCATGCAAATCCCAATAGCAAGTTACACAAACCATAATATCATGCATGATTAATTGCATGCTTAACATGTTATCATGAGATAGGAGCTACTTCATAATGGTACATAAGCAAGCAAACTCTAACATGCATATTGTCATGACATAACTTGCAAGGAGTTGCAATCATTCATACTTCATCATCAACATGATGGCACATTCTCATGCTCAACCAAACATCATAACTAACAAGCAAGCAAACAATTAAGCAAACATGAAACTATAGTTAGGTATTCTTGCTACCTCTTAGCTATCCTTGTCAAGGTCTTCTTGATATGATTTCCTTCCTTCACAAATGTCAAAATCTAGCCATTACAAAGTAACATCAAGTTACAACTCAACTTGAAACCAATTCCAAGACTAGGTTTTCACTAACTTTCTTTCTTTCTCTATTTATATGTCATACTTCTATCTTTCCAAAATAAATTCTCATAGTTCATTTCCACATAATTTTTCATATAGAATCCAAATATGAAACCATAATTTCCAAAATCAAAACACATCACAAGTTGCTGCTCTTGACCGAAGTGTATGCTCTTGTTTTCCAAAATTCACATTTTGATTCATATGCTTCCAATACTTGTTCTCCTACTCTATCCCCACACAATTTTCCATTTTAAACTCATCTGAAGCATCAAAATCATGAAATTCCAACATATGAACAGTTTCATGTACAGTAACAGCCAAGAACACAAAACCCTAATTACAAACATACTTGAATTTCAAGCTTATACCACTTGATTCTAGCTTATTTAAACTTATCTAAACTATCCATAACATAAAACTCATATTCTAACCATATATAGACAGCACTTCAAGCAGCAACCATAAGAAAAATATGGCACAAAAACCCCTTAGAATTAAGGGCTAGCTTGCTAGATAAAGCTCAAGATCAAGGGAGATAATTACATTGATTGTTGCTTCAAGTTGTGTGCTTTTTTCTTGGTTGAATGGAGATTTTGCAAGAGTTTCCCTATTGTTCTTCAAGCATGCCAAAACCAATCTGAATGATGGGGTATTTATAGATGAGCTTGAGTGGAAATGGATGACCAAGATTGGTTTAGTTACTATTTGTTCTAATGGTCCATATTCATTCTTGCACAAACTTGCCCTAGAAGCCATGCCTTTTGACGCCATGCATGACATCATTTAAGGCCATGTGTGGATAAAAAATTAAAATATACTTATAGGAAAAATTCTAGTCTAGTCTGGTACCGATTGGAGCAATTTCACAAAAACCAGACTGTTTTATGTTCTTAATTTTTATAATATTCTAGGATATGTATTATGTCTTATAAATCAATATATAGGTTCCTCGTACCATTGACATTGTTAGACTAGATGTCTAGATTCCTCATACCATTGATATTGTTAGACTGAGTATTTATATGTCATCCATCCCTTGAAAAATGATCAAAATACCCTTGGTGTCCTTTCTTACACTATATTAACTATAAGGGCATAATTGTCATTTTACCCCTCTTTGTACTATCTCAAGGCATATACTGGCTCTAACTAATCATATTTATACTATATGGAACATTTTTAGCCTATCCAGAATGACCAAAATACCCTTCATCCATCACTGGTATAATTTGGTTATCTATGGGCATTTTTATAATTACGCACTTTTCCTGGACTGCTCTGAACCCTAGCCCACTTAACTATCCAGTCACCTTATTGGGCATATGTTGGTTCCATTTGGGCCTTGGTATGGGCTCATTGCCTTTATGGCATAAATCCCAATGAATCTCTCCCGACCATATTTATCGGGTATTTTATTTCACCGTAAAATCCCGTAAGAATTCTACAGGATTCCTTTTCTAACTCTGTCAGTTTTATAAATTCTTATATTAAATATATGAATTTATCATAAGGTTTCATCTAATTCTAAGGTTTAAAAAATACCGTAATAATTCCTTCTAACTTCAGGAATTTAATTAATTAATTGGGACCTCAAATCAAAATTATGTGACTCCTTAAACTGACTGGAATAACTTTGTGTATCTACTGGTAAAATTTGGGTTTAATATGATTTTGGAAATTTTTGGCCTGTCTTAATTCAACTTTTCCATAATAATATTTAGGTCCCTAACTTTTTGTTTAATTACATATATGTCCCTAAACTTTTGTTATTTGTATTTAGGTCCCTCCTTTTATTTCTACTTTCACTTTTCACCTTCAACCTTTTCTAATCTATGTTTAGGTCCCTAAATTTTCTTTAGTTAATAATCCTTCTCTTTCTTTTCTCAATCTGATACAGTTTATTCCAAAAATCTCTTGCCCATTTCATATAAACTGTACAGTTATATTAGGTAAGAAAATTGGGGTTATGACATTTCTCTCCCCCTTAAAATAAATTTTATCCTTAAAATTTATGTTACATATACGCTAAGAAAATAGTTTAGGATATGCTTCCTTCATCCTTTCTTCTGCTTCCCAGGTAGCTTCATTCTCTGTTAATCCCTTCTATCTTAACTAGAGAGATTTGCTTATTTTGCAACTGCTTGACCTTTCTATCGATATTATGTACTGGTCTGACTTCATAAGTTAGGTCATCTCGTAGTGCAACATCATCCTGCTCAATCACATGTGATGGATCTGGAATATACTTCTTTAACTGGGAAACATGGAATACATAATGGATCTTGTTGAGATTTGGAGGAAGAACTGACTTGTAAACCACTGATCCTATTCTTGTGAGGATCTGGAATGGCCCAATGTATCTAGGATGTAGCTTCTTCACTTTGATTGATCATCCGGCTCCTGTAGTTAGAGTCAAATTAAGGAATACATGCTCTCTTTCAAATTCCAACAGCTCCCTTCTGATATCAGCATAACTTTTCTGTCTGCTCTAAGCCGTTAGCAATCTTTCTTTGATTTTATGGATCTGTGCTGTTGTCTGATCTACTATATTAGGACCAAATATCCTCCTTTCACTCAACTCCACCCAGGACAAGGGAGATCTATATTTGTGTCCATAAAGTGCCTCAAATGGGGCCATCTGGATACTAGCCTGATAACTGTTGTTATAGGCAAAATTTATTAATGGCATATGGACATCCCAACTCCCTTTGAAATCCAAGACACATGCTCTCAACATAACCTCTAGGGTTTAGATCGTTCTCTCAGATTGATCATCTGTCTTAGGATGATAAGCTGTACTAAATCTGAGAGTAGTGTCCATTTCTTTATATAAAGTCCGCCAAAAGTTTGACGTAAATTGAGGATCTCTGTCAGATATGATACTACTGGGAATACCATATAGTCTGACAATCTCCCTTACATACAATTTTGCTAGCTTCTCAAGAGAATCTTTCTTGCTAATTGCTAGGAAATAAGCTGACTTTGTTAATCGGTCAATTACTACCCATACAACATCATGCTTAGTAGAAGTCATGGGCAGTCCCTCAACAAAATCCATGGCAATATTGTCCCATTTCTACTCAGCTAACTTTGGTGGCTACTGTCATATCCCTAAATTTCTTACCTGATATAGCTGTACAGTTTATCTATAATAGATATGAAATTCTTCAAGTAAACTGTATCAGATTGAGAAAAGAAAGAAAGGAATTATGAATTAAGGGAAATATAGGGACCTAAATGCAATGTGAAAAAGGTTAAAGGCCAAAAGTTAAAGTAGAAACAAAAGTTGAGCAAAAAGTGGCAATTTTTAAAAGTTTAGGGACCTAAATGTAAATATACAAAAAGTCAGGGACCTAAATGTAATTATAGAAAAGGTCAACCAGGAAAGGCTTAAGACTGTCTGGAAGTATTCCATTTCCACACTTCATCAATAAATAGAGGAAGATAAACTGGTTAATCTAGCATAATATATAAATTTTATTAGAGTCCCAGATAATAAATATTTATCTTATAGTCTGAAAGTTATTTAAAATTTTATCAGATCTCATAGACTTTTGATATAAAGGGATAAGTTACAGGAAGGTGTGCCTCATGACAACAGATGTCATGAATCTGACAAGACCCTGAAATGAGCTCTGTAGGAAAAGTTATACCCATATTTGTGAATTTTGACGGGAGTTTGAGAACACCCGTTATTCGATTATAGAACCTAGCAGTAAATAAGTCTAGATAGAATGAACTCATATAGCCTCATATTTAGGCCTATGATAACGCCAAGGAGGCCCAAAACTTAGGGTACCAGTTCATCAATAGAAGGAGCCAGTGTCCAGGAAAAGTGTGAAATTACGAAAATACCCCTAGATGCCCATATTGCACCAGTGATGGATGGAGGGTATTTTGGTCATCTGGGATAGGCTAAAAATGTGGCACATGGTATAAATATGATTAGTTAGAGCCAGTATATGCCATAAGGTAGTACAAAGAGGGGTGAAATGATAATTATGCCCTTAGGGTTAATATAGTGCAAGAAAGGACACTAAGGATATTTTGATCATGTTCCAAGGGATGGATGGTAGATAAATATTCAGTATATCAATGTCAAAGGTATGAGAAGACTAGACATTGATTTCCAGGACAAAATACATATCCTGGTATATTATAAAAAAATTAGGAACAGAAAACAGTCTGGTTGTTGTGAAACTACTCCGATCGGTACCGGATTGGACTGAAATTTTTCCAGAAGCTTCCTTACATGAAAATGGCACCACATGCCCCTATGAGCTGTCCCTTATGATGTCATAATTATTCTTTTTGAAAAAAGTTAAATTCAAGATTAAATGTGAGCCCTTAGATCAAATAGTGTACAAATCAATCTTGACCATCCATTTTAACCCAAATTCATCTATAAATACCCCCTATTCAACCAAGAAAGAAGCACACAAAGTGAAGCAACAATCAAGTAATCATCTCCCTTGATCTTGATCTTTGTTCTAGCAAGTTAGCGCATAGTTTTTAAGGGTTTTTATGCTATATTTCCCTTATGGTTGCTGCTAGAAATACTGCTCATATATGGTTAAAATATGAGTTTTATGTTATGGATAGTTTAGATAAGCTTAAACAAGCTAGAACCAAGTGGTATAAGCTTGGGAATTCAAGTAGATTTGGATTTAGGGTTTTGTGTTCTTGCTTGTATTGTATGTGGCACTGTTCATATGATGTAATTTCATGATTGTGATGCTTCTAATGAGTTTAAAATGGAAAATTGTGTGGGGATAAAGTAGGAGAACAACTTATATTGGAAGCATTGGAATCAAAATGTGAATTTTTGGAAAAAGGAGGGCTTGCTTCGGTTTGGTACTGTAACAATTGGAATGTTTTGATTTTGGAAATTCTGATTTTATATTTGGATTCTAAATAAAAAATTATGTGGAAATGAACTATGAGAATTTATTTTGGAAAGATGGAAGTATGAAACATAAAAGAGAGAAAGAAAGGAAGTTAGTGAAAACCTAGTCTTGGATTTGGTTTCAAGTTGAGTTGTAACTTGATATTATTTGGTAATGGCTAGATTTTGACATTTGTGAAGGAAGGAAATCATCCCAATAAGGTCTTAACCAAGATAGCTAAGAGGTAGCAAGAATACCTAACTATAACTCATGTTTGTTTAATTATTTGCTTGCTTGTTGATTATGGTGTTTGGTTGAGCATGAGATTGTGTCATCATGTTGATGATGAAGTATGAATGATTGCAACTCCTTGCAAGTTATTTTATGACAATATGCATGTTAGAGTTTGCTTATGCACCATTATGAAGTAGCTCCCATATCATGATAACATGTTAATCATCCAATTAATCATGCATGATATTATAGTTTGTGTAACTTGTTATTAGGATTTCCATGAAATCTTATTCCTTCCATATGAATAACCATGTTATAGATGCTAGAACTTCACAAGGAAAAAGGGTAAGCATAGATGGATGAGTTTGTATAATGAGTTACAATACTTATGGAAGCATATGATAGCATGTATGGATGAATGATGTATGACTCTGTATTTTTGGTTTAAGGTCGTGATGGTGTGACGATGGTTAGGACACCTTAATCAATGAGTTTTAACCTAAACTTTGGTATTATTATATTTAAGATACAGATATTTAAATGGACACCAAGAAAGACTCAATTGGTTAATAATTCTATTTGTTATGATTTTTCGAATTTTGAATTAAGATCTGGAATTGAGATAAAACGAGTATTGAGAGGCAGCAATGTTCACATAATGATTTTATATATCGAATGAAAGAATTTTTCTATGAAATTTTATGAGATTAAAGAGAACGTCTAGAGCTTCAAATCCGTAGGCAACATGGTTCATTTGGATAAGTAACCAAAGAGAAATGAATTTTTGAAGTTAAGGCAAAGAAACTGAAACTTCCAGATTTTACCAAATGAATAGTGATTTTAACCAATAAACTGATTTCATGTGGACAAGAAAATCTCAGTTTCATATTTTTTCCTCAAATATATATGAAAGAGCTTTCATTAGAAATTGAAACCACGTTATTTGATTTTTTTACAATTAATTATAAATTTTCAAAGTATGGTACATATTCTGGAATTACCAAATGAACAGTAAAAGTGAACAGTACCGAGAGCAATTCTTTTGACAATGGATGTTTTCAAAGGAAATGATCATGTAATTAGTTCCAATGACTTATAATAAAGTATAATTGAGGTTAAAACTAAGGATGTGATAGTTGCAATTTCCCTGCTAGCCTTTGGTGCTCAACTTTCACCTTCTAACATGTTAAGCACTTTGACACATAAGCCACAACATCCTTCTTTAATCCAGGCCACCAAAATAAACTTTTAACATCATGATACATCTTGGTCATACCTGGATGTACTCTATATTTGCTTTTCTGTGCCTCATCTAATATCTTCTCTCTGAATCCCATTGCATTGGGAATATATGATCGTCCCCTAAATCATAGCAATCTATCCTGGGACACATCAAAATTCTTAGTTTCCCCTCTTTCCAGCTTACTCTTGAAAATCTCTGCAAGCTTATCATGCTCCTGAGCTTCTTTTATCTCATCCTCGATAAAAGCTTTAATATGTGCTCCTCATAAGAACTTTCTACTGTCTGCATTTGGTATAAAGGACTCAAATCTCGAACAACTTCTATTAATTCTAGCTCTTTGATCATTAAACTTGCCACTTGCACCACCTTTCTGCTTAAGGCATCGGCTACAACATTTGCTTTTACTAGATGGTACTTAATATAGAAATCATAATCCTTTAGAAATTTCATCCATCTCTGCTGCCTCATGTTCAATTCTTTCTGATCTTGTAGATACTTTAGGCTTCTGTGGTCACAGTACAGCTCTATGGTAACTCTATACAAGTAATGTCTCCAGGTCTTGAGAGCATACACTACCACTATAAGCTCCAGATCATGAGTGGGATAGTTCTCTTCATGTGGCTTTAGCTGCTAAGAAGCATAGGCTACCACTCGACCCTACTACATTAACACACATCCCAACCCCTACTTACTAGCATCAGTATAGACTACATAAGTTTGTGTTTAGTCTGGAAAATCAGCACATGAGTCATGGTTAACCTCTGCTTTAATTATTGAAAATTATCCTCGCACTTCTCATCCCACTTGAACTACTGATTCTTTCTAGTCGACTTGGTTAAAGGTAGAGAAATTCGAGAAAAGTCCTTAATAAATCTTCTGTAATACCTTGCTAGCCCAAAAAACTTCTAATCTCTCTCACTGTCCTTAGTTGTTCCTAGCTTAACACTGCTTCAACTTCACTAGGATCTATAGCTACCCCTTCATGGGATATGACATGACTGAGAAATTTGACTTCTTGAAGCCAAAACTCACATTTACTAAGCTTAGCATAGAGTCATTTTTCTTTAAGAGTACTAAGAACAATCCTCAAATGTTCTTCATGCTCTTCAGCAGATTTGGAGTACACTAGGATATCATCAATGAAGACCATAACAAACTAATCTAGATAAAGCCTAAAGATTATGTTTACATAATTCATGAAAATTGTAGGTGCATTCGTTAGACCAAAGGGCATTACTAGAAATTCAAAATGAGCATAGCGAGTCCTGAATGCAATCTTTGAAATATCATCTGCTTTAATTATGAGTTAGTGATAACCTAATCTCAGGTCAATCTTGGAGAATATACTTGCTCCTACCAACTAGTCCAGCAAATCATCAATCCGGGGAAGAGGGTACTTATTCTTAACATTAATCTTATTCAATTCCCGATAGTTAATGCATAGTCTGAGACTACCATCATTCTTCTTAATGAATAACACTAGAGCACCCCACGGAGACACACTGGGTCGGATAAAACCCTTCTTTAGAAGCTCCTCAATCTGCTTCATTAGTTCAATCATCTCATTGGGAGCCATACAATATGGGGCTTTAGATACTAGTCCAGTTCCAGGTACAATGTCGATTGCAAACTCTATTTCTCGCTCTAGAGGCAATCCTTGAATCTCCTTTGGAAAGACTTTAGGAAATTCTTTAACTACTAGAATCGTTTCAATTCCTTCATTTATGTCTGCTTGAATAGAAAAGAAAACCATATATCCCTGACATCCTTTCTGTAGACATTTATCTGTCTGAGCCCCCGTTAGGAAATTCAGTCTCACTTTTGGATTCATATTCGTGGCTTGTGACTCACCCTCCTTAATGACTCACCACCATGACATCATCAAAGGACACCTCAGGGGACACCTCAGGGCATATGTGGTGAAATTGGTGAGGCCCTTGGGACACCTCACTAGCTGACTCAGCCTTTTCAGAGAATTCTAGAGTCTTTTCCTAGAATGAGCGGCCGAGATTGTGCCACGTGTCCCTCTTACTTTTTCTCCTTTCTCTAATCTCATGGCATGTGTCCTTAAATTTTCTTCTTTTCCTATAATTATGCCATGTGGCACCTTGTGGGTCCCTTTTATGCCACCTCATGATTCCAGATCACTTTTCCTAGTTCTATGTTTAACCGAGTCACTTTACTTTATAGAAAAATACTAAAATATTATTTTAATGTCTCTTAAACCCCATAAATATTGGGCCTACGTTTTTGGACTTTTAAATATTATCTTGGGTTTCTAACCAAGCCCAAGCACTCTGGTGTCTCGGTTCCCAATAAATACATCTTACTTTTCTATTATGTCCACAGGGACTTTCACTATTTTCCCTAAATTTTTACTCTCTTGCAGTTTAGTCCCTAAACATCATTTTTATACTTCCGGGACTCCTGCATAATAGGGCCTAGTAGCCTTCCTTTTTTAGGCTATATACTGGGCTTCTAGGGCTAAAAATTGGGATATGACATTTTTCATAATATAAATGCATGTACAATAGATCACAGTAACATTTATAGGTACAGTCTTACATTATGCTTTCTCATAATTGATCCTAATAAACTCCCCTATCATATAGATCTAGTCATGAATGTCCTTATAAGGTTTCTCCTCAAAGTACTGATCTAGACCTACTCTCCATGTCACTGTGAGAAGTAAGATATCATCCATGATATTAGTCCAATCTTCTAGGGTAAGGGTATCTGGATCATAAGGTTAATAGGCTTCTCGTACTCTTGTTATGAAGTCATTATAAATTCTATAATCCTGATCTACCTCTCTAACCAATATTCTTCCTATGTCATATAGCTATCTAGCTAGTTTTACTGCTTTCTTGAATTGTTCTTCACCCATATCCTCCCCAGGGGTTAGCTATATAACCTAGTGGTTATCCAAATATATCTCTACCATTGGCTTCTTCGTTCCACTAGGACCAAGGATATCTATATGGTCTGGTATATAGCTAGGTCTAGGTACCTTAGCTGTATGGCTAGGTCCAGGTACATCAATTGAGTTAGGTACTTGACTTTGACTAGGAACATCTACCTCCACAGGCTGCCTATGTACAGGTTCTGTAGAATCCCCGACATAGGAGTAACCCTCATCAGACTGTTCTTCCTAAGGGTCTACCATATCTCTGTTATCTACCTGATCTACATCCCCCTCTGTACTAGGGTCAGCTTCTTCAAGTGGTACAACATTAATAGGTAAGGCTGGAATAGGTTCCTCAGGTATCTCCTCATCTGATGACTCATCCATCCCATTTGATCTAACTAAAGAGCTATCTAACCTGCCCAATTCTAATTCACTACTAGAATTTCTGATATGAATCACTGGAGGAAGCCTAAACTCTGGATCATTTACCAAAGCCTCAACCACCTCTGGGTTCAACCCTGATCTATCTTAACTAAATACCTCTGTATAGGGTAGCCTTGGTTTACTGTAGTCTCTGAAGTTCTAGACTCAACCATCTTTACCCTGCAATAACTAACTTAGAATCAATTATGCAGATGTTTACTTATACATTAGTCTATAAATAATATATTCAGAGCATTTTCTAAGCCAGAATCCTTTGTTCTGATACCAAAATGTCACATCCTTACTTTTAACCTCAATTGTACTTTACTAGAAGTTATTGGAATCAATTACATGAGCATTTACTTTGGAACATCCATTTTCAAAAGAATTACTCTCAGGGTACTGTTCACACTACTGTTCATTTGATAATTTCAGGACATGTACCCTACTTTAAAAATTTAGAATTAAATGTAGAAAAATTGAAATAAGTTAGTTCCAATTTCAAATGAAAGCTCTTTCATGAAACCTTGAAGGAAAAATAAAAGATTGAGGCTCCATTGTCCCAATGACATTATTTTATTCGTTAAAGGAAAAACTCATTCATTTACTATACCAAATTATAGTCGAAAGGTCACTGCCTCTAGTTGTTTATTTCCTCTTGATTCCAGATTTTAACTTCAAATTAGAAAAATCATAACAATTTGAATACTTAACCAATTGAGGTATTCTTGGTGTCCATTTAAAGAGCTATATCTTAAATATAATCATGCCAAATTTCAAGTTTAAACTCATTGAGTAAAGTGTCATAATCATCATCAAATCATCACGGCCTCAGCACATAATTATAGAATCATACAGAATACATCCATCATATCCTTTCAAAGTGACATATAACTCATGTAACTGATCATACAAGTTCAACCATCTATGTTTACCCTTTTTCCTTGTGAGGTTCTAGTACCTATGACATGGTTATGCATATGGAGGGAATGAGATTTCATGAAAATCCCAATAGCAAGTTACACAAACCATAATATCATGCATGATTAATTGCATGCTTAACATGTTATCATGAGATGGGAGCTACTTTATAATGGTACATAAGCAAGCAAACTCTAACATGCATATTGTCATGACATAACTTGCAAGGAGTTACAATCATTCATGCTTTATCATCAACATGATGACACATTCTCATGCTCAACCAAACATCATAACTAACAAGCAAGCAAACAATTAAGCAAACATGAAACTATAGTTAGGTATTCTTGCTACCTCTTAGCTATCCATGTCAAGGTCTTCTTAAGATGATTTACTTCCTTCACAAATGTCAAAACCTAGCCATTACAAAGCAACATCAAATTACAACTCAACTTGAAACCAATTCCAAGACTAGATTTTCACTAACTTCCTTTCTTTCTCTATTTTATGTTTCATACTTTCATCTTTCCAAAATAAATTCTCAAGTTCATTCCCACTTAATTTTTCATGTAGAATCCAAATATAAAATCAGAATTTCCAAAATCAAAACACACCACAAGTTGCTACTCTTGACCGAAGTAAATGCTCTTGTTTTCCAAAATTCATATTTTGATTCCCATGCTTCCAATACATGTTCTCCTACTTTATCCCCACACAATTTTCCATTTTAAACTCATTGGAAGCATCAAAATCATGAAATTACAACATATGAACAGTTTCACATACAGTAACAGCCAAGAACACAAAACCCTAATTACAAACATACTTGAATTTTCAAGCTTATACCACTTGATTCTAGCTTGTTTAAACTTATCTAAACTATCTATAACATAAAACTCATATTCTAACCATATATAGACAGCACTTCAAGCAGCAACCATAAGGAAAATATGGCACAAAAATCCCTTAGAATTAAGGGCTAGCTTGCTAGAATAAAGCTCAAGATTAAGGGAGATAATTACCTTGATTGTTGCTTCAAGTTGTGTGCTTTTTTCTTGGTTGAATGGAGATTTTGCAAGAGTTTCCCTATTGTTCTTCAAGCATGCCAAAACCAATCTGAATGATGGGGTATTTATAGATGAGCTTGAGTGGAAATGGATGGCCAAGATTGGTTTAGTTACTATTTGTTCTAATGGTCCATATTCATTCTTGCACAAACTTGCCCTAGAAGCCATGCCTTTTGACTCCATGCATGACATCATTTAAGGTCATGTGTGGGTGAAAAATTAAAATATACTGATAGGAAAAATTTTAGTACAGTTCGGTACCGATCAGATTAGTTTCACAAAAACCAGACTGTTTTCTGTTCCTCATTTTGATAATATTCCAGGATATGTATTATGTCCTGTAAATCAATTTCTAGGTTCCTCATACCATTAAAATTGTTAGACTAAGTATTTATCTACCATCCATCCCTTGAGAAATGACTAAAATACCCTTGGCGTCCTTTCTTGCACTATATTAACCCTAAGGGTATAATTGTCATTTTACCCCTCTTTCTACTATCTCAGGGCATATATTGGCTCTAACTAATTATATTTATACTATATGGGATGTTTTTAACCTGTCTAGAATGACCAAAATACCCTCTATCCATCACTGGTACAATCTAGTCATCCAGGGGTATTTTTGTAATTTCGCACTTTTTATGGACTACTCTGGACCCTGGCCCACTTAACTATACAGTCACCTTATTGGGCCTATGTTGGCTCCATTTAGGCCTTGGTATAGGCTCATTGCCTTTATGACACAAATCCCAATGAATCTCTCCCGGCCATATTTATCGGGTATTTTATTTCACCGTAAAATCACGTAAGAATTCTACATGATTCCTTTTATGACTCTGTTAGTTTTATAAATTCTTATATTAAGTATAGGAATTTATCATAAGGTTTCATCTGATTCTGAAGTCTAAAAAATATTATAATAATTCCTTCTGACTTCAGTAATTTATATCAATTAATCAGGACCTCAAATCAAAATTCTATGAGTCCTTAAACTGACTGGAATAACTTTATCTATCTACTGGTAAAATTTGGGTCTAATCTAATTTTGGGTATTTTTGGCCTGTCTTGGCTCAACTTTTCCATAATTATATTTAGGTTCCTGACTTTTTGCTTAATTATATTTAGGTTCTTAAACTTTTAGTTATTTGCATTTGGGTCCCTCCTTTTGTTTCTACTTTCACTTTTCACCTTCAACCTTTTGTAATCTACGTTTATGTCCCTAAATTTTCCTTAGTTAATAATCCTTCTCTTTCTTTTCTCAATTTGATACAGTTTATTCTAAGAATCTTATGTCCATTTCATATAAACTGTACAGTTACATCAGGTAAGAAAATTGGGGATATGACACACTAACCTTCTGATAGGATCCTCCACATATAGATCACAAGGTTCAGCATCCTCTGACACCTTTTATAGCCATGCAACAGTTCCCTTTAGTACTAGGATGAGCTGCATGTGAGAGCATTTGGGTGGCACTTGGCTCCTGTTACCGTGATGTCAACATGGACAATATTTCTTCCTTGATCTTTGCCAACCCCCTTGTAATTGTGCTTGAATTAAAGCTTCTGTCTATGCCCTAAGCTCTCTGCCCAAGCCTCTGCCTTAGCATCTTCCCTCACGGTGGATAACAATGATTCCAACTCTACCCTCCAGACATATGGGGAATGTCGTGGAGATGCTCCAAAAAAATCTCTTATACTGACACTTCCAACTCCCCTAACATGACCCCATGCTCTTGCTTGCCCATGGCAACAGTCAAGATATCATTCCTAGCATCTAACTTGAAGGAGCCATGGGCTTCTTGTTATTTAAGATCAACCTATAACATGAATATAGAAAACATAAGAAATAATATAATTAGTAAATGATCCACTCCTTTTTTGGTGAGTGTAACCACTTATCTTCATGACATATTAGAGATGGGGGAGCGAGAGTAACACTAGGACTAGACTCAGTAGCCTTTTCCATCCTCTTCCTCTTGGCCCCCAACAAGTCTTTTTCATCCTTCGCATAACCCCCTCGAGACATTGTGTGGGGGCAATCATTCTTGAGAGCGTGTTAAATGGCTTTTGCTCTTTTATCCTACAAGACTTAAAGTAGTTAATCGCCAATACATAGAAAAGGAAGAAACATGAAAAATGCAAGATTCCTTATCAACTCACTGTAGCTTCTGTAGTAGTCTAAAGCCTAACAAATTCTTTCCAAGTAGCTTTGTCAATGAATTGATACTTGCTATATAGAGAAGGATGAGGCTGACCATCTTTATCCTGGCCATGCACATACTGATGAGCTAGTTGTGTCTTGAATGCCCTCTAACGCTCATTACAATAAGATAACATCTTCTTTAAGACTTCATTGTTTGGAACATCGTAAATGAGCTGTAATAATTTCTATTGAAAGCAGAGTTATCAACAAATAGTTATATTTTTTAGTATTGGTCTGCATACAATATACAATAAGTAGTTCTTATACCCAGATAGAGTCCTAAATTTGATTCTTATCGTGATTATCAACATCATCCCAAGTCTGTATGGCGATGTTAGTCTTATTGCATGCTAGAGCTTGACATAACTCATGTACTTTATCCTATGTTCACCCATTGGGTTCCAACGTGTGTCAAACTCAATCGATTGTAATTTCCCTTCCATCTTATCTTTCGAAATATCTTTCAATCGCATCACACTTCTACCCCTCCTTTGGTTAGAGTAGCTTGGAGCATCGTTAGCCTCATTCTAATTACTACTACCCCCCATATTTCCAAATATGCAATAACAAAAACAAACATGGTAAACACAAAAGAATGACTGACCATAACGAAAGAAGTGCAAGCATTTATCGTAGAAAACTACAAAACCTAGATTGAATGAACACGTAAAAGGTGAAGCACGTACATAAGAAAATAAGTGTCTATAACATGTACACGGCAAAGCACAACGAGATTGAGAACAGAGAATAATGACTAACCACAGCGAAGCAAGATAAAAACCATAGAGCACGATGACTGGTGTAATGATAGACAACATAAAAACTAAGACTGCATCAACCTGAGAAATGACAAAGGAAGAGACGCGCCAAGGGACGGGCTTCGATAAATTATTTTAATTTAAGACTTTTTACACCCGTTAGCATTTAATCTAGTTTAAAAATCATATTTTGAATATGAAACGACTAATATTTTGAAATTCAAAATAATTTCTATACCGAATAACATGTACAACCGGTTTAAATATTGGAGTTATTTTTTCTAAACAATCCTTTATTAACCTATCACTTGTAAGTTACAACAAAATAATATATACAATCAAAACAATATACTTGTGCTATTATTACATCAAAACAATATATGCAATCACATAAAAATCAATCAGAATCTACTTTTTCATTCAATTTTGGTAAACCTACTGAAAATGAAGGGGTCTCATAAATTGAATCATCATCGTCAATAACCCTTTTTCCTTGGAGAGCGACATACCATCTTTTATTTGCCATATCAGTGATATAAAACACTTGTTTTGCTTAGTCTGTCATAATGAAATACTCATTCCCAAAACTTGTACTTTTCAAATCAACCTGCATAAAGCCTAATCGATCCACCATAACACTATTGTTTACATTAGCCTACTTGTATTTGAACACGGGAATTGTGGATTTGATGTAGTCTAACTCCAAAATCTCCTTAACGATGTCATAATAAGGGATGCTGCTAATTTAGGATTGTTGTCTTTTAAACTAGAGAAGTGCATAGTTTCAACCGCTAACATAACACCACTATTATGTACATTACTTTTATCATCTATGGACTTGGTATAAAAGGAATACCCATTGATGTCAAATGAGTTCTAACATATCACATTAAATTTAGGATCATATGCCAACCATCTAATTGAATCAGATACACAATCATCATTTTTAACCTTCTATTTAAACCAATGTGTAAAAGATTTGTTGTTCTCTAATCAGCATTTGCTCTGTCATTCTATTATTTTGTTTTTGGACAAGGTCTTTATGATCAGCTATATAGTTTTAAACTTCATCAATATTATTCATTATCCCCATATCACATAAAGTATAGTCTTGCACCGGCACATTCTCTAACTCTTCATGAATTCTTGCTAAATGATCATCCTGTAACTATTATACTCTCAAGTCCTAATAGAAGCTATAGTCTTCAAGTACCGCTCATAAGGTAACATTCTATGTATGTAAAACATGAATGTCTATCAATCCTTCTTATAAATGTTACTTATTTAAGCTCATACCAAACACATACACTGACTTTCTAATTAAGGCTTCTATAACCTCATTGGCCTTCCCAAGGTTATACTTAATCTCAAAGTCATAATCTTTTAAGAATTTCATCCATCAATATTTCTTGTCATTATAATCTTTCTAGTAAACTAAGTATTTCAAACTCTTATGGTCACTTAACACTTCAAGCTGAGATTCGTACAAGTAATGCCTCCAAATCTTTAATCCAAAGATCATAGCCTCTAACTCCAAGTCACAGGTCAGATATTTCTCCTCATGTGGTTTGAAACATCCTACTTTTTACCCCTCAAGGTACATGTTTGAAAGTGATTTGGTACGCGAAAGCATTACTTAGGCCTAAAAATTTAAAAATTTGTAAATTGGTCCTCAAGTATTGTTCATTGTTTATTTTCTAGATTGGCAGTCCAACTTTGAAAAATCATAACTAATTGTAGAAAAATCATATGGAGGTCATCCAAATTTATACTTGAAGCTATTTCATTTCTCTTTAAGGAAAAAAATATAAATATGGAGTTTTACTAAACTAATCAATATAGTTAATTCATTTAAAAATTACTATTCCTATGGTCATTTATGGAACTTCCAAATTATCAGCCTCAAATTTGAAATTTTATTTCTCTTAATGTACTCATCCAATTGAGGCATAATACCAATGATTTTAAAGCTTGGGATGTGTAATACATGCTCACAAAATTTGGTAGTTTAGTTCATTCATTTGCTAGGTCAAACTAGAGTTAGAACAAAATTGCTTTAGGATCTACGTTTTTACCATTACTACTTACTTTCATAATCCTTATTAATTATTCTAGCACACATAAACCATCCTCTATACTTCCCATACATTCATATATATTATGTAAATATGCCATAATTATTCCATAAATTTCCATTACATAAATTGGTATATTACATATCATTTACATAATTGGAAAATTATACATCACATGCTATAACATGAAATTTTCTACTTTCCTTCTTCCATTATTTAGCTCCTCTTAATGTATTCTCTTTCTATAACCATATTACCTATTATGGTTGGTTATGGGAGGGTGATATTCTCAAGAATCTCAGTAGCAAACATTGCCACTTACATATATGCAAGATAGATGCTAATGCCTAATATGTCATTTAACTTAAACTTACTTGAATTAGTGACATACCATATGCTTTATGCTTTGTATAAAAATGCATGGCCATGGAAAGCATGTTATAAGCAGAATTTTCAATAGCATTTATCATGTCATAACATCATTCAATCAACTCAAACATTTCAACACATAAACATACTACATCAAGCACATAAAGGGGTAAGTCTACTACGTACTGAATTGTTTCCTCTTGATTACCACTTTCTCCCTAAGCTTCCCAACCATGTAAGCTTTATGTCAACATTATCAATCCATCCTCTTGGATGTCCCAAGGTCCTAAACACATTCATATTGGTCATACAACTCATTAGGACTCCTAACTTACAACATAGCCAACACTTACGCTCTTTACTTAACATTTTTCTCTTAATTTTAGGATTATTTTTCTAGCTTTGTAAAAATCGTTCTCATAGGCTAATTCTATACAATTTTCTATTAGGAATACAAATATGAGATTGGAATTATCAAACGCACACTGCTGAGGTATGGATCTTTGGTGCCAAAATGTCACTTTTGATTCCAATACTTCCAACTTTACTTCCTCAAACTAGTTCCATATAATTTTCCATTCTAAATCTATTGGAAGCCTTAGAATCATAAAAATCACATCCTAGGTATAAAATTCAGTCTAGGAAGTGGCATATCCATAGCAACCAAATCATGCAATTCAATCAACTATAAGCTATAACCACTTGAATCCTATCTATTCCAACTTGTTTTACTTATTTCTAACATCAAACTCTTCCTTCTCCTATTATTCCAGATTTCATCTAGCATACTTAGGGAGGGAATAACATAATTTCTAACCATTTAATCTAACAATTAATCCTCTCAACTACAAGATTAAAGACTTAGGAAGAGTTGTTACCTTGTATGATTGACCATATAGCTCTTGGATTGCATAATCTTGGCTTAAATCAAAATTTTGCAATAGGTTACTTCTAACACCTTCCTTTTGTATGTTTTAGAAACCAAATGATAGCATTTAGAACCACTTTTAAGGTCATCGAAGTCAAATTACACAATCTAAAATTTTACTCTACCTAATGCGGTTCACTGTGTAAATTTCAGGCAAGTGACCTAAATTCAAAAAATCATAATTTAATCTAGAAAAATTAAAATGAAGTGGTTCAAGCTGCTGCACAAATCTAACTTATTCCTCTTTTAGGAAAAAATAACTCATTGACCATGCCTTAACCAAGTCAATTTTAGTTAATACTCAGAGTTTACTATCCATCCAACGTCATTCCCCTGATTCCAGCATTTTTGTCCCAATTTGAAAAATTATATCTCCATGTGTAGACATCCAAATGAGGCTTTCTATATATCAAATCGAATCTTGATATATCTATTATTTATTTGTAAAATATCATATATTTATTCTAGTGTTTATTATTTCTAATTACAACTTAGTTGTCACTGCCTCCTCACGAGTTACTATTCACGATGACAATTTCATCATCTAACTTTACATACACATATCATGCAACTAATTCCTATCTCTTCTTCATGCCACTTCATCTTCCTCCTTATGTGAAATTTTTGTTGTGGTGGTGACATGAAAGGGGTGAGATTTAGAAAAAAAATCTCACTAGTAAACGAAAACCATACAATGTATGCAAGTACATACTGGATATTACTCTGTGTGCACTTGCTGATCATGCTTGTATAATGGTAACTTACTTGCTTCCATGCACCTTAATTATAACATAAACAAAGCATCACTTAATCATACTTCATATCATCAAAGTAAGTAAACATCACAAAAAAATTCAATCAACATAAGTATACAAGTAGGTAAGTTCACTACCTGTCGAGTAGCTTTTCCTTAGTCCTTAGCTTTTACTCTGAGTTCCTTCTTTATATAGGTCAGAGCCTATACATAGCATAATAATATTTTTATTATTACCTTATCTAACATAGCTATACTTATCTCAGACTTATCTTGAGGTAATACCCTTAATATGATAGTCCCATAATTTTCTTTCTATCCACAGCTATCTTATCAAGAGAGAAACATTTATCTATTCTAACTATTAAATTCATAAGAACAATCCTCTAATTTATTTAGAGAAGGGACTCGAATAAATTTCTTACCTTATTATTGAGCTTTTCAAGTATTTAAACTCCCTAGATTGCTCTTAACTTGGTTAGACCTCCTTCTTTTTCCTTCCTTCCTTTCTCTTTCTTTTTATCTTTCTCTCTCTCCCTTGCTCTTATCGTGGATGCAATGGAATAGAGGGGTAGGGGTATTTATAGGTAAAGTGAGATGTAGATCGAATCGCGATGAACGACTCAGATCGCTTGCTTCTTTAATAAGCTTCACTTGCATCATCATGATGACATCCTCGAGGGACACCTTGCATGCTAGGAGGCGCTCTGGTAGGCCCCTTGGGATACCTCAACTGTTGACTTAGTACTTTCAGAGAATTTGATAATCTTATCCCATAATGAACGGCTGAGATTGTGCCATGTGTCCTTAGCTTTTTCTTGAATTTTTTTCTTCCCTTATATTAGTGCCATGTGGCATCTTAGGGGTCCCATGAGGACACATTTCATGCCACCTCAAGGCTTTTGGATAAATTCAAAGCTTTATCTAATAAATTTCCTAGTTATAACTTAAACAGGGTAATTATACTTTACTGAAAATCATTTAAATATTATTTTAATTTCACTTGGACCCACATAACTTTTAGGCTACGTTTTTATACTTCTTGGAATGCCATCTTGGGTCTCTAATTAAGCTCAAGTACTCCGATGTCTCAATTCCCAAGAAACTTACCTTAAAAAATTACCAAAATTTCCTTGGTTACTATTTATTTACTTTAATGATTCTAGGGGCATTATTGTCTTTTCACATTTCAACAAAATATTTCCTAACATTGATCAACTATTCATGTAGCTCTCTTTGACCTTTTGACCTAGGTAAAATGACTAAAATGCCCTTCACTCATTTTTTAATTTTTTTATAATATAGGGGTATTTTCTTCATTTTGCATATTTTTTTAATATTTCTGGACATTGGCCCCTTTAACAGATGAATTAATATCATAGGCCTGGGTCTCACTTGGCATCATCATGGGCCTTATATGACATCATTTGGGCTTATTCAGTCTCAACTTGCTTATTACTTAAATTTCATAATCAGATATCAGATGTCCACAAACTTCTCTCAAAATTCACTAAAATGTGAATAACTTTTCCTACATAACTCCTTTCAAGGTTCCGTTAGCTCCCTAACCTCTGGCTTCACAGGACACACATTCTTATAACTTTTCATTTATACGTTATGTCCAGAAGGTCTGATAAAAAATTCAGATAACTTTCAGACTATTAGATAAATATAAGCTATCTAGAACTTCAATAAAAATTATGTATTATGCTAGATTAACCAACAAAATTTTCTCTATCTACTAATGAAATTTGAAACTGAAATATTTCTGGGGAAATCTCAATAACAAATTGAACCATGCAATGTATGCAACTATATGCTTGATGTTACTATTTGTGCACTTAATGATCATGCTTGCATAATAATAACTTACATGCTTCTGTGTCTCTTAATTATAACATATGGCCATAGCATAAAAAGAAAAAGAGCATTACTTAATCATACATGCTTCACATCATCAAAGTAAGTAAACATCACATAAAATATCCAAGCAGCATAAGCATATAAGTAGGTAAGTTTACTACCTGACATGTATCATTTCCTCTAGCTTTTAGCCTTTGCTCTGAGATTCCTTCTTTTCATAGGTCAGAGCCTATATAGAGCATAATAATATATTCATTATTATCCTATCCAGTATAGCTCTACTTAACTCATGCTTAAATTGAGGTAATACCCTTAATCAGACAATCCCTTAACTTTCTTTCAATCCACGGCTAACCTTATCAAGAGGGATATTTCTCTATTCTAACTATTAAATTTATAAGAACAATCCTCTAATTTATTAGAGTAGGGATTAGAATAAATTACTTACTTTATTGCTAAGCCTGCTAAGTCCCTAAGCTCCTTGGATTGCTCCTAGCTCTGCCATAACTCCTCCTTTTTCCTTCCTTTCTTTCTCTCTTTCTCTCTTTCTCTTTGTCTCTCTTCTTTCTCTTCTTTTTCTTTGCTGGATATGAATGGAATGGAGGGATGGGTGGGGTATTTATAGGTGGAGGGAAGTGGAATGGATGGCTCGGATCGAATTGTAAAGAACGGCTCATATCACTTAGCTTCTTCAAGAAGCCTCACCTGCTTCATCATGATGACATCATTATCCTTAATGACTCATCAAAGTGACATCATCAAGGGACACCTCACATGCTTAGGTGGTACAATGGTGGGGCCCTTGGGACATCTCAACAGCTGACTCAGCGTTTCCAAAGAATTCTAAAGTCCTGTCCCTGAATAAACGGCTGAGACTGTGCCACGTGTCCTTAGCTTTTTCTTCTTTCCCTAAACTCATGCCATGTGGCACCTTGTGCATCCCATGATGACACCTTTCATGACACCTCATAGTTTTGGATGAGTCTAAAGCTTTATCTGATCACTTTTCCCTGTTCTATCTTTAATCGGGTAACTTTACTTTATGAAAAGTATTAAACTATTACTTGAATGCCACTTAAACCTAACATAATCATTAGGCCACATTTTTGGACCCTTAGAATGCTATATTGGCCTCTAATCAAGCTTAAGCACTCTAGTGGCTCGATTCCCAAGAAATATCCCTTAACAAATTACCAAAATGCCCTTGATTACTCTTCATTTCCTTAAATAATTCTAGGGGCATTATTGTCTTTTCATACTTTACCAGAGTAATTCCTGAACTTGGTCAACTATCTAGATAACCTTCCTTGACTGTCTAACCCTAGTCAAATGACCAAACTACCCTTCACTCATTCTTTAATTATTTTATAACATAAGGGCATTTTCGTCATTTTGCACTTTTTCTACATATTTCTGGCACTGACCTATTTAACTGATAAACTGATATCATAGGCCCGAGCTTCACTTGGGTTCATCCTAGGCCTCTTTGGACATCATCTAAGCTTATTCAATCATAACTTGCTTATTGCTAAGTTTCATAATCAGATCTCGGGCATTTATAAACTCGTCAAAATTCATTAAAATATGAATAACTTTTCATACATAACTCCTTTTGGGGTTCTGTCAGATCCATAACATATAGCATTATAGGGCACACCTTTCTATAACTTTTCACTTATATATGAGGTCCATAGGATCTGATAAAAATTTTCGATAACTTTCAGATAAATATTAGCTATCTGGAACTTTAATAAAATTCCTATATTATGCTAGATTAACTAACATAATTTTCTTTATCTACTAATGAAGTTTTGGGACTAAAATGCTTCCGGGCAGTTATAAACCTTTTATGGCTGAACTTTCTATAATTATAATTTTGCCCTTGGAAACTTTTAGAAATTACACTTTAGTCCCTCAATAATTACACTTAATAGCCTATAACTTGTATCTACTTTCATTTTTGGCCTTGGGACTTTTAAACTTTTCAGTTTAGTCCCTCTCTTTCTTCAAAATAACCATTATACCCCAGGGACTTTTACTATTTACAATCTAGTTCCTGATCTTTCACTTACTTGTTGTTTAGTCCCTGAATATCATATGTATACTTCTGGGACTTCTGCTCAACAAGGTTTGGTAGCCTACCTCTTTCAGGCAATATATTGGGCTTCTGTGTCTAAAAATTAGGATATGACATTACATTCCTAAAGGTAATCAAGACTGTCAAGTTACTGTTGCCGAGGGGGGTTTTATAGAAAAATCCAAGATTATATCAATGACCAAGATTGCATGAACTAATAGATGGCTAGGATTGAATCTTCTAAGTCAAGGGCCAAGATTTATCCAGATATCTTGCTTACATCATCACCTCCTTCTCCTTACAGCATACACATGACATCGTCAAGGACATGTGGTGCCATCTTAGCGAAAGGAGAAAAATATCCAATCTTGGCCCTTGGATCCAACTTGTTCTCCAAGTTTCTTCCAATATACATGGCTCTCATTTATCTGTTTTCTTTATGGCCTTTTGGAGCTCAGAAAATTCTTCTATCTACTCCATAATCTTTCTTTAATCATAGGGAAATTTCATAAATTTTCTTGGTCCATAACTCTTCCTTTAACAATTTCTTTTTGAATTTCCCACAAAATGCCTTTTACTGGTATTCATAACTTCAAGTATTTCCGTAACTCACACTACTAACCTTTTGGAAATGAGATTAATTTTATAAACTTTTTAGTCTCTTAACTATTTATTTCCCATTTTTACGTACAATTTTTATATCTTCTCATGACTCAAATAATTATATCCAGATAAATAGCTCAAATTTATCTATTATAATGAAAATTCTATTAAAGTTACTTTAGGGGTATTTTTGTCATTTCCCTTCATAAAAAGGCATCTATGCCTCATTCTCCTTTTCTGAATTTTTTTTGGATATTTTCCATAATTATCCTTATTGGCCTGAAACTTTTTGAAATTATAGTTTTGTCCCAGCTCAGGCTCAACCTCATAAATCATCACTTTGAGGTCTCTACCTCAACTATAGGCCTATAACTATACTTTTTTTTTCTCTTTTTGTGTCCTGAAGACTCTTTTGAATTCTTTAACTTTATTTACATACTTGCTCATAAGAACTATCACTATTTGCACTTTAATCCATATACTTTTACTATTAGCAGTTTAGTCCCTTAAAACCCTCAGTATATTTATAGGACTTCTACTCAAAGGGGGCTGGTAGCTTACCTATTTTAGTCTACATTTTGGGCTTCTAGGCCTAAAAATTGAGATATTACACAGTCTCAACTGTCTCGAAGCATAAACCACTACCTTATTGTTCTGCATCAGTGCATACCCAAGACCTTTCAAGGAAGTATCCATGTACAAAACATATGGCACCCCTGGGATAGGAAGAGTAAGTACTGGAGCTGTGGTCAACTTAGTTTTCAATTCTTGAAAAGCAGCCTCATATTTCTTAGTCTAAACAAATGGCTTGTCTTTCTTTGTCAACATAATTAAGAGCATGGTAACATGAGAAAAACCTTGAATGAATCTTCAGTAACAACCAGCTAGGCCCACAAAACTTCTTACTTCGGTCACTGACCTGGGACTGGGAGCCTCCTACTTCAATACTGCGTCAACCTTATTGGGGTCCACAGCTACTCCCTTAACAAAGACTACATGACCTAGGAATTTCACTTCATTTGGCCAAAATTCACACTTCAATAGCTTAGCATACATTTGATGATCCCTAAAAAAACACAATTTAAAGATGTTCTCAATGTTCCTTCTCACTCCTAGAGTATATCAATAGGTCAAGATAAAAACCACAATAAATATGTCCAAGTAAGGTCTAAAAATCCTATTCATGTAATCTATAAAGGTAGTTGGAGCATTTGTCAACCCTAAAGACATAGCTAGGAACTCGTAGTGTCTATATTCGATCCTAAAGGCAGTCTTAAGAATGTTCTAAGCTTGGACTCTCAACTGATGGTATCCTACCAACTGATCCAACAAATCATCAATTGTAAGCAACGAGTACTTGTTCTTGATTGTTACCTTATTCAATTGTCGTTAGTCAATGCACAATCATACAACCATCTTTCTTCTTTACAAATAAAATTGGTGATCCCATAGTGAGACACTTAGTCAGTAAAACCCTTCTCAAGCAATTCCTCAAGTTGCTTCTTCATTTTTGCCAATTTATATTTAGACATATTATATGGTGCCTTCAATATCGTAGTTGTCCTTCTAACTCAATAGAGAACTCAACCTCACATTTTAGAGGTAAACCAAATACCTCACCTAGAAACACTTCTAGGAATTCATTTACCACCTCAATATGATCAATCCCCACTTTCACATCAAATCAATAGAGAAGAAAACCAAGAATGCTTAACACCCTTTCCTGATAACTTTGTCTACTTGTAAAGTAGACAATAATATGGGACCCTTCAGCATCACGACAAGAATAGTACTTATCAAAATAATCACCAGTTTCCTTTTACAATCAAGAATGGCATTATTGGCCATCAACTAGTATATACCGATAATCATATCAATGCCTCTCAAGGGCAAGAAAATCAAATCAATCAAAGACTCTTGTTCCTCAAACTTAAAAGTAAGTTTTAAACATGTACACTCAGTAATAATAGTAGCTCCCACAAGAGTTGACACTTTTATATCATAGGGCAAATAAGTTACATGCAATTTAAATCTCCCTGCACAATCCATAGATATGAAAGAATGAGTAGCACCAAAATCAAATAATGCATACAATTCAAGGCCTTGAAGAAAGATAGTACCTAGGATCAAATTGGGAAATGCTGCGGCCTCTTCTTGAGTCATAGTATAAACTTGGCTGGGAACAGTAAAACAATTGCTAAAGGGATCTATTAAGCCTCTAATATAACATTCTAAATTTTTAGTCATAGAAGCATAGAAAGTAGCCTAAAATAGGTAGGCTACCAGCCCCTTTTCAGGGACTAGACTACAAATAGAGAAAATACAAGGATTAAGATACAAATAGATAATTTTTTAGGGCAAATATGTAAATAACTTAGACTTTAGAAGAGCCCTTGACACTCAGAAAGAGGAAAGAGGTTAGTTACAAGCCAAAGGCTAAGGTAAATACCTCAAAGTGATAGTTTATGAGTTTGAGCCCAAGCATGGGTAAAACTAAAATTTTAGAAAGTTTTAGGCCAACATGGGTAACTATGAATATAAAAGCACAAAAATTTTCATAATACCCCAGAAAATGAAAAATGAGGCATAGGGATCTTTTTATAGATATAAAAGATATAGATACCCTAAAATAACTTTAATGAAATTTTCAGTTTAATGACTCTGTTTGAGATAATTATGTGGATATATTATTTGAGCCATGAGGAGGCTTGAAAAATGTACAAAAAATGGGAATAAATATTTAAGGGACTAAAGATATTTATAAAACTAGTCTCATTCCCAAAAGGTTAATTGTCTGAGCTACATAAACACTGAAAGCTCACGATACCGATAAGAGGCAATTTACGAGGAATTCATAAAGAGATAGTTAAAGGACAAGTTATGGCTCAAGAAAATTCATGAAACTTTTCTATAATTAAAGGATGATTATAGAGCAAATAGAAGAATTTTCTGAGCTCTAGAAGGCCCTTAAGAAAGTCATTTATGACCCAAGTAAGAAGCTCAAAGGGATTAAAGTGTAAACTATAAAGGTTTTATTGCTTAAAGTTAATGTAGAGATAAGTTAAGGGAACATAAGTATAATTTTAAAGAATTAAGGGATATAAGTGTCACTCTTGAGAAAGTTAGGGATACAAATATAAATATGAAAATGTTCCAGTAAACCATAATTTAGTAGAAGATAGAGGAGATTTTTCTGAGCTGTTTGACTGGCATCAAAATTTTGATACGAGACCCCAATGAATTGATATGAATTTATGAAAGAATTAAAGTTACAGTAGAAATTCTCAAGGAATGTTAGACCATATACCTAACAAATGATATAACCTTATACAAGAATTCAAAGAGGGTTATAGGAATGGAGGATCGGGACTAACAAATACTTTGGTGGAATATGAAAGATAAAAATGCCCCTAGCATTAAAGGTAGGATAGGTAGGAAGAACACATACACTGAATCTAATGTCAAAATATAAATTATGAAACCTCATAAAAATTAAATTCAAGAAATAATTTAGTTTTTGGAAAATCTTCCATAAAAGGATGCCACATGGACCTAATGATGTCATGAGAATGATCTAAGAAAAGGAGAAAATGATGTAAGCGAGATAAATGGCTAAATAGTTACCATTGATTAGTAAGATGAAATCTTAGCCATCGCTATCAAGATGCAATCTTGGTGATAAGACTCATTTTGTATATGGTTTCTGTGACAACTTTACCATCCATTTTGTGCCTTAAATTGTACTTTTGTGGTAATGCATGATTATGCATGACAATATACTAATTAAATGTTAAAATGGTAAATTAACTCTTCCAAACTGCATAGATTCTGCTATTTACTGATTTAAACTTTTACAGTGAGTTTTTATTCTGGATTGCAGGTATTTTTTAGGAGAACAAGGACCAGGACAGAAATGACAAGTCAATGACATTGAAACCATGCTTCTTCACATTTTAGTCACCAACAAAGAGTCTGCCAGTTGCAACTTTGATTCTTCTGAAAGTCTATCTGTGTTTACAGGTCGCGACCAAAACATAGATATAGTCACGACTAAAATACAAAATCGCTGGAACTGCGCGTTTTGAATTAAGTTATGTAGAAATAAAATGGGAGGAAGGTTGCCGTCATGAGGAGGATGGTTTTTAACCTGATTAGGGTAAGAAGCAGTACTCTCGCGCTCTCTGATCACCTTCTCCACCTCTGCCATCATTCTACTCCTCTCTACAGATTTCTCCACATCTCTACACAATCAATCTATTATCTCCTCAATGTTTCTTCATGCCATGTCATCTGAAAAATGATTACAATAAAGCAGGAGTCGTGAGTGGCTAAACCTATAGCCTCTTGGTGATAAATCAGATATCTTGAGCTCATGGACTCAAATAGAGAGTTTTTTCTGTTCTAATTTATAACTTCTCATGTTATGATTGCTGCTAGATATAGGGTTTTCATCTTATGAGCAAGTTTTGAATATCAATTGATTATTCTCATATTAGACTTTGTAATTGAATTTGGATTATTTGAATATTTTATTTTAATAGAATATTTCAATTTTAATTTTAAGATAGTGGGTTATTATCAGCGATCGTTGTTAACTAATTCATTGCTTGAAATATAGGGTTTTCGATCGATAACTATTCGAAGGCATTTTCATCATCTAAATTCGATTTACACGCTAAATGGTTTATCACAGTTCACGGATACTTCTTAAACCAGCTTTAATCATAGGGATTTATGCAAAATTAGGGTTTTGGACTCAATCGATCGATTGAGGTTTTCTTTGAGACTTAGTGATTTTGAAACTCCAATTTTAAATGTGAGAGCAAGGATAGATATGTTTTCATCATCAAGAGTCTTTCATAACATATTTCTCAACAAACCAACTCATTTTCATCGTAAAAAAAATACAAAAAATATCTATCTTTCTGCACCCTACTTTTATCGCATCAATCTCTAAAAACCCCTAAAACAATTTTATCCCTGTTCAGAGTTTTCATTGATTTTGACATCTAATCTACTAGGTTTTCACATAAAAGGCTCCTCGAGAAAAATGATAGGGTTGTGCCTTATACTATATTATATTGGGTGCAATAAAATTTATTTTGATGGATCATACCACGACAATCCGACCTCATCAATGGCACCATTGTCGAGGAGCCAAGTAATTGATTGTCAATTTTATTAGCTACCTAAGTCATTTTTTTGTTTTTGTTTGCATATTAGTTTTTAATAGTATTTTAAAATTGCATTGTATTCTGTACTTTTCTAAGATTTTACAAAAATCAGTCTATGTGACTGTGAGTCTCAACCTAAACTCACTTGCATCGCATAACTACTCTCGATGGCTTTGAGTCGCGACCAAACACCATTTGTGTCACGACCTGATTGCTTCCCTGTGAAATTTGACTACTCTATGAAAACCAGTTGTGACATTTGACACCTCCAGTCACGACTACTTTTCTCTGCTGTGTAACTTTTTTGACTAACTCTAACTTATTGCATTGATTATTTTCTATCTGATCTGCATTGCATAAAAGAGCTAAACCATTAGTGCCTTTTGAACCTGAAATTGAGAGAAGACTTAGGAAACTAAAAAGTTTAGAGAATTTAGAGAAGAAGAAAAATATAGTTCCTCTTCTAGTATTCCAGAGTCTAAAATTAAATTGAATATGGATGATATTAATCATAATAGGCCGCATGGGTATAGAGAAAATGAAATACCAATGAACCCATAAGATAATAGAAGTGTGAGGGAAATTAACCATTCGCATGTGAACTATGATCCTTATGGTTTCTATATTGAATAAGCTAATTTTGAGATTAAAGGAACTTTGATTGCGGCCTTACCTAAATTTCATGGCTTTGCAAGAGAATATCCACACACGCACTTACAAACCATGTATATGATATGTTCGTCAATGAAACCTCCAATGACTACATTGGATGATGTCTTAAGGAGGTGTTTTTATTTTACCTTAGAAGAGAAGGCTAAAGAGTGGTTATACAATTTGCCCACCCATTTCTCTACTATATAGGATCAGGTGAAGTCAACATACCTTGAACAGTTTTTCCCAGCTTCAAAGACCACTCGAATTAAAAAGAAAATCACGAATATCTGTAACAGGATGGAGAATCTCTACATGAGTATTAGATGAGGTTTCTTAACCTGTTGACTCGATTCCCTCACCACAACATGACCAAGGCTTATTTAGTAGACATTTTCTTTGATGGTCTACTTCCTTATAATCAGGTTTCCTTAAATGCTGTAGAAAATGGATCCTTTAGAGATAAGACTCCACAGGCTAGTTGGGAGTTATTCTAAAAATTGGCAAATGAAGACCATCAGACAGGGGATCCGAGGAGAATACCCACATCATCTTCGGGTAATTCAAAGAAAATCTTAGCAAAAATAGTAGCCCTGGGAAACAGAATGGAGAAGAGGATGAATTTGATTGACAGAGAGCTACGTTCCACAAAACAAGTTCATGCAGCGGATACCTCACAAGCCTTGGTTATAGGATGTAATCATGTGGTTCTATGATGCATGCTACCAGTACATGTGACAGACAGTATGAAAAAGTGATAGCAATGTATCAAGGAAGAGACAATTAATACCATAAGAGAGACTCATACTCTAACACATACAACCCTAGTTGGAGAGACCACCTAAACTTTAGGTGGGGTGATAGGACAAATCAATTCTAAGGAGGTGGTGATTCCTCAAGCAACTACCAAAATAATGCAAGGTCCATAGTTCTAACTCACCCTATGACCTTATTAACACAAGGTCAGAAGAGACTTCTCAATTGTTAAAGAGTATGGCTGCGCAGATGAACAACATGGATGATAGAATGACTAATATAGACAACAAGCTCAAAGAGAATGACGGACAATTCACCTCTATAGCTTCAATCCTTCAAAGTATGTAGAAGGATAATGCTGATATGCACAGGAAACTTCAAGAGTTAAGTTCCAAGAATGCAAATACCACAAGTCACTTAACTTAAGTCTCCAATACAGTGAATAATATTCAAGGAAAGAGCAGTGATAGCATACCGTTGAATACTGTCATCAATCTGAGGGGTTGAGTACTATATCCCTTATAAGTGTAAGAAAGATTCATTTTAAGGAAACTGATACACCGAAGTAAGATATGGAAGATGCTGAATATGAGAATTTATCTCTACCACAAGTACAAATTGGGAAATCTGAAAGTGATAAAGAATAGTAGCTTATGATGAAGAAGCCAACCTAAGAGGAGGACTCACAAGCCCAAGTGGAGATACAAGAGCTGCAGGAAGAAGCAACAAGAGTACCAAGTCTAGCCTATAAAGGAAACCAACCTAAGGAGAAGCCAAAATCAAGCAAGTAAAGAGCTTCTATGCACAAAGGTAAGGAGGTAAGTATAAAAGATCTTCCTTTTCCTAACTCTTACTTTGCTGGAAAAAAAATTGACCCTGACTTTGTAAAATATTATGATACTCTATTCAACAAGTTAGAAATAAATGTCCCTTTGGTTGAGTTCCTCAAGAGAAACCCTAAATATGCAAAATTTTTGAAAGAACTGTGTGCTGATAAAAACAAGCTTAGGCCTCTTGAGAGAATCCAGGTGAGTACTAATGTGTCATCACTATTTAAGGCTGAACTACCTGTTAAGTGCCAAGACCTAGGATCCTACACAATCCCATGCACTATAGGAAATATTCCTATTAAGGGAGTGTTACTAGATCTAGGGGCAGCTATTAATGTAATACCTTGGTCAGTATATCAAGCCTTTAGAATCAACAACCTTAGAGACACAAACTTGGTGCTCTAGTTAGCTGATAGGTCAATTAGGTATCCTAAGGGAATCCTTGAGGATATTCTAGTACAGGTCAAGGACTTAGTATTCCTAGCTGATTTTTATATTTTGGACATGTCCAATGAATTAGTAAATGACAACACTCTGATCCTAGGCTGACCTTTCCTCCAAACTTCTAAGATCATAATTAGTATAAAGCATAGTTCCATCACGATGGAAGTTGGAGAACATGTGGTAACCTTCAACATGAATGAAGCAATGAAATTTCCTCCTGATAAATATTATTTTACTGCTTTGAATGCCATTGATTATGCTATTGAAGAGACTAGGGATGAATATAAATTGAGTTTACATGATAATGATAGAGATAATACGTTTGCAAAAGGTTTGTTGAGTGATCTTGTAGGATCCCAAGATGTTCTAGAAACTGGAAGTACAATGATTGAAGAAAGGTTAAATTCCTGTGACCAAAGGTCACAACCAAATGGTCTCCCTGTCGTTAATAAACATAAACCTGAGATCCACTGTGAAGCTGAGTTGCAACCAAATGGCATTATGGCCATGACACAAAGTTTGAGAGACTATCCGTCGTGACACGAAGATGAAGATGTCACGACCAAACATCAATCTGCTGAGGGAGAACCTTTCTGTCACACTAAGTCATGACTAAAAGATGAACAGGTCGCGATAACAAATTCTAGAGATACTCCCTATCAACTGGAGTCACGACGAGAAGCTGAAAGGTTGTGACCAAAATCGCCAGACATAACCAGGGAACCCCACACACAGCTCCACACTCCTCTACTTTGGTTAAAGGGCCAATACATTCTAACTCTTCTCACCCTCATTCTCATTCCAAAATTACATCTCATACTTTAATATTTTTAAATGATTTAATCTCTAATAATAATGCAGGTATAGAAAAGAATGATCCCAAGTACGTTACAGTCGTAAACTAACCTCAGCTTGGCATGACACTTGGGGAAGCATATAATAAATTGGAGGAGTTACAGAGGCTAAAAAAGAGAAATTGCAAGGATTATACGAAGGAGGAAAAGGAAATATTCCCCAAGTCTAATGCTGCGACATGCCAACTATAGTTAGGTAAGTTCAAGTTTAAAGATGGAGAATTCAAAAAGAACTTAGACAAACTCAGTATAAGGTATGCGATTATGAAATACTAAAGTAGAGAGAGAGGGCAACGAGGAAAACTTTCTAATCAAACAACCATCTCTTAAAGTTTTATGATTTCTCACTGCTGCCTTGAGGCCAGGTTGTCCCTTTCTTATCTCTTACCTTTACGAACTTATATGTTCTTAACATGTTGGTTTGGTGATTTGAAAGGGATGAATCAGTAGAAGTAGTAGTTCATTGTTTTGCTTGATGTTTCTATAGGATAGTTTCATTTTTATATTTATTCCTATTTATTCTAGGTGTCTTTCTATTTTGAACAACGACCCGTTAATGTCCATGTGTTGTTTAGTCATTGATTACTCCCTCTGGAGCTTCCACACTCACATACATGATCTTAACTTACCTATCTTGTCATCTCTGCCCTACTAGTATTACTTTGCATGACCTGAATATGATTATGTGCTAAATTGTTAATTTGTATTGAGTGATTAGGCTACCAACTATTTTACAGCTATATCCCATTGTCTCCTGTGATTGTGATATTTTCTGCTTTAGTTCTATTGATAATGAGGACACTGTCAAGTTTACGTGTGGGGAAATGTCTTTACTTTTATGATACTCAATCTTTGCTAATCCAATATTTTCATCACAAAATTTTTATTTTTGATCTTAATTTGTGATGAATTGCTCAAAAATTAGACCCCCCACTTTAAACTTTGTTGATAACTGGAAAGGTTTTAGCATGAAAAATCATTTCGGGACTTTGACAATTACCACTCGATAGTCTCTGTGAAAAATGGTCATGACATACTAGCTTTTGGGTCATGACCTATAATGAAACTTTGGACTTGATATGCTCTCTGTGTCCTACAGTCGCAATATATGTACATAGTGGCCACGACAAAAACTCTCTGTTGTGTTACGTCACGACATGAGCACATACATGGTCACGACTATTCCTCTCTCTGTGTTTATGTCGTGAAAGATACATCCCATGGATGCGACTAAATGTTTTAAAAATCTTGAGCATGCACCCCTGTACAAGTAGTCATAATCGTCATTGTTCTACGTCGCGACCAATGTTTAAAAAATATCCAATTACCTTCTCTTTGCCTTGTGTAAAGCTGTATAGAAGGACCCCTTTTGAACTACTGAGATTCTTTCACAAATAATTCATTGTCCCCTTATTTCACAACCTTTTTAGCTCCTAGAAACCATTGCCCCACTTGAATTTTTTAGGAAATCTTGGAAATTGAATTTGAAAACACCTGAGCCTCTGCTGTTACATTTAGATTATCACATGGTTCTAAGTGATTACTTTGAAACTTTTAAATTATTGTTTTAGAGGGTTTTCAGTGGTGATAAGTGTTTTAATGCCTAGTGAATGATGATTATTTGAGACTTTAGCTTATGAGCAATCTAGATCAAAACCTTTGTTGAAAGGATTCTCGGCCTTGAATTCTATATTGAGAGATTATTCAATTGGTTTATATTCTCTAGAACTTGTCTTGGCTCTGAGTTTAGAATTACTTGCGCATTTATGAATTGAACATGATAGAGGCATTCTTTCTAAACCCTTTCATCCCAAACACAAGCCCACTACGTATTACATCCTTAATCACCCCTCTTGAGCCCATCATTTTTTTCTTTCATCATTCGTATATAAAGTCATATGTGCATAAACTTCATTTTGAAATAAAATTTTTGTTCATGTCAAAAATTTATTATTGTTGTGCTATTGTGCCGCAAATTCCGTGAATGAGGTGCCAAATAAAAGAAGAAGATAAAGAAACATATTGCACTAAAAAAAAGGTGCAAGAAAAAAGAAAAGAGAAAAGAGCACCATTATCAATTCTTATTAACACAATTACCACAACTACATCCCTAGAGACATAAATTCATATTCATTGTTGAATGCATATAGTACTTTCTATTCTTCATATTCCATTCCATGTGGCCTATCTCCATCATTTCAACCCTAAAAGACCTCTTGATTCTTTGCATAAGTATTATATAGTTGCTGAGATTTAAGGTCATTACAAGCATATGGTAGGGTATTTTCTAATTTGAATCTGAGTGAAAGAACCCTACCAATGAGAGGAAATAGAGAGCTAAACACTTAACCCGTTGAGAGGATCTATTGCACTTATACAGTTGAGGTTGATTTTCACTTAGTAGTTGATTGCTTGGCATTGCCCACATTATCACCTTTGTGTTCCCAAAAGATGATGACTTATTTATTTTCAGGGGTACACTATGAACTATGTTGTTATCTTAAATTGAACAGTGTTGTTTTAGGATTGATTCATTTCTTTGTCTAGGAGTGCAAAGGTTCAAGTGTGGGGGAATTGATACAACACATTTTGTATATGGTTTCTATGATACTTTAAAGAGTTTTATAATAACTTTACCATCTATTTTGTATCTTAAATTGTACTTTTGTGGTAATGCATGATTGTGCGTGACAATATGCTAATTAAAGGTTAAAATGGTAAATTAACTCTTCCAAACTGCATAGATTATGCTATTTACTGATTTGGACTTTTACAATGAGCTTTTATTTTGGATTACAGGTATTTTGGAAGAGAGCAAGGACCAAGAAAGAAATCACAAGTTAATGAAATTGAAACCACACTCCTGCATATTTTAGCCATGACCAAAGAGTTTTCCAGTCGTGACCTTGATTATTCTGGAAGTCTCTCTGTGTTTATAGGTCAGGACCAAAACATGGATATGGTCATGACTAAAATACGAAATCGTTAGAACTGCACATTTTGAATTAGGTTAAGCAGAAATAAAAGGGGAGGAAGGTTACTGTCATGAGGAGGCTGGTTTTTTACTTGATTAGACTAAGAAGTAGTGCTCTCGTGCTCTCGTGCTCTCTGATCACCTTCTCCACCTGTGCCATCATTCTACTCCTCTCTACAGATTTTTCCACATCTCTACATAATCAATCTACTATCTTCTCACTGTTTTTTTATGGCATCTCATTTGAACAGCAATTGCAGTACAGCAGGAGTCATGAGAGGCTAAATATGTAGCCTTTTGGTGATGAATCAGATATCTTAAGCTCAGAGACTCAAATGGGGAGTTTCTTCTGTTCTAATTTGCATCTTCTCATGTTACGATTACTGCTAGATTTAGGGTTTTCATCTTATGAGCAAGTTTTAGATATCGATTGATTATTCTTGATTAGACTTTATAATTGAATTTGGATTATTTGAACTTTTTATTTTAATAGAATATTTTATTTTCAATTTTAAGAGAATAGTTTATTATTAACAATCGTTGTTAACTAATTCATTGTTTGAAATCTAGGGTTTTTTTATCGACAACCATTTGAGGGTGTTTTCATCATCTAAATTCGATTTACACGCTAAGTGGTCTATGACAGTTCACTAGTAGTTCTTAAACTAGATTTGATCAAAGGGGTTTAAGGAAAATTAGGGTTCTGGACTCAATCGATTGATTGAGGTTTTCTTTGAGACTTAGTGATTTCTAAACTCCAATTTTAAACGTGAAAGCAAGGATAGATACGTTTTCATCATAAACAAAAATCCAAAATATATTTATTTTTCTACACCCTATTTTTATTGCATCAATCTCTAAAAATCCCAAAACTATTTTATCCCTAATTAGGTTTTTTATTGATTTTGACATCCAATTTAATAGGTTTTCACATAAAAGGCTCATCGAGAAGAATGATAGGGTTGTGCCTTATACTATATTATATTGGGTGAAATAAACTTTATTTTGATGGATGAGACCATGACAATCTGACCTCATCACTTGGTCATTGATGTCATATCCTAATTTTTCCCTATCTGTATAATACTGATAGTGGAAAGAGATTTGGAAAGGATTATGACGAAGATCAGAAGAAAAGATAAAGGTTAGATGAGTCTTGAAGAAAGAGAGTGACTAAAATATAAATTAGAAAAGGTTGAAGGCAAAAATTTGAAGTAGAAATAAAAGTTGGGCCAAAAGTGGTAATTTTTAAAAGTTAAGGGACTTAAATGTAATTAATAAAAAAATTTAGAGGCAAAATTGTAATTATAGAAAGTTTACCCGAAGAGGCTTAGAACTGCCCAGATGTATTTCAGTCCCATATTCCATCAGTAAATAGAGGAAGATATGCTGGTTAATCTAGCATGATACAGAAATTTTATTAGAACTCCAGACAGTAGATATTTATCTGATAGTCTGAAAGTTATCTGAAATTTTATCAGATCTCATGGACTAAAAATATAAGTGGGAAAATTACAAGAAAGTATGCCCTATAGTGTCAGATTTTATGGATCTGATAGAACCCCAGAAGGAGTTCTGTATAAAAAGTTATTCCTATATAAGTGAATTTTGACAGGAGTTTGAGAATACCCATGATACAATTATGGGATTTAGCAGTAAGTAACCCTAGATAGATTGAGATTAGATGACCTCATATATAGGCCCATGATGATGCCAAGGAGGGCCCAAAACCCAGGGTACCAGTTCATCAATAGAAGGGGCCAGTGTCCAGAAAAAGTGTAAAATTACGAAAATACCCCTAGATACCATATTGTACCAGTGATGGATGGAGAGTATTTTGGTCATCTAGAATAGAATAAGAATGTGGAATATAGTATAAATATGATTAGTTAGAGCCAGTTTATGCTCTGAGACAGGGCAATGAGGGTTGAAATGACAATTATGTCCTTAGGGTTAATATAGCGTAAGAAAAGACACTAAGGGTATTTTGGTCATTTTTCAAGGGATGGATGGCAGATAAATATTTAGTTTATCAATATCAATGATATGAGAAGCCTAGACATTGATTTTTAGAATAGAATACATATCTTGGTATATTATAAAAATTAGGAACAAAAAATAGTCTAGTTTTTTGTGAAACTGCTCCGATCGGTACCGGATTAGACTGGAATTTTTCTAGAGGCTTCCTACCATGAGAATTTCACCACATGTCCCATGAGGTATCCCTTGAGCTATCCCTTGTGATGTCATGGATGAGGTCATAATTATTATTTTTGAAAAAGTTAAATCCAAGATTAAATGTGAACCTTTAGATCAAATAGTGCACAAAGTAATCTTGGTCATTGATTTTCCATGAAATTTTCTATAAATACCCCCTCAAATCTGGTTCAAAACTGTGGCCTCATGAACCTTGGGTAAACTCTTGCAAAATGGAAACTCAAGCCAAGACAAAGAAGATTCAAGGTATCAAAGTTCAAGCAAGTTAGAGATTAAAGGTAAGCAATCTCTCCTAACTTATTTTCCTTTGATTTGGGAGCTTAAACTTATGGTTTTCATGGGGGAAAGTTGAATTTTCTCTAAGGTGTTGTGCTGCCCAAAAACCTTAGATAAAAGGGAAAAGAAGAAATTAAAGTTAGAGACATATGATTGAAGCTTAAACAAGCTATTTAAGTGATTGGTTGTTGAATCAAGTTGATACTCTTGATTTTGCCAAGAGTGAACATGTTCAGTCTATACTGTTCATGATGGAAGGAAATGGAATTTCAATGATTTAATGCTTCTATTGAATTTATATGATGATTTTGTGTAGGATTGAAAAGGTTTTGAACCTTAAAAACATTAAAATCTCAAGATTGTAGTTTTTGAAATTCTTCTCTATTACTGTTCACTCACATGAACAGTGATTAGACTTTTATGATTTTGATGCTTCCAATGGTTTTAAAATGAAAAGTTGTGTGGGATAAAGTGGAGAAACAAGTATGAAAAGTATTAGAATCAAAATGAGAATTTTTGAAAGAATTCTGTGCATGTGTTCGGTTCTGTACAGCAGGCCATGAAGGAGTTGGAATTTCATGATTCTAAACTCATAAATGGATTCTAAAGATGAAATTGTGTAAGTTAAAGTCAAGACATCAATTGTTTCAAGAGCCAAGTTGATTAGTGAAGATTAGAAAAAAATTATGATAAAGATTGTAACAAGGTTAGTCTTGCACATGGTTGGAGTTCATGAGTCCTAATGAATTATGTGATGAATATGAATGTGTTTAGTACCTTGAAACATCCAAGAAGATGTTGGGAAGTGATTGATATAAAGGCTTCATGGTTTGAAAGCTAGGGAGCAAGTGCAAAAGATCAAGAGGAAAGCTTAAGTGCAAGGTAATGAACTTACCTCTTTATATGCTTGATGTGGTATGCTTATGTGTTGACGTGTACATGATATTTGAATAATGTTATGACATGATAAATGATACTGAATGTATTGTGAATAACATGTTTTCCATGGCCATGCACTTTATGTAAAAGTATATAGCATATAGCATGTCACTAATCAAAGAAAGTTTAAGGAAATTACATATCATGCATTAGCATTCATCTTGTATATTTAAGTGGTAATGTTTGCTACTTAGATTCCCTAGAATCTCACTCTCCCATAACCAACCAATTTAGGTCAAGTATGATGCAAAAGGTATACATGGAGAAGAGCTAAAGGATGGAAGAAAGGAATGGAAGTAATTTAGATCTTATTATATACTATAAATTATCTATGTATGTAAATACCATGTAAGGTGTCTATTTATGTGATAAAACTATTTGTAATAATTATGGCATATGTACATGATGCATATGAATATTGAGAAGCTTATTTGATAGCTTATACATGCTGAAACAATTATTAGAAGTGAAAGAAAAGAAACTGAAATGGTAAAAATGTAGATCCTGAAGCAGTTTTGTTGTGGCTTCAGTTTAACCTAGAAAATGAAGGAATTATTTCATGAAATTTTATAAACATGTAGCAAACATCCAAAGCTTTAAGTGCATAGGTAGAACGTTTCATTTGGGTGTGTATATCAAGAGAAATGAATTTCCAAAATAAGGGACCAGAATCTGTCTTCAGAATTTTTGACCAAATGAATAGTAAACTTTGACGAATAAACTGTATTAATTAGTTAATCATTTGGTCTGGAAATTATTTTTCCCTTAAAGTTCAAGATGTTAGCTTCATGTAGCTTTTTGAACCACTTCATTTCTATTTTTTTTAGAATTAATTATGATTTTTTGAAGTTTATCGTGTAATCTGGAATATCATATGAATAGTAACTGAGAAAGAGAAAAAATCCAAATTTAGCTAATGGACTTCCAAAGACTTGTAAGTGGTTCTAAATGCTACTGATTGGTCCCTCAAACATATAAAAGTAAGGATGTTTCAATTGATCTAATCTTGAGTTTGTTTATCAATACCATACTTAAGTATGGACGGCAGGCATGAGGAACCTATGGGGAAAATCTTACAAAATTTTGACTCAACCTATATTATGCAATCCAAGAGCTAATTGATCAAGCATACAAGGTAAGATCTCCTAAATCCTTAATCTTATAGTTGGGAGGATTAATTATTAGATTAAATGGTTAGAAACTATTTTATTATCTCTCTATGATTCTGGACAAAATCTAAAACAATAAGGGAAGGATGAATTTTATGTTAGAGATAGTCAAAACAAGTTGGAATACATAGGATTCAAGTGGTTCTTGCTTGTAGTGGATTGAATTGCATGATTTGTTTCCTAAAGGGGTGCCACAGCTATATTGTGTTTATGTGCCAAGGATGTGATTTTGATGATTCTAAGGCTTCCAATGGATTCTACATGAAAAATTATGTGAAACCAAGTTGAGAAAGTGAATTTGGAAGCATTTGAATCAAAAATAGAATTTTGGCACGAAAGATACTACCTCAGCCACTATTCAAATTGGATAGGAGGAGTATGAATTTCATAATTCCAAGTTTATATTTGGATTCTTCAGACAAAACTGTATAGGATTGGTGTGAGAAAATACTTGTTACATGAAACATCCTCATTTTCATACATCTTAGGGACCAAACGATAGCATCTAGAATCACTTCTAAGGCTATTGAAGTCAAATTACTCAATCTAGAATTTTACTCTTAGCGAGTACTATTCACTGTGTAAATTCCAGAGGAGTGACCTGAATTCAAAAAATCATAACTAATTCTAAAAAAATTGAAATGAAGTGGTTCAAATTTCTACACTAAGCTAACTTAATGCTCTTTCAGGAAAAAAATAACTCATTGACCATGCTTTGACCAGGTCAACATCAACAAATATCTGAAGTTTACTGTTTATCCAGCATTTTTTCCTGATTCTAGCATTTTGGTCCCAACATTTGCACTATCCAATCCCCAGCTTCTCTTCATGCTTCTTCAATCCTTTTCTAACATACCTATGGGATTGGGATTACATGGGAGGGGGTGAGATTTCTGGGGAAATCTCATTAGCAAACAGAAATCATACAATGTATGCAACTATATACTTGATGTTACTTTGTGTGTACTTAATGATCATGCTTGCATAATAATAACATACATGCTTCCACATTACTTAATTATAACATATGGCCATAGCATAAAAAGAAATAGAGCATTACTTCATCATACATGCTTCACATTATCAAAGTAAGTAAATATCACATAAAACATCCAAACAGTATAAGCATACAAGTAGGTAAGTTTACTACCTGGCGTGCAGCCTCTTCCTCTAGCTCTTAACCTTGTCTCTAAGGTCCATTCTTCTCATAAGTTAGAGCCTATACATAGCATAATAATATCTTTATTATTATCCAGTATAGCTCTACTTAACTCATGCTTAACTAGGGGTAATATCCTTAATCTGACATTCCCCTGGCTTTCTTTCTACCTTTAGCTACCCTTATTAATAGAGATATTTCTCTATTCTAACCACTAAGAGCAATCCTCTACTTTATTAGAGCAGGGACTAGATAACTTACTTACCTTATTCCTAAGCTCTGCCTAGTCCCTGAGCTCCTTAGACTACTCCTGGCTTCGCCAGAACTCCTTCCTTTCTTTCTTTCTTTCTCTCTTCTTTCTCTTCTTTCTTGGCTCTTGGCCGTGCTTAACATGAAGGGAGGGGTGGCCTATTTATATGTTAGTGGAGGTGGAATGAATGGTCCAGATTAAATCGTGATGAATGGCCCAAATCGCTAAGCTTCCTCAAGAAGCTTTGCTTGCATCATTACGATGACATCATCCTCCTTGATGACTCACCAACATGACATCATCCAAGGACATCTCAGGGGGTATGTGGCGCAAATAGTGGGGCCCTTGGGACACCTTTCATGTTACCTCATGATCTAAAGTCATATCTGATCACTTTTCCCAGTTCTATCCTTAACCGAGTAACTTTATTTTATGGAAAAGCACTAAAATATTATTTTAATGCCTCTTAAACTCCATAATCCTTGGGCCTACGTTTTTGGGCTCTTGGATTGCTATCTTGGGTTTCTAATCAAGCCCAAACACTCTGGTAGCTCGGTTCCCAAGAAACACCTCTTTCTTTTCTGTTATACCTACAGGGACTTTCACTATCTATGCTTTAGTCCATGAATTTTTACTTTTTTGCAGTTTAATCCCTGAACATCATCTATACACTTATGAGACTCTTGCATAATAGGCCCTAGTAGCCTTCCTTTTTCAAGCTACATACTAAACTTCTAGGCCTAAAAATTGAGATATGACATTACAAACCTAGAACACTAACCCCAAGAGATAAGTTAAGAGTTAGGGGTCTTAAGAAAGTTAAAGTACATTGTTAATGTAATGGATCTAATAAGTTGAATACACAATATAATTGTGTTTAGGCCCATGAAATTTTAAAGAGGATAATTTAATGAGGTTGGACTAAAGTCCTCATTAATTGGAAAGCTTAGGGAGCAATTGGAAATGAAGAAGAAAGCTTATGTATAAGGTAGTAAACTTATCCCTTTATATGTTTGATGTGGTATGCTTATGTATTAACATGTATGAGTTCATTGAATGATGTTATAGCATGATAATTGTTGCTGGAAAGCTTATTATATATGATTTTCATGGCTATGCATTTTATACAAAGCATAAATCATAATGGCATGTCACTAGCTAACATAAGTTTAAGTAAAATTACATATCATGCATTAGCATTCATCTTGTACATGAATGTGGTAATGTTTTCTACTAAGGTTCCCTAGAATCTCACCCTCCCTTAACCAATAAATATAGGTCAAGCAATATGAAAGATGTATTCATAAAGAGACAAATGAATGAAAGAAGAAAAGTAGACAATTCAATGTTATAGCATGAGTTCTATGATTTTCCCATTATGTAAATGATGTATAATATGCCAATCTGTGTATTGACATGTTATACATAGATTACATAAAATTAATAAATTTTTATTTCTAGGAGCTGAAGAGATAGGTCACTTCTACTCGTGTGCTGATAATCCTGATCTTACGCTTACCTATATGGTCTACACAAATGCCAGTAAATAAGGATTAGGGCGTGTGCTTATGTAGCAAGGTCAAGTAGTAGCTTATGCCTCACAACATCTAAAATCTCACAAGGAGAATTACTTGACCCACGACCTAGAACTTGCAGTGATAATATATGCTCTTAAGATATGGGGACACTATTTGTAAGGCACAACCATAGAGTTGTACTATGACCACAAGAGCCTCAAGTATCTGCATGATCAGAAAGATTTAAACATGAGATTATGATTTCCAAATTAAGTACCATCCAGATAAGGCAAATGCAATAGCTGATGCCTTGAACAGAAATATAGTGTCAGTGTCATTCTTAATGATCAAAGAACAAAAGTTAAAGGATTTCTAAGACTAGAGTCCTTTATATTAGATGTAGCTAATCTACAGCAGAGGCAATAAAATGCAATTTATAACTTTACTAAAAGATCATATTAGAGTAACACATCAACAAGATTGGTTGGCATAAATCTTTAAAGAGAAGTTGCTAATTGGTAATTTAGGTTTTGTGAATGTCATCTCTCAGCCGAGGAGAGTATACAAGGGAGGAGTTTTACTTTCATGAGTCCAAGCTCATATTTGGATTATACATAAAAATTATGTAGGAATGACCCAAGAGGATAACTTTTAAGTTAGTTAAAAATCAAGTTAAAATTAAGGGTTTAAGAGGTTTATGTTTAAACCATAGTCAATGGGATGTTTATTAATAGATATGACCCTTTTTGTCATGATGAAATAGGGTTTGACATTTTTGGAGGAAATGACTAAGCTCAAGGACAAGAATTAAAGTTTTAGTAGACCAAGGTAGTAAGTTTACTCAACCTTAATATTAACATGTTTTGATTGTTATATGGGTGTTTGCATGATTGTTAGTGAACTAAAGATAGATGATAATATGATGCTACTCTTGCATTGTGATGTCTTGACTAAAAGTGAGTTGGCATGAGATAGAAGTAGTTCCCTAATTGTGGTATAATACTTAGTTACATAATTATCCGTTGATATTTTTGTTGATGTAACTTGCTACTGGGATTTCTTTAAAACCTCACTCCACTAATTGAACAATTATTTTTGAGCTAATCAAGCATGGGGCAAGAGCATCATGAGGGAGAATTAATGTAGTATGTCATGAAATTTTGAAACATAATAACGTATGTATATATTTATGACAATATGTAAGGTTTATATGAGGCAGTCAAATTGATGCTATGTTTTGATTGAGTTAATGTTAGAATTTGATTATGAAACTTGGTATGCTTAAAGAAAACACAATGATCTTTAAATGAATAGGTAGAACACTAAATTTGGAGTTGTGTACAATTTATGGTGATTTTTCAAATTTACGGTTGAAAATCTAAAAGTTCTAGAATTGACCAAATTATTAGTAAAGTTCAATAAATAAACTATACGAATTGGTAAGGATTAGTTCTAGTTTCATATTTTTCGCTTTAAGAAGTGTGAAAGATCTTTCAATAGAACTTATAACCACTTAATTTCAATTTTTTTTTAGAATTAGTTATGAATTATCAAAATTGGGCATAAATTCAAGAATTACCAAATAAACAGTAACATGAAAAGACTAAAATTCTAGATTTAGTTCCTTTAATCGTGGGCCTTCTACAATGGTTCCAAAGGACATATATGAACTCAAATGGTCAAAAACTAAGGTATAACACTATTGGTATCAAAGTAAAATATTATTATCCTATGTCAGAACCTTAAGGTTTAAAATTCACTTAGTTTTTTTATCACCTTTATGTTAATAGAGCTTGTGAAAGAAGAATATATGGTCCTGATATAGTGGATCAGACCTCAAGTAGATTAAAATGATCAAATAAAGCCTTATAATGGCTTAAAGTACACAAAAGAGTTATGCATATGTTAGAGGGAGACCGTTGGAATTGGAAGTTGGAGATCATGATTCCTTAAGGTAGATAACACAGGAGTCGTTCGATCCCTAAAATCTAAAAAGTTTAAACTGAAGTATGTGAGACCATTTCATATTCTTTCAAAAGCTGGACATGTAGCATACAAGTTGGCCTTCCTCCAAATCTGAGTTAGATACATGACATTTTCCGTGTCTCCCAACTTAAAACGTACCATTCAGACCCAGCACATGTTATCTAGTATGATGACATTGTACTTCAAGACAATCTATCTTATGAAGTAAGACCAAAATGAATCATTGATCGAAAGGTCAAATAGCTAAGAAATAAATAGATTCCACTGCTCAAGGTAGTTTGGAAGAGATGAAAGTTAAATACCTTGAACTTTTTCAATAAGGTATGTTTTAAATTTTGAAGATGAAATTTATCTAGGGGAAGAAATGTAATATCCCATATTTTTAAGGATAGAAAAGTTATATTAACATTATTGACCCTATATTCGTTCACTGGGTGGCTAGTTGGAGATTAAGAATTGAAGCTAAACAAGGTCTTGTATTACGTACCAACCAGGAATTAAAAGATGAACATCCAATAAAAGGAAAGGGAAAACTTGACGGCTTATTGTTTATGTGGTGGAACAAAGAGTAACTAAAAGAACATCTCAGAATCACCCAACTTCTTTTCCACCACTTTGGACTATTTTTCTACCATTGAAGGGTCAAAATGGTTAACCCAATCACCTACTTCACCTTTCTTAAAGAATACCTTATTTTTAAGGTAAAGTAGACCCAATATCTTGATATTATTTCTCATATGTGGCTAATATTTTAATCTTATTTGTGGTATAATTTCACTTATAATATTTTTAATTTGGTATAATTTCACTTATAATATTTTTAATTTAGTGACATTCTTGATACTTGAGAAATAAAATTATGAGTAAAATTATACTAAATTAAAAAAATTATAAATTGCACAAAATTAAAAAAATTATAGGTAAAATTATATTATAAATAATATTATAATACTGGCTACATATAATAAATAAGATCAAGATATTAAATGCTACTTTACCTTTATTTTTAATCATCTTTCCCAATTTTCCAGTCTTGTTCACTTCTAAGTCCTTCATCTTTCGAAAGCGGCACAGCTCAATTATGTTTTCAATAACACCGTCCCTTTCCTCCTCTAAACTAAATGGGCAATCCAAGAACTCAGCCTCTCTTTTCACATAGAATTTGGTATATCGTTTCAAACCCTGATACTTTAAAAACAAAATCCTGTTCTATGACTGTTTGCTTTCCCACCAATAACCCAACGTGTCAAAAATGGGCCAAACTGATTGATCCCCTTTGAGTACATCTCAAATGCTTCCTCACGTGATAATTTTGGTAAAGACGGTGCTTTGATTTCGTAGGCGTAGGTCCACAATGACAAAATTATCAAATGGGTTACTTCAAATATAGATTGTCTTGCATTTGGAATTGACAATTGAGTCGGCCAACAAATGAAATGAAACATGGGTACCAAAAAGTCTTGGTTTAGGCAGATGGGAGAGATCAGAATTTGATTATTTGAATAATAATTGATCTCAAGGAATTGAACAAGCTCATGAGCATTAGAAGTAAGGAAAGGATGGTTACTTTGTGAAGGAGAGAAGACCTAACGATTCACAATGGCAAAAGCAAAGGCTTTCAACCATGTGCTGCCAAATTTTTGTATTAAAACATGAGACTATTATTTTTTAATTTAGAAAAATGTCGCTCATGAATGGGAAAAAATATGCTATTTAACCATGTTGGTTTAAACTAGTTTTTTGGTTAAAAAAAACACTAACAAAAATCTAGTTCATTTGAGACTAACTTATCCTCGGATGATGGACAGGCTATATTTTTTTTTTGTTATATAAAGTTTTGGAAAAAGGGTTGGGACGATCCATGGGTTGTTTTTTTTTATTAGTTGTTCACCCGGTTTATAGGAGCTTTACCCCGACTACATCTAAATCTGACACACGTTGTGTACCTAGCTATGGTGGATGATCCCAATGAGAATTTTCTATATACGCCAAAGCTTAAACTCAATACCTCACTTAAGAGATACCGAGCCGCTTACCACTCGGATCAACCCCTGTTGGCATCCATAGTTTTTTTTATTGCCCACCCGGTTTACCAAAATTTTGCCTCGACTATATTCTGATCCGATCTGCATCGTGCATTTGGCTATGGTGGGTGAGTCTTCCAACGGAAATTTTCTACATATACTAAAGTTTAAACTTGAGATATCATTTAAACGATATCAAATCATTTACTACTTAGATTAAACCCTATTTTTTTTTTGGTACACAAATTTTTTGGAAAGGGATTGGGCTCACCCACGATCCAAGGGCAGGGTGAAGTCTCCTTTCCTCCTAAGCGATACTAATGTCGGGCAGGGCGAGCTGTCTATTACCCTCAGGTGTAAACCTAGGCACCTAAGAGTTAGGATGCCTCCCCAAGCGCCGCGACTGGAACCACAACAAAGTGGTACTCCCCAGGGTTCGAACACGCTCCAAATAGTAGTATGTCTCACCCCTTCGCCAATTGAACCCACGAATGATGGGTTAGATTAAACCCTGTTAATTATCCATAAGTTATTTAAACATAGACTAGTTACACCATACAATTAAGGTGGGTCTGGGATAGTCCAATGAAAGATTAAACTATTCGCTAACATTATGATCAGGCCTGAGGCCCATAAGTTCATGGATCCAAAACGGTGTAGTTTGGGATGGGGCGTAATTACTCAAGCGAGAAACCCTAATAAGGATAAATATTTGTTCGACGGCAGTTTCGTTTCTCTCAATAGCAGCAGCAGCAGCAGCGGCAGCGGCAGCTTAGCTTAGCGTCATCCACTGTTCTCTCTGCTTCCGCTATGGCTACTGCGAGGACTGTCAAGGATGTTTCGCCTCTCGAGTTCGTCAAGGCTTATGCGGCTCACCTGAAGAGATCCGGCAAGGTAGGGGAATTTGCGGCTGACTTCCTACTTTATCTTTTGTTTGTTTGTTGGGAAATAAGGGGTGGTATTGTGGGAGGAAAAATTCTCTGTGCTCAATGGAATGTGTCTTACTGGTGGTAGTTTTATACTTGTGTTTTATGTAGTGTTTCTCAAGTGTGTCTTTGAGATCTTATTGACTTGATCTTATTGACGTTCTTTCTTTTGGATTTTGTTTAATGCCATACTGCTATGATTGACGCCGTGCCATACTAAGTATGTTTCACTGTCTTCAATTGTTAACATTATATAGATACATAGATGTTGTTGGAAATGTATAACTAATTTGTGGTCATTGTGCTTCAAGCTTAGCACATGCGTGCACTGTGTTTATTAAACAATTACAACCTTTAGCACAACGTCTTGTTTTGTAATAATCTCCTTTTTATATTGTATATATGTTTTGGTTAGAGGCTGCAATCTATAAGATTTCCATAACACATCTTAAGTTGCTATAACACTGATTTAATGGTCAATGATTGCCAATATTAGACTATGATTCTTTGTTTTTTTTAGAGTGAAGACGCCCATGAGGTCATGAAGTTATATTAATTTATGTTTTGTGTTCACATATGTGAGAGTGTGTGAAGGGAATGAATAGAAATTTGTGTCAGAGACGCAGTTAATGGCGAACTAGATAGGATATATCAGGAAATAAGATATGAGCCTGAAAGTTAAGTATGGTCAAGCTATTTAGTTTTGCTTGATCACGTTATATAGTGTACTTTTTGGGTTGTTTCTCATGCTTGCTGATTGGATTGGTGCTTTTAATTCTTGGAGATGACAGCAGTGATATCTCTCTTTGGTTTCAATTATTGATTCTGTGAGTTCGAATTTGGTTGCTTTCCTGAATCTCTTTTCCCTTGCTGCTTGATTGTCAACAGATGGAGCTTCCTGAGTGGACTGATTTAGTAAAGACTGCAAGATTTAAAGAATTGGCTCCATATGATCCTGATTGGTACTATGTTAGGGCTGGTAAGTACTAAGTAAATGTTTTTTTTGGCACATTTAGACTATTAAGGTGTGCAAAGTACATTCTGATATCTGTACTTAATAAGTTTCTCTCCATTTCTTTTTCTATTTGTAATAAGTTTTTGTGCTTAATTTATTGCTGCTTGCAGCCTCCATGGCCAGAAAAATCTACTTGAGAGGGGGCCTCGGTGTTGGTGCTTTCCAGAGGATCTATGGTGGGAGCAAGAGGAATGGCAGCCGTCCTCGTCATTTTTGTAAGAGCAGCGGTGCTATTGCTCGTCACATTCTTCGTCAGTTGCAGAACATGGACATTATTGAGGTCGACCCCAATGGGTAAGGAACTCTTTTACCTTTGTTCTTTGGGAATTAGTAGTAGATGTATTGAAAGGTTATTTAAATTTCTTTCCTCTTTCTCTTTGCATTTCCATGCACTGACTATAGTTGCATGTGATATAATCAAGAACGGGTACAGTTAAATTCATGGTGTTTTATCGTCCATCACTGTGATCTACTTTTAATTCAATAGCATAAGTTTTTAGGTTGTGTTAGGAAATTTGTTTGCTAACGCTTTGCTTGTTATAGATTATAGGTTATTATGAAATATTCCTTATATTTTATTTATTTGAAGAGCTTCAATTTTTAAGAGCCTTTGACATAATTCCTATAAAGTTCGTGCCTTTGAGTACCCGCGCTACCCTGCCCTCTAGTTTTTCTTCTTTTAGCATTCGCTAGCAATTCACGGTTTCTTTTCTTGTTCTTGGGGTTATTTTGGGCACTCTTCTATCTTGAGCTCAACCCCTCAAGTTTGTAATTATCTGAAGTATCCCTTGTGTAACAGTGGCAGAAGAATTACTTCTAGCGGTCGGAGAGATCTTGACCAAGTCAGTGGTCGGATTGCGGCTGCACCTTGATCTGTGAAACTGCTGAGGGAGGCTATCGTGTTCATCCAGGTTTAATGTTTTTCTTGAGAGTAATTTGACAGAAGATTGTTGGATGAGTAAATTTTGGTTCTAGCTTCTGAATTCTCTTTTTTAAAGTTGAACATATTTAGTGTAATGTTGCTCTTAGTTTATGTACTTTCTTACTTTATATCGTATCCCATTTTCAAGCTTAAACATTTCAATTGGTTTTAATGTATTTTACCATTGGGATGAAAAGTTTAAGAATCAGACACTTGTCAACATAAATTTGCGGCTTTCTTTGTCAACTACGCATCTCGTTGGTCTAACTCCTGCCATTGAACAACGCCCGTACCAAACCAAACGGTCAAAAGGGAAATAAATAAATATTAATTGAAGCTGGTTTAAATTGGATTATTCAATTCTCATTCGTCACTATTTTTTGCTTTAGTAACTTCAAATTTTCAAGGGTTTAGGTTTAATTTTGTCCTAACAGTTTTCATTTAAGGCTTGTGGGTATTTCCAAGTTTTTCTCTTGGGCTATTAAAAATGTTAACCATTAATTTTTGATGATTAGGATGATTTTGCTCCTTTCTTTTAGCACTTTTGGGGTGATATTAATATATGAAGTGCTTTTGGACAGCCACAGTTTTACCTTAAAAACTCTTGGTATAAAATTGGATTTTAACCCAATTTTCAATTATGTGAACATGACAATTTCGAGTTGGGGCATGTGTATATGACTTTTAAGGCATGTTTGGTTCAATTACAATTCAGGAGCGATAATATGTGGTGGCCTAATGGGTTGTATTTTTAATATTTAATTAAAAATTACAATAGAAAGACCGTATTACCCTTAAAAACCCTCCTTCCCCATAGTTTTTCGTCCTGGGCAATGTGTACATGGCATCATCACTGAAGCCAAACCAGAATCATCCATCATCAACGTCAATTTTTCTATAACTCATTAAACACAGCTAAATATGAAAGCTTGAAAGGGAATTTAAGAATCGTATCAGGAATCCCTTCAAACCCAGAATTTATGTTTATCTAAACCCAGGTGTATTAAACACCAATTAGAAAGATCCTATAATCTGAGGAATCAGGCGTCGGACCTAACCTAAGGTTAGGGTCCATGATATTGGTCAACTGGCTTTATTTATTTTTTGTACAAAAAGTGGGTTCATTCATATGCTACCGTACAATCTCAAGATTTTAAAAAATATATATATGAAATTTATAAGATTACCTATTAAAAAAACTTTTATAATCTCAATGGTCAAATGTCTTTAAATAAGATGGAGGATAACACTTGTGATTAAATAATAAGTGTTGAGAACATGTTGTCTTGATTTGTTTTCAATTGAAAATTTTCATGATTTGGTTCGAATCAATAAATATTCAATGTCCCAACTCCCCTTGTACTCAAATAAAAATGTAATGCGATTTTTGAAAATTAAGAAACTTTTATTTCAACTTTAAATGACCTACAGACCAAGTTTAAATATCACAAAAGTTTTGAAAGGAGATATCTTATTTAAATAATATATATATATATATATATATATATATATATATAACAACTTTTCACACTCACCCAACAAAAAGCAGAACCGGGCTAATATGTACTTGCCATCAGACAAGAGGTATACTTTAAGGCAGAATAATGCCTATTTTTTATAAATATTTTTAATTTTAATTAAATAGTTTCAACATAATATTTTTCAGTTAAAAGAATGGGTGGGTCTATATAAATAGATATTGTAATTCTCAAAAAATATCAATTTTGGGTCTAAAGATTTTTTTATTAAGTTAAGGGGCAAATTTATCCTAGAAATTAATGTATCTAGAAATTTTTTTAGAAATAATATAACTCTACAAGTTTTTAAATCATAACAATGAGACACTAATAGTTGTTAAAAGTTAAATTTGACTATTATTTTATTAATATCCTGACATAACATGCCCACATGACTTCTACTTCATCTTTTATTAGGTTAAAATGCAAATTTGCTCCAAAAGTCTTTATTTAAGAAGCGTTGGGTATCCAAATTTTTTTTTTTAAGTTTAATGCCTCAGCAATTATCCAGATTCAGTTTGATCATTAGCTTACCAAATATGCTAGGATGGACAATCCACATGTCATCCACTTTATTTTTTTTTTATATTAGATTTATAAATAAGAAAAAATTAAAAAAGCTCCCCCTTCAAACATTGTCATTAATAAAGTATAGCTCTCAGGAAATCATACTTTGATTTGGTACAACTTTTGAGTATAAATAAAAGCAAAGCAAAAAAAAAGATAATATATATAGGGGACTCACGAGAATTCTTAAAAGGCGTTAATGACGAGATCAATTTTAGGAATAATCACAGGCATATGTTACTTTTCTAGAGGCTGTTAGAGTATAGTCTTCCAAGAACGACACTCTAATAATAACGAAGCTTGGAGGGATACAAATTTTTTTAATTTTCCTTATTTATAAATCTGACTTTAAAAAATGAAATAGATGACAATGGAGTGGTAACTTCAGTATATTTAGTCAACTAACAGTCAAAATAAACCTAGATAATGGGCAAGACAATATTGAACCCAAAAGAAAGCCATTCGAATGCCCAACGTGCCTAAGTGAAATCTTTTAGAGTAAATTTGTATCTTAACCCAAAATAAAAGATGAAATAGATGTTACGTGGACATGACATGTCAGCATATTTGTCAACTAACGGTCAAATTTAACTTTGGGTAAAGGTTAAGGCAACATTATCACAGTTTAGAAACTTTAACATTACTCCTAAAATAATTTCTAGATACCCATAACTTCTAAATGGAAACTTTCAGAGAAAATTTATACTTAACCCTTCTTTATTTATCATAGTATCTATTTGAATAAATTTTTAGAAAATGGTTTATGGAAAAATGTGACGTTTGGATAGCTTTTAAAAAAAGACTTCTATATAAGAGTTTATAGAAAAAGAGTGGTTCTGAATAAATGAGTGTTTGGATAGTTATTGCTAAAAGTATTTTTGTGATTGTTAAATTAACATAAAGGGTATAAGATAAAAAATATTAATTATTCATCAGCTCATGTCCCATTACTGTTCACAATAACTGTGTACTTACTGTTTACCACCACTGTTCACGCGATGTTCACCATCACCACACGTCTTCTTCTTCCATTTTTTTCCTCGTCTTCTTCCCTATTGAACACAGGCGACCTATTCGAGACCAAGCGAAAGCACCAACAGTGGGGAGGAGAGAGAAGCGACGATGGTGGAGGTGACCGGAGGAGTGACAATGGTAGAGGCCACAATGACATTGATGGAGAAGAAGAAAAGCAAAAGAGAAGAGAAGAGAAGAGGGAGAGTATCAAAAGAAATAGGAGTAAAATAGTAATTTGGTAATTTATAACTCTTATACTATTCTGGAGCTATTCCTATGAGTTTATTCAAAACTATGATAACCATTGTTTGGTTAAGAAACCCATTTGAACAAATATGACTGTTTATTTTAAAATTTCTTCAAACTAAGGTTTGGATCATAAACTCTTTTAAAACTTAAGTTTGGGGGTTATCCAAATAGGCCCATAGACTAAAATATATTTTTTTGATTTAAAGATTTTAAAAATAAAATTTATAATTGGATTAAGATATGGAAAGTTGACAAAAATTATTTGAAAATTGATAGTAATTAAATAAATGCTCACAAATTTCAATGAAAAGTTTTCAAAAGCACCAGTGCACCCGTCTAGGGTACGAGAATAACAAAGGAAATATGATCCCATGTAGTTCCAAAAAGATCAAATCTTTGCAGACAAAAAATAATAATATTATTATCAAATATAGATGCCTCATCCATATTCGAATCCCTTTAATTGAGGGAGCCCTCACATCATTTAATTTTCAAATCAGAATTATTCAGATTTGGTGCCTATTTGGATAGTTTTTTAGAAAATGACTTATGAAAAAAAGAGATTTTTAGACAGTTTTTAGATAATGGCTTATGGATAAGAGCTTATAGAAAAAAATTTAAATAAATGAGTGTTTGGATGATTATTACTAGAAGTACTTTTGTGATTGGTAAATTAATTGAAATGTATAAGATAAAAAAATTAGTTATCCATTAACTCATGTTCTATTATGTTCACAATAACTGTACAGTCACTATTTACCACAACTGTTCACGCACTACTGTTCACTATCTCCACACATCTTCTTCTTCCCTTCTCTTCTTCGTCTTCTGCCTTCTTCTTCCTTGCTAAACCCAGGTGACCAGGCGGAGACTATGCAAAAGCACCAACAATGGGTAGGAGAGAGGACTGACAAACGAATGGGAGAAGCGATGACGGTAGAGGTGATTGGAGGAGCGACGACGGCAGAGGCCACAACAACATTGATAGAGAAGAAGAAAAACATAAGAGAGAGAAGAGAAGAGAGATAGTGTAAAAAAATAAGGGTATAATAGTAATTGGGTAGTCTATAAAATTTTCTACTATTTCAGAAGCTATTCCTATAAGCTTATTCAAAACTATAGTTTGATTCATAAGGCTTTTTAGACAAATATGACTGTTTATTTTAAAATTTTTTAAAATTAAAGTTTAGGTTAGAAACTCTTTCAAAATCTAAGTTTGGGGGTTACCCAAACAAACCCTTGGTATGGATCGTTCATATTTCAAATTCTTGAATTTGAATTATCACAAAAGAATAAATTTTTGTTTTAAAAATAACACAAATGAAAATAATTTATATAGTTTAACTGAACCTTTTTAAATATATAATTGATCCCATACTCCTTCACGGAATGGACAAAAGAAGATAACTCTGGAAGACTTTATGTCTTATACAGAAAACTTCTTTAAGCTTTGAAATTTTACCATAACTATGTTATACTTTAATATTTTGATTATAACAAATAATTTTTAAGAATTGTTTTAACTCAACTAATTTTTTATAAACTTATCGATAATTGTATTGATCGATAAGATTTTTGATAAGTAAGAAAAATTGATTTGTGAAAGGAATTTTTTAAAATTCTTATTGATAAAGACTTTGATAAATGAATTTAAATTTAGTTTATAAAAAATTAGAGACAATGTTTTAAGAATTGAAAACTTTTGATGACTTAGTGGAGAAAGGTATTTATCGAAGAAATCTTCAATAAGTATAACAATTACTCAATTTGAGAAATTAGTTTATACAAAAAGATTTATCAAAGTATTAATCAATAAAGGCATTTATCAGTAAGATTATGAAACTTGTTTTTCAAAAGATATTTATTGAAGAACCGATCGATAAAGGTACTTATCGATAAAGACTTCAATAAATAAAATTAATTGTTTAGTTTCTCTCTAATTTCGTAAGAACTTATTGATAAGGATATTTATTGACAATGTATTCAATAAATCAAGAGATTTTGATTATAAGTATATTTCAAACCTCATTTATCGAAGAGTTATACGATAATGCTACTTATCGGTAAATGCTGCTAAATGAACAAAAGCATTAGTTTATGAAAAGTTTGAGTCATTGTTTTAAACCAGCATTTTCAAAGACTTATTCTATAAATATGTTTATTGAAGAAGCACTTGATAAATGAGAAGTGGACTCAGTTTATTTATATAAATAATTTTATCAAAGTATTGATCGAACAGTGTATATATTGATATAGACTTCGATCATAAAGCTTTGTAAAAATAGTTTCTCAAAAGGATTATCGAAGCATTGAATGATAAATTGATTTATTGATAAGGCATTCGATAAAGGAAGTAAATAAATTTGTTTCTCTTTGTTTTAAGAGACCTTATCAATTTATCGATAAATTATTCAATAAATATCCATTCTTTTAACTAAAGCATATTTCAAGACTCATTTATTGAATAGTTAATCGATAAGTAAGTTTATCTAAAAACACTTTGATAAATAGAGGAAATTTCTAACTTATAAAAAGGATGAAGTGTTAATTCAATAAATAATTTTGATGATGATCTGTTACTGATAATTATATTGGTTTGGTTGAATTAATTATTTCTCAAATGGTTTTTTGAAATCTTACATATATTAAAAGAGATTAAACATCAAACATTGAAAGTTTGGAAGAATGATTCTTTGCTCTTCAAGATCTTATTGATAAGCATATTTATTGAAGGGCTCTTAGATAAATTGGATATTGTGAAGTATTTTGAAATAAAGTTTGAATTGTCGATAAGTCTGAAATGGTATGTTATGCAAAGGATATTTTTTCGAATAACTATTTGATAAAGATATTTATCGAAGTTATATTCAATAAGAACCAAAATTGTTTCAACTCAAAATGTCTAAAATTTATTGAAATCCTTTTCAATAATATATATTTTCAATAAATACTTCGATAAATTGAAGTGATATCTGAAATGATTTTTAAACTAGACTTTGATATAATCAAACACATTTGATCTCAATAAATGTTCATTCATTATTATATGATTAAATCATTTATCTATTACTAATGCAACGGCTTCCTAGTCTACTTTTTAGATAGATAAAGAGATAATCAGTGGAGCAGTAGCAAAAAAAGTAGCAAATATGTCAGACAAGCATTTAATATAAATACCAACTGTCGTCAACAACAATTTTTGTCTCTCCAACGGCTTCATTCAATTTGTGTCTAATGAATCATTAATGAACTCATGCTATAAATAGAAAATAAATTGAATGTCGAAGTTAAGAAGTGAAACTACCATGATCATAGCATTTATTCAAGCTTTTACTCTCACTATTTGATATATTACATTTTACACTATTTCACATTTTGTAAACAGAGGAATTTTCTGAGAAAGTCTCTATATCATTATGTACTTCAGTGAGTAACAATCCCTCTAGTAAAGAGAGCTTAGTGAATCTTTATTCTTTTTCTGATATACTCAAAAGTGGGCCTTTTGAGTAGATAACCTTACGGGTTATAAGGTTAAGTGAGAGGCTCTCACACTTGATGTATTGAGGTGCTAATAGCCTAACTAATTTTAGAGTTATAGTAAAAAAAAAATCAGAGAGAATCTGAGGACTAGACATAAGCCAATTGATTAGGTTGAATTAATATAAATATGTTGTGCAAACTTCTTTACTTCAGCTATACCCTACACTCGGTGAAAATTTTATTGACATTTATTTAATTTTTGAGAAATTTTAAATTTTTAAATATCACCCAATTCACCCTTTATTAGGTGTAACTGCCAAAACTAACTAAATCCTCTAAACTCTTACATTTATATAGATAACTTCCCTACTAGTAGTTTTGTCCATTAACTTTTTTTTGTGCCAACATTGTTCATTTCTAGTCTACACATATGTTAAAGTTTATAGTTTATGAGACTTATCTGCATATTTGGGCTATGCATACACAAATTTAGTGCGATTTAGCCTTAGAATCTTCAATATTGAATTTTCTGTATATAAAAAAGAAAAGATAAAACAAGAAAACAAATGCGACAAAAACCATTTTGGCGGTACCTATATTTTTTTTAATTTTTAATTTAGTACCTATGTTATTTTTCTCTTTATTGAATCTTTAATTTTGTTCTATCATTATAATTAGCTTTTATACAAATGCGATTTAATAAGGGAAAAAAATAACATATTTATCAAATTAAAAATTGAGAGAAAATACGTATAAGTGCGTGTAGAATGGTTCTCTGGAGGAAAAAAAATCAGTTTTGCATTCTGAGTACCTTTTGTCAATGAAAAAAAGCAAACCAAATAGCAATGATAAAAATCTACATTAGCTTCAAGTACATTTTCTTAATTATTTTTCAATATCATCATATCCTCACAAAGAAGACACTGAGCTCAGGGCCATGGTTGCCGTCCGGCATCATCATATAATAACTCTCCGAGTCCTTTGATCCGATGACTCGTTCGAAATTCGCCCTCATGTAAGAGAGATCTCCGTCTTGTGGGTCTGCCATCTCGGCCGGGAGCACGCCGACGCCGGTGGATATGACATGAAGCAACTGCATCACATTCAAGTCATCTTCGCTGGGCTCTCTCTTCACACCATAACCAGATTTCTTGCCGTTGCAGAACAATGTCCATATATTTTCGTTGATGATCTTCGTGTTTGGGTGCTTCTCGCACTCTAAGGCTATCCTCATAAGCCCCGTTCCCATGTCCTGAATCAGCTTCGACGTCGGAATGGCGAGTTCCAGAAGAAGAAACGGAAGGCACCTAGGGTTTTCTTGGAAAGCAAGGTTAACCCTAGCTTTCCGGTGTCCGAATAGGGTTCCGGTGATCCTTATCCCTCCGTGAATGTACTTTTCCGTTCCCTGGACTCCGGCGATGGAGACCGGGAACTTGCACAACGACGGCGTGATGATCGGGAATGACCGGAAAACTGAACGGAACTTTCGGAATAGTCGGTAGGATTTTGTTTGCTGTTGTTTGGTATTTGCAGGCTGTAAGGAGATAGGTGGCCGGACTGTTACAGAATCTCTATCCACGGTGGCGCTGGAGTTAGTATACGCCGGTGAATCTTCTGGCAGCGGCGCCGAGGGTAGTGCCATTATCGATAAAATTGACAAATGGTGAAAGGGAAGCTAGAAAAGGGGTTTATAAGAAGAAAACAACGTTGTGGAAAGCACGTTTTTTTCTTAGAATCTGGTTATGTATATTATATATTAAAGGTTTGAAATTTGAAGACATGTTGTGTTTTTTCTATTTTTTTTATTTCCTTTTATTTCATAGTACTGACTTTTAGTTAAGATTTCAGTTTTAGTTTAGGTTTGATACACATCAGGTTAATTAGTTCAGTTCAGTGCAAAATTTTTAATATTTAGCTAAAAATAAGTAAATAAAAAGCTGGGTTTTTGGTTTATCACTTTTGGGATTGGTCAGTCAATTTAAAACCACATAGCTGGAAATGAAAAAATAAATAAATTTAAATTGTTAATTACCATGTTGCCTTTCAGAAAAAACAAAAACAAAGGGTCTGTTCGATTTGCTATTTTTAAAAAAAATTAAAAATCTGCTTTTAGTCAAGGGAGAAGTTTGGTGTCATTGAAACAAAACCCTTTTTTTCTCATCACCAATGTTTTTTTAAGATAATAATTCAATTTCTAATAGATTTTTAAAAAAATCAAAATTTGTTCTTAAAAATATTCTATAAAATTATTTTAAAAACATAAAAATTAGATAATAGAATTAAACAAGCCCAAAATATTTTTGATTTGTTGTGCGTTGTATACAGTTAGTATTTACTACTGATTTTGAAGTATTGTGGCTGTACTTTAGAGTTTTTTGGTTTTGGTACAAAAGATATCCTTCAGACTTGACTATTTGAGTATGATATTTATTACTTTAAAGAACCCTAGTTGCTAATTATTATTTAAACTATGAACACATTTTTATTTTTGTTTACTTCTTTCCTAATGTATGGAGGGGCACCAACAGGATTTTAGTGTTTTAAAGTTTTGGTCTTATAGCCACGTTTCCACCGGCAGAGGGTTCTTCTTTCATTTTTTTTTACTTTTTATTGGATAAATATTTCTTTTGGAAACGTATTTTTTGAAAACCCAAAAAAAAAAGTTTCAATCTCACCCATTGATTCTACCCTAAATTAGATATTGGCCCCATACAATCCATGGAATATAAGAAACTAGTCATATGTTTTATGATTTATGTATAATACAGTATATACTGATTTGATTTAATTTTAATTTATTCTCTTCACTTTATTTTCAGCTCTTATTGTTTTTTAAGTTTTTTATTGATCTCCTAATTATGACTTATGACTATTTTGGTGATAACTTTTGCCAAAAGTCCTTTTTTATTGTGATTTGTTTCGTTTTAATAGACTTTTTAGAACAACGTACATTTGAAAAGTACATACATTTGCCGAAACAAAAATTTCTTACCTCCACAAACTAATTTTGGTAAAGTTAGTCTCAATTCTTTTGCTTTTATCTTTAAATATTCTTTTAATTTGACGTTTAATTCTCGAAAATATATTTATAAATTGTTGTAAAGTTAGCACTAAGAGATTAATTTCCCAATTTAAAATGTCAATATAAATCTAATGCATTATTTAAACGTGGCCTTCTGCAATTGATTTGTTTTGTTTTATCAAAGAAAACAAACACATCAGAAGAAACAGAAACTAAAGCTGAGAGAATAATTTTTTATACCTACAGATATCTTCTAACGTGAGATAACCCTGATTGAGGTACTATTAAGAATTTAATATAAACACCTCTAATTTAAATTTTATTCACTAAGTTGCGAAGAATTAATCTCTTCTATTAAACCCAACATCTATTCGTGACCAGTTGTTGCAACAATATCCTATTTTCTACTTTCTTTTTTTCCTCAAAATCTATTCTTTGTCATGATATCCAAAAATCAATGGTTTAGATATAACTAAAGATTTCTCCCATACATGGAGAGGGAAAAATATGTTATAACAGATTAATTATTTATAATTACTATAAATTTTTATTATAGTTAAAAATTTGAAATTTGATATCCAAAAGATTATAAGCCTTCACTTTGATATTTGAAAGATTTTAAGCCACATAGATAAAATTTTGAATTTTTTGAGTCCCATAATAATATTAATTAGTAATCCCATTGAAATTATGTCAAAATCTTTAGAATGTCAAAGTAAGATTATTGATTGTAATTATTGATTACGGTTTATAGATAAAAATAAAAATATAAAATCAGGTCGACCTATATGTATTTTTAACTAAATTATATATGATAATATTTTAAAAGAATAGTTAGTGATTGATTGATAGTTGATATTTTATTTTTGGATATGATAATGGAGATTGAATTATAAGAAATATAGAGAGAGTGGGATACTGAGAAAAGCCCAATCTGAGGTTGGGTGGGTGGAAATCCATAGGGAGATGATACTCTCATTATCTTATCTTCTTCTTTTCATATAGAATATAATCTCCACAATCAGATCCAAAAATCATTAGTTTAGATTTCTTTTTGGATTTGATGGTGAATATTGGATTATAATAAAAATAGAGAAAGTATGATACTGAGAGAAACCTTATCCAAATCTATGCTGACGGTGATGTCATGAACCCACTGTTTTCATGTCCGATCCGCAAAATTTTTTCATAAATAAAACATATTTATGTTGTGACATAACCAGTGTGTATCCCTCTTTCTTAGCAATGGTAGAGTCATATAACTTGGAAAATAAAAAGAGAATGAATTGAAAATGCCAACGAGGGCATGCATGAGATATAATGAGGCTATATGAGTCCTTTAAGTATGGTTTTATTAATTTGATCCAATTTTTAAGGGATTTTTAAGCTAAGTATACTTATATCTTGGTCCTTGAAGACAATTCTCCCTTTGAATTTTAATTTTTAAGAGAATTAATATAAAGTCTCAAAAAATATGTAATCATTACAAAATAATCAGTATACAATATCAAGTTTTAGGACAAAACACGACAACAAATTTATGATTGTTTACTTGTTCTAAGAATTTTGTTTTTAATTATATTCCTTTCTTAATACTTTATAGTTTCTTTTCCTAAACACATATATGCTCTTATTAAAGACAATCATATTCTACTACAATTATTATCCTTTTAATTTTTTCTCCCATACAAGTAGCAATTGCCATGCGTTTTACGGATTTGTATCTTCTCATCATCACTTTTTCTCCTTTTCTCTCATCATCCCATCCCTACTATATAATTAAAAAATAAATGGTTGAGATGCAATTTTTTGTAAAATTTTTATTTTTTTTATTTTAATATAGTCTACAGTTAAAAACTGTTGGGATCAAACTTTTATGGTTTATTTTTTTATTTTTAATGTAATATTATAATATAATTTTATAAGATAATAAATCTCAACCATTTATTTTTTATAAAAGAGAAAAATAAAAAATTATTAAAATTTGACAGCTCACTATAATAGAATATTTTAAAATAGAAAAATATTAATTTTATAAAAGATTAAATCACAGCTATTTATTTCTCAATCTTAAGGTGAGAACGTGATGATGAGAGAAAACAAGAAAAAGGTGATGATGAGGGGGTCATTTCGGCCATGTATGTTTCCATTAAGTCCTCTCTATGGGCCTTGTATAACTTGGGCTTCCCCTGTTGGCCCACGTTAACCAGGCCCAAATTGTTTTACCCCAACTAATTTGTTTCAAGAAACAACTTTTTTTTCCACTTATTGTCCGTGGGTTCAACTAGTGAAGAGGTGATATATACGACTATTTAGAGTATATTCAATTTCTAGGGAGTACCACTTTGTTGTGATTATAGTAGCAGTACTTATGGAGGCATTATAGCTCCTGAGTGCTTAAATTTATACCTGAGGGTAATAAACGACTTGTCCTATCTGACATTGGTATCATCTAGAAGGAAGGGAGATTTTGCCTTATTCTTACATCGTGAGTGAATCTAACCCATTTTTAAAAGTTTCTTGACCAAAAAAAACAAAGAAAAAAGCTTTTTCAGATAAAGTCCATGTCAAAACAACATGATCATTTTGGCCCAAATAATTCCATTTTATTTCGATATTTCGTTCCAAAATTTGTCATTATTCATATTTTTTCTGTTTTTTTGGTCACTTTTGTCACTTTTGGGGTTTTTTTTACAAACTTAAATTATAGGCAAAATCGAGCTACCATTAACATCACTTTTAGGTTTTAATAGCATCATTATCTTGTACTTCATACCCCAAGTCCAAAAATACGGCTACTTGTTGGTTGGGGTAATTTGTCAATTAAAATATTTAAATATTATTTGAGAGAGAGAGAGACGTATTTATATTTAATATTTTAAAATATTTGGAATAGGAGGAGGATACATGTGCCTAGCAGGAAGAGGTAAAAAACTATTTTAATTTGAGCCTATTTCTAAGAAAAACAAAACTACGAGTATAACTTATTTCTGCCCGATGGAGTAAAATTTGCAGTAATAAGTAAAAGTATTTATTAATAAGTTATAAATAATAAAACATAGTTCCTGAAATTTAATTCAAACAAGCACCTTGGAGATTTCTACGCAATTTTATAAATTTATTTTGATGTTACTTTCATAAAATTTATTATTATGCTATGTATCTTGCATCCTCCAGAATTAGCAACCATAATCACTTTTAATTTTATCATCTTTTACAACTACCATTTTTCTTCGCTGTTCTTATATATTGGGATTTTATTTCATGTATTAGACTTCATTTTGATTCACGTAGCTTCGTGCTTGTTCTGGTTTTACAGAACAACATTCAAGATTATATTAGTTCCTTCTAGGGATGACATCCTAAAATAAAATAAAAAAATTAAAGATATAATTTTTAAAAATAAAATTGTAATTTTTTATTATTAACTATTTGAATTGTTACTTATTCACTCCTAAGTCATAATGTCGTACAAAAATGATAAAAAATTAAAATGTTAATATAAATTAATATTAATGGAGCGAATGGAGCGCCTTTTTTAAAACTTGTAATAAACATAAAAATGACAATAAGACTTCACCAAAAAAATGACAATAATAATTCTAAAAAAAAGATATAATTTATTTTTATAATACTGAAATTATAATTTTTATGATAATTTTTAGACATGTCCCTATAACATTAGTAATAAAAATTGAGAGAATTAATGTGAGGTCCCATGGAAAACAATTAATTATAAAAAAGTCTCCTGAAATAATTATACCATTAAAAAGTCCCATGAGACATAGGAATAATATATTCGAATTATAAAAAAAATACAATTGCCCTTTTATCAAACACATTCTGGCTCTCTTCATCAAACACGTTCGCCTCTCGTTGTGTCTCTACCTCTCGACTTTGTCTCTGTGCCTGTCGTATCTCAATTCTCTCTCCCTCTAGCGTCTCCCTGACAACGAAGGAAGAAACTTTGACATATATCAGTCTTTGAGTCGTCAAAGCAATTAGGGTTTTCTTCCAATTTCTTCTCCACTATAGGTAGGCTTACTTCTCTCTTCCTCCATTTAGCTTCTACAAAATGAAAGTTTATTTTTAGTACTGAAAGTGACATTGTTGTATACTACTCATATGTATTTTATGTCTGAACTGTCATATGTTGCAATATAAGGCATACCATTAGAGTGAGCATCATATATAGTTCTTTTGTCTGTGGGACAGGATGTTTCTATCATTAAATAATCTCTATCCAACGAACTTGAATGCATATAGAGTGACAACAACTATTGTTTAAGAAAAATAGGAATGTTTTCATCTTCAAAGATTAAGGGCCATATTTGGATGGTGATGTTTATACATTGTTCCCGTTTTCAATGTACCTTGATTAAAGTGGTTGGTCATAAACAAGAAGCTGGCACTGATGTATTTGCTGGACTGGAATGCAACATAGGTATTATAATATAATGATAGAGAAATAGAAAAATAGAACAAATAAAGTTTGTGAAGGTGTGAATATCAACAAGTTCCAATATTGTTTATTAAGATGTTAGTAAGATGTGAGACAAAGCATCACAGGCCAGCTTGTCTACCCATCCATTCATCTTATAGGTCTATCCAAGAGGGGGGCAAATTCAGAAGCACTATAAAGAGAAATAAAAGCCTCACTACTAGAAAAAAAAAAAGAAGCTTTTAACTATAGTTAAAAGTAATATTCCATGACAATTTTATGAACAGCGTGAATTGTACCGTCATTGTAAGTCTAATATTTAATGGCTGTTTCAAACAACTGTTAAATGGTAGACTTACAACAGCGATTTTGATATTAAAACTGCCATTATAGTTTAATGCATTAACGTCAGTTATATTATTAACCACCATTAATGTATAATTTTCCCATAGCCTTTAGTAGTTAATTCTTTTATTTATAAACTTTACACGCCGTGGAAAGCTTTTTTAATCATTTCTTTTATTTATCATTTTATGCCACCCTGCATTTAGTGTAGTCAAGATAGACCAATTAATTTCATGCATCAAAGTATGAAGTCAGCAATCCCAAAACCCAAATGGTCATACAATCATCCAAATTGGTAAACTTTCAATTAACCTATATATATGTATGTCATATATAAAAGAAGAAAATGGTTGAAGATGAATAATAAACAAGTTAAAAGACAATTATAGACATCAAAATATTAATAAAAAATGTACTTCATCACGTTTACAAAATAATAAGTAAATGTAATAACCAAGAATATTAATCATGCAATGAATTAAGTAATGAAATGGACATTTATTACAATAGAATAAACTAATTTCCTACTAGTTTGTATTCACCCAAATTCTTTAACAATGATAATCCATAACAGCATATTCATGATATTCCAAATCAAAATCTGTTGTCTTTATAGATCAAGCAGTTGTGAAATGTGGGGTTTCGTCAAGGTTGAATCCTAAGACTATCGTTACCGATCACTTGCCTTTTACCTTGGAGCATAGTGGAAAGATCTTTATTTGCAGGATCGGTGATATAAAACACTTAAATTGCTTGATTTACTAAGATGATTGCTTATCTAGGTATCCAACTCTCTGAAGATTGACTAAAATAAATCCAAATTTCTTATCTACTTAGACAATATTACTATTAACCCACTTACATTTCAAGACTGACACTTTAAATCTAGGAGTAACTAACCTCCCATATCTCTTCAATCACTCTATAATCTATAATAACTAACCTCCCATATCTCTTCAACCACAACAATAACCCCACTATTTTGCATTATACTTTTGTCATTTTGGGATTTTGTGTAAAAAGAGTAGCCATTTATGTCATATCCTTCCCAACACACAACTTCAAAATGAGGCCTTAAAGCTAGCCTTTGTATTGTCTCAAAAGAATTGTTATCCTTTAACACTTCTTACTTAGATCATTTTGCAAAAGACATGTTGTGCTCATTAGCTAGTTGCATATCGCTCTTTCTTGGGTTCATGTTCCTGAGCATATTCTTGTGAGCATCCAAGTATGGCAGAACTTCATCTTTATTGTTTAAAATATAAAGATATGCTTGCATCACCAATTTGTGAGACATGCCATTCACTTTGACACCATGAGTTCCCCTACTTTTATGTTAAGATAGGCTGGATCACCCAAGAGGGGGTGAATTGGGTGTTCATGAGATTTTAAAACTTTGTCAAAATTCTTTTGAAATTCTTTTGCAATATGATTAGTGAAATATATAAGTTTGAAAACTTTGATCAGATAATTGAAATGAGTTGATGGAAATATAAAGAGTTAAAGAAAAGAAAAATCACACAGAATAATTGTCATGATAATTTAACAGCAGTTTTATACAAAAATTGTCGTTATAAAGTTTTACAAATGCTACTTATTTAAAATATGCCACCCGCCTTTTTTATGGCTTTTTTCCTTTAACCTCCATGAGGTAGTGCCGTTATAAGTGTTTTTTTTCTAGTAGTGCCTCAAACTTTATGTGATAGATGTTAAGAGATAGAAGAGAGATTTCAAGAAGAAAGCAAGGTGACTTCCCAGCCAGAGCCGCAAGTGTAATTGCTTTTGTTTTTGTTTTTTAGATTTTGAGATACTTTGTTCTTTTAAGAACTATTTTGCTTTGTATGTTTTGGATTCTAATTGTCCATTTGTTGATTTAAGTTTAGTAATTTGTAATATTGGAGAAATTTATAGAGTTTTCAGTACTTGTGAGATTTGGATTTTATCCTTATTGCTTTTAGTAAAGTGAATTATTGAGTATGTAATCAGGAAGGAATCTTTAACTACACAAAGTTGGTGTAGAAGATGACTAAGTAGATTTTAAGGTTCTAAGTTTATAGAAAAAGATATCATGAGTCTAGGAACCATATAAACACTCACAAGCATATATGTCAGAGTAGAACCAGGAGGCTCCTTACAATGAAAATGAGTTCAAAATGCCAATAAGCTTATGATCATGAAGTGGCAATGAGGCCATCCATCAGAATAAGAGATTGGCCATTTAAACCAACTTATCATTCTGGGTGTAGGCTAAATTATTTGATCCCCACTCTTAAAGGTGCAAAAATGGTTGCCTTTGCTAGTAATATTATTGAAACATCTTTGATATTGGATGAAATCAAGTTACCATTGTGCCAAGTCTTTGCAATAGAAATATCATAATTATAGTAATGGAATGGAGTTCTTGTTTGTCATTCATTATCATTATACTCCTACATCTACTAAGGCTTCATTGGAACCATTAGAACTATGCATTAAGAGATTTATAGTTTATCAGTGCATGGGATAACTTTGACACTAAGAATGTTGGAGAACGTATTGTATCTTAGTCATTCATAGAAGGAGACAATTACTCAAAGAAGCAATTATTTTATAAAGTAAATGAGTATCAAACATGCAAAGGATAATTGAGATCAATTTGCAGGTATTTTAGAGAGATTTGAACTTAACTGAAAATCTTATGAATTAAATGGCAAAAGAAAAAACTTCAACGCCTGGATTTGTCCTACTACTTGCACTGCTACAAAAATTTGGAATTAATCATATTTTTCCAGAGATTGCTCTCTCTGTTTTTGTTTACTTGAGATTTAACGCAAAGTTATATGTAATTTTTTTAGATGAGTGTATTGATGTTTATGTATTTAAATGTTCAATACAGATTTTCATGAGGGGTTCATTCTTGTCTTGGTTACAGAGTTGGGATAGCAACACTCAAGATGAGAAACATTACATAATGCCAAATTACTCAGTTAAAGACCTCCACCAACTGAGAGTGAATTGTTTGTAGGGGCTTGTGACTCACCTGAACAACTCACATAGGGAACAAGTGATGTCCATCGCAGTTAGCAAAGACCCAAGCAAAAAAAAATAGTGACTACTAGTGTCTAAATAGGAATTTGGTTCTTAGTAACAAAGTTGACAATTAGTGACAACTAAGGTAATGAAAGAATTAAAAGTAATTTAACATTTTTATGTTGTTATTTGTTGGCTAATTGATCTTGTGTGACGTTAAATTACTTAATTTGAGAGGGAATTTGACAACAAATTAATACTTTGTCAACCATTTTTTATCAATACAGGTATGCCATGACAACTCAAACAAGAAGAAATGACAACTTATAGGATAAAAATAACAATTGGGAGCATTTGTTCCCATATTAGTGGGGAACGAAATATTATCAATACAGGCACACCATAACAACTCAAACAAGAATGAATGACAACTTGTAGGAGAAAACATAACAACTGAGAGGCATTTATTCCTAAATTAATGGGGAGCAAAATACACTCATTGGGCACACCATAACAACTCAAACAAGAAGAAAAGACAACTTATGGGCAAAAAAATAACAATGGTGGGGCATTTGTTCCCATCTTAATGGGGACCAAAATATTATCAGTACAAATATGCCATAAAAACTCAAACAAGAAGGAATGACAACTTATGGGCTAAAAAATCACAACTGGGAGTCATTGGTTCCCATCTTAATGGGGAATGAAATACACTCACTAGGCATGATATAACAACTGAAACAAGAAGGAATGACAACTTGTGGGCTAAAAAATAACAACTGGAAGCATTTGTTCCCATCTTAATTCTAGGAAGATAGGTTGGATCACCCAAGAGGAAAATGAATTGGGTGAACGATGACTTTTAAGTATTTTTTAAAACTCTTTTAGAATCTGATGAATAAAACATTATGATTTGAAAACTTTGTTTATAAAGAAACTACTGGAAATTAAAGAGTTAAGGAAGAAGAATTTTCTCAAATAATTTATCCTAGTTCGGTCTTTCCTTAACCTACATCCAGTTTTCAACTTCCCACTGAGATTTTTCAATCCATTATAAACACCATGATTACAATGGGCTCTTAGTAGCCTTTACAACCTCAATCCACATCGAACTTAAGGTTACACCACACTCCAGTGGCTATGCTCCCCCTTAAACTAATATGAGCAATTTCTAACCTTGAATCCCTTGATTCTAAAGTTTTGCTCTCAAATAGTTGAAGAAATGAAGGGTGAATCTAACTTTCAGAAAGAGTAAGTATATAGACATTGAAGATCACTAAAAAATCTCTCTCAAAGAATAATACATGAAGATTGGAGAGTTGGAATATTTTTTGGGTTACTAGCTATTTTATGCTTTCATGACTGAGTATTGTTGATATCTCATCATCCTATTATCATTTATCATCGCCCTTAGTCGCCAACCTTATTACTTTGAATGCCATTCTTTTTATAGTTGATCTTTGTAACCGTTGAGCATTATTTCCGTTGAGGTTCTCTTCTATTGAGTTTTCTATTTGTTGGAAATATGGCCGTTGAACTAGTTGTTATAGCCGTTGAAGCTTTTGTCTTTTTGTTATTAAAAGTTAGTTGGCTTTGTTCTTGGTATGATCTCTGATTTAGCTTTGATCTTAATGGAATCTGAGCTCTTTGATGTTAAACCTGTAAACACTTCAGAATTTAATCATTAGTATATGAATATGTGAAGTAAGGATTTAAGTAACTAATATTAAATTTAACTAGATTAATCACAGCAAAAATGATATAGGAATAATGTATGCTCAATCATATGAATCATTGTTTGATAACTCAATCAATGATCAAGAGTATAAAATCAATTCAGTTGTGACCATTTTAAAATAATATAGAGATCTTTTTTACAAAGGTTGTTCTATATTAATTGATTACCCAATCGATTAATTAGAATTATCGTGTAAAATAGAAAACAGAGCATCATAGAAATTTCATTTTCTAGTGTATATGTTGCGATAATGTAAAGACAATTTTCTTAGAAGATTTATCATGAAGATTAATGAGAAACATTGGCAAATTATTACTTAAATTAATCATTTGAAGTATGAAATGACTTTGTATCATAGAATAGAGCTATACTTCAAATTTCAAAAGTTTCTGGGATTAATTGATTAAGATAAGTTAATCGAATGCGTAGTTGATTAATGTGTTTAAAAATGAATGAGAAATTATTTCAACACATATTAATCAAACAGTTAATCTATTAATATAAATTTATTGATTAATTAATCGATTAATTGGTTTATATTTGAATTTCACAAAACTGAAACTTCTCTGATTAATCGAACAGTTAACAGATTAATATAAATTCATCGATTAACCAAAGCAATATCTTTATTCAAAATAAATTATGTTTATAATGTATTAATTGATTAATTGACTTTTCAGCTTAAATATAGAAGGCAAGTCAATTGACATTAATCGATTAACTAATCAATTAATTGTTTCTAATTTATCGATTAACTAATTGATAAATTGATTTTTTTTATAACAGAAAGCTTCCTTTTCAATTAATCTAACATTCTATTGATTAATTGACGTTAATCGATTAATGCTCAATAATCGAATACATAATTGATTAACTTCTTCTTTTAGCTTCATTTGATTCTAAAATCATTTTCATTACTTCAAAAACAATTTTTCACAACATTAATTAACTTTATTCTCTTTTCTCTTTTGATATCATAAAAATATATTCATACTAATAATGACAACTTGTAGGGAAAAAAAAAAGATCAACTAGGGGCATTTGTTCCCATCTTAATGGGGAACAAAATATACTCAATGAGCATACCATAACAACTCAAATAAGAAGGAATAACAACTTGTGGGTGAAAAAAAATAATAATTGGGGGCATTTGTTCCCAAATTAATGAGAACCAAATACAAGTCACTAAGCACGCCGTAACAACTCTATCAAGAAAGAATGAAAACTCTTAGGGAAAATAACAACTGGGGACATTGGTTCACAACACCATTAAGGTAAGAATATAACTTCATATATATGTACTTTACAATTACACAAGTTCTTTGCATCAAACAAAAAAGCAATACCACACATATAGTCACCTTCATCAAGATCCACCTTATTATCTAAAAGGTGGAGATTGATCAAGGATACAAAAATTTAGTGTCATGACTTTCCACACCTATTTCACAACCCATAACAAAAAAGACATTTATTCTGCATGACTAACCTTTCAGACACTAATTTGAGGTGTGTGTAATAACATTTGCAAGACTAAAAGAAGACTATTTGATGCATTTACACACAAAAAATATGCAAGCAACTAACATTGCTCAGTTTGGATTTGGATTCTTGCATGTTTTTACTGTGTGTCCAGGCTCATAGCATATTCTATAATGATAAATCTTTTGTTCTAAAATTGAGAAAAATTTGGCCTTCTCTAATAATCAAATCCTTCTATTTAGTATAATTCATTTCAGGTGTAGCTGTTAGAATCATTGTAGGAAACGACAAGTTACAATGTTATTAATGACAACTTAGTAGAACTAATATGACAACTTATATTGCAAAATATGACAGTGTAACATTATTAAATGAGTAGAACTTATATGATTAACTCATTCATCATTAAAAATGTCAACAAATATTAGTGGATCAAATCTAACTGTAAATTTTATCACAATTTTATTTATTTCCTTTTCCAACAAGTGATACTATTAATGTTTTCATCTCATCATATGTTGTGACTTCCTTTATGGATATTGTTGTCACATCACCACCAACATATCTATGAGCTTCTCCATCATTTGCAAATTGTCCACCTATATAAATGTAACAAAATACATGTCTTCTATACGAAGTCGCCATCATTAATGATAACATGTACCAGACACATGTTATTAACAACTCGATCAATACTATTAACAACTATTGTGGGATATATTAACAACTCATGTTCCCCTTGCATAACAAAGCATACTTTATTATTCAAACTCTACTGCAAGCTTTCTGATATCCATGTATTCATACTATTCTCACCTAAACAGAGTATAATTTCCTACAAACCAATAAAAAAATTAAAACCCTAACTAAACCGAAACCATAACTAAGATTATCAAAGTGTCATGCTATCAATACAATCTTTACATTTACGTAGGTCACCCTTCATAGATCATAGTTAAGCCATAGAATATTCTACATACCAAACACCTAAATCCAACAATGTTGACAGCACAGGTGTTGAACTTTTTCATATTTTATGGGAAAAAGAAGATAAATACTACCAACCTTTATCAATCTTCAGCCACAATCAAGAGAAAAGGAAGCTATAATCGAACAATGCAAACCATAGCACATGTATCTTCCTCCTTATGCTTCTCTTTCTTCGAAAAGACAAGAGCGCGTGAACTGATCTCTGCTTTTACTCCAACCTCTATTTTTTAAACAGTATAAGAAATTGTGTCATTTCATAATTTGAAAAAATTAGCCCCAGAGCCCTTAGGACTACTCAGTTGTTTGATGATTTCATGGGACTTATTTACAATTAATTATCTTCCATGGGACTTTAGTGCAATTCTCCCAAAAAAAATTCTAATTTTTAAGATTAGTAATACTAGAAATTTGAAATGAATGATATACTACTATAAACACAAATTAAATCATATATATCTAATCTCTTATACTCTAAAATTGAAATTGAAAAACCAATCCACAATTTTAATTAAATAATATATATCTAATCTCTTATAATCTAAAATTGAAATTGAAAAACCAATCCACATTTTTAATTAAATAAATCACTACTTATTAATTTGTAAGTCATAATATCATAATTAAGAATATTTTTATACAAAAACTATAAAATGTTCAAAATTTCAATATAAATGATTTTATATGTATATAATATTTTTATTTAATTATCATGTCCTCAATCTAACCATGCTGATCTGATCGATCTAACCGTTTAAATCGTAACCTGCTAGCCTCTTTAATTTAACATTTGGTGCCTATTTGGAAGCCATGTTTGAAAATCAATTTTGGGCAAAACCTCGATTTAGGAAAATTTGAAACAAACAGCCATTTTTGTCCAGCATTAATTTTGGCCAAAACCATAGTTTTGAATAAGCTACTGAAAATAGTTTTTAGAATAGTAAAAGAGCTTATGGACTATCCAATTACTATATTACCCCTACTTTTTATACCTTCTCTATTCTCTCATCTCTCATCTCTCTCCGCTCTCATCTCTCTTCTTCACCCTATCTTCTCTTTCCTCTCTTTCCTCTCTACACTCTCTCATCTCTCCTATTTCTTCTCTACCCTCTCTCCTCTCTCATACTTTAATTAAATTATACACTTTTTGGTAATTTATCAATATAAAAAGTGATTCTACTACTAATCATCCAAATATCTCTATTCCCAAAATATATTTTTCCCAGAATCTATTCTTTTTAAAATCTATTCTCCAAAAGGTAATCCAAATATGCCCTTGGTCTGACTTTTAAAAGATCACAAACCCACACACACATCACCACATACCGACTTTTGGATTTGATTCTCCAACCTCTCTAGTGTGTATTGCCACTTCAACCTGATGCTCCTGTCATTGAGGGCCTATGTTTAGACATGTAAACGTAAAATTGAAAATAATAATTCTAAAATATAAGTCATAATTTATTTTTGTACTAGACATTTTTCTATAAGATTAGTAATTAAAAAACAAAGATATGAGTTGATGTGGTAAGTAAATAATATTATCTCCATACAAAAGAGAATAAAAATTTAAATATCAAAAAATACAATTATTAAAAAAATAAAAATTATTTATATTCTAAAACTTATAAAAAGTAGTAATACTTTGACTAAGGGCCTGTTTGGTTTACAGGAAAACCATGGTTTTAAAAGCCTTTTTGGGCAAAACTTAGGTTTGGGGAAATTTTAAACCAAACAACCATATTTGTTCAAACGGGCTTATGGGTAAAACCATAGTTTAAAACCATGATTTCAAATAAACTGTCAGGACTAGCTTATGGAACAGTAAAAAGGTGTCTACAAATAAAAATACCAATTTACCCTTACTTTTTCTCTCTTCACTGCCCGAGGTCTCCTCCCTCATTCATTACGCTTACCTGCTTTTCACTTGTCCTCACATGTCTTTCCAGTGAAGCCTTGCTTTTCGCCTTCCAGCGCATTCTCCTCTCTTGTGCTTGCCTCTCTTCTCCTTCCAGCTCATTCTCCTTTCTTCTCTATGTCCACATAACCTTTCACCGGTGACTCATCATCAACCAAGCTATGCTCCTCTGTCACGTAGTTCACAGCTCATCCTCTTCTTCCTAGCGTCATCATCACTATCACCTCATGTTCGTGGGAGATCTCACCATGCATCACCTACCTGCGTCGCCATTGCCACCTATTCACTTGGAGAGGTCAGTACTCCTCGCTGTCTCTGTCACCGTCACCGCCTATTAATCGCAGACCTGAGTGACCGTACATCTCAACTTCATCATCGCCTTTGTGTGTCGCATAGCAGTTGCCATCGCCACCTGTTCACTTGGAGATATCATTGCTCCTCACCGTTGTCATCATTGTTGCCACCTGTTAATCGCAGAGCTCAATTACCGTACATCATAGAGCATCGCCGTCGCGTTGTGTGTCGCATAGCTGTTGCCATTACCACCTGTTCACTTGGAGATATTAGTGCTCCTCGTCATTGGTGTCATCGTCGCCACCTGTTAATCGTAGAGCTCAGTTACCGTATATCGTAGATCATCACTGTTACTTTTGTGTGTCACCTAGCTGTTGTAATCGCCAGTTGTTCACTTGTACATCTCACTGCCTATCGCTATTGCCGTCGTTATCACTGCTTCTTCACCTGAGCCTTCAGTCAAGACCCCTATCTCGCGTGGTGGGTGAACTCCCATAGATAAAATTTCTCAAATGCAGCTTGTTTGACCTGGTTATTTTATGTTTTTTTCACTTGACTATTTATGGTAAATTAATTCCTTTTGATGTTTGGTTTGTGTAAATTAGTTAATTTTGCTTGTTTCCCATTGGAGTAGTTTGCTCCGTGTGTGTGATGTTGGTGTGTGTTAATTCTTTCTTCACAAAGTCTATTTGTGCACTGAAATTGATAGTATGCTGGTGTTAGAGTCGTATGATGAGGTTTGTTAAATCTTTCTTCAAAAAGTCTATGTGGCTGGATAGTATGTTGGTAAGCATTGGTAGTATGCATTGAAGTGAAGTTGTTTTTGGTTGCCTTCATGAATGCCCTGATTTTGTGCCGAGTAGTAGGGAAATGAGTAAAAAAAATTCTACAGTTGTGTGTTCAATTTGTCACACGTGGAGGGAAATTTTTTTTACCATAAAATAAATATACATACTGAAGCCAAATGTGTCCATAATTTTGCCATCATTTATTTTAAAGTATTATTTGAGAAGGTAAAAATGAGGAACCTTTGTTCTATTTGAATATTTTGATATCAAGTGGGAGTTCACTAATTATCAGCTCATCCTTTCCCAATTGGAAAAATTATTTGATAGTTTCTATAGTGGATTTATAGCATTATGAGCAAATCAAAAGCTTCGTGGGATAATGTGACAAGCAAACTATTTATTGACCTATGTCTACAACAAATTGAAGAAGGAGAAAGAAAAGGGAGTAGTATGACAAAGATTGCTTGAAAATTAATTGAGCAGAGATTCAATCTTTGCACAAATAGGGGATATGAAAGGGCACAGCTAAAGAATAAGTATGATGCTTTGCGAAAGGACTGGCAACTATGGAATAAATTAAAAAATTCTGAGACAGGGTTGGGATGGGATGATGAAAATGGGCTAATAGTCGTAGACGATGAATGGTGGGAGAAAAAGAAATTGGTATAATATATTTTGTTTGTTGAGTTACTTTTTTTTAAAAAAATATATAAATGAAAAAAGTAACACCTTACTCAGGTCATTTGTTGTTTGGTTAGGAAAATCCGTCTATCGAGAAATTCAGATTTAGAGGGCCACAGTTCTCAGATGAGTTAGATCGTTTATTTGGCAATGTTACTGCTACAGGGTTACACAATTGGACACCTTCAATGACTGCGCCTGAGCTAGTGTACGAACAGGTATATGGCAATGCTGATCCACGTGTTAATCTAGAAGAAGGTTCTGGTGACTCTGATGAACTTGCAGAAAATCCAACTGGATGTAGTGATGATCTACATAGGGTGACATTTGCATCATCCCAAGGTAGCAGTGGGAATATTCCAAGTGTCAAGGGTAAAGCACCAGTTTCTGCAGGTAGCTCACTGGGTGTTAAGAAGGCAGGCAGGGGAAAAAAAAGGGGAAAAGGACCTGCCACCCATTTAATAGTGGAAGCACTTCATGATTTGGTCAGTGTACAAAAGTCAGCCATGGAACATGCAATGTGGGCTGCACAACCATCACCACTACCACCACCACCTACAATAGTCATTCTGTCAGCATCAACAGTAATCGCTCACATGCGTACAGTTCACCAAGTTGTGGAAAACATTGATTTGTTTGTCAGGAGTATGGATGCCATGAGAAGTCCTGAAACTAGAGAGTTGTACTGGTCAATTAAGGATAATGTGAACTAACTTTTGCCATTTTGGCATCACCAATGTTACAGGGGTGGAATGTAGTAATTGTAACTGGATGTTGCACAAATGTTTTATGTGTTTTTAGATGTTTAAATTTAGTTTCATTTGTATTTAAGCTGGTTGTTTGTATGCTTAGTTTTAACTTTGAAATATTAACTCCAATGATGATTATCTAATTCATGGATGTTTCCTTTCATAGAAATGGACCCATCAACGAGTACACAACAAAATTAGGATGAAGGTCAAGACACGGATGAAGAAGTTTGTATTCTAGTTTGAGCTTACGTTGGGTTGAATATGACTAAGGAACCTGTGCGTACAAGTGACTTAACGGGTTCCCAATGGGTGAATGAAGTTTTAAATGGTGACAGAATTTGATGTTATCAACAGTTTTGAATGTATCCTAGAGTGTTCCTGGAGCTTTGTCATGCGTTGGAAGGCCATGGCCTAAAGGAAGGGAAGCGCATGGGAAAACATGAGAAGTTAGCAATGTTTTTGTGGATGGTTGCCCATGCAGAGACAAGTAAGCAATTGCAAGAAAGATTTCAATATTCCAGTGAGACGATTAGTAGATACTTTCATAAGATCTTACGAGCGTGTTTTGGACTTGCTAGAGAGAATATAAAACCAATCGATCCTCAATTCACCCATGTTCATAGTAAAATCAGTCAAGATCGGCTATATTGGCCATTTTTTAAAAACGCAATTGGAGCAATAGATGGCACACACATTCCTTGCATTGTCCCTGCAACGAAACAAGCCAAATATTTTTCCAGGAAAGGGTACACATCACAAAACATCATGGTAGTTTGTGATTGAGACATGTGCTTTACCTTTGTCTTGGCTGGTTGGGAAGGTAGTGCTCATGATGCCTGCATATTAAACCATGCTGTGACAATACCATCTATGAACTTTCCTCATCCCCCTCAAGGTATGTCTCGTCGTTGGTCAAATTATTTACATTTATAATTTAACAAATAAATCCAAAATGTGTTACTTTCTATGATTCAGGTAAATACTATTTAGTCGATGCTGACTATCCATCACTGGTAGGATATCTTGGTCCATACAAACGTGTTCGTTACCATTTGGGTGATTTTCGGCAGACATCTAGCAGGCAACATAAAGTCGATGAAGTCTTCAACTTCGCTCATTCAAGTTTAAGATGCACAATTGAACGAACTTTTGGGGTGTGGAAGAATAAGTTCAGAATAGTACGCAAAATGTGCTGTTTTGATTACCCAACTCAAGTAAAGATTGTTTGTGCAACAATGGCAATACATAATTTTATCAGAAGAAATCATATCTTTGATCCTAATTTTGCGAAACAAGAACAAGGCTTTCATGATTCAGAAGACAATGATGGCAATGATTATGAACATGAGGCTTCACAGCAACATTCTTCTGTATTATCTTCACGTGCAATGGAACATTTACGTGATTACATTAGAGATAAAATTATTCAATCCAGACAAGTCCAATAATTAGCTATTGTACATATAGTTATGCTCAAATGTGTATTGGATATTACATGAATATGTTGTAAACTATTTAATATTAATTACTATATTAACTAAATATATGTATATTATTTATTGTTTTCATATTTTTATAAAAAAAAAGCCCAAAATGTACGTGTACAGATATAAGGAGTAAGTATATGTACATATTATTCATCTCACGCATAATTTAATATAAATATATTTTTAACATATTTAATTATTAATAAAATTACTTATTCAATAATTTAATACTCCTTATTTCTCTTACTCACCTTTTAAAATAGTATATATATATTATTTACTATTTTAATATCACCCATAAAATAAAAAGTAATATATTTTATTTTATATAATTATCATTTTATCTTATACCTTTTTTGGTAATTTACTAATCACAAAATCTCTTCTGCAAATAACTATCCAAACACTCATTTATTCAAACTCATTTGTTTTCCATAAACTCTTATAGAAAAGTCATTTTCTATAAGCTGTCTATAAACCCGTTTGAAAAAAAAATCCAAACACGCACTAAATAAAAAAAATGAAATTTGAAACAAATGATATACAACTATAAGAACAAATCATATATACCTAATTTCTTATACTCTAAAATTGAAGTTGAAAAACCAATTCACAATTTTAATTAAAAAAAAATCATTCTTTAGTTCCTTATCAGGAGCCATTGTCATCGCCTTATATGATATGATGATATATATTCCCTCCAACCCTAAATATAAAAGTTAGATAGGGAGATTATTTTAATTTTAAATATAAGATCTAATATATTTTGTCTTCTAAAATTATAATTTTTTTCCTAAAATATTTTTATATGATTGCACACATTAAGGGATTTCTATAAGAGTAATTCAAATGTCCATGATTAAAGGGGATATTTTAGGGAAACTAATACACAATTATTACAAATAACTAATTTAACTAATTTCTTTAATCTACTTAAATTAATTAAATAGATCTTATATTAAGGATTAGATATAGTAATTATAATAAAAGGAAGAGATTTGGATAGAGTTAGTGAATGGATCCTTATTAATTATTAGGCTTAATTCTTAATCAATTAAGTTGAGGGTTTCAACTTTGAAATTTAATACAAAATTAACATAACCCATGTTACTTCACCGGCTGCCGATTAATAAATAATTACAACTGCATTGTAACAAAATTATTTTATAAGCAATAAAAAAAGAATAAATATATTTAATTATTTTAATACAACCAAATCACATATATCTAATCCCTCAAAACTCAACAGGTTCAGACATGAGTATATGAACGAGACATGCGTGGTTCAAATTAGATAGATTTGATTTAGATTATTCAAATTTTAAGTTTTAAATTTATAATTATGTAAATGTATAAAAAAAAACTACGTTAATTGAATTGTAATATGCAAATAACCGTTCAATCAAAACAAAAGAAAGAAAGTGAATGATATTTTGAATCCTTATAAAGAAAATTATTAACACTTTAAGTCGTCTTTAAAAAATAAATTGTCAATATTAGGTTATTATACAAAATCCTGTTGAACTACTTTCTGTTATATATAAATAATTTTCTTAACCTTCAAAATTTTATAATAAATTTCTTTGAACTTATAGATAGCTCATATTTTTAAGTTTGTTTATTATTTATTTAAAAATGACTTCAAATTTAAAGAGCTTATCTCCATACAACTTAAAATTTAAAGGATTATATATATATATATATATATATATAATTTAAAGGGAATAAAATTAATATCTTGTGGTTATTTACGTAGACTTGAATGTTTAGAGGGTTGTATTATTAAGTTTTAAAAATTAGAGAAGTTATTTGTTCATAGTTTTAAATGTAGAGAAGTTTTATATAATAATTTAGCCTTCATATAATTAAGTGTATCATAGTTGTCAAATGTCATTTGTACAAAAGATTAAAGTGTCACTAAGTTTTTTCAAGGTAAAAAAAAAAAAACACATCAAGTTTCACTAATTTTCGTACGAGTGATCCAAATATCATCCTAAAAAAGATAATTTAGGCAAAAATAAATAAATAAATTGGACAAAGCGACCAAAAGTTAAGTGAAATCAAATCCGATTCTACTTCTATATAATATAACTGAAGTTGATCAGAAACACATTCTCTCTCTGGTCTCAACACAAAACCACCTTTCTCCCTTCCTTCTTCTCTGTAGCTATGGCGACCGCCGGCACAAACAATCCTTCTGCGGCGTTGCTTTGTAGCCCCGGCATGGGCCATCTCATTCCGATCATCGAACTCGGCAAACGTCTTCTCTTTCACCATTTCTCTGATGTCACAATCTTCGTCGTCTCCACCGATTTCTCAACCACACATTCACAAATTAACCTGCAAACTTCAAACCTTCAACCTGCCCTTCTTAACATCGTTATCCTACCTCCTGTAAATATCTCCAGCGAACTCGGACCGGACTCCCCAATCGGACCACGCATCAGGTTAGTAAAGGAGAAGTCGCTGCCGCTTCTCCGTTCTGCGATCCTCTCAATGGAACTCCGGCCAACGGCCCTCATCGTCGATATTTTCGGTACAAACGCTCTGGCCATAGCACGTGACCTCGGGATGCTAACCTTCGTGTTTTTCACTTCCACGGCGTGGCTTCTTGCAGTTGCGGTTTATGCTCCGGTCATCGATGAGGATGCTCTAGATCGGCACCTGAGCCACCATGAACCTCTCCCGATTCCGGGTTGTAAACCGGTTCGATCTGAGGACACACTTGAACCGTTACTTTTCCGGGGACAACCGGCGCACGAGCAGTTTGTACAAATGGGGGTCGACATTAGCCTTGTCGATGGGATTCTGGTGAATACGTGGGAAGATCTTGAACTCATGACGCTTAAAGCTTTGAGAAACAGTGAGAACGGTTTAGGAAGGATGATTCAGGGGACGGTTTATCCAATTGGGCCGATAGTGAGAACCATCGAACCGGAGAGGAACATAAACAATGAGGTTTTGAATTGGCTTGACCAGCAACCTCCCGAGTCAGTACTATATGTCTCGTTTGGGAGTGGCGGGACCTTGTCGCCGGCGCAAATGGAGGAGTTGGCACGGGGTTTGGAACTAAGCGAGCAGAGATTCGTTTGGGTAGTCCGTCCGGCGAAGGAACACGAAGCGAATGGTGCATTTTTCAATGTGGAAAACGCCGGCGGGGACGATTTCTTGGTGGAGGGGTTCATTAGAAGGACGGACAAGGTGGGACTTGTGGTACCCAAGTGGGCTCCACAAGCAGAGATCTTAGCTCACCGTTCAGTCGGTGGATTCATGACACATTGTGGGTGGAACTCCACGGTGGAGGGGATCGTCGTAGGTGGAGTTCCGATGATAGCGTGGCCGCTGTACGCGGAGCAGATGATGAATGCGACTATGTTGACGGAAGAGCTGGGAGTGGCCTTGAGGACGAAGAAGATGGAGAGAGAATCATCAGTCGGGATTGATAGGTTTGAAATTGAGAAGCTAATAAGAAGATTAATGCTGGAAGAAGAAGGAGAGTGTATAAGAGCTAGGGTTAAAGAGCTTAAGCACAGTGCAGAAATGGCGTTTTCTGAGGCTGGATCGTCTTACAAGTCTTTGAATAAACTGGCCGATTACTGTAAGGTTCGTCGGAAAAGAAAAATCTCCATTATTTGAGATACAGTATGTGTTTAATAATTATACATGGTATGGTATGGTCCTTATGATTTTGAAAGATATAAATATATTCACATATAATAAATACTAAAATAGTTTATGCATGTATGAGATTATTAATATATTAATTATAATATTTAAAGGTTTATATAATGTGAGTTCTCTCATATTATGTGTTAGTCACCCCTATATTTTAGAGCGTGATAGTTTGATATCAAAGCCTAGGTTTTCCTATAGTTACGTGGAGCAAGAATTTTTTTTTAGGGTCTTGATTACTATTATAAACCTGGGCATAATCATAATCGAGGCATCATTGAAGGCCCTCTAGGTGGTCCAGTGCCTTGTTTGTTTATGTCACCTATGTTTTATTTATATAAATCATATATATTGTACTAAACATATCACATATTTACTCATATAGCGAAATTATTTTGAAGATTTTGAGTCATGATTAGAAAGACAAATAATTGGAGGATTTATTGATAGAGCATATACGCTAGAAAGATAAAGCAAAGGTGGAAGCTTAACAATGTTAAAACAAGCTTAAATGTTAAAATGTGGTTGCTGCCAATTCTTCATTTATTGCTTTGCATGAATTGCCGTGTGTAAACATCACATCGTTCCCCTTTCTTCTCCTTTACCTGTGCGTATGTGATATGGAGTATGTTCAAAGATGTTCTTTTTCCTTAAAAATTGAAATGTTATTATTTTGGAATATATATATATAGAGAGAGAGAGAGAGTTTCCCTTTTTCTCTATGTTCGCTTGTGTGTGCAGGTTGGAAAATTGTGATTTCTCTTTTAATCTGTGTCTTATTTGAGCTTTAGCAAGGCTTGTTAATTAAATAAAATTAGATTTATAGTTGAACATATGAAATTGGGGCTGTGATTTTAAGAAGAATATTTTGGAGTTTGTCAAATTGAATGTACATTGCGTGTTTAATAAAATGTTTGAAAGGACACATGTTCATTGTGGATGGGAAATTTTACCTTGTAATTTTGGTTGTTAGAAGTGACAAGGAAATGATTGGGTTTTGTTTTGTTTGAATCCAACACAAGTTTTGTTAAGAAAGGAATTTCTGGAATTATGTAAATAAATACTATGAAATTAGGTGAAGTCATAGAACAAAAATATGTGTGTATGTGTGTATTGCTACTAAGGAATTAGTTAGGGTCAAGGTTAGAATTGGATAAATAGGTTATAGGTATATAAGATAATGTTTTCAAAGCTAGAAATTATTTCAAATTTAAAAAGAATACTTTGATAGTTATAAGGGAGATAATGTTTGCTTGGCATCGGTTATCACTAAAGAAAGAAGATATTAAAATGATGAATATGCATCTAGAAATTTTCAGATTTGAAGTAAACGTTGTTGTTTCAAGCAGTAACGTTTTGAACATTTGGGAATGAATGATTTGAGGGGGATTAAATGGTGAAATTATGATTTAGTGATTTTTGATCTTTGACAATGGTAATAGAAGGGTAAATGATAAAACTTTTCCTTTGTTCGATTTGGTGTTGATTTTTGGAATACATAGGCTTGGGTCTTGTGAATAAGGGACACTTTAGTGAGATTGAATTAAGGTTTTGAAGTTGGAAATTTATACATAGCTTCTTGTTGATGTTTAAGGAAGTTAAATGCTTATTTTAGTTATGAAATGTTGTTTGAAGCTTGTAAGAGGATTCCAATTATGTATCATTCCTTAAAGATAATGATGATATGCTCAAGTTAAAGTTAGAAAAAGAGTTGGAGGTTAGTTTTGAGAACTTATTAAGCTCCAATGTAATATTTGAGGAAGCAAAATGTTGCGACTAATTATTGGAAGTTGGAGTTTTGAAGTTGAGGTAAGTTTTAACATGTCAAGAAGGTGAAATCTTGTTAAAGATTGTAATTTGAAGTTAGAGCTGTAATTATAAGAGGAATATTTTTCTCTGGAACTTACTAAATTAAAGGCACATTGGTTATTTGATAAAATGTTTGGAAGGAGAATTTAGAGCTAAATTTTGTATTGAATGGAATATTGGGACTTTTGTGAAACTACTTTGATGCTTGGAGGTTATACAATTGCTAAATGGTGGAGTATGATGTTTGTTTATAGGAAAAAAGATTTGAGAAATTTAATTTAAGTGATTTTGTAATCTGATAAGAATGCCTGAAGTTGCTTGGTTAGCAATATGAGAAAATGCCAATTGTTTTATGACTTGATTTTTTTTTATAATGCATATAAGGTGTTTTTGAAATGGAGGATAAGAGGAATTTGATGAAATTAATATAATTTGAGTTTGTGCGTTGATTTTATGGAATATGGAATGCATATGAAGTGTTTCATTAAATGATTGGGAAGGAAATCTTGTAGAATTAGGAATGAAATTAAGAGTATTGAATAAATTATTATATAAGAGTCAATAAGTGTCCTACAATAAGGTAAGAATGAATATTGTTGGGAAATTCTTCTTGTTAAGTTGTTTATTCTCAAGTTAACCTTTGGGATGCTTATTAGATGGTTAATTTTACATGTTGAGTTGTTGAAAATTGTTGATAAGTGATTTAAAGAACTTAGGTTTAAGCTAGAAAGTTAGGATATTGATTATGAGGTAGTGGAATAGTTTTTATATAGAAGAATTCGGTTATATAAATTCAGCAAAAGAGGGGACAATGAATTTGACATATGCATGGAATTGTGTGTTTACATATTGGTATATTATTTGTTGGTATTATTATGTTAAAGGGCTCGTAAAACTTGAGATACTGTTTGTATATTGTAAAGGCTAAGGAAAAAAAAAAAAGAGCTGCTATGAAGAAGTGTGATTAGTAAGGATCAAATACAAGTTAAATCTTGGTGAGGTATTTGGCTTAGTTTATGTATTGTGGTTTGATTTTGGGAATTATTATAAACTTAGGAGGTTGGCTGAAATTTTTTAGGCCTAGAAGTGATGATGAAATATTCACTAAGTTGAATTGAAAATGGGAGTAATGAGTAATTTAGGCCAAATTATAATATGATAATTTCAATGTTGATGCATGTTGATTGAAGACAATGATTTTTGAAGTTCTGAAAATAGGAAAATGGAATAAAGTGGTTGATTATTAGTGTTAATCAACTAGCAATTGCTCTATATGTTTACTATAGATTACTTTTCATTGAGCCCCTCCTTTTTTTTTTGTACATAGCTGATCAACATATAGGATGTTTCACGTAAATGGACTTATGCAGATCCCAAAACTGAGGTTTTGACCAACAGAACACTTTTTTTTTAATTAGCCGATAGAATTTTATGTTATCTAGCATGATAAAAAGGGTTAAAACGAAATTCTTTTACATTACCAAGCAATCACTAAGTCGTTGCCATAACTGATACTTGAAGGTCATAATGACTAGATGAGTCAGGTGGAGAGACGATGATGAAAATTTTCTACAAGTAAAGGAAGCTATGAGTCTAGCGTTAAGAGATTCACCATTAAAAAAATATGGCTAAGAGTGGAATAGACCAAATATTGGAAGATATATATGCTTTGGTACAAAGGCAACACGACATGTTTTCTCTCTGTCCCATCTAGATTTAGTGAAGGTGGTGAGATTTGTAAGAGTCAAAGCTAATACAAAATAAGCATGATATTAAAACAAGTGGTCATAAGATAGAGTAAGAAGCTGGAATAGTTAGAATGGCATGATGAAGGAATCAAGAAAAGATTTGGGGTAATTGTGACAAGGTCACAAGTTAAAAATAATTAGAAAAAAAAATAAGAAAAACTTATTATGGCATGAAGTCATTGAAGTACTACAAAACACACGTTAAATTTCGAGGACAAAATTTATTTATTAGGAGGAGAATTGTAACATTCTAAATTTTGATACAAGGAATTTATAAGGAGTGGCTAAGGTCAAGTATTTTTTTATAAAATTAAAAATTTCAAAGTTAAATTTCAGGACAAGGATAAAGGAAATGAAAAAAAAATGGATTCAGAAAAATTAAGGAAAAATCATGAATTAGATGTTTTGGAGCTCTAGAAAATTTTGTATTAGTTTATTTCTCCAAGAACTAAATAAATGATTCAAAAGCTATTTTTAAATTTTAAGGCTCTATTTTCTTGAAAGTTTTAAGAAAAATAGCTAGAGAAATTTCCTTATAATCTAGAGAAGTTATTGGAGGAAGAAAATTTTAATATACTATTACGGATTATTTTCTAAGAATTTTAAAATAGTTCAAGATATTAAATAAAATATAAAATCAAGAATAAATAAGACTTAAAAGAAGAGAAATGTCAGTGTCACACTCCCTAAGTATCTTTGCCCTTCTACCTTCCTCTTCTACCAACACTTCACCTATTCATATCAACAACCCCTTTTTTCTCTCAAGAGAGCAAGAAATACAAGTGAGCAGAGGGAGATGAGTGAGAGAGAGTAACAGAGTAGAGAGCAAGCGAGAGAGTGAGAGTGCGATGGAGAATGTAACATCCTAATTTTCATAGGTCTTAGGGACCAAATTGTAGCATCTAGAACCATTTTTAAGGTCATTAAAGTCAAATTACATAATTTGAAATTTTACTCTAGCGAGTAATATTCACTGTGTAAATTCTAAAGAAGTGACCTAACTTCGAAAAATCATAACTAAATCTAGAAAAATTGAAATGAAGTGATTCAAATTGCTACACAAAGCTAACTTAATTCTCTTTTAGGAAAAAATAACTCGTTGACCACACCTTGACTCAGTCAACGTCAATCAACACTCAAAGTTTACTGTTCATCCAGCATCCTGCCCCTTATTCAAGCATTTTTTGTCCCAATTTTGAAAAATTATATCTCCATATGTAGACATCCAAATGAAATGTTCTATATATCAAATCGAAACTTGGTATGTCTACTATTTACTGGTAAAATATCATACATTTATTCAACCATGTACTATTTATAATTATAACTCAAATGTCACTGTCTCACCACGAGTTACTATTTACAGTGATAATTTCCAGCAACTAATTATACCTATATCAATCATGTTAAATAATTAACTTATCTTCATGCATCTTTATCTCCTCCATCTTGAGAAAACCTACTGTAATTGGATTGATATGGAATGGGTGAGATTTATGGGGAAATCTCAGTAGTAAACGAAAATCATACAATGTATACAACTATATGCTTGATGTTACTATATATATACTTAATGATCATGCTTGCATAATGATAACATACATGTTTCCATGTTCCTTAATTATAACATATGGTTATAGCATAAAAAGAAATAGAGTATTACTTAATCATACATGCTTCACATCATTAAGGTAAGTAAATATCACATAAAATATCTAAGCAGCATAAGCATACAAGTACGTAAGTTTACTACCTGACGTGCAGCCTTTGCTCTAAGACTCCTTCTTTTCATAAGTCAAAGCCTATACATAACATAATAATCTCTTCATTATTATTCTATCCAGTATAGTTTTACCTAACTCATGCTTAACTTGAGGTAATACCCTTAATCTGTCAATCCCCTAACCTTCTTTATATCCACAGCTAACCTTATCAAGATAGATCTTTCTCTATTCTAACTATTAAATTCATAAGAACAATTCTCTAATTTATTAAAGAAGGGACTAGAATAAATTATTTACCTTATTCCTAAACTTGCCAAGTCCATAAACTCCTTGTATTGCTCCTAACTCCACCATAATTCCTTCTTTTTCCTTCCTTTCTTTCTCTTTCTTTCTTTCTCTCTCTCTCTTCTTTTCTCTTCTTCCTTTGCTCCTTGCCGTGAATGGAATAGAGGGAGGAGTGGTGTATTTATAGTTGAGTGGAGGTGGAACGGACGGTCAATATCAAATCTCGATGAATGGCTCAGATCACTTAGCTTCCTCAAGAAGCCTTGCTTGCATCATCACAATGACATCATCATCCTAGATGACTCATCAAAATGACATCATCCATGGGACACCTCACATGCTTAGGTAACACAATAGTGGGGCCTTTGGAACACCTCACCAGCTGACTCAGCATTTTTAGAGAATTCTAGAGTCCTGTCCCAGAATAAACGGCTGAGATCGTGCCACGTGTCCTTAGCTTTTTCTTCTTTTCCTATACTCATGTCATGTGACGCCTTATGGGTCCCATGAGAACACCTTTCATGCCACCTCATGGTTCTGGATGAGTCTAAAGATCTATCTAATCACTTTTCTCAATTCTATCATTAATCGGGTAACTTTACTTTATGAAAAAGTATTAAACTACTACTTTTATGTCACCTAAACCTAGCATAATCATTGGGCCACGTTTTTGGACCATTGGAATGCTATCTTGGTCTTTAATCAAGCTCAAATACTCTGGTGGCTCGATTCCCAACAAACATCCCTTAACAAATTACTAAAACGCCTTTGGTTACTCTTTATTTCCTTAAATAATTCTAGGGGCATTATTGTCTTTTCACACCTTGCCAGAGTATTTCCTGACCTTGGTCAACTATCCAGATAACCTTTCTTGACTTTCTAACCTTAATCAAATGACCAAAATACCCCTCACTCATTATTTTATTATCTTATAACATAAGGGCATTTTTGCCATTTCGCACTTTTTCCACGTATTTGTGGCACTGACCTCTTTAACTGATAAGCTGATATCATAGGCCTAGGCCTCACTTGGAGTCATCATAGGCCTCTCTGTGACACCATTTGAGCTTATTCAGTCAAAACTTGCTTACTGCTAAGTTTCATAATAAGATCTCGGGCGTTCACAAATTCCAGTCAAAATTCACTAATATGGGAATAACTTTTTCTATAGATTTCCTTTCGAGGTTCTATCATATCCATGACATATGGTGTCATAGGGCACACCTTCCTATAACTTTTCACTTATATCTAAGGTCCATAAGATCTGATAAAAATTTCAGATAACTTTCAGACTATCAGATAAATATTAGCTATCTGGAACTTCAATAAAATTTTTGTATCATGCTAGATTAACCACCATAACTTTCTCTACTGCTGATGAATTTTGGGACTGAAATACTTCCAGGCAGTTATAAGCCTTTTCTGCCTAAATTTTCTATAATTACAATTTTACCCTTGGAAACTTTTCATCTTTTCAATCAAGTCCCTTAATTTTTCATAATTATACATAATGGCCCAAACTTTTCTATTTTCTTTTGGCACCATTAAACCTTTTAGACTTTTCAGTTTAGTCCAACTCTTTCTTCAAAATGACTATTATGCCCCTAGGGACTTTCACTATTTATGATTTAGTCCCTGAACTTTTACTTACTTACAGTTTAGTCCCTGAACATCATATGCATACTTCTGGGACTTCTTCTCAATAGGGCCTAGTAGCCTACCTCTTTCAGGCTATATATAGAGCTTCTATGTCTAAAAATCATGATATGATATTTCTCCTCCCCTTAAAATAAATTTCGTCCTCAAAATTTCAGGATTAAATCTCTTTTTATATTTTGATGAAGAGTTTCTCTAAAGAGAATGTCCTTTTCTTTCATATCAAACTCTCTCGTGTACTACGATATTCTAGAGTTTCTGTTAAGTGTTGGAAATCGTGCCCTAGGGGCCAATCATTGTCTTATGAACATTATTGATTTATGAATTTATTAATTGTGTTATCATATTATTTGCATATTTATTGTGATGACCATCCTTAGATAATTCATGATCTTATCCTAAATGTCCCTGGTCGGTCATCTATGCGGGAGCACAGATGAAATAAGACTAGTATGACTTTGAAGATGTATAGAGATATAAATTAAAGTCATAGGCACATGTAAGAGTACAAGGTGTTGGACCGACCCGCTATGAGAGAACTACATGGGTAACATCATAAGCTTCTCTCATATTCAAACCATGTCAATATGCCCTTTGACCTGAGATCATCATGGATTCCTACATGACAAACACTCAACTTTGACCTAGTCAAAAGTCACTTTTGACAGAGTGATCATAAAGACTATGTTCGGGCTTAGTGGTTTTTCATGCGAAGGAATATGAATGGTCAAAATAGAATTTGTCCCTCACATTCGTAGAGAGATATTACTGGGCCCCTAGATGAGTGAGTCTGAGAAATGTATGGCCATACTATAATGGAAGGGTAGTTCCATTTCTATAGACAGACTACTCAGGGATCAAGAAAGTAACGGTCAAGAATAGGAGGATGACATTATCCATGCCTCAACCATGACCAAAATATCGCGTGAAAGAAGGGACATGATATGGTTGTATAAAAGGTTAGATCGTTTAACGATCCTCATATGATTTGGGTAATCGTTATGTCTTGCTAGAGACCGCTTGCAACTTGTGGGCTAGTATAACAAATGGCCTACTGCCAACTTCATATGGGCCTACAGGGTCACACACAAAATAGCCCAACACGAGCTATTATGTCCAGATTCATTAAATCTAAGACATGTCCAGATTCAATGAATGATCCAGGATAGATGTATATATATTTATTTATATTTATATTCGTATCTATATATATATATAAATTCGTATATATACATTATATATGAGAAATATATGAGATTTAATTTATAAGGATAAATTAAATCTCTATCACGATTGAATTTAAAATTCAAATTGATAGGATATCTCATATAAGAGATATTTATAATATTTAATTTATAAGGATAAATTAAATCTCTATCACATTTGAATTTGAAATTCAAATTGATATGATATCTCAAATTTGATTTATGAGAATAAATCAAATACAGCTCAGTCTTAGCTTTATTTTAAGTTAAATAAATAGGTGAATTAAATCTGTGGGACGGATTTAATATTATTTATTTAATTAGTTTCTTATCAAATTATACAATATATGATATTGTATTAATTTCAGAATTAATATAAGATTAACTCCTAAAATCCAATTCGGTAGAAGAAAACGCAGAGCATCCTATATATCTTATATTAGGAGCTACGTTTTGCATAGAGATATACATAGAACACAGAAAGGCCGAAGGGGACTGAGCAAAGGGTTTGCAGATAAGAAACTGTCGAAATAGAGACGGAAAGGATGAACTCTTGAGAAAGCCCTGGAGGGACAACAGACGCTAGCACGTCGTTCATGGTTGGAACACTGTTCGTGTGGATACCAGTAGAGGAAGCTAACCTGAGTCATCGACTTCTTGCGATCAGAAAGGGAGCACGACCCGCGGAAAGAAGCTGTGAACGTCATGACCAAAAACTGTGAAAGTCGCTGAGGCACACTAAGGGTAATACTTCTTCCCACTTGACTTAAACACATACGGTAGATCCTGGCAAGGAATGGAAAAATTTTTAAATTAATTTTCGCTGCGTGTCTTCCAATTCCTTTCAGTGGTATCAGAGCCATATTGTATCATATTTAAATTATACATCTTATGATTAATCAGCACATGCATATTACTTGTATGAGATACAAACTGAGAAACATGCATTCTCATAAACTAGATAGTTAAATTAAGCCATCTAAATGAAATCTTAAGTCATAATGCCGTCAATTTATAAACACTTGTCAAAACCTCGATCGCTCAATTGTCGACTCTGCCAAAGTGGGTGCTTTTGAGTTATCTTGGGGAGATAAGCAAGAGTAATGGTACTACTCTCACATGTTTATTATTGTTTGACTTAATTGAAATTAACAAAACGTTTTTGGGTCTCAAGGCATTAGATGGGATTAAGAACATACCAGATCATATGATGATAGGATCCCATGAATATCTAAGAGTTACATTTAATGTAATTGGTAAAGGTGTTACCTACCTAAATAACTTAATTTAAGCGTCCTACCAAAGCGGACTTAAGTTTGAGCCAAATATGGATCTTAGCCCACTAACTATTGCATTGAGAGTTGTTTATTTAGTGGGAGATTACTAATTAAATTGCATATTTTAATTGTAGAATCATGACGACTAGTAATACTGCTACATTATCGCTGCGATCTATCCTTGAGAAGGACAAACTCAATGGGACAAACTTTCTTGACTGGTTTAGGAACTTGAGAATTGTTCTCAAGCAGGAAAGAAAGGCGCATGTCCTAGATTAACCCATTCCTGAGGAGCCAGCGGCCAATGCTCCTAGAACTCAGAGAGATGCTTACACAAAGCATAAGGAAGACTCTGTCGATGTGGGATGCTTGATGCTAGCCACCATGGTTTTGGAGCTCTAAAGAGATTTGGAACACATGCAGGCTTATGAGATGATTGTGCATCTCAAAGAAATATTCCAGCAACAGGCAAGGCAAGAGAGGTATGAGACCACTAAGGCCTTACATTCCTGTAAGATGGCTGAAGGTGTATCAGTCAGTACTCATGTCTTAAAGATGAAGGGGTACATTGATCACCTTGAGAGGCTTGGATTTCCCATAAGCCAGGAGTTAGCTACAGATTTGATCTTGAACTCACTCTCTGAAAGTTATGACCAGTTTGTCATGAACTACAACATGAACTACATGGAGAAATCTATTTCTGAACTGCATGGGATGCTTAAAACTACTTAGCCGAGTCTTAAGAAGAATCCCAGTAGTGTTTTGATGGTTCAGAAAGGAAAGGGTATAAAAAAGAAAGGCAAAGGCAAGGGGAAGGGTCATGGCTCATCAGGTAAGACCAAAGAGTCAGGCAAGCCCAAAACCAAGCCTACACCAAAGAAGGCAAAGCCTCAGAAGGAAGGAGTCTGCTTCTTCTGCAATAAACCTGGTCATTGGAAGAGGAATTGCAAACTCTACCTTGAAGATATGAAAAAGAATAAGAAGGATAGCGGGGCAATTGCTTCAGGTATTTATGTTATAGACATTCATCTTTCTAATTCCACCTCATGGGTATTAGATACTGCGTGTGGTTCTCACATTTGTACAAATGTGCAGGGACTAAAGGACAGTAGGAAGCTGAAAAGGGTAAGGTTGACCTACGAGTTAGAAACAGAACAAGGGTTGCTGCGTTAGCTATAGGCACTTATGAATTAGTTTTGCCCACTGGGCTTTTGTTAGTTTTGAACAATTGCTATTATGTTTCTGCTTTAAGTAGTAACATTGTTTCACTTTCTTATTTGGATAAGGAATATTTCACTTCCATTGCTGGGAATAGTAGATGTTCTATTTATCGTAATGATATTTTCTATGCTCATGGTGATTTGCATGTTGATCATTACATATTAAATTTAGAACAACCCAATCATGGAAATATCTATAACATAACCGTCAAAAGGTTCAAACCAAACGATTTGAATCCCACATACCTCTGGCACTGTCGTCTGGGCCACATAAATGGGAAACGCATTTCTAAACTCTATCAAGATGGATTTCTAAACTCATTTGATTTTGAATCATATGACACTTGCGAGTCTTGCTTGTTAGGAAAGATGACAAAGTCACCTTTTACTGGGCACAGTGAGAGGGCCACTGATTTATTGGGCCTCATACATACAGATGTGTGTGGACCGATGAACACAAATGCCAGAGGAGGTTATTCGTACTTCATCACATTCATAGATAATTTCAGCAGATATGGGCATATCTAATGAAACATAAATCTAAGTCTTTTAAAAAGTTCAAAATATTTCAAAATGAAGTACAAAACCAGCTTGGCAAAACAATTAAAGCCCTTCAATTTGATCGGGGTGGTGAATATTTGAGCCAAGAGTTCATAGATCATCTTAGGAGTTGTGGGATAGTCTCACAATTGACTCCTCCAGGGACACCACAATGAAATGGCATTTCAGAATGGAGGAATCGAACACTATTAGATATGGTTTGATCCATGATGAGTCAAACAGATCTTCCGCCCTCCTTTTGGGGCCATGGCCTAAAGACAGCTGCGTTCACACTCAATCGTGTTCCATCTAAGGCAATTGAAAAGACTCCGTATGAGATATAGACTGGGAGGACGCCTAGTTTGTTTTTCCTCAAGATTTGGGGATGTGGGGTCTATGTTAAGCAACAAGCCTCAAACAAATTAACGCCAAAATCCTCAAGGTGCCTTTTTGTAGTATATCCTAAGGAAACCAAGGGATATTACATCTACAACCCTGCTGATAACAAAGTGTTTGTTATCAAAAATGGTATCTTTCTCAAACGAGAATTTATCTCTAAAAGAACCAGTGGGAGTAAGGTACACCTCGAAGAAGTTTGAGAGCCACAAGACACCACAGAACTGCAGATGGAAAACAGAGAAGACTCATAACAAGTTGTTGAGACTCCTCAAGTCACGCAAGATCCATGAAAATCTAATAGGACACGACTTCAGCCTCAAAGATATGGATTTCTGATTTCTAATAGTCGTGATGTGTTGCTCATTGAGCATAATGAGCTGACTACCTATCGAGAAGCTATAGTGGGACCAAACTCTGAAAAATGGCTTAATGCCATGAAGTCTGAAATGCAATCCATGTACCATAATAAGGTTTAGACCTTAGTCGACCCGCCTGAAGTTGTAAAAACTGTCGGGTGCAAGTGGATTTTTAAGGAGAAAACTGACATGGATGGCAATGTAAATGTCTTCAAGGCACGACTGGTTGCAAAAGGATTTACTCAAACTCATGGTGTGGACAATGATGAGACCTTTTCCCCAGTTGCAATGGCCAAATCAATCAGAATCCTCTTTGCCATAGCAGTATATTATGACTATGAAATATGGCAAATAGACGTCAAGACAGCCTTCCTTAATGGAAAGCTCCCTGAGGATGTGTACATGACACAACCTGAAGGGTTTGTGCGTTCTGAGGACTCTGGTAAAGTGTGCAAGCTTCAAATGTCCATTTATGGACTGAAGCAAGCCTCTCGGAGTTAGAATCATCGTTTTGATGAAGTAGTCAAAGAGTTTGGATTTCTTTAAAATATTGATGAACCTTGTGTGTACAAGAAGGTTAGTGGGAGCACAGTTGTGTTTTTGGTACTCTATGTCGATGACATCCTACTTATTGGGAATGACATTCCTACCTTGCAAATTGTTAAGTCTTGGTTAGAAAAATCTTTCTCGATAAAAGACTTGGGTGAAGCCACCTACATCCTAGGAATCAGAATCTATAGAGATAGATTTAAAAGACTTCTAGGACTCAGTTAGAGTACATACATAGACAAAATACTGCATAGGTTCAGTATGCACGAATCAAAGAGGGGTTTCATACCCATGTCTCATGGTATTCACCTCAGCAAAGATCTGTGTCCTAGTACATCTGATCAGCGAGGTCGCATGAGTAAAGTTCCATATGCCTCGGCCATAGGATCTATCATATACGCCATGTTATGTACTCGACCGGATGTCTCGTTTGCCTTGAGTATGACTAGCAGATATCAACAGGACCCTGGTGAGGGCCATTGGACTGCTGTCAAGAATATCCTTAAGTACTTAAGAAGGACTAAGGACTTATTCTTAGTCTATAGTGGATTGGATGACAAACTCTATGTAACTGGTTACACAGATGCAAGTTTCTAAACTGACCAGGATGACCAAAAATCGCAGTCTGGATATATATTCCTCCTCAATAATGGAGCAGTAAGCTGGAAGAGCTCTAAGCAAGGTACTGTAGCAGATTCTGCAACAGAAGATGAGTATATAATAGCATCTGATGCAGCTAAGGAAGCTGTTTGGATCAGGAAGTTGATCACAGAACTAGGGGTGATACCTACCATCTCAGATCCAATAACTTTGCTCTGTGATAATAGCGATGTCATTGCACAGGCCAAAGAGCCTAGGTCACATCAAAGGACCAAGCATATACTCAGGCGATTTCATCTCATCAGAGAAATCAACGATAGAGGTGATATAGAAATATACAAAGTAGCAGGAGAAGATAATGTTGCTGATCCTCTAACAAAGCCGCTTGTGCAGGCAAAGCATGAGCGTCATGTTAGGTCAATGGGAATTAGTCAAATTAATGATTGTACCTAGTGCAAGTGGGAGGTTGTTGGAAATTGTGCCCTAGGGGCCAATCATTGTCTTATGAATATTATTGATTTATGAATTTATTAATTATGTTATCATATTATTTGCATGTTTATTGTGATGACCATCCTTGGATAATTCATGATCTTATCCTAAATATCCCTGGTCAGTCATCTATACGGGAGCACAGATGAAATAAGACTAGTATGACTTTGAAGATGTATAAGGATATAAATCAAAGTCATAGGCACATGTAAGAGTGCAAGGTGTTGGACTGACCCGCTATGAGAGTACTGCATAGGTAACATCATAAGCTTCTCTCATATACAAACCATGTCAATATGCCCTTTGACTTGAGATCATCATGGATTCCTACATGACAAACGCTCAGCTTTGACCTAGTCAAAAGTCACTTTTGACCGAGTGATCATAAAGACTATGTTCGGGCTTAGTGGTTTTTCATGCGGAGGAATATGAATGGTCAAGATGGAATTTGTCCCTCACATTCGTAGAGAGATATTACTGGGCCCCTCGATGAGTGAGTCTGAGAAATGTATGGCCATACTGTAATGGAAAGGTAGTTCCATTTCTATAGACAGACTACTCAGGGATTGAGAAAGTAACGGTCAGGAATAGGAGGATGACATTATCTATGCCTCAACCATGACCAAAATATCGCGTGAAAGAAGGGACATGATATGGTTGTATAAAGAGTTACATCGTTTAACGATCCTCATATGATTTGGGTAGTCGTTATGTCTTGCTAGAGACCGTTTGCGACTTGTGGGCTAGTATAAAAAATGGCCCACTACCAACTTCATATGGGCCTATAGGTCACACACAAAATAGCCCAACACGAGCTATGATGTCCAGATTCATTGAATCTAAGACATGTCCAGATTCAATGAATGATCCAGGATAGATGTATATATATTTATTTATATTTATATTCGTATATATATATATATATAAATTTGTATATATACATTATATATGAGAGATATATGAGATTTAATTTATAAGGATAAATTAAATCTCTATCACGATTGAATTTAAATTCAAATTGATAGGATATCTCATATAAGAGATATTTATAAGATTTAATTTATAAGGATAAATTAAATCTCTGTCACATTTGAATTTGAAATTCAAATTGATATGATATCTCAAATTTGATTTATGAGAATAAATCAAATACAGTTCAGTCTTAGCTTTATTTTAAGTTAAATAAATAGGTGAATTAAATCTGTGAGACGGATTTAATATTATTTATTTAATTAGTTTCTTATCAAATTATACAATATATGATATTGTATTAATTTTGGAATTAATATAAGATTAACTCCTAAAATCCAATTCGATAGAAGAAAACGCAGAGCATCCTATATATATGATATTAGGAGCTACATTTTGCATAGAGATATACATAGAACACAGAAAGGCCAAAGGGGACTGAGCAAAGGGTTTACAGATAAGAAACTGTCAAAATAGAGACGGAGAGGACGAACTCTTGAGAAAGCCCTGGAGGGACAAGAGATGCTAGCACGTCATTCGTGGTTGGAACACTGTTCGTGTGGATACCAGTAGAGGAAGCTGACCTGAGTCGTCGACTTCTTGCGATCGGAAAGGGAGCACGAGCCGCGGAAAGAAGCTGTGAACGTCGTGACCAAAAGCTATGGAAGTCGCTAAGGCACACTAAGGGTAATGCTTCTTCCCACTTGACTTAAACACATATGGTGGATCCTGGTAAGGAATGGAAAAAATTTTAAATAAATTTCCACTGCGTGTCTTCCAATTCCTTTCATTAACTACTCATCATACTTCTTAATGCAATTACTTATTACTCATATGAATATCTAGTAGAATTCTCTGAACATCCGTAAAACTCCATCTCTCATTTTTGTACCATCGTACTTCTTGTTTTCTTATCATGTTTAATAACTCATCATAATACAGAGAGAGGACTTATATCATTATTCTTTTATTTACTTTACTACTAGATGAGAGCATATAGCACATACTCTAACATGCATAATGCCTGGCCAATATGTTGCAAGACTACATACCTGCCCATGAATGCAAAGCTCTAACATTGGAGCTCAAGCATTCCTTTCTTTAATATGCACAGCTCTAACACTCAGAGCTTGCACAACTCTAACACTCAGAGCTTACACAGCTCTAACATTTGGAGCTATAGCATATTTTATAAACATAACATAATACCTGGCATTTCATGCAATGAGTAAAAGCTCTCACTTGCTACTTTATCTATAACATAACATTTAAACATCTTATCCTTTTCAAAAAGGGAGCCTCTCTATCTGTTCATAAAGCTAGCTATAAAGCCCCTTCATATTGTACTTCTTATTACATATTTTTCATTATGTATCACATTACATATCTCATAACATATCTCATTACGTATTTTCCATGTCGTATCATGGTATATCTAGCCAAATCTGGCTATATCATGAGCCTTGTCATAACGTGTTCTGAGATACCACAAGTTACACATTTCCTTTAACTTATAACTTTACTAGTTTTTAAGAAATTTCTTCTAAATATTTCTTTTCAAATCCACCTCATTTGGACTTGACATAATGGTTCTAGTCTCTTACTGTTTATAACCTTTTCTAACTTTTCATAGCTCTTTCTATCATTTTATATAACTCAGTGCATATATGCCAAAATTTTGTGGCATTTACATCCTTTTCATCACTTCCTAAGGGGTCACCCATCATTGGCCTACTCTTGCCTGAGCATGCTTAATTGAAAAGTACAGATATAAATCTGAAGCACTGGTGCTAATAGGCTCTAACCCTAGTATTTTACTATCTTAGACCCTTCTTATACTGTCTCTCTTGGGTCTATCTAGCCTTCTAATATCTTTATTTTCATCTGAAAGATATATTTGTCTCTCATTCTTATTCTCTGTAATCTCATCGTAGGGATCTCTTTATTCACATTTGACCCCTTCTCACATCTTATGAGATATTCTCATAAATCCTTGGTACTCAGGATTAACAACTTTAACTTTGATCACTTAGTTCCTATTGCGTGTAGGAAGATTCTGATTTTAGTCCCTAATAGTAATAAGGCTATCTGAAGTTAACATCATAGGTACTCTCTCTGTTATGAGTTAACCAACTTATTAAGTTTCTCTACCTTAACTTTATCCTTGGTATTTATCTTTCCAAAGAAATATTGTACTTATAGCTCAATACTTTCTTCTCTATGCTAGGTCTACTATGACCCTCGGGATCTACTACGATCAACCGTAAGCATCTTTAGGATCTAACTGCAACCTTGGAATTCTATTCTCTGTGAGCCATACTAGGATCTAACTAAAATCCTCCATAATCTACTGCGATTCTATTGTACTGTATTCTCATCTCTGGAAAATATGACCAACGGACAAAGTTATAAGGTTAGCCACTTCCACATAGTTCTTAACTCAACAGATAATTTCCCAAAAATTATTATAGAAGCCAATATTATTTATCAGGACTTTACTCATTTTCTCTATCACATTATCTGTCATATCCTAAATATTCATTTAGGAACCTGAAATAACTACTTATTTTAACTTAGGTTGTCACATTACCCTCTTACTAGGGTATAGACTCAACCCTTAACCCTTCATTACTTTATCTAACTCTTGCTTATTACTCTTTCTTAAATTTGGGAGTCTTTTTATCTTTGAAACTGTGACTACCTTTCTCTCTCTAGATATCGTAAACTTCTTTTTCTTATCTTACATATACTGCTCTGTTTGAATTTTTGCAACTACCTGAGAAAATCCTTTCTTCATAATGGAATTCAATCTATGTACTAACTTCTCAGGTGAGCGGATCAATCTCCATCTCTATGGAGTACTTCTGTATCTCTTTACTATCTTTTAACTTCTTTAATCTATCAGTCTCAGTCTATTCTTGACCGAACTATGGTTCCTTTCTAGTCTTTTTCTTGATCCTGAACTTATGTCGTATGAATCATATTCATCATTTATTACTATTACTTATATTCTTTAGGGTACTTTACCTACATCTACTAGGTTACTGTTCTTTTGTGATGTGCTCCCTCTGTCTTGGGAACATCAGCTCTCTATCTATTAACTATCTCTTCTAATTTTAGGTCATATGCTAGGATCATTCCTAGGCAAGTCTTGCTCTAACTTTTTGTTTAGAAAATACTAGCTGAACAAATTCTTTCATAATGTAGATCTACTCACATAGAGGATCTACTTCTGAATATCATCTTAAATTAATCTTTCATATCTCAGTACTTTGTACTATCTGGGTTGATCATTTTATACCAATCCTCTAGCTGATAAACTTCAACGAGGTTGGTATCTTCATCATCATCGCCACTGTAATGTTTGGCCGCATAATCATACCTCGAGCTATTACTGCAGCTTCCCTTGACCTTAGACTGGTCAACTTCTGTCTCTATCAATAGAGAAAACTTCTCCCCAGACGTTATCCTACTTAGTCATCGTGCTAAGAAGTACAAGACCTCGGTGGTAACGGCTGACTAAAATTAGTCTATCGTAGTCATTTCCTTAAAGACTACCTCATAAAGTTGTAAGACATGGGGTATCATTCTATTTATCTAAGTGTCACTATCTCTTGTGTAAAGCATTCTCTAAATAATGAACATTATCCCCATATCTTTTACTAGGGAGAGAACCTCTTTAGTTCAACTCTCTAACTTGTTTAAAGGGGTTAGTCTAATTAAATCAGAGCATCACTAAGTCAGAACCTTATATTCTATCCAGAATCTTATGCTCTGAGTCAGAACCCTTTTCTCTGATACCAAAATATAACATCCTAATTTTTATAGGTCTTAGGGACCAAATGGTAGCATCTGGAACTACTTTTAAGGTCATTGAAGTCAAATTACACAATCTAGAATTTTACTCTAACGAGTAATGTTCACTATGTAAATTCTAAAGAAGTGACCTGACTTTGAAAAATCATAACTAAATCTAGAAAAATCAAAATAAAGTGATTCAAATTGCTACATAAAGATAACTTCATTCTCTTTCAGGAAAAAATAACTCGTTGACCACACCTTGACTCAGTCAATGCTCAAAGTTTACTATTTATCCAGCGTCCTTCCCTTGATTCCAGCATTTTTGGTCCCAACTTTGAAAAATTATATCTCCATGTGTAGACATCCAAATGAGATGTTATATATATCAAATCGAAGCTTGTATGTCTACTATTTACTGGTAAAATATCATACATTTATTCTATCATTTACTATTTATAATTATAACTCAAATGTCACTGTCTCACCACGAGTTACTGTTCATAGTGACAATTTCTAGCAACTAATTATACATGTATCAATAACATATCAATCATGTTAAATAATTAACTTCTCTTCATGCATCTTTATCTCCTCCATCTTGAAAAGACCTGCTATAATTGGATTGATATGGAATGGGTGAGATTTCTAGGAAAATCTCAGTAGCAATTGGAAACCATACAAAATATACAACTATATGCTTAACATTACTATGTATGTACTTAATGATCATGCTTGCATAATGATAACATACATGCTTCCATGTTCCTTAATTATAACATATGGCCATAGCATAAAAAGAAACAGAGCATTACTTAATCATACATGTTTCACATCATCAAGGTAAGTAAACATCACATAAAACATCCAAGCAATATAAGTATACAAGTACGTAAGTTTACTACCTAATGACTTATCAAAATGACATCATTTATGGGACACCTCACATGCTTAGGTGGGGTAATGGTGGGGCCCTTGGGACACCTCACCAGCTGACTCAGCATTTCTAGAAAATTCAATAGTCTTGTCCCGAAATGAACAGCTGAGATCGTACCACGTGTCCTTAGCTTTTTCTTCTTTTCCTATACTCATGTCATGTGACGCCTTGTGTGTCCCATGAGGACACCTTTCATGCCACCTCATGATTCTGGATGAGTCTAAAGATATATCTGATCACTTTTCTCAATTCTATCATTAACCGGGTAACTTTACTTTATGAAAAAGTATTAAACTACTACTTTAATGTCACCTAAACCTAGCATAATCATTGGGCCACATTTTTGGACCATTGGAATGCTATCTTGGTCTTTAATCAAGCTCAAACACTCTGGTGGCTCGATTCCCAACAAACATCCCTTAACAAATTACCAAAACGCCTTTGGTTACTCTTTATTTCCTTAAATAATTCTAGGGGCATTATTGTCTTTTCACACCTTGCCAGAGTATTTCCTGACCTTGGTCAACTATCCAGATAACCTTCCTTGACTTTCTAACTTTAATCAAATGACCAAAATACCCCTCACTCATTATTTTATTATTTTATAATATAAGGGCATTTTCGCCATTTCGTACTTTTTCCGCATATTTCTGGCACTGACCTCTTTAACTGATAAGCTGATATCATAGGCCTGGGCCTCACTTGGAGTCATCATAGGCCTCTCTGTGACCCCATCTGAGCTTATTCAGTCAAAACTTGCTTACTGCTAAGTTTCATAATAAGATCTCGGGCGTTCACAAATTCCAGTCAAAATTCACTAATATGGGAATAACTTTTTCTATAGATCTCCTTTCGAGGTTCTATCATATCCATGACATATGGTGTCATAGGGCACACATTCCTATAACTTTTCACTTATATCTGAGGTCCATAAGATCTGATAAAAATTTCAGATAACTTTGAGACTATCAGATAAATATTAGCTATCTGGAACTTCAATAAAATTTTTGTATCATGCTAGATTAACCAGCATAACCTTCTCTATCTACTGATGAATTTTGGAACTGAAATGCTTCTGGGCAGTTCTAAGCCTTTTCTAACTGAACTTTCTATAATTACAATTTTGCCCTTAGAAACTTTCCATCTTTTCAATCAAGTCCCTTAATTTTTCATAATTACATATAATGACCCAAACTTTATGTCTGCTTCCTTTTGGCACCATTAAACCTTTTAGACTTTTCAGTTTAGTCCTTCTCTTTCTTCAAAATGACCATTATGCCCCCAAGGACTTTCACTATTTATGATTTAGTCCCTAAACTTCACTTGCAGTTTAGTCCCTGAACATCATATGTATACTTTCGGGAGTTCTCCTCAATAGGGCCTAGTAGCCTACCTCTTTCAGGTTACATATTGAGCTTCTATGTCTAAAAATCAGGATATGATAGAGAATAAGAAGGAGTGGGACGACGGAGGAGTGACCAGTGGTTAGAGATTGAGCTCACAGCACTGTCGACGACAGAGGTGAGCTCTGTACTTCTGTTTTCCATTTGTCTTCTCTGTAATTCCAAATTTGGGGATTGGATCACCGTTAAGTTTGGATTTTCTGGTGGCCTTGGATTTGATTCAGTAAGAATGAGTAAAAAATTTGAGTTTCTGATTTTAAAATTGAATCAATCATTGGATGTTGGGATTGCCTGTGGATTTGCTCTATTGTGAGTTTTGAACAATTAAAAACATGAAATAAGGCTTGAATCAAAATATGGTTGCTGCATGTTCTTTTCCTTTCTGCTCTGTGTAGACTCACCAAGAAATAGGGACTAATGAGGTTGTTCTATTTGGTGACCGTGTAATGTTGAGATTTTTCCCGGTTATTACAGTAAGCAAGGTATACGTGCAGTGGGTAGTTATAATTATGAGACTTGGGGGTTTAGGTAGAGTGAATGATTTTGCGGAGAAATTGGGTTTTGTGTGAGATTGCCGAAAGTTGGGAACTTGATGGATGAGAATGGTTGATTTCAAAACTGTGGTTGTTTTGAGACAACATATTTAACATGGGAAAATACCGTCAAGAGAACTGAAATGATTGATGAATGTTTTTAAAACTACAATTTAAATTATTATAGTTGTTTGAAGGCAACAAAGTGTATTTTGAAGTTGAAATTTCAGAGTCATGTAATGGGCTGCTCGAAATTTTTTTGAAGAAATATTGTTTTTTTTTTAAAAAAAGGGATTGAGTCAAGAATTTGATAAAGTTAAAAGATGGAATATGTGAGTTATGAAAATGGAAGGGGAGGTTTTGTTTTCTATTCTTATAAGGCTAGCAACTATTTTTGACAGTCAAGGTTGTGATTAAAATGCTATAATGATAATTTTCATAGCTGGAAAATACTTTGCATATCTAATAAAGAGAGCTGTTCGAAAGTTATAAAGAAATCACGGAAGTTGAATGTTAAGAAGGTATATAATATGAAATTATTATAGTGATAATGAGATTAATTGTGTTTTGGAATGTAAAGAAAGTTAAATTTATCGATCCCTTTTCGTTTTCTATTCGGCCAAGCCCAATAGCAGCAATAGGAAATGAGAGATTACTAAATAAGAGCAAAACAAGAAAGTAAAGGGTTAGTGTTGGGTTACGAAAGAAGCTTACTATGTAAGTATTATGTGCTAAGGTTTAAGTATTAATAAACCTTACAAGAATGATCGGGTTTGAGTGCTGTAAAAGAATGATTATGTGCTAAGGTTTTTATGAAGGAAATAGAGGAATTTTGTTAATTAAGATTTTAATAGATTTCTACAAGTTTATTGTTGGGTGATAATGATATTATTTATATGATAGGGAATTAAGGTTGAATCATACTAAAAATTAAATATAATGGAATATAGCTATTGGAATATTAATGTTTTCTTTTTCAAATATTAGGGGATTGAGGTGTGAGAATAATTTAAGACAGGAATAAACAAGGGTAGGTTGTATATTAAAAGTTTAACAGGTGAGTGAATAACGTCCTATTATAATTTATTTTTAAATGATATTTTATCCAATTGTTATACTTTTATAATTTTATTAATTATGTTAAATATTATTTAATCAAAGTAAGTTTATTAGAATTATGCCTTTGGATTATTGACAATTAACTGTTTAGATGAAATAAGGATTTTATTTATGCTATTTCGATTTTTGTTTATTAAATGATGATTCATGAATTTCAAAGGAAATCTTTGAAATGTTCTTTTGAACCTTCATGTTGGGGTCTTCTGTTATGCAATGATTTTTATGAGTTTATGCTATGAAGAGAATATTTTTGCTTACTAAAGGTAAATTGACCCCAAGCATGCTTGAAAATATTTTACGATGACCGAATACAGAACGTTGGTTACTAACAATAATACTGTTAATCCTTGGTGTACTATGGTTAAACCTGAGCTCGATGGATATTTATGGATCTCGTACTTGTGCCAATTATTCATGGGATTTATTCTCGTGCCTATTCCTCGTAGGTGCCTGTTATTCGTGGGTCTCGTACCTATGCTTGTTTCATGGCCTCGTGCTACACCTATTTTTGTGGCTTCTAGCCATGCCGAAATAGTTAGTTACTCCCGTGGATTGTGTGTTCACACCTTGTTTCGTTATGTTAAAGTCCTACACAAAAAAATGATTGTTTTGAAATGACTATTTTAAATGGATTTCCTGAAATAAAGTGTTTTACTGAAATATTACATTTAATTAAAAAGTGCTATGATTTACATTTAAACATGTTGACATTGTTTATTTCCGCATTTTAAATTATGTTTTTGTAATGGGATATTTTTCACTAGTAGATTATTTTGGCCTCAGATATCACCGCCGGCCTTGTACCTCCAACAAAACAGTGAAGGCTCTCATGGCTAATCCAAAACCTGTAGGTGCTCCACGTAGTTTATAGGCAGGATTCCTGACCTCTATTATCTTTTCGAGATGTATAAATAATTGTACATGGTATGGTATGGTCTTTATGATTTTAAAAGATATAAATATATTTACATATAATAAATAGTAAAATGGTTTATGCATGTCTAAGATTATTAATATATTAATTATGATATTTAAAGGCTTATGGAATATGAGTTCTATCATATTCTGTGTCAGTCACCCCTATATTTTAGGGCATGACAGGCAATGTTTGAAACGGTGAGATTGCTCTTAACTCTTGCAGCCCAACATAAATGGAATGTGTACCAACTTGATATCAAATCTGTATTTTAGAATTGAGACCTTGAAGAAGTTTATGTTTCCCACCCTAAAGGTTTTGAAATCCAAGGAAAAGAGGAGAAGGTTTATAAGCTAAAAAAGGCACTCTATGGCCTAAAACAAGCTCATCGGGCAAGGTATAGTAAGATTGATGCTTACTTCTAGTATAATAGATTTGCAAAAAGTGAAAATAAGTCCACTCTCTATATAAAGAAGCAAGGTACTTACTTTATGATTGTTTGCCTATATGTAGATGACATAATTTATATAGGCTCAAATCTATCTTTGTCAAAAAAATTTAAAGGATGCATGATGAACAAGTTTGAAATGATAAATTTGGCTTATTACATTATTTTTTGGACTTGGAAATAGTTCAAGATAATGCTGGAATTTTTGTTTGTCAAAAGAAATATGCAACGAAGCTATTGAGAAAGTTCAATATGTTAAATTGCACAATAAAGCCTAATCTAATGAATCTGAAGCTAAAATTACAAGAAGATGATGGAGCTAAAAAGATAAATCAAAAGCTATACAGAAGTCTCGTGGTGGCTTAATGTACCTAACACACACCAAACTGAATATATCCTTTTCAGTAGGTGTTGTGTCAAGGTATATGCACAATTCATCTAAGCAGCATTTTGGTGTGGCAAAAAGAATTCTAAGATATGTTGCTAGAACAGTAGGCTATGGAATTTGGTACACTCACGTGACTCAGTTTAAGTTGTTTGGGTTTAGTGACAGTGATTAGGGAAGCTCATTAGATGACAGAAAAAGTACATCTAGAAATATTTTTAATTTAGGTTCAAGAGTAGTCACTTGGATGTCAAAAGAGCAAGTTATTGTAGCACTTTCAATTACAGAGGTCCAGTATATCTCAACTAGTACAACAGCAAGTCAGTGTGTTTGGCTTAGAAGAATGTTAGATGATTTGTAGCAAAAGCAAGAAGGAGGAACTAAGTTGTTTTGTGACAACAAATCAACTATTGCAATGACAAAGAATCCAGTGTTCTATAGAAGAACTAAGCACATAGATATGAGGTTTCATTATATCCGTGAGTTAGTTATAAAAGGAGAATTAATTATGAAGTTTACAATACTGAAATTCAATTTTCAGATATCCTCACCAAAGTGCCATCAACTCATAGGCATGTGTATCTTAGAAGCTTAATTGGGGTGAGTGATTTTGAATCAAGGGGCAATGTTGGAGATTTGATTCAAAATGTGCTAGAGTTGATTTCTAGAGAATCTTCAACAAATATTTGAAAAGTCTTCAACTCCAGATTGCTTGCGGCTGATTTCTATGAACTTTAATAATGAGTAGTAAAAAAATAGCATTAAGTTATTTATTAATTTTTTATTATTATTATATTAATTTAGTCATTTATTTTAGGAGTTAGTTGCTACCTATTCTTATTTAAATCTGTTGTAATCAGATTTTCATTCAAACAATAGTAATAAAATAATATTCCTCCTACCTCTACGTATTGTTTCCCTGGTCCTCTATCTTTCTTTTGCATCTTCTTTTTCTTTAGCCTTAAACCAGCAGAAAATAGTCGATGTGGCGAGGACTGGCATGACTCTGGTTTCTTTCTTACACGAATCATTCCCATCAACACACATGTGCTTTAGCAACAATCTACTGATAAGATCTGAATGGAAGGAATGCCGGAGAAGAAGAACAAGCTCCGATATGCACCACCCACATGCTGAGAAAAATGAACAGAGACAGAAGGAAGACACCAAAGAACACAACCCATACGCTGAAGACTGAACAGACAAGGAGGGAAGACGCTGGAGAATAATAGAGCTCCGATTTGCACCACCCACACGCTGAGAAGAAGAAGGACGACTAACAGACCATAAAGAGAGGAAGGCGCCAGATGGCGAGAGAGAAGGTCCACGGAGAAGAGAGAGAGAAGAAAGCATAAGTCGGTAAGTGAGAGAAGCAAGGCAGCAAAAATGACAAAATAGTTATTACACATTATAGAATATTTGAAACACCTGTCATAAGTTAATTATTCTTACCTAAAATTAAATCATGGTTTAAAATCACTAAATCACAATTTCATACATAAATTTTTTTAGACTAAATATATTATTTATATATTTTTAGGATAAAATTATAATTTAAGTCAAAAATATTTTTTTCCCTCGCCAAAGAGGCACAATAGTGTGTTTGATCATTCACAAACATTACCCCTTATTTTAAATAAAAAAAATATTATGAGAGAAAACTTTTTAAAATAATAAATATTTCACTATTTTTAAAAGTTTTCTTTTATAGTCTTCTCTCTTCATTAGTTTACACTCATTTTCCCTCCGTATTTCAAAACAAGCCTAGGAAAAAAAGTTGATGGACCAAAAAAATTTCTTCTCTCTACTTTTTCCCATTTTTCCCTTCATTAAGTGCCTTTTCCTTTTCCTTTTTTTTTGAGAAAAGTAGGCTTTTTTATTATTCCTTACTCCTTTAATAGAGGTATATATGAAAACATCCTACTAACTTCTACCTTTAATATAAAATTTATTTAATTAATTTAAATATATTAAAAAATAGTTAAATTAGTTATTTATAATTATTTAAATATTAATTTTTCTAAAATATATTTTTTAATTATTTGCATCTAAATTGTATTTGATAGAAACCCCCTTAATATGTGAAATCATATAGAGATATTCTAAGAGTTTGGGGTGAAAATTATAATTTTAGGAGATAAAATAAATTGAGATTTTATATTTAAAATTAAAATAAATTTTTTGTTAACTCTTATATTTATAACTACATGAGAGAGTATAATTCTTCCTAGATACCCTAACAAGCTCCTGTAATAATGGACAACATATTTTACCCTAACAAGCTCCTGTGATAATGGACAACATACTTTTCCAACGGACTGTCATAGAAAGAAACCGAGTATTATTTTATTGCCATGTAAGAATATATAAGCAAGAGTTATATTTTACTTATTGTTCCTAATGATGGAATATACGTTATAAAAGAAAAGATTCATGGAAACAATGAGATTAATTTAATTGTTTAAAATCTTATTAGATCTCTTTAGATTAAAATTTGAATCCAAAAAAGAAATACATACCACAAGAGTTAGCCATAAACTTTAAAATTAGAGTAATTAGTAGCTCAAATACTTAATGATAAGATCCAAAATAATACAAGATACTAATTGATAGTATTAAAAAACCAAAGAAAAGATTCATGACTTCTATTAAACAATCTGATTAATCAATTTGTTGTAAACTTTTTTCCATACATTCATCTTCGACAAAACCAAATTCAAGCAGTGTCAAGCTAGCTTAATTGATAATAGCTTTTCTAATGTAATTTTCTTTTTATCCACAGAGACCAAATCCTTGACCTTAATCAAGAGTTGGTGTAACCATTTAGTTACCCCTTTTAAACAAGATTAAAGTCCTCTAAATTACTCAAAAAACTTTACATGATTAACATGGAACCCACGTTTGATATGGTCATAGTGTACCTTTCTCTGAAATTAAATAAGAAAACATCTTAAGGAATTTAGAGGATCTCAACTCCTCGAAAATCAGCCAAGGCTACGAAAATTAAAAAAGGCCAAGGCCACCACTTCAAGTTCCGTTGTTGCTCTAACCACAAGGACAAAACCCACAATTGAAAACCATTGCTCTGAAGAACATTTCAGAGAGAAAACGGCCATTTGCAGCACTGGAGGATACAGGGAACAGCAGCTAGTACTGTTTGACTATTCTTAACCGAGTTGCGAAAATCTTCCACTTCAACTGCAGCAGCAAGCTGGAGCTTTTAGCATACATGACCAGCAGGTGAAACTGACACCAGGACAAATAATGCAGATTCAAATGTTACACTCATGCAGATTGCAGATTATAGAAACATCATTAGTCAAACATGAAACTAATTCTACTTATAACAAGTCTAAGCAACCTGGCACCCTACTACTATCACACATTACCTAACCAAACTCTAGCATGAAAGATTTCTCTGTAGGGTCTTTGTACATAACATGCGAATCCGCAGCTGTTTGCAGGTTGGTTTGATTAATAAACCTTGGAACCTCGGCAGCGGCATTGCTTTGTAAGTTTAACGGGTAGGGATGCTGATTATGGTTATGATGAAAGTTTTGTGACTGGTTCAAGGCTTTTGAGGGTTTTCCTTGTGGAGGTTTAGTTCCATTGATGATTTCTTGTTTGGAGTGTGCTGATGTTGTAAGAGGAAGCTCTTGTACATTGATATCCATTTTGTTGAACATGAGATTTGCAATTGCTCTGTCAATAGAGTTGGTCTCTGATTCCATTGGCTTCTTTTCCTCATACCTATAAGGCAAGTTAATGTTCTGAGCAGAAGGGTTTTATGATTGCAGTATAAAATAAAACAAGCACAAAGAAGTATTTCTATCAAAACTTTACTGTTATCCAGTATTGAATTGTTCAGTGATTTGACATGAGAATTTAAATTTCATATATGTCATCCTCCTCCACTCTTTAATATAAGAGCTAATTGACTTTTTTAAATAGATTAAAGAAACCAAATAAATCAGTTAAACATAATTAATATAAGAACTAGTTGACTAATTTGAGTAAATTATAGAGTATATAATATGAATTCGTCTTGAGAAGTTAGATTTAGTCATAATTAATCGATTTATTTGGCTTCTTTAATCTACCTAAGAAAATCAACTAGCTCTTATATTAAAGACTAGAAGGAGTATATGTACTCAACAGAAATTATGTTATGCAATAGGAATTAAACCCCAGTATCAGTTTTTGAGGCCAAAAAACGCAAGTATCAGTTTCACGCTCAAACCATATAGATTGGTGTTGTCTTCCATATGCCCAGATGAAGTAAGTTTCTTTTTGGGAAAATTAACCTTCTAGTCCCTATATTTTTTACTCAGTTGTATCTCATTCCCTAAACTCTAACTCATTGCAACTCAATTCCTATAATTTTAACTATTTTATACTTTAAACCCTAAACTTTATTAAATATATAATTTTATTTTCTAAAATATACGGGCTAATATTTTAAATGGTTAAACCATAGGATCTAAGTTGTATTGAGTCAAAATTCAAGGATTGAATTACAACCAAGTCAAATTATAAAAAGACTGAATTGCACCGCGTCAAAGCATAAAAACTGAGTACAACTAAGTTAAAACTATAAAAAAAGATTAATTTTCCCTTTCTTTTATCAATTCAAATTCTTGTAACATACATCAAATAACATACAAATTGTACAAAGGCCAGCAAGAGCACTAATAGTTAACCGAATGTTCCTGTTTATACTAGTTAGTGCCTACTGCCTCTCTTGACCCACTCCTAACTAACCCTAATTACCACATAACACGAGGCTACTGCATTTGTTTAGGTGATTATCATAAATGATTTTCGTTACAGTTTCATCAATAACATGCATTAGTTCAAAGGGCATAAATGAAACCATGCACCAGATGCAAATAATGTACCTTGTTGTCTCACTGTGATCAGTCTGTGGTGTTGCTCTTTGTGTGTTAAGTTCTACGTTCTGGTCTTGCACCACATGCTGTTCTTTTGTGTTTCTAGCAAGTCGGTATAGGGCATCACGGAAGCAGATCCGGGTCTTGTCAGAGAACTGGTCACGTTGAAAAGAAAATAAATTTCACAAATATAATTCATGAAATCAGTAAGTTGTTATGTATTTCAGTTCTCAATCATTTTACCTGTGCAATTGCCATCTCAAGATCCTGTAATATAGATTCCTCAACAGATGACTGCTGGTGCATACCCGCCTCATCTGTACTTCTCTGCTCAAAAGGGCCCAAGATTTTGACTGGTGGCACCTTGAAGAGAAATTAAATGATTATGTTACATTGTGAATTGTAAAAGGACCACCCAAATGGTGCACATTTCATCTAGTATGTGTTTGGATTAGCTTACAACAACCACCCTTATCCTATTAAATGGGGTCGGCTATATGGATCATACGACGCCATTGTGCTCTATCGAAAACTAAATCCTTAGATAGGTTATTGACCAGGAGATCCCGTTCAATGACCTCTTTGAGCGTTCTCTTTGGTTTAGCTTATTATAAGTAATTTTGCACTATACGAGATAAATATGCGAGAGGAGTTTTATCTAATAAAATGCAAAAACGCTTTTTTTAAGCTATCCCAAACAACCTCTAAAATTAGAATAGAAGCTAGTTCCATTAGATTTCATATTTCAACTTATTTTTAAATAAAGGCATCTCATTGGTTTTATTCATATCTTCAAAGCACCTTCTACGCTTGAAAATGCAGACAAAGCAGGAGATCATCATACCTTTTGCTACAACATAATTCTAATTACAAGAATGGAGGGCTAGAAAGATTGGACTCTGCCATAAAGGCTCAAATACCATTTTAAGGATTTCAACTTAGGTTTTGGCTATTATGTGGGGGATCAGTTTTCATGAATATCTCTAAAACAATGTTTTGTCATTTAACTTTGTTTCTTCTATGAATATTTATATATAGGCATACTACTAGCTTCACTCTATGGTTTGAATGATTCAAGATATCCTTTTACTCAAATAGGAGTACATAACATGAGCAAGATATTTGAGGGATTTCACTAGCTTCTTAAGCTGCTCACATGCTTCATAGTAATTACAAGAACAATAGAGTTCAAAAGGATGGCAGATATTTGACACTTCAGTCTATACTCAAAAAACAAAGAATGCACATCTCGAATATGCAGAATTCTAAGCAAAACAGAAGTAAAGAAAGACAAATACAGGGGAACCGTCCCATCATCACGGTAAAAATAACAAAGTTGAACAGGAAAATGAGCAAGGTCCAATTGAAATGAGTTCTTTTTATACAAGAAATGAGTTTTTGAACAGAAGAGAAATTCTAAGATGAAAACACCTAGGGAAAAAATCTAGACTGAAAAGATTTCCCATAAAAGGAACAAGCTTATTAAGTCTCATTCTTTGCTTTGAAATTAATCAACAGAACTCAATGAAGAACACGGTTGCCGCAAGCATGAAATTCTGAAGACTGTATTACACGTCTGAGAGGAAGAAACTTTAACCTTTAAAGTTCAGGCATGTAGGTCTGGTTGAATACTAGAGAATAAAGTAATCACCAGATAATACAGTAAAGTAGTTTAACCAAAAAAAATACAGTAAAGTAACCATACAGAACAATATAATCTAAGTAATGCACAAAACATGCTTCGGTAAGTGGCCTGCAAATAACCTACTGCATCAAACCACTTGAATAAGCTATTTTTTCAGATTCAATTACAAGTGCTCTGGTAGTTCGGTAACTATGATGGCTTGCATATGGAGCAAAAATGGAGCCTACATTATTTTAAGATTTTGAACTATAACATCTAAGTTAGAAGGAAGCAACTACATACACACACCACTGCCTCCATTAAAAAGGTAAAGGAGGAAATGTAGCCAAGTTATGCACAAAACACCTATCCACTACTGGACAAAAAGCAATTATCACCTTTACATCCTGGTAATCGTCATATGTTGAGTTGCATGGAACAAAATTTGAAACATCAATTCCTTGCTGCAATCCACCTGATGGAAAGAATGTATATTGAGGTATTTTGTGCTCCCATATCACAGATACTGTTTGAAATACATGTACATTGAAGTGGTGTCTAAGAAGGAATGATCACCAGGCGCGTTACTGAATTGGACATTAGAAGAGAGGCAAGAGGATTTCTTTAGATTTTCAACATTGGGTAGAGCTTCAAGCATGGAATCCCTGCATAATTTTGAGAAGAAGAAAAAAGTGATGGTTGTAGCATCAAAAGAGTCATTTGAACAAGATTACCAATATTCCTACGGCAAGCCAGTGAAAATTGAATGGCTCTGTCAGAAAAAGTATGTAATGCAAGATGAAAAATAAGCTCATTTGGGATAGAATTATTAAAGAAAGTAGGACCCCTCACCATGCTATTACATATTCATGCTTACACAGTTCTAAGAATTGCAAGTATGATTGTCTTAGTCTGTACCGGCTCCAAAAGATAAATATGCAGAAATTTGCAATGTAAAATTACCACAGAGCAATTCAATTGCACTGGACTTCCTACGATTCAGAGCACACTCATGCCAATTTAAAGCATTTCAGAAGCTATATTATAATCCTACAGGCATAAACCAAGTATCTTAATCCCAGAGGTTATAGTTGTACAAGAAAATGTCATCCATGTGTTCGAATCTTGAAACGTCTTGAAGCTGATCACATGAAAGGGCTGTCTGTTGAAACGATTGCTCGGGCAATCCTCCACATACACTTGAACTGCTAGACTGATCTTTTTCAAGAAGAGAAGATTCAAGCTCAATTTCATTATTGAAACTTTCATCATTGAAATTGAACTCTACCTCTCTTGAACTTGTATCCATGGTTGAAAACTTTTTAGGTGAATTAAAACCTTCAGGTGCATTAATTCCCCAATTTGGCCAAGTGTCTGGTGATGGAAGCCTATTCCAAACGTCTTCATGTTTGGGAACAAGAAGATCATTGATTCCACTCCCACAGTACCAATCCATGGGATCTAACCTGCACAGAAACGTGAAGACGAGGATAAGTTGAAATATAAAATGACCTCCAAGATTTAAAAAAAAAATGCAGATTTTGGCAACTCAATAATATAGAAGCCCTTGATTTAGCCTAAAGAGAATTATAGAATCCCTTGTTACTCCACCAGGTATTGGACCCCTTGTTTCTCTTTTCCTCTCTCCAGCATCCTAGGAGAACAAGCACCAAAAGACTCCATACATAACTCGTTTTGCAGAACTTCATTGAACGTGATTTGTTAAAGAACCCAGTAGCGCAAACTTGTTATTGTCAAATTCATTAGCCCAAATTTTCATGTTAAATATCACAAATCAGGCTCAGTCGTGTTCATCTCACTTTATATGCGCCTAGAATTTCACTACTAATACCCAAAAACAAAATTGATAGACCGGGAGACTTCATAATATTAGACAGACAAGGTGAGAAATCATTTCCACCGGAAAAATATAGTAAAACCCAGTAAAGAATTTCCAGAAAATCCTTCTCAAACGTTAAAGTCATACATCAAGACAGAGAAAGAAGGATAGGAACTAACCTTAGTCAGACTCTATGTGCAGAAAGAAAGAGAGAAACCCCAGATTGAAATTGACGAAAGCAAATCTACCCAGAAGGAGAAGATTGTCAAAACCGATGTTTATTTAGTACCTTTCGGTGCTGCCACAGGTAGAAGAAGAAGAAGAAGAAGAAACAGAGGAGGCTCCGGTTTCGGCTTGCAATTTGCAAATTGCAAATTATTTTAAAAGCCAAAATCTTTAAAAAGGTGGGCCGCAAGTTGCTGGAAATACTAGAATGAGCAAAGCTGGAAAGAGCCGAGGGAAGCAAATATAAATAAAAAAGTCTCAGACTTGTGGCTGAGGATTGAAGGTGAGACTTGTGGCCTAAAACCCTCCATCTAAAACTGATCGTTCATTGGTCCACGTGGCAATATGGCCCATCTTGTGATTTTCTTTGAGGATACTAGGCCCAGAATCGGGTGCCCACTCATGTTAGGGCAGTAAGAGGAATTTTTGGGATTGGTGAGGTCCCCATATGGTGACGTGTCGTGTGGTGATGACAGATTTTGAGTGAGTGACACGTGGATGGAGATCTCAGGAATGTAGTGACACGTGGATGGGGGAGAAGCATGCTTTTGAAAGGGTAATACCAAAGAATACGAGCTACACGTGAGAGAATATTCTTTTTTTTTTTTTTGTAAATATAAGAATACTTTTTTAAGTAGAAAATGATTCAATCATATCGGAAAGAGTTTACAAGCTATAGTATTAGATATCATCCTTTGATCATCTTCATGCACCAAGGCGCGGATTATTACAGGCTCAAAAATCATCTAAAGTCTTAGCGGATTAAGTCAATAGCTTCAATATAATCACAATAAAACCCAATATCGTATTAAAATTTAATTATTGACTAATTTAAATTGAACTTATAGTTGATTTAATCCAGTTTTATAATAGTTAATTGGGTTAGATTTTATTTTTTGTTTTTTCTTTTTGTTGAGTCTAAAACAACATTATTTAGAGTTAAAAAAATTAGTAGTCTATAAATTTTTTGTTTTAATAATTATTATATGTATCAATTATTTTTTAAAAAAATATTATTCTTTTTAAACTTATATATAAATATTTTTGTATCTTATAATTAAATTATATTATCATCATCATAATTGAGTTGATATCTGTTTAATTATAATTAGACTACTATCTTAACGAATTAAATATCCAATATAGTGTTTGGTACTTTAATTTTTTTACTATTTTTGATAAAAGTTAAATATAGTTTATATCATGCGATTTATTTTTTTTAATAAACATTAGAAAAAAATTGCTAAAAATTTTTATTTGCAAAATTTATTATCTAATAATACCTACATACTCATGTCCTTGAGGTATTAATTTTTATTTAATTGTATATAATATATCTTCAAATACGTGTAAAATTGAAAATATGTTAAATATAACTATTACATCTGCTAAATATAGGTTATACCTAAATTTTTAAATATCTTTAGACGATAAATTTTATATTGAAAATATTTTTAAAAATTTTGTCTAGATATTAGTCTACTCATAAAGATATAATTTATACCCTCTAAAAGTGTGCATTTGGTGACCAATATTTTTTTTTTCAAGATAGCTTGTAAAATTTCACCTTCTACCTACTCACTATCCTATATTTATCATCTAAACTAACCCTAAGTTATTGCTCAATAAATTATTGTAAAGCAAGTGTTTTTTTTTTCATACAATTGCATTTAATATTTAGTTTTAAAATGATTAAACTTCATCGGCAAGGAAAAATGATTGAACTTCTGTTAGTGATCCAATATGAAGCACAGTTTCGCTTATTGAGGAATATGCCTAGGGGGTTATGAGGCTGTTCATTAATTATGATATTAGGATTAGGATGTTGTCTCCTTTATTCTCTAATTCAGGTGGAACTTTATACTAAGTTATCTGTTTTGTTCGCTTGTCAAACAAAAGAAAAAGAAAAAGAAAGAAAGAAAGAATAAAGAATAATTATTTATCAATGTGAAGTGGCGCGGGTGGGCTTTTTTATCATTATGCTATATACAATAAAAAAAATTACTGAAATATTACATTGTGATAAATATTTACTAAAATGTTGCACTTAATTAAAATCGTTCAGGGCTAGAACAAGTGAAGATTCGTTCACAAATCGTTCATCCTAAGATCAACTTTCCCCATTTGACAACGAAAGAATGCCGCGGCGGTGGTGAAGCCATGGATGAGAGTGGCGACGCTAATAGTAGAGAAGAAAGGCGAGAATAAGTTACTCTTTTTTTATTGTTCTATGTAAAATGTATATGGAGCTGAGTTAGAAGCTCATAAAATGACTCAGCGCTAGCTCATGATGAGTTATAGATTATAAGTATAAAATTATAAATAATTAAAATATTAGAGATTAAGTTATATAAGAGTTAAATATTGAACTGTACTGAATTAAATATAGAGATTGAGTTACAAATAAGTTAAAAAATTAAAAAATTAATTTTTTTAAAAATTATTTAACCAATACATTGAAAATTAATAAAAATAAAAATTTATTAAAACAATTTCACCCCTATAATTTCAACCTCTCAATATTATTCAATTTTTTTATTTATTAATTGTTATCTACTTTAAATTTAATTTTTATATTTATTTTCAAGTTTCGTTTTTATTGTTTAACTCCATTCAATTTCAATTTATTCAAATATTATTTTCTACTAACAAAGGTAAATTAAAGTTAAAATTATAAACAAAAAAACAATATGTATAAATAATAATAGAAGAAGTTTTGATTATTTAAATATGAGATTTTAAATTTAAATATATATAAATATAAAAAATATTTTTGAGAGAACTGAGTTTGTCAATAATTGAATATGCCCTAGTCACATGACTCTAAAAAAAACTTCTAAACAAATAGATTCTATATGATTCCAGGGTAAAATAAAATTGATAGCTAAAATACATTAAATTTAAAAATAAATTTAACAAATAAAATTTTAACTTATGTTTGAGTTAATGAGCAAGTCAAATCATGAAACAAAAATGAACTTTCAAAAATCATTTTGTTTTCGCTAAATATAAACATATTTTTATTTGAGATATTAATGGACATTAAATATGATTATATTTTTTAACAAGAATTCAAACCTTCATTTATATTGTTATGAAGGACTAACTTATTTTAATAGATCTAATCCTTAATTTTAAAAAATCTTCTAAAAAAATGAAAGAACATTCATTAATTTAATAGAATTTAAAGTATTGCTAATTTGGGGCTTTCACTATGGGCTTCAACTTTAGCACAAATAAAAAATATCGGTCCATGTTCAAAGGGGCTTGGACTTCCGCGCCCTCTATGATCTTCAGTTCAAATATAGGCATATTCAGTTCAAATTAAAGGGGTTTAATTTAAATAGTAAATGATTTAATATTGTTTAATTAAAATTTTAAATTTAAATCTTAATATATATAAAAAAATTTTGTTAAAAAATTCATCTACTATAATTAGGTATGCGATATAGGTCATATCTAGATATAATCAATGCAAAGCTCTGATAAATTGGGTAGGTAATTAAAAAAAATAGGCATCATTTTTGGCCCAAAAAACAAATAAATGCATCATTTAAATACTTGTTAATTGTTACTTTTTTTTATCTATCCATTAATGTTAATTAATATATAAATTAAAATAAAATATATAGTTAAAGTGCATATAGTACACTAAAATATTTTTTATGTGTATCTAGTGCCCAAAAGTATTTTATAATATATCTAGTACTCTAAAATATTTTTTATACCTTAATATTAGATATATTAAAAAATATTTTAAGGTACTTAACGTATTTAAAAAATACTCTAAAGTATTAGATGTATTATAAAATATTTTAGAATATTTGATGTATATAATAAAATAATCTAAAGTATTAAATACACTTTAACTCTAAAATATATGACATAAGTAAAGGAAATGGAAATGTTCACTAGAGATTGTGTTACCTAAATATCTTTACTTGTTTGCAAAAAAATACAAAAGTAGGTAATCACTAATTACGAGATAAATATTGTATTTATTGTTGTATAAGGAAATCACTTAAATATCTATACCAACAATTGATTTTGGCCTTTTAGCTAATTAGAAAATGACCATCCCCATGGATGAGCTTCTAAAGATAGTTGAAAGCATGACACTTTTTGTGCCATTTGCTCCTATGGGGAGACATTGTTTTTAAAATTGCTAGCTTCCCCCCCCCCCCAACATCCTAATTTTACAAATAGTAGTCAACAAGGGCACATTTCATACTCATCATCTATCTAGATTGTTGAGATTGATTTTAGATAGTCTAAATTTAATATAATTTTATATTTTAAATATTTTTGTTTTAACAGACCTAAAATTTAAAATAAAGATAATCTTATAAATATTATTTTACTTAAAAATAAATGTATCATTTAAAAAATTACTGATTAAAAAAATGTAAATTTCTACCGTTTAGATTATCCAAATAGGGCTATGATTGCCATAAATTATCTCCCAAATGGCCTTGCTTAAAAAAACCCTCTCATTATGTTGTATTCGATTTGTGCTAGTATTTCATGGTTGATAATATATTTCTCCTTTCAACTAAAAAACATTAGATAATTAAAGGCAAAAAGTCCCATTATTGTGCTAAAATCTAAACCCTTGAACTGCCTTAGGTGAGAGGCGTGGGAAAGCAAATTCATTTATAAAGCAGTTATGGAGGAGAAATTACTCTTCTTATTTATCATAATTTTTTACCAGCCTCAACTGAAAATAAAACACTAAGGGCATGCTCGATTTTCATTTTTAAAAACTGTTCAGTTTTTTTTAAAATATTAAAAAACTTGTTTGAGCAAGTGTTTTACATTTAAGTCAGTTTTAAAAATGTTCTTATTTTTTGTTTTTGAAAATAAGAAAATGGAAATAAAACACCCCAATTTTTAAAACATATTTTAAATATCATTTTAAATACTCCACCTTAGTAATAAAGAATTAAACCAGTTACAAACAGGATTAGCATGATAAAAAAGTTTCAAAATCATTTATGAATTACTAATCATGATATAGAAGGACAAAATACCACATTGATCGTAATTAAAAAGAAAATAACATGTGAATTTATATTTTATACTTTATTATTTTTTGTTACATGATATTTTATACTTTAAAACACACTACTATGACAACAAAAAAATGCTTGGCCCAAAATATTTAAACCATAAGTCCACCAACAAACAGTTTGATTCACAATAAATTCTTTTTTGGAACCCTTTGGTTTGCAAAATCAAAAGTAATTACTAAGGCTGAATATAATAAAAATTTAAAATTTTATTAGAAGAGGTGTCTAAATTCAATACCTTAGTTTCTCATAACTTATAGATCAATAAAAATTTAAATTATTATTAGAAGAAGTGTCTTAATTTAATATATTAAATAAGATTATATTCAATAAGAAAATGTATATGTTAATGAAAAAAAATTAAAAGTAACAGAAATGAAGAACGAATATAATGGAAAGAATTACGCATATGATTAATAATGAAAAATAAGAATATATTGTTGTAGTAGTTTATTTAGTAAAATAAAAATGAGGAAGGAATAGAAACAAATGATAGAAACATGATAAAAAGTACTCATAAAATAAAAATATTTGCAATTCATAATTTTTTGTTGAATTTTAAATTTAATCCCTATGATTTATAAATTATATTTATTTTAGATAAAATTTATTATATAATTCTTAAATGTTAATGTTACATTTAGAGCGGAGATCATAGTAGCATAATTAAATACTCGGTCCCTCCACCTCTTCCCTCAAGGCAATGATGTGATGGGGTCAGATTCTTCAAATTACTTTTATATTATTATTTTTTTTGGTAAAAATACTTTTATATTATATTATGGGAAATAACATAAAAATTCTGAAAAATAAAAAAAATTCAAATTGAGATATAATATTTATAAATAACATAAAAATAACATGATAGCTTATGGTATTTTGAAATTCTGAGTGAAAAGTCTAAAATGCCTATCTCTTCATAAAAGTATGAGAAGAGAGAGGATAGACATTTTCAATTTTTCAACTTTTCACTTAAAACTTTAAAATGTCAAAATGAGTTATCTACCTTTGTATGGTTTGTAAATATTAGAATCTTAATTTAAAATTTTCTATTTTTTAAGGTTTCTTTTTTGGGTCATTTTCCCTGTATTATATGTATCCAAGGGTATATTTGGTAATCAACCTTCTCCCTCTCATATTTTTGTAATTGGCGCCAAAATACATAGCAGTCCATTTCAACATTCCTTTTCCATCAATGGCCAAGCAGGCAGGACAAAACTTCGGCGGGTTACGTAATCTCCCCCCCCCCCCCCTCTCCTCTTTCCCTCCAATTCTTGATTAATTAAAGTTTAAGCCCGCGCACCAGATAGCACTGTCAAAATATGTACGGAAAAGTGTTTGCTCAGGAAACATTGAATTTAATTTAAAAGTAGCCTTTCACTTACTTTTTTTTATCCTATTTTTATGTGTTATTTCTATCATATTTTACACAAAATAAAATTATAAATTTTATTAATTATGATATAAAATTCAATAAATTTTTAATTTTACTCTTATATAATATATATTACATCTAATAAAATAAAGTCAATATAAATAAATGAAGGAAAAATAGTAATTAATATAAAAATTGTCTTATAAATATGATTAAAATATTTTTTTATTTTATAAATAGGATTAGAGAAATATGTTGAAAGAATGAAGGAAATAATGTTGGAAAATTTGAGTGTTGGAAACTTCAATTGAGAAAACCAAGGAAAAAATGAGAAACTAAACAAACATTTAGTGTAATTTCCACAAAATAAAAAAAAAACTAATGTAATTTCATCACATTTAATAAGGAATTATATTATTTATGATATGAGCGTTGATTTGGAGTATGGATGTCGTCGTCCGACTCATCAAAACAAAAAATAATTGTGCTATATTAATATAGTATAAAGCACAACCCTATCATTCTTCTTGAGGAGCTTTTTATTGGAGACCTAGCCAAAATGTGACAAAAATATTGAAAATCTAAGTGAAAATAAAATAGGTTTTGGGGTTTAATTGATTTTTGATGTAATAAAATAAGGGTGTAGTAAAGTAAATATTTATGTATTTTTGATTAAGATGGAAATTTAGTGAATTGTGAAAGAAATTTGTTATGAAAGACTTTTGATGATGGGGGTATATCTATCCTTACTCTTAATTTGATATATTAATTTTTAAATAAAACCTCAATCGATCGATTGAGTCCAGAGCATTAATAATTCTTAAACTCCTTTGATCAAAGCTAGTTTAAAAACTCTTAATGAACTGTTAAAAACCACTTAGTGTGCAATTAAATCAGATGATGAAAATGCCCTCGAATAATCATCGATTGATGGCCATAGATTTTAAGCAATTGAATTATTTAACTATAATCGTTGATAATAGTCCAATTATCTTAAAATCTAAACCAAAATACTATATTAAAAATCAACATCCAAATCATTAGAAGTAAATTATAATTGTCTAATATGAGAATAATCAATCGACATTCAATCCCTTGTTCATATAATGAAAACCCTACATCTAGCAGCATCAAAACATGAAATAGGTGCAGATTAAAACAGAAAACTCCCCAGTGCAGTCCATGAGCTTAAGATGTCAGATCTATCACCAAGAGACTAAGGATTTAGCTTCTCATGACTCCTGCTGTGCTACAATCGCTGTCCAGATATGATACCATGAAGAAAATAGAAAAAGGTGATGAGTTAATGGTGTAGAGATATGAGATTCTGTGGAAAGGTGCAGAATGATGGAAGATGAGTGTGTAGGTTGGGGAGAAGATGTAGAGAGGATTCGAGTACTGCTTCTTAACCTAAATAGGTTAAAAATTAGCCTCCCCGACGTCTGCAACTTCAGCTTCCTTTTATTCCCGCATGACCTAATCCAAATTGTCTATTTAGTCGCGATCAGATCCATGTTTTGGTCGCGACCTATAAACACAGAGAAACTTTCTAGAAGAAATGAGATCGTGACTTGTAGACACTTTGGTCATGACTAAAAAGCACATAGGCGTAATATGATTTTTCTTGTCTTGTAATTTCTTTTTTATACCTTTATTGACCACTTAATACTGATAGAAAATGGCCTTTTTAAATCGATTGAAAATGTGCTTCTACACTGGACCTTGGTCAGTGTATAAAGTCTAATATTCTACATCAGTTGTACGACTGGTGTAGAAAATTAGTTTTTTTAAACCAGTTATTCCATACAATCGATTTAAAAATTAATATAAAAATAAAATAAAAATCAGAATTGAAGTATTTTCTTTCTTCGTCACAAATCTAAAGGAGGAAGAAAGTGATGAAGAGAATATGTATCTGTAAAATGCAAGCAGAGAATAAAAAAGATGATGAAAGAAAAAGTTAGAGAATTCAAAAATGAAAGAAACGAAAACCCACATATATACACATAAACAAAAACCTAGAAGCGCTATCACCTAATTAAAGACATCACATAAATGCCATCACAATTCCTCTAGCTTACTTGTCAAAGGCAAATAGAAATATATTTAAACAAAACCCAGAAAGAAAAAACAAGAAAAATATATACCCACCCTCGCAGATCTGTGTCTTCTTCTCTGGCGAGCTTTAGAGGCAAGAACGATGGATTTCAACAATAGAAAACGATGAGCACGAATATGGGTTATCACATTTCTAGGTTTTCTTCTTTAGTGAGCTTTAGACAGTGTAGTATGAAAGCGAAGCTTCTTGTTACCATGTGTTCTCCCTTGTCTAGTTTTCTCCATGTACGACGATGATTTGTGAAGATAGGGAAGCATAGAAACTAGGGTTTTTTGTTATATTTTTAATAGCAATGACATTCTATACTAGATTTAATTCCATAAGGTGTAGAATATTTTATCTTTTATACCGGTCATGTGTATACAAAAAATACCACTGCTAATTTCTTTTACACCGATCACGTGTATATCAGATGTAAATATTTTACCCTTATTTATAAAAAATGTCACTGCTCATTTCTTTTACATCGGTCACGTGTACATTAGGTGTAAATATTTCACCCTTATTTATAAAAATGACACTGATAATTTTTTTACGTTGGTCACGTATACATCAGGTGTAAAATTTTATCCTTATTTTATAAAAATATTACCGATCATTTTTTTAAATCTTTTTAGTGAGAACCGGTTTAAAGATAAGATTTTAAAAAGCTTATTTTGTAGTAGTGTAAGTTTAGAAACCTATAATAAGCTATTAGAGTCTAAAACATTTATTAAATAAAATACATAAACATATATATATATATATATGAAAATATAATAAAAAATAGAAAAGCCAAAATATCTCGTAGAATACTCTAATTTGCTAGTCAAGATAGAATATTATAGATTACATGCATGCTGCTTAAAATGATACCACCATTAAAGAGAATGATCATGTAATCCTTACCATTAATTAGAAGATTTTTATTTGACTATCTACAAATTAATGCAATATAAAATAAATAAGTTTTTCCCCTCAAGATGCAATCACTACAAAATAGAAAAATATAAAATAGAAAACAAGCATAATCCTAATTAAGTCATAAAAGATTATTCTTGATGCTTCTTGAAGCCCTTGGACTTTTCAAATGAATCTTCATCTTACTACTTATGTTCATAAACATGTATGAGCTTTTTAGATGTCTATTTGGGCTTGACTATAGTAAAATCACGTTCTCAAACTTCCATGGTATATTACACAATGTATTTGAGTCCTAATTTAAAAGATTATAGCTCTATTGGACTCCTCCATGTGTATATAATTGTATTAAGCCTCCAATAACTTGAAATTTGAGTCCAAATACTTCTTTTAGGCTCTTAGATTGTGGTTTTGTCTTTTTCAACATCCAATTGTTCATAACCCAATGATTCATATATATGTCATAATGCATTTGGGGGTGCCCTATCATGTGTCACATGAAGATTCACATATGTAATTATCTACGTTATCGTACAAGAAATAATCCAAATTTTCCTCCATGTAATCATTCTCAAGTATTGATGTTTTACCACAATTTGAGTGATCATATCTCTATAATTTTCTTAGGGTATATTTGGATTAACGATGGAGAAATATTTTTTTTTCAATCTCACTTTTGCAAAAGTCAGATAGTGCAATGTGATTTATATTTGAATTAGTTTTTGTAAAAATGTCATTTTGACAAAAATTTGTTTGGATGATGTTAAACAATAGTTTGTAAAGGATATTAATTCTTTATTATATGGGTTATTAGGTAGAGTAGATGATATAGAGACTTGACTAGGAGAGTGTGTTAGGAAGCTTATAAATATAGCATGTAGGTTTCGGTATATGTACTCATTTTTATTTTACTGAAATGGATTAATATTTTCCATCCAGCAGCTTCATATGGTACTAGAGTAGATAGATCTCTGTGCCTTCCCTCTTCCACTAAAGACCACATGAGGCCCATTGCCTCACAAACCCCGGTGGCTTTTTGAAGCTCTATTAAAAGGGTGTTCAATTCTTGTTGACCTTTCTTGTTCAAGATCACAGTGTGTGCAACATGTATTTTGTGTTTAAGGCTTCCGTAAAGTTACACCTTTCTTTTTCAAGATCATTGCCGCAAGGAGTCTTGCGAGGCCATGAATCGGTGAGTCGTCATCCTATTTACTTTGGTTCCAATTGAGTCTTGCGTGAGCATAATCCACCAAGATGGTTTGTGCAATTGCAACTCATTAAGAATAGGCATGCGATCTGACGTGTCAACATACCCTATTCAAGAATCGTTGCCATAGATAGTATTGCCTCGTCGTGACCCAGTGAGAAAAATCTCACCCATTATGTTCCACGCAATGACCAAGTCTGTGCAATCCAATGTCTTCATCACACCCTGTTTAGGTTTGCTACCAGAGATAGTCTTGCGACATTATTACTCGGTGAAACTCAGTCATTTGGCATAGTTATTCTTGTGAGTCTCTGTGACACCAATCTCTACAATTCTAACGTCTTAACGGGTGAGTGGTTAAGAAGGTTGTTTTAAGTGTTGTTTCACTATACACGTTTTGTTCTAGATCGTGAAGTCACTGGGAAAATTCACTTTCATGTTATTTCATTGCAAGAAGCTTGTTCTTGCCCACATATCCCAAATATCATGGCAATTATTAGGTCTAGAGTCCACCACAATAGGAAAGGAGGATTACCTTGCCCTAATTATTGCTATAGATTTTTCTCATCCTCTATACTTGCAACCATCAGACACTAAGACAATAACTCTTGTCCCACAATTATTGTGGGTCGAACAACTATCAGGTATGGAGCAGGACAATGCGATTGGCACTTCACGAAAGGAACAAGTTGGGCTTCATAGATAGGACGTGTAACCGTGAGATGTAGGACCTTGCCCTTCAAGGTATATGGGATAAATGCAATTCTATTGTATTTTCTTGGCTAATAAATTTAGTTGAAAGGCATATCTCTATCGGATTGGTGTTGTCAACTAATGAATAGATGGTATGGGCAGACTTGAAAGAGCGATTCCACAAGACTGATAGAACCAGAATATATTGTTTACATAAGTCTATCACTTCTCAGACTCAAAAAACTATAAGTGCAGCAATGAATTACACAAAATTGAGGGATCTTTAGGATGAGTATGACTATTTGGTCCCTTTCCTATCCTATCCTGTCAATGTTCATCAACACAAAAATACTCTAAAGAACTGTAGTAGCAGGGACTCTTGCAGTTCCTTCTTAGTCTTGATGACAACTTTGACAATGCCATACTCAGCTTCTTCTACAAATACCCCTTCATTCACTCAACCATGCATTTTTCCTTATTTCTCAAGAATAATCCCAGAGGGAAATGTCTTTAAGATCGCCTAGCCATCCATTAGATGGAACTACTATGGTCACTTGGGGAAGACATCAAGGAAGAGGAATAGGATGTGGATGGTCCCAAGATGAGTGCTCTCATTGTCACAAAAAATGGCACAAGAAAGAGGCATGTTATCATTTGGTGGGTTTTCCACCCAACTTTCGGGGCAAACAAATCACAAACGCTTCCGCCAACCAAATTCTTCAACATAACAATGTTGGGTCTTCCTCACAAAATCAGAGTTCACCAATCATTATTGTTTCTGACTATAGGGCTATCTCAAAATCTCAGTATGATCAAATACTTCATATCTTAAGAAAGAAGCATGATGATGTTGTTGTGGGAATGACTTCCGATTGCATTGATGAGCGCATTCATGTATTGTATGTCCTCTACCTAACTTTTCCTTTAAAATTGATTGGATTATTGCTCAAGGGCAACTTGTCATGTTGCCCATATTATCACTATGTTTAATATTGTCCATAGATATGTTGACCCGCGTAGGAGAATCATAATGCCAAATTATGACATAATGCTAGTCACATACTGGGAAGTTAATATTGCAGATAGAATTATCCTTAGAAATGTTTACTTTGCTCCTGGATATTGTTTTAATCTCATTTGTCTCAAGATTAACTATTGATATGGACTGTAAAATATTTTTTCATAGTGAATATTGTGTTTTATAGGGAATCATAGGTGTAAAGGAAAGGGTGATTATTATAAAGAATTTTAAATTATATGTAATAAGTAGGAATAGAAAGACTGACACTATTATGCCCATTAAGCAGCATGAACCTATTAGTTTCCCACAAGACATTTGCTATAAAAGACTAGGTCATGCACCTATAGACAAGTTAAAACACTTAGATCTAATTAGGACTGAGATTCCTGTTGTTTGTCAAGATAAATGTGATATTTGTGCACGTTCCAAACAAACATGTTTATTGTTCACTTCTAGCTCTTTTAGGTCTAGTGGTTTTTTGAATTGCTTCATGTCGATGTGTGGGGACCATATAGAAAACCCACCTATAAAGGATTTCATTATTTTCTTACGATTGTTGATGATTTCTCACGATATACTTGAACATTCTCGATGATCAAACAAAATGAAGCTATTTTCCATTTGATGCTTTTGTTTCCATTCAATTTTCTACTTTGATTAAATGACTACAATAGACTTGAATTTGTTAATCATGATTTACGATCTTACTTAGTCACTAAAGGTGTCATACATGAAACTAGTTGTCCATATACTCCCCAACAAAATGGGGTAGTGGAACAGGAGCATAGGCATTTGTTAGATGTTACACGGAGTCTATTTTTTCAATTTGGAGTATTATTAAAATTTTGGGGGGAATGCATAACCACTGCTACCTTTCTTATTAATAGAACTCCATCTAGCAGTCTAGGATATAAGACCCCTATGAGCTTTTGTATGGTTATCAATCAGATTTGTCCTTCATTAGAGTCTTTGGGTGTCTTATATATGCCACTAATTTTCTTGAACATAAAAAGTTTGGTCCTCAGTCAAATCCCTGCGTTTTTATGGGTTATATGGATACACAAAAGGGTACAACATCAAAACTGCTTCTATGTGTGTTAGTGATCATGTTGTCTTCATTGAATCTAAATATCCCTTTTGAGATTCTACATGCATAAATCAAGGGGATATCTTCATGATAATTGCATGATTGATCCATTTACTTGTGACTCTTCATCTTTTAATGAACAATCTCCAATTCCAACATTAAAAACTGAATTAGATACCACACAAGGGTACTTCATACAAGAGTAAATACAAATGAATTAAGTAACGAAAACAATATGAAACCTCCTAGTGTTTGTCAATCAGAATGTGAGAAGAAGTGTCCTGCATGGATGTGGGACTATCATTGTACAGCATGTTCACCAAGTAAAGTTCTATTTAGATATGCATGTGTAACAGGTCTACAGGAGCACCTTGCCATAGGTAAAAGGAAGGTAAAATACCCTTTGGAGTCACATTTATATTATTTAAATATTCCCCTAATTATAAATTATTTTTATCCAAAATTGATAGTATAAGCCTTATAGCTTAGAAGAAGCTGCTCAAGACCTAAGGTGGGTTGATCTTATGCAGAAAGAGATGCAAGTATTGCAAGAAAATAGTACGTGACATCTAGTTGACCTACTTAAAAGCAAAACACCAATTGGGTGTAGGTGGGTATTTAAGTAAAGTATGACTCTAAATGAAATGTTGATAGATTTAGGCTAGATTGGTGGTTAAAGGAAACATATTTGACAAAATAAATGATGTGAAGAAGTTTTTACACATTAAATTTAGAATTAAAGATTTAGGAGAGCTTAAATACTTCATAGAGATAGAGGTGACAATGTCAAGTAAAGGTATAGTACTTAATCAAAGAAAATATAATTTTGATATTATCACTGACATGGGATTGTCTGCAGCTAAGCCTCTTATAATTCCTTGGAGAATAACATAATATTGAGGGCAATTCCTAAGAGAGAGATTGATGATCCATTACTTCTTTAGCCTACAACATATAGAAGATTAGTAGGAAGATTGTCTTATTTGTCTATGACCAAACCTGATTTATGTTTTGTGGTGCAGGGACTTAGTCAGTTCATGACTACTCCTAGGAAATCTCACTACAATACAGCTGTAAGAGTAGTTAGATACCTCAACCATCAACTAGGGCTTGAAATATTATTAGTAGTAGGACAATCTACCAAGTTAGAGTGCTTTGTGGATTCATATTGGGGAACATATCCTGACACCCATAGATAAGTAAGAGGTTACTAGGTTAAGTTTTCATGATCACCAATATACTAGAAGTCAAAGAAGCAATCAACTATTTCAAAGTCTTCAATCCAAGGAGAGTATAGAGCATTGAGTCAGGCAATATTTGAAGTAGCGTGAAACACCAGATTGTTAAAGAATCTAGATGTGCAGAATTTGGAATTAGTATAGGTGTTTGTGATAGCCAATTTGCTATATATGTTGCATCAAATCTGGTGTTTCATCAGCACATGAAGCATATAAAGGTGGATTGTCATTTTGTGTGGGAGAAACTATAAGAGGGCGTAATCAAACTTAAGCATGTGAGAAGCAAAAATTAGCAAGCAGATATTATGACTAAAGTTCTTGGAAAAGAATATCATAGTAGAATGTTAAAGGACTATAGATCCTTATAGTCACAAACTTGAGGGGGAATGTTAAACAATAATTTGTAAAGGATATTAATTGTTTATTATATGGGTTATTAGGTGGCATAGATGATATGGAGACTTGACATAGGAGAGTGTGTAAGAAGCTTATAAATATAGCATATGGGCTTTGGGGTAAGTACTCATTTTTATTTTACTAAAATGGATGCAAAACAGGAAAAAAAAGTCAAGGGGAAGAAGCTAAAAAATCTAGCTTTTCCCTAAAAGTCACATAACCAAAAAGGTGAACCAAACATGCCCTTTATTCAGAAAGTTCCTTTTGACAATTGGGAGGCACATCTGGGGGCCCAAACAGGCTCTTGAATACCTGGGCATAGTACTTCTTGAGCTTTATAATCTCCATATTGAAGATTTCTTTGCATGCTATCATTGTTATAGAAAGAATGCTACTTGAGAAGTCAAAATCACCGTTAGAATCAATTTATTCCAAAAAATAAAAATAGAAACAAGTTAGATATCAACATTCAAATTAATCATATAGCATCAATGTTTATAGGTTCACATTGATATAAGGCCCATTTGGATAAGATTTTAAAAAATGGCTTATGAAAAAAGAGGGCTTTTTGGTAGGTTTTAGAAAATGGTTTCTGGAGAAGAGCTTATGAAAAAAAAGTGGTTTTGAATAAATGAGTATTTGGATAGTTATTTCTAGAAGTACTTTTATTATTGGTAAATTACAAAAAAGGGTATAAGTATTAAATGAGGAGAGATAATGTAGAAAAGAAAAGAGAGAGGAGAGAGGGTGTAAGAAAAAGTAGAAGAGAGAGGAGAGAGTGGTTAATATAATAATTAGTTAGTCTATAAGCTCTTTTACTGTTTCATAAGCTACTCTGACCAGCTTATCTAAAACCTTAGTTTTAAACTATGGTTTGATCTAAAAGCTCGTTTGAACAAATATAGCTGTTTGTTTTAAAATTTCTCAAAACCTACGTTTTACCAAAACCTAGGTTTTGAATATTTCCAAACACACACATAAACATACTACATACTAATTAACAATCTGTCAAACATATTTTCATTTATATTAAAATTTCCTTTAATTTTTACCGATAAAATTGTATAAGCATCTATTTTAATATAATGTTAAAAAATGGATGTCCCTCTCTAATAACATTAAAAATCATAAGAGGGAAGTATACAATTTGAAGAACTATTATTATCTTTATAATCAAAATTCCAAATCATGTGAAGTACAGAATGTGATATATTTATTATAATATAACATATTTATATATTAATTAGGATAATTAATAAATATTTTTTAGTGTAGCCAGTAGTCATTGGGCTCAGTCTAAGGTGAGTTATTGACTCAGTTTATTTAAGGTTAATTTTCTAATAGTGAAAATTAACCGTTGAATTTATCGTGCAATAGTTTTCTGAGTCCAAAGCGAAAACCTAATTTCTTAGCTCACTCTCGAAGGTTCCCCACTGGTGATGGCAGTACAGAAGTTGCCATCACTGTGCCTAATCACCAGCTAGAAGAACATGTTATTTATCTGACAATATTCTCTGATTGACAGGTATCTCATTTAAGTTTTAGTTTTTCTCAGATCAATCAAACTAATGGCAAGAGGTAACTTTAAGTCTTCCGTTGTATCTCATATATGCTTTATATTTATATATGTCATAATCTGGGTTGATTATGTTATGTTTGAGATGTTTATATTTTAACATGTGGCATTAGAGCCTGGTTTAAGATCACCTCTGACTTGCTTGTGGATTTTTTGTTCTCATGAGTAATAATAAGAGATAGAATATGGGATATAGGAACCTCTAGAGATTATAATTTGTTGATTTGTTTACCATAACCTATTTGATCTTTTGTATATGTGATGGCGAGAGAGTTACCGAGTCATGGAGAGAAGAGCACTTCAACCCCAATACCCACCACACCACACTCTTAACAGGGCTTTTTGTCATCATCGTCAAAGTGAAAGGATTCTGATTCAGGTTGTGGGTTTTTAGATGAAACTATGAAAGATGTGTTGTGGGTATCTGTCGGCGGCTGAACAAAGAGGAAAGAACAAGAGGGTTTTCTCTCCCCATTTCCTATTTTCATTGTTAAAAAGAAGCCCACAATGAGTTAAGGCCATTCAATTCATTTATTTGTTTTCTCTTTTGAAAAATGATTAGGCCATCACTACATTTGGGCCATTAAAAAAAAGGAAAAAATTAGAATGGGCCATGACGAGTTTGGGCTGCTCCAGAAATACCTAAAAAAAAGAATACTTTATGGGCTTTGCTGCTTTGGGCCATCAATTTTATCAATTTTTTCTGTTCCATGTTATGCCAGAACGAATTTTGGGCTGACAAATCTTTTTTTTATGTTGTCTAGGCAGTGAAATTTTGGGCTAAAAATATTTATTTATTTTTTAAAGGCTTACTGGCCTTACATTTTGAGCTGAACATAATTTTTTCTTTCTGTTTACTTCTGGAAAATATTTTTTAGGCCTGGATTTTTTGGTTTTTATTGTTGAAAATTATTTTAGGCTCTTGTGGATGGATCACTTGGTTTTATTTCTAGAAAAATTATTTTGGCCATTTAATTTGATTTTCCAAGAACTTTTTGAATTACTATTACATGCACTATAAATATTTAAATTAATTTCTCTATTATTTTAATTGTTTTTGGAAAAAGGTATTTATAAATTTTTAATTTTTATGTTATTTAATTGCCTATTAATTTCTCCCTTGGCAATTAAATTAATTAATTAATTAATTTTTATAAAAATCTTTTGAGTTAAAATTAATTTATTAGACATTTTTTGGGTGATGAAATAGTGGGAGAATTTAAATTAAATTATTTAGTCACATTTATTGATTAAATTAATTTATTAAATGCTCTATTATGTTGTACATATTTGGATTTATATGCACATTAATGATATTTATGATTAGCATGCAATTTTATGAGGAGTAGCCATAGTATCCTTATTTATTATTGTTGCGTGCATTAATTAATCACATATGGATTTAAAATATCAATTATAATTAAATATATAGTTATAATTTATCTTTACCCACAAGTAGTGATCTTATGATTTTACATTTAATTATGGAAGAATTAATTGCTCTATTAAATTATGCATATTTAGATTTTCAATGCACATGAATGATATTTGTGGTTAGCGTGCAATTATTTGAGGAGTAGCCACAACATCCTTATTTATTGAATTTGTTGCATGCATTTGAAATATCATTTGTAATTAAATGTATAACTATAATTTATCTTTATCCAAAGGTAGATATCTCATAATTGTACATTTAATTAGGGTGGGATAAAATAACATTGTTATTTTCTCAGTAACCCACATGTATTGAAAAATTATGAATGTGTTCTAATTCTATCATTTGAGATAAATACATGGTTATGCTAATGTCTTTGTCTACAGGTAGACATTGGTGATACGTATTGATACTCCTTGTATGCTACATTTGAGCTAAGCATGTATACATGGCACAGGAACTTGTGATTCCTTTAAATTCTTACTTGTGAACTTATTTGTATATTTGTCTATTTTCATTTTACAGATCCAATTACTGCCTTAGGATTATGGCTGATATAAGCAACAAAATAATCTTAGAAGGCATAATTAACTATGCTGACTAGAGAATTGATGTTTTGCTGCAGCTCAATTTCTTTGACGTGGATTATGCCTTAAGGTATGATAAACCTTCAGGACCTAATGATTCCTCCGATGACAGAGAGGCAAAGGAAAGGTATAATATGTGAGAGCGGAGTAACAGCTTATCTCTTCTACTTATATAACAAAGGATAACTAAAAGTATTAGGGGAGCAATCCCTAAGTGCGACACATCTAAAGGATACCTGGAAGCCTTAGATGAGCAATTCAAGCTGACAGACAAGCAAATGGATGGTGCCATCATGTTTTAATTATGTTCTATAAGGCTTACAGGTATTGGCGGTGTGAAGCAATATATAATAGAGATGAGGGTATGTTTTCATCATGTGTTACTCTTGAATCTAACTTTTTTAGCATTAATGATGACACTTGGTAGATTGAAATTGGTTCAATGATTCACATTTTGACTACCATACAACACCTTCTGTCAAGCAGGTCTCCACATCCCAATGAGAAAATTGTCCTTTCAAGAAATAGGAGAGGATATCATGTGAAAGCTGTTGGAACTTTTCACATAACCTTTTCAAATAATCATGTTTTAGAACTTTATGATATTTTTTTATGTTCTCTCTTACAAAAGGAATTTGATTTCTATGTCAAAACTCATTCCATTTGATTATCATCTAATTCTTTCTAAGAAACTTATGACTTTGATAAAGAATTCTACTTTGATTGTGAATTTAGTTATGATTGATGGTTTGTTTAAAATTATTTCTGATTCACCTTAATATTTTTCTGTTTCATGTGGTACTAAGAGAAGTGTCATCGATGAGAATTCTTATGGCCTATGGCATAGGAGATTAGGTCATATCTTCGTTGACAAAATCAAAAGGTTAAATAAAGACATAATTCTTCCATTTTTAAACCATTCGGAGTTTGATTCTTGTGTGGATTGTATAAGGGAAAAGTAGATTAATAAGTCACATAAAGGGGCTAAAAAAAGTTCTGAGTTGCTGGAAATTATACACACAGATTGTTACCCTGATTTGACTACACATGGTTAAAAGTACTTTATCACCTTTATTGATAATTACTCACTATACATGTATGTCTATATGCTTTATAATAAAAGTGAGAAGCTAGATGATTTTAAGGAATATAAAGTAGAAGTTAAAAAACATATTGGGAAACCAATCAAGATCGTTGGATCAGACCGTGGTGGTAAGTATTATGGCAGATACACTAGTGAAGGATAATCGCCAGGTCCATTTATTGATTTTCTTCGAGAGCAAGGTATAGTAGCCCAATATACTATGCCTGGATCATTGACATGAATGGTGTAGCCAAAAGAAGAAATAGGACCTTGCTGGATATGGTTAGGAGCATAATGAGTAGCTCTAAACTTTTGTCTTCCCTATGGAAGAAAGCACTTAAAATAGCCATATACATATTAAACAGGATTCCAACAAAGGTAGTGTCCAAGACACTGCGGTTGTCCTGTAGAAGTAAGAGTGCACAATCCACAGGAGAAGAAGTTGGACCCTAAGACCGTTAGAGTTTACTTTATAGGCTATACGAAAAAGTTTACGGGTTATAAGTTGTATTGTCCTCTACCTTCTAAAAGGTTTATAGAGTCTAGGAGTGCCAAATTTCTTGAGAATGATGTGATTAGTGGAAGTAATTGTCTATTAGATGATTACATAGAGCGAACCACTGGCATCACTCATGAGGGGACATCAATAGTTAATAATCATCCTATTGTTAGGATTAACATTGAATGTGATGTAGACCCTATGACTCAAGTTGATGATGTTGAGCAAGATGGACACATACCGGATTGTCAACCTATCACACAAGTGGAACCAACACAAAATGTTATAGAGGATGTCCTTATTCAGCAACCTTGATCAATCTAAGAGGTTAAATTAAGGTCAACTAGATAAAGAAGGCCGGCATTACCTGATGACTATGTAGTGTATTTTGCTAAAGTTGACTGTAATGTAAGTGTTAAGAATGATCCTTTAACGTTCACTCAGGCTGTGAAGAGTGTGAACTCTAAGTTGTGTCATGATGCTTTGATTGATAAAATAAATTTTATGGCAAACAACCATGTTTAAGAACTTGTAGAGTTGTCTAATGGGTCTAAGGCCATTGGTTATAAATGGGTTTACAAAACCAAGAGAGACTCACAAGGTAACATCGATAGATACAAGGCTGGTTGGTTGCTAAGGGCTTCACTCAAGTTGAAGGAATCGATTATAGTGAAACTTTTTCACCTGTCTCTAAGAAAGATTTGTTCCATATATCATGCTATTGGTTGCCCATTTTGATCTGAAGTTGCACCAGATGGATGTAAAGACTGCTTTCCTTAATGGTGATCTTGAGGAAAAAGTCTTGAAACAATCTGAGGGATTTGTTATAGAAGGTAAAGAACAATTAGTATGCAAGCTAAAGAAATCAATATATGGTTTAAAACAGCCTTTATGGCAGTGGTACTTGAAGTTTCATGAAGTAATCATGTCATTTGGTTTTATTGAGAATATCGTGGATGACTGTATATACCACAAGGCTAGTAAGAGTAAAATCATATTCTTGATTTTGTATATCGATGACATATTACTTGCTATTAATGATATGGGATTATTGCATGAGGTGAAGCAGTTTCTGTTTAAGAGTTTTGACATGAAAGAAATGGGTGAGGCTTATTATGTCATTGGCATAAAGATCCATAGAGATATAACCCAATGTCTTATAGGCTTGTCTCAAGAGGCTTACGTTATCAAAATTCTTGAACGATTCAGAATGCAGAATTGTTCATCTAATGTGGCTCCTATTGAAAAGGGAGATAAGTTTAGTTTAAGTCAATGTCCTGAAACCAAGCTTGATAGAAAGCAGATAGAAAAGGTTCTATATACCTCAACGGTAGGAAGCTTGATGTATGATAAGTTTGTACAAGACCTGACATCGCTTTTGCTAGGGTATGTTAGGAAGACATCAAAGTAATCCTGGGGAAGCACATTGGACATCTACAAAGAAGGTGTTTAGGTACCTACAAGATATTAAACACTACATGCTCACATATAGGAGAACAGACAGTCTGGACGTAATTGCATACTCATATTCAGATCTTAGAGGATGCGTAGACATGAACAAGTCTATATCTGGTTACATCTTCATATTGGCAGAAGGAGCTATATCCTGGAGAAAAGCTAACCAAACTCAAACAGCTCCTTCTACCGGTGATGTTGAGTACAGTGCGTACTTTGAAACAAGTTCATAAGCTATTTGGATAAGGAATTTTATTGCTAGGTTTAAAATTGTAGATTCAGTCTCTAAGCCAATCAGAATGTACTATGATAACACAGCTGCGGTGGCCATATTGAATAATAAAGGAATAAAAGTCGAAGTAAGTTTGTCAAACTTAAATTCCTTTACTTAAGAAAAAGAGTTCAAGATGACCAAGTTCTCATTGAACGCATCAATACATTAGATATATTGACTAATCCTTTGACAAAAGGATTAAAATTGAACATTTTTGTCACACATGTACCTCATCTGGGACTTTGTCCTTCTTTTGATTAGTGGAGGTATGATCAATGAAATCATATTTGTGGTTTATCAATTTCAAATTGTGATTATATACATTTGTGTTATTGAAATTGATAAACATTGAGACAGGAACTGATGAACATTGAGTTTATGTATAATGTGATACCCATTAAGTGATGTGCTACCTATAATACATGGAAGGTAATACCCGATAAAAGGGGACTTGTCACCATGATTCTTGTAACATGACATCAGTTTACCTAAATAGGATAATGACATTGAGTATACGTGCCAAGTGGGAGAATGTGAGATATTTATTATAATATAACCTATTTAGATAGTAATTAGGATAATTAATAAATATTTCTGAATGTGGCCCGTAGTCATTGGGCCAAGTCCAAAGTGGGTTGTTGACTCAGTTTATTTAAGGTTAATTTTCTGATAATGGAAATTAACTATTGAATTTATTGTGCAATAGTTTTTTGAATCCAGAGCGAAAACCTAATTTCTCAGCTCACTCTCGAAGGTTCCCCACTGGTGACGACAGTACACCAGTTGCCATCACTATGCCTAATCACCTGCTGGAAGAACCTGTTATTTATCTGATAGTATTCTCTGATTGACAGGTATCTCATTTGAGTTTCAGTTCTTCTCAAATCAAACAAACTAATGGCGAGAGGTAACTTTAAATCTTCCGCTGCATATTATATATGTTTTATATTTATATATGTCATAATCTGAGTTGATTATGTCATGTTTGAGATGTTTATATTTTAACACTGAAACGATATATAAATGTTTTGAGCAAACATTGCACGTAAATCAAAATCAATAATCAATCATTAATATATATATATATATACAGAGGATTAAGGTGCAATTTAACAATAAAATTGTAGATGGGCATCTTACATAGTTAAGTTTACATGGGTGCAAATATATATATATAATGTGTGTTTGGGAACATTCCAAACCTAAGTTTAGGCAAAACTTAAGTTTTGAAAAATTTTAAAACAAACAGTTATATTTGTTCAAATGGGGTTTTGGATTAAACTATGGTTTAAAACTAAAGTTTCAGATAAGTTGGTCAGAGTAGCTTATGGAACAGTAAAAGAGTTTTTGAACTAACCAATTACTATATTACCCCTACTTTTTCTTATACCATCTCTCCTTTCTTTTATTTTTTCTTACACCCTCTCTCCTATTTTTTCTTACACCCTCTCTCATCTCATCTATTATCTCTCCTTATTTAATACTCATACCCTTTTTCATAATTTACCAATAATAAAAGTGCTTCTAGAAATAACTACCCAAACACTCATTTATTCAAAACTACTTTTTTTTTATAAGTTTTTCTCCAAAAGCCATTTTCTAAAAGCTACCCAAAAGCCCTTTTTTCGTAAGCAAATTTATAAACTCTTATTCAAACAGTCTTATATATATAAACATTACAAAACGTCTATTAAATACTCCAAAAGTCCATGACAGACGTTTAGAACATTTAACGAATGTGGTATTTTTGTTCTGTTTTGTAACATTTATATCTTTTTCACCCCCATAAAAATTTAATGGTGTCATATGCCCACGGCATATAATTTTATTGTTAAAATTGTACCTTAACACAGATATATATACACACACAATAACTCTTCCATTGTTACTCTTCCATTGTTATTTATTGATTATAATAGGTTTTGATTTTCATATTTTTAGTTATAACTGAATAACAAATAACTTCTTGCATCCTTTACATGTTTAAGGAATTATTATGTATATAAGAGGAATCGATTCAACATTATATTAAGGGAGAAAGACAAAAAAAATCTATTTGAATTTCAAAAGGATAAACTGGGCCTCTGAATATTGAAAATGACAGATTGGGCATGAGGCCCAATCTGTCATTTATAAATTTGTGCACAAAGACCAAATTACCCTTCACTTTCCTAATATTTTGACAATACGATTTACAAGTTTGCTAATAATATTTATAACTTTGATAGTAGTATTTGTAATTTTGGCAATGGTGTTTGTAACTTTGTCAATGGTATTTGTAACTCTCATAGTGGTATTTACAATTTCAACAATGATATTTGTAACTCCCACAATAGAGAAGAAGCAACTTTGACAATACGATTTATAACTTTACCAATGGTATTTATAACTCTGACAATGGTATTTGCAACTGGGAGAAATCTAATTTTGGCAATTGGGAGAAACACTGTAGCTTCTTTAACAATACGATTTACAACTTTACTAATGGTATTTATAACTCTAACAATGGTATTTGCAATTGGGAGAAATCCAATTTTGGCAATTGGGAGAAATACTGTAGCTGACATTGTAGCTTTTTTGACAATACGATTTATAACTTTGCCAATGGTATTTACAACTCTGACAATGGTATTTGCAACTGGGAGAAATCCAATTTTGGCAACTGGGAGAAACACTGTAGCTGACACTATAGCTTCTTTGACAATACGATTTACAACTTTGCCAATGGTATTTACAACTCTGACAATGGTATTTGCAATTGGAAAAAAATTAATTTTGGCAATTGGGAGAAACAATGTAGCTTCTTTGACAATACGATTTACAACTTTGCCAATGGTATTTGCAACTGGAAGAAATACAATTTTGGCAACTGGGAGAAATACTGTAGTTGACACTGTAACTTCTTTGATAATACGATTTACAACTTTGCCAATGGTATTTACAACTCTGACAATGGTATTTGCAACTGGGTGAAATCTAATTTTGGCAAAGTTGTAAATCGTATTGTCAAAGTTGCTTCTTCTCTATTGTGGGAGTTACAAATACCATTGCAGGAATTGCAAATATCATTGTTGAAATTACAAATACCACTATGGGAGTTACAAATATCATTGGCAAAGTTGCAAATACCATTGTCAAAGCTACAAATACTATTGTCAAAGTTACAAACACCATTGTCAAAATTGTAAATACTATTGTCAAAGTTATAAATATTATTATAGGAGTTACAAATATCGTTGTCAGAGTTATAAATATTATTGACAAACTTGTAAATCGTATTCTCAAAATATTAGAAAAGTGAAGGGTAATTTGGTCTTTGCACACAAATTTGTAAATGACAGATTGGGCCTCCTGCCCAATCTGTCCTTTTGAATATTCAGAAGCCCAATTTATCCTTTTAAAATTCAAATGGGCTTTTTTTATCTTTCTCCCTTATATTAAAGGCATGTTCAAAAGGTATGTCAGCTTTTTCCCTTTGTATATTGTTTTTTTTCAAGTTCACTTATTATCATTTGTTCTTCCCAAGCCTTCAAAGATTCTGACTAATTTCTTGGTTCAACGATGGACTTCTTGCACAGGAATTATGATGCAGGACGGGTGTTGGGAGTAGGGAGAGTAGAGAAAGCAAAGAGAAGATAGAGACTAGAGGAGGAGGATAATAAAACAAAAAACAGAGAGAGAAACATACGGAAAAAAGGGAGAAGGAGGCAATAACAATCCTCAAAATCATTCAATTTATTAAAGAGTTACAAAGCAAATGTGTTAAAATTCTATTCGGCCTTAATCTAACTCTAAAAAGTAAATACAAAATATTTTAGAATGTAATTTGAAGGTTTTGGGCGTACATGGAATCCTTTGCTTGAATCACTGGATACCCACACGAGGACTAGAACACTACGGAAGGCTCTTGGTCACGTTTACACGGCAAATGCACTTTGAGGAATAATGAAAATAAAGAGTCAGAAATAGAGAAATATTGTTCTTCAACCAACAACATTTCTGTCAGTGTATGCACATATATATAGCCTGTGGAGAGGGGAGTTAGATAACCATATCTAACTCCCTCATTTCAAATTCAAATGTTCCCTTGGTTCTCATGTAAACGACTCTCTGTTTCCCATTGGTCGGGTCTGATCCACCATGGGTGGATCACCCGTTTCCTTATATCTCCTACTCACACATGGTAGATTAGATATTATGGCTCAAATCTCATTTTCTTCCTTCTTTCATAATAGGTGCTTTGTCATGACCGCGTAGGCATGACGTCTCCTTTTGGGCGTTTGTACTAGAAATCCCTTTTTCAGAGACCAGCACAAAGCAGCCCTTGAGTGCAGCTTGATCGGAATAAGTTATGATGCCTGGATGTCCTAGATTTGCCCGTATACACTTTTTTCATGGCTAATCTAATCCCTCTTGAGTCAGTTTATAACTCAGATAGCCTTCCACTTATGCATAGTATCCACACTTATGAAATTAATAAAATAATATCACAAGGGACCGGTGACAGACACTAGCATGGATATGTATATTCTGGCAATCTTTCTTTCACCCATATATCGTTTTGATATGAATCAACTGCTTTCCTAGCATAATACCTTTAGTTCATATATAATTTTAACCATAGGACATATACCAAAGTAGCAATCGCTGAAGCATACCTCCATAATATTGTCAAAGTCAAAGGACATTAATGAAATGATTATACCTTTCTGAAACTCACACACCAATGAAGCAGGGATTGATTCACTTGTTTTCCATTTGCGGTTCTTTAGCACATGTGGTATGAATCACATGTTACGGTGTTCCTCTTATCCTTAAAGAGTGTACGTCATTTTGATTCTATCAATCACACCGTACAGACTTAAGTCTAGACACTTATAGTATCTAAACCCAAACTCTTCAATTATATTCACATAATATGATGTCAATTTTTGAAGAATTTGTCATCTGGCAACAGGTTTTATGGATGTGGGAATCCATTGTTCGATCCATACCCTTACTCATGGATCTCATCTTGACTCACTGCACTTTTAAGCCAATGCGACACTTATTATGTTTCTTCTCTACCATATCAGCACTCTTGCTATTTTACTGGTGAACACATGTCTCATCTTTGAATGCTTCTATAGTATCAAAGGCGGTTGCTCGTGTGAGAGAGCTGCCTCTTTCAACCTGTATGACATACTAGACATTGTATACTTTTATCCAAACATATAAGTAATAATAAATGACATGATATTATTAATAAAAATAAAAGTATTACATACAGTCTGTAACTTTATATTTTTAACATGCTAATAGCTTTTACATGTTTCTTGAATGTTTCTTTGCCTATTGGCTTGGTCAAGGGATCTGCAACCATACACTTGGTTGAAATGTATTGTACAGTTACAATTTTATGTGCTATATAATCTCTCACAAAGTTATATTTTATGTCAATGTGTTTGGTCTTACTGTGATACTTAGGGTCTTTTGTGTAGGCTATAGCTACAGTATTGTCACAGTATATCAACACTGGATTGGTACTCTCGTTCCCAAATCCTAGGTGCTCAATAAATCTCTTCAGCCAAACAGCCTCTTGTGCTGCTGCAGTGCATGCCACAAACTCAGCTTCTATAGAGTGTAAAGCAATGCACGTTTGCTTCTTGTTACTCTAACATATGGCGCCATTGTTAAGCAAGAAGGTGTATCCTGAAGTCGATCTTCATTCTTCTTCATCACCGCTTACATCAGCATCAGAATATCCGATTAGGCGTCGATTGCTTCCTTGATAACACAATGCATAGTCAGTTGTGCCCTTTAAGTATCTTAAGATCCTTTTCACTGTTTTCCAGTGTTTCTCACCAGGGTTGGACTGGAATCTGCTAACCAGCCCCATGGCATAACAAATATTTGGTCTTGTATACATCATTGCATACATCAGGCTACCAACGGCACTTGCATATGGAACTCTTTCCATTTGCTTTTTATCTGATTCAGTTTTAGGACACATGTCAGAATTCAAGGCCACTCCAGTGGCCACAGGGATATCCATGGGTTTGCATTCACTCATATTGAATTGCTCAAGTATCTTATTGATATAATTCTCTTGTGAAAGAGTGAGGATTCTCTTAGAACGATTCCTTTGAATCTTGACTTCAAGTATGTATTCTGCTTTACCCATATCTTTCATCTCAAAATTTGATAAAAGCTATTCTTTAATAGCTATCACAGAGTCAAGACTATTTTTGGCTAAGAGTATATCATATACGTATAAGGATAATATCACAAAGTTACCCTTAAACCGCTTAACATAGACATAGTGGTCTTCCTCTATCATCTAGAAGTTATATGAGATAATCGCCTTGTGAAACCTCAAGTACCACTGTCTGGATGACTGTTTCAATCCATAAATAGATCTTTTGAGTTTACACTTCTTGTGTTTAAACCCTTTATCAATGAAACCTATTGGCTGTTCCATATAGATTTCTTCATCCAGATCACCATTCAAAAATGCGGTTTTCACATCCATCTGATGTAACTCTAAGTTTAAACTGTTTACTATTACCAGAATAAGTTTTATTGAATTGAAGCGCACAACAGGTGAAAAAGTATCCTCATAATCTATACCTTCCTGTTGTGTATATCCCTTTGCAACCAATCGAGCTTTGAATTTGTTAATTGATCCGTCTACTTTTCTTTTGATTTTGAGAATCCACTTGTTCCCAATGGCTTTACACCTTTTTGGTAGATCAACCAATTCCCAAACTTAATTTTTCATCATTGAGTCCATTTCCTCTTTTATTGCTTTCTTCTATTCCTCCTTTGCAGGACTTGCTAAGGTCTCATGAATAGTGCGGGGTTCATCATCCCCTTCTGGAGTAACTAAGAGTACTTCACCTTCTATTTGGAAGCATTTCTTTAGAACACTTTCCCTGTTACTCTTTCTGGTAGGAGCAACTTGCATATCTTTTCTCATTTATCTCGGTCTTTATGTTGACCGTTCTTGGCTCCTACTCAGATTGACATGCCTAGACAATTCTGGTCTATCAATTTATTCAGCATTGTCCTATTCCTGAGTCTCATAAAGAGATACAGTGCGGTCAACATCTCCCCTACTGGGAAACTCTGTCTCAATACATACAGCATCTCTTGATTTTGTTTCAGTCACTATTCCATCTTCAATTTCACTTATGAATACATATCCTTTTGAGGGTTCAGAGTACCTTATAAAAATACATTTCTTCCCTCTAGGACCCAGTTTCCCATGTCTATGAGAATTGTCATGGATATATGCCGCTGAGCCCCAAGGTCTAAGGATGGTTAGATCTAGCTGACGTTTAGTCTATAACTCGTAGGGTGTAGAAGCGACTGATTTTGAGGGCACACGGTTAAGTATGAAAGTTGCCGTCAATAAAGCATCATCTCAATATGAAATTGGAAGGTTTGCCTGAGCCATCATAGACCTAACCATGTCTAGAAGAGTTCTGTTTCTTCTTTCAGCAACCCCATTCTGTTGAGGTATGCTAGGGATAGTTAGTTGGCTAATAATCCATTTTTCTTCACAGAGCAGTTTGAATTGATCTGAAAGGTATTCACGACCTCGATCAGTACGTAATGCCTTGATTCTATTGTCCATTTGATTCTCTACTTCATTCATGTATCGTCTAAAGCACTCTAGTGCCTCAGACTTATGTGAAATCAAATAGACATGACCATATCGTGAAAAATCATCAATAAAGGTAATGAAATACCAAGCTCCGTGTCTTGCCCTCACACTCAATGGACCGCAAATGTCGGAATAGATTAATTGCAATGGGTTTTCAGCTCGTATTCCCTTACCGAATGGTTTCCTAGTAGCCTTACCAACTAGACAGCTTTCGCATAATGACATATCCATGTTAGGGAACACCCCCAACAGGCCTTCTTTAGCCAGTTTAATCATTCTATTTTGATTAATATGTTGCCAAATATTCATATCAGGATTATTTGAAGTAATAGCAAAGAAATCATGAACATTAAAATCATTAGCAAGATCCAAAATAAAGAAGCTTTGAAAACGGAAAGCTGAACCATAAAATATTGAGTTGCTACAAATGTCTGCAACTTTACCATGAAAGTTTACATTAAATCCAAAGTCTAGTAAGCAAATTACAGAAATTAAATTCCATCGGATGTCAAGAGCATGAAGCATATCATGCAGTATCAAGGTCTTTCCACTACGCAAAATAAGTTTGCAAGTGTCAATGCCTCGAACCTCGATCCTTGCATTATTGCCAATGAAAAGTCACTTGCTTTAATATGGCAACCGACGGTATTCCACGAAAGATCCTCGATTTCGACTTACGTGGTCTGTGGAGCCTGAGTCAATAATCCAAGAAAAAGAAATAGGTTCTGTCAGAAAAATAGTGCTAGAAACAAATGAGACATGTGAATTCACATAATTCACTGTTACCTTTTCACTCTCGGCCTGTTTAGAACAGTCACGTGCGAAATATCCCATTTTCTGGCAGGCAAAGCATTTGACCTTCTTTAAGTCTAGCTTTTTCTTGCCTCCTTTCTTTCCCTTCTTCTTGAACTGTTGCTTGCCCTTCTTGGGTGGAGAACCGCCTTTCTTCCCATTTTTCTGAGATTTCTTACCCTTTTTAGATTCAGGCTTTGATTGGGAAGGATCAGCACCTTCAGTCAAATTGGCTTGTCCAGTGGCTTTATAAGCCTCCAGACGTTCATCCTCTAGCTCTAAATGCTTAGCTACATCACTGAAAGTAATGATATTTTCATTATGGGTCAGATTAACTTTCATGTGCTCCCAACTGGCAGGGAGCGATCTGATGACAACCTGTACTTGTTGTTCGTCATATAGATTATGTCCGGCTTCCTTCAGTTCACGGATCATTGTGGATATCTCTCATAGATGTTGCCTCATAAGATTATTTGGTTTTAGCTTATAGGTATCGAATTTAATCATCAACCTTCTAAGCTTAGTCGTGGGCACTCCTCCAAACTTATCCTTTAAGGCAATTCACATTGCCTGTGTCGTTCTGTGTGTCTCAAACTTACATTAAGTCATCAGCCATTGCGCTCAGTAGAGTGATTCTTGCAATGCTATTCTTCTTTTTCCAGGATTGGTAAGCTTCCTGGTCTCTCCTGTGCTGGGCCGTATTGCCAGCCTCAGGTTCTACCATGGCCATTGTTAATGGCTCAATGGCATCCTGTTCTTCTAGAATATATTGGACTTTTCGGTGCCAAATATCCCAGTTATCCCCGTTGAGTTTTTCCCCCTTATTTAATTCAGCAATAATGTTCTTTGATGCCATTGTTCAATATCGGTTCTATGACAAACCTTTCCCACATTAATTTATTGAACCATAGAACATTTAAGTGAATTTACACACACATATATATAGCACATGTAAAGTATACAATGTCATGTACTTTTATTAATTTTTTTATCAGAAAATAATAATATCACTAGACCCATGATCAGGAGAATACATTTGTACCTCCCATCACATAAGCACTAGCAACGCCATCATTCTCTATCAAAATTAATATAAGTACTTTTCTTATGAAATATTGCTTTTCAGAATACTCATCATCTAAAAAATCTCCCACTTATAAAAAAAATATACATGAATCATAACATATAAAGAATTAAAATGAAACATGTTTCTCTTGCATACAAGACATGTAATAATAATAAGTCTTTACAAAGAAAGAGTATCAAAGCATGTCTTTAACAAAGTCAAGCAATGGAAATCAAAGTACAAACATACATCATTCGATATGAGTTTTACAATATTCTAACATTGCTTTTCTTAGCTTCTTAAGCTCACGAGGTGGCTTTTTAAGGTTAGATACAAATTCTATTCTTCTAAGCCAATTTTTCTTGCTGATGCGTCCTGGTTTGGGCTTGCCTCTAACTCTTGTAGCTCTTATAAATTCTATTATGACTTTTAAGTAGAATTCAGTATGCTTCTTATCCGTCATGCCTTCAATGTATTTACCAATTAAGCCATTAATGCCTTTCATGTTTGTTAACATAGCTGCATCTCTTTCAGCTTTGTTCATGGCCAAAATAGGGGTAAGAGATTGATTCACTTCTTCTCCATCCTCAACTTGAGGTTTACCGTTAAGAGTAGGCGCCCTCTTGGAGTTTAAATCTGAAGACATCATTAAAGGCTGTAGAGGAAGTGGTTCGATGGGGAATAATGTTTCCAAGCACGGTCCGGAGTCATCTCTTTCTTCTGGTTCCTCTTGTGGAACTTCCTCCATCAACTCCTCTAGGTCTTCTTCAGAAAGATTATCAAGATCTTGCTCTGGATTCTCTTCAAATTCCACCTCGGGATCCTCTTAAAGGTTTTCCTCTAGGTTATTGACCTCATCTAAGAATGAGATGTCATCATTTATAGTATATCCCAGAGATTCAATGTTAGATGAACTCATTTTCACCTAAATAATAACACATATTATTATCATAATTTTCTGGAATTTTTAAACACTAAAAATTACCAGAAAATATACTGAATATTCATAAATAGGTCCAAAATTGCCTCCAAAATTAGGCAAAGTATATGTCAAAATAAATATCTTGATTTTAGGGATTTTTAGGAATAAATCGCACCTCAATCGGAGGTCTCACGCTCCCTCACGCGCCCCAAGAAGGAAAAAATTCAGAAAAAATAAAAAACTGAACGAAGCCCACTCTTGGCTGCTGGCGCGTGTGCTACACGCGCCAGTCTGGTGCTGCCACGTGTCGCCACCAGAATTTTCCCCCAATTTTTTTTATAAATTTAAAAAAAATAATTTTTTATATAAATTAAAAAAACGATTTTTTTGGGGCCTCTTACAGCCCAGTTTGTCATGAACAGTGCCCCATCAATTTTTTTTTACTGAGGCAAAAAAAAAATGGCACCATTTTGGGGGATGAACAGTGTCATCCCCTACCTCCAGCCGGGTCTGCATAGACCCGACTGGAAAACAGGTCGGGTCCGACGACCCGACTCATTTTTCATTCATAACTTCTCCGTCTGACGTCCGATTTTGACGTTCTTTATATCATTTTCTTTGTTTCTTCATGCTCTATGTAATGGGATAATTTTCAAGGCTTAAAACCTCTGTTTTCTAATTACCCAATTTAAAAAACAAAAATTTTCAATTCTGTTTACATTGAAAATGCTTCTCTTTATCGTTTAAATGCATGCTCTATGCATATTATAACTAAACAAACACTTTAAGACACACACACACACATATATATATATATATGCAAAGGAACAGTGCATAACAAAAAAAATGAAAATACAGATAAGCATGCGGAAGCGAATAACCATGCTCTGATGCCACTGAAGGTTTCGGGCGTACTTGGAATCCTTTGCTTGACTCACTGGATATCCACATGAGGACTAGAACACTACAGAAGGCTCTTGGTTATGTTTACATGGCAAATACACTTTAAGGAATAATGAAAACAGAGTGTCAGAAACAGGGAAGTATTGTTCTTCAACCAACAACATTTCTGTCCGTGTATGCACATATATATAGCCTGTGGGGAGGGGAGTTAGATAATCGTATCTAACTCCCTCATTTCAAATTCAAATGTTTCCTCAGTTCTCATGTAAACGGCTCTCAATTTCCCATCAGTCGGGTCTAATCCACCATGGGTGGATCACCCGTTTCCTTACATAATTAAAATAAATAGAATTTAATAATAGAATATTCTAAAAACCTAAAATTCAATGCAAATAACAATTAATAATAAAAGAGAACAATCAATCAAAATTAAAATCAAATATTCTATAATAATACTAAATATCTAAAATCCTAAATCCGTCGTTATTCTATATCCCATCAAATGGTTTCTGTTCAGCCTTACCCACAGTCTTCACATACCTTCATCTTTGGATGAGCATGAATATAGATTTTCTTTGGTTTAATTTGTGGATATAACAAGCGGTTAATTACTTTTGAATTTGACTATTTACTCCAGTTCCAAATATGCGCTTCAAAATTTGTAAGGGGTGTGTTTTTTTCGTAAGCTTCAATTTAGATTTGTTTGATTATTTAATATTTTTCTATTTTTATCTCTAATTAATTATATGACTTTTTCATAATTTTTTACTCATTCCCTCTCTCTCTCACCCTCTACATAAATAAGGATGTTTTAAGAAAATAAATTTTACTTTTTACATATTTATTATCTTTAACTAATTTTTATTAATTTTTTGAGTCATACAATTTAGTTATTTAAAGCTTATATTTTGAATAATAGTATCACTTTAGTATTTATTATAAGTTTATTGTGAAAAATTGTTAGTCCTAAATATAATTTTAATTAAAAAGTTATTAATGATTGTTTTCCAATTGTAGTTATATTGAATGAGAAAAGAGGTGAGAGAAAATATATTGCATACCTTCTCAATACACATTATTATTTAAAAAGGGAAAATTTAAATTTTTTTATAAATTTAAAATATATTTAATCACTTAACTATTATTTATTAATATTTAAAAATTAATTAAAATATATTTATAATAAAGACCAAGCGATATATAATCTTTACACCTGTTACAATTATAGCATGAACCACAGTTTGGAACTAATAAAGAAAAGGTCAGCTTGCAGTTTGCAAATTAATTAATTTTGCAAAGCAAAAGTTTCTTAGCAGGGTCAATGGACCATGACATAAAAAAGGGACTTGTTCAAAGCATATACACACCGGCTCTTGGACTTTCACACCTATTCTTCCCCTCCTCTCATATGCTTATTGCCGAGTTTACTAGTTTTTTTTTTTTTTTTTGCTGTTCCATTACTCTATATTATTGCAAGAAAGGTTTATTTAATCTTAAAGAGTGTGGTGTCACTTATTCATTTTAAACTTGTGTAACGGAATAACTTTTAATGATAGTGTCATTCAATATAATTCAAACTAAACTATATTTTTATTGTTTATTTTTGCAGTGCTCTCTAACATATAGTCCTGCCCATGATCAACATACATGTGATGATATCATGATTCTTTATTCTCTTATATGTCACCAATTATATATTCTGAATAATATAAAGTGAAATAAATAACAATTTGTTAACGTATAAATCGTTTATAACTTGTGCATCTAATTTTGGTTTTTCTGACGAAGTAGGATAAAAAACCTTAGTGGAGCTTTATCCTAGTGTATGTTATTTATATCTTACTATTATAAGACTAATAATACTTTATAATAGTATATATTAAGTTTTAAAAGGATAATAAGAGTATAAAGTTGAGATAGTTTAGATGAGGATGTTGATATGGATATGAATATATAAAAAAATATAATATTCATAATGACTATATACAAAGAAGAGTTTGGTAGCATCTATTGAGGATAAAATAGTAGAGAATTATCATAAGTGATTTAGGGTTTGAGCTTGTACAAAGAAGGCTATCGAATAGGTTAGTGAGAAATGTGGATCAAATAATTTAAAATCTTGTAAAAAGGGGTATAAAAATACTAAATAAAATGTTCAACAAGGTTATTGAGCATACTCCCTTGATTAATAATTTAATCAATAGTTAATTTTTAATAAAACATAATAATATCATATGATCTACATAGTCGACCTTATTTATTAGGATTATATTTACTATTGTGTTGAGCAAATAATGGGATAGCTACAAATGAATCATAAACAATTATAAAATCATTAGAACTTGACATAGCATTCCATTATCTTGCGATCTTGGAAGTGAATTATGGAAAACTTAGCTTCATGTATCGTTATGAATTGCATAGTCACATGAAACGAACTGTATAAATCTATACCGTAGATAAACAAGACAATTCACACGTGGACAAATTAAAGAAGACAATTCTCTATTGATGTATCTTTTCCTGTGAAAGCCAACAAAGTCAAGGTCAATCATTGCGTAATGCTGGATTGTATCTATCAAAACGTGTTTCCACATTTAAACAATTGCATATCGCATTATCAAGAGTGAGGGACACTGATGGTTTTAAGATTGTTATACCTGATCATTAAACTGATACTAAGAAGACAACAACCAATATTGTGTATGATGAAGAAGATATTCATGAATCTACAGGGGTAAAAGTAAAGTTATATTTAATATTCTAAACTAATTTTATAAATATAATTAATATTTTAAAATATTTAAATTGGTATAATTTATCTTTATAATAATAGAAACACAAATTAAACATTAGTATGATCTATGTCACATAATTTTTTATTTTGACAATTAATTTTTTAAAACGCCACGTATGTAATATTATTTAAAAAAAATATTGAATAAATCCTGAAATTAAGATGATATCTAAATGTTTGTGCGTGTTGCATTGGTGTCTCCTAAATGTAGTTTTTATAATTCCAAAAGTACGAGACTTGATGAGATGATGAATTAACTTCACAAAATATAAGCGTGAGATCCCATTAACTACTCATTTAATTTTTAATATATAATATATTTAATTAATTTAATTATATTAAAAAAAACTAATTAAATTAATTAATATAATATTCTTTTAAAATACTCTACTTATTTTTCTTAACTCTCTCCCGCATTTTTTTACTTGATTATTATTAAGAGAGTATCAAAAGAAATAATTTAAGAAAAAAATTAATAAATATAGAAAATATGTGTTATAGTTAGGATTAAGATAAACTCTTCAATTAAGTATTATATTAAAGATTAAAGGAGTAATACTTATAATTACTGATAAAATAAATATTTTAAAAAATTAACACAAATAAATAAAGTATACAATTCTTACTATATATTTGGTACGATGAAATGAATAATAAAAGAATGGTTTCCTCCCCTTTCCTTTTTACCCTTGGGCTAGGCTCTAACTCTAAACAGATAAATGATTTGTTAGTCAGTTAGTAGTGTTATTTTTTTTTTCAAATTCATTTTTTCTAATATTTGAGAATCTTTCAAAAATCTAAAACTTTATAAATAAATTGTTTCTATTTTTATAATAAAATTGATGATGTTGCGTAAGATGACCATAATTTTTTTTATTATTTAAGTTAAATGTTTTTAAATAATACTATTCATTACCATTAATATAAATGCATATTTGTCTATCTATAATTAGCTCTCCTTCCGTTCCTCCTCAAACGAAATAAATGGTCATTAAGGCATTGGTTGAGGATTTTTTGTGGAGAAGAAATAGGGTAAGTGTCATTGGTTAGAAAAAATGGAGTGGTGCATAGGCAATAATTTCTTTTATATAATAAAGGATATCTTGTTATTTCAAAATTTAAAGTATAAAAAAATGTTATCTCTCTCAATAAATATATTTTCTAATATTTAATTTTTTATCCTTTTGTGATGTCCTCTTTTCTAAAAATAAGGTTTTTTAGAAGGGAGAAAAATAATTAGTTGATATTAACTAAATTATTTATGTTATTTTTTTAATATGCCACATTTACACATCCTTGAATACAACTCTTTTTCCCTCCCCTTCCCTTAACTAAAACTACCTAGCACAATAAATTATCATGATTAATGAAATAAATATTGTAACAAATTAATACAAATAAATAAAACATACAATCTTGAACATTTTATTTTACATACAATCTTAACTATATGTTTAGTATGATGGAATGAATAATGAAGAAATGAAAAGAGGAATGAGAATAATAATATGAAATCTGAATGATATTAATACCTTACTTGATATGTTTAAAATAACAAATGAATACTTTTTTTATTACTATTATATTTGTCATAATAAAAAAAATGACATCAAATTAACATATTATTCTTGATATTTGATCTAATGGTTAAAAAAACAGATGAGGGAAGAGGATGGACTATGCATACTCATATGTTGATTCACCTATGAGATTTCTTTTTTCTAAATGATGAAATGATTTATTTTATGAAATTATGATGGAAAATAAATGCTAACCAAACTAACCATCTTTTCCTATCCAAGTTCTAACAATTCATCAAAACCAAGTATATCCTACAAGGTAAGTTATGTTTTTTTTTAAAAAAAAAAATCTTATGACTATTCAAGTTACCAAATTCTTAAAACATGTTTGACAGTAATTATTATCTCAAACGACCATAATTTATAATTTGTTTTTTATCGTAACAAATTTAAAACCCGTTCCCTTATAGGGGAGGGGAGCACATACCCATTATACATATACCAAACCCATTTTTAGTCATTTACAATATAGAACTCAAAACATTCTCTATAAAAGGAGATGTTGAGTGTCATATGACCTAAAAGCTCTCGACACCAAATTCATTATAATTGATAAGTTAATATTAATAGCTTTTCTACAGACTATGACTTTTACCTAATCATTAATTTTAGGATGGTGTTTGGGTGGGACTAATTAAAACCAATGTTTTTTTTAGTATACTCAAAATCAATGTTTAGATATAATTAATTAATTATATATTGGTTTCCAAACATAATACTCTTTAAAAATTAATGATTTTGTATTTTATGTACAGCTCTCTTCTTTTTCATAGCTAAGTCAATAGGCATTTTGGTCATCGAGCAACCAAAGCGTCGAACAACAGGCCACCACCTATAGACGGAAAACCCAATATTTGCCAAATAGCGCCCTCCCCTCTAAGCCCCTCATGCCGAATAGCCCTTTGAGGCTCCGTTTATTCCCAAAAAATAGAAACATGTTAGATATTAACTTTCAAAGTAATCACATAGCTTCAATGTAATGTTTCTAGGTTCACATTGCTATAAACTTACTAATTTAACAATCTGTCAAACATAATTTCACTTATATTAAAATTTCCTTCTCCTAACAATTTTTTTACCGGTAAAATTGTATGAGCATCTAATTATAAATAGAACGTTAAAAAATGGTTGCCCTATTTGATAACATTGAAAATCATAAGAGGAAAGCATAAAATTTCAAGAACTATCATTATCTTTATATTCAAAATTAAATGCAAATAATTTAAAGTACTAAAACAATACCTAAATGTTTTGAGAAAACATTGCACATAAATTGAGATAATATCTAAATGTTTGTTTGTGTGTTGCATTCGGGTCTCCTAAATGGTTTTATGATTCCACAAATATGAGAAACTTAGTGAGACTGTGAATTAAATTAACAACATATAAGCGTGAGATCCACTCAAGTATTAATTGAAATTACTGATAAAATAAATATTTTAAAAATTAATACAAATAAATAAAGCATACAATTCTCACTATATATTTGGTACGATCAAATGAATAATAAAAGAATAAAAAGCATATAAATATTAGTTTTTTAAAAGAGACAAAATATATATAATGATGACTTATTATAATTACAAATTATATATATTAATACTAAAAAATATACATTGATATATATATATACTAATAAAAACAGAATGATTGAAACAACAATAAGATGTCAACTTTTAATAAACATTGAATTTATTTTTTATGTAATAAATTGTATTCCTACTTTTCTAAAATTTAGATTGTAAAGGATTTTACCCCCTTACAACAAATGTTGATTTATGATTTATATGTATTAATTTGTTTGCTTTTGTGTGGTGTTGGTTAAGTGTCTGTTTGTATAGGATGCAAATCTTAGTTTAAAAAAAACTTTTGGGGCAAATGTCGGTCTAGACAAAAAATTAAACAAACAGCTATTAAATATCAAGAAGAGTTTATGGATTAAATTATAGTTTCAAACTATAATTTTGGAAAGTTTATGTGAATAGCTTTTGAGTAGGGCAAGGAGTTTTTAGGTTATCCAATGATTATTTTGCCCCTAAATTTTCTCTCTCTCCTTCATTCATTTGACTGTCTTCTCCATATCTCTCTTCTGTCGACTCTCTCTCTATTTCAGGCTTTTCTAGTGAACAAGATTTCTCTAACATTGCTCCTTTGTCATGATAGGTGCTGTAGCTCTTCCATCGCTGCTTCTATCTGGACCTCCGTCATCACTGTTGCTCCTCCATCGTGATAGGTCTTGAGATGGCATGACGAAGCTTCGATTTCTTTCCTCTATCGTGATAGGTGTTTGTCATTGCTTCTGTCTTGAGCTCCATCGTCACTACTGCTCCTTTGTTGTGATGGGTCCTTAGATGGAGTGATGACAGCTGCTCCTCTATCGTGATTTACCTCTGTCATGATTAAATATAAAATAAAAAATAAAAAATTCATTTTATGTGATTATCATTTCATCTCATACCTTTTTTGTTTAATTTACTAATAATAAAAATTATTCTAGTAATAACTATATAAATACTTATTTATTTATAATTATTTTCTTCTCATAAACTATTTTCTAAAAAAAAAATTTCATAAACTCTTCTTCAAAAGCTAAATCAAACTGGCCCTAAATGTTGGTTTTGTGATTCTAAAATTGTGGACCTACTAGGTGGGAAGTGAGTAATTTTTTTTCCTTTTCGGCTTCCCTAGAATCTAAAATTGGAGGTTTCTTTTGAGGGAGAGAAAATTTTGTCCAATATTAATATACCTACACTTTTTTTGTTATTTATTTATGTTCCATAATTGTGTATACCTAAAATTCCTTCTTTTATTACTTTTAGGTCATTTCTTCCATATTTCTCTTGCCAACTACTCCTTCTAGTTTTTATCATATAGCATCATTTAGAAGTAATTTTTAGTCTTTATTATAGATACCAACAACCTCATAATTACTTTTTTTCCATTTTACTTTTGTTATTTACTAATATTCAATATTTTGTAAATGAGTCTCTTTAAAATCGGTCTTTTGGTGAAGTTGAAAAAATTATTTAGTATAATTTAGTGACTCAACTTTCATCTCTTGTCATGTAAAAGTAATTAGAGATGTTCTATAATAAAAATTAGAGGGAGTATACTGTTTAGCAACATGAAATATGGGTTTATGACTCTATTTCTTAATTAACTTAATCGTGAGAGACAAATGATTTGTTAACTAGTTAATTTTTTGATATATCTTCAGTTATTTGGTATCTGGTGTTTTTTTAGATTTTATTATCAAGTATTTAAACAATCAATTAATTCAAATAGAGTACTTGTAGATTTGTTAACTAGTCAGTAGTCTTAAGTTTCTTTTCCCAAATTTTATTTTCTAATTTTTGATACTCTGATTTCAAGAGTCTACTTTTTTATATAAACAATCTGTTTCAATTTTTATAATAAAATTAATTTTATGAATATGAAGATAATTTTTTATTATTGAAGTTACATTTTTTAAATAATATTATTCGTTACAATTAATATAAATGCGTATTTGTCCATATATAATTAACCCAGACCCTATCCCATCCACCAACCAACACTAGTGATCATTAAGGATTTGTTTAGTTGGGGGTTTTTGGAGTGGAGGGGAGAAGAGAAGAAAATGTGTTTAGTTGAAAAAAATGGAGGGGAGGGGAGGGAAGATTTTTTGTCTTTTTGTAGTCCCCTCCCCTCCCCTCCAAAAGTAAGGGTTTTTGGAGGGGAGAAAAATTTTTACTCATTTTTTGATTAAAATACCCCCAAACTTTTTTTAATATTTCAATTATATCCTCAAACTTTTTATTTTATTTTTTCACATATAATTTTTTCTTTAATTATATAATAATTATAATAAATTATAATAAAACTTAATAAGTATAATAAATTATTTATATATTATATTAAAATATATATTAATTATAAAATTAATAAAAAATAATGTTAAAATTTTAACATATTTTTTATTTTTATTATATATATAAATGAGATAAAAAGTTTTAAGATTTATAAATTAAAAACTAATAATTTTGATATGAATATTGTAAATAAAGAATAAATAAATTTAAATAAAGAGATAAGTGTATTTTTGTCAACTTTTAATTAACCCCTCCCCTCCTCTTCTGAACCAAACAAAAAATATTATCTATTAATCTTCTCTATCTTTTTCTATCTTTTCTTAAGTTAATTTAACTTACTCTTCCCTATAATAAATCAAACAAAACCTAAGGCCAAAAGAGAGGAAATAAAATAAATATATTTAATTGGAAAAAGTCAAAAGAAAATAAGGTAAAAACTTTTGTCTTGGCGTATTCACCTCGATATGTTTATCTTGATTAAATTGTCCATATTCTTTTTTCAATATACCAATTTTACCCATCCTAAATAAAACCTTTTTTTTTCCTCCCTCACCTTCCCCCTCATTAACCTCCCCTCCCTTAACTAAACACTCCCGGAAGCAATGGATTATCATTATTAAGGAAATAAATATTTTAAGAAAATAATACAAAATAAATAAAACACACAACCTTAACTGAATAAAAAATAAATGAAAAGAACGATAATAAAAATATAAAATATGAAATATATTAATACCTTACTTGATATGTTTAAAATGAGAAATGAATACTTTTGTATTACTATATTAGGCATAATTAAAAAAAACATGATGAGAACATAAAAAATATCACATCAAATTACTATAATATTCTTTATATTCGATTTAATTGCTAAAAAAAAAAAAGAAAGACGAGGGAAAAGGATGGAAAGGAAAGAGGAGACACCCCTCCCCCTACACATACACAATTACAGACACATGTGAATACGTCTATGATGGAAAATAAATGGGAAAAGAATAATGAAATTAATGCTAAACAAAATAATCTTACACCTTTTATTTTCTCATCCAAGTTTTAACAATTCATAAAAATCAAGTATATCCTATAAGGCAAGTTATGTTTTAAAAAAAATCTCATAACTATTCATTCTTAAGTTACCAAATTCTTAAAGCATGTTTGACAGCTATTATTATCTTCAACAATTATAATTTAAAATTTGTTTTTGATTGTAACAATTTTAAAACCCCTTCTCTTACAGGAGAGGGGACCATATACTCATTATAAATACACTAATCTTATTTTTTTATCATTTACAGTATTGAACTCAAAATCTCTTCTATAAAAGGAGATGTAGGGTGTCATATGAATTAAAAGTTTTTAACACCAAATTCATACTAAGTGATCTAGTGATATTAATAGCTTTTCTACTCAATAGTGGATTTTAGGCTGGTGTTTTTGTGGGAATACTAAAACCAATGTTTAGATATATATATTATATATATATATACACCTGTAAAAATTGATTATTTTGTATTTTTTATGTAGAGCTCTCTCTTTTGAGATCTAGGGGCATTTTGGTCATTGGGCGACCAAAAACCAGAACAGCAGGCCGCCCGTGCTGTATGGGCGGAAAACCCAGTATTTGCAAATTTCAACTTTGCGGAAACGGAATTCGTTTCATGCAAAAGCGAATTTTCTCTCCCTCCCACTCACACTCTTGGTGCCACTGTACCCTCATTCTTTCACTCACCCCACTCATGCCTTGCGCTTCCTTCTGTGTCCGAGCCGCTCAGAGACAGAAACCACGGAATCAGGTGCCTCCATCCTCTGTTCTGGTACGCTGATTTTGGAGCTGATGGTTTAGCATTTTCGATTCTTGCAGAATGCTTTTGTCTCTTGAGCTTTAGCACCGATTTTGACTAACCCATTTGATCATTTCGGGTTCTTCCTTCTAGGGTTTGACTTTAGCTTCGTGAGTTACTCAAAGGAGGGAGTCTTGGTTTTTTCGAGGTAAGGCTTGTGTTTTGGGGACGAGAAAGTAATGGGTTTGTTTGAAATGGGGACGGTAATCGAATGTTTTCGTTTCCGGGAAATATGCCAGAAAAAAGTAGTTTGACGGTCTGCTTCATTTCAAGTTGAGGGTTTGGGAGAAAAAAATTATGGCAAATGTTCCGGACATTTTTTTGGTTTTTTTTTAATAGCACCAGAGGTTTTGAATCCTGCACACCACCTGTACCTCCACCCCATCTTTGGCTCCGAGCCTAGCTCAGGGCACAAGTTTCGCACATTTTTATGCTAGTCTTCCTTTCCATGCAGTCTTTCATTTCTCTTTGGTTCTCTGGAACCCCAAAAGATGACAATTTTCCCTCTGTTTTTTTTTTTCAATGTTAGTTTGCAGTTTAAACTCATTTCCCTTGACAACTCGTTTTCATTTTAGTCTGATTGAAGGGAGGATTCTGATTTGTGGTCTCGTCTAACTCGTGAGTGGGAAGTGAATATGAATACATTTTAAGTTCTTGTTCTTTCTTCAATTTTTCTTTTCTCTTGTATTTTTTTCCAGCTTGTGTTTACTCATTGAAGTTTTGACGAAATCTTAAAGGTTTTTAAGAATTCTTGAGGGGATCCCTGTACTCACAAGTCACAATTGTTCTCTTGAGTGGGTTTCCTGTCATACAAGTCCGCGATATTGTATAATTTTTTCTTTGTTCGCCTTGGGAGGAAGAAGAGCTTGGCAAATTTTTGAAGCGGGCTCTTATTGTTGGGTACTAGGGGTTGTCTGATGCTAGAATTTTCTAGTGATGAATTTTAGCTTTTTCATTTTTGTTCTCAATGACGTTGTACCATGAGTTTTCTTTTACCAATTGGTCACTCCTTCTCAAGGACATGGAAAAGAAAAGAAAAAGCCATTTTGGAGGTTTTACTAAACAATATGAGTGATTATAAATTATTTGTTTTCAGGAACTTAAAATTACTTTGGAACTCTGAAATTGATGGCAGAAGATCCTGCTTCAACTATTTTAGATGCTGAAGTTGTTGGTATCAGATTTAGTCTGGCTACATGTCATGAAATTGTAAGCTCAAATTGAATTTCTGTTTTCAGTTACTTCTGTTAATAGAGTTGCTTAATGTATTGGTTGAGCTCCCCGTCGTGTATAGCTGAGGAAATAACCATCCCTTTTTTGTAAATGAGATAAACTCAAACCAATGCAGGGTGTGTTATTGTGATCTGTGCAAAGGATGACATGCACTGATATTATGAGCTCCTCAAGGCAGTTGAAGGCAAATAAAAGCCCTTTATAACTCTAAACCCTTGAACTGCCTTAGACGAGAGGCGCAGGGGAAAAGAGACAATTGAGTGAAGTGAGCTGCTAAAATATGAAATAACTCCAAAAACGGCTAATAAATAAAATAAATGTAAGTTGTAACAACATTTGACCCATAAGTTAATTATTCAAACATAATTATTATCTAGCCATAGGTCATACCAATAATTAAATGCTCTAATTAATTCAGTTATTCAGTAACATCATTATTCAACCATAAAATCATTCAGTCATCACTCATAGTAATAAGTTCAGTTATCAACACTTAGAAAACTAGTAGCATAGACAATATTCTAAAGTGAGAATGACCTTTTTACCTTATTACTGGCCAGTCATTGGATTGGATTTTATAGTTTTCTGATTTGTAATGTAGTTATACTGTTTTAAAATACTTGAGCTGGCCTCCCTAGGATTTCCCTTCTCTTTCCACGATTCTCAAGTGCCTAAAGCATCCTCCTTGAATGAGGGTAAATCATCAAAGGTGCTGCCAGGTGAGGGGCTGGCTGAAGGCAATGCTTCTCATGGTGCAGTAGGTGTTAACCCCTTTAGCATCTCAACCAATGTCTTTGGTGCTAAGGCGAATGCCTTTTACTTTGCCAGAGCTTCTTGCCATGTTTGTTAGGAATGTTTTCTGTTATGTACCTATCAGGACTTTATTTTGGAATGATTTGGTTGTCTTGAAAGTTTTTGTCATAAATGTCACCCTTTTTAGTTGAGGATTATGAATAGAGCTTAAAACACGGTTTGAAGCATGAATTCTCTGGGTATGTAGTATGTTGATATTATATTTATGGTCAGTTGCCAAGGGTATTGCTTGAAAGATCTCAAATTATTACTTTAATTGGATAAGAGCTTTTGAAGTAATGTCTGCTTCAACTATGCATAACTGAGCCATAGTGATATTTGATTTTGGACCAAATTATTGGTTACATTTCTGTTTTGTCTTGGCAGTGTACAGCATCAATCAATGAGTCTTCAGTTAGTCATGCTAGTCAGCTGTCAAATCCGTTTCTTGGGCTACCCCTTGAATTTGGAAGATGTGAATCTTGTGGCACTTCTGAACCTGGAAAATGTGAAGGTTTGTATATGGTCATTCTCTGGCTATTATTTTGATCAAATAATAGCATTTCAAATATATCAATATTATTTTGTTATTATTTTCTAGGTCATTTTGGATATATTAAGCTACCAGTTCCAATATACCATCCAAGTCACATTAGTGAATTGAAGAAGATGCTGAGCTTGTTGTGCTTAAACTGCTTGAAAATGAAAACATACAAGGTATCACCTGGTAAAGGGCTTTTGTTATTAATTTTTAACTTGTTGAATCAACGCAAATTTGTTAATCTTTTCAATAGTCTATAGTTATTGATTGCAAAAGGTGAAGGAGTCAATTAATATTCTTTTGTATACACTTTTTATCCACAGTTAAGTTTTGAGAGGACAGGCTTATGAAAGACTATTTTCCAATCATATAATCAATTATACTTTTCACAATTTTATTTTTTCTCATCATCTTTGAATATTCTTATTATGTCTGATTTGAAAAGTAAATAAGGAGGTTATAAGCATCCTGCTATTATAGATTGCAATGTGAACCTAACTTGAATAATGTAGACATACTAGGAAACATTTAATTGAGAAAAATTATGACAATATATTCATGTTACATTCTTCCTTTTCTCCCTGCTTTTCCCTGAAATCTTACTGTTGTTTCAAAGATAGTGATTGATTGATAATTTGCTTGTCTCTGATTATAGTTTTCATGTTAGCTTGCAATTTTTAACTTACTGACCTGTGAGATTTCAGAATCCAACGGCAAGCAATGGTTTAACACACAAGCTTTTGGCAAAATGTTGTGGGGTCAGTATGACCAATCCCTCCCTGTCTCTCTCTATGTGTATATATATTTATGCATGGATATGCATATGCATATGTATATACATATATTTGAGTTTATTATTACTCGTATAATCTATTTATATATGTGGTAATGCAATGAATATGATACCTGTGAATAACATTTTCTATTTTAAGCATATTTTTTCTTAAAATTTTCTAAGAGCACGTTTTAAATGTGTTGGACTTGGAGCATTGTATTTTTAGTTTCTAACTTTTTGGTGTCTTTTTGACATGGAGGGTCTCTTCACTTTTAGTATAGATGCTTTAGTTTATATAATATTTTCTGCAGTTTTGCCTCTATCAGTGGTTTAATTTTGTGGCTTTTTTTTAAAGATGAAAAATAAAATTGATTGCTTTAGATACTCTTGAAAATGAGGCTGAGTGGAAGGGGGCAGGGGAGTTAATTTACAGAAATGGTAGTCGTGGACTGGTACTGCTGTACTGCCTTTGATGGTATGTTTGGTATGCTTAGGAAGGTAAAAGGAAAAGGCATACAGCAAAACAGAGCTCTTGTTATGACTGAAATCTAATCCGTCTACTATTCCCTTTCCATTGCAACTGAGGTTAGGGCTTTCCATCTGATGAGGGAAGGAATTATATTGTAGATGAAATAATAAACAATACAAAGATGAATTTGCCACTGATCTTCATTATATTGTATCAATTGCATAAGTTTGATCAGTCTAATTCCAAAGATACATAACAACCCGTTTCTGAATGCTAAGCATGAACTTCATCTCAGTCTGGTTCAATACGGACATTCTTTTTTATTTTTTTTTACTCTCAGCTTCTCTTGTCAAATCTCAGCTTCCTTGGAAAACTAGATTCTACCTATATTCTATGGCTTTACCTTTGATCTGATAAAGAACCACCTTACAAATCATGCCCTAATTAAAGTTCCCTTTCGATTCTTAGGACAGCAAAAAGATAGGGGGAATGACAGTAAGGTCATAGTAGTTTAATTTAATAATAGTTAGGTCCCAAAAAAATTCATTGAATGATGAGTTGCAAATACTGATTTTGATAGTTAACAATCAGTCTCCTTGTTGCAAATCATTGGGAGTGGCCGATAAGATTTAAATACTGAATCTGTGTTGGAAATTTCTATATTTACAACTGTAAGAATCGGTATTTGCACTTATCAGTCAATAAATTTTTTTGGACCTAAATGTCATTAAATTGATCTTTTGGAATCTAAGTGTCATTCTCCCAGATAGATATTCCTTACCTCATCCGCTGTTGCAATCAATGACCCCTACCTTGCTTTGTCTTTGCTGCTGTTCTATGTTATTGCTGGGAATCTGGCCACATATCATCGCTCTTGCTGCAGATCTGCTCAAACATTGTGGATATGGTGCTTTGTGAATGACAGGATTTTTCAACGAGATATAAGCACTATTCTAGAGGTTTATAAACATTCTGCAGAGATTTAATGAAGGGAAAGAATAAGGCAAACAAAATATGGTATAGAATATGGCAAAATAAAACTTTCGAATTTCATTGTGGTCGTTCCATAAGCTCAAAATATTCTGCACCCTATTTACAGTTACACTACATACCCCAAAACAAATCCTTTTATGCGTATATATGCCATGTGCATTCACACACACACAATGATGGATTTGGCGGGCAAGGGCCAAGGAGGTCCTTCCTCCCCCATGATTTTACCCTCTTTGTAGGATAGATCCCTCCTCCTAGGGATGGAGGGGGAGGTTTGGGCAAGGGATTTTTTCAGTGCTTGAAAGTGGAAGCTTTAGCCATGGTGACCGTGAGGGGGAATGAGAGGGTGAAGTTGAGCAGGCGATGGTTTCAGAAACCCTGATGCTGGAAAGTGTAAACATTTGTGATGAAGGGAATGATGCAACATTGAACAAAGTCCTCAAGTGATTGTAGATTTGAGGTAAAAGGAATGAAGTGGAAGAGAATAGAGGTTGAGAGATGATTGTAGAAGCAGAGAAAGGAAGAGCAATGAAAGCTGAAGCTAAGGCAGAATATTATAACTAATAGTGGAAGAAACAAGTGCAGAACGTGTTGGGGAAGACATTTTCTTGACTGGGCTGGCTCTTTCTCAAATTATAAATTATTAAAAAACTATTGACCATAAATTTAAAAAATCTAAAATAGCAAACTTTATATACATGTGTGTGTATTCATGTAAAGCTGTCCATTTTGGATCCACCAATGTACACACGCATGCATATATATATGATGAAAGACACATGAACTGATATAACGATGTATGAGACTACAAATGAAAAACAACTTTCAAGTTTTCTGCCTTTTATAATTTTTCTTTTCATATTAATAGGATCTATATAAATTTATTTCAAGGTTAATCTGTTCAGTCACTTTTTTAACTTATCCATTGCTTTCATAATTCTATTCTACAACGCATAACAACGTAAAACTATCCTATTTCATTCCAAAACCATGCCTTATGAGATTTTAGGGCGGCCCATTTCATTCCATTCTCATTTTAATTCCTTTTTACATTCCCTTAAAATCCACTCCTCTCTACCGATCTTACTGTTTGTCTGAGAGGAATGCCACTATTATTAAGTTTCAGAAGCTGTTTACGTTTGATTCCTTTCTTTCCTAGACATGTTCCCCCCTTCCTGACCTTCTCCCTTTCTGTGTGTGTTGGGGGGGGGGGGGAGAGGAAGTGGAAGAGGCCATGCTCCTTTACCTTGTTTATGAGGGTTGTAACTGATATACATTCAACAAGATTGAGGCATTTTTAATTCTTTCTAATTTGGTGTATCCTTCTCCAAATTTTCCTTGCATATGTTTTATCCTCTGTTTATTGATGCTAATTTGTATTAGGTGGGAATTTATGTTCTATTTTCATATTTCAATGTTTATGATATTTCCATCTTGCTTTTTATAGAATCCTAATGCTTCACAAGCTACTATTCAAGAGGTTAAAACTGCCGATGGTGCTTCTTACTTAGAATTGAAGGTGTCCAAGTCAAAAATGTGTCTTGGTTTTTGGAACTTTTTGGAAAAATATGGGTATCGTTATGAAGGCAACAATACTCGAGCCTTGCTTCCTTATGAGGTTTTGTTTCTGCTGTCTTTTTTCCTTACCACTTATAATGATTAGTTACTCTTGTCTGCATATTCGTGGTCCTGGTAAATTTCTATGTTAGTTGTGATTCCATGTTTTTATGCATGATCTAAATTTTATTGGTCTATGCATATTTCTTACTGCCCTCCAATTATGATTTATTAAGTATGAAATTGTTTGTGCTCTTCCTTGCTATATGCACAAATAGCTAGCCCCACGTATACACAGCAAAAAGTGAAATTATAGCTCTGTTTTTTGGATATTGCAATCTAGCAATCCTATTGGTTATTTCCTTTGAGGCTTCCCCTCTCTTCCAGCTGTTCTATTTTTAAGGATAATTATAAATTTCTTGTAACATTCTTGAAGTGGCACATCTATTTCTTTATCACTAATTACTTAATATTGGCATTTTCTTGTTCTATATTATTGATTTTTAAAATAAAAAATATTTGTGATTTAAGTTGGATCTTTTAAGGTCTTATGATTGAGTGACAAGTTGGATAATGCTGTCTTGTTCCATGTTGATGTTTCTGTTAGCATCTATTTGCTGCTGTTTTTGTGTTGGAACTAAGCATTTACCTTGATTCCTTTTGTTGATGTTTTACTGTTTTCAATATTTAAGGTTATGGAGATTATCAGAAGATTACCTCCAGACACCATAAAAAGGCTTGTGGGAAAAGGCTATTTCCCCCAAGAAGGATTTATTTTGAAGTATCTTCCAGTACCTCCAAACTGTTTGTCAGTGCCAGAAGTTTCAGATGGCATTAGTGTCCTATCCTCGGTGAGTAAATGAAGGGATGTGGCTGATTTCTCAATTTCACTATTATTTTTTTCTTGTAAAATTCATTATAAGAAATATAGATGATGATGAGGTTTGACGCGTGTGGGACTCGCATATTGTTGCAATGGGTAGCTCTTGTCTGCTTTAATAGATGTTAATTACCTAGTTTAAGAATAGATATCGACTATAAGATTAACTTGTAAAGATAGTGAAATGACAAAATACTAATCCATAAGTTTAACAAGACTATATGGAATTATTTAAACTAATAAACACAAATTCATAGTTATTTGAACCAGACCTGATGTTGAACTTGAGAGGGGATAGAGTCTGGGTGCCTGCAAGGTCAGGTTTTAATATTCTCTTTTCTTAAAAATATGCATACATTTTGTGTGGCTTGCTTAATTGAAAAGTCTCAAATTACCACTAAAATTTAATTCAAAAGGTTCAAATTTGCAGATCTGTTGAGTTTTCTCCCCTCTACCAGGAAAAGAGATTTGGGCTTTTTGTTATTGGATTGCATTGGGTCAAAAGGACCCCACTTTGCAACTTGAATTATATGCACTACTGCAGGTTTCTGCGTCGTTCAAATCGTGTGATTCAATGTTTACTGTTTGCCTCAAAATTCTGGTGATGCAGAACACATTTCTGCACGGTTCCCCTGTGACATGTGCTGTTGGCTTTCTGTATTGTACTCTAGCTTGAATTGTGATTTTTGTAATTTTATAACATTGCTTCAGATAAGTTATAATTTGAATCTCTAGATAAACTTGAGCTTGTAATCCAGTAGGAGTTCCACATAGATGGTCTCTCAATGCTAAAGAGCTGCTAAATACATCTTTTTCCTTTTTTTGCAGGATCCTTCCATGATAGTGCTAAGAAAAGTACTTAGGAAGGTAGAAACCATCACAAATTCGAGATCTGGTGATCCGAATTTTGAATCTTATCAAGTGGAAGCAGCTGACTTGCAGTCACATGTTTATCAGTACCTTCAAGTGCGGGGTACTGCTAAGGCAGCACGCGATATAGAGACACATTATGGTGTCAAGAAAGAACTCAATGACTCTACTACAAAAGCATGGATGGAGAAGATGAGAACCTTGTTCATTAGAAAGGGTTCGGGATTTTCTTCTAGGAGCGTGATCACTGGTGAATCTTACAAAAAGATAAATGAAGTTGGGATTCCCCGTGAGGTTGCCCAAATGATTACGTTCGAGGAGAGGGTTAACTCTCACAACATAAAATATTTACAGGATTTGGTAGATCAAAGTTTGTGTCTAGCCTACAGAGAAGGCTTGACAACCTATTCGCTTAGGGAGAGCTCAAAGGGGCATTTGTATCTTAAACCGGGTCAGATAGTGCATCGAAGGATAATGGATGGTGATACTGTCTTTATTAACAGGCCCCCTACGACACACAAGCACTCACTTCAAGCACTTTCAGTATACATCCATGATGACCACACTGTGAAGATAAATCCCCTTATTTGTGGACCTCTGGGTGCTGATTTTGATGGTGATTGTATACACTTGTTTTATCCTCAGTCATTGGCTGCCAAAGCAGAGGTTTTGGAGCTTTTCTCTCTGGAAAAACAGTTGCTCAGTTCTCATAGTGGAAATCTCAATTTGCAGCTTACTACTGATTCACTTTTGTCACTGAAAATGTTGTTTAAGAGATACTTTTTGGCTAAAGTGGAAGCTCATCAGTTAGCCATGTTCATTTCATCATCATTGCCACGTCCTGCTCTTGTGAAAGCCTATTCTGAAGGTCCTTGTTGGACTGCAATGCAAATGTTGCAATCTGTGCTGCCATCTAGTTTTGACTGCACTGGGGGCCAGTACTTGATTAGTGGAAGCCAAATCTTGAGGTTTGATTTTAATAGGGATATTCTTTCGACAATGATAAATGAAATTGCAGCCTCAATTTTCTTTGGAAAAGGTCCTGAGGAGGTAATGAGATTCTTCAATGTTTTCCAACCATTTTTGATGGAGAGTTTATTTGTGGAAGGGTTTAGTGTTAGTTTAAAAGAGTTTTTCATATATGGAGCTGCCATGAGAAACATTAAAAGGAGCATTGGTAGACAAGATATTTTGCTGAAACAGTTGAGGTCAATCTACAATGAATTGGTACAGCAGCAATTGGAGAAGTATATTCAAGATGTAAAGAAACCAATTATTAATTTTATTTTGAAGTCGGGTCTTGGTGATTTGATTGACTCGAAGAGTGAGTCTGCCATTGATAAGTTGGTTCAGCAGATTGGATTCTTAGGCATGCAGCTTTCAGATAGGGGGAAATTTTATTCGAAGACATTGGTTGACGATGTGGCTTCACATTTTAATGGTAAATATTATGATAGGATTGATTATCCCTCTGCAGAGTTTGGATTAATCAAGGGGTGTTTTTTTCATGGCTTGGACCCATATGAAGAGATGGTGCATTCTATCTCAACAAGAGAGATACTTGTGCGCTCTTCTAGAGGGCTATCTGAACCAGGAACATTGTTTAAGAACTTGATGGCCATCCTCCGGGACGTTGTTATTTGCTATGATGGAACTGTGAGGAGTGTTTGTAGCAATTCCGTCATTCAATTTGAATATGGAGTACAAACTGGAGCTAAGACTCAACTTTTATTCCCACCTGGTGAGCCAGTGGGTGTATTGGCTGCAACTGCCATGTCGAATCCGGCATACAAGGCGGTACTTGATGCGAGTCCCAACAGTAACTCTTCATGGGAGTTGATGAAGGTAGTTTATATGTTTATCTAATGATGCTATCTGTTTTTAATATTTTGATGAATTTTCTTTCGCTGAGTATATATGCATTTTGTGTTCAGGAAATATTGGTTTGCAAGTTCAATTTTAAGAATGAGCTGATTGATCGGCGAATAATTCTGTACTTGAATGATTGTGCTTGCGGAAAGCTGTATTGCCGAGAAAATGCAGCTTATGTGGTTAAAAATCAGTTGACTAAAGTCTATCTTAAAGAGGTGGCAGACGAGGTTATGATTGAGTATGTATCATCTTCCATATTCTCTATGTATCTTGTTATATCTAAGAAATGTGTATATTGATTTAAGCTTTCAGCCATTGTTTCTTGTAACTTACAGCTTGAGGTGTCTGGGTTATGAATGTTGTCAAGCATGAGTGCATATTTATGTGCCTACATAATTCATTGCCTAAAAACATAAAAACTTCTCTTTTCACTAGTTTTTAGGGTTTTGAGTTTTAAGCAGCTAATGGTGGACATGCAGAGGATTGTAGAGTGCATTTGAGTAGTTTTTTTTTTTCTGGTAGAGTTTAGTTTGCTTGTATTTTGTACTTTTAAATGAAACTTTTTATTTTGTTCTTTTGTTATCTCTCTTGTCAATGCATTTTTCTTCAATAAACTGTAAATTTGCCTGGAAACTGCTACTCCTATTATCCTCTCATGTCATGTCTTTATGGTTGAACTTGATCCTTATAACCCAAAAAAATAATCTTGCATTGCTTGGTTATTTGAAAGAAGTACACTTGATTTCAGTGTTGCTGTGCTTTTATTGACCATGGTCAAGAGGTTATTTAGTTATTTTTACTGGCTTTTTAGATTTTGTACTGGTATGATATTGTTGGTTTTAATTAAGTTGTGCCATGTCTGTTCTGTGTAACTCTGATTTGACATCTCTTTATTTCAAGTGTCATGTCCATTTTATCTCCTTTCTTCAGGATTCATACTCATAAATAATAACGTTTGTTTTAGTTTAGAAATATTGTGGTATGGAAAGACAATAATTTAATGCAAAGTTCTATTTTTAATAAAACTCTTGTTAGGAAGAAACAATACTGATACTATGAAAAATACTGTGTTACTGTCCTTACCATTCAACAATTGCATGTCACCATGCAATTGTCTTCATGATGATACTAAGGATTTTCTTGGATTCAATATATTCTTTTGGCATGCTTATTTTCAGATACCAACATCAGAGAACTGGCAATGAGGGTCCTGAGATTGATGCAGGTCTTGTTGGTCATGTTTACCTCAATAAGGTTGTTGAATTTCTTTTTGGCACAAATTTGAGCATATTTATGCGTTGCTGCCAACATAAGGTAGACATTGATGCAGCTAGATGTGAACTATCTGTTTTAAATATTCCTATTACAGGTGCAGTTAATGAAAAGAGAATGACTTTGGGACTGAGCATGACATTTTTTCCCTAGATGACAACTATATTTAAAATATTCCTATTTCAGTTGAAGTATATGAAAAGACAACAACTCTGGGACAGAGGCATTTCTTACCTTTCCTTTTTTTGTGCTTCATTTTATGGTTTTATAAAGGGGCTTTATATGCAGAGGGTAATGGAGTTGTTTATTGAGTTAATGGTTTTTTTGGTAGTTGCTTTGTGTTTCTATGGTTTTAGAAGGATTCCTAATCCTCCTGTCTTGTAATAAGTTCTCACTTGATAAATTGTTATCTAATAAACGACTGTTTGAATATAATGATTTTTTTACTACCATGAATTATTAATGAAATAATTAATACATTAGGTGGAAAATTAGTTGAAAACCATTTTTTAATTACATTAATTTTTTAATATTTTCAGTATTTTATTTTCACCTCTAATGCTAATTTTATATTTTGTGTGTGTGTGTGTGTGTGTGTTTGTGTGTGTCTATAAGCATATATATTAAGTTTATAGTTCAAAACTTTTATGAGCAATTAATGTATCTTTTTCTGACAAGTAAATTTTTTAATGATGAGTAGTAAAAGAAAAAAAATTATCTCGACTTATTAAAAACAGATTTTTTTTTTCTTTTTAAGAAAGTGACCATAGCTTTCTTTAACAGATGATGTTGGAGGAGAAGAAGATCAATATGGCTGTGGTGGTCCAAAGATGTCAAGAAACTCTCAAGCCATATCGTAAGAAGAAGAAGCTTGGTCATATTTTTAAGAAGATAGAACTATTATTTTGCAGGTTAAGTTCCGTCCGAAGGTGCAAATTGTTTGGAATTAAAAAAATTACCTTCTGAACTGTTGTTCCTTTTTAGCAGCGAGTCTTCTGCGCCATGTGTGTCATTTATTTGGCGAGATGGAGATGCTATTGATGATATACAAAAAACTGTGTACATTTTGACTGAGGTTATTTGCCCTGTTCTCTTAGAAACAATAATCAAAGGTATTTTCCTTTATGTTCATTACTGTAATTTTAAAGTCAAAACACATAATTAATGTTTGCTTCTGGCTTGTCATGAATTTATACTAAGTTTTAAGCCGTTTAATCGGTATTTGGTTATGGAGATAAAATTATATTTTATTCTCAAGTTGGTCCTATTTAGTGAAGCTGACATTTCAGCATTTGGAGAGGTATCCTTTGTTCTTTTGGCTGGGGCCTATCAGAGCCAACGTTTTCTGCATCTTACAATGCATTGTTTTCTTTAATGAAGTTGACACTTCGGTGCTTGATTGGATACTGGGATAATCCTGCATCTCATTCTCATTGTGCTGCTGTCAATTTTCTTTCTAATCTGGTAGCAAATTGACACAACCAAATTTATTTCCAGAAGATTGGGGAATGTTACTGGAAAAATTGGTTTGGTTGCTGCCCATTTATTTTTAATTTCTCTACCCAAGCCTTTGCAAAACTCAGATTCCCTGCATGCATATATTCAGACGATTAATTACATTAGAAACTAAGACTACCACCCACCAATCTGTGTATGTAAACGCTATATCCTTGGTCTGTCATACAACTTGCCATATTGCATGCTTATGTAGTTTCCATTGATCCATCTCTTTTTTCTGTCAAATTAATAGGGGATGCCCGCATTATCTCTGCAAGCATAATCTGGGTCAATCCAGAATCAAATATGTGGGTGCACAACCCCTACAAAACTCCAAAAGGCGAACTGGCATTGGACATCATTCTTGAGAAGACGGCTCTCAAGCAAAGTGGTGATGCATGGAGGATTGTACTTGACTCATGCCTTCCTGTCCTTCATTTAATCGATACCACCCGTTCTATTCCATATGCAATTAAGCAAGTTGAGGAATTGTTGGGGATTTCATGTGTTTTTGATCAAGTGATCCAGGTAGGTTTATTCCTCTATCCTTTCAGAATCTTTATGGCTGTGAAAAATAAATTGAATGTATATCATAATTTCTATTGGAAAAAAATGTATTTATTAATCATAATTTTATTAATGGGGCTCTACTCTGTCTTCAAGCTTACTCATCTGGTATTTTTTCTGTTTTTAATTTTCTCGATTCTCTGCTATAAAAATTTGGGCACAACTCACTGTAGATGAACTGCATTCCTATTTCCATATCATTCAACAGACTAAAATTTTGTTGTTATGTGCAGCGTCTTGCATCATCTGTAAAAATGGTCGCAAAAGGTGTTCTCAGGGAGCATCTGATTCTCTTAGCAAGTAGCATGACCTGTGGTGGGAGTTTAGTTGGATTCAACACAGGCGGCTACAAGGCACTGGCTAAACAGCTAAGGATTCATGTACCATTTACTGATGCAACGCTATTTGTAAGTCACAGCCTTGCTCATTCCTGAAATGTATTATGTGTGTGGTATGTGGTCTAATGGAAGATGTTATTTTTGCCTTACCTTCTATGATTGCTCAGACGCCTAAAAAGTGTTTTGAGATGGCTGCTGAGAAATGTCACAAGGATACCTTGTCAAGCATTGTTGCATCCTGTTCTTGGGGTAAACGTGTGGCTGTTGGCACAGGGTCAAGCTTTGAAGTCCTGTGGGATTCAAAAGAGGTATTTGATTATATGCAGTTCTCCTCTGGAAATTAGACTTTATATTTGACTTGTGGTATTCATGAGGGAGACAATTATTTCACCATTTCATTTTCTTTTGTAGGTAAAATCAAATGAGATTGGTTTGGATGTGTACAACTTCTTGCATATGATGAAAAGTACTGCTCAAGATGAAGGAAACGATGATGGATGTCTGGGAGAGGATGTTGATGATATGTTTCCGGAGGATTTTGTATCGTCACCAGAGCATGCCTCTGGTATGGATGCTGTATTCGAAGAAACACACGAGGGTGGGTCTGAAAGACCACAAGAGGATTCTTGGAGCTCTAAGTGGGGAGGAAAACCTAATGATGACGATTCTGCTGTGAGGAAGTCAAATGGTTGGTCATCTTGGGAAAAAGATAAACCTGAAACAGGAGATTCTTGGATATCTGGTGCATGGGCGGCAAAACGAAATGATGATGGTTCTACAATTAAGTCAAGGTGTTGGTTGACTGGGGCCCAAAATAAACTTGAAACAGAAGGGATTCCTAAAGGAGCAAATGATGATACTTGGAGCTCTAGCAAGCAGGAAGCTAAACTAAATGATGATTCTACTACAGTAAGAAAGTCAAGTGGTTGGTCGTCTTGGACAGAAAATAAACCTGAAACAAGAGACCTCAGTTCTGAAAGAGTAGAAGACGGTAGTTGGTCAGCAAAACGAAAAGACGATTCTACTGTAGGAAAGTCGAGTAACTGGTCATCATGGTCAAAAAATAAACATGAAACAAGAGACATTGGTTCCGAAAGGGCAGAAGATGATTCTTGGACAGCAAAGCCAAACGATGATGATTCTAATGTAAAAAAGTTAAGTGATTGGTCGTCTTGGACCAAAAATAAACCTGAATCAGGAGAGATTGGTTCTGAAAGAGCTCAAGATGATTCTTGGGGCTCTGGATTTGGCAGAAACGATGGCCACTCACTTGACCAAGAGGACAATCGCCCGTGGGGAAGATCTAAGTCCCCAGAAAACCAAGGTTGGGGCGGAAGTTCTCTTGGGTGGGATTCCCAAAATGCTATGGCTAATAGTGACAGAGATCAATGGGGAAAGCAGAGTAGGGAATTGTTCAAGAAAAATCCTTCTGATGGTTCCCAAGGATGGGGTTGGAAAAACAAGACTCGCCCTCCCAGAACACCTGGAGCAAATCGTGAGATTAATACGGGTGGACTATATACAGCAACCAGACAGAGATTGGATATGTTCACTTCTGAGGAACAAGATATTCTCAAAGATGTTGAACAAATAATGCAGAACATTAGACGGATAATGCAACAATCCGGGTAAGTTTCTCAAGGCAATAACAACGCATATTTCATGATGATATGAGTAGCTGTAAGCTGAAACCTAAAACAATTGTGACACCTTTTGCCCTTTTCTTGGTTGTCTATTGTGATTGCTTGCAAGGTACATGGCATGTAGTTGGGTAGGCGTTAAACCTGCACAACAGGGGCTGCTGCCTTCTTATTTGACAGTGTTTCTGTTTTTATATTTTACTGAATATATTTGGCTATTAACAAGTTCTCCAGAGCTATTACAACTGTTGCTACTGTGATTTACCCTTCTAGTAGAATATTACTGCAAGTAGTTGAAAAAAATGTCAATATCCTTAATTGTTCCTTTTTTTATATTCTTCTACAATAACTTTCTAAGCTTTTTTATTTTTCTTGTACTTCCGTATGAAATTTGTGTAATAAAATTTAGCATTTTTTTTCTAGTTATAATTTATTTTGTATTTGTAATATTGTGTTAAGGTACAACGATGGAGACCCTCTGGCAGCTGAGGATCAAACTTTTGTACTTGAGAATGTCTTTGAACACCATCCAGATAAAGCAGCCAAAATGGGTGTCGGGGTTGATTATGTTATGGTATCTTTCTCTTCATTTTCCTTGCCCTTTAAGCTTGGACTTACAATTTATAATTGTCACAGGTTTGATAGATCACATAGTGTTTTATTTTATAAACTTGAAAGATTAACACTAAATGATGGTTATTTTTTTCTGGTATATATGAACCAGTACACATGCATACATACATTATGTGTGTGTGTCGACATGTCAATGTTAATTTTTGGTGAGAATTGAATGGGGATTTAGAGAAGTCTCATGATATATGGTTCAAAGGTTTTGGCTATAGAAAGCTTTGTAGAATTTTGTGGATATCTGTGGTTTATATACTATTTTGGAATGCATGACATGCAGAATGTTTTTTTTTTTTTTTGTCAAGGAATATCATCCGAGAGATTGCGTCTTTTTCTTGTTGCATAAACCTTTCTCCTTATATATTTCGTGACCAATCCTCATTTGTTTCTTTCTTCTGTCACCATTATAGTTATAGTTGTTCATCTAAAAACAACGCTGGAACTTGACAGGTAAGCAGGCACAGCAATTTCCAAGACAGCAGGTGCTTCTATTTGGTATTGAAAGATGGTCAGAAACAAGATTTCTCATACCGGAAGTGCCTCGATAACTTTTTGAAGTCAAAATACCCAGAGATGGCTAAAGAATTTGGTAGTAAATATTTCAGAAAAAGGAAGGAACAGAACCCTCCTCCAACTCCCACTCCAACTCCAACAAACAATGAAAATGCCTCATAATGTTATCTGTAAGATCAATTTTTGTACATATGATGATAGATAGAGTACATTTTTATGACATGCTGATGTGAAACGCACAGTTGAGGAAGCAAATAGTAGTAGTTTGGTTTAAACTTCACCACAAAATTTTCTCAGCTTTAGAAGGTTTGAATTTGATTGACCCTTGTAGGAAACATTTGGTAGAATGTCTCAACTATGTAAATGTTAGCTTTAGTTTGTTCAGAAGACTATGTTATTAAAGCTTTGATATGGTATGATAAATAGTAATAATTTTAATGAATTTATTAAGATGGTAAAAGAAGACGATAAGATTGTAAAACAGACAATTTTATCATAAAGATGACGATTGGATTATTTGATTACTTGATAAGTTTTAGTTGACTATAAATCTGGTTTAACCATTTTATATGGGCCAACTATTAGTTAAAAGGATTTGGCAAAAAAAAAAAATCTAATTTTTAATATAAAATTTAATTAATTTAATAAGATTAAGAAAATTAATTAAGTTAATATTATTTTGTCCCCCTAAAATATTCTAACTATTGTAGTTAATTTTTTTCCCATTCTCTTATTTAATTATTGTTGATGGAGTATTAATATCAATAGGGGTAATTTAAAAAAAAATTAATAAATATAAAAAATGTCTATATTTAAAATTAAAATTAACTCTTTAATTAAATTTTATATTAAGAATAATAAAAGTATTAGTTTAAAGTTAGTTATACTATTTTTTTTTTTTGCTATGAAGTATTTATACTATTAAATATGTAAAATTCTCTAACAATTAACGTCAATAAATATATATTGGGCTTAGCCCATTAAGTCTTCATGGGTGGATATATAACCCAACATCAAGAATGATTAATTTCTATTATTAGCAACATAAAATAATGATAAAAATCTGAAACATCTATGCCAGGAGGGATATTCATGGACCTCAACTAGATATATGATAATATGATCTAATAAATAACACAAAAAAAGATTAAATATTAATTTAGTTGATAAAAATTTGTCTCAAAACATAAGGTAATTAGATCAAATCTTTGCCAATGTAAAAACATTGCTATTGGGTAATATGTACTACCTTTTTTTTTTTTGTTAGAAATCAGATGGTATCCCCTAACTAATAGATTAGAGATTAATTCTCTTAAGATATAGAGATCATTAAAGAGCGTAGTTTGAATCTAGGATATTATATTAATGGAACGTAACTATCATATATTAGCTCTGCTAGGCGTGGTTAATACGTACTACCTTTATAAGTGTGCATATTGCAACAGTTTTAATACTTCGCTGCTGACATTGTTCCAATAAATAATTTAAGATATTCAATGTGAAATAATTGAAGAGAAAAAAATACCTTTTAACTAAAAAAAAATTAATGAAAGAGCCATGAACATGCAAATGTCCCTTAATTAAAGGGCAATATAGCAACAACCGATAAATAATTTAGGATATCTACTACTACTTGTGCAAGAGTAATCCCAAAACAAATCAGTATTTTAATGTTAGAATTTCGAACGCTAACGTATTCTAGTATTAGGATTTGGTTTGTAGGATTTTCCAAATAAGCTAAGATCTTTTTTTTCTTTCTTTCATTGTTGGGAGAATTGCAATGAAGTATTGTAGAAAAAAAGTCATTGTAAAAAAGTCTCATCAAATCATCAAAAGACTATAAAGTTTCAAAAAATTTGAGATTTTTTTTAATTTTAAAATAATAAAATTGCCCCTAGTGTTAGGGGAGAGCAATTAGCCCGGAGCCCGTGGGCCCGCCCGCAACCCGTTACTATTTAAACCCGTTTAAGCCCGTCCAAAATAGGCCCGTAACGGGCGGGCTTAAATGGGCTTAAATAGTAAATTATATGGGCGGGCTGCGGGCTGACCATTGTGCAGCCCGCAGCCCGCTCATATTTTTTTTTATTAATTATTATATTATATTTATTTAAATTTATTTTTATTATATACTAATATACTTTTTAAAATTTATTTTGTAGAGGTATGGATAATTATATCTATAACAATCACAAGTAAATATAATGTAGATTATGTATAATCATAATCCAATTGAATAATTAAGATTATAAATGATTATATTATATAATCATTGTAGACTGTGTGGTTATAAATTTGTAGCTATTATTATGATATTTTAATTTTTAATTTTAGGATGAACAATCATATCATGTGTGTAATATTGTTATTTTATTTTTATTATTATTAAAACTTTAAATGGGTTTAAATAAAAAAAATATTTTTATTTTTTATAAATGGGCTGCCCATGCCCATTAGAACTCAAACGGATTCAGCCCAACCCGTTTAATACGGGCTTAAACGGGCTGAGGCACGCCCATGCCCATAAAAAAATAAATGGGCGGGGCACGGGCTGACCATCGGGTCAGCCCAGCCCGCCCATTACTCACCCCTACCTAGTGTTTAGTGAAATGTGAACCTTGTCCCCTATCACTGAACCCAATTCATAGTCCCCACAAATTTGAACTTCTGTGTCAAACCGTGTCACACCCAACAAGTTCCTTCGGCCTCATCATTGTGTCGATTGGTGGTCTCTTATCACCTCCATCATTGTGTTGGTCATAAGCTCACAACTGACCTTTGTCATTGTGCCGCTCATATATCACCTCTGTCATTGTGCCATTTGTTAGTCATACCTCGATTCTATCACTTTGTCACTATTCGTCAGTCACACCTCTGTCATTGTTACTCACATCTTGTTTCTCTTCTATTGTAGATAGGCTTACTTCTGTCTTGATGTTGTTAGTTTTATTAGTTATACTCAAGAGGAGTGAATTAAGTGATATTTAAAAATTTAAAACTCTTCCAAAATAAAATAGAGAAGTTAAGAGTAATATCATTGAGAGTAATAGAAGAAAAAAGTTGACATTGGAGATTTATTCTAATTTAGTCTTACCACTTGACCTACGTCCAGTTCTCAAATTTCTTTTGATATTTTTCACTAGTTCATTTACCATTTGAAATTTGCACTCAAATGCCACTACCTTCAGACTCATATTTTATCTTAATCTTGAAAAAATCATATTAAATTGAAAATTTAACCAATTGAGGAGTTCTTAGTGTCTATTTAAAGTTTTCTATCTTAGCTATTTTCATACAAAATTTCACGTCATAACTCATTGATTAAGTCATGGAAAATATTGTCATAAGGCCATTGCCTCATAATACATACACTATAATGTACTATTGCACCCCTAATGTCAAGTAGTCAACTTAGCTTATAATACAAGTTCATTAATCTACTTTTACCCTTTATCTTTTGAAGGTTCCAGCACCTATAATATGGTTATGCATATGGAAAGAATGAGATTTTATGAAAATCTCAATAGTAAGTCATACAAACTATAATATTATGCATGATTGATTTAATGCCTAACATATTATTATGAGATGAGATCTACTTCATAATTATACATAAGCAAACTCTAACATGCATATTGTCATGACATTAGTTGCAAGGAGTTACAATCATTCATACATCATTATCATCATCATCATCATCATAGCATCATCTTAAACTCAACCAAAAATCACAACTAACAAGCAAACATAAAGTCAAACAAACATAAGATTTTAGGTAAATATTCTTGCTACCTTTTAAGTTATCCTTGTCCAATTTAGGTAATCTAGCTAGGAATTTTTCTTTCCAAAATAGTTGTTTGGCATAATTTCTTGTGAGAATTCTTTGAAGAAAAGTATCCCTATACCATATGAAAGCTGATAGGGTTCTACACTTAAGATTTAACAATAATTTAGCTGATCTATCTTTCCAAATAGAGGATTGCTAACAAAATATTTAACAATTGTAAAAATTAAAGTTTGGATAGGGTATGGAGAGGTTTCACCATTATACAGGATGGGTGTTCCATCAGACTTAGTTTGTACAAATGAAAAATAATTTCTTTATCTTCTGGAGTGAGATAATGATCCCACTAGCTTTTCAATTGTTTAGTAAAACCAAATACCAAAAGATTGGTTATCTATTCATTTGTATAGTTGTTTTGAGTTTGATACATGGTACACAACATTGTCATCCGCTACATTGTTGAAAGAATATTAGCTTCATTTTGACCAAATGGTCATAGATGTTCTCTGCGCTAAATGACTTAAAGTTTTGGTTAACTTGTTTTTCAACCACAATATATGGAGGGCTTGCCCTATGGTAATAAAGTTTAGAGGGCTATTTCTGGTTTTGTTGGTTTATTTAGAGTTATGATTTAGAAGAATTAATTTGAGAAGCTGTTTGGGAATCCTTTTCTACATTCGCTAATCGCTTAGTAGAGGACGTTGACTCAACTTGAGGTGTCTCTGGGACAATCATAGTTTGGGAAATTTGGTGAATTTTCTGATTGATTTTGTCAATCAAATTAGATTTATTTTGGTTATACATTTTAGACTCCATTTGTGGGCTAGTTGAAATGGTTTGAAGGTTGGAGTTTTAATCCTTGGTTTAGACTATTCTAAAACAACATTTGAAGATATTGATGTTGAGCAAAATGATCACCTAATTGTTGGAGAAACAAATTAGTATAATTATTTTGTTCAACTTTCTTTTTGATGTCTGTTATCAACATGTTTAAATCTAAAAGGTGTAGCAATCACAGGTTAACCTAAGTCATCATTAGTTTGAGGAATCTGTACAGTTTTAGGATAAAGAAATTCAGAATAATAGTTTCTCCTTTGGAGGTTTTCCATTATTTAATAACATCAATAGTTTGAACAAATGGATAATCCATTTTTGTAGTTTTAGTTGTTGGAAATCATGCCATAGGGGCCAATCATTGTCTTATGAATATTATTGATTTATGAATTTATTAATTGTGTTATCATATTATTTGCATGTTTACTATGATGACCATCCTTGGATAATACATGATCTTATCCTAAATGTCCCTGGTCGGTCATCTATGAGGGAGCACAGATGAAATAAGACCAGTATGACTTTGATGATATATAGAGATATAAATCAGAGTCATAGGCACATGTACGAGTACAAGGTGTTGGACCGACCCGCTATGAGAGAACTGCATGGGTAACGTCATAAGCTTCTCTCATATACAAACCATGTCAATATGCCATTTGACCTGAGATCATCATGGATTCCTACATGACAAATGCTCAGCTTTGACCTAGTCAAAAGTCACTTTTGACCGAGTGATCATAAAGACTATGTTCGGGTTTAGTATTTTTTCATGCGGAGGAATGTGAATGGTCAAGATGAAATTTGTCCCTCACATTTGTAGAGAGATATTACTGGGCCCCTCGATGAGTGAGTCTGAGAAATGTATGGCCATACTGTAATGGAAAGGTAGTTCCATTTCTACAGTCAAACTACTCAGGGATCGAGAAAGTAACAGTCAGGAATAGGAGGATGACATTATCCATGCCTCAACCATGACCAAAATATCGCGTGACAGAAGGGACATGATATGGTTGTATAACAGGTTATATCGTTTAACGATCCTCATATAATTTGGGTAGTCGTTATGTCTTGCTAGAGACCGCTTACGACTTGTGGGCCAGTATAGCAAATGGCCAACTGCCAACTTCATATGGGCCTACATAGTCGCACACAAAATAGCCCAACACGAGCTATGATGTCCAGATTCATTGAATCTAAGACATGTCCAGATTCAATGAAAGATCCAGGGTGGATGTATATATTTATTTATATTTATATTCGTATATATATAAATTTGTATATATATTATATAAGAGATATATAAGATTTAATTTATAAGGATAAATTAAATCTCTATCACGTTTGAATTTGAAATTCAAATTGATAGGATATCTCATATAAGAGATATTTATAAGATTTAATTTATAAGGATAAATTAAATCCCTATCACGTTTGAATTTAAAATTCAAATTGATAGGATATCTCATATAAGAGATATTTATAAGATATAATTTATAGGGATAAATTAAATCCCTATCACGTTTAAATTTGAAATTCAAATTGATAGGATATCTCAAATTTGATTTATGAGAATAAATCAAATATAGTTCAGTCTCATCTTTATTTAAAGTTAAATAAATAGGTAATTAAATCTGTGGGACAGATTTAATATTATTTATTTAATTAGTTTCTTATGAAATTATACAATATATGATATTGTATTAATTTCAGAATTAATATAAGATTAACTCCAAAATCCAATTCGGCGGAGAGAAAAAAAATGCATATAGCATCCTATATATCTGATTTTAAGAGCTGCGTTTTTCGGTGATACACACAGAGAACACAGAAAGGCCGAAGGGGAATCTGCAAAAGGTTTGCAAATAAGAAACTGCCGAAATAGAGACGGAGAGGACGGATTCTTGAGAAAGCCCTGGAGGGACAAGAGACGCTAGCACGTCGATCGTGGTTGGAACGCTGTTCGTGTGGATACCAGTAGAGGAAGCCGACCTGAGTCGTTGACTTCTTGCGATCGGAAAGGGAGCACGAGCTACGGAGAGAAGCTGTGAACGTCATGACGAGAAGCTGTGGAAGTTGCTGAGGAACACTGAGGGTAATACTTCTTCCCACTTGACTTAAACACATACGGTAGATCCTGACAAGGAATGGAAAAATTTTTAAATTAATTTTCGCTGCGTGTCTTCCAATTCCTTTCAAGAGAGACATACAAAGATTAACCTTTAGTGTTTATCATTATCCCTCTACTTAAAAGAGAGTTAGAAATCTTTATTTTTTCAACTTAGATACTAAGAGTGGGACTCGAGTTAGATTGTAACTTTACTAGAACTAAGGGGGAATGAGAGAGTTTATCTCTTGTTTATGTACTGAGGCTCTAAGAGCTATATGAATCTTGAAAAATAGTGAAATTCTCATAGGAGTTTTGAGGACTAGACATAGGCCAAGTGGTTTGATTGAACCGGTATAAATTGTCTATACATCTTCTCATTTATTTATTTCTCTCATAACTGATATCTTTTTTAACTCAAACTTTATTTTTCAATTTAAACTTAAAATTTTTACTATCACCAAATTCACCACCTTCTTAGATGAAATTGCAGTTCTAACACAAACGAGCTATAAGTTTGAGTAAGAATACTTGCATGGTTACAATCATCTTGATTGGTATGGTGTCGGTTTATTCTCAAGTCATTCTTAGTGGGCTCAGGTTGTAATGCCTTATAATAAAAATTTGCTTTTACATTTTTTAGATCAATCCTAGTATTACATTCATCTAATTGAAAATATTTGACTATAGGTGCAGGTTGATAAAATGTCTTTTGAAAGTATATGACTATGATTTTTAAGTGTTAGTGATAAGTTTGTTATAACATTGTAAGTTTTAATCCTGTGGTTTAGCTTGAATAGCTCATGATTTGGATGGACAAATTTAGGTTTAGAAGAGTTTAAATGATGTGTTACGGTTTTGAGACACTAAATATGATGCTTGAAAGTCATATTTTAGATGTGTTTCAGCAGTGTTGGTATTTCATGTTTTTCGAGGGTCAAATGATAATATTTTTTATTGCTTATTTTTTAAGTCGACTCACATTTGTTGTGTTGTTTGCTACAGAAAAATGGTAACTTTATTGCAGCGAACCATCGTAAACAACATACATAGCAACATTTAGAACTTGAAAAATAAAAAAGTTTTGGCTGGTGGTTCATTTAGGGCTTGCTCAAATTGATGTGGGGGAGTATGTTAGAGATTCTAAACACTAAGGTAAGTGTTTCTAATCATTCCTCTATCATTTTTCTCTTAAATTTATCAAGTTTTAAGTGCTTTGAAGTTGGGGTTCTTTATGATTTAGTGCTAAGGTTTTAACTGAACATTTTGAGTTTAAATAGATTATATGAACTAGATTAAGTGTTTAATTGGTTTAGTTTTGGTTGATTTGGGTATTATGTATAGTTCATCAAGTTTTAATATATATATATATATATAGCTTTTTAAATAAAGATACTTAATTTTATTTCTATAAAAATAATTAGGATATAATTAAAATAAATGAAAAGATATAGATTTTTTTAATAACCCAATTGTGAACAAACCCTACCTTACTCTTCATTAGATTTCCTTCTCTCTGCTGCACATTAAGAACAATCGATCTTCACTCATAATATCTCATTCCAAACTCAGGGCAGGGATCCACTATTTAGAATTATTCATTCGTTCATCTCATATTTTATCCAACTAGCTTTTCTTGTTTTGCCCAATCGTTAATTACATATCTTCATCCATTAGAACTATAAGACCTTTGCATTCATTCTTTTTTCCACAATCAAGCCAACGATCGTATTTTAAAATTCAAATCTATCTTTCATTTGGGAGATTGAAGCCTTGACATTCAATCGATAATTTCCTCAACCAAATCTTGATTCAATTCTCTCGCTTTTGTATGGTTTTATTCAATTCTATGACCACTTTTCTTTCCTCTTATTTTCACATAGCTAGACGCGCCAAAAAAAAGTTTCAATGGCGCATTAACATATATAAATTCTTCCCCTGCCCAGATTTCACCTTTACCGTAAGGTAATTTCTCAATTCAATTAAATTCAATTTTAAAGTGAAAGATCTTAATAGTAGCTTTATGTATATATGTAACATGTTGGTTTTTAGAGGACATCTTTGAGGCTATATAATAGTTTTGAAATAATATATTGATAGATGTTTATGTTTATATTTATAATCTTGGAGACTCTCATAGACAGCTTTGGAGTAACTATTTGGTAATTATTTGTATGGTGAGGAGTAAAAAGTAACTCTGGAATTCTTCCATATACATGTGAACTATGTGATTGTGCCTTGATTGACCATCTCTTAATTGGATACTAAGTTAGATAATTATATAAATATATATCCTGAATTTTATAATAAACGAAGTATTGCATTTGTGATTTATTAATTAATAAAATAATTCATGTTAAAAAAATTAAATTTCTTAATAATTAAATTATTTTATTATTATAACATATTATTAATATTGAATTTGTGTATGTATCTGTGTCTTACTAATTAAATTATTGTAGTATGATGATAACATATTGTTAATATTGAATTTGTGTGTGTATCTGTGTAAGTAACAGATATTATTGAATTAAAAATTTGCTTGAAATTTTAAACTGTCTAGATCTTGGTTTAATTCTTTCTAGCATACTTGTCATGATATATTTTTATATGTATTATAAGAATCACTTGGTACCATATTCCTTTTCAAGCATGCTTGTGTGTATAAGAATCATTTGATTGTACTTGAATTTCTTTTAGTAATGCTTGTGCATGTAACTATGTATATTGGTGCATCTGTCAAGGCATTTGCCAGGGCATATGAAATAGTTTTACTGTATCATGATCTAAAATAATATATTATATGTACTAGTATTTTGGTGCATCTATCATGGCATTTGCATGGTGATTGGTTGAGATAAGGAGGAGAAATGTATATGATGAATTACTTTTCCACGTGGTATGCCATCACTTCTTCCACGTATTCCTTTGGCCAAGATTGCATTGGAACTTTGGGACTTGTGACACCTCTTTAGTGTTGTTCTTTTAAGTAGCGGAGTCATATTCAAGACTTAAGCTCTGTACCTTTAGTTGGGTATCATCTCAAGTACTGGTGAGCTTGGAACAATCCATATACATGGATTGTTTCTTATTGGACTATATGTTAGCATATGGCTCCATTAAGAGGAATAAGAATGGACAGTGATATAAGGGTGGCATTCTATTTCTTCACGTATCATATAGTTGTAGATCGAACATGAGACTATGATATTTTGTTGAGTTAATGATGCATTTGACATACGTGTGATTTCTATAAAATATATTTATATAAATATATATAATTATAATTGGTCCCGTGTTGTGTGAGGTTTACTTTGTGTGTGTTAGAACCCTAGTAGTTAGAGATCGTTACACCTCATCCCTTTATCTTACAACTTTCAGGTGAAAGAATAAAATAGGAGGCAACAGAAGAGTGAGCCTTACAATGTGTTTGGCTCAATGGAAGAGAGAAGAGGGAAGGGATTTTAATGGAGGGAAAATGAAGGAAGAGAATATAAGAGATTTTATTGTTATCTTGTTTGAATTAATATTAAGGGAAGGGAGGTGAGAGATTTTAATTTTATATTGTTTGATTCAAGAAGGGAGGGGAGAGAAAATATTTTTAAATAGACAAATTTATCTCTATATTATTTTATAGAATATATTAATAAAATATAATATATGTTCAATGTTGGGATATTAAAAAAATTATGGGTATATTAATATAATAAATTAAATATTACCTATCCCCTCCAAATCCCCCCAATTTTGGAGGGGAGGTTAAGTTTCTCTCCTAAAAATTTTAAATACCTAAATAAGGGGAGGGGAGCAAAATCCCTCCCCTCTTCTCCCCTCCCTCCCAAATCACTCATACGAGTCATACCAAATGATGCATTTAAGTCTCTATTGTGCCCCTTGAGCACATAATATGCCACTTTATATTTAATTTCCATGGCCATAGGACTATTTTCACATTACTCATTCTGTACTAAATATAAGACATTTTTTATATAAATTACACTAGAAAATATATCTTATATTTAAGTAAAAGCTTAAAGTTCATTGCATTAAAAGACCTTGAAGTCCAAAATGTTTGTAATTAGGGATAGAAATAGTACATGCCTTTAATAGGGGCCTATAGCCTAGTCTGATTAAAGCCTGATAAGTCCTATCTTATTTAACAAACAAACCAAGCTTCTAACCTATTAAAGACCTATTAGTTTAAATAGACCAGGCTTTTTATTTTAAGGCCTAGCTTACAAGCTTATAGGCCTAACCTATTTAACATTGTTTATATATATATATGCTTTAAATTAGCTCAAAGTCTATTTAAAACCTTTTATTTATAAATATGTATTTAGTAGGTTGAAAGCCTACTTATGGCCTTCAAGGCCTAAAATACAAGACCTTTTAAAAGGCCTATTATAAAAATGACTGTAAAGGCCTAGTAGGCTTTCTATAGGCTCAAGAGTAAGCCTAAAAAAGTTTGTATACAGGCTCAAACTTTAGATATTTGTTACAGGTTTAGGCCTGTTTAACCAAAATCTGGTATATTCTATACTTATTTATAAGTTTAGCTTTGTATTAATCCCTCCAAAATTAGCAAAAGGATTAAGTATATGAAAAAAAATAAATGAAACAATAATTTGTAATGTAATTACATTAATGAAGCAACAAAAAGATTATGCATATTCTATTTGATTAAGTACGTTCGTGTATTGTAATTTAAATGTAATGTTTTTGTTTAGTTGGATTCTCTAAAAGAAACTTGCAAAGTATTCATATAAATTAAGTAAATGAGAACATATTCAAATAGACTTAATCTGATTTTTTGCATTATTCTCTTTTTCTTTTCAAATATATATTATTTTCAAAATATTCAAATACCGATAAAAGCCAGAAACTAAATATGCATGATATAAAAAATCTACAAAATTGAAACATCTCAACAAGAAACTTGATATTAGCATTGAGATCTTTATTTCCACCAATATCGAGCCAAAATGATTTTGGGTTAAGCCATTGACAACTGTGCAATTGTTGTGTTGCCATTTTCATATTTGGAAGTGGAAATAAGCAATTGTAAACAAATGTTTCTAAATCATTAACCAAACAACTGTAATATTAAAAAAATCAGATTTTATAATTTAAACTTTCATTAAGAAAATCAGTAAAAAATGCTATAACAATACATGTTAATAAGAGCTCTTTTCCCCTAAATGTTTTAGCCACTCAGGTTTCACCAAGATGGAGGCTAACCCTAGTACACGACTTTCAACAGCAAAAGGAGAGGACTTTTGAAAATGGTTAAATGAGAAAGCATGGGACGATGAGTAGAGACGTTGTGGCAAATAAGATAGAGAAGAGTGTTAAGTTCAATGCAATTAATTTTTTTTTACTGGAGAGAGCCATCAAAGCCCAAAGTAAGAAAATCTAAGCTACTGAGGAATTTAGTCCTATACACTTTGAAGCCACTAATTAGCACATCTATGTTGGACATGTTTCAAATATAGTAGATCTAGATAAGTCTTCTTTTACAAGTACATCTGTAACCAGTTGGCTACTAATAGAGCCCACTAAGTAGTCTTTGGTTCGTTAGTGGGCTCTGGACCTTTGAATTTTGAGAATTTTAATGAACCTCCCAAAATTACAGAAAAAGGAAAAGACCAGAGGGACGAATTTCACATTGAAACAAAATCCTCCCTCTAACTTCTATAGCCCTGTTTCCACAAGTGATCATCAACTACTCTATTGCCCCACCAATACGACCTCCTAATCCTATAGAGGTCCCAACTTTTTCTGTGTTGGAAAAGGACCATGGAGAGGTTATAGAGTTATGGTTTGAAATTCAAGATGAATAGAAGAATGAGATGGAAGCAAAAAATGAAGTCTCGCAAAGGGAGGCGTCTTCTAATTGAAGAATTTGGGCCCTTGCATATTTTTATTTTTAATGATAAATATTGTAACTTGGAATTGCAGAGGTGTAGCCTCAAAAACTTTTCCTAGTAGGGTGCATGTTTTGATCTGTGGGAAAAGTATTAATATGCTTGTTCTTCAGGAAACACGGGTGAGTGTTATAAGAGTTGATAAGGTTTACAGGAAATTGGGCTTTCAGAATGGGATTCATTTGGAATCTACTGGTTTTGCAAGAGGGATCTGGTTAATTTAGAATGGGGAAGAGTTTGATATCTAATATGGTTCTCCCTACTCAACTTCTGAATTTAAAAGTTAACTTGATTAACAGTGATAATTTTTTTTCTGGCTTTCTTGCATTTATGCTGAGCCTTATGTTAATCTTCGACAAAGTCTTTGGGATGATGTAGTTATTTTGAGTAGAACTATTGTCAAACCCTGGCTTGTTTTGGGATATTTTAATTCTTATCTCATTATGGATAATAAAAGAGGGGGTTCCTCTCCTAATGTGCGTTCAATGAAACATTTTGCTGATTGTATCTAACAAACTCATCTTGTTGAGGTTGACTCCATTCAGTGAGAGGAGTGCTCAATTTCTTCGTATGCATGTTGTCAAGGTTGAAGTTGATGCTTTTGTCCTTGATGATAGTCGAAGTGGATGCGGTGGTATCATTAGAGATAATGAGGACAATTGGTTGTGTGGTTTCATGCAAGCTTATCAATGTTCCTCCTACCATTGACGAGCTTATAGGAATTATTCATGGGTTGCACTTATGCTAGTCTAGAGGATTTAACATATCTATCTCATTTCTGATTGTATTATTGCTATTAACTTGTTGAATAGGGGTTGTGACACTAGCTACCCCTTTAAAGATATTGCAGATGAGGCTAGATTATTTTTTTGTAGATATTGGTAGGTTGATATAAGGCATTCTTGGAGAGAGAATATCTCCTTAGCTGATAAACTTGCCAAGTACTCTCATAGGATCATAGAGAATTAGTGCATCTTTGATCACTGCCCAACTTTTCCTCAAGAGATATTCAGTGATGAAAGAGCTTAGTCATTTTTTGGTGTGATTGTTTGTATTGTGTTTTTTAATAGTATTCAATTTTCACTAAAAAATCAATAAGAACCAAAAGCCAGGAATAAAGTCACTACTCTTCTTAATCCTTCCAAGATTAGTGAAGAGCCTTAACCAAGATCTTATTAGCACAGAACCCACTTACAAAGGTTTGTAAGACCAAACATTTAGTATTTAACACCACAAAAGTGACTTAGTAATAATGCACAAACCTAATAGTCAACCCAACATGATTCATCATCTATCTTTGGCCAATAAGAAAATTCCCATACAATGGGATATCTATCAGGAAATTCATGAGAAAATATTTACAATTAGGGATAGAAATAGGCCAAGTTAAGATAGGCTTTGGTCAAATAGGCCTAGACCTGTAACATGAATTTAAAGTCAGGGTCTGAGTCTAAACCTGTATATAGGCTTTTATTTAGGCTCAATCCTAAGCTTTGAAGGCCTAAATCCTTTTTAAAGACCTACTTACAATGCAAGCCTTTTCACATCCTTGAAAATTGTAAGTAGATTTTAAGCCAACTAAAACTTATGTAGGCTTTTAGTAGGCTTTAAGGCCTAAATACTTACAAGTCATAGCTTTTAAATAGGATTTGAGCCTATTTAAAATCTACATAAAATTGAAATAAAATATGAGGGGGTGATGAGAACCAATTATTAAGAGTTATTTCTTATCATTTTAAGGGTCATTTATAGGTTTATTGACTTAATTTGTATACATTATGATTACTTTGTGATTTAAGGCATTGCATTAAAAGGTGTTTTAAAATGGGCGTTTTTGGTCATCATTTCACTTAGTTTTCTGAGTACCTTGATTTTCAAGTTTAATGATATTACAAGAGTTTAAATTTGTTTGTAGTTACTTGGAACACATTTAAAGACAAAAAACACCAAAGAAGGCCCTAAGAAGTAAAAAATAGAAACTAAGGACCAAACTGGAAAGAGCTAAAAAATTTTAGGGACTAAATCACAAAGTCTAAAAAATGGGCTCTATGTCTGTTAGCCATGGAAAAATGTATAGCGACAAAAAGTCACAAATTTTGGTCCAAAATAGTTTTAGATCCAACTTAATACCGATTTTCTCACTTGAGCATGACATCCTAATATTCATTACAATTGGTGAGGAACCCAAGCTTACGCACCACCATTCACTCTCAAACACTCTCCAAGACTCCACCTTGCTCTCACTTAATCTCCTTCACCGTTCTTCACTTTCACACCTCCATTTTATCCATGACACTCATCTCCTTCAGCGTTCTTCATTTTCACACCTCCATTTTATCCATGGTTATTGTGTTGATTAAGATGGTGGTGACAACACTAACTCCAATGCGTGGATAGGCTCTTCCTTTGCTCTAGGTGATGATTGAATATGGGTAGAGCTCATTTGTGATGCATAGGGAAGTTTCTTTACCATTTCCACTCTCTCTTTATACTTATGATTCCAAGATCAAGGTTTTGTTTGTATTTTGAGACTTTAATTAAGGTTTAATCTTTGTTGGTTTGGTTTATTATAATTTGGATTAGTTGATGTAGATTTTTATGCTTTAATATATGATTATATATGTTTCCTTTAATTTCATCAATATTAATGTTACTATTTGGAACCAATTGCATCAACCATTCTTAAATTACACATTAGGAGAGCTTTACAATGTTTTAATTAATGAACTTTTGTTTATGGTTATTTTATTTTTAATAATTACTCAATGTATTTTAACAATAACATTGAAATGTTAATTTTTCTTAGAATACTTGTCAAAAAATGATACATTCTGAGGCGCAGAAAATAAGTGGTGGTTAATTATCTCATTTGGATAGAAAAAAACTATTAGAGAGGAAGATATGTGTGACTGGAGAACAAGCGATCACATTCCTATGATCTACCTAATAGTTGAGAAACAGGTAAAAAAAGAAGAAAGAGGAAAGTGTATGGTCATAAGCATTAACAATGCTACACATTCCCTATTAACGTATGACAGAAGTTCACCAAAATCAGCTGTGATCTTAAGCAGAATACCAGGGGAGACAAAAGAGAAAATCATGTCCCATAAGGCATCTTGGGACAGTGAAACTTCTTCAATGATTCAGGGCATGTTTTAATATTAGTTGCCAACAAGATTGTGAGACTTTCAAGAATAAGCAACACATGCTTATCTGATGAAAATGTGGTTCTGGAACATCTAAATGCTGCACCAAACACATTCTCAAGCATTTTTTTTATACCATACTCACCAAAGCACCATGAAAACTTTGCATTCCCACAGAACTTTAAACATATGTCATGACCCAAGTCTCTACTGGATCAGTAGAAAACTGATCAAACCAAGCAGATTATTCCTTAATCTCACGACACATAAAACAAATAATAAAGGGGTTCCACCTTATGTGGTTCGTGAGCCAGCAATATGTCATTATTATTATATTGCTGTTACCTTAGAATTAGGAGTATATTTCCCCCAAGAACTACAAGACATTTTTACCTTTGGATGAGGAGGAAATTGGCTTCTTGGAAATGTGTGTGGTAAGATTTTGTTATGTAATTGATAAAATGAGAGTTAGTTAGGGGAGGTTAATGGGTAGTTAGTTAATTGGGTTTAGGAACTATAGGCTATAAACTAGCACAATAGGGTTTATTGTATTCAGCTTTTGGAATAATAGATTGAGCCTCTCTCTGTTCCTCTCTTCCTTCCTCGTCTATTTCTCCCCTATTTTGCTCTGTTTCTCTCTCTTTCCAATGTCTCTTACACAACAGAGTTATAAGCTAAACTTGCTAGCTTGGATTTTTTTGGAAACAGTCCTAATAATACATTTAAGATTTTCATATGTATTGGATTCATTGGAGCTCAAGTCAGAGTAGTAGCAGCCAGGAAATTCAAAACTACGGGTAATTTTATTATCTATCACATGTATGACTGGCATATCCTTTGTTTCTTTGCTCGCAGGTTCAGCTGAAAATGTTAGTTTAACCAGTGATGTTGCTATCAGTTGCCTCAAAGTTGCCATCTCATACTCCCATGGTCATACTCATTCTATAAAGAGAACAGCTGCCATGATATTTCTGTTACTTCTTGCTTGGCCTCAGGTTCCTTTTGACTTTGACTTGACTTCAGATTTAATTGCTTTCTGCCTGCCTGGTGTTGCCCATATTTAAGCATTCAGATTCTTCCTTGGCTGGTTGATTATCACATTAACCAGTTTCCCTACATTGCACATACACAAAGCTTGAATTTGAAGGCTATGAGACTAGTTGATAAAATAAACTGGCCCCTTTATCATTCTCTTGTTGTTGCACTTGCTGGAGAATTGGTAAACATTATTTACTTGCGAATTTAGTTTCCATTATTTTTCTTTAACATGTTTATCTTGTAAGAGGTGTAAACCTTTGGTTAGAAAGTCAGGTATGATGTTGGGGATTATAATAAAATTGATGGACCATGATCTACCAACTTGAGCTTTTGGAGTAGAAATAGTTCACTGTGGTACTAAAGCTTCTTTGACCAAGTGGTCAAGAGTTTGATCCAGCATAATTAAATTAATTTCAGCACAAAGTATGTGTTCTGTAATAATAATATCGTAAATGACACAGTAAGGAGTTATTAGAGTTAGTTAAGTGTAAGGAGTTGTAAGAGTTCAACTCTATTTCTTGTAAACTTTGCTTACCTGAAGAATACTTAGTTGACACATATATTAGAGGAATACGAGGGGATTACATAGGCCCAATTCATTTACTCAAGCCTAGGACCATGTGCAAAGCTTGAAGTTTAGGCAAGAATGCAAGAAATCACTCTGCAAGGCAAGGCGAGAAGATGTATGTAAAGGGTGGGAGTTACGTGACTTTGGGGATGAATTCCATTGCACCTTTTCATTTGAACTCACACCCTACAAGAATTCTCTAGTGGGTGGTGGGTCTCAACAAAAAGAGAAGACAACTTCTTTGGGGACTAAATGTCTCTCTTGCCCCCGAGAATTCTTCTAAAACCACGAAGACATTGAGTATAGAAGAGGAAGCTGACCATTGAGCCAAGAATTTGTGCCTCTATTGCCATGTGAAGTTCTCCAAGGATCATAAATGCATACTACGTCAGAAGATGCAGCTTCATTTCATTGATTTTGAAGATGAGAAAGAAGAAGATATTGTACTTGAAGAAACTGAGAGTTAAAATGAAGAAAAATCATTTATTTCTCTGCATGTCGAAGGGGTAGATAGTGCAGATTCTATGAAGGTACAAGGGCATGTGGGGAAGTGTGTAGTGCTGATTTTGACAGACAATGGCACTACCCAAGTTTACACCTTGTTGTATTTCCTCTTATGATAGCACTGTGTGTTTGATGGCAAAGTAGGCCATCTGTTGGGAAAAGCTGACAGGGTTTAACTGATATTACTCTTCTAGAAAAATAATCCAAGCCAATGTTACTCGGGAACATAAATATTATGATGTGTAAGAATAGGAAGAATGAGGAAAGAATGGGAAAAGGGTAGGAGAAGAGAGAAGAGGAAAAGACAGGAGAAGAAAGATGAGAGAGAGAGAGAGATTCGGAGAATGTTGAATCTAAATAATACTTAGACAAATCAGTTCAATTCTGAAGTTCTGGACTGGGATTGCAGTTCAATTCTGAAGTTCTTGGATACTGAGCTCAAATCTCTGAATGCAAAACTTATTGTTTACATATTTTGGAAGTTGCTTACTGCACTAGTATTAGCGATGCCTTTTGACATTTTACAGGTTAGAAATTCCTTGTATTATTTATTTTTTGCCTATAATAAATGTTGGTGTTGGAGACTAGAGAGTTAGTTCTTCATTTCTTATTAGTCTTGGACATAGCTGAACTTTCTATGTTTTTGGTTAATTGTGACCATACATATGAGGCAGGATGATAATCTTAAGTGGGTCAGCTGAATTAATGATCTCTTTGTATGTTTTACAGACTCAAAATTCAAGCATGCTTTTCATGAACATCTCCATTATTACCTGGTGGCTCAATGCAAGATATCACATCCCTTTTATCCAAGTTTTTCAGAGGAAGGTACTTTTAACTTTTTCCTATTTGAATTGACACTTCATGAGCTTAGACAATTATCTACCAAGTACCAACTGATGTTTTGCTAGATTGAATATTTGCCTTTTGACTTTTTGACATGATTGCTATCATTTGAATATTTTAGAATATGCAATCATTTTTCTTTCTTTTAGATTTCCCCTATTTTTGTATCCGAGGAGTAATTGATTGCCTTTAAATACCAGTGATCACTAATTGGTATTTCCACAGTTGGCAATTCCTTTAATTTTTGTTATTAAAATAAGGGCTTGAATAGAAATCATTTGGCATGTTCACGGTGGCAATTCCAAAATTTTTTGACTTAATATTGTGCCTTGATTTGCTGTCACAACATTCAGTTCTAACTTCTCATTTTTATCTGTAGGAAAGTCTAAATGCCCTTCTAGTTTTATCTTATTTTTTTCCCATTTCAAATATTTCTTTTGTTTGGCAACTGACCATCAAGTGGAATCAGTCTAAGCTCCTGCCATCCACAAACTCGACAGTCTATTTTTTTTTTTTTGTCTTATAGTGTGGAATTTATGAAACTTTACTGATTGTGTGTGGATGAATGTCACTAAAGTGTCTTTGCCTATATATGTACTAGAATGTCTTTGCATACACATCGATTGAATGCTAATAATATCTCATTTATAGATTCATTCAATTTGTAGTTTAAGTGGTTTTTTTCTAGTTTAGTGAAACCTTAGTGTTTTAAATTCATTTATTTTCTTGGTTGTTATATATGGTGCGAGTGTATAGACAATCTGGAGAACAAAACTGATGTATATTCATGTTTCTGTTTGTTAGGATATATACATGGGGGAAGGGAATCAAAGCATTAATGATGTGAGCTTAATATACCGGGATTATAATGAATTCTAATCAATAATAAAATCAAGGCAATACAATCTAATCCCTTAAATCTCTCTATTCCTATAATTTTGGTTATCTACACTTCCCATTAAGTTAGATTATAGATATCATATATGTCCAGCTTGCTAATGAAGCATTTGAACTTTTCTTTTCCTAATGCCTTTGTGAGTGCATATGTTTGATCTTTTGAGGGGATATATTTGAGTTCAATGGTTCCTTCATTAATCTTATCTTTGATAAAATGCTTATCAACTTCTAAATGTTTCATTCGATTATATTGAACTAGATTGTGAGATATATTTATAGCTGCCATATTGTCAGAATTAAGTGTAATGGGCAAGTTTGTAGATAGTTTCAATTCCTCTAGCATTCGCTTTACCTAAATTCCTTCATAAACTCCAAGTGCTACAGCTCTGAATTCAGCTTCATCACTGCTCCAGGCTACTACATTTTACGTCTTACTTCGCCATGTAACCAGGTTTTCCCACACAAAGGTGAAGTATCCAGAGGTTGAGTTTCTGTCCTCTTAGTTACCTGCCCAATCAACATTAGTAAATATTTTTGTAGATCTTTATTCTGACTTTCTAAATAAAAGACCATATTCTAGTGACCCTTTCAAATACCTAAGAATTCGGTAAACATCATTCAGGTGCTTTTCCTTTGGGTTGTGAGAATATTGACTTACTACACTGACTATGAAGGAAATGTCTAGCTGAGTATGTGACAAGTAAATCAGTTTTTCCACGATACATTGATATCTTCGGAGATATACTTCTTTTCCTAGATCTTCATCTTCCCTTAGTTTATCAATTCTTATGGGGTATTACTGGGTCTACAGCCAACATTTGTGTTTCCTTCAAAAAATCCATAATGTACTTTCTTTGTAAGATATAAATTCCTATCTTTGACCTGACGACCTCCATCCTAAGAAAGTATTTCACATGTCCCAAATCTTTGACCTGAAAGTCATAGTTCAATACCCTTTTAATACATTTAATTTCCACAAAATCATTCATTGTAAGGACAATGTCATCCATATATACTGCTAGAGTGACTATTTTCCCTTTTACGTATCTGAAGAACAAAACATGGTCACTCTAACTTTGAGTATATCACTGTTTTCTCAAAACACGGGTGAATCTTTCAAACCCTGCTCGAGGAGACTGTTTGAGCCCATATAGGGATTTTGAGTTTGTAAACCTGATTTTCCTTCTTGAAAACCTTAGAGGTAGCTTCTTGTAGACTTCTTCTTTTAATTCCCCACTCAAGAATGCATTTTTATATCCATTTGATGTCGCGGCCAATCTAGGTTTGCTGCTAAGGACAACAAGATTATGATAGTATTCAATTTTGTCACTAGAACAAACATCTCCATATAGTCCATCCTATATACATGTGAGAAACCTTTCGTAACTAAACATGCATTGTATTTGTCTAAATTCCCATCAACTGTATAATTTGGTGTAAAAACCCATCTATAGCCTACTGGTTTCTTTCCTTTAAGTAGTTCAAATGAGAGATGAAAGTACCATAGTAGGAGGCAAGGGCCTTATATGAAACAAACCTCTCAATGGGATGTTGGGTACATGTCTTGGGTTGTTTTCGCAATACAATGGGTAGCTCAAGGTCATCTTGTGTGGGCACATCTTTCCTTGCTTCTTCTAGGCCTATTTCTAGTTGAGTCATGAGTTGTATCATTTGGCTAAGGAGCCTTATCTGTCATGTGTTGACTTGTGTAGGTTTTTATGGAGATTTGAAGTATTGAAAGTTGAGAAAAAATAAAGCCTCAAAATAATATTAATCCTTGAATGAATGATAATATAAATAGGCCTTTATATAGACAAAAATATAAGCTAATAGGTTAAATTTAGAATCTATCATAATCTTCATATCTCATATTTATTCTTCTAAGATATGATAATTTAATATTCCAATCTAATCCTAAATAATATCTAAACTTAATTTTAGAAAATTAATTAAATAACTAACAAAACATAATATTAATTAATAATTAATTCTAAACTAGCATATCTCAACACTTTCCCTCAAGCTGGGACCTACTTGGATGTGAGCATCATCATTATAGAAGAACTAGAACTTTAAATCCTTAAACCAATAGTGACTACTGAAATCAAGTTGATTGGATCTTGAATATGGATCTTAAGACAAAGTTACGAACTTGACAAAGAACTTTCATAATGGAGGCCTAACAAGAACATTTGCAAGAGAGAAATTTGACGAATAATCATATGGACTAATCCTATAACCTATGAGATTTTGTGGAAAGAGACCCAAGTTATCATTTTCCATCATATGTATTATTCAAGAGCAACATGCTCATACAATCATAATAATCTAATTGAGTTTACACACTAATGTAACCTCATTTAAGGAAGATGAACTAATCCCATAATCTATGAAATTTTGTGAAAAGAGACCCAAGTTATCCTCTTCCACCATAGAGAAATTTGCTCATACAATCATGGTAACCCACTTGAGTTTACACACTAATCTAACCTCACTTGATATAGATGAACTAATCCCATAACCTATGAGATTTTGTAGGAAGAGACATAAGTTACCCTCTTCCATCGTAACCCACTTGGGTTTACACACTAATCTAACCTCACATGAGATAGATTAACTAATCTTATAACTAATAAGATTTTGTGGGAAGAGACCCAAGTTACCCTCTTCTATTGTAACCCACTTGGGTTTACATACTAATCTAACTTCACTTGAGGTAGATGAACTAATCCCATAACTTATAAGATTCTGTGGGAAGAGACCCAAGTTATCCTCTTCTATCATATATAACTAATCTTTACTTGAAGGCGTGCCTTCTTTTCGAGTTTGGACTTTTTCTTTTTCTTCTTCTTCTTCATCAAGATCTTAACTAAGATTTAATATTCCTACTTTGATACAATGTGGAGATTTGAAGGATTAAAAGTAGAGAAAAAATAAAGTCTCAAAATAATATTAATCCTTGAATGAATGATAAACTCATATTTGTAGTAATTTTTAGTGTGTTTAAAGTGAGTTTTATTATTAATTTTATCCCCATTTACCAATATGATAAGCAATTAATAAAATTAAAATAGAACAAGTGAAAATTAATTGATTTGATTTTAGTGATTAATTGGATAAATAATCTATTAAATTTATATTTTACAGTGATCAATCTGTCAGGAATTGGAAGACACGCAGCGGAAATTAATTTAAAAATTTTTCCATTCCTTGCTAGGATCTACCGTATGTGTTTAAGTCAAGTGGGAAGAAGTATTACCCTTAGTGTGCCTCAGCGACTTCCACAGCTTTCGGTCACGACGTTCACAGCTTCTCTCTGCGGCTCGTGCTCCCTTTCTGATCACAAGAAGTCGACGACTCAGGTCAGCTTCCTCTACTGGTATCCACACGAACAGCGTTCTAACCACGAACGACATGCTAGCGTCTTTTGTCCCTCCAGGGCTTTCTCAAGAGTTCGTCCTCTCCGTCTCTATTTCGGCAGTTTCTTATCTGCAAACCTTTTGCAGAGTCCCCTTCGGCCTTTCTGTGTTCTATATGTTTCTCTGTGTAAAACGCAGCTCCTAGAATCAGATATATAGGATGCTATGCGTTTTTCCTCTCTCAACCGAATTGGATTTTTGAAGTTAATCTTATATTAATTCCAAAATTAATACAATATCATATATTGTATAATTTTATAAGAAACTAATTAAATAAATAATATCAAATCCGTCCCACAGATTTAATTACCCATTTATTTAATTTTAAATAAAGATGAGACTAAACTATATTTGATTTATTCTCATAAATCAAATTTGAGATATCCTATCAATTTGAATTTCAAATTCAAACGTGATAGGGATTTAATTTATCCTTATAAATTAAATCTTATAAATATCTCTTATATGAGATATCCTATCAATTTGAATTTCAAATTTCAAACGTCATAGAGATTTAATTTATCCTTATAAATTAAATCTTATAAATATCTCTTATATGAGATATCCTATCAATTTGAATTTCGAATTTCAAATGTGATAGAGATTTAATTTATCCTCATATATCTCATATATACATATAATGTATATATACGAATATATATATATATATATACGAACATAAATATAAATAAATATATATACATCTATCCTGGATCATTCATTGAATCTGGACATGTCTTAGATTCAATGAATCTGGACATCATAGCTCGTGTTGGGCTATTTTGTGTGCGACCCTGTAGGCCCATATGAATTTGACAGTGGGCCATTTGTTATACTAGCCCACAAGTCGCAAGCGGTCTCTAGCAAGACATAACGACTACCCAAATCATATGAGGATCGATAAACGATGTAACCTTTTATACAACCATATCATGTCCCTTCTGTCACGCGATATTTTAGTCATGGATGAGGCATGGATAATGTCATCCTCCTATTTCTGACCGTTACTTTCTCGATCCCTAAGTAGTCTGACTATAGAAATGGAACTACCTTTCCATTACAGTATGGCCATACATTTCTCAGACCCACTCATCGAGGGGCCCAGTAATATCTCTCTACGAATGTGAGGGACAAATTCCATCTTGACCATTCACATTCCTCCGCATGAAAAACCACTAAGGCCGAACATAGTCTTTATGATCACTCGGTCAAAAGTGACTTTTGACTAGGTCAAAGCTGAGCGTTTTGTCATGTAGGAATCCATGATGATCTCAGGTCAAAGGGCGTATTGACATGATTTGTATATGAGAGAAGCTTATGACGTTACCCATGCAGTTCTCTCATAGCGGGTCGATCCAGCACCTTATACTCTTACATGTGCTTATGACTTTGATTTATATCTCTATACATCTTCAAAGTCATACTGGTCTTATTTCATCTGTGCTCCCGCATAGATGATCAACCAGGGACATTTAGGATAATATCATGAATTATCCAAGGATAATCATCATAGTAAACATGCAAATAATATGATAACTCAATTAATAAATTCATAAATCAATAATGTTCATAAGACAATGATTGGCCCCTAGGGCACGATTTCCAACACAATCAGCATATTAGACCAATTGATAACTGGATATTGAAGCATGTGCTGGAGAAAATGCCAACAGAAATCACATGAGAAAATATATTACAAGTTGCACGTGCTTAGCTGAAAAGGAGTACAAATCAGTCATGTGCTGCACAGAGAATGAAATGAAATGGCATTGCATGTGAATAAAGATTGCATGGGCTATATCACATGGAAATTGAGAAGTTATTAACAGAAGCAAGTGGTGGACCCACTCATGTGCTATAACAAAATTAGTCATGTGCTGAGTCCAATTCAGATATGTCACCTCTCTTGTCATTCACAGATCACATACTATTCACATGTCTCAACTCATCAACTAATTTTGTTACCTCACACATTCCACACATGCTCTCACGCCATTTCAACTACCCTTCACATCTTGCCACACCTATATATACACACCATTATCATATCATTTGGAGAGCGGATTCCAGATAGTCATTCACGCCTAAACCACTTGCATTTTTAATTTTACCTTCATTCCACCACACCACATCATTCTCCATTTCTATTCTGCAACTTTCCTCTGTTCTAGACAATAGAACCAGAGGAAAGTGTAGTTATCATCTTCATCTTCTTCCACATTCATCATGTCTACTGCTGTATTTTCTGTTGCTACTGAAGTTCAGATGGTAATGTAAGGCTAAGCTGTTGTGCTCTCTTGGAGAAAATTTTAACCTGAATCGTTGAGCTAAATAGGGAGTTCATTGTGTCTTTAATCCAGATTTGATTGTATCGAGTTGATGTAGTTATTTCTGGTTTATTGATTCAATTGGAGTTAGTAGAAGACAAAAAAGTAGGGAACTGAGTTGGATTTCTTATTTCTGCATTAATGATGCTTTGATTAATTTTTATCCTTGGATTGAGTTGGACATGCCTGTAGTTAATTATAGTAATTATAAACAGAGTATAATTGTATTTCTTAATTCATCTTCTTCTATCTATGAGTTTAATGATTCATAATCTCTTTTAATGTCTGCGAGTTGTAGCTTTGATTGAGATTTAGCTAGCGAGTTGTTAGCTAACATATTCTAATTCAGCTGATTAACTTCTCATATTTTGTGGATAATGAAGCTAAGGTAATCTCCAAGGGAACACACTTGTCATTCATTTATCTCATCATCATAAACACTTAAAAGTATAAACAATAGCATAAGATTTACTTTCAGAAATTAGATAAAATCTCATCAAACACCATCTCTTTAACTTGTTAATTTCTGGCTCATTAGATTAATTAGGAATCTTAACATCCATCTAGGCTCATTGTAAATCAACCTAGGTTAGCCTCCACTTACTATTGGTTAGTTTTGTTTTGTTTGATAATTAGAAAAATAGTTACCAATAAATGAGAATACAAATAGGCCTTTATATAGGCAAAAATATAAGCTAATAAGCTAAACCTAGAATATATTATAATCATAATATCTCAGATTTATTCTTCTAGTATATGATAATTTAATATTCAAATCTAATCCTAAATAATATCTAAAATTAATTTTAGATAATTAATTAAATAACTAACGAAATATAATATTAATTAATAATTAATTTTAAACTAGCACATCTCAACACTCCCCCTCAAGTTGGATATACAGCTTGAATACTTGTGCTTCTCAATAGTTTTACCCCACTTGTTTGTGTCTCCCTTGAATTGGTGTTATCTTGACTCTTAGGTATGGGTGTTGGGTCAATTATGAAGAGAACTTCAAGATCTGAGTTCCTAGGCAGTTCAGGTTTAGATTGTGGCCGAGTAATGGGTTAGACTTTGGCTCAGGTTGTGATGTCTAAAAATACATTTAGTTATCCCCTGAATTGTACATGGAGAGTAATAAGGGATGGTTTCATGAAAGGTGGTGTCACAAGTGAGGTAGAGGCATTTGGAGATGGGGTCATAACATTTATACCCTTTATGTGTCCCAGCTTGTCCTAAAAAAATGCACTTGGGGGCTTTAGGTTCTAGCTTGGAGGTTTGATGAAGATGGACATAGGTGGTGTACCCGAATACTCAAAGGGGAAAAGTGTTTTCTAGGTAAGGATGATTAAAATGGGCTATAAGACCTGTAATGGTGTGCAGAAGGAGAGTGGTTTGTTAGACATATGGTTGATAAGAAAGGTAGCTTGTAGAATTGCTTTACTCCAGTAAAATGAGGGGACATTGCTACTAAACATTATGGCTCTAGCTGTCTCAAGGAGGTGACAATTTTTTCTCTCAGCAATGCCATTTTATTGAGGACTATGAGGACAGAAACTTTTATGTATAATGCCATGGTCAGTCAAGAAGGTGGACAGTGTTTAATTGAAGTATTCAGTCCCATTGTCAGTATGAAGGATCTAAATCTTTTCATGAAATTGAGTTTGAATCATGTTGTAAAACTTAAAGAAACTTTGCGGTACTTGGGTTTTATCATTTGAAAGAAATACCCAACATACATGATTGTGATCATCAATGAATGTTATAAACGACTTAGATTGGGTGTGATTTGGGACATAGGATAGACCCTATTAGTCGTTAAGGATTAGTTAGAACAGTTTAGATAGACGGTAGGAAGTACTAGGAAACATAGTGCGGTGGTGTTTGGCAATTTCACAAGAGTCAAATGAAAATTGAAAGGTTTTTTATTATTGCAAATGGAAGGAAGCATAATAGTCATGTAATGAAAATTAGGATGTCCTAATCGCTGATGCCATAATTCTATTTCACTAGTCTGAGGGAGAGACACGACCTTACAAGATTAGAAAGGCCAATTATCACGATCATTCAGATAGTATAGCCCCTTAAACTCCTTAGCAAAGCCAATTTTCGTCCACGTGGACAAATCCTTAAAAAAACAATGAGTGGCAGAAAAATTATCATGACAGTGCTTATCTCGAGCCAATTAGCTAACATAACACAAATTGCACTTTAAATTTGGAACATGTAGGACCACATTCAATGTTAAAGAATTAGTGACTCTAACTTTTCCAATACCCTCAACAACAGATATGGAAGCATCGGCAATTTTTATAGTAAGCTGAGATTTGGTAGGGATATAGGTAGTGAACAAGGAATGATTATCAATCATGATCTGAGGCACTTGAGTCAACTATCCAAATAGGGCAAGAATTCATACCTTTAATGGTAGCTAAAGCTTTAAAAAATTTACCTCATTGAACCACACTAGCAGTAGACTGCTTCTTTTCTAGGCTGCCAACCTTTCTAAAATTAGGGTCAGCTGGTCTGTCACTGTAGAGGAAGGAGAAGCCATGTCATCCTGCTTAGTCACTTCAGCCACATGTCCTCATGGTTTACCTTTCTTTGACTTCTAATCAAGAAGCTTTCCATGAATATCCCAACATGTCTCCTTAGTATGCCCTATTTTCTTGCAATGTTCACAAGTAGGGTAATCCGAGTAGCACTGAGCATTAGTATGAGTCACAAGTCTAGAGGCTTCAATCTGTGCTGCGCATGGTGGGTTTTGGAGTATAACCTGCCTATGAGATTCTTCAAACCTTAGGGTGGCGAATGCATCTCGGACGGAAGGCAGTCACACACCAAGTTGAGTCCAGCGAGCAACTCATACAAGCGTTCCTCCTCCTTTTCTTTCTTGTTATTGCCAGTGTCACCGGCACACTTCCAAGTTATGTCCTTCAGTTGATTGAGTTCCTACCACAACACCATTTTTTTCCAACCTGTACTTGTTCAACGATTGACTTCCCTATTTTGCCTGCCACAACTGTGATCGAAGGTCAAAGATTACAGAGGAGTTAGCCTTATTATCATAGGAATCTCTGACGGTATCCCATATTGCTTTAGCCGACAATAGGAACATGTAACTCTTTTTGATGCTCGGTGCCATAACGTTGATGAGCCACGATGACACCAACGAGTTATCGAATTGCCACCTCCTCTGTATCTGAGTGTTGGCAACTGCAAGAAGCTCAATTGTGATGAAGTCGAGTTCGTCTCGACTATCGATGGCCAGTTTCATTGACTGTGCCCATTGCATATAATTCTTCTCGGACACCAGCACTGCCAATGACCCTTCCATATTAACAACTTTCGAGGACCCATGCCTGGGTACTCCCTTGGTGTGATTGTGCAATGCCATAGATGAGACAGACGCCGCGTCCCAGGTTTATTATGATACCATGTGAGTGTATATGCAATCTGGAGAATAAAATAGATGTATATTCATGTTCTTTATGCTGGGATATTGTTGAGAAGTATAAGTATTCAAGCTGTAGATCCAGCTTGAGGGGGAGTGTTGAGATGCGGTAATTTATAATTAATTATTAATTTATTATATTTGTTACTTATTTAAGTAATTATCTAAAATTAAGTTTAGATGTTATTTAGGATCATATTTGAATATTAAATTATCATATCTTAGAAGAATAAATCTAAAATATTAGAATTATAATAGGTTTTAGGTTTATGATATTAGCTTATACTTTTGCCTATATATAGTCCTATTTATATTCTCATTCATTGAAAGGATTAATAATATTTTGATGTTTTATTTTTCCTGTACTTTTAATCCTTTAAATCTTCACATGATATCAAAGTAAGAATATTAAATCTTGGTTAAGGTCTTGATGAAGAAGAAGAAAAAAGTTAAACCTGAAGAGAAGGAACACCTTCAAGTGAGTTATGATAGAAAAGGGTAATTTGTGTCTCTTCCTATAGAATTTTATAGGTTATGATATTAGTTCATCTACCTCAAGTGAGGTTAAATTAGTGTGTAAATCTAAGTGAGTTACCATGATTGTATGAGCAAGTTGCTCTATGATGGAAGAGGATAACTTGAGTCTCTTCTCACAAAATCTCATAGGTTATGGGATTAGTTCATCTCCCTCAAGTGAGGTTAGATTAGTGTGTAAACTCAAGTGAGTTACTATGATTGTATGGCATGTTGCTCTTGAATAATACATATGGTGGAAGAGGATAACTTGAGCCTCTTCTTATAAAATCTCATAGGTTATGGTATTAGTAAATATGATTCTTATCAAGTTCCTCTATTGCAAATATTCTTGTCAAGCCTCAATATGGAAGTTCTTCATCAAGTTCACAACTTTGTCTTAAGACCTAGATTTAAGATCCAATTAACTTCAGTTCAGTAATCATTATTGGTTTAAGGATTCAAAGTTATACTTCTTCTATAATGATATTACTCATATCTAAGTTGCCTCCCAGCTTGAGGGGGAGTGTTGAGAAGCATAAGTATTCAAGCTGTAGATCCAACTTGAAAGGGAGTGTTGAGATGTGGTAGTTTAGAATTAATTAATATTATGTTTTGTTAGTTATTTAATTAATTATCTAAAATTAAGTTTAGATATTATTTAGGATCATATTTGAATATTAAATTATTATATTTTAGAAAAATAAATCTGAAATATTAGGATTATAATAGATTTTAGGTTTAGGCTATTAGCTTATATTTTTTTTCATATATAAAGATCTATTTGTATTCTTATTCATTTACATGATTAATAATATTTTGAGGCTTTATTTTTCCTCTACTTTTTAATCCTTCAAATCTCCTCAGATATATACACGGGGGAAAGGGAATCAAGGCATTTAAAGATGTGAGTCTGATATCCCGAGATTACAATACAATCTAATCTCTTAAATCTCTCTACTCCTATAATTTCGGCTATCTACATATGGTCATGGTTGTATTCCTAGAAATGTTTGCATCTGCTTAATCTTTTGCTGGTCCGTAGGTGTTCCTGTTGAAGTCTGTGGTTGAAAGTCTTCAGTGCTTTGCATTTCTTTGTAGCCTGTCACAATAAAGACGTCAATTTGAACTTCCAGCTGAGTTTCCTTCAGTTCTTGTTCCATTGGCTAGTGATAACCAGGTACGGTTTTCCCCCTTGATTCCAAACATTTGGAGGTGCTTTTCCTTTTTCTACCATCCTTTCTTTTCATTCTGTAAAAACATGATCATCAACAAATTGTTTTCTTTCATATTGTAATTTCAGAAGCCTGTGCCACTTCCATTTGTGCTGTTCTTTTCCCTTTTCTTTTCTTTTACATTTGCCAAATTGATTCATTTGCATTGCCCCTCATTTTCAGGATACTAGGATTGCGGCCATGAACTGCACTGATGGGCTATGTGTCTTGTGGTCACATCTTGAACGTTCTGGAAGGAGAAATGATATTGTACCATCAAAATAATTGGATCCTGCCATACATGTCAAATGTTACCTTGTTATTTTTAAAGTTTTCTTAAACTGGTAAAAACAGGGAGCAATGCAACATGGAGCCATTTTCTGGGTGAACTTTTGGGGTTGATAGATCAGCAAAAAACACTAATATTGTCTGACGAGAGATTTCTTCCTTCAATGTTTGCATCTATGCTGGACTCAGCCTGTCACAACATCTTAGCACCCCAAAATATTGGAAACATGTATTTTTATATTTCTACCTTATTATTTATATATTCCCCATTTTCATCAAAGTTCTGTTTTCTTTTGGCCAAAAAAAAAAAATCAAAGTTCCTTTTTCATCTAACAAATGTTATTATGACCATGTTCATACGATAGAACCATCTCCTAACATGTTGGTAGACTTGCTAATCCTTAGTACATTTATAGTGAGATATTTTTTGCCCCATTTCCTTGCTTCATAATTATCCCATGTGGATGGATGCTTTTAGGCCCCTATTAGGAAAAGGTCGGCCCTTATTTTCTTAATTTTTTAATTTATTTTGGTTATTTGTCAAGACTCAAAATCCCTAGGGCACTCTTAGTTTTAGTTCTTTAGCGTTAGTCTCTTAGAAGGCTGTAGAAGCAGCCACTTACAAGATGCAACAGTAGTATTATGGATGATGATTGAGAATTGGTTGTGGAGTCTTATTTTTACGAATTATGAGTAATAGTATGTTTGGACTTTGAATTGTTGTTTGAATGGTCTAAACTATGAGTTTATGTTTACATTTTAATTTGTAATACTGGATTATTTATATGCATTTTATTTTTGTTTCCTAAAAAGAATAAAAAGGGCTTAGGGGTTACAAGGCTGGACCTTAAAGAGTTGTGCATATAAGGTCTTTTAGGCCAGCCCTGATTCAGCTTTGACCCTTGAAAGACAGGTCCTCATTGACAGCTCAACTTTAATCTGAAAATTGCATTTGAAGAGCAAATAATTGAGGCGTGAACTATAGAAACTAGTTTGAGTGGTTGAATGTGTTTGATCATTGGGAAGTACTACTTTATTGTGATTCCAGTTGCAGCATTTAGGGAGACATCCTAGCTCCTGGTTACTTAAGTTTATGCCTGAGAGTAATAGACGACTCGCCCTGCCCGACCTTAGTATCGCCTAGAAAGAAGGGAGACTTCGCCCTAACTTTGGATCGTGGATGAAACCAACCCCTTTCTAAAAAAATCTTGTACCAAAAAAAGGTTTAAGTGGTTGAAATGTCAATTTTGGGTTTTCGGTGTCAACAGAAAATGTGTCATTTAGGTTGTTGGTAGTTCTTTTTGCTCAAGGGTAAGAATAGAACTTCTGTTAGTCAATTGTACTCTTTTCTTTCCCTTTTATAAGATACAAACAACTGAATAACGTCTGAAAAGTTAGTTAAAATTAGTTAAAGACAATAAATATATAAAAATTGTAACTTTTTTCCAAAAGTACCCATTTATGGAAAAGGTGGGTGGTAGAGAGAATGATTAGAGAAATAGATGAGAAAGAATGATTGGGTAAAAAAGATGAGAGAGACATGTAATTAATTGAAGGTAAAAATAGAAAAATGCATTAGACATCTCTAAAGTGTATCTTATAAAAAGAACATGCCCATTCATCATATTGTATCGTATAAAAAGGAACGGAGGGAGTATATTTCTTTTGAACACTCACTTTAGTATTGTCTTTTTGTAATTTATCATGCATTTTCATAATGATTAACTATGTCAAGTATTCTTTATAATTTAGGAATAATTAATATTCAAATCTCAATAATTTCACCTTATTTTTAATTAGGTCATTGTAGTTTCTTCCTTTCTATTGGGTCCTTATATTTTCCTCAATGATAGGTATTGGTCCCCATACTCATAATTTGAAAGAAAACGAAGTTATTAGCTGATGATGTGGTTCTCACTCAGCATATTGCTAGATTAATTTTGCCCTATGCATCTAAAAAAAATCAAAATCAATCAAAATACAGATTTTGTAAACATGATACCTTTTTATTTTTATGTTGGTATTAAATAAATTTTATTCAATCATTTTATTTTTAAAGTCTCTTATTTTGTATTTTATGTCAATTTACATATTGTTTAGTCAATATTCATATCAATCCTAATTAATAAATTATGAGCATAGGGACTAATGTGTATACTTGAGGAAATTGTAAGGGCCAAACAACAAGAAAAAACTATAGAAACTTGGTTAAAAATAAGGTGAAACTAGTTAGGCTGACTGATTAATTTTCCCTATAATTTATAAAGGGTTGTTGCTAGGTATAAGGGTTTTGATACTTGGTGTGGAATTTGAAGGTTTTCTTAGTTATCAGCTTTTTCATTGACTAGAAGGCAAGGATTATGTTTTTTGTGGTTAATGGCTAAGTTCCAAAATTTAATGATTAGAAGAATAGATCTAATGTCCGTAGGCCTTGGCTTCAGGTCCTATGAATGATTATTTCAGTTGATATTCATATTCCGTGTTGTTTGTTTGCTTACCATTATTTTTTATTTCTTCTGTAGTGAAGCACACCTCTTCCCTCTATCAAATTCTTATGTACTCGAGTTAAAGCGGGGAGAATCACTGCCAAGGACAACCTTTGGTTTTACCTGGCCTCCTTTTTTGTTTTGTGGGGAGGGGGATATAGTTTATTTCAAGGCACTTTAATATGGTTATTTTGACACTTACGTTAGTCATATTGGTCTGATGGGAGATCAAGTTGAATAGGGTTATTTTGTTTTGCTCAAGGGTGATAGGAACTGATCAACTACACACTCAATGTATAATCATTGTTGGTCTTTTTTCTTTTTCACATTAAATAGTTGTTTGAAATTACTAATTTTCATTTTCTTTCTGTGCCTAATTTTTTTCTCCAGATTTTATCAGCCTACAAAAGATAAAATTCTTGGCTTCATTATGGGTTCTGCTTTGAAACTCACAAACTATGGCAAGGTTTGCTATCTTTTCTAGACTGTTTCATGCTTTGTTTTTACATCGAATTTGCGTTCTTGATGAAATTTCCATATCTTCAAAAGTGTTTCTATACTATTATGCGTATTGCTTTAACATAATCTTAAGAAAGCAATTTGTATTTTTACCTTGACGTTTCTTGCAGCTGAAGATTTTATCCTTGCTCAAGGAAATTGGAAAAGGCATTGTGTGTTAAAGAAGTTGTGTCACTGTTGTCCATAATTTTGAATAGGTGGAATCAATGCTTTTAATGTGCTAGATAAGTCCTCTCAGAAATTGTCAAGCCTTGAAATTGAAATACTATGCCTATTATTTGAGGTAAGGATAACCAGTTGCTTTTGCCTGAGGGCACTCTTCCATATGGAATTTGATAGAGCTGATGGGATCTGATTCCTACTATTGTGATAGAGCTGTGTAATGTCCTCTTCCTCTGGTGGAGATGATTTTGAAGATCATTTACTGACAGCTTTGCGGGTAAGCGATATAGTATTTCTACATTGGGTGTTTTGTTGTCTTTCATTTGCTTACATGCTCTTGCTGCTGCTTTGGTCAGTTGGATTCTACTACTTCTGGTCACGCTGCCTATGTACAGCCCAGTATAACCGTTCTGCCGAAACTTAGTTGTCAATTCTATGATGGGTTGAAGAATGAAGTAAAGGTACCAAGGAACCCTTTTCCATTCCAAATTATGTCATTGCCATCGATAACAACTTGATCAATTTAGGCCAATGTAAAATCAGATCGCATTTGGTCTCCTGGCTTGATGCATTAAATTTCAGCCAATGAACTTTATTAAATTTTACAGGAGCATTTGTTTCATGAGCTTCTGTTTTTGTGCTGTAATGCTAATGGTGATATACAAAGGGCTGCCAGAAAAGCCATATTGCGGTTAGATGTAAGTTCTTTTCTCATATATTGTTTAAATTTACTTATCATGTGTTCAATTTAGTGCACCTTTTATCATGTTAGTTGGTTAGTATGTCGGATTTATTATGTTGGTGCCTACCAGTATGATGCAGAACAGTTTATGGGAGCATCTGCATTCACATAATGAACTCAAGTGGTTGCCAATGAGACAATTTTTTTCCTGATAGATAATATTTTTGCAGAATTTAAGAACTTAAATTTTATGCCAATGTGATAAGATGTATAATGAATTTGGTAAATTAGTAGATATTACACAAGCAATGCTCTGTTCGGAACTGCTGGTATCCTAGTTTATAGAAATGCGCATTTGTGCGTGCATTATGAATTATGATTACAATCATGTACACATTTTTAATGTTGGTTTATTTGAAAATGGGATTTTTTAATAAGTATTTTCTTTTAAAACTGTTATGTAGCCAGCCGTGATCCGAGGGAGCATGTGGTTTTTTTGTGTTATGGATCTATTATATACTCTCTAATCCGTAATATAAAAACTAAATAATTAATTTATGGATGTTAAAAAAATTAGTCAAATTAGTTATTTGTAAGAGATGTATACTAGTTTTCCTAGAATATTCTTTCTAATGATGTGCATTATAATTACCATTAGATAGAAGTCTCTTTATTATATGCAATCAATATAGATATGTTGGGGAAAAATTATAAATTTGGGTGATAAAGTGGATCAAGATCTTATATTTAGGACAAAAATAAACCTATTGTCTAGCTCCTATATTTAGGATTGAGGTAGAATTTTTGTTTAGGTACTATATTCCCTTTTAATGTAGTGATATAATTCTTCAGCTTGTTGTTTTCACTGTTTTATAAAAGAAAAGTGAAAAAATTAAATGTGGTCTTTCTCTTGGTATTGCAGATTAGTTTCTCAACATTTGGCGACATTACTCAAAAGGGGAATTTGCATAAATATCTCAGAATCCAAGAAGAAAAAGAAACTAAGTGTACATGCAGAGGATGGCATATTTAGAAGCGAGAGTTCTTTCTATATCCTTACTTCTCTTCTCGATGTTTTATTACTGAAGAAAGACATAATGAAGAGGTTAGAAAATAATTGCTATTTATGGATCACCGACATAAATAGTATATTTGATTGTGCTATCTTCTCACTTTGATGGTTGCAGGCATATGCTTATAAGCCTTAAGCTTCTTAGTAAGATTCTTTCTAAGGAGAGGGTGAATGATGGTCTCTTCCAGGAGAAGGGCTTGACCCAACCTTCTTTAAGCGAGGACAACTTCGATGAAATATGTCATATTCATCAGACTTTGTTGGTAATCCTTGAGGATATAATCACATCTCTTGATAGCACTGCTGCATTGAAGGTTCGTTTTTATTCTTGATGCTTGACAGTTCAAGATATCTAACAGGGTATTAGGTCTGCCTGTTTTTGCCTAATTCAAATTTATTTTGCTATTTTTGTTCTCAGGAAAATATAACAAATGAAATTAACTCCAGTGTTCTGATAGAGTGTGCCCATTCTTTGACGGATGCAGTCACCCGTAACCATGTATTTTCTCCGCTTTCTGCTGCAGCTAAAGCTTTTCCTGAAGAAGTTTTTGGGCATATACTTGATATCTGTTGTAGGAGAATCAACTACCACGCAGGTTTGTTATTAAATGATTAAAACAACAGTAACAGCGAATAGGGTGATTGGATTATGGTGAACTATGCGGAAATTTAAAAGATTAAAAGTAAAAAAAAAAATTTTAAAATATTATTAATCTTTGAATAAATGAGAATATAAATAGGTATTTATATAGACAAAAAAATAAGCTAATAGGTTAAACTTAAAATTTATCATAATCTTAATATTTCATATTTATTCTTCTAAAATATAATAATTTAATATTTAAATCTGATCCTAAATAATATCTAAACTTAATTTTAGATAATTAATTAAATAACTAACAAAATATAATATTAATTAATTAATAATTATTATTAATTAATTAATAATTAATTCTAAACTACAATATCTCAATACTCCTCCTCAAGTTGGGTCTACAGCTTAAATACTTGTGCTTCTCAACAATCCCCTTAAGCTAAGAGGCAGCTTGGATGTGAGCAGTATCATTATAGAATAATCAGAACTTTAAATCCTTAAATTAGTAGTGACTACTGAACTGAAGTTGATTGAATCTTGAATCTAGATATTAAGATAAAGTTGTAAACTTAACGAATAACTTTTATGTTGGAAGCTTGACAAGAACATTTGCAGTAGGGAACTTGACGAAGAATTATATGTATTAATCCCATAACTTATGAGATTTTGTGGGAAGAGATACAAGTTATCCTCTTCCATCATATGTATTATTCAAAAGCAACATACTCATACAATCATAGTAACTCACTTGGGTTTACATACTAGGGGTATGCATGGGCAGGACAACCACATGCCCGGTGCCCTGCCTAAAAAATACATGGGTTGCATTTTGCAACGCGATGCCCTGCCCTGCCCGGTAAAAACCCTAACTATTTTGGGCCGGGTATGGGCGGGCTGGGCATACCTAAATCATAATACCCTGCTCATATTGTGAAAAAAAATCTGTAATTATGAACTTATAAAATAATACTATATTCATATATCTTCAAGAATTAAATAATATACAAAATTTACTAAAAATAAGACAATAAAAAGATAGTAATTAAAGATTTAAAATCCATAGTATATAAAAAAAAAATATTGAAGTTTAAGTAGTTTACAATTGTAACTTTGCATTAATCTCTCTAAAATTGACAAAGATGAAACATTTAAAAAAATATATGACGGTTACTATAGTTTAAAAAAATAAAGAAAGAAATCAATTTAGTTATAAATTTTAAATGATACATTTAACTACTTGACTACTCATATTTATAAAATTATCCTTTGATCATTAGTATCTATCATATTTATTCTATGTGAAATAATATAATTTATAAATTTTGATATATATAAAAATAATTAACTGAGCAGGGCTAAATGGGCAGGGCAGAAACCCCTACCTGATGCCCGACCCCGCCTGGATATTGGCCCTACCCGAAATTTCCCATTTTACATTAGGACACTTTTTATCGGGCTGGGCAGGGCATATTTGGTGCGGGCTGGGGCGGGTTTTGCAGGCTCTTGGCTTCTTGCACAGCCTTATTACACACTAATATAACTTCACGTAAAGGAGATGAACTAGCCTCATAACCTATGAGATTTTGTAAGAAGAAACTCAAATTATCATCTTCTATCATAGAGCAACTTGCTCATACAATCATGATAATCTATTTGAATTTACACACTAATCTAACCTTATTTGAGGTAGATAAACTAATTCCATAACCTATGAGATTTTGTGAGAAAAGACTCAAGTTACCCTTTTCTATTGTAACCCACTTGAGGTAGATAAACTAATCCCATAACCTATGAGATTTTGTAGAACGAGACACAAGTTACCCTATTCCATCATATGTAACTAATCTTCACTTAAATGTGTGCCTTCTCTTTAGGCTTAATATTTTTCTTCTTCTTCAGGCTCTGATACCATGTGAAAATTTGAAGAATTGAAAGTAGAGGAAAAATGTCTCAAAATATTATTAATCTTTAAATAGATAAGAATACAAATAACCCTTAATATAGATAAAAAAATAAGCTAATAGACTAAACTAAAATCTATCATAATCATAATATTTTAAATTTATTTTTCTAAGATATAATAATTTAATATCTAAATCTGATTCTAAATAATATATAAACTTAATTTTAAATAATTAATTAAATAACTAATAAAATATAATATTAATTAATAATTAATTCTAAACTATATCTCAACAAATTCTTACAATTGATTATTAGCAATACAGTGGAGGTGAGAGTCATGTTTTAGATAGATTGATTCTTTTTGGCATGCTATTTCTCCAAATTATAGGCAGATTATAAACAGTACTTGATATTAAGGGTATTATATTAGAATTGATTGGGTCGGGCGAAGTTTGGGCCTAATAGAAAAGGCCTGGCCTATGACAAAATTCTTTCCTCGCCTTTTTCACTATAGCCATTAGCCAATATGAGAGAGTCTAGGATCTTAATTGTAAGGAGAAAAACGCTTTTATAGAAAAGTTTTCCACTGAGTTAATATGTTCATCAAAAAAATGATGACATTTTTTGACTAATTATATAACAATTGATTTTTCAGTATTCTATTTCTTCAATTATTTGTATTTTCACGGAAACAAAATTGATGGGACTTTTAGTACGGTTTTTCTGATATATTTATGTCATAGCATATTCAATTGGGTCAGGCTAGGGTTTCAAAACTTTTTAGATTAGCCTGTTTTTATTTGGTGTCTGTCAGGTTCATATCTCATTATATGGATTGTGCGGGATTTGACCCATGATCAGGTCTAGTTCAATATGTCATCTGTATTCTCATTATTTGGTTATTATCTGTAGATTGACAGTCATTCAAAGCATGTTTTTGAGGATCTTATATCCGCGATTGTTCCTTGTTGGCTGTGTAAGACCCACAATGTGGAAGCACTACTGAAGGTATATATACATGATTTTGTGTGTGTATCGATGTCCCATGGTTATTCCAAATTAATGGATGCATTTCTAAGCATATCAATATTCTAATAGATATTCCAAATTTCATATCAAAAGCTGGCATCTTAGGAAGCTAGTCTTGTCGTGTTTACACAAGTGTTTTCTCTACGATACTGGATCCTCCAAGTACCTTTGCTCTTCAAACTTTCAGGTGAGTAAATTCTTGTACATTGCCACCATGGTGCCATCCATGTATTAATTGTTATGAACAATTGAACATATTTCAGATATTTAAGCATGGCTTATTTCTTTAAGATGTTTTGATCAGTTTGCGGTCATATCTTCGCAATGCTTAAGAAGCTTAGTGCTTCATTACATGCCTGTCTTGTGTGCATAAATACCTCCTTTTCCTAGAAGCTAAACACTTAACGGGAAACTTTTTATGTATTTAGATTTTTTTTTTTGACCAAATGATATATTCAGATTTGAAGCACTGAATGATTATGAATATTTACGTGCACTTAAAGACCTTGCTTCTCTGTTTTCCTTTGTTGATAATTATTATTTTTATTTCCAAATTTGGATATTAAAATGCAAGTAATTCCAATTTTTTTCCTTTAAAACGCAAATCAAGATGTTAAATATCTATATACCCTAGGGGTATTTATGGGCAGAGCTGAACAGGGTAACTCCCTGTCCAGTGCCCTGCTCGAAAAAAGCATGGGCTACATTTTGCAGCCTGATGTCCGGCCATACCCGATAAAAGCCCTAACTATTTTGGCTAGGCATATGCGAGCTGGGCGTGGGCTGGCTGGGCATGCCCAAGTTATAATGTTATGCTCATGTTGTGGAAAATAATCTGCAATTATAAACTTATAAAATAATACAATATTCATATATCTTTAAGAATTAAATAATATCTATAATTCACTAAAAATAAGGTAACAAAAAGATAATAATTAAAGTATTGAAATTCATTGCATATAAAAAAAAAAACTTTGAAGTTTAAGTAATTTGTAATTGTAACTTTGTATCAACTTTCCAAATGTTAACAAAGATAAAGCATCTTAAAAAAATAAAATAAACAATTATAATTTATAATGTAATCATATTATGATTAGTAAAGTTAAAGAAAAAGAAAAAATCAATATAGTTATAAATATTAAAAGATCTAACTTACTTACTTAACTATTTATATTTCTAAAATGACCCTTCAGTCAGTAGTTATCATATTCTCCCTTTCAAGTGTAGCATATAGGGAGAAAAGTAAAAAAAAAAAGAATGAGTGCTCATGGGCAGGGCAGGGCAACCCCTCTGTCCAGTGCCCAGCCCAAAAAAAACATGGGCTGCATTTTGCAACCCGATGTCCGGCCCTGTCTTATATTTATCGGGCTGGGCAAGGCTTTTTTTTCGCGGGCTCGGGTGGACATACCGGGCCGTAGACTTTATGAACACCCCTAATATACCCATTGCATCATTATTCAATAGTACCTGCCACCTCTTATTGTGTTTTTTTATTTGGGGTATAAATGACATTTCACATCCACAAAATGACTTTTTAATTCCATTCCCTTTTTCCAGTAAGGGATTCATAGCAATTAGGATTCTATTCAGTACTTCTGAACTTTGCAAATTATCTTCATTCTTGTTACTGTTGCTTTGAATGATGAAGTTCATTCAAAGTTTGATCCTCTATTAAAATGTTCTTGTTTGTATATCCCTTCACCTAAATTATGGTTGTTGCAGATGCTATTGAAACCGATTGTTTCACAACTTGTCATAGAACCGCCAGCTTCGTTGGACAACACCCCGAATTTGCCAAGTGCAGAGGAAGTTGACGACCTTCTGGTTGTATGCATCGGTCAAATGGCCGTGACCACCGGAAATGACCTCTTGTGGAAACCCTTGAATCATGAGGTAAATGTGTTGATTTCTCTATTACTGAGTCTTTTGTGGAATAACCAGTCATATAGTACTAAGCTATAAAAAGTTATATTATCTAAATTTTATTTCTCATACGAGCATTATGTTGGCAAAAAAAAAATAATGGGAAAACCATATTGCAAGTATAAATTTTTAATTTCATACTTGCGTATTTTTTTCTTTTAATTAAATCTTTAAATTACTTTGTTAACACCATTACTCCTATACAGAGAGGCTAACTTTGCTACTAGAGCAAAGTTACATGGATAAATAGAACTTACATAGCAAAATTAAAAGATTTAAATGGAGAGAAAAAAATCGAGGTGCCAAATTAAAAGTTAAGGGAAAATGTAGGTAATGCAAAATGGTTTAAAAAAAAAACACATGATCTTTATCTCCATTTTTCTGCATTCTGAACTCTGTCTAGAACATCTCTGTTGTTTAAATCTCTTTTGATGGATGTCAAGTCTTCAAGAGCTAATTCAGATTATGCCTTGTTTGTTTTGTGCAGGTGTTGATGCAGACACGGAGTGAGAAACTGCGAGCAAGGATGTTGGGCCTAAGAATAGTTAAATATCTAGTGGAGAATTTGAAAGAAGAGTATCTTGTATTTCTGGCTGAAACAATCCCCTTCCTTGGTGAATTGCTTGAAGATATGGAGCCTTTTGTTAAATATTTTGCTCAGGATATTCTCAAGGAAATGGACTCCATGAGTGGGGAAAGTCTTAGGCAATACTTATGGTGTAAATTAAGGCAGTCAATATGATGATAGTGATGAAAGTGTGGGAAAGTTAGAGAGGTTTCTTTAAACTTATGATTTAGATGATAATATTAATAGAAATGTTCTTTTCTGTAGTTAAGAGGCTCGCACGTTTTATTTGTGATAGTTCCTTCTAGGCTGCCCTTTATTTTCTCTAGTTGGTTTGGTTTGTTGTTTCTTTTCTTGTTGGCTTTAGCTGTTTGGGGGGAGCTCTGTTCATAGCTTGATTATCAGATGTTCAGAGTTTCATGCGGTGCTGGTCTTCCATAGTTGCCACCATCCTGCTTGGGTTTTCCCTTTGCATTCTGTTTTCCTCACGACACTCGGTGTCGAAGGGGGTTTGTAGGTGCTGGTTTCAGCTCCTGCATGTGGTCGCCTTTCCTTCTGGTGCTGCCTGGCGCGATAGTGTCTGCATGGCCAGGCAATTTTGTCCGGCTTCCCCCCTTTTTTCAGGATGTTTTAGTGGTTTGTGTGTTTTTCACTTTTCTGCTTGGGCTATTGGGCTAAGCTCTTTGCTTCCTTGTTTATCTTTAGTGGCTGGTCCAATAGCCTATTTTATTGTATCATTTTATCTCATGAAATAAATTGTCTTTATATAATAATAGTAGCATATCTCACCCGTCAATTAAATTAACAGATAATAAACTATTTTATTATGATTATAGTCATAATATTTAAAGAGGCATCATAGCTCCTAGATAATAGACGACTCACCTTACCCGACATTAGTATCGCCTAAGAGGAATGGAGATTTTGCCTTATCATTAAATTATGAGTGAACTCAACCTATTTTTAAAAAAATTTCCTTTGTACCAAAAGAAATAAAACAAAAAAGATGTGATCATTTAAAGAGTATTTGATTCATAGGGAGTACCACTTTGTTATAGTTCTAATTATGGTATTTGGGGAGACATCATAACTGTTAGGTACTTAGATTTATACCTGAGGGTAATAGACGGATCACCGTGCCCTATATTGGTATCACTTAAGAGAAAGAGAGACTTCACCCTACTCTTAAATTATGAATGAGCCTAATTCCTTTTCAAAAAATTTTTTAAAAAAAAAGAAAGAGGTTTGCACGTTACTAACAAAAGACTAGGAAACCAGCATAAAACACTAAAATTAAGGCAACAATTAGCTATGCTATTACTATTTCCTTTTATTTCTTGTACCAACTTGTTAGTCTAAGAATAATATTGATTTATTTATGATCTGATCTATGGATCAAAACTTTAATATATTCATTTAATGATGAGGTACCCAGATTCAGGGCATATGCATATATAACGATATTCCCTCCAATATGGTCCGATATATAAAACTTTAATTAATTTACACAATTTAAAAAAGTGTAGTTAAGTCATTTAATAAATTTTACATTGATAAATTTTTTCTATTTTATTTTTATTAAAGAATATGATTTTAAAATATGCATTTATTATATATTACATCTATCTCTTTTGTAAAAGTAAAAAATAATTATTAATTACTCTATTAACTTTTTATATTTTAGATCCAAATTTTCCTCTAGAATACCTCTATATATTGGATCATAAGAAGTATATATGAAAAAATTTCATAATAAATCTAATTGTTAACATAATACTCATTATAGTCTTAGTCTTAGTTAACTAATTCAAATAAATTAAATAAATAAATTAATAATAATAAATGTGATATAGTATACAAAATTTTAAATGAAGAACATGATTTGAAATTATCTAAAAATGTATTCAACTTTTTGATATCGTCATTTTTTTTATAAGTTTCCTAGCTTTTCAGCATCTAAGTCCCAAAATGTTGTTTATCTAGGGATTATTGAATTTTCTTTATTTAGTGTAGGGTACCCTACCTTTTTCAAGATTTAGGTAAATGAATTAAAAAATAGAGTCAGTTGACTTAAATCTATTTTTAATTGAATTAGATATTATAAAATTTATTAATAAGAGTTATTATATATAGTATAGAACGGATTTGTATAACATAAAAATGTAAGTTCGATTTTCGCTGCCGTTGTAAGAGCTCTTTTGTAGATAATTTTATAAATCCTCTATAAATACTCTCTAAATCTTGAAGTTATATACTGACCTTAATAGGGAACTTGGGTGAAATTTACGTAAACTTTTTTTTATATATATAAATATTATAAAATTTTAAGAATATAAATAATGTATTGAATAACTGAAATTTATCATAAAATTTTAAATTTTATTTTTTTAAGAAAAGAATATTTATTAAAAGCTAAATAATATTCCTTCCTATTCAAAATATAAAGTAAAATAATTTAATCACGCAATTTAAAAATTTAGTTAAAATTAATTAAAAATAATAAATATATAAAAAAAATGTAACTTATTTTACTAAAACTCCTTTATTTAAAGAGATGGTAAATATGAGAGAAAATAAGTAAAAAAATATATGTAGAAGACATATAATTAATTAAAAATAAAATTAAAAAAATTATTAAATAATCATACAAATTTAAATTTTAGCTTATATATAGAGAGAAACAAAGCAGCTTCGCAAAAATTCACCTTATATTTTAATGCGAAGGGACTAAACAATATAACTGAATAATATAATTCTGATGAGAGTGCTTCACGTTGCTGATCTGATTTTTTTTAAAGTATTTATTTATTATATTACTTATTTTGTAATTGGTGAGTTAACTATTGCTCCCTAAAATTTAGACTCCACTGACACATGCCTTTGGAAAATAACCGACCTGAGCACATTTAATAAAATATTTACTCAGTCCATAATCTTTTATTTTTTTACAAAAAATTTAGTAGGCTAGACACCACTCTCACCAAGCCAAGATGCAACCCTCAATATAAAAGATTTATAAAATTATCTACTAAATAAATTCTCATGATATTAAAGGGGATTGAACTTTTATTTTTATAAGATATGATAATATTTTTTAATAGAAACTCTAATTGATCCATTACTTTTTTCAGACCCCACCTCTGGTCCATTACTTGTCGGGAGCTGCGTTCATCGATTCCAGCAATGGCTTACTCTGTTTCAGTCTCAGTAAGTCCTCTCCTGTAGCAGTCTTGTGGAATCCAGCTATTGGAGAGGTCGCATTGGAGGCCATAGCTGTACTCGTTTAGTGGATGAGAGTTCAAAATAGGATTTGGTTTTAGTTCAAAGGTTAATGATCACAAGGTTGTGATTATTAGTGTTTTTACTAATAATGAGATGGTTCATCACGTGGACGTTTATTCATTAAGCACATGCTCATGGATGAAGGTAGATTTTGGGATTAATGGAAGAAGGTAGATTTTGGGAAGAAGGTAGATGCTCATGAAGGTAAAACTATTAATGGAGCTATCTCTTGGTTTGGGGTTAAGCTAAATGTGCAGGAAGAGGGTGAAAATGATGGTCATTTGTTAGTTTCATATGACATTGCAATGGAAGTGTTAGTGTTAATACCCTTCCCTATTTCAACCCCTAAGACCAAGTTAAATGATTCACTTCGCAATAGGCTTGCGGTGCATGAGAATAAACTTGCTCCGCTTTCTCATATTACCATTGAGACAATGAACCTTCTTTGGTTGATTTGTGGGTGATGGAGGAGGATACAAAGGCATCAGTGCAAAGATGGAGTTGGGTGAAGAAATATAGTATTTGCCACCCATTCTTGTTACTTCCAGCAACTATTTGGAGGAATGAAATTGTCTGTCATTTGTTGCCTGTACGCACTAGTTGCAACTGAACCTGAAGTGAAGGGTTTTGAAGCAAATACTGTTCTGGCCAATCTCACTACTAACGAATTCCAGAGTTTTGTTATCAATAGACATGGCTTTGGTTATGGTATTTTTAATTATGTGGAAAGCCTTCTTCTACCAGTTGGCAACAAAATCAACAACTTCACTGATGAAATTCGCCTTTCAATGCTTTTGGTAGTGTTGGAGAAGTTGGAGATTTACAAAAGATCTATAAATCATTTCCTAAGACCTATAGCAAAAGATCTCTGAAGGGAAATGATTTAGGGAAGGATGCCAATGTTCATAACCATAAGAGTAGAGAAGTGATAGGCATGTATGGATTAGGTTCAAGCCAATGTATGTGCAGTGTTATTGATGTTTAGTGATAGATAGCTTTTTGGTATGTAGAACGTCCTTTTCGTCTAGAGTTAGTGTTAGTTTTCTGTTAATTGTTATCTAATTTTCTGTCAAGTGTATTTAGGGTAAGGTTTATAGCTGGAATCGTCATCCTCCGTTGTACATATTCTGTTCCAGTTATAATGTTAAGTAATATAAAAAATCAGGTTTATTTTATCCCATTTGCTGACTGTTACCAGTATTTGTTGTCATGTGTTGATAAAGAGTTGCAGGTTCTAGCATTTTAATTGCTTGACTTTCATTGAAACTTGACTCTCTGGTTCAATTGTGATGCATTGCTTCAGATATTGTGTTTTGATTGGGTGAAGATCTCTTTATATTTCAGGATACCGCTTGCTACTTTGGTTTTATTATCTGGGTCATTTAATAATTGCCAGAATCCAAACAAAATCCAGGCTATCAAACACAGAGACTGATAGGAATGGCTGCCATGAATGTGGATGCAGAAGATTGACAGGCTTTCACTATGTTGATGAGTGTGTTAAGAGAGTTTGTTGATTATGAACTGTGTTTGAAATCTGTTAGAGAACAATATCTTTAAATGTCAAAAATTATTATTACATGATCTACTAAATTAATTTAGGTAGATTAAGAAAAATAAATAAGTTAGTTAATTGTAGCATTGATGTGTTATATTAATTTTTTAAAAAATATACTATTTAATCATATATATTTAAATTACTTTTAATAAAATATCATTAATATGAGCAAAGGGTATTTTGTAAGGAAAATTATAATTTTAAGAGATAATATGAATTGAAATAATATATTTAAGATAAAAATATATTTTTTATTTAATTTTTATATTTAAAATTGAATGAATTATTAAGAACATGAATTTAACTAGTCAAGTTCCACATTAAATGGAAAAATTAGGCCACAAGTGTAAATGGTGAAACTCCATTTTCATGCTTTTTTGTTATTCTCTTAATTTATTCGGCCATGAATTATTCATGTTTTAGATCATTTTCCTTTTTGGCTTAAAGTTTTAAATTTTTTGTATATTGCAAAAATAAAATGTACGTCGGTGAAAGGTTGGCTTCAGAAAAATTAATTTAGAAAATGCTTGGTTACCACAATTTTTTTTTATTTTTAATGAGGTTTTTATATAATGAATAAGTCGAATTCATTGACAAATTAAACTTGCGTGGCATTTTAAGGACATGTTTGAATAAGAATTTAAAAAATAATTTATAAAAAAATTTTAACAGCTTTTAAAAAATAATTTTTGAATAAGAGTTTATGGAAAAAAAGTGGTTATGAATAAATGAGTATTTTGATAGTTATTATTATAAGGATTTTTATAATTAAAAAATTATTATAAATTGTATGATTTTATTAAAAATATGAGAGATGAGAGAGGGTGAAAAAGAGTGGGGAGAGAAGAGAGAATATAAAAAAAATAAAGGTAAAATAATAATTAGATAGTTCATAAATATTTTTATTATTATAGAAGATAGTATCAGTAGTTTATCCAAAACTTTGATTTTTAAATATAGTTTGGTCTAAAAATCCTTTTAAATAAATATAATTGTTTATTTTAAAATTTACCCAAATGAAAGTTTGAACTAGAAATCCTTCTAAATCTACGGTTTTAGTAGTTACCAAATAAGCACTGACTTTGCAAATTATTTTTGAAAATTTAATTTTATCATATATTGTAGATAGGGAATGACAGAGTTCAGATGGCTAATATTGTAGTACCAAAGACGTCTTCTTTGTAAATATGTTTTTCTTCAAAATTTAAAGGTTTTGTGAAAAGACATTTTGCAAAATTAGGAAATATGAGGAGAGTTGAGTTATTTACTATAATGAGGCATGTCACAAGCAAAACATCGATACCAGAGGGATGAATTTGGGGCAAATCAATTGGGAGTTAGGATTTTAAATATTTTAGCATAAATGTTAAGAAACAATTATAAATATGGGGAATTTAAAAATATGGTATCCTCCAATTTTTCCCAAAAAAGTTATGAAGTAAATTAACATACGATGACTATCCAATAAACTATTTGATTTAGTAGTAGACCAGTTAAAATATAAAATGGGAAACTGTATTGAAATCCTATTTTGTTATAAAAGAGAGAATGGGAGATGAAAGAAAAATAGGAAAAGAGGGGATAACAAGGGCCGTTTGGTACAAAGAAAATTTGGGATGAAAATGGAAAATACTAAATTTTACATCGGTAAATATGTTTTTGGGCCACCATTTTCCGGGAGAGCAATTTACGGCGCGGGTGAATTTTCCCTCATCCATGGGAACCCCTCTTCCTTCCAATTTTGGTAGGAGGCAATTTTCCAGCGTAGGGAATTTCCAAATAGGCCCTCATGTTCTTCTCTTTCTTTCCACTCGTGCTTGTTCTTCGCTCTTGCAGATGTGATTTTGGTTCGCTTCCTTGGTTTTTTCTGAGGATGACTCTCTCTCTCTCTCTGCATAATCTTCATTAGCTTTAGTACCCCTCTTCCCCATGACACTTCGTCCCTGTTTTGAACTTCTATAACAGAGAACTGAAGTAAAAAAAATTGAAGTTCCACTTTGGGGGGGCTACCGGAGTTTGAGAATGTCATATCCCAATTTTTAGGCCTAGAAGTCTAGAATGTAGTCTGAAAAAGGTAGGTTATTAGGCCTTGTTGAGCAGAAGTTTCAAAAGTATACATATGATATTTAGGAATTAAACTGTAAGAAAATGAAAGTTCAGGGACTAAATTATAAATAGTAAAAGTCCCTAGGGCCATAATGGTCATTTTGAAAAAGAAATTGATGTTTCTTGGGAATTGAGCCACCAGAGTATTTGAACTTGATCAGAGGCCAAGATAGCATCCCGATGTTCAAAAACATAGCCCAAGAGGGATGTGGGCCCAAGAGGCATTAAAATATTATTTTAGTACTTTTTCAATAAAGTAAAGTGACCCGATCAAAGATAGAACTGGGAAGAATCATGAGGTGGCATAAAAGGGACCCACAAGGTGTCACATGGCATGATTACAGGAAAAGAAGAAAAGCTAGGGACATAGCATGATTCTAGGAAAAGGAGAAAGAGCTAAAGGACACGTGGCACAATCTCGGCTGTTCATTCCGGGAAAAGACTCTGTAATTCTCTGGAAAAGCTGAGTCAGCTGGTGAGGTGTCCCAAGGGCTTCACCATTGCGCCACCTTGCATGTAGGTGTCCCATGGATGATGTCATTTTGGTGAGTCATCTAGGATGATAATATTATCGTGATGATGCAGGCAAAGCTTCTTGAGGAAACTAAGCAATCTGAGCCATTCATCACGGTTTGATTTGAGCCATCCATTCCACCTCCACTCACCTATAAATAGACACTCCCCTCCCTCCATTCCATTCACGGCAAGGAGCAACAAAAGGAGATAAAGAAGAGATAAAGAAAGGAGGAGTTCTTGTGGAGCTAGAAGCAGTCCAACGAGTTTAGAGACTTGGCAAAGCTTAGGAATAAAATAAGTTATTCTAGTCCCTACTCTAATAAATTAGAGGATTGTTCTTAATAGTTAGAATAGGAAAATATCTCTCTTGATAAGGTTAAGCCATGAATGGAAAGAAAGTTAAGGAATTGTCAGACTGAGGGTATTACCTCAAGTTAAACTTGAGCTAAGTAGAGCTATACTGATAGAATAATAATGAAGATATTATTATGCTATGTATAGGCTCTGACCTATGAAAATAATGAACCTTAGAGCAAAGGCTAAAGGCTAGAGGAAAGACAACATGTCAGGTAGTAAACTTATCCTAACTTGTATGCATTGAATATTATGCTTGATGTACTATGGCTTTGTTGAATTGTATTGCATATGTGCTTATGTATGAAGCTCTATTGTTATGATTACTTTAGCCAATTGTATTTCATATGTTACATGGGAGCATGAACATTACACAATGTTAACACTTTCACAAGCAAGCACAAGTAGTCACATTAATGCATGCATTGTTTAGTGATGTTTGTTACTGAGATTTCCCCAGAAATCTCACCCCTTCCATATTAATCCAATTATAGAAGGCCTTCTCAAGATGGAGGAGATAAAGATGCATGAAGAGAAGTTAAGAATTATGTAGCATAGAGAAGTTAAGAATTATGTAGCATGATTGATATGTGATTAATGTATGTATGTAATGTTGATTGTTGAAATTGGCCACTATGAACAGTAGCTTGTGGAGATGCTGTGACTTTTGAGCTATAATTAAAAATAGTAAATGATTGAATAAATGTATAATATTTTACCAGTAAATAGTATACATGTAATATAAAATGTCTAATTTGGATGTCTACACATAAATATATGATTTATCAAAGTTGGGATTAGAAATGCTGGAATTAGGGACATGACGTTGGATGGATAGTAAACTTCAGACGTTGACTAATATTGAGTGAGTCAAGGTGTGGTCAACGAGTTATTTTTTCCTGAAAGAGAATTAAGTTAGCTTTATGTAGCAATTTGAACTATTTCATTTCGATTTTTCTAGAATTAGTTATGATTTTTTAAAGTCATGTCACTCCTCTGGAATTTATATAGTGAACAGTACTTGGGAGAGTAAAATTCTAAATTGAGTAATTTGACTTCAATAGCTTTAAAAGTGGTTCTAGATGCTACCATTTGGTCCCTAAGATATATAAAAATAAGGATATTTTATAGGAAGTATGAAGAATTTGAAGTGCAAAAATGAGGACGAAACAAGAGGGCATTAGAAGTTAAAAAATCCATTAAAATATGAGTTGTTAAGAAATTTGAGTCTAGTACGCTATATGTAAGGGAGAGCGAGAAAGATGATTTTATTTAGATAAAATGTTATACGCATTACATCTTGAGCTGTAATGCTTACAATTGGAGTTGTAATTCATATAACTTGTATACAATTCGAGTTGTATGCAGGTTATATGAATTATTTTATTTTATTTTTTATTTAATTTTTATGAATTAATAAATATTTTTTAAATTAATGATTTTGATTAACAAATACTTATTAAGGATAATATAGTCATTTGAATAATATTTTTTTTACATATTTTATCATTATTTTTGTCTTATCAACTATAAAATTTTCTATTAAACTATTTTCTATTATAATACCTACCATATATACACTCGGTCAACAAATTTCTATTATCTTCCTTTCCTTTATTTCCTTTCCTTTCTTTTCCATCACAATTAATTCTTTAAAACAAAAGGGCCCTAAGTTTTCTCCTCTTTGGAGGAGGGAAGACAAATTGGAGGAGAATATGAGGTACAGGACTCACCCCATTTTTCCTCCGATTCTTCTCATATGGAAAGAAATTGGGAAGATAGTAATTAATTTTCTAACTATACCCTTACATTCCACTATAACCATTTTAGTTTTATATTATATTTTTAGTATTTATTAATAATGTTAGGCAATATATAAAAAACTACTTTCAGATATTTCAATATCGCAATTAAAAAACGGAACTACGGGTACAAATATTATAAAAAGAATTAGTCCAGAACAACCCATATGATGAGGTGGCCAGTTAGTGATATGGTATAAACATGAGCCAGTTATTGTTCATATTGCTAGTTCAATATCTCAAGTGTCAAAATGCCTCATTATAAGTATAAGCTATATTTTGTATTTTGGACATGTGAGGTTCTTGGGTAAATTATATGAACATAAATAATATTTTTCAAAATGGGATAATAAAATATTGGGTTATCATATTGGGTTAAGATTCATATGTCACTTCTAAAGTATTTTTAAAATGGCACTTAGTATCTTAAATTAATTTATAGTTCATCTAACATCCTAAAGTATATTTTTCAGTAGCACCTAATATTCTAGAATATTTTTTAGTACAATTTTGTCCTTAAAACATTTTTTTCAGCAATAATGAGCAATCTAAACTTAGAACCCTATCATATACTCTTATAATATATTTTTTCAGTCTAATAAGTTGGTAGAAACCAAACGTTAGAAGTGATTTTCTTATAAATAATAAGTTAGTATAGGGTGTGTAAATAATGTTTCATAATATAAGTTAAAAATAGTTATTAATATAGAAAATAATTTATTTTTAAAGAGGTATAGTACTAAATATAACACAATATATAATTTTTACATAATATTAAGGAATATTAGCTTTAAAAAAAAGTTAGCTTTTGTAACTTTTAAATTTCACTTACTTATTTGATTTTTTTAAGAAATAAATTGTAACTTAAATATTAGATTTGAAAGTGATAAAATATTTGGGGTTAAAATCATATTTTATCTTGAAAGTTTATATGTTAGAACAATGTTATTCAAAAAATTTTTAATTCAATATTACCCTTAAAAGTGAAGCAATATCACCCCAATTGTTAGTAAATGTTAAATTTGACTATTAAAGACAAATATCACCCCATAAGTCACTCAATATTCCATCTCATTTCACCTCACCCATTTTCTCACCTCATATTTTTAAGGCAAAAAATCGTAGTCTCCAATTGTCTTCTTCTGCTTGACTTGATTAAGAAAAGAGTAGGAGAAAGGCAAGATCAAAACTCAGGACCAACATCATATCCTCCCTCCTCCTCTCGCAATACTTGAACCTCACCAATATCAATTTTAAGGCTTTTCGTACAAGTGAGTGCAAAGCAAACTCTTGTTGTTCGGGCATTTATAGGTAGTGTTGCTAACAGGCGGGATGACATTGTTTTACTTTTGACACTTCTATAATGACATTGAACCATGAAAATTTTAAGACAACATCGCTCAATAGACTTATAATACAGCTATTTGACCGTGTTAAACTCAAATATTATTAGGCCTAATTAAAAGTAATTTTTTTTAAAAAAATATATTTATTCATACTCAAATTTAAGACCTTATATTTAAGTTATTAAAGCCTCTTCCAATTGACTAAGGCATGTTAATCATGGACTCAAATGGTAGTACTAAACAAAATAATGCTATGTAATGCAGTAATGGTATTTGGATGATTTATATTACATTTTAGCTTGTTTGCTTCCAATGGAAAATGTTGTGACAGAAAATATCATTTTGAAATTCATCATGGAGCCGGTGGGCATGCGGTCGAATCATTATCTAGGGAATATTGTGTACAAAACTACTTGCAAATTGCAATATTAGCAAAGGATCAAAAAAAGAATAGAGCTTATCTAATGGTAAGAAAGCTTACAAAATATTCGATAAAAAAGCTTAGACACTATTACATTTTAAAAGATATAAAAGTAGACATGTTGCAAATATTCTTGTACATGTGGATGTCCATATAACTTCTACCTTTTACAATTTCTCTTAGGATTCCTTCTTACCTTTATACCATAAAACTATAACTTTCTTAATGACTGACATGAGAGGGGTTTCTTGTGGTTAATGGCATTTTATTCATCTTTAATCCTTTATAACCTTATGTTTAGTCTTTAATAGTTGTGGCCTATAAATAGTTGCTATGTAGAAGATATTTAGACAAGTGAATATACAAGCACATGAAGAATACTATATTACCTTCCATTTCACTCTTTTGTCTTATTATTTTTTCTCCTCTTTACCTTCTTCATATTCTCTTATTTTATAACACGTTATCAGCACGACATTGCTCTGAAATATTTAAGGTATGAATTTTTTATCAATTCATATACTATTATGTTTAATTACGTACAAAGAATATTAGTTTTCTCTTTATCTAATTATTATATATGTTTTATTTTCTATTATCATCTTACTTAATTACTATGGGCAAATATTATTTTTATATATTTGTTATATATTTTACCGTTATTTATTATTCTTTCCTGTCCATTTTAATTTTTGTTGTTAGATATGTGTGTGTGGGTTATCTTTATTGTATTTTATTCTTATATAAAATATTGTGATACTCTAATTTTTCTTCTTCTTTTAATATATTGATACAATATTATGATTGATTCTCTATTTATATATATTTACATATATGTGTTGTTTACATTTTTTCTTCTCCCTATATATTGTTTACATTTCCAATTCCCCCTCCCTATATATTTATTAATTTATATTTCAATTGATTTATTTATCTTCTTTGTATTCTTAACATTATTATATATTTATTAGAGTTATATAATATTCACTTATTTATATTACAAAATATTTATATTTATATATTTGATTTATGTTATTTCTAATTCTAGGTATTGTAACATATTATTTATGTTGTTTATATTTATACATGTTTTTTTTGTTATTTAATTTATTTTGTTATATTTATTTAATTTATGTTATTTCTATTGTAGTATTATTTTCTCTATATTATTTATGTTATTTCCATTATTTTATTTTCTTATGTGTTACTATATATATTTTATAGTTATTTATTTATTTTATTTTTTTATTTATACTATTTATATTTTTTTATTTTTATTGAATTTATATTTATGTTGAATATATATTGCTTATTTGATTTATATTTATGTTTAATATATATTGTTTATTTTATTTATATTTTTATTATCATATTTTTTTAATTAATTTTATCAGAATTTTAATTGTTATTATTATTTTAGTTTAATCCATGGCTAATCTAATAAAACTCGAGTTTACTGCTCTTAATATCTTGGGAAAAAATTATCTGTCTTGGGTTTTAGATGCTGAAATCCATTTAGATGCCAAAGGTCTAGGGAATGTTATTTTACTTAGAAATTAAGCAAGCAGTCAAGAAAAGGCTAAAGCTATGATTTTTCTTAACCACCATTTATATGAAGGGCTAAAAGCTGAATACCTAACGGTGAAAGATCTGTTAGAATTGTGGAGTAATTTAAAAGAATGATATGATCACCAAAAGATGATAATATTGCCTAAAGCTCGTTATGAATAGTTGCATTTGAGGCTGCAAAATTTTAAATCTGTATCTGAATATAATTTAGTTGTTTTTAAAATAAGTTCTCAACTGAAGTTGTGTGGTGAGAAAATAACAGATGAGAACTTATTAGAAAAAACTTTTTCAACTGTTCATGCTTCAAATGTGCTCCTGCAGTAGCAATACCGTGAAAAAGGTTTTAAAAGGTATTCTGAACTAATCTCATGTCTTCTTGTGGCTGAATAAAATAATGAGTTGTTAATGAAAAATCATGAGATCCGTTCCACTGGATCAGCTCCATTCTCTGAAGTGAATGTGACTGAACGTACTAATTTTCATACCCATGGTCTTGGTCGCGGTCGTGGCTGTGGCCGTGGTAGGGGACGTGGCAATTATCGTCATCATGGTGGTGGAAGTAATTATAATCCAAATACCCTCCAAAAGAAGAAATATAATGAAGGGCAGGAAAAAGACAATGGTGGTCCCTCAAAAACTGTGAAAAATCTATGTTATAGGTGTGGGATGAAAAGGGCATTGGTCGCGTATCTGTCATACGCCTGAGCATGTAGCAAAGCTTTATCAAGCCTCCATAAAAAAGAATTCAAAGAACATGGACGCAAATATAACTTTCCAAGATGATAATGTTGAGGCAAATTTTGCATATAAGAATGATGATACCAATAAGCTATATGATGACCTTGATGCTATAGCACACTTAGAAGTGGCTGATTTCTTTGAAAATCATAATTAGAGAAATAAATTTAGTTTATATTTTATCTATATTTTATTTTAATTTAGTTATGCTTTATGCTTTATTTATGTTTACTTTTATTTTCTTCTTTTAAGAATATTATTGCTAATAATATATTTTGATACATTTATTTTCTTTTGATGAAGAATATGAATGTTCCTCTCTCTTTTATTGGGCACAAGAATGAAGATATATGTCTCATATATAGTGCTACAACACATACCATACTCAAAAATAAAAAATATTTTTCTCATTTGATAATGAATGGTGCAAGCATCAATACTATAGCGAGTAATACAAAACTAATTGAAGGCTCTGGAAGAGCAATGATAATATTATCCAAAGGGACAAATTTTATAATTAATGATGCTTTATATTTCTCTGAGTCTCAAAGAAATTTGTTAAGTTTTAAAGATATCTGCCGAAATGTGTATCATATTGAGACTATAAATGAGAACATAAAATATTCATGAGAACAAAACTTGTTAGAGATATTTTCGGCAGATATCTTCATTCTTGTGCCCAATAATGTGTACACCATGTGAACCATTTAGATATTTCCACTATAAATGCAATTTCCAGAATCCCTTGCATTGCTAGATTCCTTGCTCAAATAATTCGATTAAGAGGACAATTTCCAGAATATGCAATTAAGACAATTCATCTTGATAATGCGAGTGAGTTTTCATCACAAAAGTTTAATGATTATTGCATGGCAACTGGAATAACAGTGGAAAAATCTGTTGCTCATATCCACACTCAAAATGGTTTAGCAGAATCATTAATTAAACGCCTCCAATTGATTGCTAGACCAATATTCATGAGAACAAAACTTCCCATTTCATCTTGGGGACATGCAATTTTACATGCATAAACAATTATATGCATCAGGCCAACAAGTTATCATAAATTCTCCCCATTACAATTGACTTTTGGTCAGGAGCCAAATATTTCTCATCTTAGAATTTTTGGATGTGCGGTATTTGTCTCAATTGCTCCACCACAACACACAAAGATGGGGCCTCAGAGAAGGTTAGGGATATATGTTAGTTATGAATCTCCTTCCATAATCAAGTATTTAGAACTGTTAATGAGAGATTTGTTTATAGCACATTTTCGATTATTGTCATTTTGATGAGATAAATTTTCTAATATTAGGGGGAGATAATAAGCAGCTGGATAAAGAAATCACATGAAAACCATTATCGTTGTCTCATTTAGATCCTCGAACACAAATATGTGAGCTTGAAGTTCAAAAAATAATTCATTTGTAAAATATTGTAAATCAACTGCCAGATGTATTTACTGACCCCAAGAGAATTATTAAATCTCATATTCCTACTGAAAATACTCCAATTCGAATTGATGTCCTAGCAGGACAAGTAGTAAGTGCAAATGAAAGTAAACCACGTTTGAAGTATGGTAGACCAATCGGTTCTAAAGATAAAAATCTTAGAAAGAAAAGAGTAAACAATCAAGATGGTCAAATTGAGGAGGCTGACCTTATAGGAGATACCCAAGACATAAAAAATCAAAAGACCCCAGAAGAGGTCCAGGTACCTGAAAATAATGAAGAGATCTCGATAAGTTATGTCATTACGGGAAAAAGGTGGAACTGAGAAAATATAGTCATCGACGATATTTTTTCATACAGTGTTGCTGTTAAAATAACTAATCAAAGTGAGAATCTTAAACCTAGGTCAGTTGAAGAATGTAGACATAGAAATAATTGGCCAAAATGGAAAGACACAATTCAAGCAGAATTGAATTCACTTTCAAAACGTGAAGTTTTTGGACCTGTAGTTCAAATACCGAATGGTGTTAAACCAGTCGGGTATAGATGGGTTTTTGTGCGAAAATGAAATGAGAAAAATGAGGTTGTTAGATATAAAGAACGACTTGTGGCACAAAGTTTTTCGCAAAGACCTAGCATTGATTATGAAGAAACATATTCTCCTGTGGTGGATACAATTACTTTAAGATATCTAATTAGTCTGGCAGTGCATGAAAGACTTGATATGCGTCTAATGGATGTTGTTACATCATACTTATATGGTTCTTTAGATACTGAAATTTATATGAAAATCCCTGAAGGATTTAAATTACCTGAAGCATGTAAGAATTCTCGAGAAAATTATGCAATTCGTTTGCATAAATCCTTATACGAATTAAAACAATGTGGAATAATGTGGTATAATCGTCTAAGTGAATATTTGTTGAAAGTATGCTATAAAAATGACTCAATTAGCCCATGTGTTTTTATAAAAAAGAATATATCATAATTTGTTATAATTGCTGTCTATGTGGATGACTTGAATATAATTGAAACTCTTGAAGAGCTTCAAAAAGCAATGGATTATTTAAAGAGAGAATTTGAAATGAAAGATCTTGGAAAAATAAAGTTTTGTCTCGGTTTACAAATCGAGTACTTAACAAATGGAGTTTTTTTTCATCAATTAACTTATATTGAAAAAATATTAAAGCAATTTTATATGGATAAAGTACATCCATTAACTACTCCAATGGTTGTGAGATCGCTAGTTAAAGAAAAAGATCCCTTTTGCCCTCAAGAGGAAAATGAAGAACTTCTTAGTCCAGAAGTACCATATTTTAGTGTTATAGGGGCACTAATATATCTTGCTAATTCGACACGACCTGATATTACATTTGCTATGAGTTTATTGGCAAGATTTAGTTCTTCTCCAACAAGAAGACATTGAAATGGAGTTAAACATATATTTTGATACCTTCGAGGGACAATTGATATAGGATTATTTTATTCTAATGAATTTGGATCACAATTGATTAGTTATGCAGATGCAGGATTTTTAGCAAATCCACATAAAGGTAGATCTCAGACAGGATATTTATTTACTTATGGAGGTACAGCTATATCTTGGCGTTTGATAACCCAAACTTTATCAGCTTCCTCATTAAATCATGCAAAAATAATTGCAGTTCATGAGGCAAGTCGATAATATGTTTGGCTAAGATTAGTAATCCAATATATCTAAAGAATGAGTGGTCTACTTCCAGAACAAGGGATTCCAACAGTATTATATGAAGATAATATAGCATACATAGCTCAATTGAAAGGAAGATAATATATATCAAAGGAGATAGAACAAAACATATTTCTCCAAAATTCTTTTTCATTCATGATCTTGTGAAGAATGGTGATATAGATGTTCAGTAAATTCGATCATGTAACAACCTTGCAGATTTGTTTACCAAGACACTACTAACTAAGCCATTTGAGAAGTTAGTGTATGGTATTGAAATGCGCAGATTCAAATACATAAATTGACAACGTCATCAGGGGGAGTAAACAAGTACTTGATATACTCTCTTTTTTTAAGGATTTTGTTTTTCACTGGATTTTCCTGGAAAGGTTTTTCATAAGGCAACCTAAATAAATATTGTATACTCTTTTTCCTTCACTAGGTTTTTATCCCAATGGGTTTTTTCTAATAAGGTTTTAATGAAGCACAATATCTATCATGGACATCCAAGGGGGAGTGTTGTAAATATTATTGCACATGTGGATGTACATATAACTTCTACCTCTTGGAATTCCTCTTAAGATTCCTTCTTGCCTTTATGCCATAAAACTATAACTTTATCAATGAATGACTTGAGATGGGTTTCTTATAGTTAATGGCATTTTATTCATCTTTAATCCTTTGTAACCTTATGTTTAGTCTTTAATGGTTGTGGCTTATAAATAGTGGCTATGTATAAGGCATTTGGACAAGTGAATATACAAGCACATGAAGAATACTCTATTGCCTCCCATTTTACTCTTTTATCTTGTTATTTTTTCTTCTCTTTACTTTCTTTATCTTCTCTTATTTTATAATAAGACATAACTATTTAAAAGTGCATCAATTTTCTCACTCTAGTTAAAACAACCGAACGTCCATCTCTTTTTCTATTTTTTTCCCTGTGGGTCCCTCTAAAAATGATCCCACTCTCATTCTCTTCTTCCTCATAATTCTTCCATTTCCTCGTACAACTCCAGTATTGTTTTCCTCCCTCACTTCTTTTCTCTTCTCTCTCAATCGCCCCACCTTCTTCAAACTCAACAGTTTTTTACCCAAAAATCCTCCACGCGTTCGTTTCTGCCATTATTTCCTATAAACTAATCTACTTACAAGCTTAATGTTTTGCTTTAGAAGCCTTTTGAGGATGATTTCTGCTCATCAATATTTGCCCATAGTTCTTGTATCTTTCACTCACTCTCTATCTCTTTTCATTTCCTTCTCCTCTAATGATGTCGACGTTGCTCAGAATCTCCATAATCTGGTGGTTCCTGGTGAGAATGAGCAGCCGCCGGCCAACTACTTCCTCGATTGGAACTTGCCGACGTGCGGTAGGGAGAGATCGGTGTTGGCCAAAAGTCTGAACCCCTTCTCTCTCCACCTGCCATGTCTGAACATGCTAGTTGAAAATCCAGGGGGACCCACAGTGAATTAGTATGTCTACTATTGCTATCTTTTTATTTATACCCTTTAAAATTTAATTTTACTAGCCGCTTATTACGAAAAACTTCGTGGTAAAAATTATACCATAACTCAAATATATTTCACCCAACTTGAGTTAACCCGTGCATCCGGGATGTGAGAAACGATAGTGTCTGATATTGTAGTACAGGCACGGAAGGTTCAAAATAAATCAATATTAAATACTATAATTATTATAATTAAAGTTTATTTGAAAGTTGAATTTAGAGTTTTCAATGAGCGTATGAATTGGGAATGTGCACAGTAATGGCCAACGAAAAAAATATATATAACAATAAATTAAAACTTTAAAAATGTGAATAAAAAATTGAAACAATGTGAAAATATAATTTGAAATTCAAAATTTAAATTCAAAGTTAAAAGTCCACCGTCTTGCTTCGAGAACATAAAACTTTTTAAAGCGGACCAATGAAATAACAATACAGGTATCAGCATATGAGATGAACAAATGAGGAGATGGTTAGGATATTTAGAGAAGTGATGATGATTGATTGATTAACAGATGACACAATTTGCCTATTTTGGGGCCAATTTTAAACCTATTGTGAGTATTTATTGTATTTTTTGGTGTTTCTTAAGTGTTTAAATTTTTTTAGAAAATTATGATAATTTATATTATTAAATTTTTATGTGAATATAAGTCAAAGAACTTCAAGTAGCATTGAAATTACTGAATATGTTTCGTTAAACTCCTCGTATATAGATGATAATGTTCTAGAAAATAAACCTCAGTGTGAGATTCAAATCCTGAACTTCTTGAAGAATATGATTTGGAGGAACTTGTAGAGATTAATGATCCATAGGAAGATCTCGATAAGGACTATAAAGAAAATCTTGATGCAGATCTAGAAGGGGATCTTAAGTAGAATCTTGAAAAGGATCATGAGGATCCAATGGAAGATCCCCCACATGAGGAGCTTCAATTAATGTTGAGAGATTATGGATCTAACTCTATGCCTTCTCTTCCTAAACAACTTGTGAACAGGGAAGAAGTAGTACAACCTAATACCCCATCTTTGCCTAGGAAGATAACTAAAGATCAAGCAGTCAAACTCACAAATATAAAAGGCATTTATAAAGTTTTCCATGATTATGCCAAGTTCATGACTAATAAGAAATACACAAAATTCTAAACTAAAGTCATGATAGAATACATAAGACAAATAAGAAACAGAGGCTGATGCACTAGAAAATCTTTCTAGATTTACACTATAGAGAGAACTTCAAAAACTTATGCTTAAGTTACCAGAGCTCAAAAAACTAAGGAGAGTTATTCTTAAATAGAATGTATGTCCTACTTTATTTAATGAATCTCTTTTAAAATGTAATTTGATTATTCATATATAATCTTAGCATGTTTCTTATAAGTAGGAGCTTTTAGAAGATGATGCTTCTAAAAGTATTGTTTTATTGTTAAAGTACTTGTATATAATTCTTGATAGTACATAATGATTGTTGCTAGTATCTGTGTGATAGGAGGTACAAACATATACTCCTGATAATGGATCTTGTAGTGTTATTATTTTCTAGTCAAGAATAAGATAAGTAGATGATATTGTATACTTCAATGTGCTATATGTCTAAAATGTTCTTTGGTGCTTGCCTAAGAACTAAAAATGGCAACCAATAATATTATTGCTGAACTAAACAAAGCTGAAAAACTCAACAGGGATAATTGGGATATTTGGTACTGAAAGGTCTAATATATCTTAGAGGAACAAGATGTTATTGAACATTTAACGACTACTATGGCTAAACATAAAGATGAGAATTTGGTCTAGGATAAGAGAGACTAAGAGGTTTACCAGGCTTTGAGGAAGAAAAATAGTATAGCTATAATCACGTTTCTTAGTGCCATGGAAGATGACATCATGTGCAAATTTAAAACACACAAAACAGGTCAAGCTATGTGAATTACACTAAAGGATAAAGTTGGTGATATTTCTACCACTAAGTTTATGAAGTTGACGATTAAGTTTGACACCTATAAGATTACGCCAAACACTCATGTGAAGCAACATCTAAGAGATATGGCTAACATGATCAGAGAACTTGGTGATACTTTGTCTGATTAACATCGAGTGCAGCATGTGATCAACTCATTCCCTATTTGTTGGGGAGCATATGAAAGTCAACTCAATCCTCAATAAAAATATCGTTACTTTTAACGATGTAGCCAGGCATTTGGAGCTAGAAAATGAGCATATGGAGGCTTATATAATCTCTGGACAGGCCTATTTGACTAAAGATGATGTTACTTCCTATTCAAAGCCCTATTTCAAAGGGACAAGAAGTTCTAAAAGAAAGGGAAGAAGAGTGGCCCTCAATATCAAAAAGGCAAGGAACAATTAAAAAAAATGGCTAAAAAGGCAGAAAGCATAAATTGGACTTAAAGAAGGTTAAGTTCTTTGCAAAAAAATGGCTAAAAAAAAGATGAGCCATTTCGCATGTAATTGTTCTACACAGAATGAAAGGAAAATGTATTAATGAATTATGTTAATTCACATGCCTCGTATATTTTTAGTACTTTTTTCCTGACAGAAACAATTTCTTCTTCTTAGGTTATTGATTTAGGTTCCACATACCACGTAACCTAGAATTGAGAATCCTTCATGAAGTATAGTCAGTTACTATATCAAAGCAAGTGTCTTTACGTAGGGAACAATGTGAGAATCAAGGTTAGAGGTATTGAAACCTAAAAGTTCACTTTGCGAGATGGAAAGACCTTGATACTCTATAATGTGATTCATGCTCCCGACATTCGATAGAACTTGGTCTCATCTGTTTTGCCTCTCATAGTTTGGGTTTGAAGTAAACTTCCACAATAAAGTTATGGACATTTTTAGCAACTTTTTTTTCTTATGGTTCAGCTTTCCTATTCAAGAAATTCTTTATTTTGGATATTGTTAGTGGTTCTAGTATTAATGAATGCTTTGATATTTTTTTCAATATTATTGATATGAATGCCTGACACACTAGATTAGGATATATTAATCAAAATAACATGATTAAACTGGAAAACAAAAAAGGATTGCTAGGTCCCATTGTAAGAATGGAAATGACCTTATATGAAAATTATCTAGCGTGCAAGGCAACAAGAAATCTTTTGGTAAGGGAACAAGAGGTAATAGTCCATTACAATTAATATAGTTTGATAGTTGCAGTCTAATGAATGTGAGGGTAAAGCACGCAGCTTGGTATTTCATTACCCTTATTTACGACTTTTCATGATACGGTTGTGTCTATTTGATCTCACATAAGTCTGGGGACTTTGAGTGTTTCAGATGATATGTTAATGAGATAGATAATCAAATAGACAATAAAATCATAGTGTTATGCACTGATCGAGGTCATGAATATTTGTCTGATCAATTCAACAGTTTCTTTAAAAAGGGATACTTAGTAAACTAACTATTCCTGGCACTCCACAACAAAATAGAGTTGCCAAAAGAAGAAATAAAAATCTTCTAGACATGGTTAGGTCTATGATGGTTCAAACAAACTTGTTAATTTTATATGGGGTTGATGCTTTATTGATAGAAACCTTCATACTTAACTGTGTGCCCTCAAAATCAATCGCTTATATAATATTCTTACTTTTGTACGTCTTAGAGACCATTTGATAGCATTTAGAACTGCTTATATAATATTTGAAATCTATTAGCTAAATTTGGACTAACTAGCCAGTGCTCAAGTTTCACAGTTACCAAAGGCACCTGAATGCCAAACACTCTAAATAGAGTAAGTTCATTCAAGAGTTTACGTACCTTTGTCGTTAAACACCATCCAAGAGTAGAGAATAAGGTCACTGATGCCCTTAGTCGACGGATCCACCTCCTCAATACCCTGATGGTTAGTGTTATTAGATTTGATAGGATAAACGATGAGTACATTTCTTGCCCTAATTTTTTTGGCTAATCTTCAGTAAGGTTAATGCTAGAAACAGCCACGATCACATGGATTTCATGGTCGATAATGGCTACCTATTTTGAGGGTCTAAGTTGTGTGTGCCTCGTACATCGATGCACTATTTTCTTGTGTGGGAACTACATGTGGGAGGTTTAGCTAGATACTTCGGCATCCAGAAGACCACGACCTTGGTGGAAGACAGGTTCTACTAGCCTACTCTCAAGCGTGATGTCACTCAGGTCCTTTCTCAATGCCAAACCTATCACATTGCAAAGGCAAAGAAGAGGAATATTGGGTTGTACATGTCTTTTCCTGTTCCTTAGATGCCCTGGAACACTACAAGAAAATAGAGCTTTGGTACTTGGGTTACCTAGGACAGTATGAGGACACTCTATTTTGGTTGTAGTTGATAGGTTCTCAAAGATGGTTCACTTTGTCCCTTGCAATAGAACTTTAATGCCTCCCATCTGCAAAGCTATTCTTCATAGAAGTCATGCGTCTACATGGTCTGCCTACTACCATTATCCTAATAGGGATGTCAAGTTTGTCATTTACTTCTGGAAGCTCTGTAGCACCAAACTAAAGTTCTCATTTGCTTTCAAACCCTAGACTAACGGTCAAACAAAAGTGGCTAACTGTAGCTAATGTGACTTTCTTCAAAGCTTAGTTGGCGATAAGCCTAGTAATTGGATTTAATCTTGTCTATAGTAGAATTTGCTTATACTAACTCGATTATTAGGTCCACTAGTAAAAGCCTATTCCAAATAGTTCAGGGTTGCAACCCAAAGCAATATGTTGTTTTTGTATCCCTTTTGAGTCCGCTGAGACCTTTGCACGTCGCCTTCATGATATTCATTCTAAGGTCAGGTGTTAAGTTAGCATTGAGTAATGACCAGTATAAGATAGCTGCTGATGCCTATCGATGTCACTAGGATTTTTACGTTGGCAACCATGTTATGGCTCACATACGCCCAAAGCATTTCCCGAAGATACCGTATAAGAAGTTACATACTCATGCCTCTGGTCTGTTTCGTATTACAAAAAAGTTAAGGCCTAATTTATATTTACTAAAGTTACCTCTAGATATGTCTATCAGTTCAATATTTAATGTTGAGGATCTTATTCCTTACCGGCGCACTTTTGATTGAGCTGCCCCCTTTGTGTTTTGATAACTCCGTAGGTACTCTCCTACACCGTGCCCCAACTCCACTATTGCCTAGTGTTGCACCACCTGTTGAAGCCATTAATGTCGTGATGGATGCGTAGACAATCTTGACTCAATAAGGTCCTATCAATCGTTACCTTGTCAGATTAAAAGGTTGTACTGATTAAAATGATATATGGCTAACTGAGGATGAGTTTCGCTATATATACCCCATTTTCCTCTATGACTACTAACTATCTAACTCTCCGGTGGCGAGTGTTAGAAAATAAACATCTCAATCATAGTATAATCAATCTAGATTATAACATATATGAATATAAAATATATATGAGATGCAATGGAAGACTTAGAGTTACCTCTCGCCATTAGCTTTATTGATCTGAGAAGAACTGGGATCTAAAAGGATACCTGTCAAAAGAGAACACTGTCAGATAAACAACAGGTTCTTCCAGCTGGTGATTAGGCATAACGATGGCAACTTATTTTCAGCCGTCACCAATGGGGAACCTTCAGAAGAGAGCAAAGATTTAGGTTTCGCTCTGGACTCAGAAAGAGATATCACAAAACTGAATTGTTAATTTCTACCATCAGAAAATTAACTTTAAATAAACTGAGTCAATAACCCACCTTGGGCTAGGCCTAATGACTACTAGCCATACTCAAAAATATTTATTAATTATCCTAATTAATATCTAAATAGGTTATAATAATAAATATCTCACATTCTCCCACTTGGCCTGTATACTCAATGTCATTGTCCTGTCTAGGTAAACTGATGTCATGCTACAAGAATTAAGGAGATAAGTCCCCTTTTATCGGGTATTACCTTTCATGTATTACAAGTAGCACCATCACTTAATGGGTATCACAATATACATGAACTCAATGTTCATAGGTTCATGTCTCAATGTTTAACAATTTTAACAACACAAATGTATACAATCACAATTTGAAATGATAAACCACAAAATATAATTTTATTTCTCATACCTCCACTAATTAAGAGTAGGATGAAGTCCCATATAAGGTACATGTGTGACAAAGATGTTCGGCTTCAACCTTTTTGTCAAAAGATTAGCCAACATATCTAATGTATTGATGCGTTCAACGGAAACTTGGCCATCTTGAACCCTTTCTCTCAAGCAAAAGAATTTAAGTTTAACAAACTTGCTGTGACTTTTATTCCTTTTATTGTTCGCTATGGCCACTGCAGCTGCGTTATCACAGTACATTCTGATTAGCTTAGAGACTGAATCCATAATCTTAAACCCAGTAATGAAATTCCTTATCCAAATAACTTGTGAACTTGCTTCAAAACACGCAATATACTCAGCATCACCGGTAGAAGGAGATGTTTGAGTTTGCTTAGCGCTTCTCCACGATATAACTCCTTCTGCCAATAGGAAAATGTAACCAGATGTAGACTTATTCGAGTCTACACATCCTCCAAGATCTGAATCTGAGTATCCAATTACGTCCAAACTGTATGTTCTCCTCTTTGTGAGCATGTAGTGTTTAGTGCATTGTAGGTACCTAAACACTTTCTTTGCAACTATCTAATATGCTTTCTCAGGATTACTTTGGTATTTTTCTAATATACCCACAGTAAAAGCAATGTCAGGTCTTGTATAAACCTGTGTATATATCAAGCTTCCTATCACTGAGGCATATAGGACTCTTTCTATCAGTTTCTTATCAAGCTTAGTTTTAGAACATTGGCATAGACTAAACTTGTCTCCCTTTTCAATAGGAGCCACGTTAGATGAACAGTTCTGCATCCTGAATCGTTCAAGAATCTTGACAACATAACCTTCTTGAGACAAGCCTACAAGACATTAGGTTCTATCTTTATGGATCTTTATGACAATGACATAAGAAGCTTCACCCATGTCTTTCATGTCAAAACTCTTGAATAGAAATTGTTTCACCTCACGCAATAGTCCCAGATTATTGGTAGCAAGTAGTATGTCATCCACATACAAAATCAAGAATATGATTTTACTCCCACTAGCCTTGTGGTATATACAATCATCCATGATGTTCTAAACGAAACCAAATGACGTGATCACTTTATGGAACTTCAAGTACCGCTACTGTGAAGCCTGTTTCAAACCATATATTAATTTCTTTATCTTGCACACCAATTGATCTTTACCTTCTGCAACAAATCCCTCAGGCTGCTTCATGTAGACTTCTTCCTCCAATTCACCATTGAGGAAAGCAGTCTTAACAACCATATGGTGTAACTTTAGATCAAAATGGGCAACCAATGTCATGATGATATGGAATAAATCTTTCTTAGATATAGGTGAAAAAGTTTCAATGTAATCAATTCCTTCTACTTGAGTGAATCCCTTTGCAACCAACCTAGCCTTGTATCTATCGATATTACCTTGTGAGTCTCTCTTGGTTTTGTAAACCTATTTACAGCCAATGACTTTAGATCCACTAGGCAACTCTATAAGTTCTTAAACATGGTTATTTTCTATGGAATTCATTTCATCAATCATAGCATCATGCCACAACTTAGAGTTCATACTCTTAACAGCCTGAGTAAACACAAAGGATCATTCTCAACACTTACATCACAGTCAACCTCAGCAGAATACACTATATAGTCATCAGGTAATGCCGGTCTTCTCTCTCTGGTTGACCTCCTTAATTTAACCTTTTAGGTTAAACCAGGTTGCTGAACAATGGCATTCTCTATCATATTTTATGGTGGTTCCACTTGTGTGATGGGTTGACCATCAGGTATGTATCTATCTTATTCAACACCGTCAACTTGAGCCATAGGGTTCATATCACGTTCAATGTCAATCCCCATAGTGAGATGATCATTAACTATTGATGTCCCCTCATGAATGATATCAGTTGTTAGCTTTATGTGATCATTCAATGGATAATCACTCCCACTAATCACATTATTCTTAAGAAACTTGGTATTCTTAGACTCTACAAACCTTGTAGAAGGTGTAGGACAATAAAACTTATAACCCTTAGACCTCTCCGTATAGCCTACAAAGTAAGCTCTAATGGTCTTAGGATCCAACTTCTTCTCCTGTGGATTATACACTCTTACTTCTGTAGGACAACCCCACTCTTACTAGTGTATATGCCATAATACTCACCACCACGATCTGATCTCACGATCTTAATTGGTTTCCCAATCTATTTTTCTACTTCTACTTTATATTCCTTAAAAGCATATAGTGCCTCACTTTTATTATAAAGCATGTAGACATACATGTATTGTGAGTGATCATCAATAAAGGTGATAAAGTACTTTTGACCATGTGCAATCAAATCAGGGCAACAAATATCCGTGTGTATAATTTCTAACAACTCAGAACTTCTTTTAGCCCTCTTATGTAACTTATTGGTATGCTTTTCCCTTATGCAGTCCACACAAGAATCAAACTCTGAATGGTTTAAATATGGAAGAATTTCATCTTTATTTAACTTTTTTATTATGTCAACAAAAATATGACAGAAAGCCCTTATGGTAGTCAAAAATGTGGATCATCGAACCAGTGTCAATCCACTAAGTGCCATCATTAACGCTAGAAAAGTTATACTCAAAAGTAACATGATGTAAGCATACCTCTCATCTCTGTAATATGTTACCCTACATCACCAATACCTGTAAGCCTCACAGCACATAATTCAGACATGATGGCACTACCCATCTACTCGTTTGTCAACTTAAATTGCTTATCTAAGGCTTTTAGGTATCATTTGGCTATGTCTCACTTGGGGACTGTTCCCCTAATGCTCATAGTGATCCTTTATTTTATAAGCAGAAGAGATAAGCGGTTACTCCGCTCCCACATATTATACCTTTCCTTTGCCTCTATGTCGTTGCAGGTATCATCAAGTCTCGAAGGTTTATCAAACCTCAAGGTATGATCTAAGTCCAAGAAACCAAGTTGTAACAAAACATTGTCTCTCCAATCAACATAGTTAATGCTGCCATCTAAAATTGTTTTGTTGCTTACATCGGCCATAATCCTGGGGGCAGCAATTAGATATTCAAAAATAAGAACAGACAAACGTACAAATAAGCTCACAGTAATAATTTGAAGCAATGACAAGCCATTGTGCTATGTATGCATGCTTAGCTCAAATGCAGTATGCAAGCAATATAAATACGTATCACTAATATCTACCTGTAGGCAAAGACATTAGCATAGCCATGTATTTATCTCAAGTGGTGGAATTAGAATGCATTCGTAATTTCCTAATACCTATGTGTTAATTAGAAAATAACGAGGCCATTCTATCCCACCCTAATTAAATATACAATTATGAGATATCTATCTATGGGAAAAGATAAATTATAGCTATACATTTAATTATAAATGATATTTTAAATCCATATGTGATTAATGAATGCATGCAATAGGTTCAATAAACAAAGATGATGTGGCTACTCCTCAAAGAATTGCACGCTAACCACAAATATCATTCATGTGCATTGAAAATCTAAATATGCACAATTTAATAGAGAAATTAATTCTCCCCCTAATTAAATGTACAATCATGAGACATCTACATGTGGGTAAAGATAAATTATAACTATACATTTAATTATTATTGATATTTTAAATCCATATGTGATTAATTAATGCGCCAACAAAATCAAATAAGGATGCTGTGACTACTCCTCACAAAGATGTATGCTTATCATAAATATCAATAACGTGCATATAAATCCAAATATGCACAACATAATGGAGCATTTAATAAATTAATTTAATTAACAAAAGTGACTAAATAATTTAATTTAAATTCTCCCGCTATTTCATGCACTCAAAAAATGTCTAACAAATTAATTTCAACTCAAAAGGTTTTTACAAAAATTAAATAGTTAATTTAATTGCCAATGGAGAAATTAATAGGCAATTAAATAATATAAAAATTAAAATTTATAAATATCTTTTTCTAAAAAATTAAAATAATAAGAAAATTAATTTAAATATTTACAATGCATGTTATAGTAATTTTGATTTTCTGAAAAAAATTAAATTAATTGGCTAAAAATAATTTTCTAGAAATAAAATCAAGTGTCCCATACACAAAACTCTAAAAATAGAGTCTAAAATAATTTTCAGAAATTAAAAACAAAAAAAACTAGGCCTAAAAAATATTTTTTTAGAAAAAAATTATTTCAGTCTAAAAACATGAGGCCCAATACCGCCCTTTTTTGTATGGTGACCCAAACTAGCTACGACCCAATATGTTAAAAAATAAAAAATAATAATACTAACAGATAGCCTAAAATTGTAGTAAGCCCAAAATAAAAGTTGCAGCCCAGAAGCCTTTCAAAAAACATTAGTGGTCCAAAATATGTAGGTCCAATCAGCAATAGACAACAATTTCTTTTCTTTTGTTTCTTGTTTTTTTTTCAGACAGCCTAAGACGTGGAGTCACAACAACTTTTTTTTTGTTTACAAAAAGAAAAATTGATTGTAGGCCCAACACGCAAGCTAACAGAAAGAAAATAAAATTTATTGCTGGTAGCCCAAACAATTTTCTAAAATAAAAATTGTAGGCCTAAAAAATACAATTGACCCTTTCACATTCCTTATAAACCCTACCATGTTGCAGATCTTCTTCTCCTCTTGTAACAGCGCCAATATGCTCTCACTCTTCTCACTCATAATTAAATATAAATATTTCTTTCTTTCTTGAAAAGAAATACGAGCATATGCTTGCTTAATCATAGAAACTATTAAAAGTTATGAACATTCCTCACCGTCAATTGCTTTATACATGGTTGGAAAATCAAGTTCCTGCAATTGCTTCAATCTTGCTCTCAGCTAGTCACAAAACAAATGGTTAAAAGATCCAAATAAAATAAATTGTGATCTCTAAGGATTCCCTATATTACATATTCTATCTCATATTGTTACTCATGAGGATTAGAGATGAACAAGTAAGGCAGAGAGGATCTCAGACAAGGCTCTGATACTACATGTTAGAAAATAAACATCTCAATCATAGTATAATCAATCTACATTATAACATATATGAATATAAAATATATATGAGATGCAACGGAAGACTTAGAGTTACCTCTCGCCATTAACTTTATTGATCTGAGAAGAACTGGGATCTAAAAGGATACCTGTCAAAAGAGAACACGGTCAGATAAACAACAGGTTCTTCCAGCTGGTGATTAAGCATAACGATGGCAACTTACTTTCAGCCGTCACCAGTGGGGAACCTTCAGAAGAGAGTTAAGATTTAGGTTTCGCTCTGGACTCAGAAAGAGATATCACAAAACTGAATTATTAATTTCCACCATCAGAAAATTAACCTTAAATAAACTGAGTCAATAACCTACTTTAGACTAGGCCCAATGACTACGGGCCACACTCATAAATATTTATTAATTATCCTAATTAATATCTAAAAAAGTTATAATAATAAATATCTCACATGAGTTCTTCTAATCTCGGGGGGATGATGCAAATATATATATACTTAATATTTAGTTCTATTTTAATTTCATTTTAATTATTATTTTAGCTTATTTGATAGTGGGCGATTATTTTACCCCACTCCTTATTTTAATTATTAGTTTAATTTCTTTTATTTGTTTAGGGTTAAATACTTTTAGACTTTCATTTTGACTGCAGACTTGATGAATTATTGAATTGAAATTTACATTTCTCTCTAGACTCCTCTAATTTTTCTCTTCTCAGTTTGTCTTCTTCTTATCTCTTCTCTTTTCTTATCTCATTTTACATCAGTTACTTAAATTAGTTATTTATAATATTTGTATATTAATTTTCTTAAAATACCTCATCTAATCATGTGTACTTGAACTATACTTAATAGAGATACAATTAATGTGTAAGCATGTAGGGGTACTTTGGGAGAAAAATTATAATTTTAAGAGACAAAGTAGATTGTGATATTTATTTAGGACCAAAATTTATTTTTCATCCAGCTCTTATATTAAGAATTTGAATGAGTAATTTCTTTATTGAATAGTATCATGAAACAAATGATAAACAGGTTCTAGATGTCTATGTTAGAGAATCCCTTGAAGAAAAAATAAATTGAATTATAGTGGCTTAAATCAATGAATATATATATATATATATGTATATGTATATGTATGCTAATGTGATTTTTGAAATTCTATAATTCGTCATTGATAGGCATGTGAAGACTACAACATCTTTTTTTTTCAATCAACAAAGAAAAACTAGTGATAATGTTGAACAGTAATCAATGTCTAGATGATACACAGTGAAGTTTTTTATTCTGTCAAACATTGATATCTCGTTTTTCATTGTTTCAATAGCTATCACCATTTCACTTATTCTATTATTTTGTATATTACTTTAAGATTGGTACAGTAGCTGAATATGTTACAGAAAGAGTACGTGGGAATTTCTTTTCATATGCATCACTCCTCGATAGATATAATTAGACAGTTGACATTAATCATAAATTAAATAAATTATTTTTTATATTTATTTATTTTTTTAAAATTATTTTTATTGTTATTCTATCAATAATAATTAAATAAGAGATAAAGAGATAATTAAATGAGGATAATTAAAATATTTAAAAAAATATCATATTAATTAATTTAACTAATTTTTTTTAATCTAATTAAAATAATTAAATAGTTCTTATATTAAAAATTTTGATCATAATCTATCTTACCATAATTGCATCACTGCTGGAGAGAACTTCAAGTGGCTGGAAACAAATTTCAAGTCGCCGAGTGCACTTACTAATGTTATTGTGGCACAATAATTGTGCTTAAGACGAACACTGATCCCTCATAATTTGTCGTAAATAACCTCAAAAGTCATTATTCATGCAGTAATCAAAAGAAAGAGGGAATGAGTTAATAAAAATGATTAGGATATTTTAAAAAGATATATCATATTAATTAATTTAATTAATTTTTTTAATATAATAAAATTAATTAAATAGGATATATATTAAATACCTGAACAATATTAGTCTTTGACAACTTGTGCAAGGTATGTATATGAATAATAGTGTGTGTGTGTGTGTATGTATATGTATACAATCCCTCTAGTGCTTATATTATAAAGCAGTCTAACCACTTTATCAACATCATTGGAAGGTGGTTCAATCATTAACTTAGTTTGAAAATGTAAAAAAAAACTTTTAAATTTATCTATATTATTTAATATCATAAATTATATCAAAGAAGTCATAGAAGTTGCAACATGAGATCTTAAAAATGGACAATCTTAAAATATGTAATTAATACACCCCACTTGATAATTTATAGGATCATTATTTCTTTTAGGCAAGGTAGAAGGATAGGTTTTCAATCCAATCTTTCTATATAGATTTGTATTGTCTGATCTGTTGTCTGTTGTCACATCATGTCATTTGATTAAGGACAAAATAATGTCATTTTGTTTGAGATAAGATTATATTTATTGATAACTTACAAACTGAACTTAATCTAATTCCATATGAATAACTAATGATAATAAGTAGTTTTAATTTTTTTTTGACCTAGTGTAAGATATATATTTAGATGATTGTAAAAGAAAGAAACTAATTGTAATTTTCGAATAAAATATAAATTGGTTTAGAAAGCTAAACCACTGCCTCATACACAACATCAAACTTTTCGGAGAGATCTTCGAAGTTGGATTTTGTATAATCAATTGGCAAGCCAACCCCTAACTTTCTCAACAGTTCCAATTTTCCAGTGCTACAAGTTGCTCCTATCTTGGAAGTCCCAAAAACATGCTGCGCAAGCTGCCTCAAATAGATTTTTTATTAGAGGAAAAATAAATCTCCTTGCACAAATATATATATATAGAAAGACTATTAAATAAAAAAATCCATAAATTTTGAAATGATACATGGTAAAATGAATTAACATAATTGATAATCATGTGGCTAAGCTGAAGTAGAATTACCTTGTTTTACAATTTGGATAAGCGCCTTATTTAACTCCTTCATAAATTACATTTACAGCTACTTCTAATACTACTACTATTATGTTGTATTTTAATTTTTTTAAAAAATAATAAGAAATTTAATTTAATTAATAATTTTTTGTTCTAAATAATAAATACGGAGATGTTAAATAACAAATATACATGTGAACATATACGGATTTTGCAAATTAGATATGCATCCTTATAGGTCTCTTGATACACACTCATACACAAATTTGTGTGTAAATGGAATATTCAAATCCCATAATAAATAGAGTTAAATTACGTTAATTACTTCTTCCTTTTCCTTTCACAAGTCATATTTTGGAAGATTTTGTATACTCTCTCTTATTTGTAAGATGTACGACTATGCAAAATCTAGACAATAACTAATGTTTTCTTTTAAATATTCTTTCAATTAATTAATTAAAATTGAAATCTTATTTCATTTCTATACAAGATTAATTACTTAACCACTCTATTTAGAAGTGCTTTATACTCTCTCTGTTATATATTATAAGAGTTTTTAACTAAATCACACATGTCAAATGACACTTGAGTTATTAAATTTGTCATAAAATAATAAAAAAATTTAAAATTTTCCTTAATTAAGAATACGACGTTTCTTTATCTCTTCTACATTTATAATTCTCTCTCTTTCTCTTGCATTCATAACTAAGGATAGACTTTAAAAAACTCAATAATGACTATGTTGGTGGGTTCTTATAATTATGACCAAAATTTTCTTCTATAAGGAGTCCTATAATATGCACAATAGGGAGTACTAGGGACCAGATGGAGTATACCGTACCAAAATAACTAGGGTTCTTACACCAGCAGCAGCAACAAGAACAATAATTAATGGATTGGCCATGAGAGAGTCCCACAAGTTGAAGGCTTCCAAAAGCAGTCCCAATAAGGAAGGCTTGCAGCTTCAGAAAAACTCAGATAGGGAGGCTTGTGAGCCAACAATCTCTCTTCTGCAATTGTATATTGAACCAATGATAAAAACTGCTTCAGGTGTTATTCTACATCTTCAATGATATCACCATACACTTCATCACCTTCTTTTGAACTTGTTCGCTTCACCTTCTTTGAAATATTTTGAAGGAGAAAAATATTATTCAGTATAAAATTTATTATTGTAAATATGTAAAGAGACAAATGGGTAAAGAAAATTGCTGAACCATTGCAAAATTTATTGCCCATATTTGGTACCTCAACTTTGTTTAAGGACCAAAATGTAATCTATCTCTACTGGATACAACTCTTCTTCTTCATATATGTGTAACTTATCTTTAAATGTATATATAATGGAAGATATTTGCATATAACTGAAATTATATACAATTGAAGAAGAATTGCATCCGTCTAAGGATTTGGGTTCTTAAGTACTTTTTTGGATAATAAATTTTCCAATGTGAATTTTTCAACAATTTTTCCTATAGTTATAGATATCACAAAAAAGCTATTTTATCTGCTGAGACATCAAACAGTTTTATAATTTCATAAAAATGCCCGTGCATCATCGTGCGGGCTAAAGTCTAGTTGAAAAATGAAGTATATGTGAAATAAGAAGAATGCCGGAAAAAGAGTCGTTGTGCTTGAAATAGCCTTCCATATTTACAGTACACCCAAGCTTTCATATGAGACGCTACAGAGCTACCACAGCTTGCTGAATCCGCCATGATGGTGGTCTGAGAGATCACAGAAAAACCCTAACTCAGAAACTTATATGTAAACCACTTTCGTTTACTGGTCAGCTTGTTTGTAGGCAACTTTTCTTCATGCATTTCCTAAGCACGTACTTATCTTCTTCATTTCAGGTTTTTTCAAATATAATTTTGACTAAATTGTAATTCAATCCTTCAACTTTTGACTCTTTATAACTTAATATGTATAATTTTAATTTAGTTAAAACTCAATCCTTAAATTTTAACTTACCACATCCCAATCCTTATAATTTTGACTATTTAAAATATTAGTCTCTAAGTTTAATGAAATATATTTTTATTTTTTAAAATATAGAGACTAATTTTTTAAATAACTAAACTATAAGAAGTGAGTTATATAGAGTTAAAGTCTAAACATTAAGTTATAATTCAGTCAACTAAATTATATTGAGTTAAAATTTATGAAGTTATAACTAAGTTAAAAGTATATGAACTAAAAGATTAATTTTTCTCTAAAAAAAATATAAATAATAAAACTTGATCACCCAATTGAACTATTCGTATGTGACCATTTTCTCACAGGAATACTTGTCTTCGGTATCTTAAGTTTGTAGGCTTCTTTTTCCTGTCTTGTCTTTCATTAGCAAGTTCGTCATCTCTTTGACTTGATAATGGCGAGAAGTGTCATGTTCACCTGGACGCAATTTTAGTCCGTATTGACGTCGTTGTTTTGACATTTTTCTACTCTTCTTCTTTCAAATAGGATAAATTACATTACACTCCCTCAAATCTTAAATATGAAAGCTAGTTATATATTTAATACAAATTAAAGATAAGTTAGTTATCTATAAAAAAATATATATAAGATGGTTTTCTAAATTATCCCCCCTTTCATATATCTTTGCATGCTATTGGGTATCGTTTTTATCTACGTGCATGGCTATACTAGCTTATTTTAATGATGATTTGTTGACTCCTGCTGCAGTTATGTAATCGTTGGACTGTGTGAACCACTTTGATTTTTCTCCCCTTAAGTGGAACTCACTACTACGGATTTACTTATATTTAACGCCTAATACTTAACAGTTAAAAAGATAAATTTTAAATAAGATGAGGCGCAAACATGGAAAATAAATATTTGACAGTTCTTTATACCAATCGTTTTAAGTATTTAAAAGAGTTTTAAAAAAAAGTACATTCTCATCTCTTTGACCCGACATCTGGCCGAACACCATATTGTTGCAAGCGATGGTGTTCCGCAATGCACATACAGCCATTGGCGAATTGATTCAAAAAGAAATTCAAGAACTCTTGAACGAAAAATTAATCAGGAAAAGCCAAAGCGCATGGTCTTCTTGTGCTGCTTTTTATTATGTAAATAAGAATGCATAAATAGAGAGAGAAGCACCTAGGTTTGCTATTAACTATAAACCTCTTAACCAAAAACTCTCCAATAGATTAGGCATTCTATTCCCAACAAAATTCTTTTTTTAAAAGGTCTCCATTCAGCAAAATATTTTCAAAATTTGATATGAAATATAGATTTTAGCAAATTAAAATGGACAAAAAGAACCACTAGAAAATAGCATTCTATGTCTCTTTTGATCAATATGAATGGAATGTTATACATTTTAGATTGAAAAATGCAGCTTCTTAATTTTGAAAGATCATGAATGAAATCTTTAACCCCTACACTAAATTTCTCTAATCAAATCCTTGATAAAACTCAACTTCAAATATTTTTAGGTTAATTAAATTTGATGGTAGATTTCTTACCACAATTAAATAATGTTATTAAATCTCGCTATAGTTATTTTAAGAAAAATCCACCTTCTTGGACAAACACCCACACCAATATTGTTCGACAAATCAAATCACAAGTAAAGGAATTCTTATGCCTTGCTGTGCCAAACCCACATATATTAAAAATGATATAAACTCATGCATATGATATATACGAAGCAAGAAGATTGATGGGAAATAAAGCATTATCACGTTCACATCAAAACGCTATAATCCACTAACAAAACTTGGCACACTCGTAGATGTCAACATGGCATTGGAATCCATCAAAACACTGGAAAAGACTTTGTCTTATATAGATTCTTAGGGGATGGGGATGCTAGGAGATACAGTCTAGACTCAAAAAAAAAAATTAGAATTCAACCCAGCAAAATCACTCAACCTTAAAAAAAATACAAGATTTTGGCCATTGTCTTATATATTTTGAAATATCAAAGTGATTTGTTAAATCGATTTTTTTTGTTAGAGTTGAATGCAAATCCGCTAAGATATTTTACAAAATGATGTAAAATATCTTGCAGCAAAATAAATTTTTGCCATACGGTAAGTGATATTAAGTTTTTTTTATTTCAAAATTAAATACATACAATGTTCTACAAACTATCTTCTAGATTACCAGAGAACAAAGAAGAAATAAGACCTTTGGAAAGAGAAAATAAATGCGACATATTTAAACATACAGACCTAAAAGGGGGTCATCAATAGGAGTGTTCATGTGGCCTTAATATGCCAGCCCGCGTGCCCCATAAATACACTCTCAGCCTAGCCCTCTAAAAAAAAGCATGGAAAACCATTTTCAGGCCAAGCCAAATGTTGGACCAAACATCTGACAAGTTATACCGCCATGCTCTTTTGGTCCAACCAGAAGTATATATAAATTGTATTTAAAATGTGTGTAATAAACATATATTCATCATTATTTCACATAACTCAACAAATATTACATATAAAAATATTTTATATCCACAAATGTGCCTTTTTCGTAAACATATTTTCTTTAGTAAATTAGTAAATTGAGTTCCTTGGTTCAGACTACTACTGTATTGTGTTTAATTATGTAATTATGTGGAGTTAGGATGATAGATAGATAATAGATATGTGGACTTGTAGTGTAATATTTATATTTTTTTCATTTGGAATAAGTTGTGGAATTATGAAATTCTAAATAATATTTTTTTCAACTATCCTACCTGTATGAAATTACTTAGGTGGGTAGATTTTTGGGGCTGTTCAGCCCTAGTCATCCCTAGTTATCTACCTTAAAATTAATTATAGAAGTCATGTCATCTAGGTTATCAGCTCTAAAATTAAACGAGTCATTGATTCCATCATCGGCCTAAAACCCAAATTTACCAAAAGAAACTACATCAAATACCAAATCCAAACCATTAAAAGCAATTCTGAAAAATTATGCCTATGCCTCATTTAAACCCTCCAAGCCTTAGCAACTAAAATAAAATGAGTCATTGACTCCATCATCCGCCCAAAACCCAAATTTACCAAAAGAAACTACATCAAATACCAAATCCAACCCATTAAAAGCAATTCTGAAAAATTATGCCTATGCCTCATTTAAACCCTCCAAGCCTTAGCAACTAAAATAAAATGAGTCATTGACTCCATCATCCGCATAAAACCCAAATTTACCAAAACAACCTAAATAGAATACCAAATCCAAACCATTAAAAGCAATTCTGAAAAATTATGCTTATGCCTCATTGAAACTATCCAAGCCTTAGCAACTAGAGGATTAACCCATTCGCCAATAAATCTTATGCATCGCCGAGGAAGAGGACCAAGACAAGTAGGTAACCGAGATGCTTGTCTTGAAAATAGGAAAAACAAATAGGCAACCACAAATCCTCCAAAATATAAACAGATCACCGAGTTGCCTAAGCTAGCCCAAAAAACCTCCTATATCCCCTAAAGCAGACTTGAATTTTTTATTTTTTGAGAAAAATCCAAACCAAGTTGCCAAAAAGATCTTCCTTCCCAGATTCCATTTTAAACCATTAACAAAACCCAACAATAGCCTACACCATCATCTAGAGAAAATCAACGGAGTAGAGGATCACTACACTTGGACTCACTCCACTCTTCAAATCCTCAATATCCTCACTCCACTTGCATCAATCCACTTCTGATTAATTGCGAGACTTAAACAAACTCAAACCCTTCACAATTCAATTTGATCCAATGAGATATTGGGACTCTGTCATGATATCATATATTTTGGTACCAAAAAAACATATACTCACCATATTTGATTCCCCTATTTTGACAAATAAATACCCGCAAATAAATTCCTTCAATGGTTTATTAAATGGTGAGATTATTTTGGCCCCACAAAAGAAATAATACTTTTTAAGTACGGTCATAGTCAACCGACGAAGAATGCGATAAAAAATCAACAGGTGAATACTAATGTTTTAAAAATATCTTCAGTTAGGTGCCATAACAATCATCTTCATTTTCTTGAGCATAATCTTCAAGGTTAATATCTGAAGTTGATGAGGTTGGCCTTTGCTCCTTGTCGAGGAAGAATAGTGCTTGCTTGAGATGGTTGATATATGATTGCTTGTGAGACACACTAGTAAGGCTAGCATGAATTGGGTTCTTTTGATTTAGGAATTCACTGTTTTCTATGATTATCATCCACTAAAGGTTATCCTGAGTCATTCTTTGACAATATTAATATTATCCTGGTGGTCTAGAAAGTCTTCATACCATCTCATGTATAGGACCCTCTGGAGAACAGGCCCTATTGGTGACCTCGTAATTGTAAAGCAAAGTAAAAATCCAAGATAAGGATAGCTTGAAACAATAATGGAGGATGATAAATGGCTCTCTGAAAGGTTAACATGGGACTAGAAATACTCTACCTTGTTTGAATGAATGCTGGTGGAAAATAATCCCACCATTTAATAAAGCATTGAGGGAATAAATCGGATCGCCACCCTATTCTTCTCCAAATTGCTATTCTTTGGAGAAGCCCCAACGCCCATTCCGTTTTATTGCAGCGTTGGTTCTACACGAGAATTTTTCAGATTTTGTCAAAGAGCAGTGGCACGATGAGTAGGACTGGACTCATAATTTGTCCCATTTCACGGAAACTTGTTGTAACTGAAATAAGCAAATCTTTGGACACATTGAGGTTAGAAAGAGAAAACTACTTCGGCTTGACGGAGTGAATAGAGCAATTGCCAGAGGCTAGAATGTGAGTTACTATGAAAATATTCAGGCTGAGTTATGGCGAGAGCTTGAGGCTGTTATTACTCAGGAATCTTTTCTATGGGCTCAAAAAGCGTGTATGAACTGGAATATATATGGAGATAGGAATACAAAACTGTTTCATTCTTGTGCAAATGGTTGACGGAAGACAAATCATATCGATGCTATTTTTTAGAAGACGGGACCAGGTGCTATGATTTGAGTATTACTAAACAAGAGGCCACAATGTATTTTGAATCTCTGTTTACCGAAGAATTCATTACCCGAGACGAGTTGGACTCTGATGTTACTTTCGCTTCTCTTGATGATGTATACTTGAGATACCGTGATCGTAATGTGGATGAGGCTGAGATTAAAGGTGCTTTGTTGAGTATGGATTCAATGCTTTATTTTATAAGAATATTGGAGCCTGTCTGGTTAATTATGTTAAATATCTCTGTGATAATCCTCAGAAGATCAAAGAGATTAATGGTACCCTGATTGTGCTTATTCCAAAAAAAGATCCTCCTGAGACTTTTAAAGATCTTCGTCCTATAAGTCTTTGTAATGTGGTGTATAAGATTGTCACTAAGATTGTGGCTAATCGAATGAAGAACTTTCTGCCCCAAGTCATCTCTCCGAACCAGTGTGGCTTTGTTCATGGTCGTCATAGTTTTGACGGTATTATTGTAGCGCAGGAGGTGGTTCATTCTATGCGAAATATGAGAGGGAAGAAGGGCTTCATGGCGATAAAAATTGATCTTGAGAAAGCATATGATAGACTCACTGGATTTTTTTTTTTTATTCGATGCTTACAGGAAATAAATCTCCCTACTCATTTTATTGATTTTATTTCGTCTTGTATTAGTTCTGTCGATTTGCAATTGCTCTGGAACGGTAATAAGGCTGACTTATTCAAGGCGTCAAGGGGTTCGGCAAGGGGATTCAATGTCACCTTATCTTTTCGTGATTTGTACGAAGAAATTGGCTCATCTCATTCAGGAGAAGATCCAAGCTAATGAGTGGAAACCAATTAGACTGACAAGATATGGAACTCCCAGTACGCACTTGTTTTTTGCAGATGATATCATCCTATTTGCAGAAGCGCTTGACACTTTCTGCAACTCGTCTGGCTTGAAGCTGAACTTCTCCAAGACTCGTGTCTTCTTTTCTACTAATATGAATCATAACAGGTGCACTGAACTTAGCACTTGTTTGGGAGTTACTCAAACCGCGGATCGGGCCAAATATTTGGGGTGTTTCATTACCTCATAAGAAGGTGACAAAAGACACTTTTCAAGGAGTAGTTGATAAAGTCAAGTCTCGATTAGCCAAATGGAAAACTCATTCTATTTCTCTTGCGGGAAGGACTACATTGATCTCATCAGTCACGTTGGCTATCCCTAGCTACTCAATGCAAACATGGATGCTTACTGATCCCACATGCGACGATCTTGATCAAGCTAATCGCCGCTTTCTATAGGGTAGTACGGAAGAGCAAAAGAAGGTCCCACTTGTGGCTTGGGATGAGGTGTGCAAGCCAAAAGGTAAGGGTGGGCTTGGCTAGAGAAGACGCGAAGCTTCAAAATAAAGCACTGTTGATGAAGTTGGGTTGGAAACTTGTGAAATGCCGCGATGAATTCTGGGTAATAGTTCGTGATAAATATCGTTGTGGGAATGACCTTTTATTCCAAAAATTGACTTAGAGAAAAGTGGGTCAAAGGTCTTGGCAGTCATAAAAAAGACTTGGAAAAAGGTGAAAGATGTGCTAGATTATGCTCAGGATGGATCCTACGTGAAGTGGAAACATGATCGACGTGGAACTTTCACTGTGAAATCGGCTTACGATTCTCTTCTGGATTCTAACTCGGGGATGGATACTATTTGGAAGAAAATCTGGAAAACACGAGTGCCCTATCACTGCAAATCGTTGATGTGGCTTTTAGCACGTAAGAGAGTTTATTAACTAATGCTGCCAAACGAAAGAGAGGCTTACGTGACGATGATCTTTGCCCTATATGCAGACGAGAAGCGAATGACAGCTTACATGCGTTTCGTGAGTGCCATGAAACTAATATTCTCTGGAAGGACTGTTCACCATTCTATGTGGAGGAGGTTTTGTTCGTTAAATATAACAGAATCTATAGGATGGAATCTTACAGTAAAAAATCCAGATAGAGAGGATTGGAAGGAGCTTTTCACCGTGATATGTTGGTGGGTGTGGAGGCGTCGAAATCTCAATATCTTTGAAGGGAAGAAAGTTAACAACGAAGCGATTCTAGCTAATGCTAGTGCACTGGTCACTAGTGTTATGAAAGCGCAAAAGCAGTTGAGTGGCACTGCTATTCAGGGGGCGAGATGCATAACGGGTAGAGGATGGCAGGCACCAGAAGAAGGCTGGACGAAATTAAATGTCGATGGTGCATTCTCTTACACTAATCAGGTGAGTGCTTGTGGAGGTCTGTTACGTTATGCGGCAGGGGAGTTTCTCCGAGGCTTATGCCCCGTCTTGATGGTGGCGATGCTCTGACTACTGAGTTATGCGCATGTCTACTTGGCCTTAAACTTGCCTGGGACACTGGGCATCGAAGAGTGATTATGGAGTCGGATGCAACTCACGCTATCGAGTTGATTGCCGCTGAACCTGAAGAGAGTCATGTTGATTTTGCTGTTATTTGTGAAATTAGGAGTTTTATAAACAGAGACTGGGAAGTTAGAGTCAACTACGTGAATCGGGATTTCAACTACGCAGCGGATTGCTTAGCTGGAAAAGGTCCTGCAGCAATGTCAGGTTTTCATATAGTTGTCGAACCTCCCACTGACTTGGTTCCTGTTTTGAATCTGGATCGCCATGCTGCTAGAAGCTATCATGTAGGTCTCTGATGAGGCATCCTTCTGTTATAAAAAAAAAAACAAAAAAAGAATTAGATGGAGGATTTGCACTATCATCCTACCTAGAACATCGGAAAAGGAAGCCATGTTTATTCATCATATGGGTCTTTCTCTCCTCTATTGCATGATACAATATATTAATATATTAATATATTAATTAATATATCCTTTAAAGCTATGTTTGGATGGAGAAAAAATTAGAGGGAGGAAAAAATAGAGAGGAGAAAATTGAGGGGGAAGAAAAGTAGAGATAATGTTTGGATAGAGAGGAGAAAATAGAGATGAGAGAAAGTACGTGGTGTCTATAATTACCATAATTCCCTTATTCATTTTTTCAAGTAATTTGATGAAAATAAACTCAAATAAAAAATTAACACCATCAAAATAAATACTAGAGTCAACTTAAATTAAAATGAAATTATTTTTAAGATTTTAATTTAAAATTAAAATATTAAGTAAAATATATTTACTCACAAGCTAAATTAATAAAAAGCAAGTTAAATAAAAATAAACATGTGACAATGACAATAATATACTTATATCCTGATTTATTAAAAATCATAATAACAGTTTATTAAACTCCTCATGTTATTTTTATTTCATTTATAATTTATAATTATAGTATAAACGATAATAACTATTAGTATCATAATTTATATGAAAATTTTATTATTATAAAAAGAAAAGAAAACATGATATAAAACCACATGGGCCCAGAAATTGGCAAGTTTTCCAGTGTTTTAACCTTGCGTTAGTCTAATTCTCTAAACTTCCAATAGGAATGACGATGATTCTAATTCTCTTGCGAAGTTCTAAGAAAGTTAAGAATGATGGAAACAAGAATGGAGTTGAGAATGTGTTGTAGGGTCATTGGCCAATGTTAGGATCCAAGGGGTTAGTGTATGATGATTGAGGCAAAAAAATGAGCAAACTAGATTGAATGATGCCTTACAATCAGCTGATATACATGAAGCAGTTGCTAGTTCTAAAATTACAAGTCAGAGATTAGACAAGGATCAGCATCAAAATGAGTGTACAGATGTAGAATAGAAGAATAGAGAGTTAAGTATTAAACACCTACTTTTTCCTAGTGCATACATGTATTCAAAGAAAATTTTAAAAGAAAAATAGGAACAAGGTAGCGACAATATGACTAACAGTCGTGACAAAATTAAGTGGGGGAGAGTTTCTGTAACTTTTAGTTGTGACCATAATGACACTAGGTAGCGACAAAATTGCCTTGTTTCATGAATTTACTCTCTATGACTAACAGTCGCGACTTGGTGTTTATTTTTGTCATGATTTTAACTCTATGATTTATTGCCATGACTTGTGTCTATCTTTATCACGACCAGATATTCCTGTCTTCCTAATCTACTCTCTGTGTATACTAGTCACGCTCTAGTACCATTTAAGTCGTGACTAAAGTGTCTTTTAACAGAAAAAAATCTTCTTTCTAATGTTGATTGTCTGCTAAGTTTTCCTTAATTGATTCTATTTTTTATAACATGCAATTGAACTTCAAAACATATCTATGAAAATTTGACAAACTTGATTTAGTGTGAATTTCTTGTCTCATTAATTGGCTGCTAGAAATTGTGCATCATGAATGATTAGTCTCATGTATTTAGTTCAATACTCATCCAATTTAGTCATGGTGAGTTTAATTATGGTGAGTAAGCTATATTGAAGGATTTTGAGCCTCCAACATATATTCTTAAATATTAAGTGATATCATTTAATTTGATAACTTCATAGAAGTTGTATCAATCCTTGATTTGAAACCACATCAACTCTTGGAATTGTGAATATGATAAAGGTATTTCTTTCAAGAAAAACCCTTTGGACCACTAGAGACCTTGACTTTCTTTTTAAATTCTAACCTTAATTGATGAATGTTGTATAAGATATTTATTGTTGCATTAGATCATTAGTTGTGAAATAATTGTTAAGTTGCAACTATTTGTTGAATATTTGAACCTCAATGTTATTGTCATCTGGCTCAAAAGTTGGGAAAAAGAAAAAACATGAAAAAGGAAAAAAAAAAAAGAGTATTGCAATAAGAAAGAAAAAAGAAGGAGAAATAAGAGAAAAAAAGAACAAGAGATACATTAGATGACAAAAAAGATGTGCTATTCAACTTGAATGAAATGGGGTTAGATGATGAATTAAAATTGACTTGTTATTTTCTACAGTTACACAATTAGAACTGTGATTAAAAATTAGAATAGCTTGAAGAAGGAAGAACATGTACAGCACTCATTAATCGTTGATACTTATTCCATTTCATCATTCAGCCTTCCCAATAATACAACCCTAATAAAGACCCTTTGATTCACAACTCTTGTGGCATTTAATAGTGGAGATGTAGGATAATTACAAGCATATGGGAAGCCTAAGCTAGATGGTTGGGTAAAAATAACCTTGATAAGAAAGTGAGTGAAACACTATGCCTTGTGAGAAAATCTCAATCTAATTGCTTACTATTTAATTGCATGAGTGAGATTCATTGATTAATATGATATTAGTATGGATTGTTGCCAATTGAAGGAAAAGATTGATGATTACAAGTTATTATGCTGAATTTATTTTGTCAATCTTGCTGAATATAAGTGTTTAAATTTCAATTTTGATCCATAATTTTGTCTGAAAGAGCAAAAGCTTGGTGTAGGGGAATTTGATAAGCTTCAGATTTACTATAATTTATATGGGAATTCACAAGGGTTCTAGAGTTTTTAATGTGATAAAGTAGTGTAATTCTAATATATTTGTAAGAATATGTTATTACATATCATTTGTGATCAATGCAGGATATTAATGAAGAAATAAATCAAAATTCCATAATTAACAACCAAGGACCAGATTTTTAATGGTAATAAGGACCATAACAGAAGTTGTGCATTTTGGTATACTAAGATCCAGTAACCAAGCAACATAATGGAATGAAGAATTAGTTGGAACGTGAGTCTTTGACAACTGGAAGGAGGATTGGATAGTAATATACACTAGGTTGCATAGTCACATAGATATTCTTAAGGGAATTCATCAGCTCACGTGCTTACAGAGGGACCCACGGCTCATGCACCTGATATCAGCTGTAATTACTTCTATGAGGGGGAACAAGACCCATTCATTCATTCATTCAACTACTCCGTTTATACACTCTCTCTCGCTCTATCTCCATTCTCTCTTTCTCTGTGACTTTCCTCTGTTTTGAACAGAGAACTAGATCAACCTTCTTTCATCTTTATCTTCCATCTTCTCTAAATCACCATAAACTCTGCTTGTTCCTTAGTCACTGCTGTTGAGGTCTTGATAGCAATGCGTGGCTAATTCCATTTGTACTCTCTTGGAGTTGAAGCTGAACTAGAGTCATTGATCTACAAACAAGGAGTTTAATCCGTGTCATTAATTCCATATCTAAATTGTGTATATCAAACAAGTTGTATTGATTAGATACATGTTTAGGAATTAAATTGATTAATTTTACACTGGTATTATTAATTCAATTAGAGTGATTAGATGACGAATGATTAGGAGACTGAGTTAGATTTTCTACTTTTGTGTAGTTGAGTTTTAATTTATCTTCTGCCTTAAATGGGTTAGACATGGTTGTGGTTAATTAAAATAATATTATAATAGAGTATAGTTGTACTTATTTGATTCATCTTCTTACTCCTCTTAAGTTGAATGATTCAGTTTTCTCTAATCAATATCTGCTAGTTGTAGTTTTGATAGAGATTAAACTAACTAGTTGTTGGCAAATTCATTTTAATTCAACTAATCAACTCCTTATACTTTATAGACAATGAAGGTAAAGGCTATCTCCAAGGGAACACACTTATCAAATTTAGATTATCATCACTAACATTAAAATCATAAACAATAACATTTAGGATTCAAATTCAAAAGTTCATCAACATTTCTTCTCCCAATTCACTGAATTAAATTGTTAATTTATAGTTCAAAGAGTTGCTAGGAAACTTAACTCTATTTAGGCTCCTTGTTAATTGACCTAGGTTAGCTCCACTCTAGTATGTTAGTTTAGTTTCTTTTGATAAATAGGAAGACACTTTCATCATGGAAATGGAAGAATTAACATACTTTTCATGCAGACTTCTTAAAACGTCTGGATCCTTATATGGTTATTATGAGATCATGGAAAAGCTTTGTATAAGTGTAGGAGGAAAACTTAATTAATGATCTTATTATTCCAGCTTTGTCTAGTTGGCAACCTCCGCCTTTGGGATTGGTCAAAGTGAATATTGATGAAGCATGTATGGCAGGCCAAAATAACACAGGATATGGTGGAGTTATAAGAGATTAATCGGAAAGATAGGTTATTGGATTTACAAGCAAATTGGGCTCTTGCTCTATATTGAAAGTTGAGATGTGGCTAGTGTATAAAGACCTTAATTTGGCCTGGATTATAAGATTTTAAAAAATTATTCCCGAATCTGATTTTAAAAAATTCATCATGGAAATGGAAGAATTAACATACTTTTCATGCAGACTTCTTAAAACGTCTGGATCCTTATATGGTTATTATGAGATCATGGAAAAGCTTTGTATAAGTGTAGGAGGAAAACTTAATTAATGATCTTATTATTCCAGCTTTGTCTAGTTGGCAACCTCCGCCTTTGGGATTGGTCAAAGTGAATATTGATGAAGCATGTATGGCAGGCCAAAATAACGCAGGATGTGGTGGAGTTATAAAAGATTAATCGGAAAGATAGGTTATTGGATTTACAAGCAAATTGGGCTCTTGTTCTATATTGAAAGTTGAGATGTGGCTAGTGTATAAAGGCCTTAATTTGGCCTGGATTATAAGATTTTAAAAAATTATTCCCGAATCTGATTCCAAAAATGTGGTCAATATGTTGTCTCACAGGAGGTTTGATAGATGCAATTTGTTAGTGGTACAAATACATATACTTCTTCAACGTTCATGAGAATTGAAGCTCCAATACATCTCAAAAATTCATAATAAGGTAGCAGATATTCTGACTAAAGAGTGTTTGACTACCACGATAACATTATATTCATGTTATTTACGTTTGGAGTCTCTGGTTCTTACTGATACTTTATAATTTAGGATGTAATCACTTTTTGATGTAGACTTCTTGACATCGGCATTTAGCCCTATGTTGTACCCAAAAAAAACTGTGTAATCACATGCACAAAGGAAGCGATAGTGAAGGATGGGCCAAGGACGGTTTTGACAAGTTAATTGTCACTCTAAAACCTCCTCACTTTTGGGGAGAAAGTTTGTGTTGTTAGGTGGTTGTTACTTGTTAGGGTTTTTTTTGTTGGGGGGGGGGGGTGATCACATGGGGTCCACACCACTTTTCTCTTCCCATTTTTCTCTTCCCATTTTTCTCTTCCCTCTATTTTCTCCTCTAATGCAAACAGAAGAAAATATATTTTCCCCTCTACTTTTTTCCTCCCATGCATTCCTCTCATACCAAACACAGGGTAAAAGTCTTAGGTACTTTGTGATTGGGCCACATAAATGATTACATACCTTAAATGATTGGTTTTAATTATATCAGTTGGGTGGTGCTTTACTAATTGCAACCATGTCATCAAGTATATTATTTTTTTATTTTTTACATTTTCTAATGCTACCAACAACTCCTTTTACCTTGTATTTAATTCATTGGGATTAAATATTTTCTTTTGAAATTCAAATTTTAAATCTCTTTGATACTTTTAAGGAGGGTTATTTTTTGACATTGGTTCTTTGTGTTCAATCTGATGTTTTTATTAGACTATCCTTGCAACGCAGGGGTTGATCGTCTCGTTATCACCATATTCTTAACAATTTGGTAATAAGTCAATGGGGTTCTAAAGAAAATTCTCTGTATTAAGGTTGGTATAAATATTTGGGCCAACTTAAGGTCCCATTAAGTTTTTAATTTAAAAAAAAAAAAAGGACCCATATGTTGAATTCGCCTGGCAAAAATTTGAAACTCGCTTGAGACCGCCACACAAGACAGAGAAATAGTTAAATTTAAATATATTTAACTAATTAATTTATACACAACATTCAAGTAATAAACTAATAATAATATAGATAGGCTTTGATAGTTTCTATTAATTTATGTTTCTTTTTTAATATACACCCACCATTTATATTTTATAATACCACAAATAATATCCAATACCCTAATATTATTTATAAATAAAGTTAAAAGATACTAGAAATATCACAAAAAAATAAACATCATGGTGTTTATATAGACATAAATAAAATTAGAGTGGTGAATAAAATTGAAAAATAACATCAAGAATGCTACTTTCCTAGTTATCTAATTAATTTAATCAAATTAAGCTATCTCAGACCAAGCTGCCTAAGATAATCTAGGCATGCTCTATTAATGGGGAAAGGTTCAATTATAATTAAGAAGAAAAAGTCAGATTAATTGTTACTAGACAATTTAATAGGACTTTCCCAATACAATGAATTACCCCTAATACAATTTTAAAAAAAATGCTGTGGCAATAATTTGAAGTTAGATCTCTGTCAGCCAGCTACATTAAACTTCCCATAAATTCCGCTTAACCTGCCAAAGTAAATAATCATAATTATAATGAATTAAATAAAATAAAAAAGGGCATGTGATGTAAATCAGATTTCACGTATTCCCTCCTCTATCCTTTGATAAGTTACAAATATTAAGTAAGTTAATATTGATTAAAAATAATAACCGGGTAAGAAACAGATTTTTTTCTAAGAGAAAATGAGTAGGAAAAAATATGGCAGAAGTAATTAGGGGTTAAAATGAAGAAAAAAAATACATTAAATCTCCAACGTGTAAGTTATGAAAAGGATAAGATCTATTCAAAAAATTGTAACTTAAAAAAAGGGACAGGGGGGAGTAATTATTTAAGAAAACTTCACAATATCCGCACTTAAAGGAATCCATTTCATGAAAATAATTATAGTTTTGAGTAATTAGTTGTATTTTTCCTTGTTCTGCCAAATCCATACCTGTGAAAAAAAATAAGATGATGATCACAGTCTTCAATATAGCAAACATAGAAACACTTAAACCAGCAGCAGCAGCTGAGGTTGACCTGTACATAAAAGGTAGCTTTCATAAGTAAAACACAAGCCCAATAACATGAATAAGGCTTTTCACCTAAACTTCCATGAAAATCACTATCAGAGTATCATGGCATAACATTTCGAACTTTTTTTCCTTTAAAGAAGGCAAAAATTAAAGGGTTAAAGTTGAATTTTATCGCAGAAGTTTTCACATAGAAACTGTGGATATCCAAAAACTTTTTATAGATCAATATTACCCTAACTGTTAACAAATTAACTTTGACTATTAACAATTTTAATTGACATTATTCCTTTTTTAATACTTCTAGGGTATTGATCTAAAAACAACTTCTAGATACCACAGGCCCTACACAAACTTTTAGGATAAAATTGGACCTTAACCTAAACATAAAAATCTCAGCTTAGCTAGCAAAAACCATGAACACAGTATGGTGAGTCAACATAATAAGAGGAGTAACAGCTAAACCATCATGAAGTGAAAGAATACTTTAATTAATATGCATGTCTTTTTTATGCCTTTTGAATTTTACCTTGCTACAAGGTCCTTGACAGATTCAGTTGTCAGTCCAAAACCAAAAGGATAAAGTGGATCATAGTGAGGATCCCCTACATTCATTGGGAGTTGATCCACGGATTTGAACCATGTTCTTGGAAGCTTCCCACTGAATCCATATTCACCGAAAAGGACATCTGTCACACCCTGGCCCTCTGTGCCAGGTAACCATGCTGCCACGAGCGCATCTATCGAGGACACATAGGGTTCAATAGCAATAGGTCTGCCAGAAACGACGATAACCACGCACTTGACATTCTCACAGACGTTCTTGATGATATCGGGGCCAGGATCAACCATTGTAAGAGTTGGGCTGTCCCCAGCACTTTCAGCATAAGGAGGCTCGCCAACAACAACAATGGCATATCCAAAGTTGCTGGACTTGACAAAATCACTGTCAGGGGTCTCACGATAGACAACTTCGGTGCTAGGATCGACTTCCATTTTTAGAGCACCAAGAATAGTTGTTCCTGTCCATGGAAAGGAAATCTGTCAGTTTGTTTCTGTTTTAGCTTTACACCCATGGGAAATGATTTTGGCTGTATACACATCTCTAGGCAAGAATGAAAACAGCAGAAAATAACAAAACAAAACTAGAAATTAAAAAAAAAAAGACAAAAAAAAACCTATGTTCGGCCAGAGTTACAACAGAAACAAGATGAAAACAAAACCTACATTTGATTAGAGTGCACATGCCTACAGATGCAATATATTAAAAAATTTAGATTGAAGGTGCACTGAACTAAAGTGAGGCATAAACTGCCAAGATGAAGGGTTAATGGAAGTTTATCTGCCTCAAGTAACTGAGAATCTCAGATAATAATATAGCAACTATGGAACTAAACACAACTATTTTTGTTTACTTCATATGAATGCATGTGCCTATCATTATTCATCTGAGACCATGCAACCAATATAGCATATAATCTAATGATAATCATTAATTAGAGTCCCTGCATTGCTGCAAGATTTAGTATAATTCAAAACTTTCAAATTAATCAAAGAATGCCTGTTTATAATTTCTCCAGCATATAATATCAATTGGTGCTTGCAGGCCTAGAAACATATAAGCTGTGATGCATCAACACAATATGCAACCAGGCATGTTTGAGAGTTACTTGCCCCTCGTGTCCTCGTTGCCGTTAAATCCTTGCCATTTGATCGTCCAGCCACCACACTGATAGCCCAAATTATCAGCATGAGTACCAGCAACTAGGACTTTTGACGCCATCCTTGGGAGGGGAAGGATTGGAGAACTTCCATTTTTCCCATTCTTAAGCAGCACGAGTGATTTTCTCACAGCTTCCCTTGCTAAATCCCTGTGTTCCTGGATATAAACAATATGATATTTCATCTCAGAGCTCTCATTGCCATAATTGTGCAGGAATACATTATAAATTACAGCAAACAAGCAATGCCACTAAAGTTCAATCTCAGATTCATTTTTAAAATACTTGGAGGCATCATTAAAGGATAATGCAGGAAAGTATGACCAAGAAATTAGGACCTTATATTTTGCTTCTTTAGATAATAGACATAAAAATCCAGGTTTATATAAAGTGTTTCTCTAAAGTGATTGTCATCTGAAAATATCGGGTAGACAGATGGATTGATTGGAAATTTCCCAAACCAAAGATGTTCAGTTCACACCCATTTGGGCTGGGTAGGTGGACTTTGTGAAACAGTAGTATGCGTTTCCCTGTTCCCATTGTGTAATCCAAGGACTATGCCAAGTGGATCCCCACAGAACGTCATTTCACATAGATAACTAAATTGAAAATAAAGTTCAGTTCAAATATTTTAGATTGAAAGGTTAAGAATGTCTTACCTGTTTTCCAAGCTCATTGACTAAACTGAGATCAGCTAGAGGATTCTCAAACAGACCCATGGTGAATTTCACAAGCAAAATTCTCTCAACAGCATCATTGATACGCTCCATTGGAATGATATTGTTCTTGACTGCCATTGTAAGATCCTGGATGAACTCCAAGTATTTGAATGGGATCATCACCTGTAATGAAAACCGAAGACAAGAAACATTAAGTTGTATAATACTATGCTTCAGCAGACAATACATTGTTCATAATCTACATCCATGCAGAAATTATACTCTCCCCTCAATTCTACATGAAATTTGGACAAAAACTACAAACTAACCATATCAATGCCAGCACCAACGGATGCCTCGACAGAATATGAGTAGTTTGAATCAGGCGGTGTTGTGATCTTGTCAATACCTTGCCAATCAGAGATGACAAATCCCTGATAAATAAGAGGAACAGATTTTAGTTATTAGCATGCCATGCACACCATGTTTCTTTAAAATTGAAAACTGTGAATTTCAACAACAGACTGGGTTTTTGTGTTCCTGTAGGGGTAAATTGAATGCAATACGTGTAAAAATCCCATAGATTCTTTGTATAGCTATCATAACACAGATTCTGCAGAATCTTTTGATACCTCACTGAAATTATATTATACTTGTAGAAATTTGACTTCTGATCTCATTAATGACTTGAAATTCAAATTTGATATTCTCATTAGTGGCCTAATTAAGCAAATTTTTTGTGTGATCATGTGGTTTATTTTATTTAAAAGGAAACTAAATAAAGACCATTAATTTCATTTTTATACTTGCGTAGCTTTTATATTAGCCATATATGCATGCTTAATCCATGGGGGCAGCAGGCTTCTTGCCTGGATCTGCTGCAAACATGTACCTTCTTTGATTATGTAGAATTAAGAAATCATACCCCCTGTCATTTGGTAATAATGTGGCCATCAAATAAATGTCAAATTAACAGAAAAATTTTGGCAGCAGTTTCCATTGTATGGCATAACTGTACCCAGAAAAATAAGTGCAAAATGTCCATTCATCACCTTAAACTTCAAGGTGTCCTTCAAGAAGCCATTAACTAAGTTACGGTTTGCATGCATCTTCACCCCATTCCAACTGGAGTATGAAACCATGACTGTAGCAACCCCCTTAATGATGGAATCGGAATAGGCCGGCATGTGAATGCTAAGCAACCCATGCCAACCAATCTCTGTGTTGTTCTCATTGATTCCCTTGGTTGTTCCACCATCTCCAACAAAGTGCTTTGAACAAGCAGCTACCTTTGTCCTACAACACAGTTAATCATAGTCTTGCAATTTTTTTCAAATTTATTCATTTTTCTTTTCAATTTGAACAGTAGAATATGAATGATCAGCAGTGACTCTGAAATTAACCAAGAACATGTCATATGACTATAACAACTTGACATCGTCAGGAGTACATAGTATAAAATGTTTTATAAAATGTGTGATTATAAAACTCCGATAATACTGAAATGCATGCTTGTTAAAAGGAATTCGATATCAATAAGTTCATACTTGCCGCCAACATATGGAGATCCTTTCCGGGCATTGGCGGGGAGGTCTCCTTGTAGACCAGGTATGATTGCAGTCATTTCTTTTACAACATTGGGATCCTCACTGTAGCTCTCATAACATCGACCCCATCTCGGATCTCTACAAACCTATAAGTAGTGTTTGAGGAAAAATAAGTAAAATTAGAAAGAATGCAATGATACATATTCGGAAACTTATATGCACAACAAATATTTTTGTTTACAAGTTCAACATTTTTCAGCATTCAACTTACAGCAATACATGGAGCAAAAGCATAAGGAATCCCTGTAGCTCTGACTTCAAGAGCAGTTGCAACACCAATCTTATATGCCAGGTTAGGGTCCCTGTTAGCAACAAAATATAAATTATATAACAAAGGATGGACAGAAACATTAAAGCCTCAGCTTAAAACAGCGATCATTGGAAATTAAACCCAATGATTTGACAGAAATATTAATATACAACATTGTGCACCATATCTATTAAGTATTGAGGCAATATACAATCACTGCCAAATGCAATTTCAGTTAACTTTAACTCATGTATAAATCATACTTCTTATTATGTAAAGACTTTAAAAAATTATCATGACAAGACACTAGAGACTATAGTCAAGCAAATAATCAAATGGACACACACTGAAGGATAAACGCTTGGAAATCTTAACTTGCCTGGTAGCTCCAAGCCCAATATTATGGGGAAATATGGTGGCATTGTAGACATTATTGTGTCCATGAACAGCATCAATGCCATACATCATTGGGATTCCCAGTCGACTAGCCAAAGCCCCTTTTTGAAATTCATTAATCATATTAACCCAATCTTCAGCAGTAGCTTTTGGAAGTGGTTCACTACCACCACCACTCAATACACTTCCTGCATATAATTAGGAGCATCTGAAGTTCACAATTGTTTTAAGAAATATAATCATTGCTTTCAATTACTTATTCTAGATCCATCTTTTTGTTCAATTCTTATTACTGGCTCACAAATTGATGCTTATATAATTCCATACTTAAAAGGAAATATGAAATTCAAGAATATATCCAAAACTGGACCAGATACATTAATAAGTGCAAAATGTAAATGTAATCAATCAAGCAGGAAGGTGCATAAATAACTGAGTGCAAAAAGTGAAGTGAAACTGAAGTATAAGGTGGATAAAATACCAAAAAAAAAAATTAAGCTTGTCCCTTTTTCTCCTTGACTACATTTAACTACTTAAAAACCATCAGAAGCACAAAATTTATTTAAAGTAAATATAAATTAAATGCCAATTGCATTAATCACCATAAAGACAGAAGTGAAATGAATGTAGTATTTCTTGAGCTTACTTGCTTAAAAACATGGAGCATTAATAACTGAATATCAAGAGGCGTATGAATTGGGAGTCACAATGTTCGCCAAAAAAAGATGGGGATTCAACATGATGCTCAAGCACAATTGACTTAATGCAAACAAATTAACTGTATTCCCAGGATGGGATGACACAGTTTTTCAGTCAAAGACATATTTAGCCACAAGGAAAACTTCAAGGGAATAAAAGTATGAGAATAAGAGTTACCAAAGAAGCGATAATCAAAAAATGTAATAATAAAACTGATTATATTAATCAGCCATACAAACGAAATCAAACGTGGGTCGATAGAGAGCATAATAGAGTGCCTAAAAGATGGATTATACTGAATACTACTTGCACACACAAGTGCACATTTAAGAGTTCCTCTCACCTATGAAGTTTGTTCTCATAACATCTGCATTGGCAACACTTCTATCAATTTGCACCATCTGACCAATCTTTTCCTCGAGCGTCATTCGACTAAGTAAGTCTTTAACTCGAGTCGCCACTGGTTGCTTCGGATCTTTGTACTTCAAATACTCAGCTTGGGCTTCGCCTGTTGATGGCGACCAACATAACCACAAAATCGCCAACAAAGAAAGGGATTCTCTAAACATCTTGAACTTCCCAGCTCTTAGTCCACCTGCAATGTAAGAGAAAAACGAGGAAGAAAACGCAAGAAAAATCAATTAGCAGGATTTATATCCAATTGATTACTAAGGAATAAAGCGAAGTAAAACAAAGGAATTACATCGCATGAATGGACTTCAAGAAAAAGTAAACCCCCTCTACTAATTTTTTCCACTTCATTACAAGAAAAACGCAAATGTGAAAAAAGGCGCACAAAGAAGATAACCCATACGACGACAGCGAAGACACCGGCATTGAAGAAAAAGCATAAATACAAGCAATGTCTGAGGGAGAGGTCATACAAGGGGTGAAGAAGTTGAGATTCTTCTCAAGATTTGTTTCAGAAAAAACCGCTTTGAAACCTTTGACGTAAAAGGAATGAGTTATACTGACAGAAAAATAATCGAAGAGGTAGTGGGGAATCGAAGAGGTAGTGGGGAAGGGGAGAGACGAGAAGGAAGCGGACTCATACTATCGGCACTAAAGCTGTTAGTGGGAACATGGGGGAATTTATCAAATACAAGGAAAACAAAATTAAAATAAATTAACAAAAGAGATCATTCCTAAAACATACCTCATTAAAATATTTATTATCTAAAAAGTATCTAAACTTTATACAATGACCTATGTCTTTGATCAAATGCACATCATCTTCAATACAGGAATTTTTAGTTGTTCATAATATATTTTTAGTTGTATATAAATATTTTTATTTTGTATTTGGTATGATTAAAAAAAGAATTATAACTATTAAAAATAAATTGTACACATCTTATTTAAGAGATAAAATAAAAAGTATTTATAAACAGTTAAATAAAATTTATACATATTAAAAATTACATCTATTTAATGATATATTTTTAAATAAATTTAAGTATATTTTAGTAATAAATATTTTAATCGGAGACTTTGTAGTAATTCCCTTGAGGAAGTAAAGTTACTTATAATGTATATTTAGATAAGATTTTAAAAACGAACTTATAAAAAAAGATTTTTTTGATAGCTTATAGAAAAATACTTTTAGAAAAGAGTTTACGAAAGAAAAGTGATTTTAAATAAATGAGTGTTTGGATAGTTATTTTTAAAAATATTTTTATTATTGTTAAATTATGAAAAAGGGTATGAGTATTAAATGAGAAGAAATGAGAGAGAAGAGATGGTATAAAAAAAGTATAGATAATATAGTAATTGGTTAGTTCATAAACTCTTTTATTATTCCATAAGCTACTCTGACCAGCTTATCTAAAACTTTAATTTTAAATTATAATTTAGTCTAAGAATCAATTTGAATAAATATAACTATTTATTTTAAAAATTATTAAAATTTAAGTTTTACTAAAATTTAAATTTAAATTTTAAATTTTAGGTGTTTCCAAACACACCGATAGTCATATATCCGTTTTCTTGTTTTACATAGATTCGCGGCATATTCAATTTTACAATTAATGTGTGTATATAATTATGTAAAGAAACATCCTTTTTTATTGAAAAAAGTAGAGACTTATTTAAATCCCAAAAATCAGATAAATTGATAAAAATACACAACTTCACAATATATATATATATAACAAATAAAGGCTTAAATAATTATTATTTTATTATAAATTAATTATATATAAATATAATTAATATTTTTTTCTTTATTTAAAATGGCCAAAAACAGATACTTTGTTTCAACGTGAAAAAAAAAAACAATTAATGCCCCGTCTGATAACGTGGAATCCTGAATTAGAAAAGGAATTTCTATAGGAATCTTGATGAAGTGACGTTTAGTATAAGTGAATCACAACTCCCATTAATCCAAATTTTAGGGGGGGAAATATAGAATTAGATTCTTTCAGTATAGACAAAGGATCTAGGGCAATTCTATAAAATTACTTTCTTAAGACATTTTATCCTAATAAAAACTGTGGAAAGACGAATTTGCCCCAAACCCCCTACACAATATTTTCGCTAAGAATATATAGACACACAATATTATATGATATATAGAATTTTTTTTTGGCCATCTATATTATATACGGTATTGCTCTTATATAATTTATTAAAAATATTGCTATTTCACACACACACACACACATATATATATATATGACTCACAATTTAGAATTGCAACGGAAGAGGGTAGGGCTTGTTTTTATTTTGTTACTATATTTTAATTCCCCTAGAAGCTAGTTAGGGTTTTCTTGCCGACTTAATATACTTTATCACATATATTTATTTCTTTTACTTTTTACCATAAAATTATATTTTTATAAAAAAAATTAAATAAATTATTTTAAAATTTGTATATTTACTTTTTTTTAAATTAATTTGTTAAACTTATAAAACGGATATATAATATATAATAAAACTTAACATATATTATAATAAAATTTTTTATTTAATTTTTTTATTTTTATAAAAAAATTAATTGTGTTTTATAATAAAGAATAGAGATAGTATTTTTTTCAAATTAATTACATAACTTATAAACTAATATTCTCTCTCCATTCCTAAAATATATTTTTTAATAGTAATTTGTATTAAAATTACCCTTATGAAAATCTCCATAGATAATAAAATAAATTTAAAAATAGAACAAAATGAAAATTTTGCATCTACGGATAAAAAATAAACCTCTAATTAATTTATGTATATATTGGATGGGAAAACATGTGCCATTAAGCCAACAAAGGCTTTAGTATCTTTTTAAATTTTCATGATGATTACAAATAATGCTATATGAAGGCTCATGGTGATAATGATGTTTAAGTTTGTATGTATTGTATCACGCGACACATAATTCAAAATTTAGTAAAAATATTATTTTAATTTCCCCCTCGGAATTAAAAGAATTCAGACAATACCTGTTAAAAGAAGCTTTATTGCCCACTTTAGTTTGCCATAAAGCCGATAAAGATATTATGATAAGGGCGCTGTGGAATCATAATCTTTCATTGCCTTTTAGAAAGCATTTTTCTATTAAAGTGCACGCTTTTGTTAGGCCCAAAGGATATGAATTTAAGAAATATTTATATAGATTAAAAGGAGTGTGAAGTCATTAAAGTTTTATGTAATTAAAATATAATTACTTAATATATTTTAATATTAGTTGCTAATGACTTTTTTTAAATAATTTATATTTTATTTTATTTTCAAAAAAAAATATGAACCTCTTAATTTGATTCATATGAATTTTTATTTTTATTTTTTAAAAAAATTATTTTTAAAAGTAAAATTAATTGTGATTTTTTTAATAACTAATCAAGTATTAAGTAAATTGTTATATTGTGATTAGATAAAGTATAAACAACATAACACTTTTAGAGTATATAAGTATTTTTAATAATGCATAAATTTAATTGGAAAACTCAAGTTTTTTGTTTTAATAATTTTTGGAATAGGGTTAGACTCACTTACTATATAAAGGTAGTACAAAGTCTTATTTTCTCTTTAAGATACTAATATTAAGTAGGACGAATTGTTAACTATCCTCATATATAAATATAAATATTTAAAAATTAAAATATTTTTTTAAAATAATTAAAATTATAATAAAATAATATTTTTCAATGATCAAATAATCTAAATAAAAAAAAAAACTCAAAGTTTACAACATATCACAAAGCCTATATATACACAACGAGCCCATGCAGGAGAATGACTAAATTGGGCCCATCTGAATTATATACATTAAGCCCAATATACAAACAAACTACCTACATATTTGATGTACATTCACAACACTTATGAGTCCTGAATTAGTCAATGAATTCATTATTAGTATCTCATACACATATAGTAAAATATGTTGTAGTTAGTTTATGGGTGTGTCAAAAGAAAAGTCCCACATCACTTGTCTTAGAGGGAGTCTAAGAGCATATATATTAACTTATGATCTTGAGTTAGTAGAAGTATGAAGATGGGGTAGTTTGCACGCAGGGTGTTGGGCAAAACCCATCCTTCATAAAATTGTGTTTTGAATTCTGACGTTTAGAAACGCATGCCATTAACCACATTTATGTTTAAACTTTACCTTCAAACCCAAAGGTTTAACCGTTGTTAAGCTTCTGGTGCGCAAGAACAGCACTTTGAGCTTTCGAGTATCTTTCCTCCCCCAGTTTCTCTGTTGCCCTCCGCTCTTCTTTTCTGTTGGAAGAGTTTATTTAATTTTGAAAAGTGCTACATTTTAATATACCTTATTTAGCAGAATAACTTTTAGAAATAGTTGCCTCAAACTAGCTATTTTACCGATGCTACGGAGGAAAGAAACTCCTTACAACCAATTTCTTAATCCAAACCAATAAAAAAAAAATATGTATATAAACTTGTAACTTTAAACACTGAACACGCACCATGCACACAACATATATATTAAGCAGCTCCCAAATATGGCATGTAACATATTAAGCGAATCACATGTTATTAAGGTACTACAAACTGGACCAATTATAAAATTAGTCGAGACAATAATTTAAAAATCAATAATTTAGTCATAGCTAAAATAACGTCAACTCAATTACAATTAAAATAATATAACTTAATTAAAATATACAAAAACTTTATATATAATCAAAAAGAGTATTTAAATGAAAAGACATTCAAGTAAATATAACATTCTTATATAAAATATTTATAATATAATAAAACAGAATTATTAAAGCACAAATTTAGTATACTGCTATTTTTTTTACTTAAAATAAATAAAAGAATAGTTGATCTATTCAAAAATTTTGACTATATCAATTAAAGAAATAATTCACTAATTTACCAGTCTAATAAACTTAAATAGAGTTTTAATGTCATGCATACCATGGCAATTAAAACTAGCATACTTGAAGTTAACTTCCAAAATATTGCAAAATTAACGGTGAGGACAATTCAGTTGTTACTATTATTAGAGTAAAATACCTTAACCACTCATTTGTTTTATTTAAATTATAGATGCCTCCCCTTTATATTGAAAACACATAAACTTTTCATAAAATTAAAATTTATGTTACACAAACTTCTCTTGTATATATTTGAGATTTAATTTTTATCTATTCAACAGCTAAACTCTTAAATTTTGTATTGACCAAAATACCCCTCTTTAACATAAACATTTATTTTCGCCAAAACGATAATTTTTTACACGACAAAAAATAATTCTAGTATGTATATTTTCAAACTTTATTTCTGTTATAAAATTTATTATTTTTTATTAAACTATAAAATTTTGTAATTTTAATTTTTCATCACATATATTAAAAGTTATTTATTTAGATTTGTTTTAAATAGCTAAAATCATATTTCAAAGCATATTTTTATTAATTATATATTTAAAATGATGTAAGTTTGAGAGATTTATAAATCATTTAAATTTATAATTAAAAATTTTAAAAACATTTTTTTTCTACAAATGTTTATAAAAATATCAGTCAAGTATATATTTATTAAAAATGTAATCAAATTCTTAATGAAGTTTCTTATATCTACATTAACTAAATTACTTAAGTTTTTTGTCCCTATATGATGAAAATATCAAACAAATAACTATTTGTAAAAATAAAATTAAAAAAAAAGAAAAGGAAAAATCTTAAATTTTTCCAAAACATTTTAGACAAAATTACGTATTTTTGTATGGTGAAGGGTAAATTAATAAATAAAATTTATTTTAATAGAAACGTTATTTAAAAGTATTTTTAACGAAAGTAAGAGTTTGGATTGAAGTGTATATTTTTAAAAAGACTTGGGTTCACCTATAATTTAAGAGTATGGTAAACTCTCCATTCCTCCTAAACGATACCAATATCGAGCAGTACAAGCTGTCTATTATCCTTAAGCGTAAATCTAGACATCTAAGAGTTATGATGCCTCCCCAAACATTATGAATAAAACCACAATAAAGGGCTACTCTCTAAGAGTAGTCTATAACATTAAAAACTTATAAAAAAAATAGGAAATTAACCCTAACAAAAAACCCAATATATTAACTCTTGTTTTTCTATAAAGGATGAGGATACTGAAATTTATTATAAATATTAGAATATAGACTGAGAAGTTTATCTCTAAGGGTGTGTTTGGATTAGCTTTTAGAGAATAGATTTTGGGAAGAATAGATTCTGGAGAATAGATTTTGGAAGAATAGATTCTGAAAAAAAAGTAATTTTAAAAATTGGAGATGTTTAGATGATTAGTAGCAGGATCACTTTTCCATAAATAATATAATAATTACATAAAATTAACCAATATTCACAATAAATTATTATAAAATAATACATATACATATGTATTTGAGTAAGGTAAAAATTTATAATATTTACTTAAATTTTAATTTTTTTCTCACTAAAAACTTTATTAGAATTAACCAATTTAGATGACTGTCAAAAAATATGGAAGATGGTAATTTTTATTGATAAATTCATATTTTTTTTAAAATTTTAAAATAAGAAATTAAAATTTTAGAATTTAAATAGTATTTATTTTTACTTTTTTAATAAAATTTAAATTATTAATAAAAGTGTACTGTAGCTTATGTGTGACCGCTTGACAAAAGTGAGGTGTGTATGATTGTCCTAAAACCATGGTTTTGTCCTCAAAACCATGGTTTGAATGCCATAATCGATTTTTTATGTTTTATTATTGTTTGGGCAAAAATAAAGGAAACCATGGTTATGCTGTAAAATTGATTTTATAACCTATATCCCAAACACACACTAAGACTTTCATATCTAGCAATAGTTTGTTTAATATCAAGTATACTAAGCCTCTAGATATAAGGACTAAAGAATTTTTTAAATTTTAATCTTTTGAGTTGAGATAGATAATCCTATTATTTTGTACAATGCATCAAACCCAATAAATATTTATTATTTATACATATAATTATTTTTATTAAATTTTTATTTAATTATGATATCAATTCAATTGTTAATCTTACCAGTTGAATGATGAAAATCAAAACTCGCTGACATTTTATCATTTTAGTTTGACATCTTAATGTTAATGGGAGGCACAAGCTTAGTCGTTTCCCCTTTACTGGACTTCAAATTAGGGGCAATTTACCCGTTGGGTATGAATTCAGTTAATGAAAATATAACATATATAACTAATTAAAAGGTGTTTAATTTTTGGATAGTTATAATTCTAATTATAACTTTTTAGGAAATATTTTAACTGTTAGATGAGAAATAATTAACAATTTATCCTGCCTAATATTAATATTATTTACAAATAAGAGAAACTTTACCCTACTCTTGGATCATAAATGAGGTTAACTATTTTCTAAAAAATTTTATACTTAAAAAAATTAGGGGCAATTTGGTAAAAATGCAAAAAATCCAAGAGAAGTCCCTAAGGCATTGTTTGATATGAGAAATTTAGAGGGGAGGGGAGAGGAAGGGAGAGGTTTTACTCCCTTCTCCTTGTTTAGCTCCATAAAATATTTAGGAGGGGAGAGAAAAATTTTTAAAATTTTCCCTCCCCTCCCCAACTTTACCTCCTCTCCAAATTATTTGGAGGGGAGGTATCAAATTATTATTTTATAATATTAATATACCTATAATTTTTTTAATATCTCAATATTATCTCTATATTATATTATATTAAAATATTCTATAAAATAATATAAGATAAATTTATTTATATAAAAATATTTTTTCTCGTTTTCCTTCCTGAACCAAATAAGATAATATAAAAATCCCTCCGCTCTCCTCTTTTAATCTTAATTCAAATAAGATAATAATAAAATCTCTCTCTTTCCCTTTCCCTCTATTAAAATTATTCCTCTCCGCTTCCCTCTATTGAGGCAAACATAACCGACTTCAGGATATTAAACCATTTGGTAGTCTTAATTTAGGATTTTCAAATTTGAGCATTTTTGCGTCTTTCTCCGAAAACAAAGAAAAGAAAAGGCCTAATTCCTGAGACATGTAATCCATAACAAGAGCACTTTAAATAACATGTTTGGAATCACATACGGACTTAGCCAAAACCAACTTTTAGCATTACCGAAGAGGGAAAACTGTAGGCAAATAGACCATTAGCCCTAATTATACTAATGGAACAAAATTAAAAGATTTAATAAAAAAAAAACACAAGTACCAAATTAAAAATTAAAAAAATATATATAAACTCAGAAATGTTAAACCACATTTTGATACTTTTAAGATAGCCAGTTATCATACTTCATAGAAACATCCAGTTATCATACTTCATAGGAACATTTTATTCCTTGGCCACCAATTATCCATTGCAAGTATAGATCTGCTTTTTGTGTGTGTGTGTGTGTGTGTATATATATATATATATATATATATAAAGAGCTGCCTTGCTTGGGAGATAGCTTCCCAAAAGAAATGCGGCAATATAATAACTACATTTTCTGTACAATCTGATTGATCCCATTACATTCCATATATCTTGATCCATGTTCTGCAGCATATTAAGGTTGAGTTCAGATATCTATTCTACATTAACTGCAAAATGTCATAGCGAGTGGGGTATGTAGATTAATAATGGACGATGTCGAAACATTCAACTCATGAAGTGTCAACAGCACAAATAATATAAATACTGATGGCCAAAATCAAACTCGTACGCTATCGGAAAACTAAGATGCTAGTCCAAGGAACTTCAAACACTAAAATAACAAAAAATTGGAACTTGCTACACATTCAACATTGAAATCTAACCAACAATTGTTTGGGATTTGTTCAGGATCACTCCTTCATATTTCACTTGGAACCACTTCATGGCATCATCTTTTGTAACGCGGTGCTGGATCCCAACACGTGACTTGCACCTGCGGCGACGTCCCACACGGTAACCGGGGCGCTCCAAAATAACATAAAAGTCCATTCCATAGATACCAGTGGATGGATCATACCTAAAGTAGAGCAACCAATTTTCAATATAAAAAACGTAACAGTTTTGAAGATTGAGGAAAGAAACTAAATGCAGTTTACAATGCAAAGATGAAAGGATTTATGCACACAGCATCGGACAGAAACCAGCTTAATTTAAATCACATAAAACAAAAACCCTTAATGGAACTAAAGCTCAGAATTTCATTACAGAATAACTAATTACTCATGATCATTAGTATATGACTTAATTAAAAAATTAGTCTTGATCTTAAGATAAGATCTATTTCTTATATTTATAAACTTTTTCACAAATTATTGATACTCTTCAAAATAATTAAGTAAGAGAGAGAATGAGTCAAGAAAGGTGATTAGGGTGTTTAAGACAAAATATACTATATTAACTAACTTGATAAATTTTCTTGATCTAATCAAATTAATTAAATAGTTGTTATATTAAGGACTATATAAAAAAACAGATATATGATGAAACCACAATAAGTTGTAGTTCAACAGATTAAACACTTAAGCAGATGATAGAATATTTATGCAGACACATTAAATCTCAAGAGATTTCTGCTTACTTGATTCCCAAATCAATATGCTCCTGAATGCCGAAGCCAAAACACCCTGTATCACTGAAGTTTCTTCTCAGCAGTTCATATTCCTTCACCTTCAGACCACTTTCCAAAAGCTGCATTGCCTTGTCACCTCTTACAGTGACATAGCATGCAATCTTTTCATTCCTTCTGATGCCAAAGGAACGAACAGTATACCTTGCTGTCCAAAAGCAGACGATAAGAATTAGAAATGCAGCGAGCAATGAACAACATATCTGACAACACTAAGTCACTGTAGCTCCCTGAAATGACACTACTCATAAATCTTTCTTTTGAAGTTTTAAAGATAAATATAAACCCAGCCAATAAATAATGAAGTCGTAAGGATACCGTAATCAGAAGTCCTTAATTGTATTGGGATTAAAGATAGTTATTGCTGAGTTACATATTTCAAACCAACAATTATATCAACGAATACAAAGAACAGGAAAACCATATATCAAAATCCCCCAATATTATAATCAAACCCATATATTATAATCAACTTGGTGACAAGTTCTACAATTTACAGTCAAAATTTACCAAAATTCTCAGCCCGACAAGAAAATCATGAAGAAAATATCGTATTACAAACCCAACTAAACATAGCATGGCAAGGATAAACAATTAACCTTTAGAGAATACTGGGGTTTGGCCACTAAGCTGCTCCAACACCTATTTTAAAGAAAAAAGAATGATTCGAATGAAAAGGTCAATTGGAACCACCAAAGAACGAGGAAGGACAATTTACAATACGGATGGAATACCTTAGCAGCTCTGGTGAGACGATCTCCACTCTCACCCACTGAGATATTGAGAACTAGCTTCTGGACCTTGATTTCCCTCATAGGGTTCGCCAGCTTCTTCTCTGAAGCCTGCTCAAGAAGCATTCCCCATCACCCAAAAGCAGAAAAGGAGTCATAGTAATGAATCGGTGAAGAAGGAGAATAAAGAAAAGAGAAGTAAGAGGAAGAATGCATACCATTGGAACGGAACCTAAGCGACTTTTGGGAGCGGCAGAGACGGAGAGGATGGCAGCGAGAAGAAATACGAGAGGAGACGGCGCTAGGGTTTCAAAAGGATGACGATAAAAGTTAAGCCCAAATATTTTTTATTTTTATTTAATTTTAATTTAATAAATTTATTTGATTTATAACACTCTGACTAATATTGCATCTTTATTTTACCGAAGAATCAAATAGATTTTTTTCCATTAATATTCTAACATTATATTATTAAAAATAATTGAAAATTTTTAAATTAATATGAAAATAAAATATGGCATTAAATTTTGTGATACAACTCGGCTGAAACCCTATAATTGGCCAGTTTTTATCGGTTTTTGAAAAAAAATTATTTAAAAATAATTTTAAATATAGAAAAGTTTATAAAAAATTTAATTTTAAATAAATAGATATTTAAATAATTATTATTAAAAGAAATTTTATAATTAATAAATTATTAAAAATATATAATAAGAAAATAAATTAATTAATAATTTATCATTTGCCTATCACTGTTATCATTTCCTCCACCGTTCTTCATGCTCTACTCTGAACAACAGCAACCACTCAGAAGAAGACGGAGCCGACAGCGATAAGCCTAGATCTCACTGTCATCATTGCAAATGACCTCGCCAAGATGTCGCCTACGAGCCCAGATCTTGCCAATGAGAAACCCATATCTCTATTAACAATGACGCGTGATGATGGAAAATGAGACGTTGAAGAAGAGAAGCCTTCATTGGAGACTTAAAAGAGAAAAAAAAATAAAAATAAAATAATAATTAGATAATATATAAATTTTTTTTCTATCTAAAAATTAGCTCTGATTAATTTATTTAAAATCTAAATTTAAATTAAATTATAGAATAAAATAAGTATTTAGTTAAATTTTACTAAAAATATAATTTAGATTAAAAAAATTTTTAAAGTCATAATTATAAATGAATGGATAGAAGATGAGCCCAAACTCACTCTTCATAATCTATGTTTCCAACAGAACATTCTTGACTATTAACGTCATACAAATAGTAAATTATTAAAAGAAATATGGCATTGATATTATTAAGGCAGTATATAAATGGAAAGAAAATATATGCAAAGCATTGTGTGATTAAGCTTACTACCATGATTTACGTTTTGATGTTATATAAAAAATCTCATTTTATAGGTTTATTCAACTATTTTTTTTATATTCATCTTACCCGCAAATTGTAATGAATTTAAGTAACACTCAAGCCGTAAGGTTGTAAAACCCTTCTTCGTACACTATATTCTTCGTCCAAACTTGAAAGATTTTTAGTCCCTCCTTCTACCTAACCCCGTGATACAGCAACATATAACTATCCATGTGTAGACATTAACATTTATTAAACTCTGTCCTTTGACTCTTATTGATAGTCATTGCAAATAAAAGCATCACTGGCAATTGCCTGTGGCATAACGTGAACTGTAATGATGCATCAGAGGGTGTTATCGTTATTCTTGGAATCTATTTACTATTAAAAAAAATAGTTATCATGATACTATTTAAAATAAAACTACACTGAAAAAAGAAAATAGTAACATTTTTATAAATAAATTCTATTTTAAAATATTTTTTATAATGATCTTTATCAAAATCGCATGAAAAAACTATAGTCAAAAGTATTATTCTAAATTTAAAAAATTTAAGTGAAATAAAAATAGTAAAAATAAGAGACTTTTAATATTAATTTTTTAAAAACTGCCTTTAAAAGTTTAAATTTTCTTCCTCACTTCACTCTCTCTAATATATCTCAGTGCCTCACTCACTTCCGTCTATTTCTCTCTGACGCTTTGTTCTTTCTTCTCCCTCTCACGTCACCCCTTCGTCTTACGTGACACTCACTTCACTCACTCTCTTTCCCTCTTTCCCATCACCCACCTTGCCCTTTCCCTTCATTCACTTCACTATCTCTCTCATGATTCCTTATCCCTTTTCTTCCTCATTCGTTCTTTAATTGGGCGGTGAGATACTGAGATTCAACTTAAAAATCAATAAAATTAGACTTCTCATAACACTCATTAATATTTGATACTCGTCGGCTCGCTCACTGGTACTTGGTAGAGAGAATTTTTAACTGCTGTTTTTTAAAAAAATCACTATTAAAAGTAATTAGAGTTGACATTTAACAATGGTTCTTACAAGTTGCCGTTAAATTTTTTCATAAAATTTAAAAATTATGCCTTAATTATATTTTCACTCTCATTTTTTCACATCCATTTGAGTTCATGTTCCTCTACCCCACCACAACATACTTACATGGAAATCATTTTTCAGTATTTTTTTTCCAATTTTTAGTTCATCTCTCTATCGTTCTCCATCATATCTATTATCGTCATCTTTCGTGAAAGTCATAAGTTACTACTTAATTTTCATCATTTGTTCAATTTTCTTGTTTTTTAGTTATTTGTTATTCATAAACTGTTATATATCATATATATATATATATAAGTTATTATCTTTATATTAAAGACTTATAAGTTTTCTTTTTTATTCACCATTTTTTCATATCTTCAATTTTTTTTTTTGCAAAATCTGCAAATTCTTCTCAAGATCTAGTCAAATACTTTTAGTGAGGTTGACCATTGTAGCTAACAGTGGGTCATGGTAGATGGATCTTGTTGGATGGAGCTTGAAAAGCTTTAATGGAAGAAACTTCTGGGTTTTCAGTTTATTTACCAGATCCTTGACTTCTTTCTAGATTTGGTTTGATGCTTTTGATGAGTGTGACTGAGGTAGTTGACAGTAGGTGTAGGTCGAGAAAAGATGAAAAAATAAAAACAGTTCTAGTTTTACACTACGGTTTTAGTTAGAACTGTCGCAGAAAGAAATCATATTTCACTATGGTTACAAAATTACTGTTAAAATATAGACTTACTATAGCAATAGAATTATACTACTCTCAAAACCGCAATGAAAACTCATTTTTAACCACCGTTAAAAGTTTTTTTTTTCTAATAGTGATTATCTGTGCTTCAATCACATGTTTTCCCAATTAGTTACAATCTTTCTCTCTCTCTTTATTTAATAAACAACCCATTCAAAGAAATTAGGGAAGGTGTCTAAAGAAATAACATGAATTGAAGAGGAAGGAACATTCTTGATTAAGGACAAACTCCTGCCATGTAATTGAAGATGTTGAAATATGGTGAGCAACATTCTTGATTAAGGACAAAATCTCCGGCCATGCAATTGAAGATGTTGAAATATGGCGAGCAGTCAATTTGATGAACCCTTTCCCTACGCATTTGATGTGCAAGCTGGGCAAATGGCTTGTAGGGGAAATGGAAGATTTAAGAATCCACAACAGACCTGCTCGAAGGCGAATGATTCGGATAGGAATTGAAGTCCCGGAGTTGAAGTACATTTCCAGATGAACTCAACCAATGCTCCACCCTGAAAACAAATGAATTGTGACAGAAATGCACCTTTTTCTTGAACTTGCGCATGATAATATCCCCACCAGATTGTTCTCAGTTTTGGTTTGATGTGTTTCAGACATAGAAGAGAAAGCCAAATGATTAAGGTCACACATAGAATTAATTTCTCCAATAATGGTATTGATATTGACCTTGCCACCATTTGAAGAATGTCATTTATTTTCTTCCAAAGAATCCCAACGTACAAATAACCTTGTTGATGATACAATGCATCTCATTTAAGAAAGAGTTCAGCCAGTCCTGAATATTGCTGAAGTCCAATTGACGCCATCTAATACAGGGATCATAAGGAAAATATATGATAAATTGAATCTTCCTGCTCACATCCAAAGACACATGAGAGTGAAGCATTGAGATGGTTCTTAATCAGAATATCAGTAGCAGGGATTGCATTGTGCAAAAACTTCCAGAAGAATAAAATAAATTTGGATGGAAGTTGTAGTTTCCAAATCCATTTCCAGATATTATTAAAGCTGGAATTTTCTTGAGTGATTATTCCGAAGAAGTAATTTGAATCCTTCTTTAAGAGTATAGCATCCATTCTTACCTCCAGTCCAGCAAAGAGTATCAGGAGAGTTCAGAAGTGCAATTGACAAGTTAAGAATAATGTCAGCCACCTCATCTTGATAAAGGCTTCTGATGAGCCAGCCGCTCATTCCAGATGATATTATTCCAAGGGGAGGGGTTATGAATCATGATATCAGATACTTTCTGAATTACCAATCCAACACTCCACTGAAGATTATAAAAAATAAGAGTCAGAGTGATCAGCTATTCCTTTCCACATCCAAGAAGAGTTATAAGGCCTTTTAATAAAAGGAGGCTGAGAGAAATCAAAATATTTAGCTTGCAAAGTGCAGGCAAGAATAGGAGAGACATCAGGTCCAATTATTCTCCATATTTGCTTTGCTAGTAAAGCTTGGTTGACAACCTTTGTAGGTCTCAAACCAAGTCCACACTTATCCATCTCTGGAAAAAGTGCATCTCTTTTAAGCAGGTGTGTTTTCCTTTTGTCACTATTAGATCCCCAGAAGAAATTTGTGCAGATAGCATTAATTTTATCACAAATACACGCAGGCAATTGAACACAAGACATTATGTGTATGTTTGCACAGGCAAGAACTGATTTCAAAATATTCAGTCTGGAAGCCTGAGAAAGCGATTTAACCTGCCAGGCGTGCATCAATAACCTGCAAATAGATTACAACCTTACTTCTACTGAATGCATATCTGCAATAGAAGAATTCAACCCATCCTATTTGGAGATGCTATCCGCGCTCAGGTAAATTTGTTCATTTCCTGTGATCATATCAAGCAAGTAATTGTTGACCTCGTCTACGACACACAAGGCATATATGTCATAATGGCCTGATCTTTGAAGTAATTCATGCCATTAATAAATTAATATTAATTATACTCTTAAAATTTTATAATATTTAATTTAATTAAAAATAAATATGAGTTGATCCAGCTCAATAATTATAATTCTAAACCCTATACCTATAGTTGGAGGAGCATGATGTGATTGGGTATTATTTGTTTTATTGTATTTATTTAACATATGACATTCAGTATAAAAATTATGTAGTTTCAAATGAATAGAGGGCAATGGAGGGCCCTCAATCCCGTCTACATGATAGTGGGGAATAAGTTACAGGATAAACTAACAAAACGTAAATACAAAATTAAAAATAAAAAGTTAAAAATTAAAAATTGAGGCGTACACATTAGATATTTTTTATATAAAAAATACGATTGTACGGATTTGATTTAAATCTAAGTAAATTTAATTGATATAATTATTTAGAGTTTCAAGTATTCACCCTGACCTTTTTTTAATTTTTAATTTTTTTTATATTATCCTCACATTTAAATAAATGAATCTTAAATTTAATATTTAAATAATTTGGAAGTTATGATAATGGGAGATGAAGTTATGAATAATTTTAGGATGATTGGCAAATTATGATAGTGGGGGAATAAGTTACAGAACAAACAAACGTAAATACAAAATTTAAAAACTTTCATTGTGAATAATTTTGCAGCATTTGGATGTGAATTTAGATTTGGGTTGGTTGATAAATATTCATTGATTTATATTTAATCTAAATCCAAGTAAATTTTATTATTATAATATTTTAAAAATTTCAAATACCTATTCTAACCTAATTATTTCAAATTTGAACCTTAACCTTTTGTTTTTCAAATTTTATTGTTATATTTTGTGGCAATTTTTATATTATCCCAATAAAAAAATTTAAATACATGGATTTTAAAAGGTGAGATTTAAAATCTAAAATCTAAAATTCAAATCCAAATCCATTTATTTGAACACATCCTAAAGAGCATTTAGCTTTGCACTTTATTTTCTTGTAGAGATAATAGATATAATTTCTTAACACCAAAATATATTATGCTCTCTCTATTTCAAATGAAAGGCAACTAGCCTTGGCGCCTTTGGCTCGTGCAATAATAAATTTCACTATATGAATTGATAATAAATTTATACTATTTGTAATTTTTTGATAATTAATTTTTTTTTATGATCACAAGTAATTCCCCTTTAATTTTTGATTGGGAGCATGTGCTTTTATCAGATTCTTTTTGGCAAACAAAAATCATGTAAGAAAGCTCCATAATTTGTGTATCATTTTACTACGTTTTCATAAATGGTCTTTTCATGAAAAGAAAATCTAAAATTTCCTGACTTTGCCATTTTTAAAAAATACCACCATTAATTATCCGTTTTTCCTGGTGGCTCTCAGTTTCTGGCACCATGTGGGAGAAGAAGTTGATTTACAGAACATGATTTAGTCCACAATATAAATTACATAAAATATATTACTATAGAATTGTTGATGTTTGACGGCTATTTTTACTCATAATAGATAGAATATTTAAAGATTTAAAATTGTTAAATATTTAATATTATATTTTATAGTTGTTAGACTATAAAAGTCAAAATTTTAATATTATATTTGGTATTTTTCTTGTTATAAACAGCCTAAGTATTCATAAAAACCTTCTATTTAATGCACAATTTAATTATATTAATTTAAGAGTTAGTTGACTAATTTGTGTAGATTAAGGAGTACTCCTCCATTCTGTAATATAAGATCCAATTGATTTTTTTTGTATAGATTAAAGAAATTAAATAAATTAATTAATTATGATTAAATTCAACTCTTTAAGATAAATTCATATTATATACTCCTTAGTCTACCTAAATTAGTCAACTAACTTTTATATTAGTTATAATCTAATTTATTTGACTTCCTTAATCTATCCCAAAAAAAGTAAACTGAATTTTATATTAAAGAATATAAATAATATATAATATTAATTCGTCTTGAGGGTTTAGATTTGATCATACTTAACTTAGTTATTTAACTTTCTTACTTTATCCATAAAAATTAATTGATTTTTATATTAAGGAATAGATAGAGTAATAAGCCATATATTCGTATGCATATGTACCTACTATATAAAAGAGCAAATTCACAATGATAAACTTATAAATAATCTATTTTTATATATTTACTAAATAGGAAGTAACAATTAGAATTCCTCCTCAATACAGATGAAAGAATTTAGTTCATCAAAAAAAAAAAAAGAGCAAATGAAGGATTTTAACTAAGATAGAGGGAAATCAAATGCTGTGATGGAATTTGCCGGAAGTGTGACTTCCATTTCTCTACTAGGATTATCAAGCAGATTCTCTCTTGGTACAATCTACAAAAAAAAAAAGAAGAAAAGAAAATAGTAATAAGCAGGGGTAATTTTAAAATACATTTATTTACATTGATGTTCTCAAATAACAAGAGAATAAAATATAACATACTTTTTTAGGCTCATCGAAACTATTCTCATCGTATACGCTACCAGATGTGAGGAGTATCTTAATCTAAGTTTTAAACCTAGTTTTGATAAAATTTTAATTTTAATTTTTTTAAAATAAATAGTTATATTTATTCAAATAGAGTTTTGGACTAAACCATGGTTTAAAACTAAGGTTTTAGATAAACTGGTCAGAATAGCTTATGGAACAGTAAAAAAGCTTATAGACTAACCAATTATTATATTACCCATACTTTTTCTTACACCCTCTTCCATCTCCCCTTTCTTTTCTACACTCTCTCTCATCTCTTATCTCTCTTCTCTCCTCATTTAATACTTATACCCTTTTTTGTAATTTACCAATAATAAAAGTAGTTCTGAAAATAACTATCCAAACACTCATTTATTCAAAATAACGTGTTTTTTTCATATATTTTTTTTTTCAAAAATCCTTTTTTTTCATAAGTCATTTTTTAAAATCTTATTCAAACAGGCCTGATATATTGTTAAAGTTTACCACCTAAAAAAATATATTAAATTAAGTGAGACACACAACTCATGTGATCATTTGATCATATAATTAAAGTAATTAAAATAAAAAGCATCATTTGATGCTTTATCTTTTAAAGTAATTAAAAGATAAAGCATCATTTGATGCACTACCTTGATTCTTAAATAACTCTTCGTGTTATCTTGATTTTGCCACCTAATTGCAATTGCGAGTAGTCTGGATGGAGTGTTGAGTCAAGATATGTAGCACCACTCGATGTGGTAAGTAAGTGTTGCAACCAATAACTAGGAATACCATAACTTCAGACATTATTGCATCAGGTGACCACCTGCAAATTCCCAAAAATTACAATTTTTCAATCTTTCTGACACGGAGACAAATAATATGTACATATATATATATATTGAAAAATAAAAAGAAAAAAGATATTATCCTCTATCATTCGTATTCACAAAAAGTGGCGCATACCTTACCATCTCGACTAGATCACTGTATCAAAGCATGAGAAGAATTAACAAAAAAACCAGTCACAAAGTAAAAGGCAATAAATTAATAAATGAATTATTATTATATAGTTAGAAAAATGGCAAACCTATTCTTTTCTAAACCCATCAGAAATCCAGCTTCACCTAGGGCTGATAAAAGAGTTCCATTTCTAGCATCTTCTTTCCAAACTCCATATTCACTGACAAAAGCTTTTGCACTGGTACGATCTTGATGATCAAACCAACTCTGCAATGAAAAAATATCACTACAATTTGTATATTTATGGTAGTCATACAAATCAGCAGGCATATCCAAGGGAGCATATGTGTTTGATAGCATCATAGAACTTAAGATAATTTCCACGATAGTTGTATTTTTCACAATCTTCATTTCCAATAGCAACATATCTCAGATCAAATGGTTCAGGATGTCCAGGTTTAGCTCTTAATTTGCCCCACTTTGATGTGACAGGACCTCTTGCAAACTCAATTCCATCTAAAGCTTCCTAAAAAAATAAAATAATGAAAAAGATATTTCTAATAAAGAATAAAAAATGGATTTTATCAAGAAAGATATGGGAAGTTATAACTTATACCTGCACAAAAGGACCAATGTCGGATGTATTGACTTCATCATGATGGCTAATACCATTATTAAACACCCATATTGGAAGTGTATTAAGGTCCTCTGCAAGCTGTTCAAGAATAATAAAATACAACATGTAAATATATGAAGAACAGAAAAATCATAATTAGAAATAATTAAAATAATACATACTTGGAGAAATTCTAAAAATTCAAAGCCATCATCAGTCCAATAATCCCACACATCATTAAAGTGACCAGGTCTTTTTACCATTGTCCAATGCTATCCTTCCATCTAAATGCATTTCTCAACCTATCTCCTTAAACTTAACAGCCACCTATATAATACGTAAATTGAGAGGGAGAACATAGTTATGATAAGGTCTAAATAATAGATTATTTTAAAGAATTATTTTTATATAGACATTTTTATACCAGGAAATCTAAGAAATCTAGGCTTCAAATTCTGCAATCATTTGGAAAAGGTCCTTCCGGGAACCATGCCCCTAATCAAAAGAAATTAAAATGAGTCATTAAAAAAGAATAGGACGATGTGTTATTTTCTGCGATTAATTAAAATCAAAATAATTAAAACCTTGGTGTGCGTCTAAAGGCAAAGCTGAGACTTGATCCAACCAAAATGTTCCCTGTTTGGTTGCTGTTATTTGGAGGCTTGAATTAAAGTCTGATGCCTTAGCTTGTAGGAGCAATTGGATCCTTTTCCACTTTGTAAGATGCTTTCTATGAGAAAAGAAAAAAAAATCATTAAATTATGTAGTCTATTAAATATATAAAAGACAATTAATTTGCAGCTAAGAGTTATTATAACTAACCTAATATTAGTAGAAGCCAATTCTTTCCCGTCTGTTCCCACAAATGCAATTTTCAAGTCAACTGCTTTCGGTGCTCGCATGTAAAAAGCTACCTTATATTTCTTTCCCTCCTCAATATTCTGAAGAAATACAATGTCAAAATATGACAGTATATTAAAAACAACGATGCAAAGTCAGACATTAAATCTATATAGTCTCTCACCATGCCCCAAAATCCAGGGTTGGATAGACCAACTCCTGTTGCAGAATCTTTGATTATATCCAATCTTGCTGCAGTTTTATTTCGAGGAAAAGGAGATGAACGCAAGGTTGCCACACGTATAGTCGATTCGTTTCCAATAACTGACCATGGAAATATATTCGAAGGAACTTGAGTACCCCCAGCTTCAAAACCTTATAAACACAAGTATAATTAATCAATTATACCATCTTAATCATAAAACTAGTTGATTTTTTTAAATCGATTAAAAAAACTAAATAAAATAATTAATTATAACTAATTAAAATGAGAGTTGATAGATTAATTTGAATATATTGAGCAATATATAATATAAATTTACCTTGAGGAGTTATATTTAATTATAGTTAACTGATTTATTTAATTTTTTTAATCTATAAAAAGAGTCAATTAACTCTTATAATTATGACTTGAATGAATATTAAACAAGAATTAAAAAAACTTTCAGAAAACATGAAATATGAAAATTTAAATAAATACCTCTGTTGTCCACAAGCTCAGCCCATAATCCTCCAGCTCCAGCATGGTTAATTTCCTAAAAAAATATTCCAAAAAATGTTTCTGGAATTTTCCTTCCAAATTTGGCATTGACAACTAATGAAGGAATTGCACTATCATCATTAGCAGCAAAAGCACGAACTGCAGAAGAAAATAAGACAAGCAAGAGAATAGAAAATGGAGCTTTAAACAATCCCATTGCTCTCCATTACTCAAGTAACTAGTGGTTTTTAATTCCTAACTACAGACTCTTTATATAGGAAAGAGAGTCGTGAGACAAAGATATAGTGTTGCATTTTAGAAAATGTAATTATTAAATTAATAGACTAAATCTCTAAGATATCTGAGCTAGTGAATAAGTAAATCTATGTATGTTTTTTTGTGCAATATGGTAATCCTAATTACTACCTTCACAAGTAATTAGTTGTTTAACTTTAAATATAATGATAATAGTTATTTACTATTATTTTTAAAATATTCTTAATTTTTTACTACTTTCAATCATAATTATAAGAGTTAGTTAATTTTTTTATATAGATTAAGAAATGTAAATAAATTACTTAATTAAAATTTTAAAATATAATATGAATTCACCTTAAATATTTAGATTTCTTTATAATTAATTGATTTATTTGACTTCCTTAATTTATCTAAAAAAGTCAACTGAGTCTTATATTAAAGAATGAAGGGAGTAAATAATATAGAGTTATTGTCTAATTTTGGGTAGATTGGGAGTCTATAAAATAAATTCATCTTGAAGGGTTATATTTAATCATAATTTATTTATTTATTTCTCTAACTTAATTTATATAAAAAAAATAATTAACTTTTATATTACAAAATTAGAAGGGTATCATTTATTATGTTCAATCATTATCTAATATGATTATTTTACGCTTTTTTTATGTTATTTCAAACAAGAGACGAGAGGCACACAAATATTCCAATCCCAAATTTAGTAATATGGAATGATAAATAATAAATAAGTTTAGGATGATTGGGAAGTTATGATAGTGGGGGAATATAAAAAATAAAAAATAAAAAATTGAGACATGATACAATGGCATTAAGATCATTCTAAATTTGGATGTGGGCTAAACTTATTATTCGGGTTAATAAGAATGTATGGAATTGGATTTAATTTAAATTCAAATAAATTTTATTATCATAATTTTTATAATTTCAATTTCTCACCATAGTCTATTTATTTTAAATTTTCAAATTTATTATTATATTTTTTGAATGTTTTTATATTACTCATAAAATTTTAAATATATGGATATAATTGGAAAGGTTTGATAATGGGTGAGGAAGTTGGGAATAATTTTAGATTGGGAAGTCATGATAGTGGAGGAATAAGTTACAGGACAAACAAACAAAACGTAAATACAAAATTGGAAATAAAAACTTAAAAATTAAAAATTGAGGCGTGACACCTTGGCATTAGATCATTTTAAACAATATCCTACGCTTGGATTTAGATTTGAACTAAATCTATTATTTGGGTTGACAAAAATTATTATCTGGGTTTTACAAGATTTAAAAAAAAGTTCAATGATTGATTGATAATTATGTAAAATAATCTCTTAGTCAATAATTACATAGGATAAATATGAGAGTTTCTTCGGTACATAAAGGTAGGATGCACAATAATCTCGAAAGATTGTGATAGGTAAATACGGGAGGGGATGTAACGGTTGAGATAGGAAGTGAAGAGGAAATAGATAGGAGGGAAAGTGAAGAGAAACTAAATCATATAGAAAAAAAATCAAAGGTAAAACAATCTTAATCCATAATTTTAATTTAAAATGATTCCAAATAATAATCTTAAATTTAGTGTGTGTTTGGATAAAATTTTAGAAACTGGTTTATGAAAAAATAAAGACTTTTTGACAGCTTATAGAAAAGGACTTTTAGAAAAGAGTTTATGAAAAAAAGTGGTTTTGAATAAATGAGTGTTTGGATAGTTATTTTTAGAAATATTTTTATTATTGGTAAATTATAAAAAAGGGTATGAGTATTAAATGAAAAGAGATAAGATATAAGAGGAGAGAGGAGAGAGAGTGTAAGAAAAGAAAAGAGATAGGGTGTAAGAAAAAGTAGAAGATATGAGAGATAGTGTAAAAAAAGTAGGGGTAATATAGTAATTGGTTAGTTCATAAGCTCTTTTACTGTTCTATAAGCTATTATGACCAGTTTATCTGAAATTTTGATTTTAAACTATGGTTTAGTCCAAAAACCCGTTTGAATAAATATGATTATTTGTTTTGATTTATGGACTAAACACTAACCAGATCTAAGCTTCCTTAGACCTTGGGGCTCAGTGGCCTATATTCATGACAATTCTCACAGACATGAGAAACAAGGTCCTAGAGGAAAGAAATGTATTTTTATAAGATATTCTAAACCCTAAAAATGATATATATTCATAAGTGAAATTAAAGATGGTACAGTGACTGAAACAGAATCAAGAGATGTTGTATTCATTGAAACAGAATTTCTCAATAAGGGAGATATTGACCGCACTATATATCTTTACGAGATTCAGGTGTAGGACAGTGTCGAACAAATTGACAACGTAAAATCTTCTAGGTATGTCAATATGAGTGGGAGCCAAGAACGGTCAACACAAAGACTGAGATAAATGAGAAAAAATAAGCAAGTATATAAGGAGACACTTTCAAATAGAAAGTGAAGCACTCTTAATTACTCCAGAAAGGGATGATGAACCCCGCACTATTCATGAGGCCTTAGTAGGTCCTGCCAAGGAGGAATAAAAGAAAGTAATGAAAGAGGAAATGGACTCAATGATAAAAAACTATGTTTGAGAATTGGTTGATCTGTCAAAATGGCGTAAGGCCATTGGGAACAAGTATGTTCTCCAAATCATAAAAAAGGTGGATGGATCAATTGACAAATTCAAAGCTAGATTAGTTGTAAAATGATATATACAACAAGAATGTATATATTATGAAGATATTTTTTCACTTTTTGTGCGTTTTAATTCTATAAGACTTATTCTGGCAATAATAAACAGTTTAAACCTGGAGTTATATAAGATGGATGTAAAAACTATATTCTTAAATGGTGATCTGGATGAAGAAATCTATATGGAATAACCAATAGATTTCATTGAAAAAAGATTTGAACACAAGAAGTGTAAACTCAAAAAATCTATTTATGAATTAAATCAGTCATCCAGACAGTGGTACTTGAAGCTTTTTAAGGCGATAACCTCATATAACTTCTGTATGATAAAGAAAGATCACCATATTCATGTTAAGCGGTTTGAGGTAACTTTGTAATATTATCCTTATACGTAGACGACATACTTTTAACTGAAAAACTAAAAATAGTCTTGACTCGGTGATAGCTATTAAAGAATGACTTTGATCAAATTTAGAGATGAAAGACATGGGTGAAGCAAAGCAGAATACATACTTGGAGTCAAGATTCAAAGGAATCACTCCAAGAGAATCCTCACTCTTTCATAAGATAATTATATTAAGAAGATACTTGAGCGATTCAATATAAGTTACTGCAATCATATGGATATCCCTGTAGCAACTGGAATGGCCTTAAGTTGCAACATGTGTCCCAAAACTGAATTAGATAAAAAGCAAATGGAAAGAGTTCCATATGTCAGTGCCTTTGGTAGCCTGATGTGTACAATACTAGATATTTGTTATGCTATGGGGTTGATTAGTAGATTCCAGTCCAACCCCAGTGAGAAACAATGGAAAGTAGTGAAGAGAATCTTGAGATACTTAAAGGGCACAACTAACTATACATTGTGTTATCAAGAAAGTGATATGTACCTAGTCAGATACTTTGATACTGATGTAGACGGTGATAAAGAAGAATGAAGATCGACTTTAGGATACACATTCTTCCTTAACAACAACATTATATCTTGGAGTAACAAGAAGCAGACGTGCATTGCTTTACACCTATAGAAGTTGAGTTTGTGGTATGCACTATAATAGCGCAAGAGGCTGTTTGGATACATATATTTATCGAACACCTAGGATTTAGGAACAGGAGTACCAATCCGGTGTTGATATACTATGACAATATTACAACCATAGCCTACACCAAAGACCTTAAGTATTACAGCAAGACCAAGCATATTGATATTAAGTATAACTTTGTGAGGGATTATATAGCACAAAAAATTATAACTTTACAATACATTTCAACCAAATATATACTTGCAGACCCCTTAATTAAGCCAATAAACAAAAAAATATTTGAGAAACATGTAAAAGCTATTAACGTATGAAAAATATAAAGTTGCAGACTGTATGTAATACTTTTATTTTTCATTAATGATGTCATATCATTTATTATTACTTATATATTTGGGTAAAAGTATACAATGTCTAGTATGTCATACCGGTTAAAAAGGTTAGCTCTCTCATATGAGCAACTGCCTTTGATGCAAGAGAAGCGTTTAAAGATGATATATGTGTTCACCAGTTAAGTAGTAAGATGATGATATGGTAGAGAAAAAACACAATAAATGTTGTCTTGCCTTAAAAAGTACAATAAGTCAAGATGAGATATGTGAGCATGGGTGTAGATCAAACTATGAATACCCACATCCATGAAACATGTTGTCAGATAACAAATTCTTCAAAATTGATGTCATATTATGTGAATAGAATTGAAGAGTTTAGGTTTAAATACTATGAGTGTCTAGACTTAAGTATATATGGTGTGATTGATAGAATTAAAATGACATACACTCTTATAGGATAAGAGGAATATTATAACATGTGATTCATATGACATGTGCTAAAGAACAACAAATGGAAAGCAAGTGAATCAATCATTGCTTCATTGTTGTGTAAGTTCTAGAAAGGTATCATCCTTTCAATAATGTCCTTTAACTTTGACAGTATTATAGAGGAGTGTTTCAGCAATTGTTACTTTAGTATATATGTCTTATAATCAAATTATATATGAACTAAATGTATTATACTAAGAAAGTGACTAATTCATATCAAAATGATATATGGGCGAAATATATACACATCTATGCTGGTGTATGTGACCGGTCCCTTGTGATATTATTTTGTTAATTTCATAAGTATGAATACTATGCATAAGTGGATGCTATCTAAGTTATATGATGACTCAAGAGAGATTAGATTAGCTATAACAAAAGTGTATATAGATAAATCTAAGACATTCAAGGCACTATAACTTATTTTGATTGGCCTACACTAAAGGATTGCTTTGTGCTGATCTCTATAAAAGGGATTTCTAGTACAAATGCCCGAAAGGAGATATCATGTATAGGTGATCATGGAAAATTACCTAGTATGAAAGAAGGAAGAGAATGAGATTAGACCTACGATATCTAATCCACCAAGTGAGTGGGAGATGTTAGGAAATGGGCCAATCCACCCATAGTGGATTAGGCCTAGGTTCATGAGGAGCAAATGTAGAGAGAACATTTTTCATGTTGGGAGAAAAATGAGGGAGAGGGTAGATATGTGATAAACCCACTCCTCCTACTAAGCAAATTTTTCGGACGTGAATGAAGCAGTAAGGAGGGGGGTTTTGGATCACTCCTTCAGATTGCAGTTTAAACTCTCGTGTGTATGTTGTGAATGCTCTCATCGATTTTCTTTCCTCTCTACGTCCGATGATTTGTTCTACTTCCATTGGGTTATTTACTGTGTAAATGTACCAGAGTCTATACAAGATGTTCCAATTACGTGTAAGTATTTCAGTGAATAAGAGAAGGTCCAATGTACGCCCGAAAACTTACAGATTCTATTGTCAATGAAGTCAACAAAAATAATTTAGTTGGTAAGAATTTGATTCATAACCCACAAGGTTGTATATTGAAAATCTATTGTGAATATGAAAACTTTGTAACTAGATAATTTGTAAGTACTTTATGCATATGTTTTGAATCTAGAGATATGTTTTGATCATGATAAGTGTCAAAATTCAACTCACTTAAACTTTTTATTTATAAATAAAAACAAAGAAAAGAGAGAGAGAAATGAGACTGATTTTATACATTTCTATGAGATTTATTTATACATAAAGTATAACTATTTACCAATTGTTTTTTTTTTAAAAAAATATGCCTGCTTTGTGAAGATAAAACAAAAACAAAGCAAAATGTGACGAGATTGCACCTAGGTAATTTTTCTCATCTGTTAAACGGAGTTTGCTAAGCGTGATGATGGGATAACATTTTATTCATTTTCTTATTATTAATAAACTAATAGTATATTATATGTTAAATTTAATTATTTATTTTTAAAAAATTGAGTTTTTTAATTTCGTTTCTTTTATTCCTCTCATTTTTTCATTTGAACCAAACACCAATACAATATTATGTTTTTATTTCTTTCTTTTTTTTAAAAAATAAAAATTACGTGGAGTGTTATTCAATGGCATACCTCCTAAAACATAAGATTCTACAAAAAACCAAAATTGTTATAAAAACAATCAAAATTACCGTTAGATATTACATAGTTTACTATCAAATGTTAAAAAAGAATTATTTACAAATTTTAAAAATTTACAATTTTTAAGTCTAGAAAAATCCTGTATATATTTTTTTAAGTCTAGTAAAATTTAGCAGTTATCCATGCTCCTTGAAATAGTGATATTTTTTAGACTTCCTTATTGTTAAAATATAATATATTCCAACCCTTGTCGCCAACCAATGAACTTGAAACTTTATGTATCATGGAAGTTTTCTCTTATAGATGACTTTAGGAAATTGATATTTGATCACATAACAATACCAAAGAAGCCTAAAAGGAATGGTCAGTCTCACTTATAAGCAAACGTCTCAAAGTTCAAAATATAAACCATTAAGGTCCTATTTGGATTAACTTTTAGAGAATAGATTTTAAAAAGAATATATTCTGGAGAATAGATTTTAAAAATAGATATGTTTAAATGATTAGCAGTAGAATCACTTTTTATATTGATAAATTATCAAAAAAGATATGATTTAATTAAAGTATGAGAGATGAGAGAGGGTAGAAAAAAAGGAGAGATGATAGAGAATATATAGGAGAGAGTGTAGAGAAGAGAGAGGAAAGATGAGATAGGGTGAAGAAGAGAGATGAGAAAGGAGAGAGGAGAGAGAAGAGAAGGTATAAGAAAAAGTACAGGTAAGATAGTAATTAGATAGTCTATAAGCTCTTTTACTATTCCAAAAGTTATTTTTAACTTATTTAAAACCATAGTTTTGGCCAAAATTAATTTTTGATAAAAATAGTTATTTATTTTAAATTTTTTTAAATTAAAATTTTGCTTAAAATTAATTTTTCACCGCTGCTCCCAAACAGGCACTAAAACTAATGTTCATATGGCTATAAATATCAAAGTAAGCATTAACCAAAGTATTTTCCATTGTTTGATAAGAAATAAGAAAAATACGAATATGTTTAATTTTAATGCTCAGAGATCCTTTTTTCATAGTACGAAGATTTCCGATCCCTCATACAAACGAAGGAAGCCCCACGTTCTCACCTTCTCCTTAGTCATCTTCCAGGTATGTTTGACCATATAAGGGTTTTACATTAAAGATAATTTGCTATATTTGACCAATAGGTTTAACGGCAAAGGTTAATCATTTATGGGCATGTTTGAAAATTTATCAAATTTTAGTTTGAAAAAAATTTAAAATAAATAGTCATATTTATTCAAACGGATTTTTAGACTAAACCATAGTTTAAAACTAAAGTTTCAGATAAGCTGGTCAGAGCTGCTTATGGAACAGTAAAAGAGCTTATGAATTAACCAATTACTATATTACCCTTATTTTTTTATAATATCTCTCATACTTTTTCTTACACCATCTCTCTTCTCATCTCTTATCTCTCCTCATTTAATACTCATATCCTTTTTGGTCATTTATCAATCATAAAACCCCTTCTATAAATAACTACCCAAATATTCATTTATTCAAAATCACTTTTTTTCTATAAACTCTTCTAGAAAAACCCTTTTCTATATACTATTTATAAGCCCGTTTTTTTTCATAAGCTCATTAAATTTTTTTTCCAAACACGCACTATAACATATTTAACTAAAATTTAAATCATTATTAAGAGAATTGTTTATATTTAGTACCCGATAATATTTTGAATATGATTACTTTCAATAAGAGAATACTTATACTTAGCAAAATAAAATATCATATTTTCTCCTTTAATTTTTATAAAATATCTTTTTAATCCTCTTACTCTAACAAAATTAGCCTCAAATAATGATTTTTTGTGTGCCAATTATTATTATTTTAAACTTAATATGTCCACTTTTGTGAATGTTTTGTGTGCATTTAAAATTTTAATATCTTATTTTTTTGTTAATAAAACTAATGATGACATTAAAGGACTAAAAAAATTACTCTATAAAATTAATAGACTAAAATGAAACATTGGGTAAAATTCAAGGACCAAAAGTGCATTCTTGCCTGCATTAACTGGAATAGAATGTAAAAAAAAAAAAAGAAATATCCTTGATCTCTCGAATAAAAGAAAATAATAATAACACATTTGTTACTACATGATAATGATAGTAAATATTATTTTTACTTTTTAACAACATATTTTCCCCTTATTTATCTATTCTGCCTACCAAATAAAGATGAGATTCACTTTTTTCTCTGCCCCACAGACACATCAAATATGACTGAAATTGTTTTCTTATCCATCTTTTGATAAAAAAAAAAGTGACTAGTATGTATATACTTTTGAGTGTGTGTAAGTATGAAAAACACAACAAAATCCAGAAATACAAAACGATCAGAGAATGCCCTTGATAATCTGTTACTTGGGCAAATTTCCACAATGGAAATCTAATGTCCCCTAACACTGAATAAAAGAGTACTACGACTCATTTTGAGAAACAATCCTGTAAGTGTACGTACCAATAATTTTTCCAATCTCTACCATACGGACAATTCATTCTACAAGTCCCTCCTTCTGTAACAATTTCTCTGTTATCCAGAAAAAGCCGGCTCCGGCTCATTGACTGAACTTTCCCCAAGCATTATTATCTAATAAGCATCTTTTCTGAATACTAATCCACAACTAACAAACTGTAAGAAAGGTTAAATGATGGCCATTGTGTTCCTACTAGAACTATCATCATTCCCGAATTCCCAACTCCAATAAGTGAGGAGGAGGAAGATCAAAAGGTGCAAAAAAGTGGCATATTATAATTATACATCTAAGGAGAAAGTATGGCCAAAAAGTCAGCATCACTCAGTTACATTCTCTAATTATAAACCGCTTATACCTGACCCAGAAATTCATCCATTGCTTTCTTCTCATGATGATTGGTCCAGACTTTCACTCTATTCTTCTTCTTTATAAGCCCAAAATCAGACCCCTCACTTTTCTCAGAACATGGCCCAGTTCTTTTGAAACATGCTTCCCTCTTATTGTTAATCCATCTGGAATGGGCTCATAACAATGAATTCCAGCACCAGTGTGTTTTATCCAGTCCCTGAAAGTTGTGAAACTACTAAACTTCAGCGCAGGTTTGAGGGAGGAATTGTGACCATCATAATTCCAAAGAAGGTCATAGCACCTACAGATCAAAAACTTGTAAGACTTCCAACTGGTCAGGAATCAAAAGCTTCAACTAAAAAGAAAGAAGGAGAAGCCAGTTCTAGTGAAGCAAATGTTAAGGGCAGTGAGGCCATTTCAGAAGGACCCAAATCCAGTGATTCTATTATAACTCAAAAGGATCAGAATAAATCTGAAATGAAAATAGATAAGAAAGTTCAAACTGAAAAAGTCGTGGGGGTCCGTTTCAGAAAAGGGCCTAATGCCAAGGATCGAAAAGAAGGAAACTAAGGATCAAATTGATGCAAGTGTTGAGGATAAAAAGGTACATGAGGGCATTCCTACTAAACCCGCAACAAAAGTTGAAGAAGGGAAAGAGGTAAAAGCTGAAAAGGGTCAAGAGAAAGCAAATGAAAATGTTGCAGGGGCAGTTTTAGGAAACGGAGAAAAGCAAATGCTTGAAAAGAAAAATACTGAGGATCATCTTGAGAAGTCTTCTAAGGATGAACATGCAACAAGAGTTGAAGAAAGGAAAGAGGTAAAAGCTCAAAAGTCAAGAGGAAGCAGATGAAGTTGCAGATTCAGTGTTAGAAAATAATAAGAATAAGAATAGAGGGGTTGAAAAGAAAAAAAGTGAAGAGCTTCTGGGTAAGGCTTCTGATAAAACAGAGAAGTGAAATCAACTAGAGACTTCCCAGGAGAGCAATCTTGCAAAATCCACAACAAGTACTGAGGTAAAAGCTCCAAAGGACTAAGAATTAAAAAACGAGAACCTTGCATGGCCAGTTTCAGAAAATGGGACGAATTTCAGGGCTGAAAAGAAAGAAACTAAGGAAGTTATTGGGGAGGATTCTCAGATAGAAAAGCCAGGTGATGATTCATTTGCAGAAAAGGAAAGAAAAGAATGTACAAAAATGGAAAAAGAAAAGATCAATGAAGGAGGAAATGGCTTAAAGGAAGTAACTAGTTACTTGAAAGGGAAAGGCACGAAAGAGGAGGCTGCTTCTAGTTCTCAAGGTTTGAAGAAAAAGGAAGAGAAGTTTAATGAAGAAGATAAACAGAAGATGATTGTTTATGTGGCAACTGCAGCACTTGCAGTTTCTGTGACAATAGGCCTGTTCAATGTCCTTCGATCTTTTGCAAATCCATAGACTAGGCATGGCTGCTTCCTTTCACACATAATCACTTGTATACATTCCATTTCAATATTTATATTGCCAAATGAACACTGATGCCTTATTTTAAAACTAATGTATAACAGAACAAGGAAATACACAATTATTTACTTTGGTCTATATTTTGTTTTGTTCATTCTTATAGATCAAGGAGAAAATTACATCTAACCAATAAATTTTGTAATTTTTTAGATTAAAAGATTTTTCAAACTTAGTAGTTAACCACTGTCAACCTAGCTTCAAAGAAGAATAAACCAGAAGGCAACAAAGCACAGGGGGAAAAAGTAATCTTGGACTCTTGGTAATATTATGAGTTTTCCAATCGAGAAATTGACAAATAAATCACCCAATTCAAGAATATTACATTTACTAAATGCAGGTGATATGAAAAGTATATCTTCTTTCTTTCTTTTTCCTTTTTTCCCATTATCAGGATGCTAAAGTCCAGGATGAATTAGGGTTTCTATGACCAAAATTATAGCAGGACAAAAATTGTAGCAGCAATTTTACCTACAATAACTTAATAATCAAAATATAAAATATTAAAATTTTTAATTAAAAATTTTAAAATTTTAAAAAATTATATACAAATGACCCAAAATTTAAAAAGTTTTATGTATTTAAACTTAATTTTTATTAAGTTAATTACATGAATTAAATTTTAAGAGTTAAATATAAAATTTATTTTTTGTATCTAGAAATGATAGAGTATCTAATTAAATTTAGATAGAATAACAGTTAAAACTTAAAACTCTAAAAGAATCGATATCAATACTTCAGCAACTAAAGTGGACTAAAAAATATTCATATGTTTTATTATATTTTTTGGATAATATTATTATATATATAATTTTAAGATTTATAATTACCTTTTATAGTATATATATTTTTTCTAAAAGTTAAGAATTAACAAAATTTTACATTACTAAATCAACTCTAAACACAATTTACTACTTATGAAGTGAATATGACTTAAAATAATAAACACTCAGATTTAGGTGTTTGTGACAAATTTTAAATTAAAGTATTAATTTTTTAAAAAATTATTAAAAAAATTAAAAATACACCATTTTTATTTCTAGAATATTAAAATTTTATTCATTTTATATAAAATTTAATAATAGAAAAACAAAACAAATTTGAAGGGCAAGAGAGAGCACTAGATACCCCAAATCCTTGAAGAGGCAAATCAATCCGTTATATTTTTAATAAATAATATATTACATTGCATCAACACTTAATAATTTCTATTGATTTTTTTTCATTATTTATAAATAAATCCTTTTATTTTTTTTAAAAAAATAAAAAATCACGATATACTTTGGAAAATTCAACAAGATGCACCTTTTATAAATTATTTGTCTTTCAACTTTCACGACACATGCCGTTCAGCATACTCTACTATACGAATAAAATATAAATTCACTCTTATCGTTTCCCAGAATCCGTGAGTTGCCCGGGGTTATTACCAGTGCATCTCGTCTACTGAAGTGGTAGGTCCATTTTCTCTTTCAACGAACGACTTTCCACCTCGGTCGAAATAGCCGCCGTCCGCCGTCGTAAGTCCTGCATCCGGCAAGCATTGAAGAAGTTTCGGACCCTACGGTTTTGTCTTATCCCAAAATCCGGTGGGGTTGATTCGTTCAAGTTGGCTTTGAATGTTGATTTGAATTTGTTCCCGCCTTATCTATTCCCTGCGTGGTTTTCAACCCTGTGTTGGACGCCATTGCACCGTTTATTACTTTTGTTTTAAATTTTTCGTTTTACCTTGGCTTTGAAACTGGCCGTGTAATGGTTTAAATATTGACGCTTTTGAATATGGTAATATTTAGAGATTGAGTTTAAATTCTTTTAACTTTCATTACTAATTTTTGCTTGAATGATGTGTAATTGGCTATCGTGCTGCTGCATTGTTCATTTTGATTAGTAGCCACTTATATGCTTTGGATTGTGTTGTTGTGCAATGTTGGATTTGTTGTGTTGGCATTCTTTTTACTAATCTCTCTATATTATTACTAATTTAGAAAATTATGAAGGAATTTGTGATGTATGATTTGGTAAATGACTTGGCTCCATTTGTGTGTGGAAATTTAGAAGCTGGAGTTAAATGATTTCCTGGTTCACATTGGTCTGTGAATTTAGAAGCTACTGACTCTAGGAAACACTTTTCATCCTCTTAAATTGAAAGATCATAAAGATCATAAATTGCAGGAGTGTCATCATTGTCATTCTTCAGCAGCTTGGGGGAGTTGCCTGAATCAGTTGGCTTACTAAGACATCTTAGTTAAAGTATCGGGAATGAATTAAAAGGATATGATATATGCACAGTTTGCAGATTTTAGTGGGGGCAATGGGCCCCCCCCTCCCCAAAAGAAAACTGTGTATAATATAGGTCCGTTTATGATCATATGTATGACTCTATAACATAGAGTAAGATAAAGAAAATGGTAGAATTTTTCTTTAGGTTCAGATTAGTTATGTACAGAAAGAAACGAGAATTTGTGTGTGGCCATTGTACTATTTGAAGTTTTCTGATTTAGAAGAAGAAATTTGTAACTTGCTTGGAGAATATGTAAGTGATGTTGAAAAAAATACCTAACACAGAGTGATATTGACTATCTTAGGACTGTGTTTCAATGTCCATCTACAAGCAAGTGACGATGAAGATGCTCTTTGATTCTGGTTAGGTGGTCCTGGGTATATTTTATCAGCCACAACTTTTTGTTATATGCTCAAATTGTGGCTTTTGAGCGTTTGATGATGTTACTTTTGTTGATTCGAACTTACTTAACAAATGATATATTTTGACAAATAGAACATTTGACAAGCTTATTTGTATGATGACTTAGCAGTGTCCTACACATATTTGCATTGTAATATATCTTCATTATTTGCTTTAGCCTCTTCGGTACATACGTCTTATCTTAAGGACAGTGCTTGGAATGGCTTTGTTTGTTTCCACCGATTGCTTCATTCCTGTCAATCAGCCTCGGCTTGGATTTCTGCCATATTGTGCCCCCAATCAGTCATGTGATAGTAGTACCAACCTGCATCTGTACAAGGGACCTCAGAGACCAAGTCATCTTTCATTTTTGCGTACGCGAGGTAGCAATTCTTTCTACTATCCCTAGTGATTGTTGGTAACCCTAAAGAATCTGATTTCAGTGGAATAAGTTTGTTATAGATTATGACAATGATAAAGAATTAAAATTTTGAGCATGCTTCACCTCTCCTTTCATGTTCATTTCTTTTCCTTGTCTCTGAGCAGTATTAGTATCTTAACATATGGATTTCCTTGCTTAGCATCAGAAATTGTGCCTCTTGTTGCTGTTCAAAGAAAGGGTCGTTGGTCTCTTGCACAGACTGCTGCTGTACGCCATTTGACCGGTTCAGTGATGAGAACCCAAGGACTTCGTTTTGCTGTGGTCAGTTTACCGCATATTATGGTTAAAACCACTTGATTTTTACTTGTCATTTAATCATAATATTTTGATGTTCCTGTTTTATTTAATTTATTAGGTAGAATGTCTCTAGTACACACTCGGATATATTTTGCTCCAAAATCCATTTTATATGGAATTATTTAAAAGGACTGGGTTTTGGTAACCTTTTAATGTCGCAAATCTTGGCAACCTTTGCATTTGTAACCTCATACTTAAATTTATATTATATATGAGGTTTATTGCTTATTTCATATTGTGAGTGTTGCAATATCGAGGAAGTTAGATATCTTAAAAAATCTGCATTCTCATTTCCATTGCAAACTGGATATAAATTATGAAGATTTTCTCTTTGGTCATTTTACTGTTCTGACCTATAGTCCCTCATCATTAAGGTTGTTGCACGGTTTAATGAAATTGTCACTAAGCAGCTATTGGAGGGAGCCCTGAATACTTTCAAGAATTATTCAGTTCAAGATGAGGATATCGATGTACGTATGCATTTTAGAATAACATTAATTTGTAATTTGCAATATTGTTTTACCCATTTTTTTTTTCATTTTCCTTGTAGTCTATTGATTTAATATTGTTGAGATGTTATAGTTTAGAATTAATTATTAATTAATTAATATTATATTTTGTTAGTTTAATTAATTATCTAACTTTAGGTTTAGATATTATTTAGGATCAGATTTGAATATTAAATTATCATATCTTAGAAGAATAAATCTGAGATATTAGGATTATGATAGATTTTAGATTTATTTTATTAGTTTATATTTTTGCCTATATAAAGGCCTATTTATATTCTTATTCATTCAAGGATTAATAATATTGAGGCTTTTTCCCTCAACTTTCAATCCTTCAAATTTCCACATGGTATCAGAGTAGGAGTATTAAATCTTGGTTAAAGCCTTGATGATGATGAAAAAGAAGAAAAAGGTTAAACCTGAAGAGAATGCACACCTTGAAGTGAAGATTAATTACATATGATGGAAGAGGATAACTTGGGTCTCTTCCCACAAAATCTCATAGGTTATGGGATTAGTTTATCTACCTAAAGTGAGGTTAGATTAGTGTGTAAACCCAAGTGGGTTACAGTAGAAGAGGGTAATTTGGGTCTCTTCTCACAAAATCTCATAGGTTATGGGATTAGTTTATCTACCTCAAGTGAGGTTATATTAGTATGTAAACCCAAGTGGGTTATAATAGAAGAGGGTAATTTTGGTTTCTTCCCACAAAATCTCATAGGTTATGGGATTAGTTTATCTACCTCAAGTGAGGTTAGATTAATGTGTAAACCCAAGTGGGTTATAATAGAAGAGGATAACTTGGGTCTCTTCTCACAAAATCTCATAGGTTATGGGATTAGTTCATCTCCCTCACGTGAGGTTAGATTAGTATGTAAACCCAAGTGGGTTACCATGATTCTATGAGCATGTTGCTCTTGAATAATACATATGATGGAAGATGATAACTTTGATCTTTTCCCACAAATTCTCATAGGTTATGGGATTAGTACATATAATTCTTCATCAAGTTTTTTTCTTGCAAGTATTATTGTTAAACCTCTAACATGGAAGTTCTTTGTCAAGTTCGTAACTTTACCTTAAAATGCAGATTCAAGATCCAATCAATTTCAGTTCAGTAGTTACTACTGGTTTAAAGATTCAAAGTTCTGGTTCTTTTATAATGATGTTGCTCACATCCAAGCTGACTCCCAGCTTAAAGGGGAGTGTTGAGAATCACAAATATTTAAACTGTAGATCCAGCTTGAGGGGGAGTGTTGAGATGTTATAGTTTAGAATTAATTATTAATTAATTAATATTATATTTTGTTAGTTTAATTAATTATCTAACTTTAGGTTTAGATATTATTTAGGATCAGATTTGAATATTAAATTATCATATCTTAGAAGAATAAATCTGAGATATTAGGATTATGATAGATTTTAGATTTATCTTATTAGTTTATATTTTTGCCTATATAAAGGCCTATTTGTATTCTTATTCATTCAAAGATTAATAATATTGAGGCTTTTTCCCTCAACTTTCAATCTTTCAAATTTCCACAAATATTCATTTTGTTTTTGTCTTGTTACATGCTTACATTGGGCCCACTCTTCTTACCTTGTTTTCCATTTGTTTATCTTCTTTTGGATTAATGCTTATGTCTCATAACCGCACACACACGCATATTTCTATTGATTTAATGCTTTTGTAAATGATGCAATCTCTCTCTCTCTACAACACGTGCACATATTTCTGTCTTTTCCCCCTTTAAATATCTACTTGACAACCTACCTAACTTTGTCTATTTTTGTTAGTTTGTTGTGTTAGTGAGAAGATTATGCAACTGTCAATCTTTGCATCTAAACAAATATGTTATCTCCCATTATTTTCATGGGCACCAAGAGTTAAATTATGTATGAAGCAAGGTAGACTTGCCATGTTTTGAATCCTCTAATTGTCAGTATTACATAGATTGGCTTATATATATAATTTACTGAGTCTCATGTGCAATTACATATTAATGGTCATTCTTCAGCTTAATGTGGCTTTCTGCATTGCTTATACTTTTGTAGTATTTGAAAGAGAAGATTGTTATTTTTCCTTCTACCTCAGGTTGTGTGGGTTCCAGGTAGTTTTGAGATTGGTGTTGTTGCAGAAAGACTGGGTAAATCACACAAATATAATGCTATCTTATGCATAGGAGCTGTGGTATGGTGCTAACAAGTTGAATCTTTTGAATAGAAAAATTATTATTCTATATTCTTGACCGTATATGTTATTGGTTAAATACCTGTTACTATTGCAACCATTGGTTGTTGCAAACAGATAAGAGGTGATACTACCCATTATGACGCAGTTGCAAATACAGCAGCATCTGGTGTGCTTTCAGCTGGTCTAAATTCAGGTATCATTTATTTATTTACTATATTAATTCTTATAATATGTTCATACAGCAACAAAAAACTCATGCTTTAACCTGTGGCTGTTGTTTGTGTTTCCCTGATCATTTGTTGTGATATTAACCCTCAGGGTGCTAGTTAACATTTTGATTTGAAGTAGGTTTTATTTTCATCCTTTGAATTTAGATGACAATAACAAATATACTTAGTATAAGATCAATTCCTATGTTTTCTGATTGACATGAAACATGGACCAAACTTCTCAAAAATAGAGTACTGTTGAGTGATATCTATTCTCTTCCTCCAAAATCTTTTTTATTTATTTATTTTTGTTTTAGTATTTAGTCAAATGAGTTTAATTTGTTTTAGATTCTAGATAGTAGATGCTTTTGAGATAGATAGCCGAGATCATTCCCTCTTTTCAGGGATCAATGAGCTGGTTGTGTGTCTGTTCAATTTCTGATTCAAGATGAATAAAAAGCTTAGGCATTAGTCTGATTATCTCAAAAACACACAAATACACCTCAACATGAGTATGGAGAAATGCCTTTACAGAGCGGAGTCGTTTGAGGAAAAGAAACCTTTTGAACCAAATTAATATTAATCAATAATAATGAACTGGAGTAATTGTATATAACACTTGTTGAACAAGTTTTGCATAGGCACATTTATTTGCACATCCCTTTACATTAAAACATGCTGATGGAGACCCATTTTAGGATACCGCAAGAAGGATACATAGAGCAAGAATTTGTAGGAAAAGTATTGCAGTAACAACTTTGATTTGATGTTTCTCTAGCACAATTTGAGGCTACTGCCAGACATGTGAAAGAAAGAAGTCATGCTTGAGCTTGGATTAAGTGATTAAATTCAAAAGACACTTTTCGGATTTAATGTTTTTTCACTTTTTAGGATATCAATCAGTAAATGGACCATGACCTTGTCAATATAAAGTCCAGTTGTTGAACGGTTTGAAATATTGCAAACTAGACGGGAAGGGATTTGATTTGATAAATTATAAACTTAATTTAGACAATATAGTCCCTCCATATGTGATTGAAAGTCAACCTTCAAATTTTAGGTTATCCATAAGATTGAAGTCTGAAATTTAATATTTTCCTGTGAATAACATAATTTCTAATGATTATTCATTATTTATTATTTATAATGGGAAATTAACTTCAAAATAATAATGATAATATGGAATATATTAGATAAAATTACGGAATATGCTCATAAAATGTCATAAAAAAATATAAAAATTATGCCTCCTTAGATACCTTTCACATCCTCTCTAAAATTTCCTTACCTTGTCCCTGCACTTAGTCCTCCTTTAAACCCTTGAGAGTTTTCTAACTAATCCCTTGATGCTAACAGTCTGATCGACAGGGACCCATTTTTATCTTCTTTATATCATTTGTCACGTAATTTTCCTCCTCTGTTCCCTTCTCTCCTCTGATGCCAACCCTATGCTTCCTCTCACACGCTTAACAATAGTCTTCATTCTATCATTTTCAACTCTCTGTGATTTACCATGTCTTCATTCCTCAATTGCCATCAAGAGGAGAAATTGAAGCATTTCTGAGATGTCTTTGCAGGAGTTCCTTGCATATTTGGTGTCCTAACCTGTGAGGATATGGATCAAGTAAGTTTATACTCGATCATTGTCTCTTGATTGTTTTTTTAAATTCTTCTTGGTAATTAGGATTACAATCGTTATGATGTCTGTTTGTTCACTTTCTGCTAATTCCAGGCTCTAAATCGAGCTGGTGGCAAATCTGGAAATAAGGGTGCAGAGGCTGCATTGACAGCTGTAAGTTGTTGATATGATATTATCCAACAGTCATCTGTGAAGTTATATGAAGCCTCTTTAACTTAATTTGTTTATTCATTTACATAACCTATTTATGACACCTGTGAAAGTGTGCTTTGAGAAGTGATCCTCATTTTCCAACTTAAGTTTCAATTTTATCCAGATTCATCAGAAAAATATTATTCATGAGTTGATTACAGTTTGCTGTTTAGTTAATCTAAAGACTCCATTGTAAACCATATTTGAAAAGATCATTCTAATTTTGAGAGACAGAAGCACGTTTGACTCACTTCTCAGTCCTCATATCATCCCATCATTTATTATTATGGTACAATCGGACTCAACCAAAAACAGAAAAGAGTTTCATTCTTAGCAGTCATTATTTAAGTAATTGAAAGTGGAGTTACTCTACCATTAAGCACTTGGCACTTGGTTCTATTAACAGGGGGTTGTGCCCTAGAGGTATTGAGTTTGAGCCTTAGGAATACAGCCATATTAAATACTTGGTGGTAGAGCTTTGTCACTCTTTGTGATTTTACCCGGTTCGATATCAGTTTGAGCCTTGGGAAAGCAAAAAAGTCAAGATACTCTTGCCTTCGCTTGTGATGATATGTGGTAGCAAGAAGTGAGGCTACTCTTGTTGTGTCTGGCCCATTCGTATTGCCTAGTTACATATAATTTTGTTTTTACAGATTGAGATGGCTTCTTTGTTCGAGCACCATTTGAAGTAGCGCTTGCACCATCCAGACAACAAGTTGAAAGAATTTCTATAATTCAGGGATGTTGAATAAAATATCTGTAAGTTCATCGATCGTTGTTGTGACAATAAAGGAAACCATTTGGGCACAGCAGTGGAATAGTGAGAAATGAGATAGGCTAGTTTACTGTTTTCTTGGACGTAGTGTTTGCCCATAAGAGGCCCTGTATAATATTTTCTGGAAGTTTGTTATTTATTTCTAACAATCAAACTTTCTCTGTTGGTTATTTGGGAGCATCTTCCCTTTTTGTTCCAATTAGATCAGATATTTTTCCTTTGTAATTGGTATTTTTTGGAATGTTATCTAAAAATTATAATTTGGCTTATGGTACATTTTATTGATACATTGATATATCATCACGAGCTCTTCTTTGGGGTTTTCGTTGAAGCTATGAAGTTGGATGATTAACCTTGCAAGCACGCAACCAAGCGTTGAAAGAGCAGGTTCATAGTGTCTAGTTAAATATTTTTACACGTGTACTAGACGTGGAATTGGGGCATGTATATTTGTCATAACCAACAAAGCATGTTAGGTCAATGCCCTTATGCTATAGTGGTATGAAAGTCACCTCGCTTTAAGCTTACTTTTATAATTAAAAAAAAGAGAGGAAAATACTCAAAATCTTACATTTTTTGTCTCAATTATATGGGTCTCTCTTTTGAAAATATACACTTAAATCTAAATCATTAACTTTGGTAAGAATATTTCAAAAAGATATTTTTAATTAAAATTTATATTAAAATAAATTTTATTTATTAATTTGCCTTTCATCATACTAAACCCCGAATTTTGAGTTAAATTGTTTTGAAGAAATTAAGAGTTTTTCTTTTCTTTTCCTTAATTTTATCTTTTTTTGCTTTTTGTAAATGGTTATTTGTTTAATGTTTTTATCATGTTGGGATTGTAGTTCAAGTAATTTAGTTATCAAAGGCATAAATATGATATGATGAACAAAAATACGCATTTGAAATATTATTAGCTATTTAAAAGAAAATTAAATAAGTTTCAATAAATGTGATGAAAAAGTAAAATTATAAAATTTTATAATATTATCAAACTTAATAATTTTTGTACATATTAGAAAGTTTAAAAATATATGTATTAGAATTATTTTTTGGTTGTGTAAATTTCTTTTGTAAATCAAAATGTTTAAATGGGGATATTTTGGTCAAAACAAAAGTTTGAATCAAATTTAACACTCAACTAACTGTTAAGGATTTATGCAACATACATTCTAATTTTAAGAAAGATTTATATGTTTTTAAAATAAAGGGGAGTTTTAATTTTTAAAAAAAAAAATCACTAGTATATTTTACTCTAAAAAGGAGTAAAATCAAGTTAAGATAGTCAATAGTAAAAACTTCAGCTTAACAGGAGATCCAACAAATATGACAAAAGATATGAAATTTCTCAATATAACGAAGCAAATTTTTGTTGTCAAAACATTAAATGGAATTGGTTATATAATTGCTGACGTTATTGCTGTGGGTTATATAAATTGCATGTTATTATCCTCCATCAACAATCAAAATTTTAAATATATTAGAACGTCTTGTCGAATCGGGCAATGTTACACACGGCAACAACAAAAGAAGAGGGATGCTTTCTAACTTTGCATACTGTGAAAATTACGTTCAAGTAACTATAATTAACAAAATATAAAGCACCTCTCAACTATATGACCAAATAACAAGCATCTTTCAGCCCGAAAGTAGAGAAGGCTCAATTTTGCAGATCATGCCTAAAGTTACAGAAGGTAAAAGCTTGAGGAACTCAACCCCTACCTAAAGCTATCATATGAAGTAATAATAAAGGGACAACATAAAGTGACCATTGAACAAAGCATCAGAGTGAATACAAATTTTGCAAAACTTAGAATCCAGGATATAGCCTAGAATGTGATTAAAGCCATCCTCTAAAACCAAATTACCGAATATATTAAACAAAATTGCCAATAGATGACCTGGTAATATTCCCTCTTGAGAGAACATATCAAGACGATGTTACTTCTTTCTCCTCTTATTTCCTGGGGCAGACTTCTTGCTGAATCCTTTAAAATCATTTGTCGTCTCAGCTGTGTTCTGCTTTTTCAGTCCCTTCCTGCCTCCAAAACCAAATTTAGAATTCCTAAACTCCCGTTTCTTCTGTTGCTTTGCTTGTCCAAAAGATTGCTTTGCCTTACCTCCAGACCGGTCACCTGGAGAGATGCCAGGCCTCTTCTTGTTTGACCTCTGAAATACTTTCCCGTCCTCGAAGTTCAAATCCAGATCAACATCATTGCCGCTCCCAGCAAAACCACTCTGTTGCCTTTGCTTCCTCCACTTTTTAACAGATTCTATATCTTCCTTTTTCTGCTTAGCTCTTTCCTTCAATTTCTGGGCCTGAATTTCTTTAGACAATCTTTTGGCCTCTCTGGCCTTTCTTCTCTCTTCAGCCTCTTCCATCTTCCACTTCTCTGCTAAAAGCCGGCCCTTCACCTTCTCCATATGAGAATCTGTTTTCACCATTTCTGCATAATAGTCCGAAGGTCTAAGGAAAGGAGCACCCATCGATTGAAACTTCTCAAAAGCCTGCCTAGTTCCCTCCAATGCCTGTGTATAAAAAGAAAGCTCCCGTGCCAAGTCATCATTCACATCTACTTCTTGCTCTTGATCGATATCAATGGAGAGTTTGTGAACCCATCCCACATTCTCTGGCCAGCTTATGTCTCCAAGTTTATCCAGGAGACCATCTCTGTTAAATATTGCAGTTTTAGACGGTTCAGTCAATTTCACATCTTCTTCTCCCGATTCTGACTCTGATTCAGATGCTGACAGTTCTTCTTCATTCAGATCTTCAACTTCATCATTAATTATTGTAGACAGTTCTTTATTGTGCACTCCCATTCAACCTGAACAAAAGTTGAAGAGGAAAACTTAATACGAAAAAAAATGGTCTCTACTATTTACAGTTTCTGTTCTATTCTTTTGGGTTAAATAATCCTTCATTGAAAACAATTAAAGTTACGAAGCTTCCTCAGCCAAAATAAAAGACAGCAAGCTTTACATTCATTGCATGATGGGAAACTTGATAAACATGAAGAACAGAAAGCTTTACATTCACAGCAAGCCTCCTCAGCCAATAGGCAGAGCTTGGACTGTTGGTAGCACACAGTTTTTAGGAAAGAATTTATTTTTCGTAAAAATAACAGCAGGCTTAACAAAGACATGATTGACATTAATGGAAATCACCAAAGAGGTAGAATTTTGTACACAGGCAAAGAGTTTAATGTCACAAAGAAGATAAAACTAGTAAAACAATGTTCTTTCTTTAGCAAATAGACATTCAGCATTCTATTTTCCATCAGAACAAAAAGAGCTCCATTACATTTGATAATAATATAAGTCATAACATACTCAAGTTGAGCTTTCCAAAAGTAATCAAGGTTTGGCATCTTATCACCAAATAATCACAAATCATGTTCTAAATTTGAAACAATAACGTTCTAAATTAGTAACAACTGGATGAAGTGTTGATATTAATTAATAAGACAAAGACTTCAATAAATTAATGTAACATATATGTGTCTATCTTATCTTCCAATTACTGTTATGCATCTTTCTTCTTCTTGATAACGCAATCGTCATTTCTATACTCTTTCCTCACTATAGTAGAGAACATAGGCGCATATATATATATATATATATATATATGAAGAATGACAATTTAAACTCAACCTCCTTAGACACAACTAGAGCCAGCTCATTTACAAGATCATGCATAACAATTGCCATTTCTATACTCTTTCCTCACTATACTAGAGAACATAGGCGCATATATATATATATATATATATATATATATATATATATATGAAGGATGACAATTTAAACTCAACCTCCTTAGACACAACTAGAGCCAGCTCATTTACAAGATCATGCATAACAATTACCTTGAGAATTTATTAAATAGATGATAATACAAAGAGATTAATGAACAGAATGCTAATACACAAGAAGTCCAACATTGTCCAACAAAACAATCCCAGGCATAGAAGTCCCTAGTAATCAAAATGAAGAGGAAAAATAGCCGATTACACACCATTGAAGAAAAAACTAGTGATAGTTTTTTTAAAAAAAAAACGATCTTTATTCAAACGCATGAAATATTCACACGATTTCCCGACCAGATTCAAAGCCAAATAAATGTAAATCAAAGTACTAAACGGTCCGACGGCGTCCAACACGGTTGAAAACAACTCAGTGAAAAGATGACGCGGGTAATACGTTCAAATATACAGTCAAAGCAGATTGAACAAATCAATCTCACCGGATTTTGGGAGTAGACAAAACCCTAGGGTTCGAACCTTCTTCAATACTTGCCCGAGCACAACCACACAGGGCTGATAAAGGCGGACGGCGAGCTCGACCAAATATGGAGTGCTGCTTCGTCGACGAAGAAAAATGAAGCCCTACTTCTTACCGAACGAGAGAGGGTTTATCATTTATACACTTTAGGGAGAATTAGCTGCCCCAAATGTTAAATTTATTTTATGAATTCGTGTGAGGAGAAAATTGGAGAATAGAAAATGAGGAGGGGGAAAAAATGAGAAAATATTCAAATAATAATATTACCATCCTCTTATTTAGATGAGAGGGAGGAAATAACAAACACTGAAAATGAGAAAATGTAAGCATGACAATAATATTTATTATATTTCATGTCATAATTTATAACAAAACTATATTAAAATAAACATTATCAAAATGTTTTAAGTAAAAATATTTAAAGAATAATTTAAAATTTTATATTCATCTTATCTTTATTAAAATTTTATAAATCTATTCCTTAAATTTTTTAAATCTAATTTAGAAAAATTTTTCCTCCTCTCCAGATCCTTCCTTAAGTTTTATTTCTAAAACTTATTATAATATTTATATCTAATTATATTGGAAATATATATATTAATAAATGTATATATAGATTTAAAATAAAATTAAGCACGTCAATAAGAGAGAATTTTAACGTCATGATTTTTGAAATATATGACTTTGTTTAAATTAATAAAATTAGTTGACAGAATTTAGGTAGGAGAAGAAATTGTTTGCCTAATAAAAATAATCTATTGAATCATTTTCTATTCATTAAATTGTCTTTCATTTTCTATTCGTAAAATCACGAAACGGCTCCAATTGTTCTTCACAGTAGATAACACTAAAGAGAAGAAGAGAATGTGAGAATGTATATATAAAAGAGTCTAGAGGAGAGGAGTATAACTTCTAAATTCTCATGTGTAACTTGTTAAATACCCTCTTCTCATATTTTGAATATCAAAATTAAAACATATAATTATTTATTTAAAAAAAATTAAATCAATATTTAAGTTAAAAATCTTTTTAGAAATACTCTTCTAGAACCCTCTTAACAGGCCCTATATGAAATATATTAATCTTAGGCTTTAACAATAGGTTAGCCTTGGAGTGTGTTGGGCTAATGATAAAATAATATTTTTATAATTAAAAACTTATTTATTAATGTGATAAATGTTATCACTTTCCTACAAAATATATATATAAATTTAAATTTAAAAAATATATTTATTAAAAGAGATAAAAATTATTTATATTTTAAATTTTATAAGAGATTACGATCTTAACTAAATAAAAAAAAAAACCTTTGAGAGTAAAACCTTTGATTTGGAAACAAAGAAACCGGATGATCGAACAAGAGGTCCGCTTCTTGGAATTCTTAACAACGAAAAAGAATGATGAGAGAAGATGAGTCAGCTTCTTAGATCCGGTTTAGAGGAAGCTATCATTGTCACTATTGATAGAGCCTAGGCATGAGATTAAGGTAAGATTTTTATTCAACTGAGCTACTAATCCTATAAAGTAGGTTTTAACACTATTTAATCATTATAATTTATTTTTATTTTTATTTTAATCTTTTAAATTTTTTTATCTAAAATATTAAGCTATATATTTAATAAAAATATAGATCATTCTACTATTTAAAGATTCAAAATCTATTATTTTAAATTATAAAAATTAAAATTAAATTGAAGATAAATTATAAGACCTAACATTGTATTAATAATTTTTTAATTTTAAAACTGTTTTCAAATCAACTTTACTGAAAATATTTTTTTGAAAAATATTTTTTTAAAATTATTTTACAAAATAACTTTTAAAAACAAAAATTGAAAACATAATCAAATAGGCCCTTAAATTTTACTAGTTTTTTTTCTTTACACTAAAAAGAGTTTTGCCATTAAAATCTAATCTATTGTTAATACGTGTTTGGAGTTGCCCTACCCGTTGCCCCCTAAACTTATGTTTGCCCGTTGCCCCCTAAACTTATGTTTGCATGAGCAAACGCAAAACATAATTTTGGGGGCAATGTTTTAAATTAAGAACCACAGAAAGATTTTAAAGAAGGATCATTACTTTAAAAAATTATAATGATAAACATTTTAATATAATTTATTAAGGTAGAGATCTTCCTATGTAATATGTTCAACCCTTTTGGGCCACGTGGCAAAATCTCCAGCATCCAATGAGTAACAATTTTGGTTTGTGCCGCGGATATTGGAAAATTGTGGCTTAGAGGGTACATTAGCCTTAACCTCGAGCCAAAATAATACTCCCTCCAATTCTATATACTCCTTTAATTTTTAATATATAATATAATTAAAAAATTAATTTTAATTTAAAATATAAAATATATTTCTTATATTTATTAATTTTTTTTAAATTATATTTATTGATATTCCCTAAATAATAATCAAATAAGAGATAAAGAAAAAGAATTAAATAAAATAATTAAGATATTTTAAAAAAATATATGTATCAAATTAAATTCTTTAATATAATTAAATTAATTGAATATATTATATATTAAAAATGGAAGGGAGAGTATTTAGTTGATAGATATGATTTGATGCTCATTTTAATCTACTCTATTTTTTTAATACTCTTTATGTCCCTTATTATAAATCAATTTTTTTTTTTGAATTAGTTTGACCCTTGTTATGATATCCATTTTAGTTTTATCTAAATATTAAATGTGTTTTTATCTATTTTATCTTAATTAATATATTCTCTCTCATTATACTTTTCTCATAGATTATCTCTTATCTATCTATATTTTTACTCTCAACTACCCAATTATAAATAATGATATATTTTTTAAAAAATATATTTCCTACCTATTTTCTATTCTTAACTAATTTTAATAGTTTTCTTAGATAAAACAATCCAATTGTTCGGATTTTATGGACCGAGGGAATATTTTTTACCTATATTATCTTTATTAATTTTACAATTTTTCTTACATTTTTTCCTTCCACATTTAATACCCTTTTTAAAATAGAGATATTTTAAGAAAATAATACACAATTTTTACATGATAATCACAAATAACCAAATTAATTAATTTTTATGAGTTCATACGTAGGTCTTGTATTTAAAAAAAAAAGTAAAATGAGACATGCGGCTAAAGCTATACAAGAAGTTTAGAGCCCGTAAAGTTTGTTCGAGTCGGCATAAAAAATATTCTGTCTAACCCGATAAAAAGTGACCCAATATAAAATAGGTAATTTTGGGTAGGGCTAATATTCTGGCAGGGTTAGGTATCGGGTAGGGGTTGTTGCCCTGCCTATTTGGCCCTGCCCAGTCGATTACTTTTTTATATATCAAAATTTATAAATTATAATATTTTACATAGAACAAATATAATAGATACTGGTGATTAAATGGTAATTTTACAAATATGAGTAATCAAGTAAGTAATTGCATCCTTTAAAATTTATAACTAAATTGATTTCTTTCTTTATTTTTTTAAAAATGTGGTAATCGTCATATATTTTTTTTCAGATGCTTTATCTTTGTCAATTTTAGGGAGATTAATGCAAAGTTACAATTGCAAACAATTTAAATTTCAATATTTTGTTTTATATGCCATGGATTTTAAAACCTTAATGACTATATTTGTATTGCCTTATTCTTAGTAAATTATGTATATTATTTAATTATTGAAGATATATGAATATAATATTATTTTATAAGTTTATAATTACATATTTTTTCTATAATATGAGCAGGGTATCACAACTTAAACATGTCAAATCCGCCCATATTCAACTCGAAATAGTTAGAGTTTTTATCGAGTAAAGTCAGCTATTAGACTGTAAAATGTAGCCTATATATTTTTTTGGATAAGGTATTGGATAGAAGACTATTCTGACCAACTCTATTTATGTACACCCTTACATGTGGTTACGATTGACTTGATGGGATTGGACGGCAACATTACCTTGATGTCCCAGGTTAAGGTTAAATCCAAACCCGCCAATTCGTGGTTTTCCTTCCTTGATTGCTGCCTATGTAAAAACCCCACGATTCACTGAAGTCTCATTACAAGAGACTGAAGAGTGACTTGGCGCCAACGGCACTCTCGACTAGCCGTTGCCCATTGCTCTTTCTTTTCCACACGACTATTCGTGGGTATAAATAAAGGAGCCGAGCTGTTGTTGTGATTTTGGCTTTATGATCAAACTTCTAGCTGGGGAATATTTGCCGTCTAACATTCACTTGTTTAGATATTTGGTCGCTCAATTCTTTGGACTAAAATTTTTTGACATGAAGCATATAATGAAGTTCTGCAATGGATCATACGGTGGCTTAAAAAGAATCCCTGAGATATTGAATGGGGATCGTAAAGCTGGGAAGAATCACCAAGCTGGATCTGTTAGTTTGCTAACTCTCCAAACGTTTATCAAGTTGAAGGAGGTTTATTTTAATGAAAATTTTGGCCTCACTCAAGGGTTTATCAAGTCTATGGTTTTGAAGTCAATCCCATGATATGAACTATTCCAAGTCCTCAAATTTCTCTGGCAAATTCCAGGGCCAACGTCTAATTGTCTTCATCCAAGAGTGTGTGCTTCGCCGCTGATTTTTAAATTTCATTAGTTATTCATATTGTATATCTAGTAATCTTTTCCATTGCTACTCTGACAAAGATTACTAAAGGTGCGTTTGACTCTATTTTAGTGAGGGGAGAAGAAAGATTTTGATATTGTATTGTTTAATTTAAGAGGAGAGGGAAGAAAAAAATAATTTTATATAGATAATTATAAGATACAGGAAGAGTATTTTAAGAATATTAAAAATATATTAAGATATAACAGTCAAAACAAAATAATTTTTTTTTCAAATTCTCCACCCCTCCTAAAAATTGTGGTGCCAAATAATGGAAAAGGCAAAAAATTGTCACTTCAATATATTTAAGTACTTCTAGGGTTAGGTTCTCTTCTTCATCGTCTCTCATGAAAGAAAACGAAACAAAATAATGATGAACTAGATTGAAAACTTTACTACAGCCTAAACAGAATCCCTTGTCTCATGAGTCCTTGATAGGCGAAGGAGGAGTCAAGCACGGAATAATTCTGAAAACCAGATAGGCTAGGGCATGTTTGGGCAACATTTGAATTGGGCTTGGGCCCACTTACCAAGTCAAACCCTAGGGCTAAATTTATAGCTGTGTAAGTCATTTTAAATTTAGTTGCACTGCCCTTCTATTTCTGAATTTGATTGCCTTTGACTGTCAAATGAATTTGGTAAGCTGGTGTTCTTTTGCTAGGTGGCAACGGATTAGAATCATTACCTTGAACTTGGGTGCTGCAAGTTTAAAATTAATGATATCAAGGCTAGCTATGATATAAAGTAATTGGTGTATTTCATAAGGGAAATAATGGTTAGACGAGAATTGTAAGCTAATGCTATTTGATGAAATCTTAGATAGGTAGGGATAATATGTATGGTAAACTCAATATTTAGAGACTATCTAAAATTTAGGCCACTAACTTATGATTAATCTAAATCTATTTAATAAATTATGTAAAATAAAACATTTGACTCAATCAATAATCTTAATATATTTTATTCTTTTGTGTTGTACTTAAACTAACTTCTAAAATTATTACTAAAATTCTTAAAATAAATATTAATAAAATAAAATCAGACTAATACAAATTATACTTTGTAATTAGAATTCTATCAAAATCCTATAAATAATCTTCTCAATAGTTCTCAATAGTTGTATACCAAGATTTCATATTACTTTTAATTACATCGTCAGATTATTCTCTCCCTCGCTTGTTCTCATTCTCTCTCTATTTCCCTATTTCTCCTTAGTTTCCCCTTTTTCCTTTGCTGGTTCTGCATCAAGAAGCCTCGACAGCTTTGCACTTAGGCCCATTTTCTTTTCCCTTAGCCACCTTCTGTCCCTCGTTGGTTTTACTAAAATTTATATAGCTAGCATCCAAGTGGGCTGGGGGAGCATTTTGATTTTGGTGTTGTTTTAGTGCTTGCAGATTCAATTCGTACTGGGCTCAGAAAAAAACAATATTGAAAATGGCTGATTTGATTGATTGATAGTTTATACTCCCTCTGTTAAAAAAAGGAGACTTTTTTTAGATATGACGTATTTCCATTTATATTTAGAAGAGACATTTAGTAGTTATTTCATTTTCTTTTTTATAAACTTCCAATTTTACCCCTATTGTCACCTCTTAAAAGATACTATAACTATTCAATTCAGATTAACCAATTATTTAGATATATGATAATAAAGTATAAGAAAAATTTTAGATATTAGATAGTTAAAGATATATAAAAAAATTATTTATATTAATTTTCCTCTCTTTCCACTACACCTTCTCTCTCTTCTATATATCTCTTATTTTTAATAATTTATTTATTATCTCTCTTATACTTTTTCTCCCCATAAATAAAAGAAAATTTATATTTTAAACATTTATTGTGGGTAACTACTGTTTTGATCAAAGAGATTCGGTTAAACGTCTCCTATGAAAAGGAAGGAGAGAATATTATTTTGATGTGCCCTGGAGATGAACGATTATACGATGGAAATAAGGTACTGGGGTAGCATGGCGTACTTTTGATGCATGGGCTTTTCATCTTGCAGAATTATTCTTTTGATGAATGAATTGCTATTATGAATTGGGAACTTTGTCAAGTTACAGTAATGTAACTCTTTATGAACAAATGTGATTTTAGCAAAAGCTTTGTTTTGTCTCTTCATATAATAATTTTACATGTGAGTCATGGCTTATATATTGCCTTAATTCTTTTCCATGTAGTTGAATTGTATGTATTTAATTACTCCCTCGCGTTCAAATTATAAGGTAAAGAAGTTGAAAAGGGCCTGATTTGTTTTTTATAAGGTGAAGTTTGGGTTGTCTTATAATTGAATTTTTTTCCCAATTTTACCCCTTATTAAGGTTATGTTTCTTATATCTTTTTTTCCACTCATTTTCTCTTCCACTAACTATTTTCATAAATAAGGGTATTTTAGAAAAACAAGTGGCATTTTTACATATTTATTGTCTTTAATTAATTTTAACTAATTTTTCAAATTGTGTAATTTAGTTATTTTTATCTTATATTTTGAACTAGAGAGAATACTTAAATAAAAAATTGGCATTATATATTATAGTTTAGGAAATATGTTTCTTGGATGTCTAGTGTAGGAAAAGAAGTGGATTGGATTTGCTGTGTAAAAATGATATACTGACTTTAAACTGGTGTTTAAAATAAAACTCTTTATTGTTGAGTATTATTTAATTATATGTCTCACAAGTCACAAGTCACAAGTCACATTCTACCTTTCCCACCAAACATGTATCTGACATTTCCATCTTCCTTGACATTTACTATATGACAAAATATTCTGTTGGTTACTAGTGTCTGCTTTTTTTGTGTTTTGACCTTTGTTATAGGGTTGAACAGACTTACATTTTTCTACCAATTTCCTAAAGACAAATTCTCAGGAAATGAAGTTGGATTATGATGATGTCCTCACAAAGATGTCTTCCTTTTATGCTGGTGAACTAATTTCTATACTTTAGTTTTGCCATCAAAATTAATTTCCATACCTTATGTTTGCTTTTATGTGATTTCATTCTATATTACCTCACGACTTAACAAATAAAACAACTAGATATTGGGATTCTTTTGTTATTTATTTATAATCTATGCTTGGTTATTCCTCCAGTAAAAACATGTGGCCTTGAGTGAGCAATCTTACTATAACTTTTTTATCTTTAATTGTCTGAATCATACTTAAAGGGGCCTGCTTCCGAGGTATCATGACGCAGCAAACAGTTAAAAAGTTCAAACGTTAAACTAAAGTTGAATGATTGATTTGGTTATGACTAATATTTCTCAAAATCTTGCATCCCAGTTTAAGCTATAATTGCATTCGTCTCTTATAAGTTATAACTCTGCAATTTGCGTATACTGGAGTTAATGATTGGCTTTTTTTAAAAAAACCTACATATATATATTACTTAAATATGTTCTTAAATAGATGTATGCCACTTATACCCACAACATAAATGTATGGAAGTCTCAAAACATATAATTTAATACTTAAATACTGAAAAATCTATTAGTTATAAATCAAGTTGAGACAGTGATTTAAGAGTCAATTATCCAAATATAATTGAAGGGATGATATCTTCATTTTTTTCCCCGTTGATTAGACCGTCTGGCGAGTAACAATTATTTCTAAATGATTTACTACAAGTGTCACCATCAGTGAACGACATAAGGTTAATAGGCAAACCATTGATATAATGCAGTAACATACCATTTTAGTACGCAGATCAACTATACACATTCTAAAATCATTAAATAGATAAAATGAATATATAAAACAAAGAGCTGAAAACATTAAATAGATAAAATGAATCTTTAGATGGTCATGAAGGTAGCAGCTTCATTTCAACTGAACTATGCCCAATTGTCTTGGTACTCTTTTTATGCTTCATCACTTTTCTAGTCAAATTTACCTCTTCCCACCTACCAGCCATGGCATAAATATTAGATAAAAGAATATGGACTCCACTTTTACCTGGTTCAAGCTCTGTTAGGCGTACCTTCACTTGATTAGCAACAACTATGTTTTGATGTATTTGGCAGCCATTTAAAAGGGAACCCCATATGGCAATATTTGGTTTTATCGACATCGTCTCGATTAACCTTTGTACCTCTCTGAAATGACCTGCGCGACTCAAAAGATCAACCATACAGCCATAATGCTCTCTTTCAGGCACTATGCCATAAACCTTTGTCATTGAATTAAAATGTATTTGAGCCTCTTCAACCAATCCCATATGGCTACATGCAAACAAAACTCCAATATAAGTGATATGGTCAGGGACTAGTGTACTATCTTCTTGCATTCTTTGGAAGATGCTTAATGCTTCATTTCCATAACCATGCAATGCTAAGCCATTGATCATGCTAGTCCAAACCACCACATCTTTCTTTTGCAACCTATTAAAAATCTTTTGTGCACTTGATAATTCTCCGCTCTTGGCATACATGTTTAGAAGAGCAGTTGCAATGGCAATGTCTGTTGCCATGTTGCATTTCAATAAATATGCATGAACAGTTTGTCCCAATGGTAGTACACATAGATGGGCACAAACACTCAGGACACTAAGAAAGGTAGCCTTATCGGGACAAAAGCCAGAATTCCGCAAATCAAATAAGAGTTTTAACGACTCCTCATACCTCTCATACTGATTGTAGGCACTGATCATAGTGTTCCAAGCGACAATATTTTTCTGTGGCATTTTATCGAACAAATCTCTTGCAATACTCAAGCTACCACACTTGGCATGCATTTCGAGAATGGCAGTTGCAAGAATTATATTACCATTAGACATTAACGTAAAGGGATCATAGCCAGCTTTACGGATACAATCATGGACATGTCGCCCTGTATCTATGTCTCTAGCACGAGCACAAGCAATCAAAACATTCACCATGGTGATTTCATTCGGCTCTACTCCCCAATGATCCATCTCTTTAAACACATCTATAGCTGTACAAGGCATATTATTATTAACATAACCAGCAATCAAACAAGTCCAAGCAACAACATTTGACTTAGGAATAATATCAAACACTTTCAACCCTGATTTCATATCTGCACAAGACACATACATATGGAGTAGACAAGTTGCTGCGTAGGCATTTTCTTCAAACCCAGATTTTACCATGCAGTTATGAATGCATTTTCCAAAATCTTGATAACCAATTGCTGAACTTGCTTTGAGTACAAAGGGGAAGGTAAAATGACCAGGTGGATATCCATTTCGTATCATCTGTCTATACAGAAGTATAGACTCTCTTGGACTGGAACTATTAGCATAACCTCTTATCATGGAGTTCCAAATGTAAACACTAGGGACATCAATATTGCGAAACAATAAGCTTGCATACTTTATGTCCCCAGACTTAGAATCTATGCAGAAGTCAATAAGCTTGCTTAGGGGGATAATACTTTTGATAATTGATGTTGTGACCATCATCCCATGCAACTGTTTCAACTCACTCATATTTTTGCATTTTGCTAACAGAGAAAGAACAGTGTTTTGGGGTATCTTCATCAAGTTTTAAACTGGTCACAATTCTACATCTGTGCCACAATATTAAGGGCTCTTTCTGGACAACACTTATAAAGACTAAAAGATAGTATACCTTTGCAGTCCTCTCCAAAATAAACCAAAATTATCACAGTGGAAACTTAATTATACAGCTCGATTTCCAGCAACTTACCAGCTCACTCACGCAATCCCTATCAAGCTTACAGACAACCTCCACCATCACTGTAAAGCAGCAATAACATACATATAGAATTTCACTTTCACCCCCACCACCAAAATTGCCACTGAGTAGACAGCCACTAGGTGCAAAGAATTTCATCCTGTCCTCAATGATATGGAAATCTAAAGTCATTGTTTTTAGCTTCCTGGTTAATGAACCAAGTTGAGTTATGATCCCACAATGCTCAGTATACAATCACCCAGAAAAAGGCTTATAATTGCAGTAATCTCTTAGGTCACCCAAACAAATCCTTAGAACAAGAAAGTGCTTCATCTCCTGTCAGCATAACAACACAATTTCAAATAATCGTAGGATCTGCATGTATTGCAAAATGACTTCAACTGCTAGGAGAGACAGATTATTCTTCAAATATAATTTTCAATTTGAAAACACCTGCAAGCACCCAAGAGTTCAGTTATTTCCTTCACTATAACAATCAAATAGTTAGGAATATGCAACAATCTGTTCATAATCAAAATGCTTGATAACAGTAACACAAACATACTGTCTAGTTCCTCCATTTCAAACTCCTTAATTGCAATAATAACAAACACAACAACTACAAGATAGAACCATAGGCAGACCTATATTACACTCAGTGGGGGCGATCCACTGAAATCTTTTGATTATGAACAGTTTGATATAATATGCTTTTAATTTTTGTTCAAGATACTTTGGCGAAGATGCCTTGGTAAGCAAATTGATTCAGGCAACTCCTCCAAGCCGCTGAAGAATGAAAATTTAAACTCAACCTTCTAAATTGTTAGACACAAATCTAGCCAAGTCATTTACCTGATAATGCATTACAAATACCTTGAGAATTTTCCAAATACATGATAATATAAAGAGATGAGAGATCAATAAACAGAGCGCCAATACACAACAAAACCATCCAAAGCATATAAGTCGCTAGTAATCAAAATGAAGATGACAGAAGTATAATAGCTGATTACACACAATTGAAGCAAAATCTAGCAATAATTTTGTTTTCTTCAAAAAACTAAACATAAACTCAATCTTTATTCAAAAGCGTCAAATATTCAAACGATTACCCAACCAGATTCAAAGCCAAATTAAAATGAAAAATTTAAAACAAGGTAAGAAACGGCGTGACGGTGTCCGACACAAGGTTGACAACAACTCAATGAACAGATGACGCGGGGAATACATTCGATTCTAGATTCAACGCCTGATTGAAGAAATTAAACTCACCAGATTTTGGGAGTAGACAGAGCCCTATGGTTGGAACATTCTTGGATACTTGCCCGAGGACAACCACGCAAGGTGACAACGGCGAACGGCATCCGTCGGCGAGAATGGAGTGGGGTTATAATTTTATAATTGTTATAAAATAAAAAAAATAAGAAATTAAAGAGTAGAAATAATAAGATAAAAGAGTAAAATAGAGGTCTTGTGTTTGGATGAAGTAGAGATTTTTAGAGATTGTGGATTAGATGGTTCAGCTTTATATAAGATTTCTTGAAGAGGTATAGGGGCAGTCACTTGGCTGAGTAGAGCCTCTGTCCAAAACCCTATCACTCCTAGAGCTTATTCTAGATGGTGGACGTTTAGGCGCCATTTAGATATATACAAAATATGGAAAATGTTCAATTTCAAGGAAAATATACTTTCAAAATAATAAGAAAACAAAACACGTTTTAAATTTCCTAAAGAGACCTTCAATGATGCCTCAACTATAATTATGCCTGAGTTTATAACAATAATTGGGACCCCATTGAAGCATCCCTGCTCCACTTAACAATAGAAAACCTTGGCTCTGATACTAAACTATCCTGTCCTAAAATTTAAGCTATGACCAGCACAGAATATGAATAAATTCATATTCCTTAAGTCTAAAATCTTGAATAAAACATTTGAAGCGATAATCATAATATATTATATTTTAAACAAAAAGGCAAGTTCTCTGTAGGAATTTTGGCAGGATCATCGTTCTATGACTGACCTCCTGACAATCCTACAACAGACTGTCAACGTTTCAAAATCACCTATAAACATTTTCAAAATAACCAAAATCTTGCTATAGACTAGGTGGATCATCTACCCTTTCAACCAAATAATACAAGTATTCTAGAAATTCTCATTAATCAAAATGAGATTTATCAAAAATCAATGCTTCAGATCGAACATGAGGCTCTTTACTACTCAGCTGGAGGAATAGGGTTAACTGCACTACCTGAAGACAAAATAATCTACTCATGAACAACGTCCTAAAAATATAATTTAAAATAATTTTCACATGTTTTAATGTAAATCATAACATTTAGAAATTCAGTGAAAATGTTTCTATAGGACTTCAACAGAACAAAAATAGGCGTGGACACACATTCCACGAGGGTAACTAACTAATCCAGCGTGGCTCGAGGCTACAAAAATAGGCGTGGACATACAATCCATGAGGGTAAATAATCAAGCATAGTATGAGGCCATAAAACAGACGCAGAAACGAGATCCACGAATAACAGGCGCAGGTACAAGACCTACGAATAACAGGGGTGAGAAAAAATCCCACGAATAATCGACGCGAGTACGAGACTCACGAATATCCATCGAGCTCAGGTTTAACCATAGTGCACAAAGGACTAACAGTACTACTGTCAGTAACCAGCATTCTGTATTTCGTCATTTCTGAAAACCTTTCTAGCATGCTTGGTGTTCATTTGACATGTAATGATAACAACACTTTCTAATAAAATAATCTTTCAGTAAAAATACTTCAAAATTGTAAAACCTCAGTATGAACGTTTAAAATAACATATCAAGAGATTTATTTAAAACATAGGGAACAATTATCCAAATTATGAAATTCACATAAGAATATTTCGTTGAAAAAATCAATTCCATATAATATTTTTAACAATCTTTTTCTAAAACTCTCTTTATTCAATTTCTCATATAAACTTGATCTCTTAATAACCAAATTAAAAGAAAAATTATTTCTAACAATTAAACCCATGAATTATATAATATGCTTTTTGTAAATCATATTTAAAAATTAACACTTCAAATGAAATACATTAAATAACAAGTTATTAATAAAAATATTATTTTTAAGGGATGTTGTTCACTAACTTATAGTACTCCAATATAACTTACTCTTACTTTCAACTTTAAAATATCATTCTCCATTTATTTTCCGAAAATTTCCCCAAAAATATGCTTTACTAATTATTAAGCTCTAAGAATATTGCTCTTTTTATCACCTTTCTCAAACTCCATAGTCCATAAGAAAAAATGAAATTTATCACTTTTATTCTGAACCCTTTTCATTTACCACAACCGCAGCAAGTCACATACATATTTTCTAACACTTGAAACTTCAAAACCATAACCATAACTTTTACTTTAAATCTATATATTCCAAATTTTGCACCCACCTCAAATTTAAAATCTTGATTTCCAATTTTCAACTTCCTCAATTCCACTCAACACTCACATATCAACAATGGAATCTATATATATATACTTGCCATATCAGCAACACAATATATATATATATATATATATATATATATAAACATGTAATGTTCATTCATACAGCATTAATGGCGTCTTCCCTTTCATTTTTTTTCCACGGCATGACAAACAGTATCCATATATCCATCCCATCTCAAACCATTATCTTACCCAATTCATCTATACATATATATATATATATATATATATATATGCATATCAGCTCCACACTTCTTTTTTCTCCCTCTCTGTCTTTTTAAAGCAACACTTCCACCGCAAGCTCCTGCTTCCTCTCCCTTTTCTTTATTTTGTTCAGACAGCTACAGTAACCTACACCCTGAACCAGCACAGATCCTAGGAAAACAAAATGGAAAGGCATTGAAGAAGCTTACCACACCACACACGGTGGTTATTCAGCAGCAACAAAGGAAAGGGACCGGGGAAGCGGTTTCCATCGACAGGAAAAAAAAAAACTTCAACAGTGGCGAGATGAACAATGACACAGAAGAAGTAAAATGGAGTTAGTCTTGCCAGAGCCAAGGCCACCGACAGTGAAGAACAATGGCAGATGTGAAAACCCCCCGACGAGTCTGCACCGTGACGAAAAAAGAAATCAGAGATCTCAAGTTGCTATAGTAACAACGGAGGAAGTGTTACCGCAGCGACGACAACATGTGACGACGGTGATATCTTGCACGTCGGCGGTGACGCAAATGATGGAGGACCAAATTTAGTTTGACTCTGCAGAAAATCCAGTGAATACTCTACCCTCGCCTCCCACGATCCCGTCTAGCTCTCCCTCCCTTCTCTCGCTCAGTTCACAGAATAATGGAGATAAGGCAGACGAGACAGAGGCACCAGCGAGCAACCCAATCAACAACGGCGGAGGAGATGGAGTCACAGCAGAATGAATATAGGGTCGCGAAGCTTCTCTGAATTATTTTCTCTGAAATCTTTTGCTGTCTGCCGACGGAAATGTAGGAAGAAAATGGTGTTCAGAAGTTATAATGAGAAGGGCATTTTAGTCAGTTCACATGGCTCCAGGGAAAATAAAACTTCACTTTTTGCAAGTGCAGGGATTCGAAACCGAGACCTTTGGTTTAATTACACTGCCATCAACCACTCAGCTAGTCACTTCCTCTTATAATTTTTAGTACCTTTAATATATTTTGTTTATGAAAAAACCGTATGTGCATGTTTGAGTAAATTTATGTTTAAAAGAGTTTGTATGAAATAATGCTTAAGTAATTTTCACAATCACAAAGATTAAATGAAGTTTAAAATTGTTTCCCTAAAGAAGATTTTATGTATGAAATAATAAAGACTTCAAATAAAGTTTTGAACAAAAAAAGGCATAGCATAAAACATATTAGAAATGTAAAGAGATTATGAATAGAGAGAATGCAAACTAAGGATTTATCGTGGTTCAACTCTACCTATAAACCTATATCCAGTCCCCAAATTAATAACTAGATATTTCTTCACTATAATGTACAAGTTTGAACTAGGCAGTTGTTATCGGGCATAATGGTCTATGACATTATTTAATATAAGTTTTGATTATGACAAATGTTAAAGAAGTTAAGTTTTGATGATAAAAAATGAATATAAGCTGTAGTATTAACTACAAATAAACTTTAATGTTTTCCATATATATTAGTAGTTAACTACAACTATGAAATAAGTATTGATCTTAAAGTTATCATATATCCAATAGTGTTCAAGGTGTTATTGACACATAGATTGGGTGTGTGTGTATATATATATTAAGACTTTCCATAGGCATATGCATGACATAATAACTTCTATACTTATTATCATGCCTATTTATGCTCAGACTAACCACTTCATTTAAATGTGTAATATCATTGAAAGTTGTCCAAAGAAAATGACGAGTGAACATCAAGAGGAAGAAATTGATGATATATTTTGTTGGAATATGATTAGTTTTGACGATGTCAATATGTCATTGTTAGAATCATCCTTGAAAGTAATTGTTGGAATGATCACTACAAAAAATAGAGTTTTAGTGATGACTTTTCAGTTGTGACATAAAAAGTCACTACTGAAACTCAAGAATTTCAACGGTTAAGTCGTAGCTAAAAGTAAAACTTTTTGCGGCGACTTTTTCTAGTTACCGCTGAAAGTAAAACTTTTTATGGCGATTTTTTCTAGTCAATAACTTACTTTTTCTTTAATTGTCATCACAGAATGCCAATAACTAAAAAAAAGAGTTTGTGACAACTTTTTAGTGATGACAAAAGAAGTCGCTGTTAAAACTAAGACTTTATGCGGCGATACTAATTTTCACTGCAGAAGGTAGGTTTCAGCAGTAACTTTTTTCACTTTCAGCTGTGACATGACACCGCTCAAAGTCTTTATACATTTTTTTTTTCTAATTTGAAGGGTTTTAAAGCAACTATCTAATATATAAAATGAAATTATTGAATAATGTCACTTTTAAAGAATAAATAATAGAATTTCACATGTTATTATAATAAGAAGAGATTATATAGATAATAATGTGGTGCGTGTCAAAGAAAGAGATGAAGCATGGGTGTGTATATAATAGAGATATTACAATAGTGTGTCAATAAGTATGAGAGTTAGTATATGTGTGTTAGAGACAATGTAAGGGAGGAGATACATAAAGGGAGATGTATGTGAAAGAGAAAGAGATGGACACAAATAGGGAGAAAGAAAGAAAAGTTAAATATATATACACACATATAGTGTGTATTAGAAAGTGGGGATGATATATACTTATATAAATACATATATACATACTTACTTTGTGTACGTGTAAGAGAGATAGAGTGTGAGAGATAATGAAAATTAAATATATGGGAGAAAAATAATATATCTTATAAATATATTTATGATGAGTATTAATATACTTTATTTAAAAGATAAAATATAGTATTATAATATAAGATGTGAGACAAATAATATAATAGAAAGAAATAACATAATTAATTTAAATATTTAATGAAGATTACTAAATCATATATTAATATTTATTTATTTTATTTTAATCATAATTACTAAAAAACTTTCAACTGTGATAAAAAAGTCATCGCGAAAGTCGACAATGAAGACTCGGTTTTGAGGAAAATGCATGCTAACATTCATATTTTGCATTTGGACCCAAAATTGATTGGCGCAAAAAACAAATTTTCCCCTCCACTCATTTCATATTCTACCAAAGATATGCCATTTTGACATTGCCCATTAGAAAGGTTAATAAGGGGTCATTGTAGAGTCTTAGGGCTTGAAATTTGAATCTCAAAGCGAGGACATCATGGTGACTTGCCTGCCATTTCTGTTTCTGTCAAAGTCTGATTAACGACAAGGGTTTTCTTTTCTCGCTTTCTTTTCTTCGTTTGGCGGTATTTCTTTCCCTCTCTCCTCGTGTGGGGTGCTAGGGAAGCATGAGAATGGTAGATGCAGCCATAATTGATGCTAATGTTGAAGTCGAGATGAGCAAGTATGCTTCGAGAAATGCAGTAATCCTTGTTTTGATGGAAGGGAGCGAGCTTCCTTTGTCGAGGCTTGTTATTAACTACTTTCACCTAATTCACTTAATTGGTTAATTAGCAATTTCGCAGAGCAATCAAATTTCCTTCCTCTATTACTTTCTGCATGCTGAATTCTTTCTCAAGCCAATGATGGTATAATTATCTTATTTCAATGAGATCTTTCTACTTAGTTGACTGCCCATTAGATATGTGAAGAAGTTTATATTAAAAGATGGAGGTTAAAGTTTCAAAATTAGACTATATAGTCAGTGGAGCATTTCTGTTTGGCATTTATTTTTAAGCAATATATATGGTGTGGCTTGTTTACTTCTGAAATCTATTGAACTGCAGGATGATTTTTATCATTCCTTTTATTATTAACTACTTCATTAATCATATATAGATGTATTGTTTTCTGATGGTTTATTAGAGTAATATTGCAGGAAGTTAGCCGCTTGCTTCATGGGCTTAATTGTGGAAGAGCACTTCATACTATCACTCCCCTGAATTTGCTGCAGCTCTCTCTTCAGAACATGGATTTCATGGGTAGTTGTTCCCCTATTTTTAATAAAAAATTCTATCTCTGTTCCCTGAAAATTTTTAACTTCGCCCCTCTAACTGATCTTCTCTGGTTTTATCCCCATGAGGCTGTCGATTGAATAGTTATAGAAAATGCTATATTGTAGTATGATATCATGTAGCACTTATTTGAAAAATTAATTTCTAGCTAGTTTAGTGGAAGGCATACTTGCTCATATATCTATCTATTTTATAATTCTTCTGTGTCTTTTTCAGAAATGATAACAATGCTGATGAAGCCAGAGAGTGATGCAAGGAAGAGTTTGATAAAAAATTTCAAGAGGAAGGGAAAAAAATGGAAGCAGAACGTGTAGTAAAGTGTGCAAAGATAAAAGAAGAGAGTATATTAAAGACTAAAGGAGCAAATGATACAAATTCAATTTGTTGCTTTGATACAAGGGTAACTAGAGGCACTTACTTATTTTACTCCTACTATTGGTCTTTCCATACAATATTTATGTTTCAACTAAACGTTTTTTAATTTGTAAATATTTAAGTAATTGATGTACTCTAATATTTTAAATAATTATGTGAATTATTCATTAATTTTATTAAATTTTGGTTCATTTAGTTATTTATTATTTTGTTTTTATATTATTATTACATTACAGGTTTTCATTTAAGAAAAATTAGAAAAAATTTTAAAAGAAACTATTGACTTTCAACGGAGACAATTTAAATCGCTGCTGATTCTACTTTATATGACAACTTTTTATATTGCCACTGACTCTACTTTTAGCAATATTTTTTATCGTCATCTTTGCTATGCCTTTAGCGGCTGATTATTGATATTCAGTAACGACTTTTAATTATCACGGCTAATGCTTATAAGCAACAATCTCGTAGGTGGTGACTTTTGTATTTTTAGCGGCAACTTTTGTCATCATTGAAACTCAATTTTTTTTATAGTGGATATGTTGGAACAATTTGTCATTGTTGGAATCACGATTGTTGGAAGTTATTGTTGGAATGATATGTGCCAAAAACATCAACAAAATAACATGATCGAGTCATAACTCAAGCAATACAATTTTGAATTATCTAGAGTTGTTGGAGTCATTCACTTCGGCACAATGCTCTTCACATATTCTATTATGTTATATTCTCTTTTCAGTGTTGACCTTTGCTTAGTGTTTCTATATCTCCCAATACACAAATTATTTAAAACTTGTTTTATATGAAAATAGACTACCATCACGATCGAATGATACCTATTCTAGTCTTAGATGTTTTCATATGAAGGATATATCATTTTCGAAAGATAGTTCTTAGAATTTACACTCTACAGAAAAATGTGCTAGATCTATATTCAGTCTTTTAATCATATATTTCAATATATTAGAAATTTTGGAATGGTTCTTGTTGTGTTAGAAACTAAAAAAGTTTTTCAGTGATAGGTGATTTGCCAAATGTGGAGTTAGAGAGAGTTATCACAACTCAAAATTGACCCTTGAACTATTTGTGTACAACTCGAACAACTGTTTATAATAATTCTTTGATTGATCGAGCATAGTGTGCGAACAATAGTATTCATAATATATTGTATAAAGATTACTTTGCTTGAACATGTTCAAACAAATAATATTTGAATTGTCCAAACCATACGATCAGGCAAAGTAGAACTTAGAGTGTTAATAGTTGAGAGCTTGTGTGAGCAATGCACTTGAGCAATACAGTTCTAAAAAAATATGAAGTTACACGAACAAGTTGTTTGAGTAAGAAAGATTATAAGATACTTCACAAACATGAGTTGTTCAAATCATACTCTCGAGCACATATAAGACTTACATTGTTATATCTTATAAGTGTTCGAAATATTGTTGGAAACAAAAAGCTTTCTCTGAAGCAATATACGTCTATCACTGTCGCCTGCTCGAAAGATATGCCCAAACAAGTTATATAGTACCTTAACCCGAGCAAGTTGTGGGAACAACGGAAGCATACTAAGAAATCTTTCCATTGTAATATGTGATAACTAACTATATGATTTTTTATGCTTATGGACATGTTTATAATTGTTTATTAACTCATTATATGACTATATGAAAGAAAAAGTTGTGTTGCCGGTAGGAGCATTAAATGTTTAGGTGGATACTTCACCTTCTAAAACTACTTTGCATCAACGTTTTAAAAAATAAAAAGATTCCAACTGGAAGTTTGCTGAGTCTAATGGTTGGATCAACGTTTAACGGATAATTCAAGATAAACCAGGTATAAATAGAAGAGCTTCAAGAACAAAGAGAAGTATTTTTTAGAGATATTGGGCTTCAACGATTGAGAAAGTTATACTCTAAGCACACATACTCAAGTATATCATTGTACTTAAGTGTTTATTAGAATCTGTTTTATTGAAAGAGTTTATTATCAAAGCATCTGTGTTTAAAGTGAGATTATTCTAAGTTCAATGGACCTTGATAATAGGTTATAACCTTATAAGTGGTTAGGGGAGTGAAAGGTTTTACAAGTGCCTAAAGTAAATTTGTGAGATTGTACTGTTGTTCTCAAATACCCATGTTAAACTTAACATATTAAGCTTCTTATCTAATATGTTAAACGTGCCTTTAAATATTGTTTTATTTTCTTTCAAATAATTAACATGTTAGTCCTTATATCTAATGAGGTAACTGAGCTTTCAAGTCTTTAGTTTTAGTTTGCCTTTGGAAAATATTCAACATGTTTATTCCTTGGTTGCCAAGCTTCAATGTTTAAATCTAACTTTGTGCGAACTTCTACTTAACACACGAACTCATTTGTCCTAATGCGTCGTGGATCATCTTGTAAAAAACATTGTTTTATGTTTCAATATGTTTAACCTGTGAACCATTATTACCTAATACATTAAGGAGCCTTTCGAAAAACTTGATATTCATCTTCAAAATGGTTCTAAAATATCTAATATTATACTTAACTTGACAACCAAATTCTAGAGACTTGATTTTCTGATGTCTCTTTATTAACGCATCAACTCTCTTGTAATAACGTTAGTGGCCTTTGTAGAGGATTAAGTTCTGCTTTTGTGAAGTAATTAATATGTTAACCACACTACTAACAGGTCAACGAGTTGTTTTACAAAGAAGACTTAATGGACTTCAGTATTCAATGCGTTAACCGTATGCTTAATGTGTCAATCATGTGGAAAAAGTTCCCAACTATAAACAAGAGCCACAACTTCTTTATACTTCTCTAATTTTGTTAAACAAAAATTCATCTATGAGCTAAAATATGTATCATCATTATCATTAGAGTATTGGAGCTTCAATGATCTTCCTCTCAAAGTTCTATTAAGTGAAAAACCTTCTTTCATGTTTATTGTATTGTATAGGTGAGGTATCCCTTAGAGAGTTATTCAAGAGTTAAGCATCTCTTGAGAGAAAAATTTTATGTAAAGAAAGAGCTTGTAGTAGCTCACACGTGGCCCTATCAAACTTATGGATTATAAATTCTCTATTTGCAATCTCTCTATAACTTCACTCTACTTGTCTAGCATATTAATGTTATACTTCATTTTGTGTTAAAATCTAGTTTTGGGTTTTCACAGTTTCATAGTTATAATGTCTTGGAACTTGTTGTGAAGCTTCTCTTTATATACATACACTTTGTGTTTGAGAATTAAGTCTAACCAACTAAACATGTTGTCTACTTGTTTGGATCCGTTTGAGGTCCAATTAATCTCAAATCCAACAAGTAAATACGATATATGTTGACAACCATATTGCATAGGGGTAAGCTTAGTTGAATTTGATGCATAGACAACAATGCATATCTAGGAGTTTAGGGACTAGACATAGGCTCAGAGTAGTAGAGCTAAATCAAGATAAATCTTTGTGATTGATCTCTTTAACTCTCAACTCTTTCAATACTAAGTTCATGTATTTTTGACACTCTATTTTCATAATTAGCATTGTTTTCTTACTTATTTATTAATTTTGTAAAAAAATTTAAGTACTTAATTAACCCTCTCTTGAGTAGACAACTATCTTTCAGCCTTCTCTAACGGTTCCAAGGTTCATCCACTTGAGATGGATTGGGGTCTTTCGGCCAAGCTTTAAAGTTTTGGACAGTGAGCACATGATGAAGTTTGATACCAGTCTTGGATGCAAGCCCATCATGGGGTTCTGGGAAAAAAAGTTCTCTTTCCTTGATTCACTGATCAGGTTTAAGAGTTCTTCGGCTTTGGAGTAACATCCTTAAAGAGCCCATCAATTGGTGTGATGTGTTATTTTTATATACAAAAAAATTTAAGTGAATTCAGCACCAATCTTCCATTAAAGTTAGGGTATAGTCCTAAAATTTAGAGAATATTTACAGAGAACTTATGAGAGCGCTTATTAAAAGAACTCTCATAATAGTAGACCACTTAATACTTTTCTCTATCCAAAAAGGAGGATAGCTTTAGCACGACCGAAGATTGAATCCAAGGGAATAGCATGTAATGGCTCTTTTGTATGGGTAGTGTTATCTGGTTTCTTCTTGTTTCCCTTTCCTTTCTTATTTTGTCTTTGATTCATTTTTTATCTTTTAGGAATGTCATAGTTATACACTTTGTAGATTCTTTCAATTGGACCTCTATACTCTTTTACTTCCTATGAGATATCCTTTCACCTTAGCAAGTCAAACCTATAACCTCTTGAAACATCATTAGGGAAACTTTCATATGAACTATTTTCAAAACATTGTTATATATTCTCACATGCTGTGACACATGTATCCAAAGGCCGTATAAGATTGATTCTCCTTTTATAGAGGTAGGCTACTAGGTCAAGATGGTTGTTTGATGATTTTTGGACAACAAAGTGTCTGAGGGTTCCGCTAGAGTACTACCTTGTTAAGCTAGTCCCTTATCTAGACAATTGATTTTGAGGTGGTCGAAGCAACCATGCTGGTAGAGATACTGGGAAGTCCTCCATACTCAAGGAGTAAGGTTCTACCATTAACTTTTTTTCTTTTTTGCTACAAGAAAAAATTTAGGTGGATTCGACATTAATCCCCTACTAAGGCCAAGGCACAACCTTAGGGTTTAGAGCACTTACAAAGAGTTTACGAGATCACCTATCAAATGAGTTATCACGATTGTAACAGGAATTGAACTCATATTTTTATAAGATATAATTTTATTTTTTACTATCTGTATTAATTCTCGTTAACGTTCTACCATCAACCTTAATTCTGGAAGAAGGGGTTGAGATAAATATGGGTTTAATCATAAGACGGGCTTAGGTTGTGAACAAGAGATTATTGGGCTCCAAGATGTAATAAGTGGGCTTGTGAGGGTTGGATTAACAAGGAAAATCCTAATTAAAATCAACGAACCTAATTATAATTTTAAAGGATCAAATTACCTTATATGAAAAAGAAGCATAAAATTAAAGGTAATAATTTTTTACTGAAACTGATTTGAGTTTAATGGGATTATTTCATGATAATTGAAGTTTACCATATAATTAGTTAAATAATGAGAATTACTCAAAATTAAATTAAATTTTCCAAAGAAAAAATAATAAAGTTACGGGTATTAAATAAAAGTGTTTGAAGGATTTTTTCAAGATAACATATTATAATGATTTAAATATTATGAAATTTTATTGAGTAGAATATACAAACTTACCTTAAATCTTTGGGTAAAATAATATCTAGCACTATGATGTTATTTCTCAGTAGTATTCAGTATTCTAAACTTTTTTATTGTACATCTAACATCTTAATATTATTTTTCTAATACATATAGTATCTCTTATGTTATTTTTTAGTTATATCAAGTACTCTATTCTTATTTATCGTCTAGAATACTCGTACACTATAAACAATTTAGGGTGATAGAAGTACTAGAAAAATAATATTAGAATATTAGATGTACAATAATTATTGATGTAATTGTATACTAAATCTGGGTATAATTGTTGATTTTATAATTATGATCATAGCGATTATTTAAAATTCTTTTAGTTTATAGATTTAGTTTAATAATTGTTATGATCCCGATATTATTTTAAATAATGATAGCAAGCATCATCTATCTTTGTAATCTTTTATCTCATTGGTAATTGTATCATTTATTTTTCGCTTTTTATTTACTTTATTGCAATTACCACTTAATTGGATTAAATTTTCTTTTCTATTTTTACCTCCTTTTTAATCATTTTAATTAATCATTTAGTTACACATTGACTCCACCTGATATTGACTTAAGGCTAGTTTCTATACCACAGGTTAAAACTAATAATTAATTAGAAGTGTTAGCGACAAACTCTATTAGAACCTTTGTCTGGGCCGCACATCACTATTAGAGATCTTGGTGCAGTCTTGTCACATAGATGAATCCTATTTTGTGTTACTAGCCCTTGAGTTCTGTCAGAGGTTACGGGGAGGTAATAAGGATAGTTGAGGGAATTCATGCATGCTTAATTACTTCTTGAACTATTATTATTTTTGAAAAAATATTTATACTTTATGTTATATGAACTTATATTTAGCCCGCTTAATTGTATTGTAATAATTCCCTATATACTTGTTAAATCGGATATTGTGATTACTGTGTCCTTGTGAGTTGTGACTCACCCCGTAGTTTATTATTATTTTTTAGGTGAGAGTTCAGGTGCCATTTCTTAGGGGAATTCATATGAGGCTTTAGTATGCACAAACATAACAAATTGAAGAAGATAATAAGTTATTAAAGGTTACTCCAAGAAATAATTCAATGCAATAAAATTGAAAAATACTTAATGGAAAATCTCAATACAAATGTTAGATCATATACTTCTTATGTTTTCAATATGTCAACCCAAGTTCACTCTTTATTACAGAAGTTAAGGCTAAAGTTACTCTTTTGAGTCACCCAACTTGAGGCGAGTTTGATGCCAACTTGAGCAACCCCCTTATCTTGTGATATTTGGGAGGTAAATCGAAGTTATATGTTGTATTGGGAATGGAGTTCACTCAACTTGAGTCAAGTCTGATCTTAAACTGAGTTCATTCATGTTATTCAAAGATTTGAACTTCATAACTCGCAAGTTGAATTGTGGTAACATGAGTCAGACCCTTCCCTGAGGCATTAACCTCAAGTTTTTGTAGCCAACCTTAAGTTTATGAATTTGGGTACATGTTAACTAGAAGTTTAGTCACATCAACTCGAGTCAGAAGTACTTTGATTCAAACATAGAACTGGCTCAACCTAAAGTTATACAAGGGTAATCCAAGTTACAGGCTTATCCTTGATATCACGCTATGTCAACCTAAGTCAAATGGTGTTAACCTCAAGTTATCATGTCATGTAGTCATATTTCAATTCAAAACTTAGAGTTAATCTCATGTTAATCCAAGTTATAAACTATTCCTACAAATATCTTTTACAATCTGAGTTAGATTACCATAGCTGGAAGTTACACTTATACCAATCTAAAACTCACTTATCCATCCTGATAAATCATTTGGTATCTTCATTCCAAACTTGAGATATTCTATCTCTAGAGTCTTCTTTATCATTCTATCTATATTAAGTCATTTTTAAAATCATCAAGATTAAGTTGTTTGAGTATAACCAAACCCGAGTTAAACATATCCAACATGAGTGTAGAATGTTCTACATCCAAAACAACATTTCAGATTATTTGAATCACATTCTAAGTTGTTTTAATCCTTCTCTGAGTGTATCTAAGTATATTATAACACATAAGATCATTTAAAAACACACTTTGTAGGTGTTTAAGAAATAAATTAAAACTGACTGTCATATTGCGTATTAAAATTGCGCATTTGATATTGATTGTAACATCTCAATTTTCAATCATAATATTTAAATAATATTAGAATATTTATTAAATAAATTGAGGTTTAACGTGGCTCAAATGCATTATTTGAGATTTAGAATCATAAAGTTAAGAATTAAGAAATTAATATAATATGATTAGAAATTTAAGGTAGTAAATATTTATTAATATTGAATTAAATTTAGTGAAATTATTTTTTTAGCGAGTAGAAAGTACTATATAATTATTTGAGTATAGAGAAAATTTAATAAGATTTGGTGGGAGTAAATAAAAATATTTAAAATATCTTTCCTATCAAAGAGACTAGAATTTTTTATATATTACAAAAAATTGCTTAAGTAAAATATATAAGTAGAGCCTGATTATTTGGATTTTTTGGAGAATTTTGGCAAAATGGTGGTTTATAAAGGAATATGATTTTAGAATTTTTATCAAAAAAAAATTAAAGAAAAAGAGAGAGAGAGTAAAAAGAATAAAGAAAAGAAACGAAACGAAAATGATAATTACGAGAGAAAAAAGGGATTGAGAATTAAAATTGTGGGACCCACACCCATTTAATTTACCCTCCACATACCAACCTCGTCATTCTTCTTCTTGCGCAGAGTCTTCTCTGTCCAGCACTCCAAAACTTCTATTGATGAACACTTGAGATATTTTTCAGTTTTATTTCGTACTCAAAAATTTCGCAAACCACAATATTTATTTTTCAAATATCTTTTACATCATGAGAGAGAAACTTTGAAGATTAAGGGTTTGCAGTAAATATGGCTATTCAATAAATGAAAACTATATGACTATAAAATAAGCAAATATTTATATTTAATTATATTAGAATTTTTATATTATTTTATTTGACAGACTTAGATTTAGAGTTTGAATATTAAAAATAAGATATAATTTATTATGATAATTTTAATAATTAGATCATGTTTATTCAGGGTAAAATTAGTGCTTAATCAGTTTAATTATTGTTAGAATTTATAAATTGTGAATGAGCATTTTTGTTGAAACATTAATATAATAGCCCAAAAATAGTAATAGTAAAACTATTATTTGAAAATTCTTAAAGTGAAACCTAATGGAATAATTTATGAAGTAAATTATTAATTTGAAAAAAATAAAATATAGAAAAAAAGAAGAGAAAAGAAATAATGGGTACAGTTGAAATTAATAGTAATATAATTAGATTTTGCATATTCCATATCTATATTTAAAATTTTGGATTGATTCCAAAAAGACAAGAAGTGGGGTATATTTTATTTTATTTTATTTTAGTCTATATATTTATAATTATAAAAATATATAATAATAACAAATAAATAATAAAAATACCAACCAGGTATTTCTTTGATTACTCCCTCATTCTTTTCCTTTTATGTCGGTCAAAGCTGAGCAGAGGATGGAAGAAATTTCAGGAGGCTCTCATTCGATTTCACTTTGAACATTGAAGTCCCCTGCTTCCTTTCCCTTCTCTCTTTCTCCTGGTCGGTGCTGTGTGCGTGTAGGTGGTCCAACTTGGTTCAAAGGTGTTCTGCAACGTCATTCCACTTCTCCCTTCCTTGTTCATCGAACATCCTCTTCCTCTGGTTTGGCCTATCAGGAGTTGTGCAGAAGATTCAATCCTTCTTTCATTGATGTTGTTCGTTCGCTGCTGATCTGAGTTTAACTACTCGTTCTATGCTGGTGGCATATACTTGACCCCTTTCTTTTCCTTAATGGTCCCTACTGATTGAAATTATTAGATTAGGAATGTTTGTTGCATAGGGCTAATCTTGAGTGCTCGATAAAATGTTGGAAAACAAGAAGCTCTTTTGAATATGTATATTTATAGTAGTTTGAGGGTGGTGAGGAATTGGGATTTTATTTTGGGTTGATTAAGGTTTAAATTCTTGTTAAAGATAAATTTCGAAAGTTTTATCATAAAATAATGTTGGAATTGAGATTGTCGGTAAACTATGGCATTGATTCCATCTGGTGTTGTTGAGGTGTTCGAGATTATTAATGAATGATTCAAAGAGCATTAAGATATTAGTTGGGGTAGTGGATATGAACTAAGTGGGTGAACTTGTGCTTGATTATAGAAGAATTTATTTTATGAGTACGATAAAAGGAACAACAAGAGTTTTGTTTTGGGCTAAATTAAAATGTGGATGAAGTATATATTGTTAGAATAATATTTTATGTGAAGTTATAACTGAAATGATAAGGGATCTATTGTGAACACGGAGTGAATTTGAGTCGAATATGAATATGGGAGTAAGATGTTTACTTGGGAGCAAAACAAATAAGTGGATAGCGTTCCACTAGAATTTTTATAAATGATATTTTTGCTATTAGTTATATTTCTATTAAATTTCCAGCTTTTAGCATTATTTCCTCAAAACAGGTTTATTGGAATTATATCTTTTATTTTTCGATATTTATTCTCCTCCATTTTGTTCTATCAAATAATTATTTATGGAATTTAAAGGAAACCTTTTGAGATGTTCTTGCAAATCTTTATGCTGGGTCTTGTGTTATGATATATTTGTTACGATTTTTCACTTTTAGAAGGAAGTTATTTATTTGTTAATAGTAGATGACTCCATACATGTTTGAAAATATTTTTTAGAGTATTGAGTAAAGAAAATTGATTACTAAGAGCAGTATTATTAATTTTTAACATAGCACAGTTAACATAAAGCTAGCTTGATATTCGTGGGAATTGTCCCACGCCTGTTATTCATGGTCTAGGAGCCACAACTATTACTCATGGTTTTAAATTGTGTCAGATTAGGTAGTTATTATCGTGAACTATGTATCTAAGCATGTATAGTTAATTATTCTCGTAGACTATATGCTAATGTTTGTATAATTAGTTACCCCACACTTGTTATTTTGTTATGTTTAAGTTCTCCTAAAGAATAAGTTTTAAAATCAATTGTTTTAAAATGGATTTTGGTAAGCAAGTTTTATAAGGTAAATAATTTTATGTATTTATCTTTTAAAATGTTGCAACTCAGGAATTGATTAAAAATTGTTGTTGTTTTTTATTCATGGTTATTTTATTGTTATATTCCTTTTCTATTTCTAAAACTTTATGTTAGGACGTTATTCACTGAAAAATATGTTGTCCTCAGATGGTGTAACTGATTTTGTTCCACTTGCTGATCATTGAAGGTTTATAACTTGAAGTCGAAGCGTCATTTAGAACGATCTCTAACTTAATGTAAAACCTTAGACTCTTGTAAATCTTGTGGTAGGTGCGCCACCTATGCAATAGGTAGGATCCGTGCATGTTTATATTGGTTATTTGTTGACACGGAGCGAGCTCTTTTTGCTTGAATATTATCGTAGTGTTGATGTAGAATTTTTGAGAGGTATGAGGAGTTTTATATGTGTCATTGGCTTAAGGAATTATGGGTTATCTTAGATTCCATGATTGACACCCTTAATTTTTGGGGCCTAATACTTAAATTGAAAAAATTGGTAATTTTGATCAATTTAAATATAGATTAATTGTTGATTCAAATAAGTTATTGGGATTTATAAAAGATGTGATTAATATGGGAATAAAGAATTGAACATTATAAGTGAGATTTAAAAATTAGAGGTGAAATTTAGAATTTTAAATTTATGTAATTAAATTAATTATTTGTTTAACAATCTGATTGATAACAAAATTCGAACCATAGTGTATTGAGTGTTAGGATTGGAAGATTTAATGGTAAATTGATGTCTAATCTATTTAAATTGTTGATTTGGTTTGAAATTAAATGAGTATTTTGATGATGGAACTCAGAGTAAAATTGGGGATTTTCATTGACTGGAGTAATTGGAGATGGATAAATGGCTTACTTGAGTTGATTGTGCTGGACTATGAAATTTAGTTTTGAAATGTTTGAATAGAAATTATGGTAGAGTTGGGTTATTAGAGGAACTAAAATCTCTAATGTTATTCTTAACCACTCAATTAGCTTAATTGATTGTGTAGACTGACTTTGTTATTGTTGGTTTGAGCAATGGGCTATTGTTGTGGTAATTTGATTTTGTTTTGACAAGAGGTAACAATTTTTTACTTATTATACATACAAATGTCTTGTTTGTAAATAGTTTTGGTTTATTAAACTATTATGATGCTTCTAAAATTATGTTGATATATAGAGAGAGAGAAACAAAATTTGTCTTGTGGGACTTGAATTTAGAAAATGCAATTCTTGGAATCTATGATATTATCTTTTGGAATTTATGGTATTATCTTGGAACATATAACAATATGCTGAAAATGATGAGATGTTGACTTGAAAATGGATTATGGATTTGAAATTGACTAGGTGTTAAACTCTTGAGCATGATGCATATGATATATAAGAATTGGTGTTTGGTTTGTGTATGTTACAGTCATATGATAAAGCCTCTATTAATACATTATGGTTAGTTCTTTTACATCCCCCAAAATAAGAAATAAGCCATTATGGCTCCTTTATGTCCCCCAAGTGCAAGGGATAAGCCCTTTGGCCTCCATTATGTCCCATAGCGAGGGATAGGCCTTAATAGGTTCTTAAATTATCCTAAGGTAAGGAAATGTGGTTATTGAGATTACATTTATATAATGACGCTGATTAGTGATTCACGAGGTATCAGAATTGAGTTGCAAACTATAAGAATTATTATTAATTGCTTTATCGTATTAATTATTATAATTGTTCCAATTGACATTTTACGAGTACATGTTGATATATACAATGAGTTAGACTGTTGGTTATTTAGACTTTTGTCTCACCTCATAGTTATTAACATTTTTTTAAGTTATAATTCTCGTATGGGTACTTCAAGGATGGTTTAAGATGATTGAGATTGTATAGTTTCCTCATTTTATTTATGTGTTAAATAGTTAAATATTGTTATAATAAGACTCATTTTATATACTATGATGAAATACAATACTTTATTTTGATTTGATTATGATATTATGTGTTAATAGTAGACTTGAGGCCTAAGATTGATGATTGTGACTTATGGATCCACATTGATTGAGTTGTCATTGTATGTCCCATAATTAATTGTCATTTATACCACATCAAATTATTATCGCTTACACCCCCAATTTTTATTTGTACATCAATTTGTCATCGCATTTCTAATAATATGTCATTTTAGTATAAGAGTCATTTGATAATTAAAAAAATTAAATTTATTACCCCTAAGTCCCATAGGACTATTTAATTATTTAATGATTTAATAAAAAAATTTAATAATTTCTCTTCCACACACATGATCTCTAAATAATTCTCTCATATAAATATGGTCCAAAAGAAAAATAAAGTTCTTTTATTTAGATTTTTCTAAACTCATGTGAAATTTTGTTATATTATTTTTCTTTTATTTTTATGTTAAAAGCTGTTTTTTTAATGTAAATTTTCTTTCTTTTTTCTTGGTAAAAAGGAAATTTTAATGTTTCTTAGCTAATATTTCTTCTTATCTTAAATATAAAATTTATTTAATAAAAAATAAATATATAATTAAGAGAGAAAACATACAAGTACTAAATTAATAATTTTAAAGAAAGTATAAGTACTTACAATATAGTTTTTCTATAATATATATATATATATATATATATATAATTTTCTTTATTTAATGAGTTCCACTTTGGAAAAATCCATAGCTGAGGTGGAAGTGTTTTTTTTTTTTTTGAATTAAAGAGGTGTCATTATTAAACTCGTGATCTCCTCCTTATCAAAAAGGTCTCATATCATATGGCAATAAGGCTATTGATATTATTTATACCAAGTCAATATTTATTCAATAATTATTTTTATTTAATTATAATGTTACTGAGCATCAAGGGTGTAAATTTTAGTTACCTATATATACATAGATATATTTATATATATATATATATATATATATATATATATATATATACACACACACACACTTAAACAGAGTGCTGAAGTGAGTAAAGTGATTTGTTTGTATCCCAAGACTTAAGTCAGACCCGTGAATTCTGGTCTCACTCCCTTGTGCAGTGCTTCTTTGTTCGTTCCCAAAAGCTTTTACACTCACGAGGGGGCATCACGCGCAACACAACAAAAACTAAAGAACGGAAATATTACGCTTAAAAGTTCTTTTTCTTTTTAAGAAAAATGATCCGAACGTATTCAGTTTTTCAGGATCATATAAATAAGTTATTGCCCCTAGTACTTCTTAAATTTACAACTTGGTCCCTTTCACATTTCATTTATGTTACTATTTATATTTATAGAGATTATAGCAAGTATACTTTTTTTATTTAATTAAATATATAATTTATTTTGAGATTTTAAGTGTAAATAATTTTTATCTTTTTTAATAAATATTTTTTTAAAATTTAAATTTATATTCTCCTCTTTACAGAGATAAGATCACTTATTATTTTGACCAACAATTTATTAGTAGCAAGTATAGTTTTAAAAAATTGCAAGCAATTATTTGTTCTTCTCCTAATCTTTGGAAACAAATTTTGGTTTTTGACTTTTTTTACAATTAATTTTATGAGATTGAATTTTTTTAGATAAAAAAATTGTTAAAAAATCTTCTATTATAAAATATTTTGCTTAAAAGTATCTAAAATTAGTTTAATGACCTAACTGTAATATATCTTAAGTGGGTGTAACCCTTTAACTGTTTATAATATATTTTTAACTAAATGTAAAATAAAAAATATTTATATATAATTAAAAATATGTTATAAAAAATTTAAAAAAAATTACATCCACTTGAGTACTTGAATCATTAAGTATATTTGGATAATAAATTTTACAATTTTTTTAGCAATTTTTTCCTTTTAGATATAATTTTCTTTATAAAAACCTATAAAAAATTAAATTTACAAATTATTTTGATGAGTTCCATACGTCGAAGTTATATTATAATTATAATTTTCTTTTGCAATTTAACTTTATAGTTCTTGAGAGAGGAATCTCTCGAAATAAAATTTTTAAATTTAATCATTTTTAGTGTCCATATATTCTGGGACATTCCTTAATTTTAATTATTTTAAATAAAATATTAAAAAAAAAAAACTCACAAGCGTAATAGTGGCATTGTATATTATGTAACAGCTTGTCCACATTTGAAAATTATTACAGGAGGACATGGAAAGACAAGGGACAGGAAAATAATATTCTATTAATAATCATACTTAACTTTTAAAACATATTTTTAGGGTAAATATTAAAAATTGGGCTAAATTATACTCATAATAAACCTCCTAATTACTTTAATAATTACTTTCTATACTCATATTTTTAATAATTCATGCCAATTGCTTTCTTACTATTAGTTTTATTTATTCCTTGATGCTTATAAAATTAAAATTTAAAAATATATATAGCATGTGTTTGAAAACATAATAAATTTGAATTTTAAAAAAGTTTAAAATAAAATTTATATTTATTTAAATAGATTTTTGGATTAAATTATAATTTAAAAATAAAGTTTTAAATAAACTGGTCATAGTAACTTATGGAACAGTAAAAGAATTTATAAACTAATCAATTCCTATATTACCTATACATTTTCTTACATCCTCTCTCATATCTTCTATTTTTTCTTACACCATCTCTCATCTCTCATACTTTTTCTTACATCATTTCTCCTTTCTTTTTTTATACTCTCTCTCCTCTCTCCTCTCATCTCTTATCTCTCTTCATTTAATACTTATACCATTTTTTGTAATTTATCAATAATAAAAATATTTTTGGAAATAACTATCCAAACACTCATTTATTCAAAACAACTTTTTTTTCATAAACTCTTTTCCAAAAACTATTTTTTATAAGTTACTCAAAATTCTTTTTTTTTATAAGCTTGTTTTCAAAATCATATCTAAATAGCCTATAATTAATAGTTAGAGTTTATTTATACATACTTGAAAATTTAGTAAGCTCGTTATTTTAAAAATTATTTTTGCAATATAAAGTTGAAATGATCTAAAAGTAATTAATTAGTTTTTTAAAATAATTTTAAATCTAAACTTACGTAATTAAATATCATTAATTTTAACTAAAATTTTAAATTATACTTTTTCTCTTTTTTTTAAGAGTCCATGTAATATTTTTAGCCAATAGCTAAAGACTCATTTTTTTAAATATGTAGAAATTTTCAAAGTTTTTCTAGCAAAAACTTTTTTTGTACACATATATAGTATTCTACTCCTATAAATTGTGCTAGAAGGAAATATTGAAATCAGGGGATGTATGGAAACAAAAGGAAAAGAAAAAGCGCTCGACTTCCGTTGTAACAGACAAACGATCTTGTCTTTATAGAAACACTTTTTTATTTGGCCTGTTTCATTCATAACAGCACTTTAAAAGTTCTTACTAAAGGACAAATTATATTTATTTTAATTATTTAATATGCCACAGGTTTTTGTGGAATCTGATATGCTTTGGGAATGGGAATGCAAGACTAAATATTTAACATTATTGATCATACTCTACTACTATTTTCTTTGGAACAAAAAAAAAAAAACAATATTGTTGTCTCTCTCTAGTATTTTTCTACTATTTTACTTAATTTTAAAAATTAAGTCCTCTCTACCATTTTCTTTTAAAATTTATAAAATCCTCTTTTAATTTATATAAATTGGGTTTTATCATAAGAGATTAAGAAATAAAAGTTAAATAATTAAATTTATATTAAATTAATATTTTTTTTTAAATTTATCCTTATTTAAATAATGTAGGTAGAAAAAGGCGAAGTTTGAGGAGCTTATTTAGAAAATACACGCTCAATTAATAATAAAAATAAAATAAAAAATAATAATTAAAATAATAATAAGGGTAAAACTCAATTAATAATTCTAACTATAGATTTTAGTCATAGTTAAAGTATTTATTAAATTATATAGAATAATATTTTAGATAAAAAATAATTTAAAAAATCAAAATCAATAATTTAAAATTTAAAAGACTAAAATTTAAATAAAATTTAAATTAAAAATTATATTAAACCCTTTAATTTTTTATCGTGACCGAGATAAACCTCACAATTTAATGAGACCCTCATACGGATAGTGGAATTCAATTCCCCAGTATTATGATAGATATCAGTCAAATTTTTCTTAATTATATTATTTTTATTAGTGAAAATATAATTATTTTATTATATTCTTTCAATTTTTAATATAAGATTTAATTAAAAAATTAAATTTGATTCTAAATATAAGATATATTTTTTATATTTATTATTTTATTTTAAATTATTTTTATTAATATTCTTTTAATAATAATTAAATAAAAGAGGTAGAGTGAGGGTTAAAAAAGACTATTAAAATATTTTAGGATAAATTTATCATATTAATTAATTTAATTAATTTTTTAATATAATTAAATTTATTAAATAAATTATATATTAAGTATAGGAAGAGTATCAAAATGTGCCCAGAGCATTCTTTTTTTTGGGGCTTTGAGATTCTTTTAAAAGTCTTATAATCATTATATATTATATTAAAAACATGGTTTAAAATATAAAGAGGGACCACAAGTGGCTGTGAGGGGAGGAAAGTTAACAATAAATGTTGGTATTATATAGCACTCATAATAAAATCTCATTTTACTGAGATACGCAAGTCAACAAATCGTTATTGTTAGGGAATAACGTTAAAATTAAAATATGCAATATTTATTATTATTATTATTATTATTATAAATGAATTCAACAAATTGTTTATCACAAAAATGAATTTCTATTATTGAGTAAAATATGTCCCTTAATAGTTTTATATAGTGAAATTATTCAATATTAGGGGTGTGTATGGGCAGGGCAGCCCCCCTGCCCAGTGCCCTGCCCAAAAAATGCATGGGCTGCATTTTGCAGCCCGATGCCCTGCCCTGCCCGGTAAAAGCCCGAACAATTTTGGGCAGAGCATGAGCGGGCTGGGCATGGGCGGGTTGGGCATGTCCAAATTGTGATGTCATGCTCATATTGTGAAAAAAAATTGTAATTATGAATTTCTAAAATAATATCATATTCATGTGTCTTTAAGAGTTAAATAATATCTATAATTCACTAAGAATAAGAGAACAAAGATAATAATTAAAATCTTGAGATCCATTGCATATAAAAAATAAGCGTTGAAATCTAAATAGTTTGTAATTATAACTTTGTATCAATCTCCCTAATATTGACAAAGATAAAGCATCTAAAAAAATAAAATAAATAATTATAATTTGTAATGTAATCATATGATAATTAACAAAGTTAAAAAAAAATTAGTATAATTATAAATATTAAAAGATACAACTTACCTACTTATATTTCTAAAATTACCTTATAGTCACCAGTAGCTATCATATTCTCCTTTTTAAGATAGAGAAAAAATAAAAAAAAATAAAAGAATGGGTACTCATAGACAGGGCAGGGCAGCCCCTATACCAGGTGCCCAGCCCGAAAAATACATGGGCTGTATTTTGTAGCCCGATGCCTGGCCCTACCCAGTAAAAATTGGGCTGGGCAGAATATTTTTCTTACGAGTTGGACAGGATATAACGGACTATAGGCATTATGCACAGCCCTATTCAATATGGCTTTCAAAGAAACGGACAAAATGAGCACTATATCATTGGCCTTAATTGGGTATTGAGAGACGAATCAAGACACTATAACTGAATCATTGAAGAGAAATTCTTGTGTGCGCTCAATGCACCGTGTAATTTGTGCTCTACTGAATCAGGACGCTCCATCTTAAATCCTTTTAATCTACCCATCATCCTACTAATATTCATTAATTTGTTATTTTAAAAAAATAAAAATGGCTTTTTCACTTACTACCCGCTCCTCCCTCTTTCTCACCCTTCCTCTCTCTCTCTTCATTTGACTCTCTCTCTCCCCTCTTTGGCCACCAAGGCTGGATCTGCGGTGGGCACATCTCGTCGCCACAAGCCTATGCAAAGTGAAAGCTTCACCCCGAAAGAAATAAGTTAGATGATCGGAGTATATCAAATGCTCCATCTGCTCTTTTATATATATATATTGCCAACCCTTTGCTCTTATATATAAAATATAAATAATTAAATGAATTATATTAAAAAATAGTTAAAAATAATAAATATATAACTAATATATTATTTTTTTAAATATGAAAAAGCAAGGGGAGAGAAAGAGAACGAGAAAGAAAGTATATTTGCCAAAAAAAAAACAGATAGAGTAAATGGTTAGCAAAAAGAAAAATAGTTTAAATTTCAAATATCTGCTCAATGTATCTTATAAATAACATGCTCGCCCATCAACTTTATATATATATATATATATATATATATAGCATTAGAGGGAGTAATTTAGAAAACTATGAATTGTTAAGTAAAAACATAAGATTATAATTAAATAATATTTCATAAAACTAATTTTTACTTGTAGTTTTATAATTAAGCCTGATTTTTATTTTTTTTTCTTTTCTTTTTTTTTGCAGACATAACTCATAAGTATCCACTCACGATGAAAGAGCTTCTATTATTATACTCTTCGTTACAAGTTAGTCGTAGTGATATGACACTTGTGAACCCCATAACTTTCATACACCTTATTCATTGCTCGGCAAAAAATCACAGTTCGGTTTACTTTAATGGCCTCTCCTATGTAGGTAGGGGCTATAAAGCAGCTGGGGTCCACCGTTAATTGATTTTGGCTTTTCTTAAAAAATTATATCAACTTAATATAATATTTAATTAAAAATTTAAATTTAATTATAAATATTTTTTTAATTTTTAATATAAAAATTAATTATTTTTTTAAAATAAATTAAAAAAATTATTTAACTATAACTAAATCTAATACATCAACTAAATATATTAGTTATAATAAATATATTTATTTAATTTATTTGATTTATCTAAAATAATTTAAATAAATTTTAAATTAAAAATAAAAAAATATTATTTTATATATTTATTATTTTTTTAAAAATTATTTAAATTAATATTTTATCAATAATACTACTGAATTAAAAGATAGAGAGGTGAGATTTAACAAAAAATAATTATAATATTTTTAAAAAGTATATTATATTAATTAATTTTTATAATATAATTAAATTAATTAAATAGATAAATAATTATTTTTTAAAATTCTCATGTCTTGTACAATGTGCATGTGTTCTTGTGGAGTTGCGACGTCGACACTCCCAGTCAGATTCACTCACAAGCTGGATGCCAGCAGCAACCCAAAAACAAGTAGAATCACAGTGAAAACAAAAAAACAAGGTTCATTATTTTGTATTGAATGGCGTAAACTGTATCATCTTCTTCATCTTGTTCCCTCGTGAACCTCTTTGCATACCCATCTGTATTCTATCCACTGGAACAAGACGAAGCTAGCGATGGCGAAACAGCTTCGCCATTTTCATCATTTCTTCTTCGTCTTGCTCTTCTGTCTTGCTAGCCACCCTACACATCAGTTGCAACATTCTCAGTCTTATGCCCTTCTGAAATTCCAGAAGCTTCTGGGGTACCCATCAGCTCTAAGCAGCTTGAGAACCACGAGAGATTTCTGCAACATCGGGCCCACCAACTATTTGACGATAGTCTGCTACGAAGACAACGTAACGCAGCTTCATGTTGTTGGTGACAATGGGGTTTCTCCTTTGCCTCAAGATTTCTCTTCAGACTCTCTATTTGCCACTTTGGGTACTCTTTCGAGCTTGAAAGTTCTTTCTCTGGTTTCTATGGGTCTCTGGGGACCCATACCTGAAAGCACTTCTCAACTATCTTCTCTGGAGATTCTCAACATTAGCTCAAATCATTTCAGTGGAGCCATACCAACCCAACTTTCTCTGTTGAAGAATCTGCAATCATTAGTTATTGATGATAACGATTTCACAGGTGAAATTCCCATGTGGGTAGGTTCGCTTCAAGGTTTAGCTGTGTTGAGTTTGAGAAGAAATTTTCTTAGTGGATCTGTGCCAACTTCTGTTAAAGATCTTCAAACTCTGAGGGTGCTGGATCTATCAAATAATCATTTTCATGGTGAACTACCTGGCCTTAGTAATTTGAAAAATCTGCAAGTTCTTAATCTTGAAAATAACACATTTGGACCCCATTTTCCTCCTCTACCCACCAAGTTAGTTTCATTAGTGCTTAGAAATAACAGCTTCCGGTTTGGTATACCTTCTAATTTGAGCTCTTACTACCAGCTTCAAAAGCTGGACCTTTCATTAAATGGGTTTGTGGGGCCATTTCCACCATCTTTACTTTCTTTGCCTTCCATCAAATATCTTGATGTTTCAGCAAATAAATTTACTGGGATGCTGTTCAGTAATTATACTTGCAGCTCTGATATCCTTTTTGTGAATCTATCTGCAAATCTCTTGAAAGGGGAACTTCCCAGTTGTTTGAAACCAGATAACAAAGTGGTTGCTTTGTATGCTAGAAATTGTTTTTCAAATGAGAATCAAGATCAGCAACCTTCCACCTTCTGTCAAACTGAGGCTCTGGCAGTGAATGTTATGCCCCATGAACAGAAGCAGAGAAAGAGAACAACTGGTAAAGCGGTTCTTGTGTCAAGTATGGGAGGAATTGTTGGAGGAGCCGTTGTTTTTGGAGTGGTTTTTCTGGTTATTGTACGAGTAAACAAAAAAGGCACTGTGAAAGCACCTGAAGGGTCAACATTGGAGCAAGTTATAAGCCAGATAGATGATAAAGATGATGAAGTTAAAAAACCTAGAACTGTACTGTCAGTAATGGAGAATATCATCAGCCGAGTCCCTAAACCTAACAAGGAATCTGTGAAAACATTTGCAAGATCCATGATGGAGAATGTTGTTAACAGGGTTCACCATAAAAATGTGAGACCTGCAAGGTCCATAGTAGAGCATGTCTCATCAATGAACACAGCAAAACTGCTCACGGATGCAAGTAAATACACAAATCCTTTGCCTTGTTCACAAGTACATCATGTTAACTTTCTTCACAATTTCTGGCTCTTAGTGTCATTTTTAAGTATGTAAATAGTTTTTTTAGCTTTAGTTTGAAGAGATTTATGGATTTGCAGCTAAAATAGATTGGATCTATTTTCCTGATACTCACACCCGGGCAATGAAACGAGAAAATAGGATAATGTAATTCAAAACCCACATGTTATGAATCAACCAAGATATTCTCACAAAACATTGTTTGCTGGCAGGGTATATCTCACAAACAAAGAAGATGGGTGCCAGCCTTCCTTCCTATAAGACTTTTGCTTTGGATGAACTCAAGGAGGCTACAAACAATTTTGATGTATCATGTTTTATAAGCGAAGGTGCACGTGGTCAGGTATGAAATTTTAGTCTTTAATCAGTCACATCATATTAATGCTGGAGATCCTCCAGACAAAGGGAAAGAATAAAGATGATGAGTTTCATCACTCAAATTCATATAGTTAGCACCTAACAAATGAGAGAATTTGATGGAAAGCTTGCTAAATACATACTTAATGCTCCATTTGTGTCTTGGAATCTGGTCCATTTGAAACTCTAGCATGATTTATGCTTCAAAGTGTATTTGCTTAGAAAGATATCTTTGGAATGGGATAAGGTTTATATGGACTGTCTTAGAGCTTTTAAATATGGTCAGTTTAAGAACTGTATATCATTTATCACCAGATGCAAAACTTCAATTTAGCAATCATACAAATAATGGGATGCTGATATTTTCCTATTGAAAAATAATACTGACATGCATAGCTTTGCATTGTTAATTATGTCATTGACGCTGCTACTTATACACAGTTCAGACTGTCTATAGAAGCTTTTTTCTATTATATTAACCTTATGACTCCCAAAGTTTTGATGATGTGCTTCAACTATGGTGTCAGATCTACAAAGGGTCGCTCTCTGATGGAACTCAGATTGCTATCAGAAGTTTGAAAATGAAGAAAAGACATGGCCCTCAGAACTATATGCATCATATTGAACTGAACTCAAAACTGAGGCATCCACACTTGGTCAGTGCTCTAGGACATTGCTTTGAGGGCAACCACGAGGATCCAAGTGTCAATTGTATATATCTCATATTTGAGTTTGCACCATACAGAGGTTTAAGAGGCTGCATATCTGGTATTAAAAGCTTTGAACTTGAATCTTCTTACGTGCTTTTTCCTGCATTTTGTAACAAAATAATTACTTATGGAAGTCGATGTTTGTATGCTTGATAAGTGAGTGCATTACAATTTGGAACTATCACTATGTACTGAAGGTATTGTCAGACTTCTTAATTTCACCTTTTAAGGAAATCAAATTTTTGTCTTAATATTTATTTCCAATAGGATCTTCTGGAGAAAAACTTTCTTGGGCACAGAGAATAGCAGCTGCAATTGGAGTTATTAAAGGCATTCAATTTTTGCACACTGGGATAGTGCCTGGATTGTATTCAAATAATCTGAAGATAACAGATATTCTACTGGATAGCAATCTCAATGTCAAAATATGCAGCTATAATCTTCCTCTAATGGCTGAAAATAAGATAATGGTAACTGGAAAGAAGTTTTATTTTATTTGTTTTTGTTGTATGCTAAATCTTCTCTCATTTCTGATTTTCTATGATTAAATCTTTGCCTAACTTTCAGGTAGGAAATGGAACTTTTTTCCCTGTAGTTAAAGGAAATGTTCAAGCAAGGTAAAATAATATCGGTTTCTGTTATTGCAATAGGAATTGAGACTATGAATTGCATTCAACAGTAGAAAACTTCTTATATTATTCCCTCCGATCCTTAATAAAAGAACTAGTTGACTAATTTTGATAGATTAAAAAATATATAATATGAATTCGTCTTGAGATCTGGATTTAGTCATAATTAAATAATTTATTTGGCTTCTTTAATCTATCTAAATTAGTCAATTAGTTCTTATATTATGGACTAGAGGAGTACTTGTCTATCTGGTCATACAATAATTGTCAGTTGCATTATTTAGCTGCTTTCTGGCCATTTCACCTAATGTACCCTCTACTTTGTAATCAATAACTTCGTACGAAACTATTAAAAGCTAATTTTATCTTTATTCATATCTTATAATGCTGAAATTCATTACCTATTCCCAGAAGTTAAATGCCAGAATAAAATTCTTTTTCTCTGCTTTTTACAATTCTTTAACAGAGACATCAGTAAGCTGCATATCCCTTCAAGCCAACTCTTCATTGGTTTCTTGCTTTTGACAAAATACAAAGATAATCTTATCAGTATAATTTAGCCCTATGCAATTACATATAACACTTAGTTTCTTTTGCCAATTAATTTAACGTCGTTCAATTATTTCTTGTTGCAGGACAAAGGACGGTGATAAGAATGATGTCTATGATTTTGGTGTAATCTTACTTGAAATCATTCTTGGACGCACAATCCTGTTCCATAATGAAGTTGGAACACTAAAAGATCTCGTAAGTATTATTTATTCTGGACTCAAAAACTTTTAAGCCATAATAAGTCTCTGTTTGACAGGAAGTCTCCTTGCTATTATATGAAGCTTTGAGCAATTTATGATGATATTGCCAAAGTTATATGTAATAAATCAGAAAGTATGTGTATGACATCGGCTTGGTTACACATTAAAAATTTGTGTCCATGTATAATTCAATGTGTTGAACTGTGTTTAACGAACACGTGTTGAACACAGATATAGCTCTTTTTCAGAGTTTCTATGCTTCACGGTCTAGTGGCATAACTCCCTCATCCTCACGCGGGAGTTTTTACAAAAGCTTCCTGGTGACGTGGCAGCCTCTAAAGCTGCCACATCCCCTAGACGTGGAACAGATCAGCATAAACCTTCCCAGTTGATCAGTTCGGCTAATCCCGACCAGTTTAATTAATGGTTGACTAGTTAAGTGATAGAACTTGACCAGACCATAGTCTGGTTCCTTGTTCAATATATTAGTTGCTTTCGGCCTGTTTCTGAAAGTGTTTCCTAGTGTTAAAATATTATCTCATGAACAAAACTTAGGTCAAGTTGGTTATATCTATTAAGTCAAATTCTCCAATCACTATTGTTATTTTGCTATTATTAGTTATTAAAATGTGTATGTTCATTTGTAAATTCATCTATGAATACTTCTAAATTTTTATATCAGCTCTTATAATGTATGTTAGGATTTATAAATTTCCATACAGACACTAGTTATTTTATTATTGTTAGTTGTTAGAATTTGTATATGCGCTTATAAATTCACTTATGAAATATTAACACTTGTTAGTTTTTGCTACGGTTAGTTGTTAAAATATGCACTTGTAAATTTAGCTATAAACTTGACTTAATGGATATAAGCAACTTTATCTAAGTTTTGTCCTTATTGGATTAATGTAAATAACATATAGAATCGGATATTTTTTTGTTAGGGTGTTATTATGTCATTATGAGCCATTAATACTAAACCCTAAGCCTCCTCTGATCATGGATAGAGAGAGATACAAGAAAGTCATATCATCTTTTCTATTTCTGTATTCATAGTATTATGGGACTTAACTCTGCTAATTAAGACATGGGAAAGTAGTATCCAGTTTTTAACATTGTGCTTATGATATATGCAGTTACAAGTAAGCCTAGCAACTGATGAAATAGCTAGAAGGAGCATTGTTGATCCAGTAATTCACAAGCAATGTTCGGATGAATCAATGAAAAGAGTGATGGAGTTATGTGTGAGATGTGTCTCAGAAAATCCTACTGATAGGCCTTCTGTGGAAGATGCTCTCTGGAATCTGCAGTTTGCAGCTCAAGTTCAGAATTCATGGGGAAGAGACTCCATTGATACAAGAGAATCACCTTCTTCACCTGCCCAAGAAACACAAGCTTACTAAATTCCATGATCATAAATCCAAGGAGTGAGAAAATTGTTCATATATGGTTGGTATTAAGAAACATAGTTATGGATATAATAATACAAGGATATTAGTGTTTAAGAAGAACAGGTTCAGGGATAAGTTTGTGTTTGGAGTCCATAGATTGTGTTCACATGTGAGCTTATGTTTCTACACCGACCTTTTCAATCAAGCATAACAAGTTTATTTATTTGTAGATAATGTAATTGTTAATCTTGATATTGTATGATTCCATAGGTTTTGGTTCTTAACAAAAATGGTCTAAATTTTTATTAAAATATAGGGACTAATATTTTAAATGAAAATAAATTTTAAAGACCAAAAACTATAGTATAAAACTATAGAAATTAAAATCTAAATGAGAGTAAATTATAAAGATCTGACATTGAATTAATTTTTTTTGTAAGATAATGTAATACATAAACACCTTTAGTTAAACATATATTTATCAAGAAGTTACTATAATTTTCTATTAGGTTTTTTATGTCTCTTTTAAGTAAAAATTATTTAAGCTTTGTCTCAGTATGATAAAATCATTAAAAAAATAACTATATGGGGAAAAAATAAAAGAAGAGAAAAAAAAAAACTTATAGCTTATTTGATTTTATTCTCTATTCTTACATTCTCAGAACAATTTTGCAGAATAATTTTTTAGAATAAGTTTTGGAAACAATTTTTTTTTTTTGCAAAAATGTATTTACACCGTTATTTTAAAAAACATATAGTAAAAAGGGTGAAGAAATAGTTTAAGTTTGGGCTAGTTGGTGCTGGAAGAGAGACTTGCTTTGGGTGGTCCCCTACATTGTAGTTAAAGTTTGGGCCTACTATCGCTTCCAAGCCTTTTTTTAAGCCCTACTGTCTGTGCGAGCATTTCTTTTTGGTTTTACGTTTCTTTACTTGTACTTGTTATCTACTTATCTTTATTAAAACTGGACACAATTGTATAAAAAAAAAAAAAACTCGACACAATTAATAGATAGTTTAGTCCTTTAAATATAATGTTCTAAGTTTAAATTAGGCTGTATATATAAAAAATATTTTATTGAAAGAGGTAAAACTCATTTCAATAATCTCTATATCTCAGAATGATTAGTCCCTAACTATCAGTATAGAGATAATACCTTGACTTTACCAAAAAATATAAAAAAGCAAGGAACATAGTCTAAAACTTAGCAGAAGAAACAGAACTAAAAGGGCCAGGGTAAATTGTGACATAACTTGAAATGGAACAATGCATAAAGAAAAGGATAAATATTCACGAAGAAGTATTAGAATATCTTGAATCACCACGTTGGAATTCTGAATTCTTACATTGAAGTCTTGCATTGCTGAGGAAAATGGTTAACGCACCAAGCTTGAAGTTGGTCTCTGCTCCGTTGGTTGGATTCAATAAAGTACTTAATCCTTGGGAGGGAAGCTCTAAGACAATGCTAGTAGAATAGTTTAACGATCCAACTTCTGTTGCTCAATTAAATCATTGACAACCAACAAGATTAGATCTAGTAGAAGGGGTTAGTTCTTTATAATATAGTAAATTAAGATTTGAATTCCCGTTGGAAAAGTGCTCATATTTTGTACTCGACAGTACATTAAATAATATTGTCTCTAATAAGAGGATACATATACTTAATAAAATAATAAATTGATGACAAATAGTACCATTGAGACAAATATATGTTGTGATTCACAGCTGCTTATCTTGATATGTGATATGCTAAAGCCATTTTTTTAAAGATCTCCAGTTTTTTCTCAATTCTATGGATGCCATCAACATTTTGCTGCAGAGATAGTGGAGCTGATCCCTCATTCAGGCAAGAGTTTCCTGGGTTTTTTTTTCACTTAGCATAGGTATGTTCTTATTAGAGTCAGTCTTATTTGAGGCATTGTATAACACTAAATGTAGATATCTCTTATAGTAGAGATTCAAATTTTAGTTCGACAGGTTGTGAGGAGTTAGCTTTTTTTACTATACTCAACGCTTGTTAGTATTTCTAGTTTTTATTTTCTCTTAACTCAAAGCTTGACTTGCTTTTTTTTTTTATTGGTATAGAAAAGATTTAGGTAAGTTTGATACTGGTTCTTTACTAAGGTCAAAGGATAGTCCCATAGTTCAAAGAACGTTTATAGAAGACTTACGAGATCATATATCAAAGAAATTCTCACGATAGTAACGGGAATTGAACTCGCATCCTTGTAGAATATAAACCCATTTTTTACCATCTGTGCTAACTTTTGACTTTGACTTGCTTTTTTGTAAGGGGAAAAAAAGTAATTGAACATGTTTGAATATAAGACTCTATTAATTTTTTTAAAAAGATTAAGAAATATAAATAAACTATTTAACTATAACATATGCTACATAATCTTTTTAAAATAAATAAGTTATAAGTGAAACAAATTAGTATGATGAAAAAAGATAAATATAAATATTTTAAAGTGATTTATTTAATTTTTTTAATTTTTCTAAAAAATAATAATATTATATTAATGATCGAACGGAGTAGTTAAGTACACATTAAGTTTGTGGTATGTTTGGTAGATTATTCTTTGCATATGAGACAAAGAATGTGGGCATTTCTTCATATATGCTATCCCATTGATATTCTGTGTTTGGGAAAGAGGATAGTGCCTCTGGAATTTTATTGATAGCTCTCAATTAAAATGGCAGAGGAATACCGTTGTTATATCATATATAGACGAAAAAGGACTATAAAAAAAACCTATGAGAAGCTATATAAAGAGACTAATGAAGTAAGCTATTAAAGATAGAAAAACTCTTACATACAACAGCGGTTCTAATGCTAATAAGTATCTAATCAACTGTGTAAATTTTATAAGCAAAAATCCTACGATTCCTCACCTCCCATAATTTCCAGCAAGTGATGCATATACCAATTTTCTAAGAAGTATCAAGGTGAGCATATTTAATCAGAGAAGTTAACCAATAAAAAATGTCAGTCCTAAAAAAATCACGGCAAAATATCAGATGGAAGATTTTTCTTCCAAATCCAATCAATATTCTTTGGATTGATCTATTATGAGTTTAAAAGGAGAGCTTGCTCTAACTTTTCATTAAGTTTCTTATGTCTAAAGTAAAAATTACTTAAAATATATAAATTATTATCACATGTCAAATTGCAATCTAGACAAATAGAGGTGGAAGACCATTTCGTCAAATATTTGTTAGAAATCTATTATTAATAGCTATCCATAAAATTATTATTTTCAAATGGCCTTTTATATATTAAACTATGAGCAGACAAGCAATTCTACTAGATTTGATATTATGCAAAATCATACAAAAAGTCAATTTCAGTAATTGTGCATGTTAGGTTCACAATTTACTTTTTGCAAACCCAATTTGTACTATATGCTTTTGGAGCTACCTTCTTCCATTCGTTAGCAAAACGGAGTAGAATTTTTTTTATGGTCTTTAGAATTATGTAGAATGACGAAAATATTTGCAGCAGATGTGTCTCTATTATTTGAGACTTCTTATCCTTTAATATGCCAATGGTCTTTTTTTTTTTTGTGAAAAATATACTAGTAATATATTATTATCTCTGTGCCTTAATATAAAATCTAGTTAATTATTTTAAATAGACTAAAGAAATTAAATAAATTAATTAATTATAATTAATATTATAGTTAGTTGTCTAGATAAGTTAATTAATATATGATATAAATTCTTTTTAGGAATTATATTTAATTATAATTAATAGATTTATTTAATTTATTTAAAAAAATAAATTATTTTATATTAAAAGAATGGAGAGAAGATATTGTATGAGATTGAGAGGCTAGAAATTAATGCTCTCTCTCTCTCTCTCTTTTAAAAGTAAAACCTCTTTCTATTCAAGTTTCTTTGTTTAATCTGCTCCTTCCATATCTTCTGTAGCCATAAGTGATGGGGTTATCAAGTTAGGGTTTTGGGTTTTCTTCCTTGATGATGTTACTCTAAATATTCACAATTAATGGGAGTTATCTAATTATGGATTTTGTTCTTTTATTTTTACCCTGCATTCTATATTTTTGGTTTTTTCTATTTTGGACTATTGAATGCACTTTTCTTTTTGCCTTGGTTGAGTTCAAGTTTCCCCCCTCTTGCATTACCTTTTCATATTTCAAACTTGTACATTAGTAGGAGTGGAACCTTCCATTGGAAGTGGACTTTGTTAGCTTTATCTGTTTTATGTTTGGATGGAAAAAATGAGGGAAAAAATAGACTAGAGAATACTAAGAGCAAATTTTCAAAAATAATAAAAAATATTAGGAGGGAAAACATAATAAAATTGAGTCATTGATTTATTGAAAGTTCTCTAGTGCCAAGGTTGCAATGACATGCTGGAGCTTTGTTCCCCCAAAAGTCGAACATGGAACACATAATAAAATTAATGACATGACTAACAAAAAAAATTATGTACTTATAACATATTTAATTAATTAAATTAAATTAATAAAGTTAATTAATATAATATATATTTATTTAAAATACTATAATTATTTTTTTTAACTCCCTTTCTTCTCTTACTTGATTATTGTTAAGAGTGTACTAATAGAATAATTTAAAAAATGATAAATATAATAAATATATCTTATATTTAATATTAAAATTAATATTTTAATTAAATTATATATTAAAAATATGATAAGTATATAATATTCCTGATACAAACCCCCTTTATGCACTGTCTAACGCGGGCCATCAAACACGTGAATGAATGGGAAACAAACGGAGGGAGCACTTTTTGTTTATGGGGTTTCCAGGTGGACAAAATCTTTTCCTAGTACTGTACTTATGAATATTTAACAACATTATTATGCAATCCATAACCATGGCCAGGCGGTTTCAAATTCAGTACACTCTTTTTCCTAGTCTGTTCCTTAAATAATTGGGCCCTCATTTTTAGGCCTACTCAAGACAACATTAAGCATTCAATATAAATATATCTCACAATAAAAATTCAAATTTTCATTCAAGACAATATTAAACATTAAATATAAATATATCTAACAATAAAATTTAAATTTAAATTTAAATTCGTCAAGTTGTTAGAAATCAACTTCTTTCTCATTATACAACCCCGATGGTGTGGCATTAATCTTTTTACCACAGAATATTAAAGTATAGAGACCACACTAGCGGATGGAACTTCGGGTCTGGTTATGGTCATTCCCAACATGAAAGTGTAAGAAGCGTTAGGTGCTGCTTTTAATTTGGGACAGAGACACCCCCCATTTTGATGGCCTTAAGGCTCCAGGACAAAAGATAAATAGTGAGGAGAACATAATACAAAGATGTATAATCGTTCATTATATATAGGACGGGTGATTTCTTTTTCGTTTTAAGATTCTGCATGGTTTTAAAATAATGTAAAAGCAGAATGAAAATGAAAGGATGTTTTTCTCTTATACTCTTTTATAGATATTCTATCAATAATGTAAAAGCAGAATGAAAATGAAAGGATGTTTTTCTCTTATACTCTTTTATAGATATTCTATCTGAGATTGAGGCTGGTTATGTATAAATTTTAAATTGATCCTTATATTGATCTTACATCAAATAGGAAATCTTACTGCCCTTTGTTAATTTACTCTTCTCAATATACCAAGAATTAAAATTTATATGACCAAAACGGAGCTAACACCTTAGAATACCTCGACCAAACGCGATGTATTTGGGATGCATGCCTCGCAAGTTTCAATGCGTTGGAGCCTCCGACGATTTAAGCATGTGCTCTTTCAACCCTGGCAAAGAAGGTGACGAAAAAGATGAAGATTTTATGACTCGCTAGTTGGAACCTGATCATTAGAATTCAATCCAAGCTGAAATGGACTTTGCTCGGATGGTCACTAGTAGGAGTTGAAATCTCTTCATCCGTATTATCCTTAGTGTTGGGAAGTTGCTCTGCAGTCTCCTCCAACTCATTCTCGCTAAATAAATCCCTCTGAACAGGTACACTTCTTTGGTGCTGACATGAAAGAACATTTGCTATGGCTTTAAGAGCCGCAGATGCCTGATCGCTGTCAATGCCGGCATCAACATCTAAACCGTTCCTCCTCAGATAAGTCATCCTTAAATAGTGGGGGAACAAAAACAGGGATCCTGCCCCTCTGCCAGTCATGAAGTACAATCTTAGCTGCAGTCATCAGGTCAGGCTCACCACCCTGGAAAAAGCCATAATGACAGGTCAGACTATGTCTGTATTCCCAAACACAAGGCTTCAAGAGAAACAGGTTGTAGGGGAGGTGGGGGTGCAGAGATACTGGAACTCAAATGCACCTCTTTCTCCTTGGATAAGTGACGCTTAAAGAAAGAAGATACAGAGATAAAGAAGATATTGCAATAAATCAATGCCAGTTATTATGAGAGATTTGTTTTTTTAAAAAAAAAAAAACTATATTACTGGTCTAATTCTGAAGATTTTGACAGAGACCAAACCTCTTAATTTGTGTGCGAAAAAAAGCTTGTATAACTTAGTATTGCTGATTATCAGCTTTGAAAACAATGCTGGGCTAAGCGGACTTCCAGGTATTTGACTATAAACAGGTTGTTTAAATCTAACATTTGTTTTCCTATTTTAGACGTGTACCTTTAAGAGTTTGCCAGTTGCTTTGCTAAGCTGAACTAGAAAGTCATTCTCATCATCCCTGTAATAAAGAACAAGTTACAGTTAATCCTACAGTGTTCAAGTCCACAACCTGTATTAAAGTGAATTGTTATACACAGCAAGTAAATTGGATATGTAATTATGAACAGAGCAAAGTGAATTGTCATACATAGCAAGTGATGGTGTGATATGAACGCTGACAATGCCATCAACACTTTATAGTGCATAATCCGCTTAAAAACTTTTCAAATCCACCGAAGACCAAATGCTATTGCATCATACTGTTTTCAGCTTTAATTCAAATGCCTCAAAATGTAATTAAATGGTTTAACGACAAGATAATATAATTTTCAATCAACTCATTGCTGTCATAAATTGATTGCTAACTAAGGTTGTTATTCTCAACGATACAAACTAAAAAAGAGGGATTCACTTGCAAGATCCAAATTCTCCCAGTCTAGTCACTTATAATAAAGACATAGTAGTCTGGTTCTATATAAAGAGCACCTTCTAGAACGTGTCTTTGATCCCTTCTATTGGTCACTTTACAATTGTGGGGTATTAAATTTTTTCTGATATATGCCCTATATTGGAAACTATGATGTTGTTGTAGTAAGAGAGTGTAGAAATTAATATGAGAAAGCATTTAATTTAGTTAATTAGGGTAATATTCGAAATTACTTCAATTTTATGACAACTTCAATGTTTTAGCCATCTTTCTTCATACATGCAAACTAGTTAAAAGTGACTTATATTTAGTACTAAAAGGAGGAGAAACCAAGGAACCAAAGCAAATACTGACAATATAAAGGACTATACCATAGCGATATCTTATATGCTCTTTCCAAATGCTCCTTCTTCACACGTTTTAAAACTTCCCCTATATGTTCTGAAGCATCTTGCAAGTTTGTCAAGCGTACCTAAATACAAATTTCAACATGTTTAGACTAAATATAACAATACATCTGACAACTAGCAAACATAAAAAGTCATGTGACCTTATCATTCCATAGGGCAAGCAAAAGAATGGACAAACCATTGAACAAGCCGCAAGCCAAACAAGCAGGCATTTGAAAACTTGCAATTTTGCAGTTTCTTATTTCACATGCAAGGTATAAATAGAAAGGGCTAGTTACATAACAGTGGCTCTTCTTGGAATCTTGAATTTGGGTGATTAAGTCGTGATTTCAACTTCCAAAATTGTTATGGTAAGGACTATGGAAATAAGGTGCCAATAGGCGACTAGACCCAAATCCAAAAGCATGAGATGGCAAAGTAAATGAATGGACATCAGAAGGAAGGAAGGAGTAACAAAATAATGTTAAAGAAGCAGTTCGAACAAACTATTCATTGTAAATGATAACCCAAGCACAGAAAACAGTAGGAATATAGAACATACCACACCCTTCAGCACAATATCTGTTTCAGAATACTTGTTCTGACAAACAACACCTGGGCAGTCAATCAAAAAGATTCCCTTCGTAAGAGTTATGTATTGCCAGACTTTTGTTTCCCCTGGAATTTGAGCAACCTTGCAGACCTTTGGCACAAATAGTGTAAGATGCCTAATCAAAATTCCAAGTTAAAACAAATACAATTTTAATCCCATATAATTATGGTTGATTTCCTCAAAAGTGAGCAAGAATCTGCTGCATGCACAAAAACTTCAGTTGTTTTTGCAAACACACTCCCCTAACACTGAAAGTACAAGCAAAAAATTCAGAAGCAGGAAAAGAGAAAGATTTATTACATTCTTTGTACGTAATGTGTTGATCACTGAAGACTTCCCAACATTTGGATATCCAATGAATCCCACAGAAATTGCTTGCTTGTCACTTTTTAATCGGGCAAATTGTCTCAAAACTGACAGAAGTGAACCCTAAGCACAATGACCAATAAAAATATAGTTAAGGGAGAGGAAAGAAAGGTGTTCCCACAGCAACCTAAAATCGCTCAAAGTTAGCAAAACACACACAATGCCATCAAATAATCAGAAATATGATCTCAATTTGTTTAAACAAATTAGAAAGAAGTGTTTCATAGTTTGAAACGTGTTGATTCAATGAAGGCAAATAATACCATGATCATTAATCACACAGCATAAAATGATATTAAAGTGCTAAAAATCATCTAATCTGCTAAAGTAGCTGATCAAAGGAAGAGAAGAACAAGGTCAATTTTTAGGCAGCATGTGCAAGCTAATTTATGCACTGACAGCCAATTAGAGCAAAACATATTCTAAATTAAGGAATGTGCAAATGCCACTTTTTCATTTTCATTCTTACATGCTGTTACTCCACTAATGGTTCAACCTCAACTAACTTCACCTCATTCTTCATAAATTAAAAGTGTTAAACTTCACCTAAGAGGCATATAAACTAACATAAACCAAATGCAATAGACAAAATAAGTATGTCAGAAGTACCTTTCCAAAGGACTTGTTAATACTCGCGTGGAAGCTAGAGTAGGATACTCTCTTGACAAAACTCTAAGCCAACCCTTCGTTGCCCAAGCAGGAACTAAATCGCACTGAGAAATTTATGAAATTGCTTTTCTAGAAAATACTGAAATGAAATATAGCAATGTTGGAAAATAAATAAATAAATAAACCAAGCGCACAAATATTCCCAGAAGGATGAACCTAACCTTGTTTAGCAAAAGAACCATGTGCTTGTGCTTGCAATTTTCCTTCAAATGCTTCTCTTGTGCCTTCGGGTCCCTTGCATCTAAAACCTGCATCAGGATAAACCAACATATTCAGTGAGAAAAAATGATAAGATTGGAGAGCGAAAGGGACTCAGTTTTTTAAAATTAAAAAAGGTGCTTTATCATGGATCTTTCCAACAATAACAACCATGTATTACAGAAAATGTAGCTAAAACAAAGCAATAACCATTCATCTGATACTTTCCTAACATTATCACTACGACAAACTACTTAATATAAAAAATTAAATTGACAAAGCAAACGAAGTCTCTAGAACTTGCAATTTTCTCACTAAAAGTAGATTCACAGAGGATATACCCATTACAAGTGCCTTTTCTTGACCATCATACAAAATCACATAATCTAATGGGGCCAAAAAAACCGAACACGTGGCATTAGGACCAACTATGTAGATACAGAATGTTAAAAAACCCCAAAAGTCCAAGCACCAAAATGGGTTTTACCTGGACAACAACATCAGAAGAATCTATGACTTTGTAGAGTTCACCCCATATACGTTTACTTTGACCTTTTTCAAACATTGTATGCCGCACTAAATCGCTAAATCCATCATCATCATCACCTTCTGCAGATACACTAGCACCATACTTCTGTTCAAAAGCCTCTACAAAATAAAGGCAGTATGAGATAAGTTAGTACAGCTTTGTTTGTCTATAATTGATGGAATCATCAATTCCATAAACTCAAACATTGCCAAGAAGCAAACAGGTACTTAAATTTGAGTCAATGGAATAAATGGAGTAAAACAACTAAACAAGATAGCTGATAAAAGTTACATGCTAACTACACCGGAAGCAAGCTCAGAAAAAACTAATTTACAGATAAATCTTTATTTACCTTGAGGGCCATCAGCTTTCTTAGTTAGGGATTCATAATCTGCTGCTAAGAGGTTTGGGCGCTTCCTTTTTGTCTTAGGTCCAAATGCATCCCCAAAAGGCTCTCTATCAAGAAGGTGAACTCTTGCTTTGATAGGTATCCAAACCCTTGGAGAGCCCATCCCCAAAAGCTAGCTGTTAGGGAGGAAGAGCCAAGAGCTTAAATACCCCATCAAGTAGCCCATACTACTCAATGTGGGACTTTGCCCATACAAGGTCCCTATCAATAGACCATCCCCAGAAAGCCGATGTCCCGGCGGCTCCACACTACTGCACTTCACTCGGCCCTTGGCCGGATCGGCGATCGCCGGTCAGCCCCTCCGCAGGTAGCCATTTCCGTTTGGTCGACACTCGGCTCTGATACCATTGATAGGTATCCAAACCCTTGGAGAGCCCATCCCCAAAAGCTAACTGTTAGGGAGGAAGAGCCAAGAGTTTAAATACCCTATTAAGCAGCTCATACTACCCGATGTGGGACTTTGCCCATACAAGGTCCCTATCAATACACATTGATAGGTATCCAAACCCTTGGAGAGCCCATCACCAAAAGCTAGTTGTTAGGGAGGAAGAGCCAATAGCTTAAATACCCCATCAAGTAGCCCATACTACCTGATGTGGGACTTTGCCCATACAAGGTCCCTATCAATACACCCTCCCCAGAAAGCCGACATCCCGGCGGCTCCACACTACGGCGCTTCACTCGGCCCTTGGCCGGATCGGCGATTGCCGGTCAGCCCCTCCGCAGGTAGCCCTTTCCGTTTGGTCGACAACCAGCTCTGATACCATTGATAGGTATCCAAACCCTTGGAGAGCCCATCCCCAAAAGCTAGCTGTTAGGGAGGAAGAGCCAAGAGCTTAAATACTCCATCAAACAATATATACTACCCGATGTGGGACTTTACCCATACAAAGTCCATATCATGCTTGCTATACCAAAAAAGAAAAAAAAATAAATTACGGCCAAAATTAAGCAACTTTTCCTATAACGAGACTTATAATTAGCACTGAACTTTTGCTAAATAATTTAAATATATTGACATTACTGCCTTCATTAAATATATTGTTTTGGACAGAAAAGAAGGTAGTTCTACTACTTAAGGGAAAGTACTATAAACTGTACCTTACAACTAACTGTACTTATAGGTAAATCTCAACATTTTTTATTCATACACGCACAAATGGAAAAGAATAAAATCCAAAGTACAGCATCCGCCACACCAACTGGAGCAATTCAAGATATTTCAGTCTAAACTATCTCAGAAGTAAATTTTGCATTCAACATGGAAAACACGACCTCTGTATAATGCCCAATATTATATCACGACATCATAGTTATCCCTAGATATAGTAAATTTTTTCACTAGGTAAAGATATTTCAGTCTAAACTATCTCAGAAGTAAATTTTGTATTCAACATGAAAAACACGACCTTTGTATAATGCCCAATATTAGGGGAAAGTACTATAAACTGTACCTTACAACTAACTGTACTTATAGGTAAATCTCAACATTTTTTATTCATATACGCACAAATAGAAAAGAATAAAATGAAAAGTACAGCATCCGCCACAACAACGGGAGCAATTCAAGATATTTCAGTCTTTTCTCAAAAGTAAATTTTGCATTCAACATGAAAAACACGACCTTTTTATAATGCCCAATATTACATCACGACATCATATTTATCACTAGGTAATAAAATTGCAGGTAAGGAATATCGATGACACGTAATAAAGCATAACATTCACTAAATTTCTTCTTCTTTCGTTTTTTTTTTGGGTTGTCAGATGGATCAAAAAGGACTTAGAGTAAACAAACCTTTTGGTGATCGTTCAGGAGTGAAATGGAAAGATTCTTTCCTGTTAGTATGACATTGTAATTACTTGACATGCGATTTTGAAGCTCCTCCCGGAAAAATTCAAGCTCCTTTTGATTTACAACCGAAGTGTTTCCTACAAATAATGCCAAAAAGAAAAAAATTACTTCAAAATTATTGGCAAATTAACATCATAAGCTGTTGAAACGACTATGACTTTAGCATTTCCCACCCAACCAAAATGAAAGATATAAACTACAATTTTTGGGTCATTTTGTAAAATAGAACTTACCAAACCATCGGCGGTCGGGTTGAATTCATGTACTTGGCAAGTCCTTTGATTGAAACTCATTCTTCAAGATTTTCCCTTTACGATCCCGTACGGGTCTGGTATTGTACATATTAAGTACGCGTATTCGAAGAGCTCTTTTTATCATTGCTCCTATTCGCATCAAACACCTTCAAATATTCCAAGTGCTAAGCCCCCTATATTCATATTAATAGAACATCTCAGCTACTAGGAATTAAAAACCCTTATAAATTTATATATAGTTATCAACCTAATTTATCATTAAAGTTTTTTAACTGTTTTATATATGCCACTAATTTGCATACACATGATAAGTTTAGTCCTCCCATTTGTTTTTATAGATTACTTGGATACACAAAAAAGTTGTTTGTTATGTAACATCCAAATAGCATATGTGTGTGTGTGTACATCGTCATGTCGTTACATTGAATTTAAATATACTTTCCAAAATTCTACATGCACCAATCAAGGGGAGAGATAATTATAATAATCACATGATTAATCCATTTAAATTTGACTTATCATCATTTGATAAGCCCACTCTAATACAAATATCAAAAGGTAAATTAGATAACACTCACCACACACACCTTCCACTTGATATAAGAGTAAATACAAATGAACCAAGTCATTAAATCAGCACGGGACATCCAGATATTAGTAGACTAGTGAGTGGGAGAAAATCACCTCATGATTCAGGACTATCGTTGTACAATACAGTCACCAAATAAGATTTTGTTTGGATATGCATGTACAACAGATCAGCAAGATCATCTTGGTTCAGGTTAAATATCATTTGGAGTCACATTTATGTTATTCGAATGTTTATTCTAGTTATAAATTGTTTTTATCCATGGTAGCTAGTTGGCATACCTAAAGGCAAAACACTAAATGGGTGTAGGTGGGTATTCAAGGTACAGTATGATTCTAGTAGGAATATTGATAGATTCAAGGCTAAGTTGGTTGCTAAGGGTTATAGCTAACAAGAGGGAATATATTATTGAGACTTTTTCCCCTATGATTAAAATGGTTACCAGTATAATCATACTTACTCTTGCTATAAGGGATGATTAGGGCATCTTTCAAATGAATGTATATAATGCTTTTCTCCATGGTGACTTGAAGGAAGAAGTGTACATGCAGATAACACAGAGTTTTGGGAACTTGGAAGGAAGGAAAGTCTACAAGTTGTCAAAATCACTGTATGACCTTAAGCAAGCCTCACGGCAATAGAACATCAAACTCACTACTGCATTATTAGAAGGAGGATTTGAGCAAAGTAGATATGATTATTCTTTATTTGTTAGAAAGGGGAATCTGAAATCACCTTAGTATTAGTATATGTTGATGATTTAATTATGACTGAAAACAGGCTTGACAAAGTAAATGAAGTGAAACAGTGTCTGTCCACTAAGTTTAGAATAAAAGATCTAGGAGAGCTTAAAATATTTTTTTGGGATAGATGTAGCAAGTATAGTACTTAATTAAAAAAATATACTATGGATATTATTACTGACATGGGTTTGTCTGCTGCCAAGCTTTTTATAGTTCTAATGGAGAAAAACATAATATTGAGGGCAAATCCTAAATGAGAGGTTGATGATCTATTACTATCTCAACTCGCTACATATAGGAGACTGGTAGGGAGATTGTCTTAATTGTCTATGACCAAACCTGACTTATGTTTTGTGGTGTAGGGACTTAGTCAATTCATGAATGCTCCTAGAAAGTCTCACTACAATACAGCTATAAGGGTCGTTAGATACCTCAAGCATCAACCAGGACTTAAAATACTATTGGTAGCAAAATAACCTTAGAATACTATTGGTAGCAAAACAACCTACCAAGTTGGAGTGCTTCTTCGATTCAGATTGGGAAACGTGTCCAAACACCTGTAGATCAGTAACAGGTTACTTAGTAAAGTTTGCAAGATCGCCAATATGCTAGAAGTCAAAGAAACAATTAACTATTTCAAAATCTTTATTAGAAGCTGAGTATAGAGTTTTGAGTCAGGCGGTGTCTAAAGTAGTGTAGACTTCTAGGTGGTTAAAGGATTTAGAAGTGCAGGATCTGGAACTTGTGTAGGTATTTTGTGACAGTATGTCAGCTATATACATTGCAACAAATCCGGTGTTCCATGAGCGCACAAAACATATGGAGGTTGATTGTCATTTTGTACGAGAGAAGTTGCAAGAAGATATAATTAAGCTTGAGCATGTGAAGAGAAAAGATCTTCAAGCAGATATCCTAACTAAGGCTCTTGAAAAAGAAAATAATAGTATAATTTTGTGCAAATTAAGGACTATATAGTCATAAACTTGAGGAGTAGTGTCAAACAATGTATTGTAAATGAATATTATGGTGACCTGGCATATGTGCATGGCAGGAAGCTTATAAATATGATGTGAATCTCTTATGTAATGTACAGTGAATTATTTTTTATACAGGAGAAACATTTTTCCACGCTGTGTCTTCACACTACTAATATCGCATGATAATTTCTCGACTCATGAGCTTAGAAACCATTTTCATTACTGTATGACAATCTTCACATTCGCGAAGATTCTTTGTTATTCTGATTGTGGTTGTGGGACCAGTATTAATAAGAGCAAAAGCAAGCTCCAACCTCTTGCTGTGATCCCAAAGCATCTTCTCCTTTACTTCCTCCTCAACATCATAGAGAACTGAAGAGGTGTCAGGCTTGTAACCAGCATTCTCAAGTTGCTCATTCAAGTGCTTTAATTTGGCATAAATATCTTCTGACTGTTGGTAGGATGTATCTCCAACAAAAAATTGATGAACCATCTTATCTAGCTGGATTATACTGTAACCAGGTGGTTTCCTTAATCTCTTTCTTCTCACGAGTGCCCTCACTTTTTCAACATCATTCCATTGTCTCTCGGCAGCATATATGTTGGAAAGGCAAACATAACTGCTTACTCCTTTTGGATTCATTTCAAAAAGCTTTTGAGATTTCTGCTAACTTCACATTGTGGTATAATCTGCAAGCAGACAGGAGTGAATTCCATAGATCATAATTAGGTTTCACTTTCATATCATTTATAACTGCATATGCTTCATCTAGGTTCCCTGCTCTCCCTAGAAGATCCACTAAACACGAATAATGAGTTGCTTCAGGTTCTACATTGTACTCTCTCATCATTCTAGAAATCACTTTACCTTTATCCACTAATCCAGAATGACTACATGCTGATAAAACTGAAGTAAACACACCTTCAACTGGAATAATATTGTTTCCCAGCATTTCATAAAAAATTGAGATGGCCTCTTTTCCCCTCCCATTAATCCCATATCCTGTAACCATAGCAGTCCAAGAAGCCAAATTTCTTTCTGGCATATCATCAAATGCACAATGTGCGCTAGGCAAACTTCCATATTTAGTGTACATGTCAATAAGAGCAGTACTGAATGCGGTATTTGTAGCAAAACCATTTTTAACAATATATGAGTGAATCCCGAGATTTAAGTACAAGCGCCAAGCATAGAAATAAAAGTTGATTCATCAGGAACTTCATCTTCCATAATCATTTGACAAAAAGGTTTCAAGGTTTCAAAAGCAGCTCCGTGCCGTTCATAACCTGAAATCAAAGAATTCCATGATACAGGATCCTTCATTTGTAATTCAAATAATTTCCTTGCATAAGATATTGTATCAGAATTTCAGTACATGTCAATGAGGGAATTCATTAGAAACTGGTTGCATAGTTTACCACTATTTCAAACAACAAGACCATGAATAGCCTTTCCCACTTTTATATTCATTAGATCATCACAACCACAAAGGAGAGGAAGTAAAGTTGTTTCATCTCCACAAAATCCAGCATTTTTTATGTGATCAAGCGTTATAAAAGCATCTCTTGCTTTTCCATTCTTCACATAACCCGATATCATAGTATTCCAAGATGTTAAATCCCTTACAGGCATATTATCAAACAGCATTCTTGCTGTTACCATATACCCAAATTTGAAATACATTGAAAGTAGAGAATTGCCTACATAAATATCAGACGCCAAGCCTGTAATCAATACCAACGCATGAACTTCTATGCCGGTTTCATTGAGCAATAGATCACCACACGCTTTGAGAACATATGGGTAGGTAAAATTATCTGGCTTTTGTCCAACACTGAACATTTGACGATACAGAACAAGAGACCTCAAGGAATTCCCGTTACAAGAATAACCTCTAATCATGGAATTCCATAAAAAAGAACTCTTAAAGACAATTTGATCGAATATTACCTGAGCTTCAGCCATGCAACCACAACTAGCATAGCAGGCAGCGAGCTTGGTATTCAGATAGGTGGTGTACCAGAGTACCGCAAGTGATAATGTGGGCATGAAGTTGCAGGCACTTTGTGTAGGATTTGGTATTGGTGAGCGACTGCAACATGGTTCCGCATTGTAAAGAGGTAAGTGGGCAGATAAGACCTTGTTCCGGCAAGTGAGTGACGGTGGTGTATGAAGATTTGAGAAGAAGGGCTTCATTGCTACAGTATGAGAGAGAACGTGCCATTCATGGAGAAGCACAGCGCCAGCGCAGCGACAAAACATATTACTAGAGCGTAGGACAATGGTAACCGGAGAGTTCAGTTTGTATGCCTTCCACCAGCGTGAAACGCAGAAAGAACAGTGAGAAAGGGGCAATTAAAATAAAATTAAAATTACCAACAACAAACACTGTTGATGGTTGAGTAATTAACATGGTGTATTAGTTTAAACTAGACCGTTGGTATAAAAAAATTATTTGAAGTGGTAAAATATCTCTATATTTTAAAATAATTAATTTATAGCTTCAGAATGTCAATATCCTTTGGGCACTCCAAAAACAAATTAAAATTAAAAAAATGAAGAACATATTTTAAAAGAGAAATAAAATACTTCGATACTTCATATCCTTTTAATTCTATCTTACTAAACTATAATAAATTAATATATTATAATGTTAGTTAGTCAATAACTCATCTAAAATAATCCATATTTTATTTTATTTTTTATAAAAAAACCTCTTAATTTAGTTCAGATTAATTTTTATTTTTTAAATTAAAATATTTATTGTTCTTAAAAATTTAATTGTGAATGTTTTTTGCTAAGTCATCTGTTGAATTTTTTTTATTTTTTGATCTTAAATATAATATTTATTTTTATTATAAATTATATTATAAATTAGATTTTATATTTAAAATTAAATTAATATTTTAATTAGATAAAATTTAAATAATTATATAATATTTTTAGATGAGGTAAATATTTATAGGAGCATGATGGTGGTCGGTCATAAAGGAAGAACAAGAAACTAAACTAGCTGAAAGACATGTAGCTTTATCATATCCCACAATTCTATCAATAGAAGTTAATCTGAATAATAAGTGATTTGATATCGTTTAAATAAGATATTGAGTTTGAATTTTGATATATATAAAAAATTTCTGTTAAAAAATTCACTTATTATAATTAGATATATGATATGAGTTAAATTAAAATATAATTAAAATAAAATTTTAATAAATTAAGCGTACAAATAAAAAAAAATATCCCACAATTCTCACACAATATGCGTCAGCGATTCTCACACAGCGGAGGAAGGAACGGTAACAGAGGGTTTGAGGCGGAGCTAGGAATGCGAGCCATTTGCATCCCAAGATAAAGTTTCTAATTTTGATTTTTGACTGTATATAAAATAAATAAATAAAAATTACAGTTAAGGCTGTGCATAAAACCCATAACCTGTTATATTTTATCCAACCAGCACTAAAAATATCCTGTTCAGCCTAATAAATATAGGGTAGGATTAGATACCAGGCTGCAAAATATAACCTATGTATTTTTTAGGCTGTGCACTGGGCATAAAGGCTACCTTACCCTACCTTACCCATAAATACCATTTTTTTTATTTTTTCTCTATTTTAGAAGGGAGAATATGATAGTTACTGGTAACTATAAGGTAATTTTAGAAATATAAGTAGTTAAGTAGATAAGTTGTCTCTTTTAATATTTATAATTATACTAATTTTTTCTTCTTTTTTTTAACTTTGTTAATTATCATATGATTACATTACAAATTATAATTATTTATTTTATTCTTTTAGATAATTTATTTTTATCAATATTTGAGAGATTGATACAAAGTTATAATTACAAACTATTTAGATTTCAACATTTATTTTTTATATGCAATATATCTCAAGATTTTAATTATTATCTTTATTCTCTTATTTTTAGTGGATTATAGATATTATTTAATTCTTTAGGATACATGAATATGGTATTATTTTATACGTTCATAATTACAAATTTTTTTCATAATATGAGTATGACATTACGATTTTGGTATATCCAGTCTGTTCATGTTTAACCCACTTATTCTCAACCTAAAATTATTAAAACTTTTATAAAATATACTCAGATATTGAGTTATAAAATATAATTTATAAATACTCTACATATGCACACACTTAATTACAGCATTCTAGCACATAGGGCCTAAAAGGTTTTTTTGGGAGCGGAATGTTGGAGATCAAGACAAAATTATTCATGAGCTTTTACTGAACAGCTTAACAAATATTTTAAATTAAATGAGCTTTTACTTACATGGTAACTGCCCTTATAGAATATCTAACCAGCTAGGTAGTCCCCAAGCGTCAATGGTAACTATCACAAATACACAGGAGTAGATCCTCTCAGAAACATATTTTCTAAGCATCCATCAGTATCTCTGATCCAAATGATCTAAATGCTCACAGTGCATCGATCTCAAACCTTCATCTTCTCTCTCTTCTTCCGTCTCTCACCTGCTTCTCTCACCTCAACCTTCCATACACCATCCTCTTGGGAGCAAATCGTCAAGTAGGGCCGGCGACAATCTCCTTGAGAAATTTGATCTCCTCATCAGCTGGCTCTTGGGATCTTTCTTCATCTTCCTCGCTGTATTGCCTTCTTTGGATTTTACATTTTGTAGGTAACCGCGAAACTTGACCCTTTTTTATCTGCTCGTCTGTCTGTTTCTTTGTTGGTGAGCTAAATTTTTCACATGTTTTAATTTAATTTAAAAATTCCGTGTTTTGCTTAGCTCCTTCAAGCTTAAATTCCTTAGTAAATGGATTTTTTGTGAGCAAATAATGTGAATTGTGTGTATCCCTAATTGAATCCAGTTCAATTCCTCAACTTTCAATTTGGACTTCATTCGTTTGGTTTTTTTTTTTTTTCCTTTTTACCCTTTCAAGTCAACAGTAGTAGATATGATTTCACTTCGTTAAGCTTAGCGGAGATTGGGAGGCATTGATTAATTTTTTTTTTACCACATCAAAAAGTTTAATTTCTTTTTCTTATATATACTTATACCCCTCGTTATTACAATGCACTTTGTTACAAATTAAAGCACGCTCATTTAGCAATCCAAGCTGAGATTAATGACATTTGGTGGCTTCTTGAACTTCATGAACCAAGCGTGAATCAGTGGAAAACAGTTGGGGAAGGTCAAATCATGCAGTTTTCAACAGAGGAAGGAGACAAGCTTATTTTGGTTCTCAAGCACTCATCCCTCCCCTTGTCTCATGTTGCATATATTCTCATGATTGGGAACTCAAAAATAGCAAGAGGAGGATGAGAATGTTAAGCAGTGAGAAACAGAGGAAGAACAATCAGCCAAGGCCTGGATAGTGAAGGTATCAGGCATGGATCTATACCTCTTTTAAAGATGTCAAAATGAACGGCAAAGATTTATTTGAAATGAAGGTTCATATATTATACAATAGCCTGTTGATGTGGTACAATTTGAGCCATTCATTTATCGGGACGGACAAGATCGCAAGACACTAAGGGATGCTGAGAAAATATGCTTCCGAGAGGATCTTCTCCCCAAACACAAAGCCAAGGAAACAAGTAGATTTTGATCCACTTCTTTTTCTTTCTGTAAATGTGATGCAATTAAATATAAAAAATATTTTATATATTTATCAATTTTTTTTAGATTACTCATATTAATAATTCCTTAACAATAATCAAGTAAGAGGGAGAATATGAGAGTTAAATAAGATAATTAAAGTGTTTTAGAAAAAAATATTATATTAACTAAGTTAATTAACTTTCTTAATATAATCAAATTAGTTAAATATATCATATATTAAAGATTAAAAAAATATAAAATTATAATAGATTAGTGTGGAATGTAATGTTTATAAGATAAGAATTGTCAATAGAAATAAGATAAAATAGGCATCAAGATGCTGTGTATTTATAAGTAGAATGATACAAGGTCATTTCACTAGACATTCAATAAATGGCCCCATGTGAATGAAAGGCCACCCTGCAAAAGTTTAGTTCTATTATGAAGCCAACATATCAGCAAATGCTTATAGATAGTTTCATTTCTTTACTGCCTGTTTGGTACACGGAAGATTATTGATCAACGGAAAAGGAGACTCTGTTTCATTTCTTTACTGCCTGTTTGGTACACGGAAGATTATTGATCAACGGAAAAGGAGACTCTGAATTTTTCCATCTGTGATTGGCACTTTTGGTAGCAGAAAAAAAAGTACTTTTAATTTTCCCATGAAAATATGCTTTCCTTTATGTGGGCATGGGAAGATGACTTCCTTCACATATTTGGTGGGAAAACATTTTCCACCCTAGAAAAAAACCAAATTATCTGAACTTAAATTTATTTTTAATAAGGCTTAAACATATTAGATGGGGAGGAATATTTGATCAGATAATTATTTTGGTTTGAAATAATAAAAGGGAAAATTAGAAGAAGAAAAAAGGATCTAGTGAAGTGATATCTATTGAAAAAGATCTTAAAAATTCAAATTATTTAGGATAAGCAATCATCAAAATAAAAATTTAAAAATACTATATCGCCAATAATCAAATACCCAACATTCTCTCTCACCATATCTTCTAATTTTCTCATTATTTAATGAAATAATCAAGTTTTATTCAAATTAATTCAAACAAATTTTAATTTTGAAGTCATAATTAATTTAGTTAATTAAATAACATTAGTATTTAACACTAATTAATTTATTTTTCATATTTTTTAATTAAAAACTCTTTCTTTTACAAGTCATAAAATTCAACCGTTACTTTTATTTATTAATTTCATACTCATATTTTATTTCAGATCAAACACACTCATATTTTAATAAACGCTACTAATAAAACTATAATAAAATAGTACTCTTTAAATATTAAAATACTCTAAATAGTTATATATTATATTTATTCGCTAGTTAAACCTATAGACAACTTATCTTGGCTACATATATAGCCCTTAACTGCTCCTTGTGATGGTGTAACAACCATCTCAACCAATAGAATTTAATTCTCTTTGTTAATACACTTACAAATTTTAAAAATATAAAATAAATAATATATAATTTATCAAGATAAGGAAACAATTTTTGTACAAAAATAATTTAGGTTGAATTCATCATCCTCTTTTTATACACGTTTGAATTCAACATTTAATATAACAGCACTTAATATATTAATGTGGCGTAGTACGTATATTGGTAGTGTATATTTTGTTGTTCTTGATATAATTATTTATATTTAAATTACTTTTTGTAAAAAATTGTAGTTTTACTATTAACTAAGAGAATTCAATTTAATTATAACTATTCGGATTATACTGGTCTGAAATAAAATAAAAATATGAAATAAATAAAAAAAATACGGTTGAACTTTATGGCATTGATAGAATCATTATTTAAAAAACTTAAAAAATATTAATTAAAATATAGTGAAAAAATAAATTAGTTAGTGTTGGTAGCGAATTCTATTCTGGCTCTTCTTCTCTTTGCATGGACCTTTTTAACCCTTCTTCCCCTTTGAATTTTTTCTGCTACTGCTATTAATTTTCTAGACCTTACTTTCTGTTCGATGATTGAGACCTTTGTATCAGATATATTTTTATAGGTATATCTGTTATATTTTCGATTGAAGCGTTGCAGATTAATATCATTATCAATTGTTTTCTAAAGTTTAATTGTTAAAATTAAGGGTGATCATTACAGTTATCAACACTTTCTAATTTAAGGGGGACTATTGATATATGGTTTAGTTGATAAAAATGTGAGACATATGACCTATTTTCATTTTTAGTTTTTACATATTTTACTTTTTTCCACACATTTTTGTAAGATGTAAACACTAAATAGCATAAAAATCATAAAATTCTTAAAAAAATCTTTAAATTAATATTTACCCATTATATAAGAGAAAATAAGTATCTAGTTATATTAAAAATCATGGTCGCTAATTGAGCTACAGATAGAGCTGGTAAAACGGGCTCAGCCCGTTTTAGAAGAAAACGGGGCGGGCTCGGGTTGGTTAAAAACCAGCCCGTTTAGTAACGGGCTGCACAGCCCGCCCCGCTTAGCCCGATAAAAAAAACGGGCCAGCCCGTTTTTAAACGGGCTGGCCCGTTTTTTTTTTTTTAATTTAATATATTTTTTTTAAATCGATGGCAAAGCGTGAAGCGTCTCACGCACGGACGCACGGTCTCAGTCTCTCACTCTCTCAGACTCTCGCTCTCTCGACTGTCAGTCTCTCAACAAAGCGTCGTGTGCCCTAGCTCGCCGCTCACCGCTCACCGCTCGCCGCTCGCCTCTGGCCGCTCGCCGCTCGCCTGTCGCCTCTCGCCACTGGTCGATCGCTTCTCGCCGCTCGCCTGTCGCCTTTCGCCTCTCGCCACTGGTCGATCGCTTCTCGCCGCTGGCCTGTCGCCTTTCGCCTCTCGCCACTGGTTGATCGCTTCTCGCCGCTCGCCGCTTCAAGTTCATTGCTTTACTGCTTCAATCTTCTCTATTTCTTCCATATTCACTTCTTCTCAGTGGCTAACTCAGTAATGGCTTTCACCAGTCCAGTCGTCGCTGAGTCACCGTGTCTCTCAGTTTGTCTCTCAGTCTGTCTCTCGTCTGTCACTTACAGCTTCATTGCTTAACTCGCGGCCTGTCTCTCGGTCACTCCAGCCTCACACTCTGCTTTCGCCAGTGCAGTCATCGCCGTCTCGTCGCTAGTCCCAGTCCCCGCGTTATTGCCTCATCTGCTGAATCGACTCCGCGAAGGTTTGAAATTACATATGCTCTCTATATTTTTGTTTTCTTTTTGGTGAATTTGATGTTTGAACAACTGAACTACTTGATGCAATGATGCTTTGTTTGGAATATTGGATATTTTTGTATTATGATTTATGAATGCCTGGACGCTGGAGTTACAGGAACAGGCCCTGCTCAGTTACAAGGAACTGACTACTGAGGCTGGAGTTACAGATTGGCATTAATATAGATTGCCCTGTCTCAATTCCATATCATAACTATGGAAATAGATTTAATATAGGAGTTAATTCAGAAAAATCTCATGCGATCATAAGGTTTTTGAAGAATGATCATAATTTCCATCTAACCTATCATAAATGATTTTAGAATTCGTTATTGCCTTTCCATCGTCTTGTTCAAATTTATTGTCCTTTATTTACCAGAATTTCAATGTTCCCAACATCAAAGTTTATTTTGTTTTTAAAAAGCTATATATTTTCTTCTGGATGCTCTTCAGAGTACAATTTATTTAACCTCTAGCTATTTATATTTAACATTCTTTGGTTCCTTTCGTGTTCTTTTCTTTTTAATTGTTCATAGTAATGCTTGTTTCCATGTTTAGCATAGCAGACTTATATCAAATTTGTAAGTTCTAACTTAGATGTATATATTAGAACTCATACCTTTTAAGTTCTTGTGAATTAATGTTACAGATTGAAGTTAAGATGGACTCGGGTAATATTGACGAGCATAAAAGAAAGAGTGCTAATGATGCAACTAGTATGGAAGTGGAAAACCAATCAGGACAAGCTGAACCCTCTATTTCTGTTGAAGGCAATGTAAGTAAAAAAGCAAAGAGAAATACCTCTGATGTTTGGAACTACTTTACTAAAATAGGTAAAGTAGATGGAAAAGAAAAGGCTGAATGTAAAGGGTGTAAAAAATCATATTTTGTTGGAGGTAAGGATTATGGGACTTCACATCTTCGACGTCATATAAATATTTGTGCAGCAATCCCTAAATATAAAGATGTGGGTGCCATGATATTAGACCATGCGGGAAATGTTAGAGTTAGAAAACTTGATCAGAACAAAGTTCGGGATTTGCTAGCTTATTGTATCATCAGACATGATGTTCCATATTCTTTTGTTGAGTGGGAGGCAGTTAGAGATTTGTGTTCATATTTAAATCCTGACTATAGGCCAATTACTAGAAAAACTGTTACGGTTGATGTTATGAATTTCTATCTTAAAGCAAAAGAGAATTTAAAAAATCAGTTAGCGAGGAGTCCTGGTAGAGTATGTTTAACTGCAGATTGTTGGACTTCTTTGGCTACTGAAGGATATCTTTGTTTGACTGCACACTTTATTGATGAGAAATGGAATCTCAATAGCAAGATACTAGCATTTGCTAGGATGAAGCCTCCACACTCTGGTATTGAATTGTCAAATAAGGCACATGATATCATTACAGACTGGGGCATTGAAGGAAAAATATTTTCTATTACATTGGATAATGCTTCAGCAAACGACAATATGCAAAATTTGCTGAGAGATAGATTGAATTTATGTAATGGTTTGATATGTAATGGAGAGTTCTTCCATGTGAGATGTTGTGCCCATATCTTAAATCTTATAGTGCAGGAGGGGTTGACAGTAGCGAGTTCAGCTGTGCAAAAGATTAGGAGCAGTATTACATACGTGAAACACTCAGATTCGAGGTTGACAAACTTTAGGAAGTGTGTTCAACAGGTTGGAGGAATTGATAGTTCAATGGGGTTGAGATTAGATGTCCCCACTAGATGGAATTCGACACATTCAATGCTCCAAAGTGCAATCAAATATCGTCGTGCTTTTGTAAACTTATCTTTACATGACAGCAATTATAGACATTGCCCATCACCTGAAGAGTGGACTAGAGCAGAAGTGATGTGTGCATTCTTGAAGCCATTTGCAGTTATTACAAATCTAATTTCTGGGTCATCTTATCCGACTGCTAACATGTATTTTATGCAAATCTCCAAAATTGAGACACTACTAAAACAACATGTGGAAAGTGATGATCTTTTGATCCAAGATATGGCTGAGAGGATGCTTCGCAAGTTTGATAAATACTGGGGTGATTGTAGTGTCATTCTTGCATTAGCAAATATTCTTGACCCACGGATGAAATTTGATGTTGTAAAGTTTTCTAATGTAAAACTTGATCCTATAAATTATGAAGAGAAGATTGAACACATTAAGAGAAAGTTATACTATGTGTTCAATGAATATAAAAGTTTAGGATCATCTTCATCATCTTTAGTTCCTTTTGTCAGAGGCGAATCAAGCTCTAATGTCAATATGACACCAACAATGTCTTTCCCACAAAGTGGTATTGAGTCCTCTACATATGATGAAAACAACTATTTAGATGCTTTTGAAGTAAGTTTGAAATATTTATTTATTCTTGGTTCTTAATTTATATAATTATCATGTTATCGATGTTAACATTTAATTTATATGATGCAGGATTTTTTTGAAGCGAAGAATAAAGATATTGAGGTGCTTGAAAAGTCTGAACTAGACTTTTATTTGGAAGAAGCAACACTTGATCCTAGATTATCTGTCAAATTTAATTTGTTAAGTTACTGGATGACTAATGCTGCTCGGTTTCCTTATCTTTCAAAGATGGCATGTGACATACTATCTATTCCAATCACTACCGTTGCAAGTGAATCCGCTTTTAGTATTGGTTCACGAGTTCTTACAAAGTACCGGAGTTGTCTTCTTCCAGAGAATGTTGAAGCTATTATTTGCGCTCGCAATTGGATGCTGGGTTATTCATGGGGTGACAATTTAATTACATATTTTTTCCATTTTTTATTTTTTATTTATATATTAATTCTTTTTTAAAATATTGTGTCGTGTGTTATGTGACAGATGAGACAAAGGAAGAGGAAGCTGCTTATTGTAGTGCTGATGATACTGTTACAGTTTCAGATAATGCTTCAAATAATACTCCAAACATTGTGGAATAGCAAAGACGGTTATTGTTCTATTTGTCTTGATATTTGAATGATTTTGTGATGAATTAATATTATGTTATTAACACTAATTTATGTTGTTATGGATTATTGTAAATTTGTAATTGTAGTATTTGATTTTTTTTTTAATAAATATTGGCGGGCTGGCGGGCTGGCCCGCCACCTTAAAGGGGCGGGCGCCAGCCCGTTTTTATGCGGGCCGCAAGGCCCGCCCCGTTTAGCCCGCGGGCTGCGACAGGCTGACCCGCAACCCGCGGGCTGGCCCGTATTACCAGTAGTAGCTACAGACACGCTTTTTTTTCCCAGCTGTAAACTTCTGAATTTGCATGTGCTGATAAAGACAATTCTCAGGATCTGCCAAGCGGACATAACACAACAAACGCTAAATGAAAACTTAATTGTACCCCAAAAAAACGAAGGATAAGGGTCATCTTTAGAAGTTGCTACTAAAGAGATATAGGCACCTGAAATTTTTTAGAGCAAAGTTGTGGCGGTAAAATTGGACAATGTTACCTTAACAAATCTAAATAGTCAACTGTTAGTTAACCAATTATCCTGAGTTAATTTTGACACATAAGATATTATGTCATATAGAATATTATATATCACGCATAATGCCACATCATCATCAGTATCCAAAAAAACCAATCTGAAAATCATCCACATCCATTCACATGGGTGTCCATAAACAATCAACAAAAACAAAAGCAAACCAGATCAAACCAGAAAATCAAAATCAAAGATGAGCAAATATAGAAACCCTCAAGTCTAGAAAGAAAAAAAACAACACTCTACCCTTTCATCATCATCGGTGTCCATGGATTGCAAATCAAAGAAAATGGATTGAAGAAATCCCTCAAATTCCCAACCCTAAATTATCAATCACGCCAAGGGACACGCCACACACAAGCGCTCAATTGCACAACACAGATCATAAAACGACATTTAGAAATTGTGATTCCAATTAAGAATAAAACGTGCACAAGAAAATGGATGGAATCATATTGAACAAGAAAAGAGACAAACAAGTAAAATCAAAAAAATAAAAAAAAATTGTTAAAATTAGAGTCAAACCCTTATTTCTTTTCAAAGTCTAGCGCAAGAGAACCCAATAGAACTCCCAACCATTTACCAAGGTCACAAAATACTACTCCCTCGTATCCAAAATTAACTTTTTTAATAGAGACTAAAGAAGTTAGATAAATCAGTTAATTATAATCAAATATAACCTCTCAAAATGAATTCATATTATATACTTCTTAATCTACTTAAATTAGTAAATTAGATCTCATATTAGTTATTTTCTTAATCTATCCAAAAAAATTAACCAACTTTTATAGTTAAGACTAATGATGCTTGCCATTTAAATTGCAAACAAAAAATATGCAATACTTTCTCTAGTTGTCCTACAATCAAGGTCTTATATTTATGATTTGGGAATACAACAAAACAACAAAAACTAACAAGACTCAACCAATTCTTTGTACTTTGAATGTCATTTGCACGCCAAAAAGCTTCACAATCAAAAAAACAGAAAGCAAGTTCATTTCTTGTTGAAAAAATAGCATCTAGGGAACAACTACCTCCTATTGATATTTTCACCACCTATAGTGTTAGTCATGTGCTTCAAAGTTCACAAAGTCTAAGATGAGCCAACTGTTTGACTTATAGTTAGTAAGGCTTCCTATAAATTAATATATATATAGAGAGAGAGAGGGAGGGAGGGAGGGAGTGCGTGTGTGCGAGTGAGAGGGAAAGAGACATTAAATTTAGAATTGGCTAAATCCTATAAAACTCACTAATTGCAACCACTACAAGTGAAAAGCAGTAATAGTTGAGGAGCGGAAACTACATATCATTTTTTTCTATTACAAGGGTAAGTAAGCACTAGCAATTTAAAGTTATAAGCGGGATCAAATCTATAACTTATCACTTATAGGGCAACTTCCATGTCGCTATACCAAAAGGGCATTGGCACTGCATATTAATTATGAAAGCTATGCTTATATGGAGGAAAAGTGAGGGAAAAATAGTAGGAAGGGAATATTAGGAAGAAAATTTTCCTAAAATGGTAAAAAAATTTACTATTTTTAGGAGTTCTCCCTCCTAGTATTCTTTCCTTTCTAATTTTCTTCCCATCCAAACATAGGGTAAGTGCTATTATGTAGAGAAAACACACGCTAAGCTTCAAAATACCAGGCGACATGAGAGTAAAAGCTTGAAATGAAAAATGAGACTTGCTGCTTCTAAAGGAGAAAAAAAACAATAAGCATCAGATGAAAAAGAATAAGCTACCAGCTAAAAGATTTGCAAAATTTCAATAGAATTGACCTGAGTACTACCTATGTCCTTTAATTGCTAATATATATGTCTATCTATATTATATAAAGTCTATAGATATGCCCACTAGTTATAGGTTACAAACAATGTGACTCACTTCAAACTCCATGCAAAGCATGAACAACTAATAGTCTAGTTTCTTTCAAGACTTCAACCTACTCTAATTTCATGAATGCATGGTAGCATTCTCGAAGGATCTCTTTAATTGTTCATCAAGTATCATATCCCAAGAATCACAAGCACTGACATGAATATAAGATATGAAATGCCAAAGTATGGTCACCATGCAATTCCGTATTGGGTCAAGTATGATAAAAGTTTCGAACAAGTATTCGGTGTGATACAGCTTCCTTTTCTAGGCATCAACGCTGCAAAGATAGTATCTTTACAAAGCACAGAAAAACAAGTAGATAATGATACTTAAAAATTACACCAAATAAAACACTAATTTGAAGAAGGCCACTATCCCAAGAAAAGTCAAGGTCTCATGACTCAAAAAACACTCTTACAATTCCCACTTAAAAAGGTCTTCAAATCAACAGCAAGATTTAAACTCATACCCTAGTAAGACATTTGCTGGATACTTGCAAACTAAACCAACCTTGTTGGCAATAATCATTTTTCTAACTAGAAGCATGTTGAGGCTCAAGATGAAAGCAATGGATATTATTCCTTATCAGCTGCAATATTTTTCTTTTTACATGAATAATGGATTGGGGAGAGGATTATCCCAAATTCAGGATCTCCTCTTTAGGTGAGTGTAAATATCATGACTACATTAGACTATAATATTCAGAGAGACTCCTCAATTACTTTCCCTTCCTCATGAATAAAATGGAAAATCATAAAGTTGAAGAGTTTTACAGTTCCAGAAGAAGCTACAAGCAGCCATATGAAAATGGCAAAAAAAAAGAACAATATTCTAAACTTATTGGGTCAAAAACTGTGACAAAGATGAAGTTCCTTTTCCCATGCCACCAGAAGTAGCAACACCAAGGCAGCTCTAAGTAGAAGTCCAAAAAGAATATAGAAAATTCATATATATGACCTTTTGGTACAGAGGCACCGAAGAGAGAGAGTAAGGGATATTGAGAGAGAAACAAGTGATTCTTTATTCACACTGAACTCAAGGGGTACAGGCAAGGGTATTTATCCCTCTAACTCGTGGTTAACCCGCTTAACTTCCTAACAGAACTATCTACACCGTTCATCTGACCACTGACTAAGCCACGTGCGCCCTGCTATACTATTCTTTAATGGTGCTAGATGCCCTTAACATATAACTTCGTTGTTAAAATTGCACCTTTGCCCCTATTATTTACTATGCCACATATCAACCTTCAAAACTAAGGGAAAAATAGAAATTACCACCGAATACACACATGAATACAGACAATCACATTCTGCATTATATGATAGAAATTGATTAACAGCCAATTCAGTTAGATATAAAATGAACCACAAAAAACTGAAATGAATATTTGGATAACAAAAAAAATGTGATGCATATTTCTCATTTACTCCTCTTTCATTACATATTTATGAGGTTCAGGGGGCTTAAATGTAGATATCAAAGTAAAAGGCAAACAAGTGACCAAGATCAAACGGGGTAAGGACAACATAAGAACAAAAATTTACATCCACACTTCTACACCAAAGTAAAATATGTTTCAGGTGACACATAGCATCTCACAAAACTCTAATTCCAAATCCAAGCTCTACACTCTCCCCTGGCATTACTCTTCACAAAATAAAAAGGACAATTTAGACTAGTAAATGTTTACCCAGATGATAAATATTAAGCACAATCAAAATAGCAAGCCAGTCCACAAACAAAATGATCATGATCAAAATTATAGAAAAGCTTTGTATTATGGATTGAATGAATGATGACAAAAGCATCTTCTTACTCCTCAATTAACTTCAATCTACTGATGATTTTCCCTCAATCACTGAGCGGTTTGATCTTGAACCTGTACAGAAGCCTCTTCTTTTTCAATGTGGAATTGTCAATGGTAAGCAATATCTTGCCCAGTTCACCAACTTTAAAGCTATTGGAAACCACTGGCTCATCAGTTGGGGACATCTTTGTGGCCTTCTGTATTATAACTGTATATCCATCTTTTGCATCAGGTTTGAATTCCGCACTAGAGCTGACCTCCCAGCCCACGACTCGCAGCTCCCACACAACAATGCATTTCTGCAAATCATTCATCTCCAATACCACATTATAGAATACAAGGAAAAAGTAGAAAGAAAGAATCCTAATATACAAATGGACCATTGTCACCCCACCTCATAAATAATGATTTCCACAGTTTGCTTCGTGGTTGGTTTTATAGGTATCTCCGTAACTGGATCAGACATGCTGAATTCTGGGTTGCAGTCACATAAATCAACACTTAGGCCACCATATTGAATAGGCACTTGCTCAGGAGAAATATACCTATTTTACCAATCGAAATGTAAGGTCCAAATTCAAGAAACCAAAACAAAGAGAGATATCATGTTTTCATTCACTAACTTGAAAAGTGCTTCAGCGGACTTTGAGGGGCCTGCAAAAACAAATTTGCTTTTGGTCCTCTGGGTCAAGAATGGACTGAGCATAGTATAGAATGCAAGATACCACCATGGCACATTGATAAAAACCTATAAAATTGGAAAAAAGAAAGACATCGGTATTTTTATCATAGTATAGCATAACTGACATCATGATAATCTGGCAATCCAAAATGTGCATAGTAACCTGTTTGGCTACAAACTCGGGATAATTGTCCTGAAGCAATTGCAAAGCTTGTTTGGTGGCAATTCGAAGCTCCCGCTTGCCAGGCCCAGGAGAATTTTTAAGGTCGTTAACTTGGAAAATAGTATTGACGCCAGCAGGAGTAAAATCAAGCTTCCTAATACTCCTCTCCAAAAATTGTATCCGCCATCGGAGGAACTTGTATCGTTTCTCTTCATCTGAGAATGTCTTCTGGTACAACTCCTTGTTCTGAAATTCTCCATAGACATTATAACAAACGGGATGCCCTTCTCTATCATAACCGTGCATGAACACCACTTTGTCCAGATCATCTCCTAGATCTTCATTCACAAGTGCATCAATGTTGAACTCTTTCCTCCAGCTGATTGTGTTCTTAATCATAACAAACGCATCCTTCACTTTGAAATCTCGGGCTCTAAGAAACTTGAGCAGAATCACATCACTCCTCTCATCCTTGAGCAGAGGAACTCCCCATATGAAAACAGATTCCTCGGATGTTTCTTTTGCTACTTCCTTCACTGGGTTCTCTTCAATTTTGGTTTCAGGCGGTGGATGTACCTCCGTGCTGGCAGCTGATTCCGAAGTGGCTCCTTCAACTTTTGCAGCTTCCTTAGCTGCTGGGGTGGTTTCAGTGGGCACCGGCGTCGTTTTGATTGATCCCGAAGAAGTGAACTGATGAGTGTCTAGTGCCTCTCGAACCAGCTTCTTCAACTCTTCCAGAGCATTTCTCTGAGAATCCGAGAGATCAGCAACTAAGTTGCTCTCTTCCTTGAACGAGACCAGATTCTGAGGCAGCTTATTTGATCTCTCGTCCTGAGCCACAACAGCCTCTTTAGCGTCTGAACTTTTAGCTTTTACATCGCTGTCTTCAGTGGTTGGCGACGGCGACGGCGACGGCTCTACCACCGAAGTAGCTTCTGCAGCCAGTGATTCCGACGGCGGCGGTGGAGGAGGCAGGTCTGTGTTTTCAGTATTAACCACCGCCGAGTCGGAAACTACAGCTGAAGCGGATGCTACAGTGAGTGAATCAGACTCCGTCGCAACCGTCGGCGGCACTAATTCCTTCTTCTCAGAGACAGAAAGGGTTGGATTTGAATCCTCATCGGCCATGGTAAAAGAAAGAGCAAGAGAAAGAGACAAGCCTTTCTACTAGCAAGGAAGACGGAGCAAGAAAGAGTGAAGAGAGGAACGTTTTGCTTTTGCCTGATAAAAGAAAAGGGACAAAACAGCGAAACAGAAAAGCATCTAAAGAAGCATGCAAGAATTGCGTTGAGTGCTAAGCAAATAATAAAACGACCGCTTCACGGCCCAAGAAATAACATAGGGACAATATATTGCTTCTCCAAATGCATTTGGCGTTGTGTCCGAAAACAAAAGAAAATCCATTTAAAAATTTAATTATAAAAATTACTACATAAGGCAAAAATCCCCTTTTGATATTCTAACTTTATATAAATTTGGGAAAATCCCTTGAAAGAAAGTCAAAAATTTGATAAATTGAAACTTTAAATATAGCAAATATTAGATAAATGTTAAGATCTAAATTAAAATTTTAAAATTAAGAAAAAATGGCTAAAATACTCCTTATTTAATTTTTTTTTTTAAAAAAGTCAATCAATCTTTATCCGAGATCACCCTTCACCAACTCACTGGTAGCCAGTAGGGGGCTATGGAGTTGGTAGCTGGCGAATGGTGGTCTTTAGTGAGAGTTTGTTGACTTATTTTTAATAAAATAAGAAATATTTTAATTATCTGACTTTAAATTTTAAAATCTCAATTTATGTCCTAATATTTCTATGATATTTATAATATTTAAAATTTATTAATTTCTAGAGTCATTTTTAAGAATTTTCTCTATAAATTTTTAGTTTAATCTTTTAGTTTTATAAATTATTTTTTCAATCGCCTAACTGTAACTCTATTAATCTAAAATAATAATTATTATATTAATTATTATTATTTTAAAAATTAAAATTAATATACTAATATATTGAATATTTTGTTAATATTTAAAATTTTAGTACCAATACAATAATGTGAGAATTAAAAGATAAAAAAACACTTTATAAAATTAAAGAATAGAAAAGGGAGCCTTATGGGAAATTAAAGCACAGAATGTACAATTTTTTCTTTTGATTAATTATGAAAAAATTATATTTATGTAATTAATACAACGCTGCCTCGATATTCTTTTTTTTTTAATTTAATTTATATTAAAAATTACTTTTATTTATTAAATGTAACATTTTGTAAAAACATTGCCAATATGTTACAATTCCTTTTAAAAATAAATAAAATTATTAAAATTTGATAGTTAAAAATTATTTTTATAATTTCTATGGACAAATATATTTATATAATTTTAAAATTTTAAAAAATTGTATCACATTATTACTTTTGAATATTATATGTTTTAATCACATTTTGAAATAAATAAACATAACATAAGTGTGTCTGTTGCTTAATGGACTATAAAACCAAAACGCTAACATTTAAGAATATGAGTAAGAGTTCAGAAAATAGCTTATAAAAAAATAATTTTTTAATAGTTTTTAGAAAAGAATTTTTAGAGAATAGTTTATAAAAAAAATGATTTTGAATAAATGAGTGTTTAGATAGTTATTTCTAGAAATACTTTTATTATTGGCAAATTATGAAAAAATATATGAGTATTAAATGATGAGAGAGGATAGAGGAGAGAATGTGTAAGAAAAGAAATGAGAGATAGTATAAGAAAAAATATAAGATAGGAAAGAGTGTAAGAAAAAATATGAGAGATGAGAGATGGTGCAAGAAAAAATAAGGGTAATATAGTAATTAGTTAATTCATAAGCTCTTTTACTGTTCTATAAGCTACTTTGATCAACTTATCTAAAATATTAGTTTTAAACTATGGTTTAATCCAAAAATTCGTTTGAACAAATATAGCTATTTATTTTAAAAATTTTCAAAATTTAAATTTTGCCTAAATTTAGATTTAAAACTTAGGTTTGAGATGTTCCTAAATACACACTAAATATTCTATACATATTAAAAGGCAACAATATTAGAAAGGGCATGTATAACTATAAACTTTAAAATTAGATATTTCATAGTAGGGAATAGTAAATAGAATAAAAAAAGTTCTATTAATTTAAAAGTTGCCTAATATTTTCATTTTAAAACTAAAACATTTCCTAAAAAGATAAAACTTGTAAAGAATTCATTAAAATATTTATTCAGTGCTTAATATAGGATATAATTAAAAAAAATTATAGTTTTAATTATAAGTTTTACTTCTAATATTTATCAATTTTTTTCTAAATTACCCCTATTAATTATGACATTTTAAAAAAAATATATCATATCAACTAATTTAAATAACTCACTTAATTTAATTAAATTAATTAAATATTACCTACCGTCTTAATTATAAGAGTTTGTTGATATTTTTATATATAATAAAAAAATAAAATAAAATAATTAATTATAATTAATATAAGAGTTAGTTGATTAATTTTGATAGATTAAACAATAATATAAATTCATCTAGAAATGTTGAATTTAGTTATAGTTAATTGATTTATCTAAATTTTTTATTTTATTTAAAAAATTAATTAATTTTTATAATTAAGATAAAAAAAAGTATGTAGGATATGAGAAGTATTTTTATAAAAAGTTTGATCATATATATATTAAGAAAGAAAGATCTATTTCTACTGCAATCAATACATTTTCTCGTTTCCGAAATTTTTTTTTCCTCATAATGAAAGTTCCGACGTATAGGGCCGTTTCAATCAATTTTTGAAAAAGAGTCTATTAAAATAAAGGTTTTTAAATAATTTTAAATAAATAAATATTTAAATAATTATTTTTATAAATATTTTTATTATTAATAAATTATTAAAAATTGTATAGTTTAATTAAAAATAAAAGAGGAAAGAAGATATAAGGTGAAAAAGAAAGAAAAAAAGAAAAGATGGTATAAGAGATATAAGATAGAGGAGAGATGAAAGATGAAAGAAGAGAGGGGTGAGAGGAGAGAGGAGAGAAAATATAAAAAAATATGGGTAAAATAATAATTGGATAGTTTATAAATTTTTTATTGTTTCAAAAACTAATATAAAAAATTTATACAAAATTTTAATTTTAAATTTTTAATTTAAAAATTTATTTAAATAATTATAACTATTTATTTTATTTTTTTAAATTAAAATTTAAAACAAAAACCTTTTAAAGCCAAACCACTAGATAGTCGATACACGTGCATGGATGGAACTACTACTCTAATTGTAGTTTTACCGCATCCACTTTTTCTTTGTTTTATTTTTCTTTTTCTAATTTTAAGATAGTAATTTTTTTTAAAAAAAAATTGATATAACTATAGGACCTTCAATAAAATTACAAAAGTAATTTATAAACATTTTGTGTGGAATTAATTTATGCAAAATAAAAAATTATAAATAAAATAATATTTTTTGCTAAATTGTTATCAAAATAATGTCTCATTTTTTTTTGTTAAATCAAAATAATGTCCCATACATGTGGCGTGCCGTAATAAATTAGATTGTTTAATCAAAATATATTATTTTAGAATAAAATACATTGTTTAATTTTTTAATAGTATACACCAAGTAATAAATTATATAATATGACAAATTATTGTAGAAATTTTAATTTGCACATAATAAAATATTTTTGAATAAAATAAACTGTTTATATCTTTTTTATAATATTAATAGGATTGTATTACTAGATATTTTAGTTTTTAGATTTATGGTTATTCCTCTCCATATATATATATATATATATGGGGTAATTAATTTCAAATTAAAATGTTTTATTGTTCAAAGTTTACTTTATATAAGGGCAAGATAACACATTCTAAAATAACAAATTGTTCTGCACAGATTAACAAGTTCTATAGTAATTAATATGGCAATAAGATAAGCTATTTTTTATGAAATAAAATAAATTGTTTATATTTGAATGTAGCATGAAAATTACCGATTCTAAAATTAATTAAATTGTTCTCGTTTTTATGTTTTTTCCGTCATGTTTATTTCTATGTTATGATTTCTGAACACTAAAAGCATGCACGAAAAATAAAGAAGTTTGGTTATTTATGTTCGACACATAAAAAAAAGTTATTTATACTTTCATTGTTATATTTATGTATTTATTTGTAACATTTTATACAATTTTATTTTACATCTTCCATACTGACCATACACAATCATTTATTGTAAAATTATCAAATTAATATTTATTTAATATTTAAATTCTCTTAATTTTTACCTCATGTTTGGTGCTAGAGAAATGAAAGGAGGGGGAGGGGGAAGGAGCAAAATTTTTGTAAGTTCGATTTAAAATGTATTTACCAATAACTTTATAGTTTGGCGGCATAGAAATTTTCTTTGGTAGATTCGGTTTCAATAGTAATTTTAAGCTATTAGTGTCTATTATTTTAAATAAAAAAGAGACGTTTTTTATAATAAAGGAAAATTTGAATTGAATTACTCAATTTTTTTTTATATTTATTGATATTTTCGAAATGTCCGCTCATGGGAAAATGCTTTCCCCACCTCATAAGTCTTTCTACAGTACTTTTTCTTATAAAATTTTTACTGGCACTTTAATTTCCAATCAGAAAAATTGACATAAATATTTCATCATGATAAAGAAAAAAAGAAAAAAATGAAGTGAATAACACATGAGCTAGTTAGTTCAGTATATTTAGTCAAACTAATAGTCAAATTATATCTAAATAAATGTTGGGCCAATATTAAATTAAAAAAAAATTCAGATACCCAATGCTCTCGAGTAAAAACTTTCGAAGCAAATTTATACCTTAATAAACAATATAGAGTTGATGTGGAATTGTATCAAAAAAAGATGATGTGAATGCTATGTTAATATTTCATATCAATATATTTATTAACTGATAGTTAAACTTAACTTTAAATAATAATAAGGGAATATTATCCATCATAAAATTTTTATGGTGTATTAGCTCCTCGCATAATACTTCCGGGCAAAATGCCCTTTAACCCTTTAATAAGAAACAATACATAAATAAAAGTAAAAAGTAACATAATTAATTCCTATTTTATAAAACGTGGATATTAGAGTTAAAAAAGAAACAAGTATCGTATGAAATATATAAAAGTGTTGGAGAGGGGGCATTTTCAATAGTGAAAAGAAGATTAGGAATTAGTGCAGTTATTTTTTATTCAATAGCATCTATTCTTTGGTCACTACTCTCATAATTTTGTTTTACATTAGGGACAATGTAAGATTTAACTGTGGGTGGAGGATTTAGATTCGGCTCTATGTCTTAATTATGTGTTGTGTTGGTCCTATATGCTAAATTTCAAAATTTTTTGCCTTGGTATTTGATTAAATCCAGTGTTCTAGACATCGGTGCATGTGTTTTCAGAGTTTGGGTTTGTAATGCTAACATTTAAATCCAAGGTTTAATGAGTATTAAGTTTGATTTATGTGAAAATTTTAAGTGATTAACTTATTCTTGAGATTTGATTGAGGTTTTGAAGGATTAGGCTTGAAGTTGAGATTTAAAATTATTTGGGATCATATTTTGGCTCCATTCACCATGCCGAGTATTTTTGTTCACCAAGGTGAATATTATAAGTTTCGGGGAGCGACCCTCTACGTCGCTCGCCCCGACGAGGAACATAGGAGAGCTAGGTGCTCTTTCTGTTGCTCGCTGTATCGAGTGGAGCTACTCACCGTGGCAAGCGTGTCACAGCAGCTATAAATAGGGCATGATTTCAAATATGAAATTAGGGCTTTTGGGAGGTTTTCGGCCAGGATCTATTAAGGTTCCAATTTTCGACCTATTTGGAGCATTTTGGAGCATCTAAACCCTTTAGTAAGTGTTCCTAACTTTTCCCCTTCCCTTTTCTCTTAGATTTTCATATTTCAAAATCTTCAAAATCTAGGGTTCTTCAGGATTTTGAAATGTTTATAGTTTTTATCGAATCTTTTGAGTTCAAATGGATTAATGGGCTAGGTGAGATGTTTAATTAGTTTAGTTTTGATAGATTGTGAGCTTGATGGATTTTAGAATTAGGTTTAGTGTTAGTGTTGATTTTTTAATGATTGATGACAATGTGCTGCTTCGGATTGGGTTTTGATGATTGAGATATGTTAAAGAAAGTTGGAATTGAGGTTTAATTGATTTAGATTGTTGATTTATCTTGAATTTCATAAGTTGGAATTTTTAGGTGAAACCCTAAATTGTAATTTTGGGTCTTTTGATAGATTGGTACAATTGGAGTTTAATTCATGATTCTAATGAGTTGTTTGAGATATTAAGATATAGGAATTGATGTTGGAATGATTGGATTGTGATTATGGTAAGAATTAGGAATGTTGATAGGACATAGAGAATTCTAACCTCGCCTTTAATCACTATTAAATTATGTCCTAAAGTATGGTTCCATTAACAAATTGTGTAGATTAGTTGTACTGTGGCTTGAGCACAAGGTTAATCCTTGGTAATAAATTCTCTTTAACTTGCGAGAAGTAATCACTTTCTATTTATAATACATGCTAATGTGATGTTTATGATTATGAATATTTTAAAATGTGAACTTAAATAATGTTGTGATATGAAGATGTTAAAACTTATTATGAGATATTTTCTTTGAACTATTGTCTTGTGGGACTTGATTTATGAATTGAGAATGCTAAGTGTTGAGTGTTTCTTTTTTTGGAGAAATAAGATATTATGTGTTTGTACATAAATATAATTGCTAACTTGAGAAAACGCCATAGAGATATGGGATATGGAATATGGTAACTTTGAAAGCTTGATTAACAATATTATGATGTGATTATCATGAAAGTTATGTGATATGATTGATATTAATGATTGAGATAGTTAATGTGGAGTTATTTTTATTTACAACATGATAAGGCTTCTATTGGTGTATGATAGTTAGCTCTTCTTTATATACCACTTGTTCCTTGAGGGGAAAAACTTGTGATCCTATTTGGTGATCTATAAACTTTTATCGATTCATACTACTATCCATAAATTCTTTGAGTGATCAGTTGTTTGGATAGATGCACTAATCCAAAAGTTCAATAAATAGGAATAAGGCGATTAGATTGATTAGAGGAATTAGGATTTAAACATCCTTTTGGATTGTTACATGATTACTTTGATATGTTGTTATTATTATGTTTTTCATGTCACACTTAACACCTCACATTACATATTAATATGCATTATGAATAAAAAAAAAATTTAGTTGCCTACCCAATTTATCGAAATTTTCCCCTGACTACATCCGGATTCAACTTATGTCACGCACCTGACTATGAATAAAATTAATATGCATTATGGATAAAATTATTAATTACTGAAGCATTTATCTTCTCATGGTTAATAATATTTTTTAGACTAGAGCTCTAGAGGACCATCATTAGGGAAGATTCCGGAGGCCTAAGCCTTAACCATCTTCTTGTGTTGTGTTTGCTTCTTTTGTATATGAGGAAAAGATGAATATTTCCACCTATGGCCCTTTTTGCATACTTAGATTTGATTAAAAATATTGGTATATCACTTGTGCTTTTATTGTTGGTTGGGTGCTATTAGTAGGCCTAGGGTCTTAAGTTTATCCGTATGACTTTAATTTGTTAAAACATGATTACCCCTCATAGAGGAGGTAAATTGAGTGTTAATAAAAATTTCAACTTTAAAGATAATCAAACCATAAAATAGGTTTTCAGAATAATTTCAAGGAGGATATGAGTAGCTAAAAGATAAATATATATATATATATCAATTTATTCTAGTTTAATCCACCTAACGTACGTCTAGTCTACAGTGAAAAGTTCACTGATAATATTTCCAATTTACTACATCCCTCAAGTTTAATATAAGTACTTGACAATCACTACAATCCCACAAGTTTACTCTAAACACTTGTGAAGCCTTCCTCTCCCCTTACCACATATAAGGTTGCAACCAATCTCCTAAATCTGTTTAACCTTGAGATATTCTCAACTTAAGCAAGAAATCTTATACAGTAACATTCTCTCTACTGAGTAGATTCTAATACACACTTAAGTACAAATACAGTGTATAACTTAGAGCATAATGAACACTAGTGCTTTCTTCACCATTGTTGTGCAGTTCATGTTTTTCACATTGATCTTTCTCTCATCATCCTCTTTTCTATTCTAAATGTTCTTCTATTTATAAAAGATGTTGGGCATTAGACTATTGAGTACAATTTGTTTTATTTTTGTTAAGCTTTTCTCTTTTCTGATGAAAATATAACTTTTGGAACTAGTGGTTAAAAGCTTATGACAAAAAGCACTTTTGACCATTACATATCTAGTAAAGCTTAATCCAAGCTTAATCTTCTACAAAACTTGTTACATGATTTGAAACATTCCTATAAGAACAAAACATGTTTGGATGGAATTCATAAGATTTGAATATAATCTTTGAATCAATCTAGAGCTCTAAAACAAACAATGTAACTTTGATTGAAATAATATCACAATTATCCGAATATGTACATGAACAAAGTAGCTTATCTCAAGCCATTATCAGACGCCATAGAGAATATAGTTCAGATAAAACATATCCCAAACATAGGTTAGCAATATTCAAATATGATAAATCTCTTTTCAGGGCACTACTAATACTTCTTATTCAAATATACCATGATATGATATGATTCACATAACAATCCACATCTGAATAAGGCTAAAGATATCCTAAGAATAAGATTTTGATGAAATGTTACTCAAATATCAGAATGATATGAGTTGTGTATTCTGGGAGCAAAACTATTCGAGTCTAATGCAAACAGAACAATATTTTACTTTGAGTGATCATAACTCTCTTAATTCAATTTTAAATTGTTTAGCATATGACCTATTATCGGAAAGCTCTGAGTTTACTTTAAAATAAAACAAGAACTTTCCAAAATGCCTTGTACTATAAATACTGTGAGGGATGGTCAGGGACAAGGCATGAAGCTTCAACAGTAACTTTTGAAAAGCATATCTCTTTCATATGAAACTCAACTCTTTAGTATTGATCTTAGTGTCCTTGAACTATATTTTGAATCTAGTTTCTTAAGCAACAAGTTTCATGTCACTTAAATTCGCGGTTTGGGAGATTGTGAAAATACCAAACATTGTCATATTTAAATGAAGAACAAAACATAATAAAGTATATACCCAAATACTCTCACAGACAAAACATATATGCAGTACCCATCTTGTGACCAAACGCCCAATACATTTGTCATTATCTCTTCTTTCTTATTTAGTATCAAGCCTTGTCTGATAGAAGGAACTCTCAACTTATTGTGAGTTCTTTCCAGTGCACCTAAACAATGTTGTAAAAAAGAAAACAAATATTATACACTTTCCACATATCTTTTAAAATTAACAATGAATACACATAACATATAAAAGGACCAGAGAGATCGCTGAACCAAAGATCCAGATTAATGTTTATATCCAAACCAAAGAATCGGAGATTTGGATAGAAATTGAACTAAAGATCCAAATCAAACAAAAGGTCAAAACCGAAATCACCATGAAGCACCTGACTGAGTCACCGCCGTCACTGGGGGAGACGAAGTTGTCCTGCATATCAATGGATTAAGGAGAAGATAGATCCAGTGTCCATTGTCGTCCTATACAGGCACATGAAAAAAAAACCTCGCACGACCTTAGCCATGATCAACTATAAAAGCAACAAACAAACGTAATAGTTCTTTCATTTCTTCAAATAGTTGTTTAACATATATAAATATAATCATTCTCTAAGGTCAGGCAAATCAAAATATAAGCAGTGGTAAAAACAACATAAAAGACAAACAATCACAGAAACTTGAGCCTAAATTTGGAACAAATGAATGTCGCTGAAATTAATTCAGAAGTAACCTAGGATAAAAATTCATCACAGGACACCAAAAACAAATTGATTAACAATATTAAGAATATAGCAACAATTTGATCAACGGTCATACAGCAACATAACTGTGGGTAAAAAAAAATAGAGAGAAACTCGAAGATTCTCAAACAATTTGAAAGGTAGAATGAAGAGCAAAAATCAAGTTGAATACCTCAATAAATGAATATAGGAAATTAGGCATCAATAAAATCAATTTCCAAAAAAAATTGCTATCACTGTTACTCATTAAATAAGAACCAATAAATTTTAAAATTACTCTATAACAAAAACTTCACAAACCCCCTAAATATTGGGGTTATCCAACTGAACATTATCCAATAACAGCTACGTATCCATCATTCTTGGGAGTGATCGAAGGATTAACACATATTCAAGCATACAATTGAAAGAAACCCTTTGGATTCTATTGCTTGATGAAACAAAAATATATTATCTATCAACCATACACCAACCGCACAGCCACTCTATTGAAAAGGCATAGTAAAAGATCTAATGCACATACTCCGTCAACAACATTGTACTACCCACGAATTCTGGCAATAAGAGAAATAATAAAATTAAATAGTAAGGTTGATATGATTAAAGAATCCTCCACATTTTGAACGAATGCAAATGATGGAAAGACATATTTATCAATTCAACAGAAAATCCCTGAAAATTGGGGTCAGTCACCTAACTGATCAAATCATATTGCATGAAATACGTTATGTGCCTTGCAAATTGTTGACTCAGCAGATAGCTTCTCTTTACAAATCATATAGAGCACTTGTATATATTTTATATCCACTCAAAAGAAGTGCATGCCATACACATCATCCTTAAGACACAAATGGAAAGGCCATCCAATCGGCATATAGTGCCGCCTTGGGAAACATAAAAATTATAGTTTTAAAATAACTTCTAACCTAAATCTTAGTTTAGAAAAATTTTAAAATAAATAGTAATATTTATTCAAAAGGGTTTTCTAGATTAAATTATGATTTAAAACCATAGTTTTAGATAAGGTACTGGAAATAGTTTCTGGAACAATAAAAAAATTTATAGACTACTCAATTATTATTTTACCCCAATTTTTTTACTCTCTCTCCCTCTGCACCTCACATTCTCTCAATGTTCTCCCTCACCATGGGTTTCATCGTCTAACACAGGTGGGAGCAGCATCGACAGGAGCAGCACAGTAGGTCACCTGTTGACTTATCTGTGGGTTACTCGTCGACTTCTCCATAGTTTACTCGCTGACTTCTGTAGTGTCGACGGGAGCAACGTGGAAGGAGTAGCGTCGGTGGGTGGAGCAATGTCAATGGGATGATAGCTTGTCTGTGTGTATGTTCAACCAGAAAGAAGATGAATGAATAGTGGAAACTGGGAATTGTAATTATTTTTTTATCTTACCCTTTCTGGTAATTTACCAATTATAAAAGTTCATATAGTAATAATTATCTAAACACTCATTTATGCAGAACTACTTTCTTTTATAAACTCTTATCCAAAACCCATTTTCTAAAACCTGTCCAAAATCCCTCTTTTTCCATAAGACATTTTTTCAAAATCCTATAGAGACATATTGCTCAACGTTGGTGGGTGACTGAAATATAGGATTATGCTTTCACTGTTGGGGTAGCATTATGGGCCTGTTTGGATAAACTTTTAGAGAAGAACTTATAGAAAAAAAAAGAAGCTTTTTGACAACTTTTAAAAAAAGGTTTCTCGACAGAACTTATGAAAAAAGTGATTTTGAATAAATGAGTGTTTGTATAGTTATTATTATAAGAACTTTTGTTATCGTCAAATTACTAGAAAGTGTATAATTTTATTAAAAAGAAAATCTATTTTCTCATTTTTTTTCCCTTCTCTCCTTTCTCTCTATCAACAAAGCCACAAATGGAGCCACAGACCTCTACCGGCGACAAAGACTAGCGAGCACAAACCTAACTCTACTGGAGATAGTTGAGGAAGGGCTATCGACTCCCGCGCCTATAGTAGCAGAGCAACTCTAGTGATGGCAACGACTGAGGAAAATTGTCTGACCAGAACCACAATAGAAATGGAAGGCTGTTAGACCAGAGTTCAGTGAGAATGGCTGGCAACTTAAGTGACTAACCTCTTCTTCCTCTATCATAGGGATCGCACTTTTGTTGCAATGAAGTTGGCCAAAATATTGTCATCTCAATAAGTGACTCAGATCTTTAGCGGCCAAGTTTGCAAAACAGGTATCTCCCATGATTTTCTCGCGTTCTAGAATTTAAACCAACAATCACCCTTTCGTTACAACGAAATTGGCCAAAAAGTTGTCGTCTCGATAAGTGACTCAGAACCTTTAGAAAGCTAGTTCAGATGTGGCTTCATTGTCACTTCGCTATAGTGAAGAGCACAAAACTTTCAAACCTCTCTCCAATTAGCCACCTATAATCACAATTTCAATCCAGCACTCATCTAATCCAATATATGAGATACATAATAGTCAAATAGTAGATAAAATCAATGATTTAACACAAATAACTCATGACCTTACTGCACAAATAGCATATATCATCTAAATAAAGCATAAATGAGTAACTGAAGCCAAGTTTAAGCATAGAAATACATGCAAATATTGATATTTGTCATTCACTTAGTTATTGTTGTCATTTATATAAAGGTTCTTACATTTTTTTATTATAAAAATTTAAAAAAATTGAGTTTATCTCTAATTTAAGACAGAGTAAAATTTCCTTTTTTTTTTTTAGACAATATTAATATTAAACAAGTTAACATCTCAATTATTTCAAATATAAATATAAATACTCAAGAATTAATATATCTCAATTTTTTTATAATTAAATATATTTTAAATAATTATATATATATATTATTATTATTTGCAATTCAACTAATGATGGGTTGTAAATTCTTAAACTAGTCAACTCGCACAAGCTTACCATTGGCTTAGTGCCTGTTTGGAAATAAAGTAAGGATGATTTTAAAAGCTCTTTTAAGATAAAATTTTAGTTTGAAAAAATTTTAAAATAAATAACTATATTTATTTAAACGGACTTTTGAACTAAACTATAACTTAAAATTAAGGTTTTAGATAAATTAGTCAGAATAGATTATGGAACAATAAAATAACTTATAAACTAACCAGTTATTATATTACTTCTACTTTTTTTTATTCTCTCTCTTATATTTTTTCTTACACCCTCTCTCCTCTCTCCTACTTTTTATTACACCATTTTTTCTCTTATATTTTTATCTCTCCTCATTTAATACTCATAATATTTTTTGTAATTTACTAATAATAAAAATATTTTTAAAAATAATTATTCAAATACTTATTTATTTAAAATTATTTTTTTTCATAAATGTTTTTTAAAAAAAAATTTATAAGCTACTTAAAAATTATTATTTTTTTATAAATTTATTTTTAAAATCTTATTTAAAGGGCCTTAAAAAAACGAAATATTGTGTTCCGTTTGGGCGAGGTATAATGCTGACCAAATCGTAAAGCGCACAAAGCTTTGCGTCTGTTTCCAGAACAGAAGCAAGAGCGGCCAACTGTGCCTGGGGCGAGACTCAGACATACCATCGCGACTCTCGGAGAACAGGGAGGAAGGAAACGGTGAAAGCTTAACAAATTCAAAGAGAAGAAGGAAAGCAAAAGTTGCCTCTCCTCCAATGGCAGATAACAGTGAAACCATTCCTCCACCACACAACCTCAATGCCAAATGGGACGCTTGTCTTGATCTCACCATCCGCCGTTTCGTCTATTCTTCATTAGGCGGTGCATTTGGTGGTCTCCTCTTTTTCAGTCAGTTCCTTTCCTTATCTTTCATTTGATACTTCTTTTTTTGGTTTTTCATTTCCCTTCGGGGAACCTGTTGTGAAGATTAACCAGAACCCATTGTTATGGGTTATTCTGAACCCGCCAGTGGTTGTCGAATAGGTCTAATCGAAATTAATTATGATTCGCGATTTGTAATTAATATTTGCCTTCTCTCCTATTTACTTTTAGGTTCTTTGCTTTCTGAATTGCCAATGTATTTTTTCTTATATTTGAAGTAGGTTTTTAGACTGTTTTCTTTTCTTTTTGGAGTATTATTTTCTTTGTTTTAGTTTCTCTTTAATGCCTCCCTTAATTAGTTTCCCCGTTTGCAAACTTGATTCTAACAAATTAGAGTCGGATTCATTTCTTATAAGAAACGTTTGTATATGGTCTAAGGACATGCTTGATTTTTGAGGGAATTGCGTTTAAATTTAGCTTGGTCCGATTGCACTTTTTTTTTTGGTAGAATCTTCTTAGAATCAAATATAAGAACAATATCTCATTTTGTTAATTTCTAATTTCCTAGATTATTGGGAAAAAAGATCCCATACATGAGGATATGATTCTGAAGGGAAATGCCAGAGTTGTCGCCAATTAAAGAAATATTTATATAAATCATACTGTCAAGATGGAATCCACCTGCATGCTGTGCTTTCAACAGGAGGCCTGATGCAAAACACACGCACTTGCTCTAATGCAAAATACATAAGGGACACATACACATATATATAGGTTGAGGTTTACGTGTCATGACTAATCATCCACTTGCCCTGCCATCATTACAAAAAGAAACCTACTTGCTAGCAATTAAAGTAAACAATAAAATAACGTATAAAAAGTAGCTATTTCCTATTTCTGTCTACATCTTTTCTCAAAATCTGCTAATTCTTCAAGGCCCTTCTAGATATTTGATCTTGCTTATTATTTTAACTTCAAATGAAAAGGAGTCCTTCACATTCATTCCATGTTAGGAAAAGATAAGCATTAATTGGAATTCTGGTCATCATGGTTAGGTATATGGTGTGTTTGTGGATTTATTCTCATGCATTGCAGAAGATCGAAATGAGCCCTATATATGGCTGAACATTTTGTTCCCATGACTTTAATTTATAATTTAATTTGCTGATTTAACAGCTCAAAATATGATTGCTTTTCAAAATGGAGTATAAAATTATTTAGAATTAGAATTTTTGTTTCTTTTTTGGACAATAACTAGAAAGTATTTGAACAAAATGATTATTAAGCATATCATCTTGTATAAAAGGATTAAATTTTTTAAATTTTTTTTGGGACAATACAATCGAAAGTACTTATACAAAATGATTAGTAGGTATATTTGTGTTGTGCATTTTATTTCTGTGTGATAAGCTCAATAGCGTGTAAAAGAATAATAATAGAAAGAAGTTTATGTTTGGTCTGGCTTGAAGGTGGTGAAAACTGCACATCATGAATAGAGGAAAGACATGTCAGATAGGAAGGCAGTTCATGTGTGCTACAAGTGTCAGAATATGCAGACAGATGGAGTAAACCAGAGAAATATATTTGTGCTTTGCCAACATGGACCCCAACATTCAAAGATGATGAAATTTCCATGAAAGTTAATATCTTCTAAAATGACACAACTGTAATGCCATTAGTTAGCAGTATTTTATAAATGGAAATGTATTTTTGGATGAAACTGAGGCTATAACACAAAAAATGGGGACTATGCTGATGCTGCAGAAGAGCATGGACTAAATCAAAACCTGCGATGAAACATACAGACTAGATTAGGATTTTGGTTCTTCCTTTTTTGTCAACTCTTCTTATCATAGACTAATTAACTAGTTAGCATGATTTGTTGAGTATAATGCAAGCAAGTTGCCATATCTCTACATAGACACACACAATCAAATATAAGATTTGAATAAATTAAAGAACAAAAGTTTACACCATAGTTCCTCTTTAATATCAGCAATTAAAATTTCACCCTTTCAAGTTTTCTTGTTATTTTGTAAGGTTTATACACCTGTACAGTCTTGTTAGGGATTATTGACTCTCTGTTGTAAGGGATTAGAAGGGCATGAAGAATATAAACCATCTCTAATTGGTGCATGTTGGTGTCTCTTAAACTATAAAAGCGTGGGTCTGTGTATAGTGATTCAAATTGTTCTCTATTTTATGATAATTTCTATGGGGCTAAGTTTTAAAATGATTTTGTTCCAAGTTCTGGCCTGGATTGACCACAACAACTACTGAAATTAATTTCATCTGTTTTTCTAAATCATTGGACCAGGGAGTCCAATGACACGCTGGGGGTCAGTAGCTTTTGGTGCTGGAGTGGGAATTGGATCTGCATACACAGAGTGTTCTCATCTATTTGATGGATCATCAACAAAGTCTGCACCACCTAAGATATCAGAGACTCCTGCACAGGTAGGATTTATTTATTTTTAATTATCTGTTTCTAAGTATGCTTTGGCCAACTTATTTAAAAATTCTGCAGCAGTGACCATTTTGATATTTTTGTAAAATTGCAAATTTGATGTTTATTTTTTATCTCCTTTCTTTTCTTTTTGTTAGTAATTGTAAAATGTTAGTGTCTCTCTTTGTCGAAGGTGGATGAATTCCAATCTTCTTGCTATATTTTGCGTTGTTGTAGCCATCTCACGAACACCTTCATAGAGCGCGTTGACGGCCCCTCTCAATGCTCTGTTTTTAATCATTGGTAGCTCAAGAATCTACACTCATTCTTCCATGATTCTTGTTTCTTTAACACTGGGTAGTCGGGCTTCAAAATAATCGGGATACGTTGGGCTTCAAGAATAGTCCTTGGATTAAATAATCGGACAGAGTTGGCGATTTCTTCCTTTAATGCTCCCACGTACACGTCCACAAAATGCGCTTCTGAAAGGTCTAGTCTTGCCGAGATAATATCAAACCTGATGTTGAATTCCGCCAACGTCCCAATTTGTCGAAGGTAAGTCAGCTCTGTCATCGACTTCTCAGAGGGTGGGTTATGGGCAATGTTTCGTATCTCCAGTGCCATTGCTTGCATTTCTTGACTAAAGGTGTTCCCTATGATATGAATTTTATCGCGGAAGCCCAGAACCGTCTCTTGTAGTTCATCTATGCTCTGCAATCGCTGCTCGATGTTTTGCATCCTGGCTTCCATTTTTATGGGGTTTTCTGGCATTCTGGTTTCCACCATTCAAAGTTGAGGTCCGAGTAACGCACACTCTGATACCACTGATACACAAACTGATTGAAAATGAAAGAGAAAGAGGGAAAAGGAAGGGAAACATAAAGGGAATTCAAGAAAGAGAGAAAGAGACTAAGAGATAGAGGGAAATAAGAAGAGAAGGAGAAACAGAGGGAGACAAAGACAGAAGAAGTCGGGAGAAAATGCACGTTTACTGTAGACTCATTTCATTATACTGTTACATTCGGTATGTTGCTATTTATAGTAATTACTTATAGTAAAACATTATAACAGATTACTAACAAATGACGACTTCCAGATCTGGAAATATTCCATGTCTGGATGTCCTCATTCTTCTTGATAACCTTAAAAGAGAAAGGAGATAAAACTGTGCAATATTAGTTCACAAGACACCCATTACATTCTTCAATCCCCTATTTAGAATATTACCAAACTACCCTTTCGTTGCTATTTACCCAATTAGCCTTGGTACTCCTATTCCCACTCATCAATACTCCCCCCAACAAAAGATCCTTGCCCTCAAGGATCAATACAAAGGCAGAAATTAGAACATATAGCTAGGACAAGAGTTTGTTTTCTTTTTCTGGTTTCCCCTAGACTGAAGTTCCTAAAGTAGAAGGAAAACAACTTGAAAACAAAACCAATGGGCATCAAATCCCAAGCTTGCTGCAGTTGTCAAAGGCCCATCATCCCACTCCATGGAAGCCAATATAACACCCATTGCTGAAACTACATGAATTGTACGCTCTTTTGTGTTCGTCTTCAAGGTCATCTCGTTTGTTGTGTGGCCCATACTCTTCTTAAAAATCAGCCAAACGCAACACCCTAGTAAAGGTGGTTTGAGCAAAGAAGGCAACGACTTCTTGAATCTCTGGTCAAAGTCTATTAATGAAGATGCCAATGGCTGTTGATTCTGATAAGTATGTGTGTGATGGAAGTTCTTCAAACTTCTGTTGATATTCCTGCAGACCGGTTTATTGCTTCAGCTGTAACAACTCACAGACAGCCAGGAGGATCGATTTTCAGACAACGGGTGATGGCGGTAGTGGCCGGAAAATTGGCTCTAATACCATTGATAACTGTAAGAGAGAGAAAGGAGATAAAACTGTAAAATATCAATTCACAAGACACCCATTACATTCTCTAATCCCCTATTTATATCCTTATTTAGAATATTATAAAACTACCATTTCCTTGCTATTTACGCAAATACCCTTAGTACTCATATTCCCACGTATCACTTCTCCTTGTAATATTCTATTTACTTGCTAATAGATGTGGGAAAGAATATTGTTCTTGTCTAAGAAAACAATGAGAAATATGGTTACATTTAGTTTTAAAGACCTTAAAAACACCATTTTAAATGACCAAAGGCTAAAAATTTATATTTGAAAAATATTAAATTACCCTTCATATTTTCTAATTAATTCTTGGGATTTCATCTGCATCACCCCTCACTTCATTGTCAACGTGGCTTGAGGTATGTCAAGCACAAAGACCAAAGTTGATTCAGTGGTTATGATGGCCTTGGTGACACCTATGTGTTGATGGGAATGTCGATCTCCATTCACTTTCTTCCCTTTCTTTTTTCACTGTTTTCTTTCGATTGAGTAACTTATATGATCTGTTGGGATTTCTGCTTGCTATTTTTACTTGGTCTTCCACTCCTTAATTTAAGATTGAATAAAAACTACTCCTCTTATAATTAATATAAGACCTAATTAAGGAGTTGATCTTGGTCCTAAATATAATAACTATTTCTTTCTATTTATCAATTTTTTTTAAATTATCCTTATTGATACTATCTTAATAATAATCAAGTGAGAGAGGGACGGAGAGAGTTAAAGAAGATAATTAGGGTATTTTAAAAAAATTATTATATTAACTAATTTAACTAACCTCTTTAATCTAATTAAATTATTTAAATATGTCTTATATTAAGGATAGAAGGAGTATATATGTTTGCCATAAATCACAGCTCTATAAGGTGTTGGTCAGTCGTTTTCTTTCCAGATGTATAAGCTATTTTTGTTCCCATATATCAAATGAAGCTTTCACAAATGCTAAATGGGAAAACAGCTAAATGAGATTCCCAGAAACTATTAGAAAAGCTTTGATGGGTTTGGCAGTAGATTTTATTCCCATATTTTTTGTGTGCTTTCATTTGGTGAATTTTAATTTTGGGTTCTTTAAAATAATATTTTTCTAAGGTATTTTAGATTACATAATCCATTCCACATATTGACAAAAGCACTTACTAAACAAATTGTACTTTGTATTCTTAGTCTTCTGGTCCTCTTTTATATGGCATCCTCTAGTCTCCACCTTGAAAATTAGTTATTGTTTGCTGACGAGTAGGGAAGGGAACGACTAATTTTGTGGTAATTGTTCCTTTTTTCTTCCTCTTCGTATTTCATTAAACGTGCAAAGAGTTTATGTGTATTTGCCATGCCTTGAGGTTGAAGACGGCTAGCACTTAGAAGTTGAAGGTTGGATTTGGAATACAAGGAACACAACAACAAATTTCTTCTCGATCTAGGGATTTATGTTCTTATTTGAGGTCGGTCAAGTTGGTGTATCCCATTGCTTTTTGGTGACTTATATATATATATATTTGATTTAGTCAAGGGTATCCCACACCACTTTAAATTTGAGACTAATCATTTTTAAGACTTAGAGCTCAAAGAGTTTTTACATTTTTTAACGAGTGTGTTTCTCAAGATTCAAACTTATGTTCTCATCCTTATAAGGGTGATACTGCTTACTAACTAAACCAACAACTTATTGGTTATGGTGACTTGTATTTGTAAAGTTATGTTTATTATCAATTTTAGGTATTTCAATTGTGCATACTTTTCCTTCTCGCAAGTTATATTGTGGGTTGCTTCTCTGTTCTAACTGTAGCAGGTGCATGTGTTGTTGCTATATATTAGAGTGAAATTGAGCACGAATTCGTGTTGTAATAATAGGCTAGATTTTATTTTATTTTATTTTATTTTTTAAAAAAATCAGGCTACATTGTGGATTTGATTGGTGGTTTTCTTATTGTTTATCGTGCAGCAAACATGTATTCATGAACTGGTTCAGGAATTTTATTTGCTTTTCTTGGTAGGATGTGCAGGACTCTTGAGTAGTTGCTATGATGTTGGATCCTCGTTTCCTGGCTGTTGAAAGTGAAACAGAATTGTCTGGAGATTGATGGAGATGGTGGGTTTTACCCCAATTTGTAAAATGTCGTTATTCCATGATTTCATAAATGAAAACCTAAAGTCATACTCACAGGCATACGTGAAAGGTCATGAGGACATTTGCTATTTACTAAACTTTTTGTGCTCTACCTAGAAGAACATTTCCGTTTCTCAAGATATTTCTTGAAAATCTTAGTACTGCTGCAAAATTATCAGTCAGCAACTTCATTCTTTTTTTTTTTTGTCAGTATCTTTTATCAAAATAATGAAATAAAATCTTAGTATATTATGCCAGCAAAATTAATGGTGAACTTTCCTGTTGGGGGGGCTGAAATTTCATTTAATTCTTTTGTTTTTCAAAAAAGGAAAAACAGATTTCTCCCCATATAAGATATTATCTCTAATCTTAATTATGAGAACTAGTTGATTTTTTAAGTAGATTAAGAAAATTAAATAAATTAATTGATTATGACAATATAACATCTCATCAAGAAGAATTTATATTATAAACTTTTCAATCTATCTAATTTAGTCAATTAACTCTTATATTAGTTATAATTAATTAATTAATTTGACTTTAATGTATCTAAAAAAGTTATTAAATTCTTATGATTAAAACTAGAATAAGTAATATATTAAACAAATATTACTCCATCAGTTAGCTTTTATAAAAACAACATTTAGAAAGTTTTGGTGTTTTTATTCACAAGCAAATTTCAAAATCTATGGAGTATTTACAATTTTTTTCAAAAGATAACCCTAAAAGTAAGTGAATAGAAAGAGAAGAACTGAGAAAAATTAAGGGGTTTTTGGTAAGAGATTTTGAGAAGGAGAACATTTTTTTGAGTTAAATTTAAAACAATTGAAGAAGTGGGATTATAAAATTTTAATAAAAAAAATATATAAGATAATAGAGTAGGTATTTCTCTAATTTATTAAAGCCAATTCTAAAAAATTTTCCCTCCTCTCCGAATTCCTTATATCAAACAGGTTAAAAAAATTTCATGCTTCCGGCATCACCAGATCTGATTCGATTTTGAGCAAAACTTCATCCAGATCTGATTCATACTTCTGGCAAATGTGGCTACCTGTGTATTGATGGTTTGGGTATTTGACTTAAAGCAGGGTGTTTTTAGTAAGGGTATATTAGTAATTTCATATTTTAAATATAAATGTTAAATAAAAATACACCAAACACACTTTTAAACCTCAATTTCATATCCATATCAATTTCTATTTCTATTTCCATATCTATTTCCATAAAAATCAATTCCAATGTTCCAAATGAGCTGTAAATTCTGAAAAGCAAAGAGAAAATGGAAGGTTAGAGGTTAGGAACACATGCTAGAGAGATTAGAAACTCCAAAATACTCCCTGCTAAAAATTCAAAACCCTAATAGAGCCCTATGGGAAACCTCCCCAAAAAACCCTAATTTTCTCATGAAAACAGCCTCCACTATTTTATAAAACAACGTAGTGAGCAACAAAAAGAGTACGAGCTTTTCTCTGTGTTAGGTTGCTACGGCCAGTAACATTGCTCGCCGCAGTGAGCAACACAAAAGGTCACTCCCATGTATTTTTACAAATTTTACCTACTCCCATTCAATACATAAACCATTTAGACTTCAAATACCCCTCAAGAATGAACGAGTCCCATAAATTTCCTCGAAAACCATACTTAATTATGATAATCCTCATATTAAAACTTAGGATGTTACAAAGGTAATATCTTTTCTTTTTGTTGCTTTTAATTTTACTATTTACTTTTCATTTTCACAAGTGCAATTAAATTCTCTTTTCCTCATCCTTCAATACACACTTGGTAATTTAGAGATCATTTCTAAGCAAGCAAATAGATACAAATAGATACTTTCTAGTAATTAAAAAATAACCATATAATTAACAAAACCTCCTTGAAAATACTTCTAGGACAAAAAGCACTTCAACCCTAAGGATTGGAATGCCATAGGAGTTTTTGCCGTTTCTCCTTCCTCTATAATTTCAACTTGAAGTTGACTTCCTAGGCCCCTCTTTTCTAATAGAGAAACAATATGCTGGTAATTGAAATTTGCAAAAATCTTTCAATTTCTGCAATTAGAGGTGATGAAAAGGGATAAACTATCCTCCATGAATATAATAGTAATATCTACAAGACAAGGAATTAAAGACTCATAAATACAAAAAAAAGAAAAAGAAAAAAAGAAATACAAATCTTATCTACCTGCAGAGATTCTAGTCAGCGCTAATTATATATAATAATTAATAAATCAAAACTTATACTCACCAATCCCCTTCAAGATGGGGGCATATAGATCTTATGTGCCTAGCTTGTTATAAATGTACTCTATTTGAGGATGGAGAGCTTTAGTAAGCCTGCTAGTTTGATTGCAATCTATTTCAATGTGTTTTGTCCTGACATAAAACATTGGATTGGAAGCAATACACGTTGCAATCTACTCTGTCACCAATCAAATCCATTCTAGTAACATTCCCTTCAATTCTTGAAGAAGCTGTTTCAACCATATAAGCTCACATGTCACTAGGGCCATGATATATCATATAACCTTGCAACTACATTTTGCTTCTTGCCCTTCCAGAAAATTAAATTGCCACCAATAAATTAGAGCGTCTCTCAAAATATTGAAAGCATACTTTTCACTCTGATATATCATAGGAAGTACTTGATCTTGCCTAAATCCTTCACTCGAGAGGATATCATTAAGTGCTTGATCAACTCATATTTTATCATAGTATTCCATGTCCAGTTGTGAGGTTTTATCATAATTTATGGTGCTTAATTGCATTATTTGTATATATTTGGATTAATGGTCCTTGCATGAAATTAGCACTAAAGGACATTTTAGTCATGCGTGGTATTTCTCTCAAGTAATTGATTTTTTAGAATATATAGTGCTACATTACCTTTGTTTTCATTGTAGGATATGCAATATAAGAAGGTAATGTTTTAACGCATTTAGTACCCTACAAACATTATTTACAACATCTACAGCATAATCAATAATAACAAATCTTATTTTATTAAATAAAATTAACTACATAAATTACTCGACACTATCATACTTTATCTACATTTAAATTTTTAAATAAACTATCAACTAAAAAGTTTCACTTAATGGCTTTATTAAGCTGAATTGACATTAAAAACATATTTAGACAAGAGTTTAAAAAAAAATTATGAAACAAAATTTAGACAGTTTTAAAGAAAAAAAATTTAGAAAAAAATGATGAAAAAAAATAATTTTAAATAAATAAATATTTAAATAATTATTATTAATAAAATTTTATAATTAAAAGATTTACTAAAAATTGAATAATTTTATTAAAAATATAAACAATTAAAAAGAGTAAAAGAGGGAAGAAAATAGAAAGAAAGACGGTGAAAAAATATATATAATAAAAAATATAAAATATATATATAAATTAAAATAAAATAATTAAATAGTCTATAAATTTTTATTATTATAAAAATTAATATCAATAATTTATATAAAATTATAATTTTAAACTATAATTTAATTTAAAAAAATTTTAAAATAAATATAACTATTTTAAAAAAAAATAAATCAAAATTTAAACTAAATTTTTTTTTAAAATATTAATTTTAAAATTTCCCAAACTGGCACTAGAATCATAATTTTTTTCCAAGAAACAAGTTAGACCTAAAACCACAATTTAGAGCTTTCAAGGTTATAAAAACTGTTATCCAAATATAAATCACATGAATTAAAACACTTGGGATAAAAATCACCTTTATATGCATTAATCAAAACAAATCCTATGTAGACACTATTCCTCTCAGACAATGGAATTCGGATGTTTGGTTTGAGAAATTTAAATCAAGAAACTATGGGCCGATCAAAAGCAGATTCTTCTGCCGCCATCACACTCTCATCAACAAAGACGTCTCAACACGTTTCACTCATGACTAGTTTTGTTGAAAGTAGTACTTATGAAAGTCCCATAATGTTCAACAAATACGTAATTACAGAATAGACCACCTGGAACCTTACCTACCAAAGTCGAAACAAAAGAGACCAGAAACAATAAACTTAAAAGATGATATCTACCATCAAGGGTATTCAGTCTACTGATAAATCAACTAAATTCCAAAATGGGAGAATTGAGGCTTAATTCCAAAAAACTACAGCTTGAAAAAGGCATCATAGTTACAAAATCTCAAACCGAATTAGTCAGTTGCTCGTATACTTGATAATAAGATCAAAAAAAAACTATTGAATACCGGCTAGCCCAAAAGGTTATTAAAAAAGAGCTGATAGCTACCAGGTGAATAAATAATACGGAATACTAATACATCCCCACAATCAAAGTAGTAAGCTGCAGGACCAGAAACAATGAAATTAAATATTTACCAAGTGAATAGTACATCATCACAATCATACAAACTTTACAGGCAGGCATTTGGAGTATATCATATTACAAATATAGACTTTGTTTTCCACTCCGCACTCCGCACTCCGCAGAGACAAAAATACATACAAATAAACCCCAATTGTGTAACAAATAATTGTAAATAAAAGAGTAAATTGTCATCTTTATCCTTGAACAATGACTTGTTCAATTCAATCCTCTAAAATGTAACCCAATGTGAGCTCAATCTATCAGGTTTTCCAGTCATCTTATCTTCTGGGAGACCAGATTGAAAGCCTAGTCTCCCAAAGGTTACATAACAAGGGACAGAATTGAGAAGTTGGAAATTTTCTACTGACAAACAAATTACTCTAAATAAAATCTCCCAACCACTGACACCAAACAAATTAATTTCAGCCAAACGAACAAACATAACCCTATATAAAAAGAAAGAATAAATCCCTTTCCCCATCCAAACCCATATTCATGTTAAATGAAATACAAAGTAGAACTTATTCTTCCCTTGGACATAGTCTATAATAATCAATAGTAATTCACAGACCTTATAGGTTCTCCATCTTCTTCCAATGAAAGCTTTTTACTCACTCTGAGATGGGTTTGGTCTTGGACCTGTACAGCAGCAATTTTTTCTTCTTTGATGTCTGGTTATCAATGGTGAGCACCACCTTACCAGGTTCCCCAATTTTAAAGTCATTAGAGATTATGGTTTCATCTGCAACCCCAATTTTCCGGCTCTTCTGTACTATCACGGTGTATTTGTCTTCAGCACTCGGCATGAATTCAGCACCATAGCTCACTTCCCATCCCACAACTCTCAGTTCCCAAACCAGATGACATGGCTGCATATCCAACAATTACAAATCAAAAACCCAGTATATGCACAATAGGAAACTTATCTAAGATAATTATATCTTATCTCATTCAAACTGTTCCCAGGTCTACTGCGTGATATTTTATACATTTAAATATTAGAAGTTTTACTTACACTACAACCAAATTCATAGACTCTTAGTTTTCGCCACTTAACTATTAAAACTTAAAGTGTGACCCCAAAAATACTTTCAATTCAGTTAATGAAATAACAAATTAATGGTAATGTGTTTACATATATTCAAAAGTTAAACAGGATTTATTGTCAGAATTTAAATGAAGTATGTGCCTAATCAAAAACTCAAGTCATGTACTATTTTAGCCTGAAATAAACTATTATTCTTAACATTCGCATTTAAAATAATAATTTCATAAGCCATATATAATGTGACCTAGCCCACAATCAAGTTATATGTAAAACGCCCTAGAATGATGAAAAAAACAATTGAACAAACCACAACATGAAATTAACTTGAGGAAAATTGCAATTTATAAGCTTAAATATATAAAGCAGTTTACTCCTCCTCACCTCAGAAGCTGGGAATTCAATAATATGTTTTGTTGATGGTTTAATAGAAAACTCAGTAACAGAGTCAGCAGTTGTGAATTCATAGTCACCCTCCCTGCTCAATCCACCATACTGGACAGGCACATGCTCAGGAGCTATACTTCTGTTTAACAGAAAAGGTCAAACAGACATCAAATTTTGGTACATTTCAATTTAAGCAATAAACCAAAGAAACTAATATTCCCGATAACAATGATAAAAAGGGAAAGAGAGGGCCAAAATACGTAGACCCATTAATGGCAAAACCAACAAAAGATAAATAGGGGCCAAGCATAAGAAAGGTCCAATAAATGATCATGCAATGAAAAGGGAAAAGGAAAAGAAGGAATCGCATACTTGAAAAGGGTTTCAGCAGATTTTGATGGACCAGCAAATACAAATTTGCTTTTGGTCCTCTGAGTCAGGAATGGACTGATCATCCTTGAAAAGGCCAAGTACCACCATGGAACATTGATGAACACCTGAAGAAATCAAAACCCAGAGATCAGACATCTATCAGATAAAGTCAAAGCTACCAAATTCCCTACATCCACTTCAATTTCTCAAACCCCTTTATGTTAATTTGGTCATAAGACACCCAAATATCTCGTGAATACATATATATATATATACACGTGTATATGTGCTTGAAAATTTGAGGAAACGACATGTATTAGGGATTTTATAAGAAAGAACCTGCTTGGCTAAGAACTCAGGATAGTTATCCTGAAGCAATTGAAGGGCCTGGTTGGTTGCTTGCCTGAGTTCCCTCTTACCCAATCCAGGAGAATTCCTAAGATCATTGACCTGAACAATTTTAGAAATACCGGTTGGAGAGTAGTCAAATTTTCTAACGCTCTTCTCCAAAAACTGAATCCTCCATCTGATGAACTTCTGGCGCTTCTCCTCATCAGAAAACGTGTTCTGGTACAGCTCCTTGTTCTCGAACTCACCAAACACGTTGTAGCAAACTTGATGGCCTTCTTTGTCATATCCATGAGTGAACACCACCTTGTCCCAATCGTTCCCGAGATCTTCGTCAACGAGTGCGTCAATTCCGAATTCCTTTCGCCAACGAACGGTGTTCTTGATCATCGTAAAGGCGTCCTTCGCCTTGCAATCCCTTGCTCTCAAGAATTTCAGGAGTATCACATCACTCCTCTCATCCGCAAGCAGGGGAATTCCCCAGATTGAAACCTCCTCTGGTGGAGGAGGAAGTGGCGCAGGGACCTCCTCCTCCACTTTCGTCTCTGGCACCGCCGCCTCTGGTGCCGGAGTGGCGACCTCACCATCCTTAGTTGCAGGTGCTGCCTTCTCAGAGACTGAAACTACGGTCTCTTTGATTGTTTCCACCGTCTTAGAATCATCCAGTACTTCAGTGGGAACTTTCTCAACCACCTCTGTGGCAGCGGCAGCTTCAGGTGTAGGCTTCTCCTCCTCCTTTTTCTCTTCTTTTTTCTCCTCCTTTTTCTCTTCAGTGACAGTTTCAACCACCTCGGCAGAGACGGCCGGAGCTTCAGGTGCAGGCTTCTCCTCTTCCTTTTTCTCTTCATTAACGGTTTCAGCCTCAACCTTAGCTGGCTCCTCAATAGCAGCAACCTCCTTAGGAGGATCTGCTTCAGTTTTTTCTTCAGCTTCCGCCGGTTTCTCCTCCTCCTTCTTCTCCTCCGTTGTCACCACCTCCGGCGCCTTCTTCTCTTCCTCCTCCTTGGCCGCCAGCGGCGACGGCAAAGCAGTGAACTCGTGCTTGTTCAGTGCTTCTTGAATAAGGTTTTTCAGCTCATCAAGGGCCTTCTTCTGAGCTTCAGGGAGTTCAGCCACTACATAGGTCTCCTCCTTGAAAGAAACAGACTGCGTAATCTTGCTTTCTTCTACTGGTGCCTTAGGCTTCTCCTCCTCGACGGCAACTTCCTCAGAAGGCCCCGCAGGCTTCTCTTCTTTTTTCTCGCCCTCAGCGACGGGCTTCTCAGGCTCTGCTTCGATGGCCGGCTTCTCGGGTTCTTTCTCTTCCACAACAGATTTCTCAGCCACCGCCACCGCAACTTTCTCAACTGCTTTCTGAGGAGCTTCAGCCATGTCGAAGAAAGATGATCAAAAGACAGATATGAAGACAGTCGTTAGAGAAATATAGACAGGTAGGGATAGAGAAGGATTAAGCGTTGGTGCTTCTGGTTGATTCTTGTGAGAGAAGGTAAAGAAGAGGGCTTAAAAGAGATTTAAGAGAGAGAGAGAGAGAAAGGGGAATAGGAATAGGGAAGGGGATGGTGGTGGTGTGTATGATGGGAAGGAACAGACTGTAAGAAGGGTATGCCAGCTGTAATATACAAAACACTTTGGTAGTGGGACCCACTCCACCTCTAATCCTCTATTCTTGTTTGATTTTTTCATATACTCTGACTCACCCCACCTCAATAAATATATATATATATATATGATCCTTAATAATTATTCTCTGTACTCTTTCTTCCCTTGAAATAAAATATACTAGTAATATACGTTCAAAATTTTCTCCATCCATGTATAATCGTTGCATCAATTTAAGAAGGTAAAAAAAAACCAAAACCATCAATTCAAATTTTAAATTTAAATTTATCACATTATTTATTATATTCTTTTTGAATTAGGGAGACTAACGTTAATAAATAATATGTTAAAGATCTTACTTGTCCTTATATTAAAAGACATTACTCTTTTATATTTTAAAGGTAGTTAATTAATTTATATAAATTAAATAAATTATATAATTATAATTAATAAAAGTTAATTGAAAATTCTTAATATATTAAAAAATATATAATATAAATTTATTTTAAGAGTTTAGATTTTAAAATAATTAATTTATTTATTTCTTAAATTTTTTAATTTATCTAAATTAATTAATTAACTCTTATATTACTAACTAGATGAAATATATTTTCTTCTACTAGTAAACTACTATTATTACATATTAGATATTCTTAATTTAATACATAAATATTTTATTTTTAATATAAAACAATTACAAGAATTATAACTATAATATCTATTATATGTTATTATTGCTGCATTACTTCTCTTATTTAAAAAATAATAAAGTGATTTATTATTGTATTTGTATGTTTATTTTTATTTTATTACGTATAATATATTGTTCATGAAATTAGGGGTTATAACATAGAAGTTTTGAGAGATTTTATACATATATTTATTATATGTTCAAATTTATCTTCAGTTCACACTTTGGCCAAGAAAACAATTCATTTTCATTCAAAATGGTACGTTTTGCATCTAAAAGGTGAATTTTTAACTATTTAAAACTCTAATTCTAAATGCATAAATTTTTAAAAAATAATTTATATAAAAATATATTTTCAGATCCTCTAGACAGTATCTCTCTTCTCATCCCTCATAATCACCCTTTCTTTATATTTTGCCTTGTCTGCTTTCTTTTCTCTTTTTACCTAAACTTAAAAGAAATAAAAAAATAAATAACCTAAACAGACTTTTTTTACAAAAAAGTCTTAAATTTTTTTTACAGTTTAAGTACCGGAAAGAAGAAATTTTTTTTTAAAAAAAAAAAGTCTTTAAAAAGTGTTTTTAAAAAAATATACTGTTAAAAAAATAAAAAATATCTTTTTTAAAAGAAATATATTTTTTTATTTTAAAATTTTTCTTTTAGTTTGGATAGTGGAGAGAAGAGAGAAAGAAACAATAAAAGTAAAGAACGGGTGATTCTGAGGGAGATATCTTTGAAAGGATCTGTCACTATAATTCTAAAATAGATTTTGAGTTAAATTTTAATTTTAAAAAAATTTAAAATAAATAATTATATTTATTTAAAAAAATTAAATTAAATTAAAATTTTAAATAAAAATTTTAAATAAATTTTTAAAATTAATTTTTAAAATAAAAAAATAAATTACTTAATTATTATTTTCATTTTATTTTATTTTATTCTATCTCTTTCCTCTTCTCTTCTCACTCTTCTCTTCTCACATTGATCTTCTCTTTCTTTTTTTCTTTTCTATCTTTTTTTCTTTTCTCTTCCTACAAATTTTTTTTGACATATTTTTAAATAAATTTATATCAAAAGTTCTTCATTCATTCAAACAGCCCTAGAACTTCATCGGGAAACATGAAAGGGTGGAACTCGCTTACGCCCGAGCTGAACGACAAGATTTGACGGGAAGTAGACTACGATTGCAACAAAGGAGATCCGAGAAGCTGATCTGACGAGAAGCTATCTTTGCAAACTTAGACCTTAACGGAAGTGCAGCGAAGGAGGAAATTGCAGTGAACGAAGGAAGCACTCAGGAGAAGGAACTGAAGCCAAGGAAGGAATACCAATAGAAGAGAGAGAGACGAGCTGCAATGGTGAACGACTAAAGAGAGAAAGAGGAGAGGAGAGAGAGGAATGGCAGACGACTAGAAATTGAGGAGAGGAGAAAGAGACAAGCTGCCTTCTACGGCAAGAGAGCAATGGCGGAAGAGAAAAATCACGTCCCTGGAAGACTAATAGGGGAAAATGGGGATCGGAGAACTAGTATAAATTAATCTTTTAATATTTATAAATTTATTTTTAGAAATTATTTTTAATAATTTATTTAAAATTATAATTTAATTTATAAGTATTTATAGATAAATAAGATTTTTTATTTTAAAATTTTTTTAAATTAAAATTTAACTAAAAACTCTTTTAAAATTTTAATTTTATTTTAAACCAAATACAAACTCACTAAGTAGTATTATTTAAAATTCGTGAACAATGTATCTGGTAAATCATATAATATTTATTATATACGACAAGCAATGCATGAAATCTATATTAGCTATAATTTCATTTATCACAACTAATTTTAGAGTAAATATTTGATCATAATATTAATAATCCTTTTTACTATTTATACATTTGTTACAATTAAATTATATTTTTTATTGTTAAGTTATAATGCTCGTTTATATATACTTTTAAAAAATTATTTTTAAACAATTTTTAAAAAATAATTTTTAGATAAAAATTTATAGAAAAAAAATAGTTTTAAATAAATGAGGATTTAGATGTTATTATCAGAAGTATTTTTGTAATTGATAAATTATTAAAAATAGTATAAAAAATTATTTTTATTTTCTATGTGATATTAAAATAACAAATGATACATATATTTTATTTATTAGGTAAGTAAAAATACATAATTACTAATAAATAATTAAATTTATTTATTATTAATTATTTAGTATTGATTATTTAAATGTAATTATTTATATTAGGGGAGTGAAAATTTAAGTTTGTATTATATATATACATATACGTATATTTATATTAAAAAATTAAAATATGAAAATAATAAATAATATACATATAAAAATGTTAAGGGGTAATTAATGGGGGAAGGGGGATGAGATATAACAAGAAGCCTTGGGCGGAAAAAAAGAGATGGATAAAAAAAAATAAAGATAAATTATTATTTTAATAGCTAAGAATTATTTTTTTTATCTTAGAATATATCTTCAATAATTTATATAAAATTATAGTTTAATTTATAAATATTTTAAAAAATATATATATATAATTGTTTATTTTTAATTTTTTTAAATTAAAATTTAGACTAGAAATCCTTTATAAAATCCTCTTAAAATATAAATAATATTAATTATGTAAACCTATTTTATACATAATATAAATTAAAAATAATATTACAAATTAATTTGATTTATTTTAAAAGAGTTAACTATAGAAAATAATTTTATTAAAATCTAAGAAATTCTACTATAGTTATAAAAATAATTTTTCTTAAAATTTAAATAATTATGATAGAAAAAGTATAAGATGAGTCAACTTATTTAGGATATATATAAATTGTTAAATCTATTATAAATTGTATATTAAAGCTATATAGATACTAGAGTAAACTTGATTTTATAATATAAATATTACACTACTATATAAATATATGTTAATTATAATTAATAAAAAAGTAATAATGGATTTTTTTTATGAAATACTCTTAAAAATATTAAAAATTAGATTGAAATGCATATATGAAAATAATGTAACAGTTTATGCAAACTTAATAAAATTGAAGAAATAATTAATAATTTAGAAGAGTTTATCATAAATATTTAAATATTACCCTAAGATGAACTCTCATAATCAAATCTAAATAATATATTATATAATATTAAAGTATGCATAATAAACTCTACTATAGTAATATATAAATATTATATATATATATATATATTTAAGGGAAAATTATACAATTGATATAATTTTAATTAAATTTTAAAAAAAAATTCTAGAGTTTTAAGATGAGACTATCACTAAAAAATATTAATAAGAATAGGGTGAACCAAAGGTATCAGTAACTAGTAATTATACTCATCATGAGCACTAACATGTGCTCATGTTGAACAATTCATAAAATATAATATAAAGAAAATAACATATTATCATAATAAAATTAAATGAATAAACCCCACAAATTTCTCATATTAATCCAGTCGAACCATCTTATACCCATCGACCAAACCCACGAGCTAGTGATAACTACTATATACTTGACCACTCAAAAAGTTAACTAGTCAAATGTTATAGATATGTTAAAATCTACAGAGAACATGATCATATCATGGATTCATTATCCCTTGGTAAATAGGTGAGAGTGTTCAGCCCTTCAATAAACTGGTGGGACAAAAGTCAACTATCGAACTCCAATAGATATTATACCACGTGTTAAAAATACAACTCTATCATCATCAATTTCTAATACATAATCCTTAAAATAATCATATTAATCAAAATCTCAATAGTTTGATCAATAATATCAATAAATATCACAATAGATTTTTTTAAGATAATATCTTTTTTCAAATTTCAATATTTATAAATTAAATTTTAAATCCCACAAGACTATTTTCAATAAAAATCATCAAATGAGTTTTTTCAATATAATTATATTAACATCAATATATATATATATATTAAATCGCTCATAAATATCACATTAGCACACACAATAATAGAAAATAGTTACCTCTTACCTAAATATATAAATAATTACTACAAAAAATCTAAAAGGTAAATCTTAACTTTAGATGAGTTGAACTAAGGGTGTGTTTAAGAGGAAAATAGATATGAGAATTTTTAGGAATAAGAAATGAACTAAGAGAAAGGACTAAAATGAAAGAAGCTGACTTGAAAATCAAGTCTAAGGAATACCTAAGTGTCTTAATTCTATTTATAAAGCTATATTAATAATTTAAAATTTTAATTCATATATAAATCTGAACCCAAATTCTAATAATTCTTTAACTAATAATAATCAAATCATAAAATTCTAAGTAAAAATAATAGTAGGAAAATCGATATATTGTATTTTATTAAAAATAATAAAAAATATTAAATTATAATAATTTAATTAGATAATATTTTTAAGTTACTTATAAATAATATTTTTAATTGTACTAAAATATAAAAATAAAAATTTGATATTACATCATTTTAAAACTAAGGTTGGGTGTCAACCCGTAATATAAAAGTTTATTTCATCTTCTAAAAATGTTTATTGATAAGTAAATCATAAGATTAGTTGAGTTTGATTAAGCTATTTTATTAAAATATGACTCATCTTAAAGTTTTATACAAAACATTATATTATAATCTAGTTTGATAATAATACACTAAAAGAATTATATAAATTGCAAGTTTTTTATCACATAAAAATATATTTTTCTGACTGTATAAATTAAAAGTTAACTATGAACAAAAAAAATTCAATAAAATAATCATGTAAGCCTAAAAATTTTATATATAGAGCTCATGTGTGACACACTAAATCACACATAAGTTATATTACTCATAATTGATAAATAGTGTAGACTATTAAATTTCGTATATTTAATATTTTTATAATTTTGAGGTAATGAGTGTTTTATCTGATAAAAGTGATTAAGTAATTTAGTGAAAAAAATAATATAGTGTGTTACAATAAAAAAAACATAGTTCTATCGGTTGATTAAAAGAGATAATCAAATCAAATCCAAGAAATGATTAATAATTATTTCTGGCTGTCTTTTGCTTTCACTAATATACAACGGTCAATCAAAGCTAAGATTGGAATAAAAACGAGAAAAGAATAAACGAATGATTGACAATGTAGATGGGAAAACCATCTACACCACCACCACCAACAACAACAACAACAATGTTTCAGGATGACAGAGCTGTCACGCAGAATAAAATCACAGGAACCCGATGCTTCTTGGAGTGGACCACCTCGTGCATCGCAAATGTCAAAAGAATATTGCATCCTAACAGCGTGTCACGGGATCATAATCTTCTCGACATTATCGTTAATCCCTCAGCCGGCATAAGAGTAAGAAACCACTGATGATAATTACCTCAGTTTCCCGTTTCTTGTTTAATTAATTTAAAGAAAATATAGTATAATAGGTTTACTATTCATATGTTTTTGTGGTAATTTTTAAAATTACTCCTCCCAAGTCCTAAATAGCACATGGTTAATAAATGTAGTTTGATTTTACACGTTTGTCTTCCTTATTTGATATTCAACTCTATAAGCTCTAATTAACTACTTTCCATACATTAAAAAACTACTTAAAATTAATTATTTCTAATAAAATCTTAAAATTACCGTTATTAATTAGTTAAAAAGTTTGATATTTAATTAGAGATATTACATGAAAAAAATTAATAATTTAAATAAAATATATTATATTATGAGACAAGTAATAATTACTATTATAAGTGAAAAAGGAATATTTTTTCTTTTCATATTACCCTTGTTAATTTTACAGTTTGGTTTACTCTCTTTAAAGTGCCCAATTTAAAATAATAGGTTGAAAAATATTTTTAGAATAAATTATAGTTTAAATTAAAAAATAAATAAATAATTATTAAATATTTGCAATAACTTCTAGAAACTATGGTTTGGAGAAATTTAAAATTATAATTTTAGATAAATTTATGTGACTAACTTATGGATAGAAAATATTTTAGGCTATATAATAATTATTTTATTTATATATTTTTTTATTAGTTTATCACATACTCTTTTTAGTAATTTGTCTATAAAAAATAATTCTTATCATAACTATTTAAATATTTATTTTTTTATAATTATTTTTTTCTAAAAATTATTATCTATAATATATTCTCTATATACTTTTTTCTAAAAATGAAGCCAAACGGGCTCAAAATAGTGGTATTTTATATAGAGAGTCTCACAATTTTTATATAATTTGAAGAGTTTGTATTTTATCATATAAGATATCAATATATTTTGTCTTATAAATATATTTTTTTTAAATTATATTTATTAATTATATATAGTAAAAGTGTTTTTATCCACAGGGGATAACAATTAAAGAGGTATTTTAAATAAATTAATTTATATTTATTATAAATAATTAATTTAATTAATATTATAAAAATATCTAAAACAATTCCTTTTGAATTTCTAAATTCTAAAACGGTGAAGTCAACTTTTAAAATCCCATATCCACACTCATCGTGTAAATGGAATTTTGAAATTGTGGTGCTTTTACAATTTTACTCTTACTTTATTAAATAAAAAATGCCTAACGTTTTTACCCTTATAACATAATATTTATAAAAGTATTTACTATTTAAATAACAACATTTTTTCTATTTTACAAATAGGATCCGAACAGTAATAAAGAACTTTGGAGAAGTGTTTTCTAGGAAGTGAAGACGGGAACGAACTCAACTAAGCAATGGCATTGGGAGCCTCAGGATTGTGTGGAGAGCTTGCCAATGTTCCTTGCAACATATGTTCCCTGAGATTGGCCGCGGGTTGCTTGCAATGAACACATTGGAACTATAGTTTTATAATGCTAATTACTAATATATTTTTATTTACAAAGTAATTTCAACATATTTTATTAAAATTAATAAAAAATTTAAATTTTATTAATTATATATTAAAATTTAACAATTTTTTATTACTATTCAATATATATTATATCCTAAAAGTATAAAATCCAAACAAAAATAAATAAAAAATAAAATTATATATTACATTTAAAAAATTTAATAAAATGATTTATACATAAAATTATAAATTTTTTTATGTCCGCCCTATAAATAAAATTGAAGGGTTATCTTGCAATATGCTTTTAGGAATATGATATCTTCTGTCATTATTATATGGTATATTTAATTAATTTAATTATATTAAATAGTTTAATTAAATTAGTCAATATAATATTTTTTAAAATATCTTAATTATTAATATTATAAAAAATACTTATCATAGCGTGATTTCAAGATGGTTATAAAAAATTTGCTATTAAAAAAAAGTAGTGATATATTTATAAATATAAATCACTGTTAAAAGTCATCATATGAGACTTTTTATGGTGGTCTTTTTTAAAAAATCACAGTAAAATATTCCTACAAAATTTTAAAAAATATGGACTTGATTTCAGCTTTAGTTTTATTTTTTATAACTATATATGGTCTCGTTTGTCTTTCTCACCACCACAAACTTTGACGAATATAATTTTTTAGTATTTTCCCCTTAGTTTCGATACCCATATTAGTTGTTAATATCATTTTTTGTCGTCTTCATCATCATTTTCTATTGTGAAAAACATAAGTCATTGTTTAATTTTTTCATTTGTTCTTTTTTTTTGTTTGCTAGATCTATAACTTGTTCTCTAAATCTTTAACTTTTTTACCATATCTTCAACTTTTTAACGATGTTGATTGTAATTGATAACAATATATAGTAGTAGATGGATTTTATTGGAAAGAGTTCGAAGAATTTTAATAAAATGAGCTTATAGATTTTTAGTTTTGTCATCATAACTTTGACTTTTTTTTTTATATTTGATCATTGCTTTTGATGAACGTGATTGATATGACTAATAGTAAGTGTAGGTTGAAAAAAGTAAAAAAAATTCAAAAAATTAACTGTGATTTTTTTAGAATCGAAAGATTATATTTAAGGGCAATTATAAAACTGCTATTAAAAGATAGATTTATAACGGTAATAGAATTTATAACGCTCCTAAAACTATTTTAAAATGTCATTTTTAATTGTTATTCTACGTATTTTTTCTAGTAATGCATCTTCATTTCTCGCTCTCTTATTGAATTATTACTATGAGATTATTAATAGTAATAATTTTTAAAAAAATATTAATAAAAAAATAATTATTATATTTAAAATTAAAATTAATTTTTAAATTAAATTATATAATAAAAACAGGAGGAGCACAGTCTATCAGGTTTGCTAAACAAATTGGTGTGTCGACCAAATGAACACTCATGTCGGGTAATTTTTTCACGTTTTTATTTTTTTCAAAAGAAAACGGTTAACAATGATGGGTGCTTACTAATTAGAGTGAATATATACTCACTAGCAATAAAAAAGTATTTATCATGTTGATTACTTTTTAATTATAATTGATGTAGAAAGCAAGAATTTTTATATCTATTCTAAGTTTGTGATAATAATCACAAAACAACATGGAAAATAAAATTTATTCAATTTTTTTTCCAATTTCCATGTAACAATTTTCACATCGGTCATAACCTCAACCAACATGAAAATTGTTTATTTTCAATTTATTTTAACACAAAATCAACGTGAAAATTACATATTGCCAAATCTTTACTAACGTAAGAGAATTAGAAAAAATCCTAAAACATACTACTTAAATTTTAAAATTTTTAAATCAGTTTATTTATTATAATTTATAAATTATTGACTATTTTTATAAAGTAAATGCTACTATATTTTTATAATAACTTCTTATTTAGAATTTTAAAATTTAAGAATTATTTTTAATTGTTTTTAAAAATTAGGATATTATTTTTTTGAGTTAAAATATAATTTTAACTAACAAATTTTTTTTATTATGAGCACATGACACTGTAAAATTTTGAATGGTGCAAAAGTATATATAAGATTTTGTTTATATAGGTTTTTAAAAAAATATATAAAAAATAGATTTTGTATAGCTTTTGGATAAACTCTTCGACAGAATAACTTATAAAAAAATTAATTTTAAATAAATAAATATTTAGATGATTATTATCAAAAAAAAATTTTATAATTAGTAAATTATTAAAAAATATATGAAATATAAAAAAATTAAATTAATAAATTTATTATTATTCATCATCCTCTCTCACATATCGTTGTCTCCATAACAAGAAGAAGAAGGAGGAGATGCAAGGGAGATATGCGAGCGGCGATGGCATCTGAAGAGGAAAAAAAAGGAGACATAGAGAAAAATAATGACGCTGACAGATGAAGATGAAGATGAAGAAAAAGAAGACATCATTCTAGATCTAATGATGATGGTAAGTAAAGAAAGAACACGATATAAATATTGGAGTATTTCCGACATATCACTGACAGACAAACAATGGTGAAAAGATAGGAGAAGAGATACGAGAGAAAAAAGAGGATATTAAAAAATATAGATATAAAATAATAATTAAATAATTATAAATTTTATTATTATTTTATAAATTATTCTAAAAAAATATTTAAAATTATAATTTAATCTATAAATATTTATAAATAAATATAATTATTTTAAAAAAATTAAATTAAAAATTAAATTAAAAACATTTTTAAAATTAAGTTTTGAAATAAAGCCAAACTCACAATATTTTCTCTAGTGTCTCTCTCATCTCCCTCTTCTCTCTCAACCTCTCACCTTTTATCTCTTTCTCCTCTCACCGAAACAACACAATTGCTGCCACCGTCATGGATCTCACCACAAACCAAGCAAGAAAAAAACTAAAAATCGGAGTAAATAACAAGAACCACAAATCGAAGGCATCAGCAAACGAAATCAAAGGAACCAGAAGGCATCCTCCACCAGAGGAGTAGACGAAGAATGGAACTAAAAACAAGAAGGTTCGTTGTCCTCTATCGCAGATCCGAAATTGAAGTGCCGGCTAGCGTCCTTTGTTGCCACATATCTAGAGAGGGAGTTGAAGAAAAAGGAGGTTTGCCATCTTTCACCGCCGATCAAATTTCAATTTCGTCATCCCCTCCCAACGCCGTCGCCGTCCTCACTGTTGCTGCATCGTCACCGTCCTCATCTCTGCCTGCAGCCGGTGAGAGAAGAAAGAGAGAGGCGGTGGGAGAGATGACAGAGATGAATGAGGAAGTAGTGACACGTGGATGACACTAGGTGGAACCCACTAACAGAGGTTTGAATCATTTAACGAGATGACAAAATTTCTTCTGTAAACGGTTACTCTTCAAAACTTGATGGTGTTAGACATAGCGAAATTTTTTGTTATTAAAATTATACCTTAATTTTTTTTTTGGAAATTAGGCGGCATGTTTATTATTATTTTTTTTTAACAAAAGGCGGATTGTTTCAGGTTCTTATAACCGAACGATACTTCACTGCTAGTATCAATTATCAAATCATGAGTTCGACCCGCCTGTTATCAATTGCACAAAACCAAAAACGGAACGGAGGATTGGGATATGGGCTACTATTTGATGAGTTTGGCAATAGATGACAGGTTTTTCAAATATTCTTTTGATTTTATTTATAAAACACTCTTAATATATTTCATCATAATTAAAAAATTAAATTTTATTTATCATACTTTAAAATTTAATAAATTTTTAATTTTACTTTTATTTAATATTTACTTTTTTTAAAAGAGTGCAGAATTTACACAATATAAATGAAAGATATGATTATACATTTAAGTATATAAAATATTTAATAATATAATTTATAATTATGATAAAATTAGATCAGAGGTTGAAATCTGGTTTATCTTGAGAATTTTTTTTTGAGACTTGATTAGATAATCAATATAAAATGAGACCCTAATCATTAGTACTTAACATTTCAAATTTATTTATCACATTTTCCAATTATTTTTTCATAGTTAAAAAGTTTATTTTTATTTTTTATTAATTTTTTTAATGAGCCCTGATGCCTGAATTATCATTCTCCTTCTCCCATTTTTCTGTTCACCAGTGGACGGCACCATGCCTTGGAGTGAGGAGAGGTAGAAGTTGACTCTCTCAAGTTGTATGGAACTATCGGAAGGATTGAAGGTTCATTTGTTCCCCCCCCCCCCCCCCCCCCCCATAAAATGACAATTTATTCAATAGAAAGATAAAATGATACATACAAACTTCCAACAAATTTTCATTCAAAAATTTTTTTTATATAATTTTTTTTAAAAATAAGTTGAGTTCACCTATAATCTAAAAATAAAATAAAATCTCATTTTCTCTTAGACGATATTAATAGTAGGTATGATGAACTATCTATTACCTTTAAATATAAATTTTGACATCCATAAGTTAGAATCCTCTCAAACTAAAATTATAATAAAATAATATTTATTTTTTAAATGGTCTAAAAATAAATTAGGGTACAAAATCTAAAAATAAAAATACAGTACAATAGGCTAAAAACACAACAAATAGGTAACCCGAAGTTGTAACCAATTCGTCTAAAAGACAGTCAACATTTTAAAGACTAGCTAAAGTTTGAATCCCATCTCGAATCAGCTAATAATGTCATCAAATCAGATATTGCTTGAAGTTTCGAAGCACAAGAATACACGTTACTCGGCCGCTATAATTGAACAAGTGATAAGGGAGGACTCCATCCCCGACGTTAATAGCTCTTGAGCTCATAAAAATGGGCATTGAATAACTTGTTGTGTTCTGATGGGAAAAAATATTTTTTTATAATATTTATTTATACATTTAAAAATAACTAAAATTAATATAAAAGGTATATTTCTTATTATTTTAAGCAGCTATTCAAAGTATTATGAAAATAACCAAATTGACAATGTTATCAATAATTTTTTTTTGGATACAAAAAAGGACATTGCCTGAACATGAAATAAACTTATAGTTGGAAGAAATGATTCTAAAGTCTTTTTGTTCACAAATCTAAAATAATTATTCTTAATAAATTAGATTTTGCTATAGGATCTACGACACAATTAATAATGTTTAAATTATGATAACTTTTTGTAAACTTGTTAAACTATCAAAAACCGATGGGCTTGTCTAAGAATATAGAATTGATTTTTGATTAAAACTATAGTTTAAAACTATAGTTTTAAATAAACTACTGAAAATAGCTTTTAGAACAGTAAAATAGCTTATGGATTATCTAATTATTATTTTATCCCTATTTTTTCTTATATCCTCTCTCATTTCTCATCTCTCTTCTTCACGTATCTTCTCTATCCTATTTCTTCTCTACACTCTCTCATTTCTCTTATTTATTTTCTACTCCCTCTCATCTCTCATACTTTAATCAAATCATATTTTTTTTATAATTTATCAATATAAAAAGTAATCATACTACTAATCATCTAAACATCTCTATTTTTAAAATTTATTTTTCTCAAAATTTATTTTTTAAAATCTATTCTTCTCAGAATCTATTTTAAAAAAACTAATCTAAGGCCTATAATAAAAAGATGATATGAGTATCAATATTTTAAATTTATTATAAAATTTAAAAAATTAAAAGCATATGTGAACCTCAACAAAGGTTTTTAAGCAATAAAAAAGAAATTTTTTAAGGATTAAAAGGTTTGAACTTTTCAATGTAATATCTATATGTTGTGACATGATAAATATAAGAAATTCAAATTAATTGTCAATTCTTCTTCGAATTACTTTCATTTAATGTTTTCTAAACATGGTACGAGATTATTATTATTATTATTGATATTTTCTGCCAAAGCATGATATGAAATGATAACTAGGTGGTGGACTTGAAAAAGGAAATTGAGGGCATGTTTAAAAAGTTATTTCTGAGCAAAATCTTAATTTATTTTTTTAAATAAATAATCATATTTGTCTAAAAATAATTTTAGTCAAAAATTCATAGTTTTAAATAAACTATTGAAATTAACTTTTAGAATAGTAAAAGAGCTTATAGATTATCCAATTATTATCTTATATTTACTTTTTCTTATACACACTCTCCACTCTTATCTCTCTCCTCTCTCATCTCCTATCTTTCATCTATATTTTCTACCCTATCTTCTCTCTCATCTTTCTTATTTACACTCTCTCTCCTTTTATCTTTTTTATACCCTCTCATCTTTTATACTTTTAATCAAATCATACACTTTTTAATAATTTATTAATATGAAAAATGATTCTATTACTAATCATCTAAATATTTTTATTTTCAAAATATATTCTTCTCAAGATTTATTTTTTTTAAATATATTATCTAAATTTTATATTTCTCATAATCTATTATCTAAAAATTAATCTAAATATGCCTTTAATTAATAGGATCTGATTAGCTGTATGAAAACTTAAAAGGTTGGTATTCCAGGTACCCAAATTTTGATAAACCTATAATAATTAGATAAAATTATAATAAATATATTAAAGAAAGTATACAAATTTAGTATTTTTTTTAAATTGTACCCCATTTTATTACCATTTTAACTAGTCATGAACTTATGATCTAGATTTTCTTCTAATAAAAGAAGGTTGTGAACAGAAAACGTTAAAAATAACTACATTTAAAATTATTTATTATTTAATAATTTGTAAAATAATTTTTATATCTTTGAATATAATTCCTATTATGGGAATTATATAGATATTCATTAAATGTTATTGGTATATTTAAGTATATAATTAAATTTATTATTGTTAATGTTATTATTTATTTATTTTGTTAGTCATGCTTACACGCAAATGAAGCCACCTGCCTGGTAAGACATGAGGGGTAAATTTGTCTTTTAGAAAATGGCGGGCCCAACTAGCACCTTGTCTCTTTCTTGCTCCTAAAAGCAACCCAACGTTGCGGCCTCATTCTTCTTCGCTGTATGATTATTGTTGATTAGATTTTTTTTTTTCACAAAAGAAGAAGAAGAAGAAGAAGACAAAACGCATAACGTCACAAAGACAATATTTTTAAAAGAGAGGTTACGTGCGAAGGAGTCCTTTGAAGTTAGAATGAGCGCTGTCACTGACGCAACTGTCTATAGAGCCGTTTTGGATACTTTGTACTTAATTAATAAAAGCATCTAATTCTCCAATTATTGAAAATTCTTTTATTTTATTTTCCTTTTAATTATAAGCAAGCAACTGTGATAACATGTGATGACAAAATATGTAAAATCATAAATAGTAACTAATTAATTTAAATAAATAAATAAATAAATTAATTAATTATAAATCAATTAATTATAACTAATATAAGATCTAATTAAATAATTTGATTAAATTAAAGAGTATATAATATAAATTTATTTTAAATATTTAAATTTAATTATAATTAATTTATTTAATTTTTTAAACTATTAAATTTAGTTAATTTTTTTATATTAAAAATCGGATAAATATATATGAAAGAACAGCACGACAAACAACAAATTCAGCATCACATTCTATGAAAAGATAGTGAAAATGGGAAGCATAACTCACCCAAGGCTTAAATTCAAGCCACAACTATTTATAGATAAGAACACTGCGTATCTGTCCGTGTGATAAGGAAGAAATCTATGCTTCAACAGAAAACAGAAAGATTTGATAATTCAAAACCAACCAGATTTTCTTACCAACAGTGAAAAACTTGTGCCAACAATTTCAAAACCCCCCAACACTAAAAAATCAACAAATCTTCCATAATAAACCAAATTAGTATATATTTAAATTTAGTAAAAATTATAATAAATGACCTATGATAAATGATATTTATTGGGAAAAACAGTAAAAGATGTAATTATTTAAAAGGATCAGATATAAAAATAAAAATTTAAAATTATTAAATTGCCCCTTATTACACTTTTATATTTTCTCCCACATTCTATTTTTAAAATTAATATAAATTTTTACACCTCTTGCATTCTCTCCCACATTCTATTTTAAAGCTAACATTAATTTTATTTACTACCAAAATTAAAACTAAGAAAATCATCAAGATTCTTTTTTCAAAATTTATTTTCCACTAACATCCACATCATCATATCCTCAATGTAACATTTAATTGTCTATAAAAAATGTATCCTTTAATTATTAACATATATAATAAATTATAAAAGATCTCAATTTTTTTTAAAATTATATAATTTATATTTTCACTTAAAGTTTGTGTCCATTTTAAAAATAAAAATATAATTTTTAAAAAAATTGAATGATGTGTATATTTTTTTCTCAATAGATATCTCGGTAGGTTGTAAATAGTGAGAAAAATTTTGTTATTGAAATTTATAAAAAAACATATTAATTTTAAAATTTGAATGTAAAAAAAATAGAGGGTTTAGAAAGGGTAATTGAGTAATTTTAAATTTTTATTTTAATATTTAATTATTTTAAATAATTATAATTTTTATAGTCTTTCTAAATAAATATTATTAACTGTAAGTACTTTATTTTAATTCTTCCTTCAATTTAAATATAAAAATATCACATAAAATTTTAGTTTTTTTATTCTTATTTTTCTTGCTCAATTTTGTTTTAATTTTTGTTTGCTCCCTCCCTCTAACAAAATTAGTTAAAATACTATATTAAGTCATAAATATAAGATTTTAATATATTTTTATCTTATATATTTATTATTTTTTAAACTAATTTAGTTAATTTATAAATTAATATATAATTTTATTTTATAAATAAATATTTTAATGAGATAATATCATATTTTTATAATTAATTTATCTATATGTTAATCTAATTAAATTAGTTAGTAACTATTCTATCTCCAATTTTAATTATAAAAGTTAATTAAATTTTTTAGATATATTAAAAAAATTAAAATATAAGAGTTAATTAATTAATTTATATAGATAAATAAGTATTTAATTATAATTAATTGATGTATTTGACTTTCTTAATCTGTCAAAAAAATTAATTAATTTTTATAATTATGATAAAAAAAAGTACATTATATGAAAGATGGGAAGGCTTGTTTATTTGATGAGTGTTTAAATGAGAAAAATATCACATATAAAATTCAGTTTATTGATAATTTATCTTTCTTAATTTTTTCTATTATTTATTTTATGAGTGTTGAAAATCAGACCATGATATATTGCCCATTTTTTACTGGCCGTACCGGGAATAACGGAAATCAGTCCCATAATAATGTTAAATAATCATTGGGATTTTATTAATTTTATAAAAACTAATTTATGACGATTAATAAGAACTTGGAATTGGAATTTCGGAAATCTAGAGCTGTGTATAGAGCTGTCAGATATCAGTATGTTCATTTGAACTGGTAATAAAAAAAAATTTGCCCAGCAGGTTAATATAAAGTAGAGTTGAATAACGAAAATATAGTCAATATATTTTTTTAAGTTAAATATTAAATAGGAGGGTTATTTTAATCTACTCTGCTCATAAATATTCTTTTCATTTTTTCATTTTTTTTCTTTTATATTTTATTTAAAAAAAAGAATATAATATTTATTAGTGATTAGATAATCATTTTAAAAATATAAATAGGTAAATAGATAAATTATATATTTTAATATTTATAAATATATTAATTTTTTTTTACTTTACTAATATCATATAATTATATTATAAATTATAATTAATTATTTTATTTTTTAAATATTTTATCTTTATTTATATTAGGAAGATTGATATAAAGTTACAATTATAAATTATTTAGATTTTAAATTTTTTTTATATATAATAGATTTTAAGACTTCAATTATTATTTTTTTATTATTAATAAATTATAAATATTATTTAATTTTTAAAAATATATGAATATAATATTATTTTAAAAATTTATAATTATAGATTTTTTTTTCACAGTATAAACATAATATCACAATTTGAGTATATTCAATCTACTTATATCCAGCTCACCTATATTTAACCTAAAATGATTAAAATTTTTATTAAGTAGGATTAAATATTGATCTATAAAATGTAATTTATATTTTTTTAAATAGAATATTAGATAAAGGGTTATCTTGTTTAATCCTACTTATTTATACCCCTACATGAAAACTCGTTCCATGCGGATATTTATATTTAGTCATTTTGAGAAGGCTAAGTGGCAAAATCAACCTTTAATTGGTTGACTGAATAAAAGAAATTTTCAAAAACAAGACACTATCAAATATTTTCAAATTTTAATATTAAAGGTCTGTTTGATTTATATAATAAATTAAAATAAAAAATAAGTGAATTTATAAAATTAAAATATGTTTTATTTTTTAAATTTGAAAAATTGATAAATAATACTTATTAAATAATAACAACAATATAATAGTTAGTATGCATTTTAATTTTTAAATGAAATAAATTTTACAAAATCCATAAAAAATCTTTATTTAAATAAAATTTGTAAATAGAAAAATTTTATTTATTTTTTAATAGAGTTTTACTCACTTAGGCATCCGTTTGACGAGTGATTTGGGGAAACGAAGAGATAGGGAAGAATTTTGTTCCCTTTTTTTATTTAACTATATAAAAATTTTAGAAAGATTAAAAAAAAAATTTAAACTTAACCTCCTCTTTAAAATTAAGAAAATTAAAAAAAATTATTTTATCATATTAATATATTTATAATTTTTTTAATATTTTAATATTATTTATATATTATATTTTATTAAAATATTTTATAAAATAATATAAGATTAAATTTATTTATATAAAAATATTTATTCTTCCCTCTCTTCTTAAATTAAATAAAATAATATTAAAATTTTATTTTATTTTCTTAATATTAATTTAGATAATATAATAATAAAATCCTTCTTATTTTTTTCTTCTACTAAAACCTCCGCTCTTCTCCTACCCCAATACACCTCGTAAGAAAGAAAAATGTGGAAAACCGGCCCGGTCTTTTTTTAATTTTCTTGGCAAAAGGAAAATCCTAGTTGTCAATTGTCAAACTTGTCTGGTTTAGGTTGGAAGCCTAATGTTAAGAGGCCACGTGCCCATGCGAAATCATTTTTTTTTGGCTAAGATATACGTTTGTCTTTATCTCTTTTACATTAAATTTTGTTTTAATTACTTAAAATTAAAAAATATATTTTTAATATTTTAAAATTTAATATAATTATTTTTATTAATATAAAAATTTAACCCATCAAATTTAAGTGAATATTATAGAATTAAAAATTCAAAAGATTATTTTAAATTTTAATTTTTTAATATAATATTTTTATATTTTAAATTGTGTAAATTAAAAGATTAAAATATATATATGTTTTATCATTTAATTTAATTATATAGTAATCACTTGAAATTAATAAGTTAATATCTTTTTATTAATAAACTAACGATATTAAATTTATATTATTAAAATTTAAAAAATTAAAATAATATTTAATATAAAGATTAAATGTATATTTTAACTAATTTTTTATGGAAGTTTATTAAATGATAGAGTAAGTCATTGATTTTTTTCGGCTTTGGCGTATTTTCATTTTTTAATAATTAATTTTAATTTTACACATAGAAAAAATATTTCTGTTAACTTTTAAAAAAATGATGTAAAAGTTTTTGTCAATGTAAACGTTGATATATTTATTTTATGTGATAATGAATAAAACTAAAATATATTTTTAGTTTTTTAAATTTGTATAAAATTTTACTCTAATTCCTTAAATTTATAAAATATATTTTTCATCATTTAATTCTAATATCGTTAGTATTATTTAACATAATATGTTGATTTAATAAATTTAAATGATAACTATGTGATTAAATGTTGATTAATTTTAAATTTAAAATATGTATAAATTGAAAAATATTTTAAAGACCTAATGAAGTGTTAATTATCATATATCAAAACCTCCATAGTTTTAAAGTTTTAACAAAAAACGAAAGAAAATATTAAACAACACTCATATATATATTGTGTGTTTGGCAAATGATAAAATCTAAATTTTAAAAAGATTTTTAACTCAAATTTTAGTTTAAATATTTTTAAAATAAATAATTATATTTATTTAAAAATATTTTTAGATTAGATCATTATTTAAAATTAAAATTTTGAATAAGTTAGTAAGACTATATTTTAAAATATTAAAAGAACTTATAGACTATCCAATTACTATTTTATACTTATTTTTTTTATACCCTCTCTCCTCTCTCATTTATCTTATATATTTTCTATACTCTCTCCTCTTTCTTTTTCACCTTATCTCATTTCTCCTCTCCTCTTTATTTCTTATCTTATCTCCTCTCTTCTACTTTTAATTAAACATACAATTTTTAGTAATTTATCAATAATAAAAATATTTATAAAAATAATTATCCAAACACTCATTTATTTAAAATCATTTTTTTTCATAAATTTTTCTCTAAAAACTATTTTCTAAAAATTATCTAAAAGTTCCTTTTTTTCATAAATTATTTTTTAAAAATTTATTCAAATGAGTCTAGAAAAATTTTAACAATTCTCATTTACGATTTTTTTCTTTTCACTTGTTTTATTTTTATTTTAAAATATAAATATATTAAAAATTTTAAATAGAAGCGTACTTTATAGTAATAAATTATATAGTTATTACTTAAATTTAAATTTATTAAGTGAGCATATTCTATTAAGTAAAATTAACTATATTAAATTTATAAATTTAAAAGACTAAAATAAAATCTCATACAAATTTAAAGGACTAAAATATACTTTAGCTAATGAATAATAGAAACATTTGATATTCAATTTATAAAGATTAAATGATTTCAAATATCAAAGTCATATTTTTTTTTATCATCAATAACTAAAAAATTCTGAATCGATAAAAAAATTATCATATATAATTTATTTATAAATTTAATTATTAAAAAATTTCATATAACAAACAAACTGATAGTCATATAGGATATCACTGATAACGAAATAGAACTGATATTGGACCTGTTACAGGCTTAAAATAAGATAAAAATCACATTGTATAAATAGAAAATGTTTTTATACGTTGAAATAAAAAAATACTTATTATTAGGTAATGATAGTGAAATACATCAAATACGGCATATTATTTACAGTTTTATTAAAATAAAAAGATTTTTCCATGTAAATTCCTTTGATTTAGATTTTTCCATCTAATTTCCAAACGATAGTTAAATGACCTGGTTGTCTATGTCAAAAACTTGTTACTATCAATTAAGAAATAAATATAGATTAGTATTTACAACCACCCTTTTATTTTTATTAATTGATTATCATCGACTTCTTGCTTCTATATCATATAGTTAGTGAAATTGACTTTTTTGGATAATCACAAGTTTGTAAGCCTTTGATTTTGACCAAACTTAAACAACCTTTTTTCTTGTAGAGAAAATGATTCACATGGTATATATTTATTATAGAATCAATATTATAATTTTATTTTATATTAAAAATGAGAGAATTATTTAAAATAAAAAAATTGTGGCAAAATAATTTTTCTTGATATATAATTTATTTTTTAAAAAAGGATTTAAGGATACTCATGATGGTAAGACGAAATCTCTTTTCTTTTTATGTAATATTAACATTAAATAAGATTAATTATCTATTATCTTAAAATATAAATTTAAATATTTAAAAATTAATATATTTTTATAAATATTAAAAATAAAATTATAATAAAATAATATTTTATAGAAATTCAACACAACAAAAAGTAATAATTACTTGTTTCTCTTATTTTGTGACAATAATTATGGCCTCTTAAAATATTGTTGGCGATGTGACAAATTTAAAATATAAAATGACATAGATTATTTGAAACAATAACTTGTAGCATCAGATTTCTTAAATCCAAGGTCACATCATATATTATAAAAGTCTTGAAGCTTCTTGCCTTATTTAGTCTTCAATCTTGATATGCATAAGAAGGATTTTATAGTAATCTTCCATTACCAATATAAAGTATAAACTATTACGAGATAAATGTATTTTAAGATTATTTTATATAACTGATATAAGTAATAATAATTGATTGATATCATTTTTTTATATAACTATATGATTATATCAGATTTAAATACTAACAGACTTAACTAAAAATAAGTCTCTTCATGGTGTTTTTCATTTTTACTTTTTATTTTATAAAATCATATTGAGTATATTTGAATTTATAGTAATTATAAATTCGGTTAAGTTTGCAAGTGAACTCTTTACGTTTATAAGTTATAAAATTATATCTACTCACTCTTAAACTCGTGTTAAATTTTTAAATTTAATTATATTTAATGATTTTATATATAATTTTTTTGTAAATTTTTTCACTAGAATTGTTGCCATTTTTATATTTTAATTATTTAATTTTATACTTTTAATATATATATTTATTGATAAAATAAACAATTGAAAGTTTATGATTAGAGTTTATATTTTGAGTTTATGTCTTTATTATGAGTTTATTAAAACTTAAACTTGTGACCTCATTAATATTATTATTAAAAAATATTACCACTGACATTTTATTAAAGTTATAATCAATTAAGAAAATGGTAAGTGGGTGTATATGTAATAAATAATAAAGTGGATAATATTTTATGCATCCTAGAGGGTGTTTAAAATAAATCCAACGCATTTCGCATGTACTCCATTTCATCTATTAAAAAAAAAACTTAAAACAAATAAATTATAAGCTGAAACTATCAAATTAATAATTTTTTTAACTAAACTCAATATCTCAAAATAAATTCATATTATACACCTATTAATTTAATTTAATTAATTAACTATTATATTAATTATAATTAATTAATTTTTTAATTTATTTTAAAAAATTAATTAATTTTTATATTAAAAATGAGATATAGCACATTATTTAAAACTTAAATACATCAAATCAATTATTTTTAAGTGTTTGCACAAAAGTAAATTCTACACAATTGGTAAAATCTCCTTCGTTGTCATGTTGTCTCATTAATATCATGATAAGTCAAATATTTTCTTCTAGACTTTTTCATGACAATTTGATGTTAATTGCCTTAAACTACTAAGGTTAATTATATACTAAGTCGATGTCGATGACTGTACTAAAAATAAAATTAATAATATATAAAATAATTTTAACTATTTTAATAATAAGATTAATTATTTTTTATAATAAGTTAATTATTTAAATAATTAATTATATTATATATATTTATTATACTAATAATAAAATTGATTTCATAAATGATCGACGATTTTAAAAATAATATCAACCACTTTCTTTAGTAAGTTAATGTGATTCAAGTAATTGAATTATGCTCTAAAATAGTTCTATTTTTTTACTAATATTAAAATTTTAAATTAATATATATAATCAATTTATATTTTTATATATTAGTATATCTATTTTAAAATTTTAGAATTTAAATAGTATGTTTGAGGATTTTTCCAATAGCTTATTAAAGGAGCTCTACGGAGTAAGGACAGCACACCAACACCTCATGGGGCATTGCCCATGGTGGGGCTACTTTTAACTTTTCTATCGGCCTAATTTGGAATATAGATTACAAAAGCTTAGATTCCTTTCCAGCCAAAATTTCAATCCTATTTCCATATTATATTTATCGAAATTCGATGATGAGTTCCGAGAAGAAATCAGGAAAACATATACAATGATACAAGACTTCGAAAAAGATTCCCCTCTAAAAAATAGAAATATTTTTGTCCATAGCACCAAAATATATTTTTAATTAAAAAAATTATGTTCAATTAGAATAACTAGAAAGTCTTTGATGGCTTAAAAATATTAATTTAGTAAATAATAGTTTTTTTTTACTAAATTTTATATTTAATAACACATCAACAAATAATAAAAATAATTATATAAAATCGAAATTTTATATAGCAATGGATTGATTTTAGTTAACAAATAAAATCTAAGATGGGTTGCTAATGTGCATATTCAAGCTACATGCTCAAGCACTAGCTGGTAGGAACGATGACAAAAAAAAAAAAAAAGGTGGAATTGAGTGTTTAAAAAGTTTTTAAGATTTGTAAAACTTTTTCACAGTAAAATAGAATATACTTATATATTGAGTAACTTCACGTTTTAAACCTTGTCATAAAAAAAATAAATCCAAGTTTTAAACCTTTTGTTTGCCAGAATGTATAACCAATTTTCACAATCACTTTCGCATTAAGCATATGAAGCTTGACTTTTTAAAAGGAAGTTTTGAGTATTAAGATAAAAAAAATTTTCATAAACCAACTTAGAGTTAAGGTATAAATTTATTTTAAAAGTTTTTATTTAAGAATATTAAGTATTTATTTTTTTAAATAATATTATTTTAAAAATTTGTAATCCGTAATAATTTTACCATAATTATTATTATCTAAAATTAAATTAAATTATTAATTGATTAATATATTAATATAACTTTTACGTAATCTTTTATTTGGGTTAAGGTGGCCTCAATCTCTGATGGAACGAGAGGCATACACAAGACAATGTTTGTTGCAATTCCTTAGAAGCTATCACCCTAATTTAGAACGAGCACTCTCAAAATCATTCCCTTTTAGCCTATTCCGCTCTTTAGATATGATTAGGAATCTCACTCTGTAGGATTAGACAGTTACCTTTGACCATTTCTTCAGATAAACAAATACTTGTGCCAATTGACTTGCTCACAAAGCAAACTATGATTGCCTAGTTACTATGGTTTTAAATTACCCTTCCTTAAGGTGTGTTTGGATTAGCTTTTGGAGAATAGATTCTGGGGAGAATAGATTCTGGGGAATAGATT